>CP109670.1:0-1428358 GCA_025948275.1 Fusarium avenaceum | reverse complement strand
CTAGTTATAGATATATTATTATAGTAAAGATCCTTAATATTGAAATTATAAAGATATAATTATATTATAATTAAATTTACCTTAAAAATAATAAAACCTAAGATATTTTAAATTATTTATTATCTATAATATTATAAATATATTTTTTTAAAGACTAAATATAAATAAAATAAGGATTTAAGGCTAACCTAAAATTAAGAAATTCCTATATAAAACCCTCTAAAATAGTTATATTTATTAAATTTAAAAGGTTATTAAGACTAACCTAAAAAGCCTTTTTTATAATAATCTAGGCTATTTTATTAATATTATTATTATAAATAAAAAGTTATAAAATATTATTTTAAAAGGTTTAAATTAAGATCTCTTAGAAATAAGTAATTAGAATAAGATTAGAATTATATAAAATAGAATAATATACCGAATTAAAAGTAAAAAAGGAATATTATTAAACTAAAATAGTATAATATTAAGAAATTAGGGTATTATAGATATAATAATCTTTCTATAAAAAGGGTTAAAATAGGATAGTTAATTAAACTAGAATAAGATTTATAATAGAGATATTTTTTTAGCTATTAAGGTTAAAGAAATAATAATATATCTCCTTAAGAGATAGAAAAGAGTTAATAAGGTAATAAATAATAACCACTATATTAAAGTAAATTAGCTTTAAAAATTAATAAAGATTATTATTTCTTTTATTTTTAACTATAATTAAAAAAGAAATTAAGATATAAATTATATAAATAATATCCTAAAAATCCCCTTTAAATAAATTAGGTATATTATAAAGATATAAAGTTAGTAAGGTTAAGAGTTAGGATAGTTTTAAAAAAGACTTATCTATAATAAAAATACTTATTATTAAAGTAAGTAATATAATAAGAATTATAAAAGTTTTTAAAAGTATAGCTAAAAGGCTTAACTATAATATTATTTTTAAAATAGGTAATTAATAAAAAATTAAGGTAAGTTCGCTAGGTATATATATAGGTTATATAGGTATTCTTATTATTTTAAATAGGAATCTATTTTAGGATTTTAGTAAGAGGCTAATTATTATTAAAGGATTTATTTTTAGGTTAATAAGGCTTTATATAACTAGGAGTCTAGGAAATATAAAATATAATAATAATAAAAAAGCTATAAAAAAAAGAGAAAATAATATAATTTAATATAAATAGAAATTATAAGATATAAAAGGTTAAAATAGAAAACTAAATAGGTATAGTAATAAAGAAAATATTATAATATTAAAGAAAGAAAAAAGAAAAGAAAAGAAATAGGGAAAAAGAGGGTTATTTATATTTAAATTTAAGGGCTATTTTTATAATATTAATCTAAGAGTAAGTTATTTTTATAAGAAATTTAGGATATTTAAATTAGCTATTTTATAATAATTAATATTATTAATAATTAATATTAATATAAATATATTATTATTTATATAAATTATTAAGACTAGTTCTAATTAGCGGGGGATAGTTATAATACCTAATTAGACTATAGGCTAATTATAGGTTAATTATTAATTATATTTTAGTTATTAATTAAGATCTAACTAACTTTAATATAAATCCCTTATATAGAGAATAACTTCCTTTCTTTAAGTTTTAATATAGTATAATTATTATATCTACCTAGCTTTTAATTAATTATTATTTCTATAATATTAATAGACTTTAATTTATAGAGGCTTCCCTAAAGGCTTTATATTATAAAGATCTTTTAAGTAGATTAGATTAGACTAATTAGTCTTTAATACCTAGCCGAGGTAATACCTTATATAGGTCCTTAATATCCTTATAATTACCTTCTCTTTTATAATTTTAATCTCTAGAATCGGTTAGTAATGGCTTTATTTCCTAATTAATTTTTTCGAATTAATTTTTTCTTTATAATATAATATTTTATTATTATTTTATAGTAAAATTATCTATTCTTAGTTATTATATTATATTAAGCTATTAATATCGATTTTATTAATTATTAATATTATTAATAGTTATTAAGTTTTTTATATTAATATACTTAATAATCCTTTATTATTTTCTTTTATTATAACCTTATTTTATTATAGTTATCTAAATTACTTAAGATTATTAGTTTTTTATTTTTCTTTTTTATATTATTTTTTTTATAATATCTTTTTATATTTCAAAGTTTTTTTTATTATTATCTTATTATATTTTCTTTGTATTTTTTTATTATTATTATTATCGATTTATTATTAAGTCTTTATTATAATTTTATTAAATAAAATAGCTAAGTATTTTATTTAGTTTATCTATAATAAGGAAGTTAATTTTTAAGATTATAATAATATTCCTTATTTTTTTTATATTACCGAAATCTATTAAGATATTATTTATATTTATATTATTAAAAAAAAGCCTATAATTTATATTATTTATAATTATAATTACCTAAAATATAATATTATAAGATCTTTAACTAGTTATTATAATATTTTCTAATTTCTTTTAGATTCTTTATAAGTCTTTAGATATTACCTAATTTTTATTAAAATTATATTATTGGTTTTACTATTTAAGATATTATTATAAATAAAGATTATATTATTTTATTTACTTACCTTAAGTTTTAATATATCTCTATTATCTTAGTTAATTATAGTACTATATAGTATTTTATTTATAAATACTTAAAAAACCCTACCTATCTTATTTTTAATAAGCCTAAAAAGGTTATTATCTTTACTCCTTAGGAATAAGCTTCTCTTTATAAAATTATTACTTTATATACTTTCTAGTCTATAAATTAAGATTATATTATAATATTATTAATAATTTTAAGTTTTAATTTATTATTATTTTTTAGGCCGGTATTAATATTTCTTTTAATAAGTTCTATTATTATCTTATTTTTATTTAGCCTATTTATATTTATAATAATATTTAGGTTTAAGCTTTTTATATTATTTTTTATTGCCTTCTTAATATTAATATTATTCCTTAGAGTAAGAAAAAGAAGTTTATTTTATATTTATTATATAGTTTCCCTATTAGATTTAATTAGTTTTTAGCCTTTTATAGCCCTTATTTTATTTTTATTTATTTTATATTTTATTTCGATATTTAATTAGTGCTTTAGGGAGTTAATATTAATAAAGATAGTACCCCTAAAATGCCTAAGTTTAGTAAAGCCTTTAAAACTCTTAAAAAGGATATTACTCCTAAGAAAAAAGATATTATTTTTAAGACTCCTATTAAATCTAATATAAAAAAGAGCTAAAAGGCTATTAAATCTATATTAAAGTCTCGGCCGGTTATTACTAATTTTAATAGTAATAAAGATATTATTAAGAATAATAATATTAATAATAATAGTATTATTATTTATTATAATAATATTACTATAGCTAATCCTATTAATTATAATCTTTTTAATAATAATAATAATTTTTATAGGTCTTTTTATAATTCTTTTTTTCTAAGGATAAGCTTATTAATAATAATAATTAAGTTTTTATTTTTTAAAGGGTAATTAATTATTACTTAATATATAATCGCTATTAATTATTTTTAATAGACTTAAAAGTCTTAGATTTATTTAATATAATAATAATATTTTTTTACCTAGTTAGTAATTCCTTTATATCTCTTTATTTTAGTTATTTTATTTTTTATATTATCTCTTAATAACTTTATAGTATTTCTAGACTATCTTTTATATATTTATTAAATAGGTTTTAGATCCTTAAGTATTATATTTTATTAGCTATTTAGCCTATTTAATAAGGTAGAATTACTTTTTTCTTTCTATTTTATAGAATATAATCTTTTCTATTTCTTACTTATTAGGCTTATCTTTAAGCTCTATAATTACTATATCTTTACCGGTAATATACCTTTCTATCTATAGCTTAAGTAAGGAGATATAGAAAATATTATATATCCTTTTATATTATTTTAAGAGTTTTATTTAATAAGCCTATTTCCTAACTTATTAAAGAATCTTAACCTTAATAAACTTTAATACTAGTTTTTAATTCTTAAAGCACTAGTTTTATATAGCTATATTAATAAGTTATCCTTTTTAATACTTTCTTAATATATAATATATATTATAATTTTTAACTCAGGTTTTTATAGCCTTTTATTAATATATTTCTATAGCGATATATATATAGCTAAGGGTCTTAATATATTTATAGACCCCTTAAATATAGGTTTTTATTCTTAATAGTATATATTTAATATATTATAGATATTACCTATATAATATTTTTATTAAAAAGACTTTAATTATAGAATTTTTACTATTATTATATATAAAGGCTATCTCTATTAGCTATATTAATTATCTCTTTAGTAAGCTTTTAGTATATATTTATAGATATTTTTTAAGAGTTTAATATATTTTTTTAATTTAGCTATCTATCTATAGGTAATATATAGTAAATATTTAATAATAAATTACCCTTTATTTTATTAAGTTTTCCTAAAATTAATTTATAATTAGTTTAATATAGTTATTAATTATTCCTTTAGGTATCTTAAATTTATACTTAATATATTTATATAAAATTATAGCTAACTTTAAAGCTTAAAGGGTCTTCTTTATAAAGAAAAATAATATAAACTTTATTATTCTATATATAATAATTAGGATTATATTATATATTTTATTATTAACTTAGCTATTTTATAATAATCTTATTATAAAGTCTAAATTAATCTCTTAGAATAGGTATAATAATAATAATAATATCTATAAATAATTATATAGCTAATACCTTAGTATATATATACCTTAGTAGATTTAATACTCTTTAATATATATCTTAATATTATTTATTATACCTTTTTAATAGAATTTCCTTATTATTAGGTCTAAGGTCTATTAAGGTCCTATATAGCCTACCCTTAGGTTATTATAGTATTACTATAAGATCTTTATCTATAATACTTTCTTATTTAGAATTATAATTTTATTTTTAAATTAAAATATTTTATTATTTTTTAAGTAATCTTTATACTTTTTAGTCACTATTCTATATTTTATCTTAATTCTTTAATAATATTAATTATTAATTTATAGCTTTTAAATTAATATTTTAAATTTTGAAGAAAATATAATAATAAATATTATTTTACCTTTTATAAGTACTTTTATTACTTAATATAGAATATATTATTCTAGAATAATAATCTTAGCTCCTATAAGGTCTTTATATCCTTACCTAGGGGATAACCTTTATATAATATTTTACTTATTTATAAATTAATCTTTTATTTTTTTTTATTTTTAGGTAATTACCGTGATAATATATACAATTTATATATTATTAAGGTAACTTTATAGCTATTACTTAACTAGGGTAGGAAAATCCCCTAAACTAACTTTAATTATCTTTATATAGGTTTTTACTATCTTTAATTTTATTAATAGGTTTATAATCTTTCCCTATAGGGTTTTTAGAAGCTATATATATAATATAAGCTTTTTTTTAAGAGTTAGAATTATATTATTATATAATATCTCGCTAGCTATATAGTCTAGTCTTTTTGATAGTTTATTTATTAGATTTTTATTTTTAGATTTATATTTAATATTAAAGTTAAATAATAATATTTTATATACCTAGTGGGTAAGCCTTCCCTAAAGGTCCTATATTAATACTTTAATTATACCTTTTAATATTAGATAGTTAATTAGAATTAAAAACTTTTTAAATAATCCTATTAAGTAATATCCTTAATATTCTATATTTTTAATAATAATTAATAATTCTTACTATTTAGTATTTTATTATTATTTTATATTAATTAATTTCTATAATTAATAGGTAATAGATTATTATTATATATCTATAAGCTATATAAAAATACCTAAAATAGCTTTTATTAATATATTTATTTTAATTTTTATAGATAATATTAAGTTTTAATATTAAAGAATAATTATTAAATAAAAGGCCTTTTTTAGCCTTTAAAATATACCTTTAGCTTTTTTAAACTATTTAAATTTGATTATTTTTTACCTATTTTAATTTCTTTTAAATAGTCTTATAAATAGTTTAATAATTATTAAATATTTAATAATAAACTTCTAGTAAAAATTATAAAATCTTAAAAATACCTAAATCTCTTTATAAATTATTAATAATTACTATTTTTAAATAGCTTTAATTCTTAATTAGTCTATTTTAATACTTTCTAAGGTTATTATATAACCTAAAAACTTAATTCTTTATTTATAGAATTTATATTTTAACTATTTAATATATAATTATATTATATAGAGCTATTAAAAAACCTTCTTTAAGTCCTTAATATATTATTCTTTTATTTTTAAGAATATAAATATATTATCTATATATATAATATAATATATATCTAATATATTAATTAAGGCTTGGTAGATATATACCTAGAATATTATTAATATATTAATTAGCCTAAATAGTATAATAATATACTTAAAGTAACTATATTTAATATAAAAAGCTATTTTCTATCGGTCTAACTCTTTAATATTAATCCTATAATAGGCATTTTTTATATTAACCTTTAAGATCTATTCCGCCCTAGCGAGTCTATTTAATAGGTTATTAATTAAAGATAATAAATATCTATTTTTAATTATAACCTTATTTAGGCCTCTATAATTAATATAAAGATATAAATTACTATTCTTTTTAGAGATAAATAGAATTAATATACCTATTTTACTTTTTAAGTAATAGATTTACCTATTTATTAGGTTCTCGGCGATATATTTTTATAATATTTTATATTATATCTAATTTAGTAGGTATAATAAACTATATAGAGGTTTTTTCCTTTCTTTAAGGTTAATAATATACTTTATCTCCTTTAATATTAAAGGGGCTTTTATAGCTTACTTATTAAAAACCGCTTTATATTTATAGAGTTTTTCTAGGAGGTTTTAATCTATTTCTATAATTAAGTCTTTACTAAAGATTAATATATTTAACTCCCTATCTATTAATATAGCTATTAAGTATAAAATAAATATCTTTTCCTTATTTTTAATAATCTCTCTTAAAAATAACTTAGGATTTATTTTTATAATTATTTTATAATAAAAACTATTTTTTATAATATTAATAATAATTCTTTTTAGGCCTATTAATAGTCTTAAGAGAATAATATTAGGTCTTTTTATATATATTATTATATTAATAAATACTTACTTTAGTTTTCTTAATTAATCTTTATTATTTAATAGGAAAAATATTATTTAATAAGTATTCTTAGCTTATTATATTTTACCCTAGAAACCTTCTAGGCTTAATATAATATAATTTATAGCTAGTTTTAGGCTAAGCTTTTTAATTAGGTCTATATTAATAATATTAATTTCTACTTTTATATTAAGGAACATATTTATTTCTCTTTTAATAATACCTTAGAGAATAATTACCTTTATTATAATATTTATACCTATTAAGATTATTTTAATTTTAATTTTTTTCTTTTTTTATATATAAAGCTTTTTAATTTAATTTCTATACTTTCTAATTTTCTAAAGTAATAAAATAATCTAAAGAGTCTATCTTTATAATAATAACTTTCTATATTTATATTATAGGTCTTTTTTTTACTAGGATATTATTTAATCTTTTTATAGATAATTTAGAATAAAATTTTATAATATATCCTTTTTATTTATAATTATAATATATTTAGGTATCTTTCTAATCTTAATAATCTCCTTAATTAATACTTATTAATAGCCTATAACTTAATTCTTTTAAATATAGGTTATTTAGGTATAGAAAATATCTAAATAATAATCTATCTTCCCTTTTATTATTATAATTACCTTAGCCTATATTATAGCCTTTATAATTATTAATATAATCTCCTTAACTATTACTATAGTATTTTTTATTACTCTATAATAGTAAAGGGCTTTATATTAGTCTATTAATATATAAGATTTCTATCTATTTTAAAGTTTAGGGTATTAAAGAAATTATATAATACCCTCTATCTAGTAAAGAATTATATTAATAATTTCTTATAGAATTATTAGATTTCTATAAGCTAGTTCTTTACTATTCTTTCTTAAAGAATTAGATCTATATATTACCTTTTTATAAAAGCTAGGAATTATTCCTATTAGGGGAGGTTACTCTCTATATCTATATTAAAAGATCTCTATTCTATTTAGAGTTTAGTCGAGACTTTTAGTATTACCTATTTAACCTATTAATTAGGATTTAAATTAGGTCTAAGCCTATTTCTAGCCTTAATGGCTTTAATCTAGTTATTAATCTATACTAAGGTTATACTCTTTTTTAATTATTTATAATTATATAATAGGGGTTATTTTTATTCTTTTTAATATTAAACTATTAATTATTTAGTAAATTATTAAAGAATAAGTTTATTTATTTCTATTTATTATTATAACTATTTTATTATAATTTTTATCATTATAATAATAATATTATTTATATTATTTAGTTTCTTTATTAATAAAGACCTTAATTAGTATTTTTATTAAGGTAAATACCCTCTAGGCAATCTTAATTTTAATCTTAATAGGGTATTTTAGGTTATAGGGTATATTTCCCTTAAGGCTTTTTCTTAGCGAGGTATTATAATTCTATTAAAACTATAGTTATAATTCTTAATATAAAGAGAGATATTTATTAAATATCCTTTTATATCTTAAATTAATTTATTAAGATTATTATTCTTTTTTAAGGCTATCTTATTATTTAAACCTTTATTATATAGTTTAATTAGCTATTATAATAGGTTTAATATCTTATTTAGTGACCTTATAATATATAACTATAGATTATATATAGCTTTAGCTATAATTATTATTTATTATATACTTACTATCTTAAGTCATACTAATTTCCTATAGGGTAGAAATTAAAGAATTATAAGAGGTTAATAAGTTAGGGTGGTATTAAATAGTAAATAGGTCTAATTATATTAATAGACTTTAACTTATAGAGGCTTCCCTAAAGGCTCTATATTATAAAGATCCCTTAAGTAGATCGGATTAGACTAATTAGTCTTTAATACCTGGCCGAGATAATACCTTATATAGGTCCTTAATATCCTTATACCTTAATATAAGCTTTTCTTTTTACTATTAAGGTTAAGATATTTTATTAATAATATTATTAATTATTCTATATAAAATATAAGGAATCTATAATATATATTATAGTATTTTATTTATATTTTTATAATATCCTTTTAATAGTCTTATAGACTTTTTTTTAAGTTTTTATAAATATTAAATCTAAAGTTATATTTTTAGAATCCTTCTTTAAGTAATTATATCCTTATTAAGGAGATAAAAGTTAGGTATATATTCTATAAATACCTTATTAAGTAATACTTTAGTAATTATATTTTATATAAAGTTATATATATATTATATTAATTATAATAATTTTCGCTATATATTTTAATTATTTATAATAAAATATCTTTAATAATAATTTAAATTTTTATTTTATATATAATATACTTTATCTATTCTTACTAAATAATTATTAACTATTATAATATTAGTATATTGATCTTAATTTCCTAATAGGTTTACATACCTCTATCAATCGTTCAGTAAGATCTAGGTAGTCACGGTTTACTTCCTCCATTGATCCAAAGGAGCACGATCTCCATAACCCCCCAAAGCCTAGTGAGGCTAGGACTTCACTCAGTGTAGGAGTTGTGCTAGGCGCTCTTGGAAACTGCTTGTTAAATGACAGGCTGCGCAAGAGTGTATGGGCAGCCCTCAAAGTTGCAGCGTTCTGGCTATGGAGCAGGGTATCATCTAATAGCGAACGAATGGCACCGGATCTATTTCTCAATTTAGCAAAAGAATTCAGTTCACTCGGTATTAACTTACAATTGACCAACCACATCAGGCCGTTGTTTCGCGAGCTCGTTAAGCCACTCGAGACTTCGGGTTTGTACAGTGTCTTCCACGTACTGAAAGTCAACAAGCTCAATAGCAGTTATTAATAAAATTGTGTTGTCTGCCATTGTCTTAACATCTGGGATCTTCCGCATCCCATTAGTCAAACCAAAGTCATCGAGGCTGAAGCCAGCGGACCAGAGACTATCCTTCAACTCGTCATGCTCGACAGCGCGCGCTATCAGAAGTGATAAATATGGTGATGTCTCTGCAATATCGGGGTTCTTTCCATCTTCTGCATTAGAGGTCATGTCAAGGAATGCCGACAAAACGCGCATGGTGATCTGTCTTGTCATTGTATCGGTTAGACCTCGTGCCAGACAGGCACACACTGCGAGATGAAAAGTTTCCTGGTCGAAATGAATACCATAAATCTCCTCCAAAGGCAAAGCAGCCTCATCGAGAGGAGTTCTACCTTGCAGAAGGAGTGTTGCCATATTGTCACCTTGAAACTCTTGTCCAGTACTGATGTTAGCCAACACTGCCTCAAGGAATTGGGCAGTGCAGTTGAAGAGAGTTGCAGGTACTAGCCGCACAAGGGACATGGCAAGCCAAAACAACTGTAAACCATAACGTGATGCCGATGGGAGTTTCGCCATCATCTTCGATAGTGACGTGACGATGGAAACAAGCATCTCACTGTTATGGTCCTCGCCAAATCGGTTGACGCTGTTGCGCAAAGCCACAAGCACTTGATAAAGTAAGTCGTCGTCAACTTCTTCACGAGCCAAACAGCCCATGACAGCAAACGCTCGAGGTTGAATAGCAGGGTTGTTCTGGAAAGCTGTACTTGCTACAAGACTCATCCATCTTGATCGCCATGTGTTAGCAAGATCAACTGTTGGCGCAGCGACGGTACAAATCTCAAAGAGAGCTGATGCGAGGTTTTCGGTAGCAGTAAGCGCGGGACCCGCGTCTTGTGAGGTTGATACTGATGCGCCATCACGTGGAAATGTCGGCGGCGTCGTAAAGATGTCACTGCGAGGATCGCAGAGAAAATCCAGACTTGCTCGCAATTTACTTGACCTAGCATCATCTAGGTTGAAAGACGTACACACAGCGTGGACTGAGTTTACTAGAAGGCGGTAAACAAGTAAACGAACTTCCTGGGTACCGGTATTGGCCAACATTGTCACAATGTGGAATATTTCTGGCAGGAAGAGTTGAGATTGCACCCCATTATCGAATGACAATGCAAGACAGAATCGAAGGAAGACGCAGATCTCGGTCCAGACCGCGTTGTCCGGCAGGTATTTCGTGGGCCGGAGTGATGATCTGTTGAGTGCTTTGCGAAGCCTGGACAGAATCTTCCCACGCAAGGTGACCGTTCCAATGCCGACGACAATAGAGGAAATGACCTCTAAAGATTCATCATGAGCACTGTAGCTCATGGCGGATTTAAGAAGCTCATCCAAGAAGACCTCCAATAGAATTTCGTCTTGAACAACTCTCGGCCAAACAGATTGCTCCAGGGCAAAGGTAAGCGAATGGTCTTGAACGGTGACATCGATGAGTTTTCGGAACAAGATTGCAACTCTTTCGCGCCCCTTGTCCCCATCTACTTCGTTGGTTAGGATATTGGTTCTCAACCCAGGCAGCCAGGGTGCCATGTAAGCGAGACTGAGAGGTTTCTGTTCGTCGGGAAAACTCTCCCAGCCAACAAAGAATTCCGTCAAAAAGTCTGATGTCAAATGAGGTTCACTCAGTGCTAGCTCTTTACTAATGTCGACGACGAAACGGGTTGGATCCAGTGGAACAGAAACATCTAGAAATTCGTATAAGCCGCCATTCGCAAACTTATCAACAATGTGAATCACTAACC
The DNA here is from genome assembly GCA_025948275.1 of Fusarium avenaceum. Lineage (NCBI taxonomy): Eukaryota > Fungi > Ascomycota > Sordariomycetes > Hypocreales > Nectriaceae > Fusarium > Fusarium avenaceum. Next base: position 1,416,591 of record CP109670.1, on the reverse strand, counting down.
TTTCGTGCAAACGATTCTGGAGGCAGAACTAAACTTAAAAGCCCTGCAAAGTGCCCCAAGGAGATTATAAGAAGAAAGCCTTAGAACGTGGTCATGGCTGGATAAATTAGCAAGAGAAAGATTGAGCAATGTGCCCGGAACATCCTGCGGCCGAATGAGGCGCTCGACAGACTTGTGAGCCCTGCTATCCTTGCCGTGCTTGGCTTTCGCGCCCCGAATCGTCTGGAGTACATCTGACTTCTTTGGGCTTGTGAAGTACATCACAATCTTCCCATTATCAGCTCTAAGGCCAAAAGCCGAGTCGTCTTCAGTCTGTATAGATGTCGGCGCTTCATCGACATCGCCAAGTCGAAATATATCGTTCACTGTAGTGCCCAGTCGAAACCCTGCGAATATCTCTTGCTTTTTGGTGGTCGTGACTTGCACGAACTGACTCCCAACTTTGATAATAACTTCGATTTTGCCCTTTGATTTCGACAATCGGGTAATAGGTTGGAAAACATAGCGTGTATCCGTCACAACACTGATCGTTTCCTTGGGTAAGTGAAGTTGACTCAGGTGGAAGTGCGCTTGTAGATCCTGGAGGCTACCTATCAAATGGTACTCGATGTTTTTGGGGTTGAACACTCCATTCTCGTTCTTAGTGCACACCCTCAGTAAACGTCGGAAGCATCGTCTATCATCACTATTAGTCCAGACTCTAAAGTTGACACTAGGGCAATCATTCTTACTTGAATGCACTATTCATATTGTAAACATAAACACGAGTGAGATTCTGTGACAATTCCGAAGGTGTGAGCAACTCAAGTTTCTTAAAAAGGTCATCCTGGGGTTCGTTGCGGCCATTGTAACAAGTCGCATCGATGAGAATTCCAAATGGCCGATGCCAGAGCCTACTGGCAATCTTGAGATAGCAGTATAATAACGTATCGTAGTCTATGCTTTCGGTCTCGATGTGACGCAAAATAACACAGATGATAGATAGGCCATCCTGGATCGAGTCAGCAATCGCAACTGGCCAAAAGAACACACCAACTGACCTTGCTTTCTCCTCCATCATAGACAGCACGTGCTGTCAAGAACGACTCCGTACTTCGAAAGGCATTCCGAAGCATGAAGTTTTGAAATCGAGAGTATAGTGGTGGGCTATTGGACGAGACCTGAGGTCTATTCCATGAAACCGCAAGTGGTGGTGGACCAAGATTTGCAATCAAGTTTCTCAATGGTTCCAGGACTGGCGACCGACCTCGAGCGACATCTCCAGATGTTCTTCCATAATCCTTCCTCTCACGGGATATGAGTGTTTGCCGCACATGATCCCAATGGTCATAAAGAAAACGATGAAGTGCCACGCAAGAGCCAAAATCGAACGACTCCATGTTCTCTCGCACCTCAGCTTGATGAGGGGGACTGAAATCTCACGAAGGAATGTTGTAACGTGATAGATATTCTGTGTCAAAAAGTCGTTGAGTGGGAACATGTAAGGCTCTTTTGCTCCAAAAAGCACATTGTTTGCAAGATTCTGTATGACTTTGGCGATAAGAAGCAATCCGCGTCGCATTTCCTTGGATGGTGCTGTTGCCACAAGGCCTTCAACCTCTGGAGCAACGATGGCCGGACAAAAAAAGCGGAGGAAGATGAAAGCACCCACGGCTGTGTACTTGGCGTCAGGAAATCTTGGCATGACAGCATTTGAAATAATGTAGCATATCCTGCGAAAAGCAGGCGGAATGCTGGAAGAAGAAGCACATATGTCGTCGACAAATACTTTAGCCACGATACGAAGCTGTAGGGCGTTTTTCTGAAGCTCCTCCGTGGTGTTGACTCTTGCGGGATCCAATTCAAGGTCAAGGTCCTTCGAGGTTAACATGAGCCGTTCCAAAACCTTTTGAAGTGTTGCTCGAATGTACGTAGCGCCCTTCCATTTGGCATAAACCGACAGCATTTTGGTTGCCACGCATCCTCGCCGTAGTATCTCAGCCTCATTCTCTGTATCCTCAATCTCCTGTTTGATAAGTGCCTCCAAGAGTTCAAAGATTAACCCCCTTTGCTCGAAGACTGTGAGCAGACAAATTGTAAGCTCGTCAACATCAGTGCTTGGGCAAGCCACTGCCATTGAAATGGCCAGGGAGAGATCGTTGGTCAACAATTCTAGTAGTTCCTCATACTTCTCACTGACAGCCGAATCTGTTAGGTTGCTAAACTCAGTACCCTGGATGAGAATGTTGTAAAGAACCTTAACAAATGCTGTGCGAATCTCGACGTTGTCATGATATCCTATGTTTAGTGAATGCTTCAGTCCGACATCTATATTGGCACTGAGCAAGTTAGACAGAATCGTAATGGCTAAATCTGAATTTGATGCAGACTCTTCGCGAAGTGAAACGCTCAAGGTCGTGTCAGATCTGGTCAATTCGGAAGGCTCGTGGTTGAGTAAGGAAAGAAAACGATTGAAGTATGTGTGAAACATTTGCGACTTCATCTCGCTCATGCCAGCGTCAGTGTGGCTATCAGAAGGCTGAAGCGGGAGACGAAAAGTTAAATCGGCCAAGGATTTCAGGCAAGCCTTATCGAGATCTTTCTGGACACGGGCTGTGTCGTCCTGCCTAGACCCAGGTCCATGCTGAGGTGAACGTGGGCGGGCGATCCATCCGAAGATGTATTCCAGCAATTGGTTTCGTATGCGGACGTCATCTCGCAAGTTCAAGTGCTCCTTTCGCTTGGTTACAACTTCACACAAATGACAAACACGAATCTTGACCCTTAGGGTATTAGGCGTATCGGTGACACCATCCAAGAACTTGGCAAAGTTGAGCGTAAGCGCACCCAGGTGAACCGAGGAGGCGGCTCCCAGATCGGAAGGGCTTTCGAGCCTTTCTACTAAAGCTCGAAGTAGAGAGGCTGCCTGCTCAGCAAATATCACTTCACTATCCTGGTCTTTCTCAACGGGAGCCAGAGCACCAGTGAACAACACTTCCAGTTCGGATTCCAATGCGCGAAATAAAGGATAATAGAGTGCCGGCGAGACTTCACTTGCGAGTACATCTCGCATGGCCTCACGTACTCTCACATTAGCACAGGCCAACAGTTGAATACTTAGCCTCAGGTATCTCGTCAGCAGCGGCTCTTCGGAGTGCTCAGACGACACACGATCGATCCATCTGAGACCCCCAAGGGCCGGCTCTTCTAGAATAATTGTTTGATCGGCGGTACATATACCACCTAGTGAGGCTAGAAACCCCGAGTAATTTCGCCACTCTGCTAGCGCTCTTCCATCCACAATTTCGATAGTGGAGGTCGAGACATCTTTTGCAAGATGCAGCCAGCGATCAAAAGCGGTTTCCCAAGCATTTAGAATCCCTGTTGTTGGGAACTGCATGCGACGCAAAAGACCCCTGACTCGCTTCTGGAAAGCAACTAACCCAGTGAATCGGAAGGCTGGAGAAGATATCTCACGATAGACTTCAACATTTCGTAGCACGGAGGCGGAGGACTTTGCCGATTCTACCTGTTTATCGACAATTGAACACTCCTGCAGGAACAAGCCTGTGCAGGATGTCACGAGCTGGCATGTTGTGATACTGGCTGAGCAAAGTGAGATGAGAAGTGTGGTTTCGAGCTTCGAAGACGCATTGATAACATCGGCGGCATCATCTGGTACTTTAGCCAGTTCCTTCAATACGTTAGTCATGAGCATTTATGATAAGTGATATGCATTGATGTTAAACAAGACATACCGGAATGTTCTTGAGAATTAGCAAACGTGCTTCTAGGTAGTCCTGAAGATCACGCAAGCTCTGGTCGTCCTTCTTAGAGGTAACAGCGTCGCATAACGTAAGAAGCACGTTTGAGCTTAACATCTAGTGTTAGTAAAAGAAGCCGAGACATAGACCAAACGGCTTACCTTCGGTTCCAGATATCATCGCGAAGCTCCTTGGTGCCGAAACGGTGTCCGGTATCGAACTGACGGTATGCTTCCAGGTGGCCCTTAAAAAGTCGGCTTGCGACACCTGTAGCGAGCTTACGAACAGATGGATTCTCAGATAAGACACAAAGAAGGAAAGATTTGAAGAAGCTATTGTTTGAACTCTCTGTCGACAAGTCATCTAGTAACCGGGCAGGAGACGCATCCAAAAATTGGAGAATACTGCAGACCAATTCTGTCCTTTCACTACCTTGTCGACTTGTCGTGCCCACAGCCTTGGCGTTCTCAGCCTAGTCTCGTCAGTTACAGTGAGCGCAGATGATCATGTCACGCAAGACTTACCTCCAATTGGGTTCGCATAAATGGGATTGCTGCATCAAAAAGTTCATGGTACCTTAAAGCATAAGGTTGTTGAGCGAAGTACGAGCAGCCCTGAACCGTGGCTAGCTTGAAGCTGTTTGGGGCGCCCGGCGCAATACAACTATCAACAAAGCCGCTGACACTTGTATCAAGATTGAGATGGGTCAAGCTCACAAAAGCTGCAGTCATCATATCCTGATCAAAGAACCCGTATTCTGACGAAGTAATACGCCGGAACACAGCATCACGAACTTCGTCCTGCACATCCAGAGCATAGCTGACAAGTGCCGAATCACTCTCAACGTCAAAGTGTCTAGCGGCACGGAGAAGAGAGACTAGACAATAAGCAGCTTGCTCGTTTCGATTTCGTGAAGCCTTCCTTAGTCCATCCAGGAAAGTTACTTTCTTCACCATGCCACTGCTCTTTGCCTCGCGCATATTGCTTGCTACTTCAAACACATCTGGTAAAAGGAAAAGCAACGTGGTTTGCAGCGGGTAGAAGAGACCTTTCCGACGTCCATTGTCCGTCGCAGCCTGCGCCATATCAAATAGTGTATCAGCCCCGCCATCAAGCCGCTTGTGAAGCTGATGGAGCTGTACAAACTCTCGTGGAAATCGGTCCAGCCATCTCATGATCAACAATGGAGAGACTACAGCTATAGTACTTTGATAGGGCTTCCGGAAATGTAGGAAGCTTGAGCAAATCTCTTGTATGATCTGGCCGAGCTTTGGTCCGTCAACCCAGAAAAAGAAAGCAATCGCAGAACAACTAGAGCTGCTCTTTCCGCATCTTGAAACGATCCAGATGCAGAGACGCCGGGCTGTGTGACGATGCTTGTCCGGATAGTGTATATGACGTTCCTCAGGTAGTCAAAAGCAGCAGTCCAACTAGATGTTGTGACATACTCTGTTACTGTCTTGATGTGGATATCCAGTTCTACCAATGTTTCTGCGAACTTCTCGTCGCTCGGGGGGAACTATCGGCATCCGAAGAAACGGACGAGCTTTCGGGGCGGGATACGGAGACACTGCGCGTCGAGACACGGTCAAGAAGTGTCTGAGCCGGGAGAATACAGTTCTCGGGTATTGGTTCAAGAAGATGCTTGAACGCGTCGAATAGTCGACTCACAAGGACTTCGTCAAGCGAAGGGGGAGTAGGACTCGGTTTTACATCTGTATCTTGAGAAAGAGAAGCCCAATGTGAGGAACAGCATTCTGCGATAACGGCGACAATGTATAGTTCAGAGGCTAAGATGTGGCTAGGATGGTCGGCGACGGCTGCGTAGGGGCGCGCAAGATCTTCGAGAAGAACGAGAAGTGATGCGATAACTGTAGAGATGGACGTGTTTCCTAGCTCGACCAAGGTGGCTCTCGTAACGTGGAGGACTTCGTCTTGTTGTAGACTTTGGCCGCTGGTGCCAGCTCGATGGGGGAGCTGTTGATGATACCCAACGTTAGTCGACCTAAGCTAAAAAGAAGATTGAGACGATTTTATGGGCTACAAATCTAACGTACTCTGGTAGCGAGCCTGTCGACAAGACAGCCGACGAGGCTTGCGTCGCCATTCATGATTGCGACAGCATTGAGTATGCGTAGGTTTAGGAGGGAATAGGTCAGGAGTTACAATCCTTCCAAGGGTTGATTGTTGGTGTCAAGTCGTTCCAAAACCCCGCGAAAGGTCCCCACCTACAAGGGTAGGTAGTACGCATGGGGAGCTCGCCGTTTTCAGACATACATGACATGAAACTTGGTCCATGGTAATACAGTACAAGAATTAGTGACTACCTGACATGAACAGTTTGCTAATTTCCCAGTAGATAAAACTGGTAAAGGAGGTATTATGCAATGGGTTTCGAGACGTAGGAAGTAACGCATTCTTCAATTCTACTAGGTACTCGTCTACCAAGCCACAAGGAAGTATATTTAATATGCATAAATGTGTCGGTCATCGTTCACAGAAAGCTTGGAGCAGCTGTTATCAAGCATTCCAATACTTCCTCCCACAACCATTGGGCATTATGAACACAGTCCAAGTTTATTACGTAGCTGAGTCAAATAAAACCAATCTCCAGGCTTCATCACTCTTTGTGTCACAGATTATCTAAGCAGGCAAGACAGTTTTCCTGTTGAATCATGCTCCACCTGCTTGGAACTCAGATAAATTTTAGGCGCAGCATCTTGGTATCAGCCTTGAAACCTCAACAAATCATCAATTCACTCTTTCTCCCCGCCATTCCGATGATAACAATTTGCAGGCTATCTGTAAGACCGACCATCTCGATAATGACCTCGCGAATTATAACCTCCTGACCCATAGCCTCCGGAGCCTCGTCCCCTCTCATGGGATTGTCCGCCATACCCTTGATATCCGGGAGCACCATGGCCCGGTTGGGATGGCCCTCTATGCTGGTTGTAGCCCGTAGGACCGCCATGCCGATTGTCGTATGGCTGGTTGTTGTAATAATGAGTTGGGGGCGGTGGCGGTGGGACTCCAATTCCAAAACCCGGTGCTCCTGGGGTGGAGGTGCGTGGGACGCTGGGGGTGGAGGGTAATGGCCGTTTGATCTGCCGTAGCCCCCTTGATTCCGGTGGGAATGAGAGCCACGCGACATACCAGGTCCGTTGTAGCCACCACGATCATGGCCACGTCCGAACCCACCGTTTCTGCCTCCACGAGTGACCTTGTTCCGAATATCTTGGACGTCGCTCTGTGTAAGGGCTGGTTTTGGCATTTGAACCCCGCGAAGGAGCATTGACTTGTGAGCCTGCGATACTTGGGGAAAGTCGTAATAAACACTAGTATGGTTAGCAAGTCGGGGCAACAATAATACAGATGAGGTTACATACCTGACTGATCGATCGTAATCAAGATCGGGCATACTGTTCCGCTCTAGGGGGTACTTCAGTTCGCCATGGGGGACATATCCCTCTTTTTCTCTACTTTACCAGACAAGCCATCGCTCTTCTTAGGATTCAGCTTAAATTTAGAGTCGCCTTGCTTTTTGGAGTAGAACTTTGTCAAAACCTCATCGTACAAACTCTCATGGCCTTCCGAGAAGATCAAGACATCTCTGCCCATTTCATTGCGTGCGGAGTCAGCAGCACTAAGCTCCGGGTACTTGGCCTGGACAGCTGCTAGAAGTCGAGGCATTTCAATGAAAGGAAGTAAAGCGATGCCTTGCCAAGCCATCTTCTTCCCATTGAGGTCAATCTCGAAATCTTCCGGGTAAAAGTCGATGATGTTACTGTCCGGGTTGAGCATGAGGTCGTGGAACGCTTCCGGCAATGCGTGCCGTGATGCGGCTGGCAAGACACTCATCAATTGTTCAAACGGCTTTGACACCCGACCTTTCTCAAATGAGATATTCATCTTAGCAATATCCTTGAAATCAGCCGCAAATGGGGCGTAATGATACGGATAGTACCACTCCCAAGACGGGCATCCCTGAAAGTAGTACAGCAAGACCCAAGCAAGACCCTCCACATAAGCTCGCGCAACCTCGTGACGAAACTCGATGTCTTTGGGATCTTTATGGAACTTCTTCTCGTAATATCGATCGGCGTAACCATCCTCCCAGAGGCGCACGTCATCAATAGGGCCCTCTTCAGTTGGGGCTGATGAAGCTGCCACACTGGATGCATCAGGGGCTGCAGCTTCTCCTTCTTCAATGGTTGATGCTTTTCGTTTTCCAAGGGCTGAGGGAGACTCCTGCTCGATATCTGCCGGCTTCGTGGTGGTCAGCGACTTCTGCGACTGGAGTTGGGCTTTAAGCACGCTGGCTGCGCTTTTATTGGCGACGTTTGTGTCCGGTGCGGTGCTGCGATTCACTACCATGTCGTGGGTCAATGTCTGTTCGTGTCGGCCGGGGTAAGATCCAATGGCTTGCAGTGGTAGACCATTCGCAGGGTTCTCATGGCCATTAATCTTTTTTGGATGCGCAGGTCCGCCCTGTCGTCCACCACGACCATAGCTTTCGTTTTGGAGTTTTCTTCGCTTGAAGTTGGCCTCGCGTCGATCCTCTTGTTCTTTTCGTCGTTTGAAGATACCATCTTCCTGCAGCGCGAGTCCGTTCAAAATGACCTGCGCTCTCTCAAGATCAATGTGGCCATCTTTGGTAACATAACCGCCCATGATTGGTAGATTGTCTTTCCAAATCTTGGTCAAGGTATCAATACCGTGTTCTCGAATCTCGAGAGCTGGAAGATGAGGCAAGAAATCGTTACCGACGAAGCAGCACATAAAGATCCAGTCATCAACAGCGCGTTCCACGTCAAAGCGGAAAGGCAGGTTTGGTACACCTAGCTCAACCTCCAGATACTCTCGCAGTACAGACACGTGAAGCCAAATGAAAGGCTTCAAGCCGATGCCCTTATCTTTCTCATCGTGTTCGCCATCCTTTTTCTTTTCTTCTCCACGGCAATTCTGGGCATCATGTCCTTTTTGACCACAAATTTTACAAAGGCGCGCCTTCTGCTCCTGGAAGAACACGTCTTCACGAAGGACTCGGAAGTGGGGCTCATGTGTTGCAAGGCCTAACATGATAAGATCTGCGTCTAGACCATATATGACATGTCGAGTGTTCGGGTCATGATCGGGGGACGCGCGCTGAGACCGAACAAAATTCATGATTTTATGCTCTCCCTCTCCAGGAACAGTAGCATCAGAAATTATGATTTTCAGTTTGGCCCAACCGGGATCCGTATTGAGCTTGTACTGGCACCAATACCTCAAGCTGAGGGCAAGAATGTCCATGAATGGTGTTCCAGGAGTGATCGAGTTTGAGTCGAAAGCCTTCTTCGTGACAGTCTCCAAACTTTCGGTTGACAAGTTGCCCCCATTCTGCTGCTTCAACAATTTAATCAATTCTTGTTTGTCGTTCTCCTTCTCTTGAGCTTCTTGCGCAGAACGGAATCGTCTCGACCGCTGTTGATTCATCTTGGCTCGAGGCGCAACGCCATCTAGGGCACTTGTCAGCGTTGAACAACGTCGGTATTATGGGAATGTGGAAATGTCGCGAGACAAAAGAAAAAGCGATCATAACATACCAACTGCAATCATAAGAATCTTTCTGGGTCGAACCATGTTCACAACGCGATCGGTGTATCTGAACACCTCCATCATCATTTCTTCCTCATCCTTGGGAGCTGGTCTATCTTCGGGGTGAGAGCAAGGATGAACGATGCCGTTCATATCGAGGTAGAGGTTATCAAATTCTTCGCCATTTGGGTTTGGTCCAGTGGTGTCGACAGGTATCGTAGACCCGTCTTCCATAGTCAGAGGCTGATCCTCAATTACCGGCGAGATAATTTTAGGATATCTCGATGAAAGCCATCGGAAAGCCGCCGGAATACCCATATCGGCAGTTTTATGAAAAACCGACTAATCAGAAATTTGCTGAAACTACCACGCGGAATACCGTCAAGCAGTGCGAAGACAAGTCGCGAGGTTGTGTCGGGTCAAATACTTGACAAATCGAATCGCATCGGTAAATTGGAAACGGGCAATGGCGCGATCAGGTTTAAGCCAACTACTCCAACAACAAATGTTCGTGGAGGGTGATGGAGTGGGTGTGAAGGATGAAGGTTAGGTCGCTTTGTCGAGTCGCGAAATGATTCTTTGACATCAAGCTCCGAAGACGCTAAGCCACTCGCTGCAGCAAATGAGCGGGCCTGTGGCTCATGTATGCAGCCTGGCTTGCTTGTGCAGCTATACCAAGTGGGGATATGCAGCAATGGGGTCCTCATGCATGGTTGCACCTCCTGACAAGCTGTCCAGAAGCCAGTGAATTACGAGCGTCGACAGATTAGGATAGCTTCCTCTGTAATTTGCACCGCGAGACATAAAATCTTGATAGCCGCCGGAAGTGGCTACATGCAGCGTGTCGAATCTTCCTGAGCCACATGGCATTAAAACGTCGCAATCATGTTTTCCATTGCCAGCGCCCCAGCAAAACAATCGGTTGGCGAGACCATCGATGTTCTGAGCGGCAGGCTCAGTTCAGCTACTCTCTTGGAAGATCGAAGAGCTGCTATCCTGGGTCTTCGGAGCTTTGCTAAGGACTATCCAGCTTCTGTAGCTTCAGGTGCTCTGCGAAGCCTAATAGGAAGCCTGAGCAAAGACGGTGAAGACGTCGACACAGTCAAGGTGGTACTCGAGACATTGTTGATGCTCTTCAATCCCAACGAAGATAGTCCCGAAGCTTCAGAGGAGATTGCTCTTTGGCTGGCAGATGAGTTTACTCAGCGTCAAGAAAATATCACTTTGCTACTCGATTTTCTAGACACAAATGACTTCTATTCTCGATTGTATTCGCTGCAACTACTCGCCGCTATCCTTTCAGCTCGTACCGAACGCACCGAGGAGTGTATCTTCACTGCCCCCTCGGCATACCGCGGCTAGTTTCTGTCCTTGATGACCAACGCGAAGCCATTCGCAACGAAGCTATTATCCTGCTCACCTACCTTACACCAACATCGATCGAAATACAGAAGCTGGTGGCCTTCGAAAATGCGTTTGAGAAATTGTTCGCCATTATCGAGGGAGATGGCGCCTTGGTTGAGGGCGGGCGCACCGTTGAAGACTGCCTGATCCTATTGGCAAACCTCCTCCGATCAAATAGCTCAAATCAGGCGCTGTTTCGTGAATCGGGCTGCATGAACCGCCTCACGAATCTGCTGGGTCGTGTTCTCACACCCCAGACTGGTGGGTCTGAGATCGCTTCATGGGCAGCCGCACAGCGGAATCGAAATGTCTATGCTTTTCTTGCTGTTGTTAGATTGTTTATTGTTCGGGGCGCGGCAGGAACGTCTTTGAATCAAACAGCGATATGGAAGCATGGCCTTGCTTTTCACATCCTTCAGCTGGCCTTTAGCCATGAAGCACAAACACAAATTAAGGCCGAGGTGCGACATCTTGATCTTCAGTGGAAGCTCACCTGGTTGACGTGATATTTAGGCTCTGATTACTTGTGGTGATGTGATTCGGCAAAATGCGCCGCTGCAGGAGACTTTTGCTCAGATGATGGTATCATCTCCTTTGACAGGAGCTAGTGCAATTGATGGACAGACTAGCCAACGGGAGAAAATCTTCGTTATCGATGGCTTATTAGACCTAACTTTATGCTTACAGGAACTCCAGGAGTTTGATGTGCGTTTTGCGGCGTCTGAGTGTCTGCAGGCGTACTTTGCAAACCATCCAGCAGTCAAGTTGCACTTCCTTGGCAGAGCCATCGAGGGACATCAGTCTGGAGCGGACGAGTCTTCTAATGTCTTGACAGTTCTTTTACATCCTTCGTCTGAAGTTTCTGATCCCTACCGACAATGGTTCGCTGCTGTGATTACTTTCCATCTGTTACATGAGAATTCGCAGGCCAAGACAGAGGCCATGAGCCTAACTGAAGGCGACTCCGAGGATGGAGAGGAGGTTGTAACGGGCATCCAAACCCTTTCGGCTCATCTCACATCGGGCCTCCGTCGAGATGACGACGCGCGAGTCTTGGTCGGGTATCTCATGCTACTCCTAGGCTGGCTTTTCGAAGACCTGGATGCTGTGAACGACTTCCTTGCCGAAGGGAGTAACGTACAGAGCTTGATACAGGCTGTCTCACAGCCCCCAGCTATTGGTGGCGGCGAACTTGTCCAAGGATTGTGCACCATGCTTTTAGGCGTTGCTTACGAATTCTCGACTAAAGACTCGCCGATTCCACGGGCAACCTTACTCTCCATCATAACGTCGCGAATTGATCGGGACCTGTACCTGAATCGTCTATCAAAGCTTCGAAGCCACCCTTTCCTTCGCGACTTCGAGGTTTTGCCACAAAAGTTAGATACATCCTCTCCAGGGCGACTGCCAGATGTTTTCTTTGACCGGACATTCGTTGAGTTCTTCAAAGACAACTATAATCGAATAGCACGTGCTATTGATAGGGAACCTGGTATCGAGATATCTGTAGTCACAGATGGTGTTCAGAAAGGTGTCTCAAGGGAGCTCGTAGACACTCTAAGGAGCCAAGTCGAGGAGAAACAGAAGGCCGTGAGCGAGATTCAGGAAACATTGACTGTGCTTCAGGGACGGCTTGGTCAAGAACAGGCGGATCATCGCCGCTCGAAAGAAATGGCAGCTGTGGAGTTGCAACGAGTTAAAACCGTCAATGAGGGCCTACAAAAGCATCATACGGAAGAGCTGCGGTACGTGGCTGAACCATTGTCTCGTGAACGCTTGGCTAAGAATGTTATAGGAAACTCCAAAGTCAATTGGCGACCAAAGAGAATGATCAGCGCAAGCAGATTGCACTTGTGCAATCTCAGTATTCAGTCAAGGAGAATGATTATCAGAAACAAATTGCTCAATTACGATCGCAACAAACAGCACTAGAGAACGATCACCAAAAGAAGCTCGAGCAAATGCGAAAGACTGGTGAGGTCGAAGCAGAAAAGATCAAGCGACGGACGGATGCGGAGATCGCAGATCTCAAGGCGACCATCAGTCGTCTCGAGGTTGTTCTGATGAAAGTACGTGCTTCTTGCTCCTTTAGTAACAATAGTCATACGCTAACAATTGAATTAATGCAGTCCCAAAAGGAGTACAGTGAGCTCCAAACGCTACGCAAGAAAGATATAGATGTGCAAAGAGAAAAATACGAGGAGGCGATGAGGCATCTTCGTGAAGACAAAGAAAAGGAGATAGAAGATCTCAAAGCACAGTCCAAGGCTAAAGCAGATGAGAACCATGAGCTGCAAGGACTCTGCGAGAAAAAGAGTGCTGAGATGAGCGCATTCCGAGCACAGACCAAAGACGAATTAGAAGAGCAAAGACTCAAGGCTCAGCAGGCAGAGGGGAAATACGAGAGCCTCGAGAAGCAGCTAAGTGGAGGAAATGCCGGGATGAAGGACTTGGAGGACAGACTTAGAAAGGTTAGTGAATTCCTCTCCATACTGGTCATATTTAAGCAACTGACGCATCCTTGCAGATGGAATTGGAGTTGTCAGCAGCAAAGGAAGCCAAGGATATGGCCGAGAAGCAATTAACGGAGTCGAAAGAAGCTGCAGAAGAAGCGACAAAGGAAGCCAGAAAAGCGAAAACAGCAGCTGAGAAACAGTTGTCAGAGTCGAAGGAAGCCAGAGAAACAACACAGTCAGAGCTCGATGATCTTCTGATGGTCTTTGGCGACTTGGAAGAAAAGGTTGCCAAATACAAGGTGAGTAAACGAAGGCACCGCACGTTGGCATGTATCATGCAAGCAACCATACTGACAGTATGCAGACTCGTCTTGCTGAACTCGGTGAAGCCGTATCAGATGGCGATGACGAAGACGACGATGACGAAGATGACGAAGATGACGAAGAGGGTGATGGATCCGACGAGTCTGGAGATCAGGGCGAGGAGGAAGATGAGGCAGAGCAGAAGCCAAAGACAAGAAAATAACAAGGTAACGCAGCCGCATGTCTTGACCACAGAGATATGCGATATACCCCTTACAAACATATTGAAAGCAAACGCCTCGCGGATTGCATCTGGTTGCCATCCTGACCCAGAAAAAAAAGCCCAACAGGGCATAGCCTACTCCAAATACTGTGATCCCACAAAATACTTTCTCAGGCGACCCAACTCAAACATATCTGCCATTCGGGTTGATCTCCCAAAATTTTCGTCTCCTCGTCAATTTTGTTTTGCTATCACTTGTCCTATCAGTGAAAATGTCTGCTCACGACTCTGTATCCGATGAGGGCGAGTGGCTTGACCTCGAGTCAGATGAGGAGTCGGTCCCTATCACATCCTTTTTCACAACTCAGACTTTCCCCACTGTTATCGCCATGCTCGAGGATAGCAGTAAGAACCACGGGTTCGATTTTGGAAACTATGTCCAAAAGCTCCAGCTCGACTTTCACGGTGCCGTCAAGCTCGTCAACTTTGTTCGTGATCATGTAAAGAACGGGTTGCCACTCCCAGAGAACATCGCCACCAAAGACCTTGAGGATGAGAAGTACCTCCGACCAGTCCTCGAGAACGATGCCCTTATCTTTTCTTTGGACGAGGTCTTGGAGACCATCAACAATGATCAAGCCAACGGGTCTTCAGATGGTAATCTAGAGGTTCGCAACAGAAACCTCGAGGAGGAGCTCGAGAAACTCAGAGATCAGTTTGCGAACTACCGCTTGACGGTTCAACAAACACTCGACAAGAAATGGGGTGACGATAGTGAGACTGCTTCCGATGAGAAAAAGGATGACTCAGCATACTATTTTGAATCATATGCTGCCCATGGTATGTCTTTGCTCTTTGTCCCTGTTTCTACCACAGCACTGACCATTGGCCAGAGATTCATGAAACGATGCTGAAGGACACAGTACGAACTGACGCTTACCGTGACTTCATCTACAACAATAAGCACATCTTCAAAGACAAGGTTGTCCTCGACATCGGATGCGGCACAGGTAAGCTCATTATACTTGCTAATACCGTCAATACTAACACTACTAAACCAGGAATTCTAAGTATGTTTGCTGCAAAGGCGGGTGCTAAGCAAGTCATTGCTGTTGACAAGTCCGACATTATCGTCAAAGCTAGGGAGAACATTTTCCACAACGGTCTATCCGACGTCATCACAACTCTCAAGGGCGCCATCGAAGATGTCAAATTGCCTGTAGACCAGGTTGATATCATTGTCAGTGAGTGGATGGGCTATTGCCTTCTCTACGAGGCCATGCTTCCGAGTGTCCTATATGCTCGAGACCGGTACCTGAAACCCGATGGTATTCTTGCACCCAGCTCTGCCACCATCTGGATTGCCCCTGTCGCAGACTCCGAGTATATTTCAGACCATATCTCCTTCTGGAGAGATGTCTATGGCTTTGATATGAAGACTATGCAAGAGGGAATCTACGACGAGGCTAGAATTGAGGCCATGCCGCAGAGCTCAGTCTGTGGCGAACCTTACCCCTTCAAAGTGCTTGATCTCCACACCGTCAAAACGGAAGACCTTCAATTTACCGCCAAATGGTCATCAAAGCTCACCCGTGAAGTCGACA
This sequence comes from Fusarium avenaceum, assembly GCA_025948275.1. Lineage (NCBI taxonomy): Eukaryota > Fungi > Ascomycota > Sordariomycetes > Hypocreales > Nectriaceae > Fusarium > Fusarium avenaceum. The sequence goes on along the minus strand of CP109670.1, from coordinate 1,401,278 downwards.
ACGTCGACGGCTTCCTTATCTGGTTCGACAACTTCTTCACCACAGCTCGAAACGACCCAGTGCCCCCTGCCGAAACAACCCCGGAGAATTGGGACAAGACAAGTCAGGGCGGTGTTGCCTTTACTACAGGACCTTCTGGCACTGTTACCCATTGGAAGCAGGGCCTCCTTCTTGCTCCTCCAGAAACCAACTCATCTGCTAAATCACCACAGAGTCTCTCCGGAGAGATTGTGTTCACGGCCGCTGATGACAATGCTCGAGCGCTGGTTCTCAGGACATCCTGGACAGATTCTGCAGGTAGATCCAGGCAGCATGCATGGCAGCTGAAGTAGACGAGATCCGATCAGCATGGGTGCATACTAGGGTGTGCAGGACGGGGAACCTACGTCGATAGCATAATGGTTGATGAAGAAATCATAAATGAGGCACATTCAAACCCTGCAACAAAAGGTTCACAATACTCAGGAATCCCTCGCCGAGGATGAAGCCCTAGGCAGGTTAGGAATAATGGTTTTTGGCACAGGGTGAAAAGTACATACTGAGGCAAGGATGATAAGGGGTGTTTGCGTACGCCGTGCGACATGAGTCCAGTACCATGCAAACAAGCCGCCAGCGGTTCGAGCTAGCGTGAATGACGGGACATTATACATGCCTGAATTGATGTCAGCGGTAGTCCCACTCGGTGTCGCATAGATTTAACTTACCAACGGCAACGGCAATGCCACCAGGAATCAGAGGTCGCCATCTCTTACCTATAGCGAGTGTTCTTGTCACAGTGGCACCTGCGAATAAAACCGCTGCTCCAATAGCCCATTCTTTTGCTCTGAATGGCAACCCTGAACCTGTGACAAGCCTTGCTGTGAAAATCCAGACATAAGCAGTTGGTACCTGGAAGAGATCACCAGGGATCTTGTAAACGCTACAGCTCATCAAGCAGTATCAGTAAGGTAACAGTAGTTTCCAACCGAAATGAGAAGGGACATACCTCGTGTAAATACGATATATGAAAGCGCTGAGAACCGCACCTACGGTTGCGCCAATAACTTGACCCCAGAATTGAGCCTTTGGAGCAGCTCCCAGTAAATGACCTGTCTTCAGATCTTGCATGAGATCGCCAGCCTGTAGAGCTCCAGCTTCGGACTGCAAAAAGTCAGAAATCTACTCTTGAACATTTATAGACAATACATACCACGGCACCGGCAATCAAGTTGATCAGAACACTCGACTTATGAGACTGGGGGATGATTAGGGCGAAGAATAACTGCGCAAGCTTGCTGATGCCAGAAACAGGATTCAGATCCGTCTCGCCTAATGCTCTGACCCCCATGATGCTCAGCACCAAAGCCATGAGAACAGCAATGGTTGTGGCATAGAGGGGCACGAGGTCGCCAAAGACTACGTGAATGGTAAGCACACACAGAGCAATCGAGGCAAGAAGGCCAATTATGACCATGCGGCCACCAATTCGTTGATGTGGAGGAGCATCTTCGTCCTCATCTTCTTCAGCATGGGCTCGTTCAATGGTCCCATTCTGTGGTCCGGTTGGCTCGGCATCTCTATTGAGCAGTGGCGCATAGTCATGGCTTAGAGGTTTCCACAAGCCAGAAATACCATGCTCGCGCACTCGGTGTCGTAGGGAGGACATAATGCGAGTAGCCTTGCGACTAGTAAAGATACCACGGATACCAACATAAGCAAGGCTGACGATTGCGTCGGCCAACATGATAGCCAACGAGATCCAGATGATCCATCCCTTGCTACCGTGCTCCCAATCATCTACATCTCCAGGCGCCCATCCACGAGACTTGGCTATAGGGCTTAGGATCCCCCAGCCCACAACGGCACCAAGCAACATGTGCAACGTTGTTTCAGTGCCCATGATGATTCCTTGGCCGATGTAGGCGAAACTGGGGTTAAAGGTCCATAGCCATGAGTGAGCTGCAACAGATCCGAATACAGGTAGGTTACGGAGGATAGGGAAGAAATAGGTGGCTAAGGTGTAAAGGCCAGAGCCACCAAAACACAGCAGCAGCAATTTGATGTTGGCTGCCCAGTCCCCTTTATCTGACATATCCTCCTCGGTGCCTTGCTGATGCTCTTGGTCTGTAGCAGCAAAGCCAATGGTGTCTGGTAGAGGCGGCTCGTCTTGAGGTACAAGACTTGCAAAGCCGCCCTTGGCAGCAGCATCAAGCTCGTCTTTCGTAGACTGACGGCCTCCACCATGCAAGACCGAAATCAACACAGCTGTACTGAAGCCGCTAGGAAATTTGAGACGCTCCCGGATGATTACCTGCTTGCGTCTGTTTGGTGTTAACAAGATTGGAGCAAATTGGAGTCAGGTGTTGGCATACAAAGGAACAGCAAAGACAACGCCAAAGTAGCATAGCCCCAGAGACCAGACTACAAGCTTCCACGTGCTGAGAATAATCGGGCCTTGTTCTTCATGTGCCAAAAGATAGTTCAGTGCCGGTATCTGCCCAAGTAGTTAGAATTTGCCTCTTGACAAGCTGAGCCTTTGTGACCTACAACGCCAACGAATCCACACCCAAGCGGCATAATGGCCATGCCACAAGCTACGCTCTGAAGCAAAACATTCTCAACTGGGGAAAAGGGGAATCTCAGGTGCGGAGCAAGAAGCTTGAAAATGCCAAAGCCCATTAGACTTGCAGGCATTGACATAATGGACACCCATCCCGTCTGCAAGCCAAAATACATGTTGGAGAAGCAGATGACAGTTCCAACGGCCAGACCAGCCAACACACTTCGCAGTGTGAAGCTGCGGCCAGGAACTACGCGGGTCGCCATTGTTACTAACGATAATGGCAATGTGTAGATACGCGTTGATCGATCGTCGTGAAGTGACTTAAGTACTGTACTTCAGTACGTACCTGCCATCGATTACCAAGCGTGCTACTCCGTAGACCATTTAGGTTAGTAGGTAACCCCACATTCTGTCAACTAGGTACTGTACTCGCCCTACTGCCATGACCAAGGGCCCCTGATACTTGTAAACAGCCCGTATCGAGTAAGAAATAATTAAGGCTAACAACACATTTGTATCTGTAGATCAATTGGCAGAATGATTTGCTTCTTAATAGGTGCATGCTCTTATAACTATGGAGTATTAAGTAGATATGCTTGCTGTAGTATTCACAGTGACTTCTGCCCAATATAACATAACTGTTTCTCCGGCCTCAACTCTATTATCCGAACCCAGGCTATATGACCTTTCGCATCATGAGCAGCCCACCGCGTTATGGCTCTATTATGGCGCTGCCTTGACACCCTTGCATGAATGATCGTATTAGAACCCGAAACTGTCCAACAGAGAGCCTGCATCAGGTTCCTCAAACGTTGTGGGAGGTGGTTTGACCGTCTTCTTGTTTTCTCGATGTGAATCGAAGCGGAGAGATGGAGAGGGTAGGTCTGCAATAACCAGCGAGCTCCTCCGGCGAAGCAGTTTGAGAGGATTAACCTCTCCACCAAGACCGGTTGCTCCCGGTGACTGCTGGAACTCCCAGTTACGTACTGTCTTGTGGTCAGCGGACATATACCCGGCAGTCTTATGGTCTCGCGCTTACTTATGTCCAGTCCCAGAAGATCGCACCCCATCCGATCATACAACTTGGCGCTATGCAGCACAAACTCCCATTCGACTTTCGGCGTAATCTTGGACGCTCCCCTCAAAGTCTGCAGTGTTTGATGACGTAGATGTGAATAAAGTACGACCAAGGCAGGGTCGTCCGTTAAAAACAGTCGAGACTTGATGTCAGGCGAACAGGGCGTTTCTAAAAGTGTGTAGACAGGTGTCTGCCAAAAAGGTCAGTGGACGAATGCTTACATGGTAGGTTCTAGGTTAAGGACGTACTATAAGGGCCCGTACGGCCATGTCCTTGCGGCCAAGCATCCAGAATGCCCATGCAGCCAGCCAACGATTACCTTCCTGGGCTGCGAGTGGTAGTACGGTGTCCTGAAGAAGTCGACGCAGAACCGGCCCGTCGTCACCTTCGTAAACACGCGCTATCGTGATGGCTAATTGCATGTCTTTCAGCTGATTCAGGCAAACCTGAACAGCATCGTGGAGATGGTCAGCGAGAAGGAAGAACGCAGCAGCATACTCTGTACGCAGCCGAATTAGTCTCTGTACCTGCTAGTACCACAAACAGCTTACCAAAACGTCGCCTGCTAAGCAAAGCATAGGCGTTCTTGAGCGCCGCCGATCTCCATTTAGGGTCTTCAAAATTGTTGGCCAGCAAACGTTGAGTTGCTGCCTGCTCCCTGTTCCAGTTTGCCATTCTCCACAAACCTTGAAGCACGGTTTTTTTACGAAGAGCCAGGTAGTATAGACTACAGTCAACGGGGTTTTTTACTTCACTCTTGGTGTACTCGTTTCGAGCTATCAGTTCGAACTGTGTTCTCTGCAGGGGTTGTCAGCTACCGTAACAAATTCATCCGGAATTTAGGTTGCTTTACCAATGCGGCTGGATCAGTGAGCCACATGAACAGGCCGCTCTCACGAGCATGCTCCCAAAGCATACTGCCATGGTTCTGCCGTGATACGAAATCAACTAGGATATCCTGGCTATTGGAATGAAAGGCCCAATTGATTTCACGCCAGGAGAGGTGCATCTCGTTAGTACGTCCTTTTCGAAGGGCATGTTGACGAAACAGCAGCATAAACCGAGCGCCGTTCTCATCCATTGACCGACGGTGCCGCTCGACGAGAGCAACACATTCAATGATGTCGGCCAATTGAATCTGTTCATGGCCAGAAAGTTGCGTAACATTAACCTTCACCAACTTTTCATTGATCAACACCGCAGTCTGCTCGGTGAAAACATCTTCGTCATCGATATCATCATGATGGTTTCCGTCCAAATAGGTGCCAGGAGATGATTTGTCAACTGCGAAGGTGTGGCCTTGCTAAGCAGACACATTAGCACGTTGCTCGTTGTTCTCGTATAGGATCAGTCACTCACCACGGGCACATAGAACTCGCTTAATTCCATTCCTAGATAATCGTCCAGAGGCTCACCGTCAATGTAGTATTTCAATGTCTTGTGCAAGGAAACCAAAATGCGTCGAACAAGGGTGGCTTTGCCTGAAAGAATACATTGAATTAGAAACTGAGGGTGAAAGACCGGCAGTGGGCCATTGAATCTCTGAACAACCTGGAACAAATCCAGATTGCCATCCTTGCGTAACGGAAGGCGCAGGTCCGTCTTCATTGACTCGGACACCCCAACATGTCTGTCCTGTACAAACATCTGGTTGCCGGCGCCAATTACCAGGTGACCGTCGCCTAGCCATGTTGAATCGCCGATTGGGTGTGGTGTGAGTTCCCGAATGCTGATCTCACGTATTTGTGCCCAGGCTGGACCTTTGTTGAGATAGTCGAATCGCATCTGGGAAAGCAGGATGACTCGGTAAGGGAAACCAACTGCAAGTATGGACTGACCATCAGGTGTTGATGTCCAATCCAGATCTTGTATCACCTGGTGCTCTTGGAAGTTGTTTTCGTATTCGAGGCGAGCACCGCCAATATCCCATATCGTGAGCTGCGAACGTGAAGAGTTCACCAGAGCAGCCTTCTTGAGAGTACTTCCGCTAACCAATGCTGGGTCGGAAACTCCTGTTTCAGTCGTACATGTAGATAGCCATCCGACACTTCGTTGTACAGGGTCAACACGTGCAGTCCAGAAGTCCACTCGGCCGGTATGTGTGTAAGAAATAGCAACATCGCGAGCGAAAACATCGAGAAACCCTGAGACAATAGGCTGCGAACCTGCAGGGTCGACTGGCAGCAAGTAGGCCAGATTATCTATGTCATTCAACTCAAATGGGCATAGCTCCTCGACATTGGCTCCAGTTGTTGTCTTTGGATCATCAAAGTATCGTGGTAACTTCACCTCCCACACAATACCTTGTCCTTCCGACGTTATTGTTGCGATATGAGCAACGGTGTAGTTCTTGACGTCTGATCGCGGTAGAATGATAAGGCAGAGAGGTTTCCCCAAAACCCTATAGCTACATTCGGCGAGAGCAACAGCTCGAGATTTTCTGCAGTCCCAAAGTGAGATGGTCTCATGGCGGAGAAACACCACAAAACGACCCTTCCTCAATACACATATACGATGGATATGACCCTTCTCCGGAATAACACTCGCTCGAGCTAAGGCCAAACCCGAGTTGTCTCGTGGACTCAGAAGATGCTTCCAGACAACGCTCTCACCATCGCGGGTCCGAGAGACTACCGCTCGTCCGCTAAAGTTTCTAACGATCTTCGTAATAGAAGTTGAGTGCCCAGACCAGATCGTTTGTAGTGAGAGGCGCCGATCATTCGTCATGGGATCAAATAAGTCGGCGACGCTGCCTGTGAACACACCTATCCTTCCATCAAAAGCATGCAACATAAAGTGAACCTTACCACTCTTCTTGTCGCAATACGTCTGAATATCGGTATGGGGTGTGTCTTGGGTAGGTAGGAAGCTACCGAGCAGTTCGAAATGCGTATCCTTGACCTGCGCCACTTTGAAAAGAGTTGGTGAACTTGCCGTACTACTGCCGACATTCTCAAGCGCCCATGCTGACATGATCCCTTTTCCATCGAAGGCTATGCAGATCTCGGGATTCTTAGTTGCAATCGCAACTAAATGCTCAAGAGCGACGGGGTCATCAGCAGTCGAATCATCAGACATCCGCGCCTGCACGGCTTGTTCAACAGAGGCCGTGAAATCCCGTCCGTCGAGAACAAGGGCGAATCGCATATCCAAGCCATCCGGATTCTCTTGTGATGGCGCACAAACGTCGACTTGGCCCCATAACTGCCAATGCTTCCCATCAGATGTATCAGTCGGTGTCCATACTCGAATGCATTTGTCTAGGCATGTGGTGTATAGAACATTGTCAGACACCTGTTCGACATGAAACGGTCTGCGCCATCTCACAGAGGTTATGATATTCGGGTGTCGAAGGTATGTAAGATCGAAGCGAACTTCATCTGCGCCAAAGTTGAGTCTGCGCCAGACCTTGATCAAGTGGTCGTAATGGCCAGCCGATGCGATATATCTCGAGTCGTACGACAGTATCGCATATTTTACAGTACTCGGAAGCTTTTTCTGCCAAAGGCACCTCGGTTCGCTTTTGGTATCGAAAAGGGAGAGGTAACGCGTAGCTACAAGAAGCTCCTCAGAACTACCCCAGGACAATGTACACGGCGTGTCGTCGAGATTCGGATTGGGAATGTCAAAGGTCGATTCGAGAGCCCACTGAGAGATATTTGAGCACATGTTTCATATTGTAGATCCTCTAGTTGGGGGTTAAACCTTTAAGGCGTCTTCGCGCGACCCGAATGGCCTGTATACACGAACTTGAGCCAATGTGCACGTAGCAATCTTGCCTGTTGCTTCGTCAAATGCGATGGCTTCTAGGGGTTGTTCGCCTTCATCGTAGACTGTCTGTAAGATTGTATGGGAGCCTTCTAGGATTGCAAAGGCGCCGCCCGTGATGTATACCTATGTGACATCTTCGCATCAGCTAAGGTCAGAACTTAGGAGTGAAGGCAGTAGCACTTACATTCAGGTGTCGGGAGTCCCAGTAACCCGAGGCTAGCCCTTGGAGCCTCGAGCTTGGCTTCCCCGGCAATACGGCCTTCATGCTATTAAGGAGTAAGATTTGCGCGCATCTCTAGCGAAATATAAAGGCGCGATGCTTGAGCGCAAAAGAAATATGTTGAAGTCTTGACAGCTTTTGGTGCAGTTAGGGATTACCAGTCAATGCAATAAACGGGAGCCTCAGTGGGTTAGTTGAGGTGACGTGACCCCTGGAACACAAACCCCACCCCCCCCCCAGCTCATGCACAGGAACCCATGACGATAAATGCCACCCTAGAGGTTCGTTCAAGAGCTTGATGAACGCGGCATTCATATCGAGGTTTTAATTAATTATAAGAACAGTTTCAATTTGCCCGGTAGACTCGCTAGTGTTTCCGAGGAAGAAAAAACCTCTTAGGGAAAGAATAGAAGACCAAAAAAAAAGGTACATGGTCGTATACCAATGGTCAAACAACTAGCACATTACTTTTACTTCATGAATTTAATCATAAGATGCCAGTTTCATCACAAACAACTAACTTCATTCTGCTGTTGAGCTCTTCCAGTCGGAACGTCACTTCATCTCACTTAATACTTGTTATAAGAATCAAAAATCCCAAGGTACATACAACAAACATATGATAGATAATTGCTTTTCCAACGCCATTGACGCAGCGTGTCGCTATGCATTCATTTATAGTACTAACAGAAAGGGGTATCCTTTTTTTGCTTCAAACAAGTCATCCAACGTCAGAGAAACACATTCAGATCGTCCATAACCAATCCAACTCTTGCCAGCCCATCAGAGGTCATTTCATACACGCCTATGTCCCATATATACTTGAAAACCACCCATATAGACAAAACTATCGACTTGTGCTTGTACGACCGCGCAGTTGGTGACCTCTTGATGCTCCTACTGGCTGGGTTTGTGGCGTAGAAGAGATCTGGCTCGGTGATTGAATACGCACAGATCTTGTTGCTGGTGTGAACTTAGTAGTAGGTCGTGAAAGTCCAAATCGTGTACCAGATGATCGAGCACCAACAGATTTACTGCCCACCGCTAGGGAGTTTGGCTCCGGCGAAGAAGGTTGAGGCCTCGCTGTGCGTCCATTAGGAGGCCCGAACCCAAAAGATCTTGTTGAAGCAGGGGGCTGCTGCAAAGGTTCCGGTCCGTTCAGGTCAGAGAATTGGGGCATTCCAACCGGCCTTGGTGTACCCGGCGCCATTTGTGATGATGCTAATTTTGAGATCCGCGAGTGGTGCTGCGTGGTTGCGCCTATAGAGGTTCCGTCTCGTTGGCCATCTCGCTCAAGGTGTGATGGTACTGGTGCCATCGGCGTGGTTGATGGTAGAGTAGAAAACTTTCCAGGCCCTCGTGAAGCAGGTCTTATGGAAGGTGAAGCTGGTAAGTCTCCATCATCTTCGTCACCAGCAAGCGAAAATGCTCCATCACCTTCATCAGCCTCTCTAAGCGGCGCCATTGATCCTGGCGGCAACATCGTCGACATGGAGAACGGTTGTCCGGTCCATCGGGTAGGTGTCTCGAGTGGTGTACCAGAATAGTCATAGACTCGGTCATTGCGATTGGCCATCGATCGTCTGCCAGCTATTGTTCTCCAGCTTCCCCGTGGCCATGCAGAGGGCGCAGAGCTTGATTGCATACGAGATCCAGGCGCCATGGTTCGAATTCTATCGTCACGTTGTCGCCATTGTTGCAAGACGCGGTTGCGCTTCTCCCGCTCGTGCTTCTTTTGGACCTCCAATGCTGTATGACCCTGGCCACTTTGCTGCAGCGACGCAATTGACCAAGATTTTAGAGACTGGCGCTGCTTGTCAGCTGCCCAAAGCTGCCAAGCCTCCGCGTCCCGCTGTTCAAGATCACTGGTATAAACTTTCCAGGCTTCCAGCCATTCCTGTGCATGTTGCAGCTTTGCTTCCTCTATGCGTCTTTGATCCAACTGCGTTTGACTCATCCACATGTCAGTAACTGTGATAAGATGGTGGGAATCTTTCCGCGCTCGCAGCTCTTGAACCAAATCGCTTTGGACACGGTCCTCCTCGGCCAACGCTCTCCATCGGTCAATGGCGGCAAAGAAGTTGCGCTTCTTCCGGGCTGAGGAAACTTGAGTATACCTGGCCATGAGATACTTCTTCACGTGCCTTTTGTCTTGGTCCCTGCGGTTCTTAATCGCACGGTCAAAGACTCGCAGTACCGAGGTGGCTCCTAGATAAAGACGAACCCGGTCCTCCATGAGTGCCATGTGAGACGACTCCCGTTGGAGTCGTCGAAATCCTCCGAGAACCTTGGCCTTGGCCTGCTCCTCGTAATATCCCTCTGCCCTTCGGCTCATGTCTCCATTCTGTTCTGCGGACTGGAACCACCGGTCAAATGCTCGTTCTACTTGAAGATACTCGCGTCTCCATTGGAAAGCCTGCGCTCTTGCTCTCAAGTTCCATTGATCGAAAGCAAAATTTGCCTTCTGCATCATGACTTGTTTACGATACTCAGTTGCCCTTCGGCCGATCTCAGCTTGATCCCACCATTCACGTAGATGTGTGAAAGAGTGCTGTATGTCTCCAATTCGTTTGGCAGTATCGCATAACATAGTCTCCTTACCGGCATGGTCTTGCCACCGGTGAATAGTATCTACTTGAAGTCGTAGACACGCCTGTGTTCGTATGGCATGCTCCAAAGCTTCGCCATGACTAGCCTGGGATAGCCAATTCAAAATCGCCCCTGTCCTGTTACGTAAGGCTGTTTTTTGGCGTCCGATGTGTTCGAGTCGATGGCATGACCAGTGATCGAGAACTTTTCCAACCTTTTTGAGTTCATAAGCCTGGGCCGCTGCTCTGGCAGTCGTTTGGAGGCTGTTTTCCATAGTGACAATACGTTGCCATTTTTTTACAACGACAGCTGCTCTCATATAATCTGTGCCAGGCTCACGAAGGGCAGGAGCCTGACTCCAGGATCGAAAATAGCGGAACCGAATCATGTGTCTTCTTGCAACGGCGTCTCTTTCAAGTCGGCGTGCAGTACGATCAGCCCAATGGTTAAATACTTTGCTTGCAAGGTAGATTTCGCGAGCCCTGGTCGCTCGCCTAAGAAGTCGACTATGCTCTCGTTCCGTGTCAGGCTGCTCGTCGGGTGTTGAGGGGCTTTCTTCAACCATTTGCTGTTGAGATGCTACATCATCTGTGCACTCTTGCGGTGCAGCATGGTGGACAATCGTGCCCCCATTGTTGCTCACAGTATTGGTTCGAGCTGCAGTAGTTGGAGAATGGACTTTAGGTACTGTTTGGATAGGAGAATGGTGGGGTGGTGCCACCTCTAATTCCTTGAGTTGATGAGGAGAGTCCCCATCCGGACTTCGAGGTATTTCGTTCTCGTGATGTGAATGCTCATCAATATGCCCACTTTGTGGCATATGTCCTTGCAATAGAGAAGTCGTTGATCGGATGGCATTGTTGAGGACTGAAAGAGGTCGGTGCATGAATGATTGTGCGGACATTGGCCTTGGTAATAGGTCTGTGGACTCTTTCGCCGAGACATGATCGTGAGACTCGATACCATTGACTTGTGGGCTTGTGATGGTTTGTTGGGTAGGCGCTGCTGGTTTTTCCTCAAATGGATGATCTTCAAAATTCCTAACATCGGCAGAAGCTTCCTCTGGAATACTTGGAAAGGAAGGTATTCGCTGTGCGGATTGTGCTCTACGGTTCGCAACTAAGGAGCGCCAGCGGTTCATAGCTGAAGAAACAACCGCCTTTCGCATCTCCTCGTACGCGCCATCCTCCTCGTCGGTCACAGAAAACTCCATCTCGTCTTGCCGAGGTTGTGCTTCCGAATGGGATGGTGATTGTGGTGGCGAAGGCGAAGGTGAATGGGTAGGTGATTGCAAAGGTGAAGACGGAGGTGAAGACGGAGGTGAAGCCGAGGGCGAAAATGGCGATTGGGGGGCTTCGACTTCAGATGTAAGATGGCCGTTTTGTTGGTCATTCTCCTGACCGTTCTCGTGTTGCAAGTCTGCATGACTTTGGCGACTTAAGGATGATGCTGCGGGAGATGTAGAAGCTGAAGTTCGGAGTGACACTGTGGTATTATCACCAAACTCCAAAACAATCCCCATTCGATGAAGAATAGTTTGAAACTTATCAAGCAAGCTGCCTTCGCCTCGCTCACCACCCACACGAAAAACAAAGGTCGACAGATGATGGTCTGAATCGGGGTCGATTCCATAGGTAGGAAGTACGGCATCGTATGCCTTGAACAGCGCAGCGGCGGGAAGTGGTTTTGGTTCAGGTGCTGAGTCGAGTAGCTCCTGGGCAGCGACAACTACCGCGTGCAATGCAGCGATGTCTAGTTCGGTCAATACTGTGTCGGATCTGCGTCGCAAATACTATACGGACCTTCGTTGGAATAGTACGGGTCCTGACTTGAGGGTGCCCGACTGGCATTACTGGAGCGGCCATCGTCTGAAGGTGAGCTCGCTCTCTGCGCAGCCGGCGACATCGATGCTGCTGGTGAAGTCGCATTTGAGCCCTGGCGTAAATGGTCGGAGGACATGAGCAGAGTATTATTGGCGGGCTGCCCACATCCGTCATTGACCCATAGTCAGGAAGTCGGTGTGCAGTGAAGCGCGCGCAGTTCTACTATACGCCTTGATCGCGAAAGGTTACCGCGAGTATGTGAAAGCAAACTCAAGTTTATCGGTATCTAGCACGTCAAAGACAGAAATGCTGAGGAGAATAGTCAAGAAAATGAGCAAGGGCGGTGGTAGCGACGATATCCAAAGGGCTGCAGAATTGTATTCAAAGATGGGGTGGTATCCAAACAAAGCGCATAGAGTCCCGACAGAAAACACACGCGAATTTGCGCGGTCGCGATACCAATGATGGAGCTTAGACGTGTAAAGTGGGTGGCAGGTGCACACAAGCCACAAGCCACACAAAGGCGGTGCTCTCTATGTACTGTGCTATTTGGTGTTTGAATGGCACTGTATGAGCAAGACCATTTTCACCAATGACTGTAATCCAGGCCAGCTACCAAAATTGCTTTCATACATCTCAATGCTTCAATAAGTTGCCATGAATTCACAAAGAACTCGTCCGATCCAAAAGTTCGCAAAAGCAGCCTCTCAATGCTCTGTGGAGGTTTGTCATTCCATTCCTTTTCATTGATCTCTTCAATTGACTGACCTGCCACCAGGCTACGGCTTATGGCAAGTGTATTGTCGCTGACTATAATGCTGTACACAAGGATAAGTGTGCTAAAGAGTTTATGAAACTCAAAGATTGCTATCTGGTATGATGAATTGTTGTTTTTACAGCGCATCTTCTGAAACATGTCTAATTTCTTCTTCACAGGCAGCATCGAAAAAGCCATAACGTACCCTTATAGCTGGCGTAGTTAAACAATATCAAAATTTATTCTTCTTCTTTACTGGACTCTCTGTGCAGTTTTTAGACCTCAAACATCTACAGCTTCAATAATCTCAACAGGAATGTTGCCTGTTGGACTTCTTGTTCCTCCTCAGCAATGAGACCATCAGCCTGAGGCTCGGCTCCGGCCTCTTCCAAGGGTCGACGTAAGGCCTTCTCAAATGTAGAGGCCTGTGATTTGAAGGCACCTGACAGGCCTACATCTTCAGGATCAGCGATGACTCTGTACTCCATCTTGATGTCGTCTGTTGGCATGAGTCCTGCCTTCTTTCGAAGTCGCTGCACACGATTGACAATCTCACGACCCAAGCCCTCGGCTACCAATTCAGGGTGGATCTCCGTGTCCAGGATGGTGAGTACCTCACTATCAGTGTTAGTCTCGAAGTTCTTTGATGATTCGTCCTCCTTGACGCCACGGCGCACAACGAGATCGCCCTCCTCCAGACGAATACCATCAACATCGATATGCTTGTCTCGGAGGTAACCCTGCACCTGCTCGCTGGTAAGAAGGGGCAACCCCTTTTTGACGCGGGCCATATCCTTCTTGAGCTTCTTTCCGAGAACAGGCCAGTCAGCAGTGACACTGTACTGAACATTGTATTTGGCTTCATCTCCAGAGAGCACAAGGTCTTGTACGTTCAGCTCCTCGCTGATATACTTTTGCAACGACTTAACATCTTCAAGATACTGGGGATCCGAGTGGAGAACCACGAGTGTCTTGAGAGGTTGCTTGAGACCAATCGTACGACGCTCGCGCGACACACGAGCCAGCTCAATGACGCGCTGCATGCGACCAACACGTCGCTCTACTTCCTCATCAAACAACTCCTGGCGGACGTCGGGGAATGGCAGAAAGTGCACACTTCGGGGGTCCTCTCCTTGAAGCTCTTTGGGGATATATGGCAGTAGCTTCAGGTAGATGTTATCGGTGAGGAAAGGCGTGAAAGGCGCCAATCCACGGCACAAGGTGAACAACACCTCGAAAAGAGCATTCAGGGCGTGCAAAGTATCATCAAGACCATTCTCTCCCTTGAGTCGCTTTCGGTTGAATCGAATGTACCAGTTTGTTGTGTTATCAATAAGACCTAGAAGTCTAGGAACGACCGTATACAAACGGTATCTGTTTCAAGTTAGTATAGTGTTACTATCAGTAACTACGACATCGAAGGTCTTCACTTGGCTAAGAGTCCAAAATGATCTTGTCAGACAAACCAATGGTTATGCAAGAAGCCTCAACATAATTGGTGAGGCTGCTTACATACATACTGGTTACTGCTCAAGATTATTTGTCCGCTTACTCCTTGTTGAAGCATCGGAATAGGAAAATACGAGTGACTTACCCTTCCATTTCCTGGTTGACGAATGCCAACAAACTCTGGGTCGAAGCAAGGATCCAACGGTCCATGACGTTGGAGTTGCTGGCCTCAAGCTTGGGGTCCCAAGTGAAGTCCACGTTCTCAACCTTCTTCAAAAGAGCAATTTGACCCTCGAAGAACTTGTAGCTGTTCCACAGTGGCAAAAGGACCTTCTGAACAACCTCCTTGACGCCCGATTCCTTGAATCTCAGTGGCTCAGCTCGCACAACAGGCGAGTTAATGAGGTAAAGTCGAAGAGCATCAGATCCGTACTTCGTCATGATGATGGAAGGATCGGGGTAGTTCTTGAGCCGCTTGGACATCTTTTTGCCATCCTCTGCAAGTACTATACCGTTGACCACACAATTCTGGAATGGGGACTTGCCAAAAAGATGAGTGCCCAGCACTGTCAGAGTGTAGAACCATCCGCGAGTTTGATCCAATCCTTCGGCAATGAAATTTCCAGGGAAGGACTGGTTGAACTTTTCGACGTTCTCAAAGGGGTAGTGTTGGCTAGCATAGGGCATGCTTCCAGACTCAAACCAGCAGTCGAATACCTCCTCAATACGTTTCAATTGACCCTTGCCCTTTTTGCTGGGAATAGTAATGTGATCAACCTTGTCACGGTGAAGATCAGAAAGATCGCCCTCGTAACCACTCAGGTCACGGAGCTCTTGAACACTTCCTACGCAAACTCTCTCCTCCAAATCTTCACTGACCCACAGAGGGATAGGTGTACCCCAGTAACGGTTTCGGCTGACGTTCCAGTCGCGAGCGTTGGCGATCCAGCTGCCAAAGCGCTTCTCCTTGACAAATGATGGAACCCAGCGGGTCTCCTCAATGTTCTTGAGCATATCGGGAACAATGTTAGGAATGCGGATGAACCAAGAGGGGACAGCCCTGTAGATGAGGGGCGTATCCGAGCGAGGACACATAGGGTACGAATGCTTGAGCTGGGATTCATTGGCGATGCGGCCGGTATTCTTGAGGTACTTTATGATGTGCTTGTCGGCTTCCTTAACGTGCATGCCCTTAAAATCGGAAACTCGGTCGGTGAAGTGACCGGTATCGTTGACAGGATCAGGAGGAGGTCGGTTCTCGGTAATGATGCCTGCGGCGACGGCAACGTTGTAATCATCCTCACCAAAAGCTGGTGCTTGGTGCACAATGCCCACGCCACTGTCATCGGTAACGTAGGTGGCATTTAGGACCTTGAAAGCGACATCCTTAAACTCTTCGTAAAAGTAATTGAAGGGAGGTGTGTACTTCCATCCCAACATGTCCTTACCAAGAACCTTCCCTACAATCTTGAATTTGGCCTTCTTGGGGTCCTTGTACAAGGTTCCAAGGAGCTTTTCGAGCAACACATAGGTTTTACCTGTCTTCTCGTCTAAGATCTTGACATACTCGAAGTCGGGATGAGCGGCGAGGCCAAGATGCGATGGCAATGTCCAGGGGGTGGTTGTCCAGGCAAGCAGATTGACTTCGGGATCATCGACAAGAGGGAAGGTGACGACAACCGCGGGGTCAGTGACATCTTGGTAATTCTGGTTGGCCTCGAAGTTGCTAAGGGCAGTAGTGAGGACAGTTGAGTAGGGCATAACTCGGTGGCCTTGGTAGACTTGGTCCTTATCGAATAATTGCTTGAAAACCCACCACTCGGATTCCATGAAATTCGGGTCCATAGTCTGTGCGGCAAAGAATCAGCATGCTAACAAGGTAGGCCTAGTTCTTAGCTTTTTTACCTTGTAATCGTTGTCAAAGTCGATCCAGCGTCCCAATCGCTCGATTGTATGTCGCCATTCCGTAGCGTAGCGCATGACAATAGATCTACACTCTTCGTTGTACTTGGCAATACCCAATTCCATCACAGCAGCCTTTCCAGAGATTCCCAACTTCTTGTCAATCTCGTGCTCAATAGGAAGACCGTGAGTATCCCAGCCGAAGCGACGCTCGACATGAAAGCCCTTCATGGACCAGTACCGGGGGATAACATCCTTGATGGTGGAGGCAAGAAGATGTCCGTAGTGAGGCAGGCCGGTCGCGAAAGGAGGACCATCGTAGAAATTGTATCGAGGGCGGCCTTCAGATAGTTCTACCTATGATGGCGATCCGGGTTAGAAGGATATTCCAACAAGACTAATGCAAATTGACATCGTGAAGACAGTGGCATAGAGACAAACCTGTCGAAGGAAGGCGTCGATATCGCGCCATCTTTGGAGGACGACTTCCTCTTCCTTGGGGAAGTCGATAGACATGATGACTGACGGTTTGCCTGCAAGGGAGGGGTTAGTTAGTCAAGAGTTTTGAACAGGCTGACAGAGCAAGATTGGGAGGTGCAAGAAGAGATGGGGCCGATGGATGATATAGGAAATTTTGTATGTGACTCACCGTACGGTACGTCTCGCCTTGCAGTCGTGCCAATACAAAGAAGACGTCGAGGGCGAATTCCACCAGCGACAAGCCGTTAGTTTATGGAGGGGCAGGTTTAAGAAAAAGGCACCTCGCGATGGTGAGTGAGTCAAGAGGACGGGACCGGAGGTGGGGTGAAATGTGTGCCCCACGTAAGTTTCATGGAGGGGTCGTCCAACTCCCTGCACTAAATACGGCTGATAGGTAGGTAGGTAGTACCTAGTAACTTACTAAGGTAGGTAGTACACAATCGATCACGTTGGTATTTCGTACAAGCATACCTAGGTTATTTGATTAGGCGACGGAGACGGACTGTTAACACTGCTAATAGTGTACACCAAACATCTCAGGGGAATTATTGCCTCCGAGATGCACAGATAGTATCAGGTTTAATAGGTGCCATCTAACAATGTTCTGCTATCATAATCACATACTGCACAATTATACCTACCGTTGAGGCGTATACAAATAAAAAGAAACTCTGCACCAAATGTACATTCAGGTTAGAAAAGATGGTTCCCTAATAACAGAACCTAAACGGATCTCAGACCCGACCTTGAGAACATAAACGCCAGACCTCTGTTATATGGCAAATTTGGCTCTAATACCACCATTGAACATCAATTACATACTTAGGTAAATTCCATCGCAATTAACAAACAGCCATTTAAGAAGGTTTATTACTAAATAGGTTCTAAGTAACAATAGAGGACTTACAAATAAAATACTGGAAGATATTATGTCACTTGAAACTGACCTGCGAACTACCCAAGGTAGGTATTGAGGTGTTGGTATACCTAGTACTAAGGTATCTACCTAATGGAATTGGGGCTAAAGCTGGTGCGTGCGTGGTTGCTACCCACCAGCAAGGCAAATAGGATCGACTCGATGATTGTTTGTTTATTGTTATTACTGCCACAGTCAATATCCAATCGCATTGGGCATCATTCTGTCCAGGGCTCATCAATATCTACTCTCTATTGTCCTGTTTCAGCTTGCTTCCTTTTGGAAGCCAGTCCCCTCCCCTTTTTAACAGGGAACTCTAGCGCCGCTGTCACGTCCGCTCTCTAAAAAGCTACCTGGTCTACTATCGATAACAAGCTCGCCTGACGTCGGGATACCATCAGTTGCATACCAGTGAACCTCACACACATAAACAACTACCTTCTTTGTCGACAAGTTCTCGGTCCACCGCCGGATATCCTTTGCGTTTCCACTGCATAACCTTGAGCCATGTCGTTCTTGTTTGGCAGAGCCCGGACACGCACAGTTGCCGATCTCCCAAAGCAAGCCCGTGAGCATGTGCTGAAGCTTGAGGGGCCGCAAGGTCCAGCCAAGGTAACAACCGCATCACGTTGATTCAAGCCCAAACACTGATTCTGGAAGGCCGAGGAGCTTGCGCGCGTTTTGAATCAGATGAAGACTATCCTGCAGGGAACCCCAGGTATGCTTCCTCACCTTATGAGAACCCTGACTGAATGGCTAAGACATATTCAAGAAGCCGACACCTCCCCAGAACAGATCTTACAGCTCGTGACCGGCCTCATCGATGAAGACCTCCTCCACCTTCTCGCCGTCAACCTTTTCCGCCTTCCTTTCGAATCCCGCAAAGACACACAAGTGATATTCTCCTACGTCTTTCGCTTCCGCCCTGCCACCGCCGCCCCCAAGAGCGACCCCCTTGCTCTGTCATACGTCGTGTGCAATCGACCTCAGGTCCTGGTAGAACTGTGTCGTGGTTATGATCACAAAGAGAGCGCTACTCCTGCAGGTTCCGTCCTGCGAGAGTTGCTGAAGAACGAGGCTGCGGCCGCCATTATTCTATACGACGACGGGGACGAGCCAGGTTCTAGTTCGAAAGGGCTCAACGCCATCGATCGCGACCGGCCTCAAAGTGGAAGAGGCGTATTTTGGAGATTTTTTGATTGGGTTGATAAGAGCTCCTTTGAGGTGGCAGCGGATGCTTTCACAACCTTCCGAGTAAGCTTGAGTTACTGCACAGTAACTGCTAGCACATACTGATCTTCTTACAGGAGCTCCTGACACGACACAAAGACCTCGTACCAAGATACTTGTCTGCCAACTTCGAGCTCTTCTTCACCAAGTATAACAACATTCTGGTCCAATCAACCAGCTATGTGACTAAACGCCAATCGATAAAGCTCTTGGGTGAGATCTTGCTTGATCGCTCTAACTACAGCGTTATGACTGCCTATGTTGACCGTGGCGAGCACCTCAAGATATGCATGAACCTCCTACGTGATGATAGGAAAATGGTTCAGTACGAAGGGTTTCATGTGTTCAAGGTTTTTGTTGCCAATCCGCACAAATCAATTGCCGTGCAAAAGATTCTTCTCATGAACCGAGATAAGCTTCTTACTTTCCTCTCACATTTCCTTGAGGATAGGACAGACGATGAACAGTTCATTGACGAGAGAGAATTCTTGATTAAGCAGATCCGAAATATGCCGTCTGTTCCAGTCGCTCCTCAACGGTAAATTTCTGGACGTTGCCGTACTTATTCGCTCCGGCCGACTATCTACCCGATGTGCCTACCTGCACTCACCCCACGTTTCGACTGCTTTTCTCATAGGCGACTGCAATACTTGAGGCCAATGAGCGCGGTTCTCTATTTAATGACGATGACACTACATGCTCTGCCCTGTTATCTTGTTTCTGGTCCCTGCAGTATCTTAAACGTTCCTGGCCGTGGCATTGAGCGCGCCAGGACACGCATGTCGTTCGCCGATCTTGGTTCATGATATTATTATACAAAAAGACGCTCCCAACGCCCCTTCATTCCCTGTGCGTAGTCAACCAAATATGACACAACCTCTTTAACTCCGAATATTCTGTCGATAACCGATATTCCAGCATATCATCGATATTCAGTCATATTATTTCAACGTTGCTTTGAAAGCAGGACGTTGACGCTTTCGCGAGCGTTCTGGGTAGCCCAAACACTGTCTTTTCCGCCACGGCGCCACTCATCGCCTGATGCGTGCTCTCCACCTCCCCTTGGCGCCTCTCCCATGATCACCTCGAGGTCTCGCTTTTGCGAACTCAGCCAATTTTTGATAAAGTTGGCTGGATCCTTGCTTAGAGACTGGAAGAAAGAATGCTTAGCTTTGGAAACGGCGATAGCCTGTACAACCCGAGCGAGTTGATCGTCGAGCCCTGTTACTTCCTTGAGCATCGCGATGTATTGCGGGTTGTTAAGCAGAGGCAAAAGTGAATCGCGAAGAGGATCATCCACTGGGACTTGGATGTCGTAGATGGTGGGCTGAGGGTCCTTGTGGAATTCCTGATCGACTCGGATTGTGTACGACAAGCGAATGGGCTCGAGCGGCCGAAGGTGCTGTTGAACATAGTCGTTGAGCAAAGGGATATGCCCGATGTCACCCTGTCGTATAACCTGAATTCGAATGTTAAAACATGAAAAGATTGTGTGTAAGGAGCGTGACAAACCTTTTTAAGAGGCTCGTTGCATCGAAAGTTTCGCTTCTCTTCGTCTTCCTGAAGTCCAAGTAGTTTGATATACTCCCAGAGCCCCATGACGGCCTCCTGATGGGTTGCGTCCTTCATATCCACCACATCAGCAAGCTCAGGGCTCAGCTGATATCTCTCGGGGGACTCCTGACGGAACAAGTTGATGGTGATGTTCTGGTTTTCATCTCCACTTCTCTTAAAGGTGAGCTCGTCGAAATCAGCGGCTGCAGGGAGGTTGGTGGCAGGCTGGCTTCGGGCCGACGCATCAGGTTTCTTCCATTCCACTGTTTGTTCGCTGCCAGTTCGATATCGGGACCGATCGAAGTCAACGGTCAAAGACTTCAAGAAGTGTGAGAACCGGGGCTTCTCTGGTGACTTGGACTTTTGAGCCGACTCTTCGGATTCATTCGCTTCTTCTGTGGCCGCCTCCTGAGTCTTAGTCTCGTCTATCTCCTCGTTGTCGTCTTCTAGTAGACGGCCTTCGATCTTGACTCTGTAGGACGCCTCCATGTTGGGAGTGAAGTCGAACGAGTCAGAGTTCAGACCGTTGCTCTGCCAGATCTGATCCTCGACCGTGTTGCTGACCCAAACTCGTAGTGTTTTGTATTTCTAGAATATTGTTTAGCCACTGAATGACTTAATAGATGGACGAGGTATCAGGCAAACCTTGGATCCACGGCTAGTGTAATCAACAATATCCAGTCGCTTTCGCGTGATAGTTGCATCGAGCCGGCGCTCAACATCTCGGAGATCCTTGTACCGTTGAACGCCATCAGCGTCAACAATGCTGTCCTCGACTCCTTCAGGGATGTTTTTATCGGTAGGTTTTCGACTGCGCCTCTTGGCGAGCTCACTGGCATGAGCCTGAGCTTGTTGTTGTTGTGCAATCTGTGCCTGGGTAAGAGGGACAGACGGGTGAGGTCCTGAGGACATCATAGGCCCTAGAGGAGCGAACATGTTAGCGGATAGATGAATAGGATGAGTAGCGCAAGCCTGGGCTGGAGCGTACCAATTCCACCACGTCGCTGGTTCGTCGCGTGAGGCGACCTTTGCGGAACCTGTTGCGCATAAGCGCGATATTGAGGCTGCATTTTGCCAAAAGCTTGAGGTTTTGCGTTGGGGTTCGGTAGGCGTCGGCTGGTGGAATTTCAGGTTGATCGTGTCGCGTCGCATCGCATAGCGTCGCGAGAAAACGATACGCCCGCTCAACTCACGTGATGCAGCAAACAGCCAACGATCATTACAAGCCCCGTTGAGAGGAAAATGTTAATTACAGAGTAGTATATCTTGTTCCTATAATTGCATATGATAAGGTACTCATTCAATGCAAGCTTTATATACGCACCTCTCGCTGTTTTAAATTTGATATTAAAACGATTCGTTCATAGGGTATTGGTCTTGGTTATTGTCACCGCATTCTCATTCTTGCTGTGGCCCCTGGAGATGTCGTCTTGTAGCTGCAGGCAAACCTTAGTATTTTACAAGCAGAACTCATGCTTACAGACATCATTCCAAGTTAGATTCAGAACTCTCGTGTTACTTTTCAGGCACCACTTCTCTCTTTCTCCTTGCTTCTAAAGAGAAAGGCAGACATCCCCTTGTCACATCAATGTTCTTTCATAAATTAAATTACTAGTCAAGACTTCGAGCAGATACTCAACTCTAGGAACTTAAACTATAGTCCCACATCTATAATCATTCCATCAGTTACTACTGACCTTGCCTTCCAACGGAACTCGTTCCCAAGGGTGGTACTATAAGCTATGACTATACTTAATTCAGTATCTCAATGCTGAACCCACCCCCGTTCACCAAGCTCACAGCCACTTCATGTGCTTGAATAACCAGCATACTTCAAGATGCCGCATCTGGCAAATTCTCCTTCTCGATCGTCACTTTTGCAACTGGGTTGGCATTACACTTGGTTCTCACCCTCAACACAGAAGCATGCAAGGCACTAGTAAGCCAGTTCTCTGATACTCGCATGTACCTGTCTGGTGAAACCCACTCAGCTTCTTCAAATCCTGAAGCTTCACGTTTTGATGGCTCATCAAATAGCAATTATCTGCCAGCTGTGCCCATTCCTCCATCAACGCTGAAAACAAAATGCACCCCGTAACAATGCATTGACCATTCCGCTCAGATGAATAAAACTCCGTAGTTAAGACGCCACGCTCTCAATGCCATGAACGTACTGAATGTCATCTCCAAGGAGATGAACTACAGCAATCCACACCTTATGAACACCCCACGTTTGTCCCCTCTGGTATTCTCAGCTCAGAAGCCTTCAGAACGCAGAGCCTAGGCCGTTCCTTGATTGTCTCTTACTGAAACGATTACGTTTCGGGGCAGGATCTTCAGAGTTCCCCTGGTTCTTACTCAGGTGGTTCCGTCCTTGTCGGTCACTTATGCCGAAACCCTCCGAGTAGTTGCCTGGGCCGCCTATCGCGCTTCCTGGGCTTGAAACTTGAGAGGACAAATCGGCAAATCCACCATCGCCATCGTAAGTGGTCATGCTTTGAGAGAGAGCAATGTCTCTGGCTCGCTCCAAACATTCGATCCAGTCAGCGGCAGCAGAACCACCTTCCGGAGGAATGGAAGACGACTTGGCCTCTTCAAATGTATAGTGGTGACCGCCCTGGCAGTCGCATTTAGTACAGTGATCAGAAAGGAAGGGCAGAGAACAAAATGGATATTGCTTACCGTATTAACACACCATACTGTTTGGCCCTTAGCATCCACTTGGGTTTTCCACGAGCAATCTGAACCGAGCAAAGACAGCTCTTGCTTTGCTCGCTTCTCCTCCCCACCAGCCGGTGCAAGCACAATTCGGCCACTTGATGTGATCATGACCAGCCGTTGACGCTTCTTTGTTGTGCTCCCGATAAAGAAACGAGACAACTTCTTATGTCCTTCTCCGGGTTCTTTTCCATGTGGGCTCGAAGGCAAGGGTGTTGAGACAACCATTAGGTCGCCCAGCTTGAGAATTCGCTCGTTGTTCTTAGTCAGAACGGGGGACCATTCGATATCAAGCTGTGTAGGTGGAGGCAGTTCTGTTATCAACCTAGAAGGCCGATTGCTCCCATTGGAAGTGTTCGCTTGAGGGGGAGGTGGTGGTCTCGTGTTACCAATCGCATTGGAAGCGTTGGAAAAGCCATTTAGTTGTATGACCTGGGGTTCTTGAGAGGGGGCTATGTATGGGCGTAAACGAGGTGCCTTGGTCCTCCAGAGTCCTTTTCCGAATGGATGTCCATCGAAAAACTCGTGGTTCTTGATGTGCTCAATAGTGAGTCGTCTGGCTGGGTCGAGGACCAAGCAGCGCTCTACAAGATCCCGAGCTGCTGCAGGGAACCCATGAGGAAATTCGTATTCGAGATTGACAATCTTTTGAAATGTGAGATACTCACTACCTCCCTTGAAAGGAGGTCGACCAGCCAGGAGTTGGTATACAATGCAGCCAAATGCCCACAAGTCGCTAGCCTTACAGGCGTTTTTATGTGTCAGAAGCTCCGGGCTCACGTATTCAGCAGTGCCGACAAACGATGCTGCACGGCCATCTTCAGGTTGTCCTGGGTCTGGTGCGCCACTGGCTGGTGCGGCCGATGGATCTTCGCGAGGGTCTTTGAGTAGTTTAGCGGTTCCAAAATCGGTGATCTTGACATGCATTTGTTCGTCTAGTAAGACGTTCTCGGGTTTTAGATCTCGGTGGATGACACCTCGTGAGTGCATATAGTCAATGGCGTCAAGGATTTGTGCTCCATAGAATCTGGTGCACTCTATGTCGAAAGTGCCCGTTTTCTTGAGGACACCCAGAAGCTCTCCGCCATTGCATAGATCGAGGACGTAATAGAGTGACGTCTCATCTTGAAACGTATAGTACAATCGGACGATGCCAGGGTGCTCGGTTAGTCGGTTTAGTGTGTTCTTCTCGATGTTGACATATTTAATCTTCTTCTCCTTGATGATATGTCTCTTTTCAAGGACCTTTACGGCATACTCTTTGAGGGTCTGGCGATCGGTCGCCATGTAGACTGTGCTGTACGAGCCCTCCCCAAGAACACGTCCAAATGAGAAGTCGCGGACGCCCTTCTTGACCTGGCGGACGATAGTACGTCCATTCGCATCGACCTCGCGACGAACACCCACGGCAGCTCCACGTTCTTGCCATTCTTCTCTGCTGGTTGGAGCTGGCGCGTCACCGGCATATGACTGATTCGGTTGTTGTCCTCCAGGACCAGGAGTATAGCCGACCCCCATCCCTCTCGAGCTCCTTCGGGGTGGTAAAGGACTACCGCCGCCTGGATTCAGTCCTGATACCGGTCGACTCGAGTTGTTAAATCGTTGGGGGTCTCGTCGGCTGGATTCTCTCACGGGGTAAGAAGTGGTAGAGCCCGATTCGGGCACGTTGGACATGCCGTAAACGGAGGACCTTGACACCTCAGCTTGAGGGACTGAGTTCGGAGGTCCTGCAGAGGGACTTGGTTCTGGTGTAAGATCGGAAGACTGAGCGGATGGAGTAAGTCGAGGGTCGGTAAGTAAAGTTTCGACACCAGCGTCTATAGGATCGAGGCGAATAGCATCGTAGGGCGAAGGTGTGGTAGTTGAGGTTGTCGGTTGGGGCGTAGATGGGAGGATGGATGTGGATGTGGAAGCGGAGACGGGCGTGTTGTGAGCAGTAGAATCGAGCCCAGAAGGAGACGTTGAAGAAGTATGAACAGCTTCGGCGGCGTCATCAGGGTTGGCGATGCGCAATCCGCCCAGGGCCTGAGAAAGGCTCAGGTCCCCGTTCATGGTGGGCGATGGAGAAGCCTAGGGGCAAATGTTCAGGGGAAGTGGGCAGGCTCACACTCGACTCGCACGGGGAGAAGAAACACGAGTCGTGAGCAAGGAAGGTCGGCCACTGGCGGCGGCGTGGACCTTGGAGCATCACCGGTGTTGAGCTGTCTAGAGGCGAAGGCAAGTTGATGTCGGATTAGGTGGGTAGCGATAAATTAAAGGCCGGATCGTTACGTTGTTGGTGGTATTGCTGTAAACGAAACTGAAATAGAGTACGCCCAGCAACTACCTACTTGGCCGCTCAGCTCAGCGAGGTACGAGGCCCCAGCCCACCTCAGATTACGAGAGTGCAGGCAAGCGAAAGACGCCTTAGGCCGCCGCCAACCTCGTCCTGAGCCTAGGGGCTGTGGTTGCTGGGATTATTCAAAGGAGAGTCCCCAGCGTTTTGCAAGGTACTGCATTATCATGCCTGATAGGTATTTGGGTGAGAGAAGCGACAGCCGCCTTAGTAGGAGGTAGGTAGGTCATATTTACCTGGAGTAGGCAGGTACCTACCTACCTATTGAGAGTACCACATGCACCTGCTAAGTTTGGTACTGGAAGCCAGCCTCAGTGTTGTACAGATCTGCTGTCCACTGCCGCGAGCACTGTTGGCAGGCTGGGGCAGACGGTAATTATTTGATTCAAGTACTTAGGTCCATGCCAAGGCCGGAAACAAAAGCCAGATGTTTTATGGTTACCTAGTATGAACCAACTGCCATAACGTTGTAGATATTTCGATGACAAGAAGATGCAATACTTGTAGATTCATCTCCGTTTGCTGTTCCAGCTTCGCTACCTTTATTATCCAGTTCAACAGACCCATACCTAAAGTAGTCCAGGGGTGTCGAAAATAGAAGATACACATTTGGTCCGATCAGTACTCGAAGTGGTTTGTTTTATTCTGTCTACTACAAGCCATTCATCAGATGGATGGCCGCAATACCCTTTTTTTACACAATGCCATGATTACATACTTAATTATTGGTCCTGCTAATGAGTACCTTGGTCAAAAACGTAATGCAGTTACAACTAACTTCTTATACAACATCGATTGTGGGGAGCTTTGTCTCATTTTTTGTACTTTATCTGAAAGAAGGGGTTCATTGCACTTCCTTAGAGCTTAGTCAGTATTTTGGTGATAACCATTGTGAGGGCTCTGGTCAACTATTTGTTATATCATGGCAGCATACCGCGTTCTGATAATGAAAATAAGGGTCTGGTAATTAGTGCATGAGTCCTTCTCGTGGCGTGTTCATATCTACGGCATCCTTTGGATGCTCCAGCAGGATGCAGTGCCTCGTGTAAGATGTGTAATGCATAGAACTGAATACATCGATAGAGCATGTCCATGAAATTGATATCATTCCATGACATCCTGTAAGCGCATATATGATTATCAGCAGACAGACAATTTGATAACTACTACTTAGTACCTACTATGTATTACCTACTACCAGGTACTATATATTTCATGGTACAATGCGTGGTTTACCACCTGCTATACATGCTTACTTAACCTAGAGTAACAACAATGGAGGCAGTTACACCTTTCTCTTCACCTAAAGTCAAGAAACTGCATATAAGGAAGGTTCGATATAAACACATGCCTCCCTTACCTACTAAGGTACCTAGGCACCTAACTCAGTACTAACCTAACAGGTACTCAGGTAGCTGCATATACAATGTTGGTCAAACGTGTTAGCATGTATTTACGTGACACTACACCACATACCTAATCAACGAAGTAGTTGTGGTTCTGTCAAGATGTTTCGACTGCAGACAACCACGATTGGCATCACCTCCCGTGATATCAACGATGCCGAACGCCGCAGCCGGTACAGAAAACATCTCCTGAACCGCCGGCGAACTAACAGAAGGCGGGATCATCATACCCTCTCTGAGCAAGAAGCAACTATATTTGAAGACGCTCTCAACACACGGACAGCAACTCCAATACTGGAACCGATTGCTGAACCAGGTACACGTGCCTCACCAAGTCGATATGCGACAGAAGGCGAGGAAGACACAGGTTTACCACCACTGTTGCTTGAGTACGAGACCGATTATTCTTACGACCCAATATTGGATCTGGATGCTGATCATCGCTCCAACCCCTCGGCCCTAGAACCAGAGCAGCATAGAATGAGTCCTCGTTCACGATCGGGCAGCAGTCAGTCAATTGGTTTATCTGAATGGCCTACTTAAGTAAACAAACCGTCACTAACAAGTTTGTAGTTGCCAACAGAGGTATCGCAATTGGTCCTTTGCCTATCCGCACAAGGTTCGACAATACCGATAACCGAGAAACTGAACAACACGAGGCTGAATATCTCCTCGCATCTTATGATTATGAGGATGAGTCCACCGACAACCATTCCCAACACTCTACAGAACTTGCAGACTTATTTAGAGATCCCGAGACGACGAACTCTGCCATTGCCGAAGAGCTGGATGATACGTCTTCTTGGAGGCATTTGCCAGTATATAGTGATCGCTTACCCAGCCAAGAACAGCCGCAGACACCAAGACAACTACCGGAAGCTCGTCACCAAAGCCGATTTGATGGAGCCTACACGGCCCCAAGTCGAGGAAGACGACGGCTGAGAGAAGACTTAGACGACGCACCAGTCACAGTAAGAAGAACGCGCGGTGGGTATAGCACGAGCCCAGTAGGGTTGAGAACTCCAGGATTTCAGGGTTTGTATGGGGGCAGTGAGAATGCCGACGATGCTTGATTTGCCGAGCTGCATTGTGATGTCAGGTGGCCAACAGCATCGATAGAGGTAAGGTGAAAGAGGATCAGTCAATCCTGTGGATTCAAAGAATAGAGCATGTTACCTACGACAGAGAATTGCATGGATTGCTTGCGTTGTTTTGTGGGCTAGAAATGGGAAATGGGAAATGGGTTACAGTTCAGTTCTGGTCACGACAACGTAACTAATTGAAGCACATTCCTTCAATTAACTCATAATTGCGGGTTTCTAGGTAACTAATTGCACCCAGTGTTAGTTGGATTCGATCATCATTGCAAACGATGCTTGTGCTCGAGTTTTCTATTAGTCCAGCTCCAGACCATCCAGTCAGCCAGCCTCCCGCGGCAACGAAAATTCCAGTCTAAAGCAAAGTTTTTGCTGGATGTGCCTGGCTACCTCAGGCACAAGTCGTTTCAATTAATTATGGGGGCCCATAGTACGTACTCCACACACGCAACCGGACCCGGAACTACAAACTTCCAATACATCAGGTCAACCCAAGTGCAAGCTGACTCGAGCTGTGTGGAAGTTGAGTGGGCCTCTGGTGGAACAAACGGATTAGCCAATGTTTGGCAACAGGTGAAAAAAACTTGGCCTGAGCAGGGCTCGGCTTGGAGTGGCACGGGGCAATTGAGATCAAGCCAGGTTCAAGTTGAAAACGTTGGCTACCCAACCAGAAGGTCGTTCACGACTTGCTCGAGACCCGCCGAGACACCCGGAGACACCAAGCCCCTTACGGCTACGAGACCCCTAACAATTACGCAGTTCAGAAGGGGTCAAGCGCGAATTGCAGCCGACCATTCGCCAGTACGTACCTGACGCTGCGAGCTGCCTTAGCGTCAAGCTAGGCGAAACTAGGACACATCTAGGGCCGGGAGGTTTGCGATAAGCTGATGGCGTGCGTACTGTGTGCACACTGTTTGGCACGGACCTAGCTGCAGCTTGCCGACTCCGTTACAAGGCGCTGATAGTTTTGCTCATGTCCTGTGGTGATGTGGGTATCTGCTCAGGGTAACGCTACGCGGACATCCCCGTTCGTGAGACCGGTACAGTGCTAACTCTCGTAGCTTTGGAGATCGGAGTGAGGCTGCATGGGTGGTTAAAGAGCACCTCAAAGGCTCAACCTGGGGTAAAGAGTAAAGAGCCACTCACACACTTCACGCCCCTTCCTCGTCTGCTTGTCTCTTCCTCTTACAGGTTCTTTTACCAGTCCTTCCCTCGCATCCTTTTACAGTTTTTAATCCTCCTTCTTCCCATTTATCACTTCCCTCGTCTTCTCTCTCTTCTTCATAACACACCACAAAACATTCATCACCTGCTCCTTGATCAAGCTTGTTAACCACCTTACTTTACCTCCTCTACCCATCCTCACCCTTACCTGTCGCGTATTCTTCACACTTGCGCCTACTTCTGGCTAAGCCTACCGCGTCTTACTTCTACCTCTCTTTTAACTATCTCATCGCCTCTGATTAGGCTGCATCGCATCTCGCCTACGATCTTACTTAAACTTCGTCTAAGCGTCCTAGTCTCACGTCCACGGAACTCATCATCACGGTTCTAAAGACGCTATAGATGGTTTGTGACATCGCTGACTACTAACCTTCCAACAACTTCCAGTCTTACCACAGAAGAACACTTTTCGCAATGTCGTACTTCAGCTCTCAATTCTCTTCCTCTCCTGTCCTTACCATGTCTCCCCAACACGCCCACCAGTCCATGGGTATGGCAAGCTTTGGACACCATACACCACCTCGATTTGCACCTATGCCAAGCCAGTTTGCTACTGCTCAGCCTGTACGACCTGCTGCAGCTGGCAGAAAGCGTTCCCGGGAAGAGGCTTCCGACAATCTTGAGCCTGATTTGAAGAACCTGCCCGTCGAAGAACCTGAAGAAGAATGGATCTACGGCCCTGGCATGACCTTAGTCAAAAAGAGCAGCGGCTATATCACTGACGCGAGCAGTCAGTCTGGCACTTGGGTCGAGGAGAAGAAGGCTGCTGAGGCTGCCGCCATCAAAGAGGCGCGCTCCTTGATCAGGAACACAAAACTGCAGCGCGTTTCTCCCACACTATCGAGTGCACATGCAGCTGGCATCTCTACCATCAAGTCAGACACCAAGCCGGCTGTTGAGGGACCCATTGTTGATACCTTCACCCTGCACCTCGGCATTGGCTGGCGAAAAATCAGCCGAGAAGACCACATACAGGCAGCTGCTCGTGGCTGGGCTCGATATATCGAAAACCACTATCCTGTTTCCAATGCTCGAATCCTATTAGAGAGCAATGGCCTCCAGTCATATCTTGTTGAAGCCACCGAAGGTTTCTTCCTCTTTGCCGAGAATCTCCGCCAAGGTCAGCTTGTTAGCCAGACTGCTGAGGGCGCACTTCAAAATCTTCAATGCTCTCCTCCCATCTTCGACGGAATGGAGGTTCTTTCAGCAGCCGAATCTCCTCGTCCAACCAACGCTGTCCCTGACATGGACATGCGAATGGACTGAGATCCTCGTCCGGGAACTTTCTTTCATTTTATTCAACTGCATATTGTCATTTGCTATTTACTTGGAGTTACGTGTTTGCCATGCTTATGGACTGGACTGGAACTGGGAAAGGATCCGTGGGAAGGCCGGGATAGGCCACCAAGAGCGAATGCCATTAGACTCGGATAGTCATGGCCGGATATCATTTAACGCAATTTATATCATTAAACAATGAACTCCATTTCGATCATGCCTTTCTTTTCACCGTGAATGTCCATGCTGGTACCTAACAAATTCTTGTTGTTGAAGTTGTGCAAATATTTGTGCAGCGAAGATCTTATGTTATGTGACGGAGAAAACCTCCCGCAGCTCATGGATACGCGATAAGGCTTGGCGTCGATTTCGCGAGCGACCTGACGCGGCGCTCCTTGCCCATTCCTTGATACTAGCATCATCGGAGTTGGAACAGGGGAGGCTTGGGCAGTCAGGAGTTCGTTGAAGCAATGGATTACGGATACCCTGAACTCTTGTCCATGTCGTGGATCCATTGCATGAGATATGGGTAGAATCATTAGACTGAATTCTCTGATGCAAGTCATATTCTGAACTCGACTAAGATGCAGAACATAAAGCTACACAGTGCTTGGAGTGGTTCGTCTTGTTATGCCTGCTCCATGTCACAGCCAATCTGTTAGCAGTGAATGCACCTTCTGCAACTCTGTCTAATTCGTCGGCTAACTTAGAAGAACAATGAAATGCACTGTTATAGGAGGAGCGAGTGCTTGGATGCCCAAGTAAACTTACTGCGTATATCGCGCGCGGGTGAGTACGATTATATTGAATTTTCGGAGCGGTCAATCAAGCAAGGCACACTGTCTTTTATCCTTCTGTGTTATTCTTTCTGAGTGTACTCACCTCAGTTGGTAATTACACAATGAGCATCAGATATCTCTGCGAATCCGCACGGGGAATATTTCCGGTCTGCTGTTGCAGTTGGTTACACTCCGTACCTCGTAAATGGCAGCCTACTGGGACGGGGTTTTGCCTGGCTCAGGGGAACCGTGTTCCCCAACCTCCTTCAATTGAAATCGACTGATGTGCTATGTATCACTGTCCAAAAAATAGATAGGTTGAAGCTCGCGCGATACCTTGCTAGAGCAGGGGCTTCCAGCGTTGTTTCAGGTACCTGACCTGAGCCGACTATCGCTCAGGCAACACGAGTTACTTGTATGACGCCGTAAAAATATCAGGTTGCACTGACTGAACGAACATCCGTCATCTGGTACCTACTAACCTTAGTACCTACTAGGTATCCGTGGACTATAGGTAGGTCGTTACGTAGTCTACCTAGGTACTGGAGGAAGGAGGGTTCAAGATAAGGTAACTTCCATATTGCAACATCATCATCTCGTCGTAAATATTCCAATAAACATTCATTCTCATTCGCTCTCGCCACTATTGGATTCGCATAGAGACTGCCCGGATTGTCGCATCGGTTTTAGCACCTACCTCCGCCTGTAGCTTGGGGAACCTGGTCAGAGAAAAGCTTCCCGCGGCTGATTGAGCAATCCATTACATAGCATCGCATCGCATCGCGTCGCATCACAGTGCATCACAATCACAACCGTCAACCATGTCGAGCGCAAGCCAACTTTTTCTCCTCGCAGACCACATCAAGCTCTCCCTGCTAGAGCGCCAGAGAGCAAAAAAACTCAATCTAGAAGGGGACTCACAAGATGGCCACTTGTCACGATCATTTGACCAGTTCCGCGATGGCCTGGCCAGTCTTCGCGAAGAGGAGCAGCGACTAACCTTCGCTGGCGAGACGGCGTATGTTTTGGTCCAGCCCATCCATTGCTGTTCTCATGACTAACTTTGCCTCAAAGAGCTGCTTCAGACCTCATAGAATCCATCACATCGCTCCAGAAGCAACTCGACGACCTCACAACCCAATATCAAGGCCACACCTCCTCCTCAACAGTCGAAACCCTCAATCACCCCAACTCGGAAGCGCTCGCCGATGACTTTGAGCATGCAACCTCCACATCCTCAACCTCGCACAAGCCAAAGACTGTTCGCTTCAGCGACACGCCTTCGTCCCCATCCGCGGAGCTCTTTGGCCCTTACAGAGATGACCCTTCTGACAGCGCCGGTTACCAGGATGAGGCTCAGGGTATGAATAATCAGCAGGTACATCAGTACCACGCTCAGATTCTAGAGCAACAAGATGAGCAGCTTGATCGTTTGGGTGAGTCTATTGGACGCCAGCGTGAGCTGAGCATGCAGATTGGCGACGAGCTCGACAGCCACGTTGCTATGCTCGACGAGGTTGAAGCTGTTACCGATCGCCACCAGAGCCGATTGGACCGTGCAAGCAGAATGCTTGGCAAGGTTGCTCGCGGGGCGGGTGAGAACAAGCAAATGACTACCATTGTGGTTCTCATCATTATTCTTGTGCTCCTTATCGCCATCCTGAAATGATATACATGCTTGCCATCCGTCTCGAAACAAACAGCGGGCTAAGCGCATCGGTTGGAGTTCTCGGAGTAGTTGATTTGGGTGCAGTTCAAGGTATCTATCTACTTCACATGTTGATAGTCTTTTCATTCTCGTAGCTCAACTCAAGAGTAGAACATATGGCCTCGTTGATATGCCTTTCCTGCACATACGCACATAGCAGTCCTATGCAAATCTTAACAGAAACAAATACCGGGTTAGGGGTTTCGTTATATCATATTGTTATTCATTCGGCTCAAAGCTTTTCCTCGATATGCAATCTAGTCATTTCTTCTCTGGCGCAGATCAACCTTGAACAACACCTGGATCAGTCTATCGAATGACGTCCCCTTCCTTGTCAATGCCTTCAAGCCCTTCAAGAATATCGCTCCCAGCCAGAATGCCACTGGCGCCCACGGTTACGCCTCTCTCCCGCGACCATACTTCATGAAATTTGATGGTCTTGTCACTCGATGCAACAATAATGCACCCCTCCTGGCCCCCTCCAGATACCCTTTGACCATTGACAGTTGGTCCTCGAGGAAAAGGAATGGCATACAAAGCTCGTAAATCGTCTTCCTATGGAATTGCTGCGACCTGCTTGCATTCCGGCCAACTGAAAACACTGACACGATAAGGATGTTCTGGTGAAGCGTAACCAAAGGTTGCTGCAATCTCTCTGCGAGTCGTATTCCAGATTAGTGAAGTGACTTGAGCTGATACCGATATTGTTGCCAGTGCTGCTCCTGATGGCGTATGAAAGAAGTGGATGCACTTGTCGTTAGAGCCACCTCCTGTTGCAACCAACTCGCGTCTCCAGGGGCAGAAAGCAATCGCTTTTACTGCAGCACCGTGGTTCCAACGATGCCTTTCAATGCCGGGGCCAAGGTACCGAACTGTGTCAGTTGCAGTTGGAAGCGGCCGTAGCTGCGCAGTAAAGGACCTCACTGGCCCATCGTCGCTCGCAGCTAGGGAGAGTAACTTTGTGACACTTATCTCGATGCCACCATATGCGCTACCTGCTTCAATGCGCGCTACGTACCCGTTCCCCGTCCGAGGCAAATCATTTCGTCGCCCGACTACTTGATCAGCATCGAAGAGACAGCAAAGATTGTCGTTGCCCCCAGAGGCGAACATACGGCCGTCGTTGGACCACGCGAGACCGCATACTTGCTGACAGTGGATATTGCCGATCTTGGCTATCAAGGATATTGCACCAGGCCATGTATCCCGGGTAACTTCCCAGCCGAGAGGCCATTCCACAACATAGTAGTAAATATTACCCATCTCATCCCCAACCACCAAGTCTTCGGTCTGAACCTCAACTCCTGGATTGAGGGGGTCCTTGGAAGGTCGAAGGGTGCAAATCGGGCGCCAACTCACACAGGAAATGGGAAACGTTTGACGAACCTCAAACCGAGGCAGTGTATCGAATAGAGACTGGAACAGCACAATGCCGTCTGAATGTCCGATTCCAAGCACAGCTTTACCCCCTTGTGTTGATGAGAAGGCAACCGACGTCAACTAAGTGTCGGAACGAGTACCATGAATCAGCTGTACGCCTCGAAACTCAGACCAGGTATAAAGGAGATTGCCAAGGCAGACAACGAGCGCATGTGCCGTATAAGAGTATGCTAATGGCGAGCAGTAGAAATCATCTTTGAGGTTCGGCGCATCAAGCACTCTAAATAGTATCAGCTCACTGTCAACCGGATGCTTTAGTCTACCGACCTGAAAGGGGCAGCTGGGAGAAGGCGTCTTCTTGCTGGTCTGAGAGGAACTGCGGTAGGTAAGCCACGATCTGAAACAAGATGTATAACCAACATACTTGACCACTCCTCTTTGTTAACCCATTGGTATCCATTCCAGCTTGTCTGGCTGTAGTTTGTATGAAGAGTGTGCTGTCTTGGACTTTGTGGGATTCGTTGACCCTGCACGAAATCGAGAACTCTTCGAATCTGGTCTATCTCGAGAGCCGATGCGATGCGACCTTCATGCTTCTCCTTTTCTACTGATGTGCTGATAAGACTCTCCTGAAAAGGCGTGGGAAACACACGAGCATTGGTTCCACGTCGGACGAGATGTCCCTGTCCATCATCCACGGCGATTGTACTAGGCGCAACGCCACCAACTGACCACATGGCACCTAGGCTGACCTGACGATCCCCTCCTCTATTCTGCGGCAGTTGTCCAAGAGCCATACCTACCGATGACAAGCATGTTAGTGTGGGAAACAAAGTGCTGCGGCTGTCAAACCTCTCTCCAAGTTACTGTCGTCAACTCGAAACGGAAAACGTGGGTCGGGGTCTAAGACACGACGTTTGAGGACAAATGGATCCGCCGAGGCACTCTTGTCGCGCTTCAAACGCTCATCCCTTGATAAGTCTTGGCTTTGCTTGGTTGTTCGATACCTTTCGGATGACGGAGATATATGGTCACGTTTTGGAACGTATCTGTCCAACTTTCGTCTATTGGCGTCGACTCGTTTATTTTTGAGCGGCCAGCGCCCGGAACTTCTGGAGTATATGAAAGGAGAAACCACTTCGGCCCTCTCCCTGGGACGGCGAGTTTCGGGGGTCTTGAGAAGCTCAAGAGAGTCTTCTTCCCGCTTGACAATGGGCGTTGATATCTGCAGCTCGTTCTCGAGAAACTTGCTGGCTGGGAATTCATCGATACTAGAACCGTCAAAAGAAGGGAAACATCGTTTCCGATGATTCTGTGGGCATTCACAGGTATCATCTGTCGAGAAGTAGCCTGAATCCAACAGGCTCGGCGTTCGCAAATCCACGCTGTACTTTCGTCGAGATAACTGGGGATGGCGAGGTGGTCGCTGCAACATACTTGTCGATACTGATATGGCGAGGGATTTTCGAGTGCTCTTCCGCAAGCATGTGAAAACGAATGAAACTGTTATACTATAACCTGGAAACCACTGCCACAATAGACAGTCCTTTTCCTAGAAGTAAGATTATCTGTCTTATCTGATGATGGAGTAGTATTGATGCTTGGCGAAGAGTTTCGTAGGCGAGAGACGTTAGGTGAAGTGGTGAAAAGGAGTATTCACAGAGGGGAAGGAGTCATGCCAAGTATAGACTCGCACGAAATGGGTCAAGGACAGCTCCTACTTGATTAAACTCCAGCCAGACCTTATCCACAGCTCAAGGCAAGCACAATGTGATAAATTCTTAGTTATCCTCGGAGTTGAAGTTCCTAGAACTGCTACACCTGTTCGATAAGAGAGGGGGGGGGGGGACAGGTCATAGTATTAGCTCACATATGACAGCTGGTAATAACAAATCCCTACTTCAAACAACAGCAGAGAGTATCAAGGGCCAACAGAAATTGAATGATAGTTTCCAATTCCCTACAAACTGGAGTGCTGCCATGTGGCATTATTGGCTTAACCCTTCAAGGTGGAATACAAATGGAACCGCGAAGGAATAATCGAAACGAATTAAACTTGCACCTCATAGTCTTCCACCATTCCTGAAGCGACATTTATATACCGAGATTCCGAGAAATCAAGCCAGTTCTCGGTCAAATCCAGATTCCCCAGGGATTTACTGCTGATACTAATAAGAGAATCGTTGCCCTCTTTGTCAGCAGAAGCCTCCCAGAACATACTCCCACCAAGACCACGGTCCAAGATATAATCGACCTTCTTTCGGACCACATCCGGAGTGTCATATGAGATCAACTCATGTGTGCTGTAGTCATAGCTATAGTAAGCTTGGGCGTCTTTGTCAAATAGTATGTGTGCTCCGGGCTTGGGTAGTGCTTTGTAGTCCCAGACACCTCTCTCCCAAGAGCCTTGACCGACATCACTATAGGACTCGCCGAGGCCCGAGTTACCTTCAAACGAACGTCCATAGATGGGCATGCCGAGCACGACCTTTTCTGCGGGGACGTCAGCGTTTAGGTAGGCATTTATGGCTTTGTCGGTATTAAAGTCGTTGGCACTGCGCTCGTAAGGAAACAGATTGGCGTTATGGCCGCTGATTCTGTTCCAGCTACCAGAGTAATCGTATGCCATAAGGTTCACTTGGTCTACGATTACGCCGATATTTGTAAGGTGTAACTTTTCGTACTTATCGCGGCCGGCGGGGGCAGCGATCGAGAGTAGAAAATGGTGACCGTGTGCATGTTGGTTGGCATACACATCTAGCTCATCTCGAACCGCTAGAAGAAGGAGATCAAAATTAGTTGCCTCGGTGTCGTCTCCAGGGTACTCCCAATCGACATCAATTCCGTCGAAACCCCAATCTTTCATCAAGGTGACAGACGACTTGGCAAATCTGGCGCGGTTCTCAGGGGTGCTGGCGGCTGATGGGAAGTTGGTAGACCAGGTCCATCCACCGATGGATAGCAAGACCTTGAGATGACGGTGGGATTTCTTTAGCAGAAATAACTGTTTGACGCATCCATATGCGTTACTTCCCTCTTCATCCCACCCTTTTTCTTTGTCAGTAAAGAAGTGCAGATGGGGAGGGCCAACTCACTATCTCCTTCATAGTGCTTTTCAAGGTCTGCATAGCTGTCTCCGGTGTACCTTCGATCTCTGTTAGAATTAGTTGATGGTGGGTGATTTGTAGCAACATACACTGTGCCGTCAGACTTTACGTTTAAAAAGGCATAGAGTACGTGGGAAATTTGGGTCGCATCAAGATCTTGAGGCTGGAAGTTCCTTCCATTTATCCCCCTATATCACTTTAGAACCATGGCTCTTCCACAAGGATGCTAACTCACCAATTGACAAAGTAAACGGTATTGGTATGGTTCGGGTTTTGCTGTGCGATCTCTGTCTGCTGAACGAAGTGTTCGGGTGGCATTGCATGACATGAAGCGGCGCGAAGGAAGGCAAATATTGCCAGCGATCGGACGAGGAATATGAGCATTGTGTGTTTCATTCGAAATGAAGCAGTCTGGTTTAAAAAAGATTAGAGACTTAAGAAGTAAGATTCTTGTAGTGAGAAGTACGATGCAGTAAATACATAGGTAGAAGAAAGTAAGTTGGTGAACGAAGTAAGAGGAAAGAACCATAGAAGGAAAGAGCCAAAGAGATATTTATAGTGAGGAGTTACCAGCAATACTTGTGCATAGGTTAAAAGCTGCAAATATGCCTTAGCACGGATCTTCTTCTATTTACTATGAGTGTCGCACCTGATGTATCGTATGTGGGTTCATCACCCCAGAACGTTGATGCTTGTGTAATGATTAATTCGTTCTGGATCACGCATACTGTCTGGGTCACGAGGGTCAATTATAGAACCCCCGTTACCATCTAAATGGACGTTACAGAGGAGAGCATCCGTTCTTGACATGGTGTTGATCGTTAAGTCTAGATGTGGCCGGCTCTGTATACCTTACCTAGTACCTAGGTACCTATTATACTATGGGTAGACACTCCCTTCTTGTGTACATCACTGAGCATTCGGACCTGGATCTCTAATACTCTTATCAAAATCATCCGTGATTGATCTATTGTACAGAAGGCCATTTAAGACGACTGAATCACCAAGAGATCAGGACCTTGTGTACGACGACGAGCTTGTGCAAGGAAACCCCTTCAAAGTGTACTGAAACCTATTATGGCAACCTTGAACCATGAATACATCCAGTTTATACATAGGAAAGATCTTATATGGTACTGATATAGGGAAGTACCGATAATCCGTAGATAAAGATGATCGTTAAGACGTATGCATGCTTCTTCCTACAACACCCCGAACCAAAATACGTTCCAACAGGCAACCATATCGATCCATGTATGTTTGTAAGAGTCATTCTATAAGTTTTCCTACACATGATAATCTTTTGCACTGCTAAAGGTGCTCTATGATCACGGGGGTTTCGTTCCAGTAAGAACAAGAGTTGAGAAGTACTAATCGAAATTCCTTGAACCAAGATGTAACAAAACAATGCCCTGAGAATCTGGGTCGTGTAGCTCTACTTGTTCATTGTAGTCAGGCCCAGACCAATAAGGTTCGATCTTAGTAGACATATGCTACTTGATGTGTTAAAACATCTCTTCTGTGTGATATAGATCATAAGAAGTCTTACTCAGATCATAATAGGCATCTTGAATCACTCTACTCTCCCTTGGTACCTGGTACTTCTTACTTACCTTAGTAGGTACTAGTACCTACCGTACCTATTCTAGGAGTTCCCTGAGTCGTTACCACGACATGCAAACTCATATTAGGTTATTCTCATGTCTTGCCAAGATAGGTAGAATTGTATTATTCATCGTCGCCTAAGTTGCTCTTGCCTTCTGCGGACTGCTCATGCGCTTCGCAAGAATCAAAGGCAGGAACGTGAAAGCAATCCAACAGGTTTTTCATTGACAATGAAAAACAGCAGATTCTCGATAGATAATATGTTTATAAAAACCAACTGGAAGTGTTCCTGCTGGCCTATTCACGTGTGTGTCTTGTGAGATATCAGCCTGGAGGTGAGGTTGTCGCAACACAAGATAGCAAATATCCATGCTACCCTACACACACGCGGGGTCATAAACCGTCTTCCAGCACTTAAGTTCACAAGCTCAAACAATCAAACCGCCAGTCGCAAGCAACGTTCAAGGTCAAGGTTGCAAGCCGAGGCACCTCATAATGGCTAGTGTTAGTCACAAAATCCCAAGTCCAACTCAGTTGCCGTAACTGATGCTGATCCCAAGGCCTCTAGCACGGCATAGCCCGCACTGCGCGGTCCCGAACAGAAGAGCAGCGCCAGCAGGATTCGGTGAAGATCCAGAAGTACCGTGACCTTGAGGACGATATACGCAAGAAGGTCAGCATCCCCGCTGCGATATACGGTATATTCCTTACACGCGCAAGCAGATCTCGGACAATAACTACGGCCCCAAGACGTTCCAGCTTACCTCGAAGCTCCTGCGCCTTAATCCCGAGTACTATACGATATGGAACGCCCGCAGGCGCTGTCTAATATATGGCTTATTATCCAAACCATCGGCTGGATCGCCGCCCTCGAAGGTGTCGCAGAGTTCCTCAGCGACCGACACTCACACAGCCTCTTCCGCCGCTTCATTGCCCTCATCCTCGACCGAGACCCCGCCACCCCCCAACCCCCCGACAGCTGGGAAGACTGGTACAACGACTGATGGCGACGCTGACGCCGAAGTGATACGCGCCGAGCTGGGATTTACCGTGCCTTTGTTGCTGGAGTTTCCAAAGTGTTACTGGATATGGAATTATCGACTATGGACCCTTGATCGCGCGATCGAAAGACTAGATATATCTCTAGCTTGTCGTATTTGGGAGGAGGAGCTAGGCCTCGTCAGTAAAATGCTAGTCAAGGATCGGCGCAACTTTCACGCCTGGGGTTACCGTCGACACGTTGTGGCACAACTTGAGAGCCCTGTGTTAAACGGCCAAAGCTTGGTCGAGCCTGAGTTTGAATATACGACAACGAAGATCCGGGACGATCTCTCCAACTTCTCGGCGTGGCATAACCGCAGCCAGCTCATACCGAGACTTCTCAATGAGCGCGAGGCAGATGACGAAAACCGAAAAGCTTTCCTGGACAACGGTTTGTCACGGCCCTATATACAATCCCAACACCGCTAACCTGGGCACAGAACTCGAGCTTATTCGCGGTGGGCTGAATGTTGGACCCGAAGATCAATCTTTGTGGTATTATCATCAGTTCCTGGTGCTGAATCTGGCTGATCCTACTTCGAGTCGCCAAATTGCTCCGAACCTGACAGCGGAAGAGCGCAAAGCATACATTGATCGTGAAGTAATTGACATTAAAGACTTACTTGAAGATTATCGTGATATCAAGTGGATCTACGAGGCTCTTGTTGAGTATGTAATTGCACTGAGCCAACTTATTGGGCAGCCCTTCGAGCCAGAGACTCAAACCGATGTAGCATCTTGGCTGGAGAACCTTAGAAAGTTGGATCCCAAGCGGAATGGACGATGGGGTGATTTGGAGAAGGAGTTGAGCTCACTGCGGTCATAATACTAGATCATGTTTGGCTGCAATTGTCACTTACACCGCGATATGAGCGTTAGACTACTATTATAGCAATATCTCTGTTGAAGACGCCCTATGACCATTGCTACCTCGTGAATTGAAATTTGAACGAGTACGTGCTATGAAGACTTCCTATGGATGGTTCAAGTGGGTATCAAAGTGCTCGTCAAATACTGCGCAAGCTTCGCATTCTCTTAATGCCCACGACCACGACCACGACCACGACCCCCTCTGCCTCTTCCCCGGCCTCTACCACGGCCACGTCCGCCCCCTCGGCTGGGGCCATGCCTTGCAGGAATATCACCATCGCTGTCAGAGTCCGAACCTGAGCCTGAGCCTGAGCCTGAGCCTGAGTCTGGGCCTGAGCCTGACGCAGGATCGCTGTGTTCTGCTTCGGAATCTGTATCACCAATTCTGACAATTGTCGGATGGGCAGGCCGTCGAGTCGGAGGTGGTGGCGAAGGACTGCGTGAACTTTCGTAATGCACCGAGGACACCGCAGGTGACTGTCTACCAACCTGGTACTCACTGCCGGGGCTTGGGCTGCGGGTAGCCTCTTTCTCGAGGTCGGTCGTTGGCTTATCAGCTAGTTTAAGAGAAGCCATTGTGTTTGGTGCAGGTGACTGAGTCGCTGTTGCATTGCCAGACGCAGTTGTGGACTTGCGTTTCCCAATCTTGAATTTTTTCCCCTTAAGCGCCATACGCTCAGCCATAGACATAAGCTGCGTTCCTGCACCAACGGCAGGTGGAGGCGAAGGAGAGACGGAAGCTCGTGATGGCTCGTTGTCGGCAGCTCCTGATCGTCGAGTGCGACGAGCAGTCCTAGAGGTGGGTTCCTCGACATCTCCGTCGGGAACATTGACAGTGGTGGATGTGGTCGCAATTATAGTCACGCCAGACTTTCTAGGCCTTCCTCGACGTCGTGGTTGATCGTTTGCAACAACCTCAGGTGCACCAATTGCAAGTTCAGCAGCGAGCTCAGCTTCCAACTCGCCAACTATCTTTTCGTGCTCGACGTCACTGTCGTCGTCTTGATATTGAACAGACGTACCAGCGGCTTCGTCTGAATGAACTGCTGCCACAACCTGAGACAGATGTGACTTCCTAGGCCGGCCCTTGGGCCAACCCCTCTGACCGCCCTTAGACTTCTTAGATGAACCAGCCGGCGAAGCCTGCGAAGGAGAAGACGTATTCTTAGGTGGGCGACCACGTCGCTTTGGAGTCTTAGTCTCGGGCTCAGGTTCTGCCTCGATAGAAGCTTGTGGGCTGGATGATGAAGGTGTTCCAAAGAGAGCGCGAACTGCATCGGCGGCCATGTCAACAGTCGTTTTCTTGTTCCCTTTTTCGACACCGCCGGGCGATCGAGTTTTTGTTTGGTGCGTGCGCTCCTCCTCGAACTCATCAGAGTCGACGTCTGGTTCGACATAGGATGCTATTGGCTTAGCATGCCTAAGTTCAGGCTCATTTGCATCGAACAGTAGCTGACCCCGTTTCTTAGGTGGAGCTGAGGCCGGAGTTCCCTCTGGTGTATTCTGGGTGCCTCCCGTCTCGACGCTTTGTGCCAAATCTTGGCCTCCATCGTGCTGCGCAGGTTGATCCATGATAACTTCAGGAGCTGTGAGGGGTGGTCCGCTGAACAACGCAGGGTCCATACTGTGCAGGAAGTCTGCTTCTGCTTCTGCCTCGGTCTCGAGACGAGGCTTCTTGTGATGAGACTTGCCAACGACGAAGTCCGGATCCTCGTTCTCTCGCCTGACC
Source organism: Fusarium avenaceum (assembly GCA_025948275.1). Taxonomy (NCBI): domain Eukaryota; kingdom Fungi; phylum Ascomycota; class Sordariomycetes; order Hypocreales; family Nectriaceae; genus Fusarium; species Fusarium avenaceum. The sequence goes on along the minus strand of CP109670.1, from coordinate 1,358,690 downwards.
TTTCGTTTAGCCGCACGAATAGATTTCTTGACAAACTCAGGGACATCTGGTTCAAATGGTCGCATGGCCTCCGCAGATGGGGCCTGGAAAGGGTCGAACAGAATCTTGTCTGGTGTATCATCCGGTTCGTAGTATCCCATGCCAATACGCTGTCGAGCCACCAACGAAGGATCGGGATATAGAGAAGTGTCGACATCCTCCGCTTGTGACATGTCCATGGTCATAGACTGGTCAGCTGGCCCACCGTTCTCGCCAGAATAATGCGGGAATTGTTCTTCAACAGTGTCATCGGCCATGGACTGGTCGCCTTGACCAAGTACATGGCTTTGATCTCCATAGCCATTCATACCGGGCCTATGCATGCCGTTCGCAGCATCCCGATTCTCTGAGTCGTCTGGAATGGCCTGATCCGCTTCTTCCTGATCTGTGATGTCTTGTGCCTTGGCGTTGTCGGCTTGTTCTCTTAGCTTCTTCATGCGTTTACTATCCTTGCTTCGACTTTCCTCCCCCGCGGCCTTGAGCCATGAGAGGTTGTGGACTCGAAAGTCTACGAGCGCCTCTACACTACGATCATCAGCAATGGGGCGTGTATCATGTCCTAGTAAGGTGTTCTTCGGTGTATATGGATCCGTATTACCCACGCGGCGACAATAACCACAATTACAAATGCCCAAGCACTTGGGACACTGCCATTGCTCATCCTCAAGAACCTTCTGCGGTAACATGTCAAATGCTCTGTAGAGAACGCCATAGCAATAGGATTCGGTACATCCGGGATTCGTGCACTGGTGCACCCGGTAGGCATAGTCCTTGTGACAGCAAACGTGGCATCGCCTGAGCTCTCCTCGTTTTTTCTTCCGCTTGTATTTCTTCTTGGGTTTCCCCTCACCATCGACCTCGGGTTCCGACTCGCTTGGTGTTATTTCGCGTTCTGGTTGGGTGATGTCTTTCCAAGGTCGTCTTCTCAGGGCCTCCTGGCAAATCTGTGCCAGGGACTTTTTCCCAGAACGCTGCCGCGCTATCTCTAGAGGCTGGGGTGAAGCCTCAAAATCTACAAATCCGTCGTTCTTAATGATCATTGAGCGCCAATCTTCGTAGTTACTGACTAGGTCGGCCCACGACCATTGTTCACACCATTGCAGACCCGAAAGACATGCGCAAGATCGTCCCATGGCGTAGCATTCCATGCAAACGTCATATGTATCTTCATCGCCGTTCACCAGCATGCGAGTGCAGTGCTTACAAGTCAAGAACCTGTTGAATATGTTTGATCGGCAATATGAGCAGGTGATGCATGAGTCAAACTCAATGAACTCGACCTCCTTTTCCTTGAATGCGAACATCTCATCAAGAAGAATCTCAGTAAACAGGCTGAAGAGTTTCTTGAAGTCCCCCGCGAGCTGTTTAGCACGAGGCGAGCTCCTGAGAATATCCTGGCCAATTCCCAGAAAGCTCATCGAGGTCATTTCTGCGTTTTCCTCCAGATTCTGGAGCTGACGATAGTACTTTTGCAGAGTGAAGAAGATAATGGCTTTGTTCTTGTACTGCTCATCGCGACATACAAGACGAGCCTTGGGCAGGGCCTCGTGCAATGCCATTTCGAGGGTCTCAGCAGTTGTGCGATTCCACGCCACCTTTATTGTTCGGGTACCTCGGTTCCATACTTGATGAGCGGCCAGGGGCGGAATAAGGATGAAGTCACCGACTCGCTGCTCCACAACGTAGACGTCGAACGGCGCCTTCTTCCACGCGTTGATTTGAGCGAAGTGTTTCTCGATCTCGATATCGTGCCCCAGCATGGAGAGGAAGTATTCTCGTACGACCTCTCGGTCCTTGCTTTCCGTCATAAACCAGATGGAACTTCCAGGCTTTTCGCCCTGCTCGTCACTCGATGCTTCAACCATGATATTTTGGCCCAGCGAGGCACACATTTCGCGATGTGCTGGAGTGAATGTGCCTTCATGACCAATATAGCACATAAGATTCTGAGCGCGCATCTCTTCTGGCAAACTCGACATCAGGTCACCCGCTGGGGCCGCTGCGGCTTCATCGCGGAAAGCATCTTCGTCCTGTCGCGAACCTCCAGCCTCGCTGGCGTTCTCGTTTAGGTAGAATAGGTTTGGGTGTATGACTTTCTGTAGCGCATCGTGCCACTCCGGAGGGCAGTCGATGTCTTTGAGGTAAAGGCGCTGACGGCGCTCATCGCGGTAATTGGTAGGTGTCCACTGGTTCGCAAGTTGTTTCATCGATCGCAGGTAGTGTCCGGTTGTCATGGGAATGTCCGCGCCGGCGCTGATATCTCTCACATTCTCCTCTATAGAGGAAAAGGGTCAGCATACTCGTGATTGTATGGTAGGAAGAGTCGACCTACGTGTTTTATCGTAAGTCTTCTCTAACCAGGCAGCGTCGAAAAGCCATTTTGGTAGAAGTCCATCCCATCCGTCAATAACGAGAGGCTTGCCGCCCGCGATAACGTGAATCAGCACGAGCTTCTCGAACTCCTGTTGACCCAGGCTGCGTATTTGGTTTCTCGAGACGCGCTGGACCCATTTGAAATTAGGTGTTCTGTCCACTAATCCATACAAGTCCAGATCAGGCGGGATAGGGTCGAATTTAGCTTGCGGATGGAGAGAGGTCGGCATGTTGTCTGGTCTCCGACTGATGGTACGCGCAAGACAGCTGTTGTAGAGTTTCGCTCGGGAAGGGAAATGTTTACAATTGTTAATGAAGAAGCTGAATTGTCTTTGCTAATTATTGATGCGCTAGCGATTAGGCTGAAAAGCCTCTACGTTCGCAAGCTACATCCATTTAAAGAGTGAATGTGGCAGTGATATCACCCGAGCGATAGTGTTGGAGAGTTTACAATCGTTGGGGACTGTAGCATTTGCGACAGAAGCTTGAGCGCTGCATCGAAATGCGTGGCCAATCAGAAGCGGAGTGAAATAGCGGGAGTTGACGCACGTGATAGAACTTCCGGTCTCGCGCTAAGTGAGTGGTGGAGCTGAGCTTGATGCAAGGGTTCCAAGGTTCATAATTCGGGTTTTTGTATTTCGAGTTTGTCAAGATAGAGCTTCGATGGGCTGGCATTGAAGTCTTGCGTGACTGATTCCACTTGAAGAGCTTTGTGGTAAGTAGGATATGGGGTTGTACATCAATTGTTGGTCTTGTTTCTTATTATCCCTGTAGGCTGTAGGCGACGACCCATGAGATTAAATGCACTCCCCGGGCTTCGGCCTGGACTCAATGTCGAGGTATCTCAGGCCAAGCTCTGAGGGTTTCAAGGCAGCTGCAAACACGGTCTGCTCTCGGCGGTGCTTCTAGACATACAGCGAAGTCATGGCATAATACTAAACGAGCTTTTGGGTTCCATGAAGCTAAACCTCGATCTTCACCCTTGGCCGCTCAGGATTTGGACTCGCCATCAGCTCCGACCATACCAGCACCATACAAACCGCCCGAAACTGGACTCCTCTCCAAGCTTCCGACATCATGGATTCCTTATGCTGAGCTCGTCAGACTCGATAAGCCAGCCGGAACATATTACCTGTTCTTCCCATGCCTCTTTTCTACTCTTATGGCAGCTCCGATGGCTATGCCCATGGCAACTCCAGGTTCAGTCATTGGAACTTCGCTTCTCTTCTTCTCGGGAGCTCTGATCATGCGGGGAGCTGGATGCACGATCAATGATCTATGGGATCGTAACCTTGATCCCCACGTGTCACGAACTCGACTTCGACCTATTGCCCGTGGTGCGATCACCCCATTCAAAGGACTTGTTTTTACCGGGTTTCAACTGTTCGCTGGGCTGGGTATATTGCTGCAGTTTCCTCTGCCTTGTCTGTTCTACGGTGTTCCTAGTTTGATACTGGTGGCCAGTTATCCTCTGGCCAAGAGGGTCACATACTACCCTCAGGCAGTCCTTGGTCTTACTTTCTCATGGGGCGCTATCATGGGCTTTCCGGCCCTTGGAATTGACTTGCTATCACATACTCCAGCTCTGACCGCCGCAGCCTGCCTCTATGCTTCGAACATTGCATGGACGGTCTTGTACGACATGATTTACGCTCATATGGATATCAAGGATGATGTCAAGGCAGGAATCAAGAGCATTGCGCTGAAACATGATGCTGAAACTAAGCAAGTGCTTACAGGATTGGCGGCCGCGCAGATCTCTCTCCTCGCCGCGGCCGGGTTTGCAGCCGGTGCTGGACCGGCGTTCTTTGTTGGAAGCTGTGGAGGAGCTATGGTCACCCTTGGCCTCATGATCAAGCGAGTCAATCTGAAGGATGTCAAGGACTGTTGGTGGTGGTTTATTAATGGTTGTTGGATTACCGGTGGAGTGGTCAGCTTGGGCTTGGCTACAGACTACACTATCAGATATGTCAACGGGCCTGAGGACAAGGCCAAGTCGGAGAACTGAGGCTTTGTATAACAATTGTACCATAACGTCATCATACATGGAGATTCGGGATATATCACCAAGGTTCCATCTCACGCGGTGTGCACATCGTACTTGGTTCGTCGAAGACTTTGTGATCTATTTTCCCTTTTCAGACCTCGTCTCCCATGATCAGATCCCTAACCAGTAATGCCGATGCAAGCAATCCGAATAGACTCCACGTGTCGAAATATGACTTTGATTCCATCCACGAGCCCTTCGCTTAAGAACGGGGCTTCTCCTTCTTCTCCTTCCACAGAGCGAGCAGACCGACACCAGAGACCTTGACGACCTTGAATCGCACACCGGGGATATCACCCTTGGCCTTGCCCTTGCGACCGAAACCAGCCAGGAGGACCTCGTCGTTCTCGTCCACGAAGTTCAAGCAACCGTCATTGGGGACTATAAGAGTTGTCAGTTAAGCCCATCCTTCATATCTCGTAGCACCTGGGGTTTGTCGTACCGAAGGCAGTGACCTTCTTTCCGTTCTTGATGAGCTGAACACGGACACACTTTCGGATAGCGGAGTTAGGCTGCTTGGCCTCAACACCGACCTTCTCAAGGACGATGCCCTTGGCGTGGGAAGAACCACCGAAGGGAGAGGACTTATAGGCGGTACCAAGGGCACGCTTCTTGTAGGCAAGGTCGGCCCATTTCTGGTCCTTTCGGTTTGTTCGCAGCTTGCGAGCGGCGTTAAGACCACGGGGTTTGCCTCCAGCCATTTTTGCTTCAAATCGTTAGTCGAACGTCGATGCGGAAAATTCGGTCGCGGGCGAGGGCCTGTTGAAAGGGATTGTGCTGGGCTGCTGGAGTACCTACCGGATCTGTCTGTGTATCGACGACGGGTTGGTGATGGGAATTTGCGGAGGCTGCAGAAAGTTGGAACAATTGACCAGCCAAAATTGCAGGTAGGGTTTTGTGGCCCTAGGAAAGGAAAGTGCTACTGATCTGTGGCGGGAAGGAAGGTCACGTGGAGATATGGCTCGAGGCGCCCCACCTGCAAGGTCTTGGCGATGGGCTGACTATTACTACGGATTAACCTAGATTGACTGATGATGTTAAAAGCGAGCTGGCAGAGTCGCACAGTAGAAGAACAGGAGGTGTCGCACTATCAGCACTGTCCCCGCTAGCATTCAAAGTCAAAACGGGGTACCGAGTATTATAGGTATCAGCCAACATTTGGACCAGCCAGGAATGAAGCAAAGGCTCTTATCATTTTCGACGTTCTATCATTGAACAGTCAAGAGACCTTCGAAGTCATAATGTCTCATCTAACGCGACCATTGAGCCGACAACGGGATCCGCCTCCTTCTTTATTCCTCCATCCATCTCCTTCAGCCTCAAATGCCTCCTTACCGACTGCTCCTCCACCAACTGTTCCTTTCATAGGCCAGTCCAACTTGAGACCAAACGTTGAGCCTGCACCTTCTGTTCGCTCTGGGCGCTCCGGAGCTGTTCCCCAGCGGATTGGGTTATTCCCAGCAGAGAGTACTCGCGCGACCGGAGACCGTACTGACCTCTTGTGGTCTGAGATGCAGGCAACTCTGGAGGAAGTCGAACTCTCGGCAACTGGGGGAACTCGTGTATTTGGCCCAGACCATGACCGCAAGCTAGCTGATCTAAGAGCTGCCCAAATTGCTCTAGCTCAGGCCTGGGCACGAAGTGAGGCAGACGATGTTATAGATACAGCGCAACTCGAAAACGTAGGATCTGTGACTGGATCTGAAGTTCGAAACATGAAGGGTGCACTAGGAGATACCTCAAAGTCTGGCCTTGAGGGAACCGAAAAAAGTGCAGTCGGTACTAGCAGTATTTCACGTCCCAACAGCAGTGGCACAGGAGTCGAGAGACTGGGTCACAAGTTGGAAGAGGAGACAGAAGTGGACATTCTACTTGCAAGAAAACGGCGAGAGGCCAATGATCGGTACTTCCAACGAGTTAACCAGGGAGTCATCGACGTTGTAACCCGGCTTGAAGATGTTGCAGTTGCTATGAGAGCTGTTGAACAGGAAAGCAAGGAAGTTTGGAGCGAAAATGACAGTGTCCCTGGGCTGTGAAATCATAATTGTAGTACTTGTAGACTGGTGGTTTTCTTCGGCATTTTGAGCTCGGCGTTGTCAGGAGTCAAGTTGCATTTAATTAGCATTGACGGCGTTCCATAGTATGAGACAACCCCTAGTATTGGCCCATATGCTCAGGTTATTATACGTCTCTTACACCCACAATATCTTGTCAGTCCTGTTCACTCTTGATTGTACGTGCTGGCCTATCCTTAAGTCCAAGCGAAGGTAACGGATGGGATCTACAGATTATATACGTATCTTTTGACTTACATCCAAGATGGGAGGTGGAGAAGGGAACACCACTACGACAACCCAGCAATTATCTCGATGACGCAAACGTAGCAGTTTACCTTTGAGTTTCGCCATTTTGCAGCGCTATCGATTGACTAATTGATCTACCCAATGACTATGTTACCAAGATATAATATAGTGGTTGCTACCGCTGTACTAGACTACCTAACTTAGTAACTTGCTTGGAATATCCTGTCCTACGCCTAGTGAGTGTGAGCTTAAATAGGGCCGACCGAACGTCATTGTTCGCCTGTCTCCCGACACAAACGGGCAGAGAAGAGTCAAGATCTCGAGATATCAAACAAAAGGTCCCTCTTCTCCAAACCCATGATGACTTATTGTCTTTCCATTTACGTAGTTGGCCGTTTCCATTGTCCTACAAATGAAATGCCTAGTTCAGGTACCCTCATTATCAGCAACATGATTGGCAGAATGATCGACCTACCCGATTTGGCCACTGGTCAGTCCGCCATGTGGCACACTGCTTTAAACTCGCTTCAGTGGGGTGACCCTGGGGAGATAATGCGGCACCCCGTGGTCTGCGTCTGGTATGCAGGCAGGGACAATGCGTCGCTTCTGCCGCCCCCGAGACCAGGCCTAGGCCTCTCTGTGTTCGCCATCGCCCGCTGTCTCATATAAAGTCTCAGACATCCCATCACCTTCTGCATCGACGCTACCAGCATTTAACCATTATTCTGCGCATTTGACGTCGTCCGAACATTTATCGCAACAACTAACAAATTCATCACGCACAATCTTCGATAACACTATCGCCAATACCGCTTTCAGCATGAGACTTCTTCCTTTCGTCGCTGCCGCGCTCGCGGTTGTTCCAGGTGCCTTCGCCGTTGAACAAAAGAAGTCGGCCATCGTCTGGTTCGAGGACGAGTCCACCCCTGATCGCATCGTCGACGAGTGCAAGGAAGCTCTTATCAAGGCCGGCGGCAAGATTACTCACGTTTACTCAATCATCAAGTGCGCATTCTCACCGACCCCCGCCCTTTCGCATTTCGCACTATGACGATCTAATACTAACGTTAATCGATATGCTAGGGGCTTCTCCGTCATCGCACCCGAAAAGGCACTCGAGCTGGTCCAGGTCAACCACGAGGAACACCAGATTCGGGTCGAGAAGGATGAGGTTGTGACAACGGATTAGATGGAGCCCGGCGCTCCAGGTGACACGCACATGATGATTTAAGGACGAGACAACAGCATGCCTTTGAAATGAACTGGCTGTTCTCCACGGCAACAGTTAGCATTCAGGATATTGATATCCTTGTTTTAGGCGTTATAGGATAGGAGCGTCGGTATTGTCTGGAAGATAACATTCGCTATGAACCCAATGTACTCATTGTTGTTGCAAAAGCCTCCGTAGGTGAAATGCATTTTTATTTAGAATCATGTTTGCGGTTGCTTGTGACGATGACTATGGCAACGCTCAATAACCATGTCCCAGATCCTGAGTGACATGCATGAATCGCAGGCAGGTACGTTAGGAGGGGAGCATTTTTACAAATTTTTGGGACGGCAGTGACAGAATCAATATGCTCTGGCTGGAGCTCCATGCACATCGGTTGTCTGGAACTAGGCCTCCGAACCGGGTTTGCTGACAGCAACTACTGACGTGTTCACTATCGACCACCAGGTCAAAGGTCGGTTAATCAGACTGAATAATGCATCCAGTACCCTGAGCAGCCCAACCCTTACTTACACCTATTGATACAAGAGAAATTCGGAGACCATATCACTGAGGTATCCTGTACAAGCCATCGAGGGATGCCAAAAGCATGAATGTATTGCAAATCTAGTTATTCCTGTATTGCATCACATTTATGTAACAATAAATGTTCCAGAGGCGCTCTTAACTTCTGAGATTATCAACAAAACCACCACAGCCAGAGAGGTATTGAGACCGGGGATAAACTACGTCTAGGCGAATATAATGCACATCTGTTGACAGTTATAAGCATATACAGCTTTTACATAATAATTAAAAACCCTGTGATCTGTAGTTATATTAAATCCTGGCTGCAACTTGGCTCTCTATCCGTCTGCAAACTGATAATCCAGGCACGGTGGGTTTGATTAGGCGCTAATCATGTCCGAGCCCGCTATTCAACTTCAATGGGCCCCTACTCTTACTTTACCCCTGCCAACTCGATAAGCCGATAGTAGCTTAAGCCTGCACCAACAAGGGCCCAACGTCCGCCGAATGTTGAAGAACAATGCGTCTGTCCCTATATCCTTAAGATCGCTTCGCACCGAACAACCACGCGACAATCGTTGAACAATGGAATATCAACTCTAAATGTTCTCATAGCAACCCCTATAAACCCCCCGAGCGGTCCTCTCCTCCTCGATATGCCGTCAAATGCTTCCAATAGTATTACCCCTGCATCCAGACACGCGACGCAACTCCCTACAGTCCCACCATCGCTATCACTTCCAACAGCGACAACTTGATCGACCACTTTAACCTTACTTCCCACGATTTGGCACTGGCCGCACCGGCTTAAAATGAGAAGTTATAGCCAAAACGCGCAGTCTGCGCTTCTAAAAGCTGTACGTGTTTACGGTCCTCGTTTACCCTACGAGCTCCCGTTCATTGAAAAGGACTTCCCACTCACCGATAATGCCCCCCAGGTCAAGCGAGTATTCGAACCGAAACGCATGATTGAGTCTTTTGAGGATCTCAATGATGGCGTTACACTTGGTTTAATCTTACACCAACTGGACGAAACCTTTGATCCGTCCTCCCTCGAGACAAATTCCAACAACTATCTTGTTACCAAGCGCAACTTCCAGCACATCTACAAGAGCCTCTTCCGGTATATTCGACGTGATGTTCAAATTCTTAACTGCCAGGCCAAGAAGTTCAACTATCATGAAATCGCCAAGCATCCCGATCCTCAAGGCATCTGTCAGGTATTCCCCCACGCTTTGCATCCAATTCGCAATTCCTTTTGAAGCTAACTGTGCAGCTCCTGGCTGTTATGCTCGGGGTGGCCTTCCTGGGACCCAACAGAAACAACTACGTCCCTCGGATAACAATGCTCGACAAGCCCGCCCAATTAGAGATCATGCAAATCATCCAGAACATGCAGCAAGATGGCAAGGAGTCGCCAGGCGACGACTATTCGGATGAGGCGATCGATACAGTTATGGAGGAACGAGATATTGATCTACTTTTCGAAGAGCAGAACGCAGCCTTGCGCTCAGAGCTTGATTTGACCAAAAGCCGGCTCTCAGACTATATAATCAGGCTTGACCATCTCCAAATAAGCCACGAAGAGCTCCGGTATGATAAGGAGAAGAATGACCGTGAGCTCGAGGTCTTGCGGAAAGCCACTATAGATGGTGCTAACAATGCCGAAATAATCAAGAACCTGGAGATTCAGGTGCACGACCAGATGGAACTCATCGCCAGGCAGGAGGAAACGATGCGCAGGGATGAGCGAATCAAGTCACAGCTAGAAGCGGAGGTTCAGAAGTTGACGTTGAAGTGCCAAGAGACCGAAGAGCTTCGCGATCAAGCAACTGAGTGGAAGCACAAGGCCGAAGACTTTGAGAAGAGAGCCAATACTGCGGATCGGTACAAGCAGAAGCTCGAGTCGCAGCAGCATCTTGTTAAAGAGGTGCAAAACCTCCAATATGAAAAGACTGAGCTACAAGATCAAATCAAAATCCTGCTGGATGACCAAGACAGGGGAGCTCGCACCAAAAAGGCCGAAGATGAGTTAACCAAGATGATTACTCAGTCAGAGCAGCACCTCTGGGATGAACGCAGCCAGAAAAATCAGTTGATAAAGGACATTACGGCTCTAGAAGACGAAGTTATTCGTTTGAGGGCTCGGCAAAGCCATGACGAGAACTTTATCAAGGACCTTCAGGAGCAGCTGGAAACTGGCGCAGGTTCTCAAAGCGCTGCGCCTGGCGAAAGTCTTGGACTAAGTCTTGAGGATGAACTTAATGATGCAGTTACTGAGGACGCCCCGCCTGGCCAAGTTAATCTTCCCCTAGAATTGTCTCGCCTAAAGGCTGAGAACGACTTGCTGCGCAGTACAATCGGCTCTGGAGATACTGCGCCGCTGCGCCGAGAGTTGGATGAAGAGAAACGACAACGTGCTCACTTACAGAAGAACTATAACGACATATTTGAAAAGCATGCTGTACTACAAGACCAAATGGAGGCTTTGATCAACAACATGACCGGTGAAGGGTTAGTCAACGCAATCGATGAGGCTTGTCGCTCTAATGGAACACACATACTTACATCGGACTACTACAGAACCAAAGCATTCCTTAACATCAAACAGTCACATCTGCAGCTCGAGTTTGAGCTTGAGCAATCCAAGAAACGAGAGAAGGATCTTTCTGCTCAGGTGTCAGACCAAGGCCGTGATCTTCTTGCTGCTAGGGCCCAACTCTCGGCTCTCGACAAGGAAGGTGCCGATGCCCTCAAGGAGCTCAAGAGTGCTGATGTTGTCATCGTCTCGTCTCTTAAGTCTGAGCTCGATCATGCACGAGAACAGCTCAGTTACAGCACTGCAGAAAGAGAGGCGCAGCAGACCCAACTTGTTGAAGCTCTTCTTGCCAAGGATAAGTTGCGCAAAGAGGTCGAGGAAGGCAGAGAACTGCAAGACATCAATGGTAATGGCGAAGGCGATGCCCCTGATGGCAGCAAGAAGGGCGAGTTGATCGAGAAGCTACGCAACCGACTTAGAGAAATTCGCGAGGTGAGTCCCTTTCTAAATGCAATCTTGTATGGCGATGAAGAGGACCAAGTGACCTCGGAAGACAAGCTATGGGGCGAAGCCGATGAGGCTTGGCCGGCGTGTTCAAGACCAGCAGGTTCTGAGACGAGTGTGCCGCCGAGTCCAGCTTCCACGGAGGGTGTATTCCCAGCCCTGCTGCCTGCGGACCTGTCCCAAACTTCTCTCAAGCGAGCAGAAGAAACGGATTCGTTCGAGGCCCAGATCTTTGATGGGTCATTGTTTGCTAACAGGTATTTCTAGCAACTGGAGCGGGCCGAGACGGACAGGATTGACCTGCAACGTAAACTCAAAGCTGCGAACGATGGAGAGGCGGTGGCTGCACAAAAGGTACGTCTAATCCTTCACATAGATATCAACAGCACCCGTTTTAACCATGCTATACTTTTAATTGTGACTGAAATCTGTACTGACCATCTGTGACAAAAGGCCGCAAGTGATCAAATAATTCGAAACCTTGAACGAGAGAACTCTCTTATTGCAACAGCATGGTATGATCTCACGAGCCGGCTTCAGAGTAACCATGTCGTTTTGCAAAGGCGGCACGAAGCTCCGCGGAGCTGGCTTAACAAGCAGAGGCAGATGGTCAATGGTCAGTTGCGCTTCCGCGACTCGCTCTACCTCTACTGACCTTCCCCTGTCAGCAACCCCGAAGCGATAGGTACTCGCGGGTGAGAAAACCCCCTATTATTTATGATAAACTCAATGAGTTACGCTCTTCAGTCATGTGACAAGTCCTATGAAACGCCAGTCCCCGTCAACATATTCGCTCCCACACTGGCTTGCCTTATTCGGCACTTTAGATCGCCTTCTTATTCTTTCTTGACCCGATATCCTTATAACTGCTGAAGGTCCTTTTGGATACCTAAGGCATCACATTTTCCTCTTTTCTCGATTAGTGTCCTTGAAGCATTGCGAGGGAGCTTGGGGAATTCCTTAGACGGGCGTCATTGCTTGGTAGACTGGCTACTGGGAGGAAGATTGCAGCATCCAGAGAGGGTATAAATTGCAATATCCGTAGTATAGATGTTACGTACCTGTGAATCCTACGTAGGGCTACATATACGTACGTGTCAATAGAAGAAAGACTGAAGCTAGAAATGGCGTAGCTGCAGTTTGATCGGCATAGGCCACCTCAGAGGACCATGGTTTATGAATGCAAGTTGTGGTAGTGACATATGAACCTCGCTACCTTGTTGCACGCAAACGCTAACGCTAAAGTGATTGAGATATAAGGTGGTATGATATAAAGGCTTGATGTTCCAATTCGATAAAAATTCACGTTCATGAGTTTCGAGACAAATAGTCAACACTTGAAAATGCCAACTTTCTGTTGGTTTGGAAACTATTGTAAAAGACATTTTGATACATGGCTAATCGTCGTCCAAAGTAGGTAGCTTTTTCCACACATGGCCCAAAAGACCGCAGACAAACCCTCTACCCTTTTAACGCCTCTTTGGCCTGGAAGATTGGACTCCCTTTCTCCCTTTCGCTCCCCAGTTTACAGTTCATTCCGTTCATATATCCAGGACGAGCTGGCTTTTATTTTCACACAGCAATCGTCTTGTTTCCGGTCTCAAAAGGAAGGCCGGCGTCAGTTTACCCGCCAAGTAAATCTCTAGTTCTGACCTCGCTTCTCGTTAAGGACCTTGAGCATGTTCTTCCAGACTTGTCCAGGTTCTTGGCTGGCGTCGAGCCCGCTCCAGATACCGGTCTTCTGGTAGTATCCTACAACAGGCTTGGTCTGCTTGTGGTAGGTAACGAGACGCTTCTTGAGGGCATCGGCGTTGTCGTCACTTCGCTGGATAAGAGGCTCGCCGGTAATGTCATCCTTCATGTAATCCTTGGGGGGGTTGAAGGTGGTGTGGTATGAGCGACCGGAAGCGGGGTGGACCAGTCGGCCAGTGATACGGGCGACGAGCAAAGAGTCGTCGATCTGGAGCTCCACAGCGTGCTGGAGCTTCTGGTTGCGCTCAGCAAGCATGGCGTCGAGACCCTCAGCTTGAGGAACAGTTCGGGGGAAACCATCGAGGATGAAACTACAGCGGGAATTATTAGCATGTGCTTCTTACAGCTCACCGACGCCGAATCGAGGTTTCAAGCACGGAGCATGAGAGAATGATCCAGGAGTCCTGAGGAGATTTGACTTACCCGCCCTGGCACTCCTTGTTGTTGTTAAGCTCCTCCTTAATCATACCGATCATAATCTCATCGCTGACCAGACCGCCCGCATCCATGATCTTCTTAGCCTCAACACCAAGAGGGGTCTTCTTGGTGACCTGAGATCGCAGCATGTCACCAGTAGCCTGCACAGTAAGAAAAGCCGAGTTAGATGGCCGTCATATCGGTTACAAATACCCCGCGACACGAATTGACATACCAGGTGGCAGCAGGAGAAGCGCTCCTTGATCTTGGGGGCTTGAGTACCCTTGCCTGTAAAGCAAAGTTAGCGAGGCGCCGGATTCAGCGGTTGCGGCGCAGAAAACACTCACCAGCACCAGGAGGACCGATGAGAATCATTCGGATGTCCTCTGTAGAGACAGGGCCACCGGTCGCTCGCGACTCGAGCTTCTTGATGCGTGTATCGATGGTGCTGATGACATCCTTAAGCTGCTTGAGCTCGTCCTCAATGAAACCCATCTTTGCGGTTGCGAAAGGTGAATTGGACTTGTTCTGGTGGGCAATTGACAGAGATCTTTGGAGATCCGGAAAAGCAAAGGCAGAATCGACTGAGGGCTTTGGTCTTTGGTGCGAGGCTGAGGTTGAGAGTGAAGGAAGAGAGAAAAAGGCAAGGAACAAATTCAAGACTGGGAAATCTTGAGTGCGTAGCCGGAGGATGGGAGGTTTGGGGAGGAGCTTTAGCGTGCTATGATTGGCTGAATGCGGGCTGTCGGTGCTAGAGCGATGATGATGGGGATGCACCCCTGTTCGGCTTGTTAAACTTGCTGGGGGGATAGGCCTTGGCCTTGGCCTTGTCCTTGTTTCCTTGTGGTTGAGGGCCATCGTGGCTTTTACTTGTCAAGCGAGTCGGAAAATAATCCGCACACCAAAGCAATGGAAGTGATAGGAACATGTGAGGAATGAATGGTAGAGTATTTTCTATTTAAAGGTGATAAGTATCTCCGTTAATAATAAGCTCTTTAATAAACATGAAGTGTTATTCCCACCCAGATAAACACCAAGAGCATTCATATCCGGACGTATATGTATATCCCTTATAGTCGGTACACTTTATTTTTCTGAATGCTTGCAAGGGGGGTAATATCACTTGAGGTTCAATCGCTGATGATAAAGATATCCAAGCATAATGGTCATGGTGCTCTTAATAGATAGATAGATAGATACCTACGTAAGGTAATGAAAGGAAGCTCTCAACCACCTACGGTTAGCAATGTCCTCGGTAAAGCCGGGGCGTTCCAGACACCACCGGCGCTTTGTAACACGGCCTAGCTAGGACCATGATTGACTTGACTTATACATAGCCCTCCAGAGACAAACGTTGCCGGAGTGGAAAAACACAACATTGTTAATGGTAGTTATTAGTGACTAAATTTCTTAACTGTTGTTTTAGTCCAAAGCCGTTGCCTTGCCATCATCGTTGTCCGAACTTTTCATACAACTCAATCAACGATATAGGGTAATTCGAACACCACTTCTGCCAGTGACCACCGTAGCCGGAACATGCCCGTTATTGTCTCCCACCATGTTTGAAGACGTTACAACCGTGGTAGACCGAAAGCAGCTTTGTGACGGAAGTTATTCGGTCACCAGGGCCGAGGTTCGGAGACCTGGTATGCCATGGTCCCTTGATCCGATCCGAAATGCCACCGCCAGCTCAAGTTTCATACAACACATTTACCAACATTAACACCTCACTTCCCACATCGGACGGTCATACCTCGGCCTACTCACATAACGATTATACTCTCCATGCTATCCACCCCCACGCGACAAGAAAACATGAGTCGACCTCCGGCACTCGAATGTCACGAGTGCTGTTATCACACAGTGAGGACTACCTATACTACTTCTGTAGCATGACATAGCACCCTCACATTTCTACGCTTGCGTCGATTTGTCGCAGACCTAGTAATAGCCGGCATCGACTGTGTACCTTGCATTGGAGGATGTGAACCTCCATTTTCCCGCTCCCCTGAAACATAGTAGTAGCCAAGGTAGTAGTTTAACTCGACGGCTTATGTATTCTGTCTCTGGACAACCCATATGACCTTGCCTTCTCTGCCGGTTCGCGCCGAGGCCGAAGTGGACGCTAATCCGATCACAATCGCTTCACTTGCCCAAAGTGGAATGTTCAGTTACGCTATATCGAATTGAGGGAAGAAACCTCAACCTAGGTAGGTATAAGACATGGTGATAGTTCATCACGGATCTGTTAGACAAGGCTGCCTGCTGCGTATCTTTGAGACTTTTCATTAATTTGATGCACATACAAACTGAGCCGTCATGAAGCATATGAGGGAGCGTTCAATTGCAATGCATGCAGCGTCTCAGTTTTACATGTGAATGATGTTAGGCAGGCTAAGAGTCCAGCAAGCACGGTGCTATACTGCGTCATTCTGAGATCGATTTCACAGTGATTGTTAAATACCACGGGATGAGAAGCCAGGAGTTATTGTATATAGCGTATTTGAAACAAGTATTATCCTGAAAACGATTCTGAGAGAACTGGACCCTGGAAAGGTATAATGCGAGCTTCCTGCAGTAACGAATTTGTTTCTCCATTCCACCTTGTTATTAAAACATCAAATATATAATACTCTCTACCTAGTAGGTAGCAAGGCATGGGCGGAGAGTGATGCCATTTCGAATTGTGGATATGGCACATTCCGGACCGTGGCGTTTCACACGTGATGTGGCACCACAAGGCTCGAGCTTGGAGTCTTTCAGGTGCCTGGCCCAATCGGGAGCTAAGCTTCCCTCCAAGAAGGCAGCCTCAAGAATACGTACGTGCGAGCCACAATAATCACTGCATCAACATCACGACTCTGACTTCAATTTCGCCGCGCCAACACGACTAGGATCGTGTATTGATTTTCTTCTTTTCTTACAGATAAACATTCGTCGTAATACATACCTATCGACGAGCAACGATGCCTACCACGACAGCAGAAACCCTCTCCCTCGTTACTCGAAACGTCACCGTTGCGCCCCTCGTCCTCCTCTCAGCTGTCGACCACTACAACCGAACCGTTTCCACCAAGACAAAGCGACGAGTAGTGGGTGTTCTTTTGGGACAGAATGAAGGAAACGACGTGAGAGTGTCAAACAGTTTTGCTGGTGTGTTATCCTGGTGTCATGGAATCGCAAGTTGGGCGGCGCTTACAATGGTCAACTACAGTTCCTTTCGAGGAGGATGAAAAGGACCCTTCAGTGTGGTTTCTTGACCACAACTACGTCGAGTCTATGAATGATATGTTCAAGAAGGTTAACGCTAGGGAGAAGCTCATAGGATGGTACCACACTGGTCCTAAGCTACGCGCATCCGATTTGGAGATCAACGAACTCTTCAAGCGCTATACACCTAACCCCCTCCTTGTCATTGTTGATGTTCAACCCAAGGAGTCGGGTGTTCCTACAGACGCCTACTTTGCTGTTGACGAGATCAAGGACGTATGTTGATAAATCATACTAATAGTGACTATGGAGCATAACGCTAACATTTCTCAGGACGGTACAACTACTGCCCGAACGTTCGTTCATACCCCTTCCGTCATTGAGGCTGAGGAAGCAGAGGAGATTGGTGTTGAGCACCTGTTAAGAGATATTCGCGACGTGGCTGCTGGCACGCTGTCCACACGAGTCACAAACCAGCTGCAGTCACTCCAAGGCCTGCACCTGCGCCTACGAGACATCGGCACATACCTCCAGAAGGTTCTAGATAAGCAACTACCTGTCAACCATGCGATTCTTGGAAATCTACAGGACGTCTTCAACCTCCTGCCCAACCTTGCGACACCCGAAGGAGACGGCAAGTCTGGCGGTGGCGAGCTGGCATATGCGATGAGCGTTAAGACCAACGACCAGCTTATGGCTATTTACCTGAGCAGTCTGATCCGCGCCATTACAGCGTTCCATGATCTCATTGAGAACAAGATTCAGAACAGGCAACAGCAGGAGGACAAGGAGGCGAAGAAGGATGAGGTCAATGGCAAGGACGAGAAGAAGGACAGCACCAACGGAGCAACCGGTGATTCAAAGGAAAGCGGCGAGAAGGGCAAGGAGAACAAGGAGACGAAGAAATAAGGGAAGATAAAAGACCTGGCAGATGAACTAGACTTGGACTGAGGCTCTTTGGCGTCTGGCAGAGGGGAACCACGGCGATATTCTGGCCAAAGGTTCAGGCAAAAGCGCCTGTGTACATTGATCTTATCAAACTGGATTATTAGAGGACGGAGCGATGATAATACAAACCAGACACCGCCTTGACAAACGAGTCTTTTGATAATGGAAAGACCACCCACTTCACAAGTCCGCAACAATACCAGCCATATCGTCTCTTGAAACAGCCCGATCTTCAACATACATGCCCAGCGTCGTTGGCCACTTGTCCACAAGTAAGCATGCGAGCAAATGCTTGCAGCATGGCGGCGTATCTCCTTGTAAATCTAAACCAAACCCTCCAAAAGTCCACTCTTCCTCCTGAGATGGCAGTTGTCGCACCTGATCAGTTGTATTCACGTGGTGACCAGGAAAAGCATCAACCGTGAAGCTCCCGCATGAACAGTTCCATGCACTAAGATGCACGACGTAGCGTTTCGATGTCGATAGACCGAAGTCGCGAGCACGACGTGAAAGAGTTGTAGCAAGAGAGCGAACGAGAAATACGTCGTTCTTTATCTTACCAGAAGGACTCCCATCTTGGAGCTCCTGGTTACGAACTAGCCTCGTGACGAGTCCCCGGTCAAGAAGATCCAGTGCTGGAAGAAGAAGGTTCGGGAACAGTACATGTAGTGTCAATAGTAGAGGCCGCTGAGAGGTAGGAATGGCTTGCAATGGCGACAGTGTGGGTGGTTGCGCGGCCCGAGGTGGTTGGGTGGGTGAGATAATGTCTGGGCTAATTGATGGCGCGATATTGGAGACAGATCTTATGAGGGCCGTAATCATCTGGCGATGGGACGGGAGAGGCTCCATTGCCATGGAGTGAATGAGTCTGGTTGCATATCTCGATGATGTGAGGAGGAAAAAGTGTAGTGAACACACTGGTGTGCGCAGTGATGATTCAAACACAGCAAAAAGCTGAAGCTTTGGAAATGTCTATTGGACGTCAAGACATGGAATTTTTATATATCGGTTTGAAATTCTATAAATTATCTGATTTCTGTAATACTATTTCCCCAGACATATTGTCCATTTTTTATAGCTTGCACCGACCTACCTCGGTGACCCCATCTATGATCCCACATATGATACACTACCTAAACAATCGCTCTACCTCATGATTCCACATAAATTCGATTCCTTTGTTTCTTGACCAAAGGGCTATATTCTCAAACCCACTCCTTAGGGTCCCTCAGGACATCCACCAAGCGCTGCTCCCTGCTCTTAGGTTCGGGCTCGTGCATATACTTCCATCCGGCGGTCAGTGGCAAGCTCATGAGGATACTCTCCACCCTTGACCCAGGGGTGTTGAGGCCAAATGCAGTGCCACGATCGTGCACCAGGTTGAACTCGACGTACTTGCCACGTCGCAACTGCTGCCAGTCCTTCTCCGCCTCAGTGTACGGCATATCCTTACGCTTCTCGATGATGGGAATGTACGAGGGGAGGAAAGCCTTGAGACAGTCCTGGACAAAGGAGAAAGTGTTCTCGCGGTCTCGCTCGGTCTCGTCAAGGTCGTCGAAGAAGATGCCGCCAATGCCACGGGCCTCGCCTCGGTGTTTGTTGTAAAAGTACTCGTCGCACCACTTTTTGAATCGAGGGTAGTAATCCTTATCGTGGGCGTCGCAGGCAGTTTTCATCGTCTTGTGGAAGTGGATGGCGTCCTCATCGAAGAGATACGATGGCGTCAGGTCACAGCCACCACCGAACCACCAAGCTTGAGAGGTACCGTCGGGGTTGGCCGTCTCAAAGTATCGATAGTTGAGGTGCACTGTTGGCGCCATAGGGTTGTAAGGGTGCAAAACCATGCTGAGGCCTGCAGCAAAGAAGTCGATCGACTCCAGGTTGGGATCCATAGTCTTGTGGTTTGCGCGCATCTTCTCAATGGCAGGCTTAGGAAGCGAGCCGTAAACGACACTCACTCCAAGGCCGGCCTTCTCGAAGACATTGCCTTCTTGAAGGACGCAGGTGGTACCGCCACCACCATTGGGACGCTCCCATTCGTCCTTGCGAAACTTCTTGCCGTCGACTCTCTCGAGCTCGGCAACAATCTGAGCCTGTTGTTCCCGAATAAACTTTTCCATGCGGAGGCGCATAGGAGAATCCTCGGTGACGCCCGACTCGCGCTTCTTCTGGGCATCGCGGTCGGCGAGAGTAGAGGGGTCGGCGTTAATCGGTTCGAGTTCGGTCTGGAGA
The DNA here is from genome assembly GCA_025948275.1 of Fusarium avenaceum. NCBI lineage: Eukaryota > Fungi > Ascomycota > Sordariomycetes > Hypocreales > Nectriaceae > Fusarium > Fusarium avenaceum. The sequence goes on along the minus strand of CP109670.1, from coordinate 1,338,588 downwards.
GTAATGTAGTCAGCGTTTGATCTCATCATCGCTTGAGGAAGATGTTGTGTACCATCTTGTAGGCTAAGGGGTGACAACACCAAGGGCAACGGCGGCGAGCCACAACGGAGAGGAGCTGGAGTAAGAAGTTCGTGAAGCTTGAGGACCGGCAGAACTAGACAGCCAGCGTCTCGTAGAAGCGAATTGAGTTCGTGAGAGGCGAGCAGAAGGAGATGCAAGGTACGCAGCAAGGCGCTGGGCAGGCCGTCTGGCAGCCATGATAAATTTATATATCCAACTCGAGGACCCGGGAAGAGGTAGCGGCAAAAACAAGGCCGAAGGCCGAGATCAGGACAGGACAGAAACGAAACAGAAAAGGACGACGATCAGGCGGTTTGTATGAGGCCACTTGCGCGAATAGGCCAGGGTTCAGCAGAAGGTTTAAGGTGTTGAGACGACTGGAACTCGGGTGACAGTCAGAATCGAATGTTCGGCAATTGGCTTCTTCGGCGGAGTTCTTGGCCCTTAACTACCTACCTAGTCTAAGGCCCCAAGGGTCCCGACGTGTGGAGCGGGACTCGTCTCGCTGCAGCCGGCCGGCGGCCGGTGCCGAGGGCGGTCAAAATCAACGTATCACTCGGGGGTCCCGTGTTGCTGTAGCCCGTTGGCTCCTACGAGTTATTGAGGTATCTCCGGCTCCTTTGTATTCAAATCGATTGATATCCGGGTGTTGAAGATTCTGTAAATAAACATGGTTTCTCTTGTGATTCTAAGATGTTGAAGTGTTACATTGTAGCGTACCAGCATGGTCTCAGTTGGCAAACCGCCAGCTACTCAGTTCTTGGAATATTGAGATGACGAATACAGAGAGTGGCGTAGATAAGTTTATCAACGCAAAAGCCCAGAAGTTTGGTGTTCCTGACTAGAATGCTTGCTTGTTCGCCCTACTTGGATGAACTAGAGTTCGAAATTTATGTGCATGTACCAACTTAGCTTCTTAGAGTACCTACTAACCTTAGGCATATTGGATGTAGCAAATCGAGATACTAGGCGTACTTGAGTGGGACGACTACTATTTGACCGAGATGGCAGTATATTTTAACAAAATGCATCTGATAAAATAAATACTTTTTTATATCTTCAGTAACAACATTTCAATGCTCCGGTGAACAGCAGCACAATGTACTGACTACTGCCTAACTCGAGAAACAATTCGCCCCAAGTTAAAGGTAATTTTTTTTAATGTCACTCATATAATACTGGGTGCTATACCTACTCGCAAGCGTCATGTTTATTTTCTGCCATAAAGAAGATACATGAACAAATGAATCTTGTTACCAACACGAGGTTGTCGAACGTGGGGATGTTTGCACGCTCAAGAGCTTGGGCCGCATGAGCCCAAACCATTCCCGGATTGGTACTTGATTGTCGTACCTTAAAAGAAGGCTCTTAGCGTGGTCGTGCACTTGGATGCAGGCGATGATTCTCTGGCACCTTTGATGAATTAAATTAAATCACCAGCATGAAAGAGCCTCGAGACAATGGGAATGATAAGAGATTCACTCACAACTCTCGACCCTGTGACACTACAGTGCGACGTGACTTGATGCTTTCCCCGCCATTGTTGCCTCGCGGGGCCTCTTGTGATTCACCGAGCATGATGAGTCTAATCTATTTACAGCTTAGCTCTCTAGCCCCGCGCGCATTCCCTCTTCCCAGTCACTGCCTTTCCAGTGTCTGCTGCCACTTGATGCCCGCCTTGAGTGAGCGTGCCGCCTGCCCTGTGGCCTCCCTGCAGTCTGCGGCGTCTGCGCCTCCGTTTGTTGCTTAAGCTCAGGTACTGTTGCCTCTGGCCGACCGCTCATCTGTACTGTGTCAGTGCCACCTTCTGTGACTCTCTGCTCTTCCTCATTATTCTTCTGCCTGACGCAAGCAGATCGGAACCTATTTTCTTTTCCTTATCTCATCAACGCCTCCATCTTTCTTTCTCTCTTCCAAACTTTTCCGGATTTTCCGCAACATCAAACCAACCAGTCCTGACTGCTAAATTCCACCTCTCGATACCACACTTACCGCCTCTACCGCTTATCAACCATTACCGTCAACATGCGCAGCAAGTTCAAGGACGAGCATCCCTTCGAGAAGCGCAAGGCTGAGGCCGAGCGCATCCGACAGAAGTATGCTGACCGTATTCCGGTATGTAACTTCGAATGACTTTTTTTCCTTAATCACAGCTTTCATCTTCCGCCTTTCACCTGGCGACGAAGACTGGCGGGGTGCTTGCTGTTGTGCAGTGACCGCCTAAAGGTCTCAATCACTTTAATACACAATAGTCAAGCTGATATATCGCGAACAGGTTATCTGCGAGAAGGTCGAGAAGAGCGACATCGCGACCATCGACAAGAAGAAGTACCTGGTGCCAGCCGATTTGACTGTCGGCCAGTTCGTCTACGTCATCCGCAAGCGAATCAAGCTCTCCCCGAGAAGGCTATCTTTATTTTCGTCGACGAGGTGCTCCCTCCAACAGCTGCCCTTATGAGCAGCATCTACGAGGAACACAAGGACGAGGACGGGTATGTTTCCCGGTATAATCTGCGAAAACTCGAGTTGCTGACATGATTACGTATAGCTTCCTCTACATCACCTATTCAGGCGAGAACACCTTTGGTGATGCGTAAGAGCGAGTAGTACAGAGTCGGTTCTCTGTGCCACGTTGGAGAATGACGAAGGCGTTAAGGTTGTGCTTGGGTGATATTTGAAGGCCACTGGTTATATTCGCTTTAGCTTTTTGATCTGTTTTTCAGACTACAATCAAGTCTCTCTACAGCTCTCTATGGCAGCACGCTCTGTCTATTTCGCTCTGGCAGAAGGTCTAGCAGCACAGTTGCGACTCCAAATGCCGCTTTACTGTGCTGAATAATTTCAGGTCTATGCAATAGCAGACTTTCTCTATTGTGAAATTCCCATAACATCCGTCGCGGTGACCTACAAGCCCCTGAGCCATAACTTCTAAAGGTCTTGTGCATATCTCACACTCTTGCGCGCATACCCAACCCTCACGAGATCTGTGTTTTAGGCAGCTGTGGTCATCACCTGACCAGCTCAGATTGGATTTGTGAGCACCGACACGCCATGCCACAATGGTTTCTTTAAAACATGTTTGTTTGATGGGAGTTGATTAGCTACGTGGATGACAATGGTTTACAAATGCTACATCTGTGGTGTATCTGAGCTGAGATAGCTATAGCTTCTATAGGCGAACAGCACACAGGAAACTCAGTTCTAGCTTTCCTTTTTAAACATGCCTGAAAAGTCTCTTGAAATCTAAAGAGAAGACAACTCGTTTTATTGGATGTAGGGAATTCTAACGGAATCTATCTACTCCTTCTTGAACACCATGACAGCGTAACGAAAAGATCCGTTAGCATATCCTCGTCTCATTGCTCGGAACGACTGCAAGAAAGCAATACCATCACGACCCTGAGATAGCGCAAATGCCCAAAGAGACGGGTTTTGTACAAGTGACCATGTGATGTCCCTAAAACATAAGGGTATGAGTTTAATGATGAATGATGTAGGAATAGAGGCATTCATACCATGTCTTTCGAACCTCTTTACTGATGTCTTTTGGCTCAGAGAAAACCGCAAGTCCAGCTTTCTTTGCCAGTTCGAGGTATCCTTTCTGGGTACAAAGGGGCGGGAGAAGCATTCCGTCTGTACTTCGCTTAAGCTCGAGAATACTTGCATATTGTATGTAGACTTACCTTCGATGGGCTTGATATCGTTGGTGAAGGTAGTATTGTCTAGGTCCTCGGCCTTGAACCAGTCTGCCAATACCAGCTTACCCCCTGGCTTCAGGACCTTCATCACGTTCTCGAAGAACAGCGTTTTGTTCGGGAAATGGCTAAGAGCTTCGCTGATCCACACTGCGTCGAAGGAGCCCTGCTGGTCATTGAAGAAATCGCCCATCTTCTCAGCATCGAGCTCCAGGAATTTGACCCTTCCCTCACCGAGTCTGGTGGCTCCTTGATCACTTGTCGGTTTGGATGAAGCTTGATCCTCGCCAGCGGTTTTGGTGAGCCGGTAAGCGATCTCAACTTGCTTCGAGGAAATGGTTATGCCTGTCACAGAGCAACCATACTTGGAAGCGAGGTATCGAGATGTTCCACCAATACCACATCCAACATCGAGAACTGCGCTGTTGGAAGGCAACTTGGAGGTGTCGAGCAGCAGTTGAATGAGATTGGCTTGAGCTTCCTCCTTGGTCTGCGTGGACTCAGACTCCGGGGTAGGCCAGTACCCATGATGGATGTGTTCGCCCCTGGCAAGACAGTGGATCAGCAATTGGTAAAGTTACGCTACTTGAAGTGAACTGGGAATTTGACGCACCACAAACTCAGGTAGTAGTCACTCGCAAGATCATAGTGAAGCTTGATCCTGTCCTTGAGGACCTGCATTGTTGAGTGTGCGAGGCCTAGAGGTGTGTCATATCGCTTGCTTAGGTCGGTAGCTTGATCATCTGGTACTGCGACACTCATGATGGCGGTTGTTTCTAGTATGCAATGCGCTGAAAGAGTGAAAATAAACGTCTATGTCATGAATCTATGTTTGAATACAATGCAATGCGATGGTGTTGAGAAGGAGGATTAGGACATGGTATTAGGCTTGTAGAAACACATGTATTACCCCGCCAAATACATCTACGCATCAGTGACTGCAGGGTGACACAACTGTTACCTGGTTCGCAAAGACAACACCATGCTGCATGATGGAGCCGACTGTTGAGAATATATGAAGAAATTACACAGTAATCAGATGAGAAAAGAATTCAGTATTTGACTGGATAGAGTATTTGAGGAAACTCCGTGATTCATCGTGGCCAATGCTCCACGATTCACTCGTCAATCGTCAGTTGTTGCTGCAAGCTCTTTTGCTTAGCTACCTATACAGGTAGAGACTAAATCTATTTGTTGAGTAATAGCAACACAGCAATCGTCTCTCAACAAATACCTCTAGATTTTAGAAATAATGGAGATTTTAAGTAAGAAACTGTAAGGATACGGCATAAGACCTGTAAGACCTGCCGCGTCTGAAGACCTCGGTTCCTTATATGCTGATGTGGAACGCAGTTCAGATATGTTGTGTCTGAACTGATTGATCTTTTGGTCCTTTGGTCGGATGGGCACCTTCCCTTCTCCTTACAGAAATTAGGGGAGCAAATATGTGGTACCCATCAACCTACGACCATACCAAAGCAACAATTCTATATTGCTCTGACAAAAGATGCTCGCATCACAATCCACCTCAGTTACTACAGCACAATTCGCTACCAAAAACACTCGCCATGTACCAACAAGTTCTATCCGCTATCGATCATTATCTATCTAGACCGCAACCTCCCATTCTATACGTGGCAGTATCAAAACCCACGCTGTATACTGTCATATTTTCGGTGAATTAGGTGGATACTTTGTAAGTTTTTCAAGTTAGACATCCTAATGTCATGCTGATTGTGCATTTAGGCATGGTACCAAGCCATTAAAGCCTTTAGACGATATGGGATACCGTACTTGTATTTTTCTAATGATCCATACTCGAAGACGTCCACCCCAGCGAAAACCCTAGCGAGAACAAGGATGATACGACAGGGAACACCTAGGGGATAAAGCCGTCCCAGTGTAAAACGATTGGCTGTGGTTACAGCCGCTGGCAACTGCTTTGGCGCTTAGCGAAACGGAGCCAACTGGAGACGGGGAGCTTAGAGGAAGTGTAGCCCAACCAAATTGTGAGAGTTTAAAATAACGAGATTCATTTGTCTATGAAGGATGAAGAGATGCTGTTTGATAGAGGCTCGAGACCCACACTTTCTTTTCCTGGCGGGACCACTCTCCCCATGGTTCGATTCATAAAGCGCTTCGCAAGATTGTAATTGCAACTACAAACTCGATCCCTATTTCGAGATTGTTCTCAGATGCGGAAACTGTTTTCTTGCTCCCTTTTCGTCGTGTTGTCGATCAATCACTCACATCCTCATCAGCTGATGGAAGGGGCAAGATAGGACCCCTCCATATGACATCATTTCTCTCAGCCCAACCCGCCCTTTCCCTTTTCCCTGGACCCTCACCACGGATAAAGAAAGAACGTCATCTACAGGCTCTATCTTTAAAACAACTCACCTCACCGCTGAACATGTTTCAGAATATGCACATCGATGATCAGAAACAAACTCAGCCAACCCGTGACTCTTTCCAGAAAAATCCTGTTTCAATCACAACTCACGAGTGGCGGATTCTTTGGACGAGATCGGCGGTTACCAACCACGTGAACCCCTGTCGCCAAGAGCTTTGAACAGAGACCCTTTGACCTTTTTTGGGAAGCACTTTACAGGGCCCAGGGACGTGCAAGGGTGAAAAGACGTTGTTTGGAGACCTGATTGGCTATTAAGCTTGCTTCTTCCACCACTCAACCACTCAACCACGGTATCCTGGTCTTGTCGCCTTGAAAACATTCACCACCAAAGCATGTTCTGGTGATAATCATGCCCAGTTGGAATCGTTTCTCGAAAGACCCTGCTTTTCGCAGCGACCGATACGATAAGACTCTACGGCGCAGTTCACCGAATAATGTACGTGGGAGTGAACCAGGGTTCTGCTACTGCGCTCATAGCCCATGCTAGGGTTTCATGAGCATCAACTTGCAATGGCGTCACCCGCCTTGACTACCAAGATGTGCTGTCTTCCCATGAGATAAATCCCCATGCTCGTCGCCGCCGCCTGATGGTGAGGTTTGGAACGCTGGGCACCACTTACCTTGTCGCTCCACGGTGTTCCCCTTGCATTCTGCGTGAGTCACTATATATCTATACCTCAACTCGCACCCCATTCACTTGGAGGCTGCTGTCGTTGATGCTGTGATATTATAAGTTACCTTACTCATTGAACAAGTTGGTCTCTGACCTATCTGGAGCGGCCTATAACAACCAATCTCTTGCTTGAGACGGCTGGGCTACTCAAGCGAATTGTCAAACAACCTCGCAAGCATAGCCCATTACCAAACCAACGCAAGTCAACCCAAACCTCAGCTTTAGATCATTACAAACGCTACCTCGATACTCATACGATCCGTTTTCTCTTGGCTCAGTTTCGGAACCGTTTGTGTTCAGGCCTCTGCCGGCATCGTGACTGGTCACCGATACAGGCGGGCGCTTAGCTCAACCTCACTTTCGTACTCTAAGCGCTGCCGCCAGGATTGTTGAGAAATCCCGAGGCGTCTCTGCTTTTGCTGATAACTATTGGAATTTGTTATTCATTGGATACTCTTATTGTGGAGTGAGTCAGGTATGTTGCCAAGGCTTTCTCAATCACCCACTTCTTATTGTAGCTGTTCCCCTCCCATTGTTCTATTGTTCGGTCTTTTTCCCTTTGACTTATACGCAAACGCAACTCCACCTCAAACAATCGACATGGAATCATAGACGATAGATTGATATCTCTTTTTGTTTACGGCCGTCATTTCCTTTGTTGCATTTTCTTTCATCCTGCTGATTTTGGATTCTCTCTGTTTAATCTTTGTCCCTTCATTGTGTTAATCATTATCATCACATCTGCAACTTGGCTTGACTCTTGCCTACATCTTCACCTTTCCTACTCTCATACAAGCTTGATTGTTCAATTATACCAACACGCATAGAAACAAGATGTTCTCCTCACGGAAAGAAAACGACAACCCGCCGGTTTATCCGGCGGTACCCAACTCCCTCCGGTCAGAATCATTCGAGATGACCGAGATGCGAAAAGTTCAAGAAGCTCGAGCCGACACCGCTCCAAACATCACTCCTTATCTCAGCCTCCGGTCAAGACTCTCTCAAATATGGATGAATCGCTGGACAATTCTCCTTCTCCTTGTCCTTGTCCGGGTCATTATCCTCATCATCGATCTTAAAGAAAACGTCGGAGATGCCAAAGTCAAAGCCCTCTCAGCCTGTACCAAAGTCGAGGACGTTGGCAGCGCAATGGCCTCTATGCCCCACTACCTATCAAGAGGCGTCAATGAACTCGCTGCCTCCGGAATCGAAAAGTCAGTTGAAGCCATGGTGTACTTACTCGACCTCATTCTCGTAGGTGTCAAGAGCATGATAATCTTCTACATCAACTTTCTTACTGCCACATACGTGTGCCTGATCACCGCAATGGTCCACGGTAGCCTAGACGTTGTTGCCGATGTCACAGAAGGGGCAACAGAAAAGTTCAATAGCTTAATTGACAAGGCTGTCAGCAAGATTGAAGATATCTCTCAAGAACTGGAAGATGGCATTAACAAGGTCACCAAGGGAATTGAAGACTCAGTCTTGGGTGGCTTGGTTCCAGATATCCCAAAAGTCGACTTTTCTGCACCTATCGATGAGCTCAAGGACTTTGACTTGAAGTCCGAGGACTTCGTTAAGGATGTTCGCAAGTTGGAGGATGACCTCCCCGATTTCAGAGAAGTACAGAACTTGACGGAGCAGGCTATTTCCATTCCATTCGATTTTGTCCGCAAGGCCCTCAACGAAACGTACGGCAACTACAAATTCGATCGAAATGCCTTCCCTCTCGCCCAAAAGAAAGAGTTGAGCTTTTGTTCCGAGAATGCCGCCCTCAACGATTTCTTCAACAACCTATTTGAACTCATCGCTAAAGCTCGAACCATCTTCATTGCTGTTTTGATCATCCTCGCCTTGGTAGCTATCATTCCCATGGCTTGGCTTGAGATCAGGCGCTGGCGACGGCAGCAACAGCATGCGCGCCTCATTGCTCAGAACGCGTATGACCCAATGGACATCGTCTATATTGCATCTCGACCTATGACGGCGACTTTTGGCATCAAGATTGCTTCGCGCTTCAAGGGCAAGCGACAGATTCTTGTTCGATGGCTCATCGCTTATGCTACTTCTGTACCTGCCCTATTTGTTCTGTCCCTTGCTATCGCCGGATTCTTCTCCTGTTTCTGCCAATGGATTCTGCTCCGAGCCATCAAGAATGAAGTTCCTGCTCTAGCAAACCAGGTTGGCGCATTTGCCGACGACGTTGTGCAAAATCTTGAAAGCGTCTCAGCTGAATGGGCTAACGACGCCAATGGTGTCATTACTGGCTTCAGTGATGATATCAACCATGATGTCCTTGGCTACGTAACAAACGCTACCGACGCTGTCAACGATACCCTTAACACGTTCCTTGAGACTATGGACGACGGGCTGAACACTGTCTTCAAGGGAACCATTCTTCTAGACCCCATCAAGACAGTCCTTCACTGCGTCATCGGCATCAAGATCGAGAGTGTGCAGAAAGGACTTACCTGGGTACACGACCATGCAGAAGTCAACTTTCCTCTCTTCGAAAACAACACCTTCAGCATGGGGGCAAAGGACTCAGTGGAAGGTGACTCGGAGCTTAACTCGTTCCTGGCATCCCCGTCGAGCGCCACTACTGATGAGGTCACGGGGGCTGTCAAGGCCGTTACAGATTGGCTCCATAGCAAGCTCATTCAAGATGCACTCATCTCCACTGGATTACTTCTTCTGTACGTACTTGTTGTTCTTGGCGGTGTAGTCTGGACACTGGTTGGCATGGTATCGCCTGACAAAGGCCGTGCCGAAGGCGGTATGCGCTTCACTGGAGACAACAGACCAAGCTTCAGTCCTCGCGTCGGACATCATGACCCTGCGAACCCCGACGGAGCAACACATTTCCCTCGATTTGGATCCTCCTCTGGTGAAGAAGATCACTATAGAGAAGAGAGGAATGGACGTGATGAGAAGTTCATGTCGGGCGCAACAGGGGCTCGTGCCACCCAGGTCGACGGCCACCAAAGAGGCAGCTCCTATGGCTACTTAGACACGGCAAGCGGCAAATACTAGGAGTGTTGGAGCCCGATAGCCAGTTGAGGGATGGTTTGTTCTATTACTCCGGCCCTGGCTGGACCCGCGCCGAGAAGACGATCCCTTACTCGACTGCACGAAGCGATGATTACACCGGAGGCGTTGAATTATTTTGGACACGGATAACCGAACCACATTTTCGTTTGTTTTTAATTGATATCCGAAGGGAAAAGGGTCAGTGGCCGTTTGAATAGGTATTGTTCTGTGCCTCAGGGGTAGTCTGGAGTCTGGATTCATAGTCCACACTGTTTGTGTTTATGATTTTACACCAGATTGTTCCTAACCCTAAATTGAGACAGCAACAACAAATTGATGACTACAATTGCACAAACGTTCTTATCTCTGAGGTCTATTGATGTGAATGTCAATGAGCACACGAAATGCTTGCAAGTCATACATGGTGAAGGTCAAGGTCATGTGCATAATGAAGATCTAGAACCTTTGCCAAACGGAATTCTTTGTTCTCCTAACTCAAAGCAAGGGCATGCTGATGCCAGTAACGCGTACTCAGCTTAATTGTGGCTGTTGCTTGTCTTGCGTAAGTACTAAGGTAGGGTTGGAGTTACTTTACAAAGAAACTCCTTGATGAGCCCTGCATGAATAAACGAGTCTGGCCAGCAGTGTTTGTCTACAGCGGGACAACTAATTGCATTCGTACAGTCCCGTACAGATATTCCGATATTGAGGCACTTAGAAACATAAAAAATAATAGATTCACATAGAACAGATCGTAATTAGAATGTTTCTTTTATATTCTTAGGATACGATTATGTGAGATTATATAAGATAATAATCTTACTTAAATTTATATTGCTTTATATCAACTTTAGATAAGAGGAAGTTGTCGGAGCCTTTGCACAACTACTGTACAATATACCTTACAATGCTCAATGCCATGCCATGTACAACTGCGTACTACCTACCTAGGTATGTAATAACAGGACGTTGGTTGGGAGGATAATCTTGATTGATTACCGGATTAGGAAAGTCCGGAGGCCGATGTGGATTGCTATGATGCCCGCTGCAGGGCGGAGTGCAGGTGTGGACGGAATATGCAGCTGCGGGCGACGTGCATGAGTGAGCGGCAGGAGCTAAACGAGTCAATAAAGTCGGACGTCAACGGCAGGTGGCGGAATTCGTTCTTCCGGAATCGGTGGCGGAAAATGCAGTCACCAACAACCTCGCTTCAATTTCTTTCTTTAAAGACAACAGGTCCTCGTTGGAAAACACTACTTCCCACTCCATATTCTTTCCGGACCAGAGACGAAATATTCATTCGCTATGGACGCCATCAAACAGACTTTCAAACGCTGCAAGGAGCAGAACAGGGTTAGTACATCATCATGAGTGCCCCTCCGCGGGGTAGAAACCACAGGATTCCCAACTTTTGCTTGATGGAACAAAGAAGCTGACATTGGGTGTTTTCTCTTCGATAGTCCGCGCTGGTAACATATGTTACTGCTGGTTACCCGACGCCTGAAGATACACCCAACATCCTCCTGGCTTTGGAGAAGGGCGGCGCCGGTAAGTCTCATGCCGATGACATTTGCGACCTGTACTGACCAAAGTCGCAATCAACAGACGTTATTGAAGTCGGTGCGCCTTTTACCGACCCAATTGCCGACGGCCCGACCATTCAGACTGCCAACACGGTTCGTAAAACACCATTGTTCCGATTGAATAGCAATTGACTTGGTTATAGATCGCCCTTAACAATGGCGTCACAATTGAGTCCACCCTGGGTATGGTGAAGGAGGCCAGATCTCGCGGTCTCAAGGCCCCCGTTATGCTTATGGGTTACTACAACCCTCTTCTCAGCTACGGCGAGGAGCGATTACTCCAAGACTGCCACACATCCGGCGTTAATGGCTTTATTGTTGTCGATTTGCCTCCTGAGGAGGCTGTTTCTTTCCGAAAGCTCTGCAACAAGGGCCGGTGAGTAAACCCACAGAGACTTTACTTACGCTGAATACGGCACTGACTTTGCATGCAGTCTCTCATACGTTCCTCTTATCGCCCCCGCTACATCAGACAAACGAATGAAGATCCTCTGCCAGCTCGCCGACTCATTCATCTACGTCGTCTCCCGCATGGGTGTCACTGGTGCCACCGGTACCCTCAACGCAAACCTCCCCGACCTCCTCGAGCGAGTGAAGAAGTACAGTGGTAACAAGCCTGCCGCTGTTGGATTCGGTGTCAGTACTCGAGAGCACTTCCTGAGTGTCGCAACTTTATCCGATGGTGTCGTAGTTGGCAGCCAAATCATCACTACCATTAAGAACGCCGAACCTGGCCAAGCTCTTTCCGATGTCGAGAAGTACTGCGCCTATCTATCCGGCCGTGACTCTAACGAGAACACACGGGAAGTTGGCTTGGCTGAGGCAGTTGCTGGTGCAATGGAGCCCAGCGGCGAGAATGTTACTGTTAGTGCTACTGTGACAGATGCCGACATCACCGCAGACGAGGACAGCGCCCTGGTAGCTCAGCTTGCTGCTCTACATGGCAAGATTCCCGAGCGGTTCGGAGAGTTTGGTGGCCAGTACGTTCCCGAGAGTCTCATGGACTGCCTCTCACAGCTGGAGGATGGATTCAACGCTATTAAGGACGATCCTTCATTCTGGGAGGAATATCGATCTTACTACGAGTACATGGGCCGACCCGGTCACTTGCACTTGGCAGAGCGACTTACCGAGCATGCTGGTGGTGCTAACATCTGGCTCAAGCGTGAGGACTTGAACCATACCGGCAGCCACAAGATCAACAACGCACTGGGCCAACTTCTCCTCGCTCGAAGACTAGGAAAGAAGCGTATTATCGCTGAAACTGGTGCTGGACAACACGGTGTCGCTACTGCTACTGTTTGTGCCAAGTTCGGTATGGAGTGTACAGTATACATGGGAGCCGTAAGTTTTGTTGCTTTATATATGGAGATATCATGACTAACAACTGAACAGGAGGACGTCCGACGACAAGCCCTCAACGTTTTCCGTATGCGCCTGCTGGGTGCCAAGGTTGTTGCTGTCGAGGCTGGTAGCAAGACTCTCCGAGATGCCGTCAACGAAGCCCTCCGTGCCTGGGTCGTTGACCTTGACACTACCCACTACATCATCGGTTCTGCTATCGGACCTCACCCCTTCCCCACCATCGTCCGAACCTTCCAGTCCGTCATCGGTACCGAGACCAAGCAACAGATGCTCGAGAAGCGAGGAAAGCTCCCCGATGCCGTCGTTGCTTGTGTAGGTGGTGGCAGCAACGCCGTTGGCATGTTCTACCCTTTCCAGAATGACCCCAGTGTTAAGCTTCTGGGTGTTGAGGCCGGTGGCGATGGTGTTGATACCGCGAGACATAGCGCTACCCTCACAGGTGGTTCCAAGGGTGTCCTGCACGGTGTGAGGACATATGTTCTCCAGGATAAGCACGGCCAAATTACTGAGACACACTCAGTCTCTGCTGGCCTTGATTACCCTGGTGTCGGCCCTGAGCTGAGCTCTTGGAAGGATAATGAACGAGCCAAGTTCGTTGCTGCGACTGATGCCGAGGCTTTCCTTGGCTTCAAGCTCATGAGTCAGCTCGAGGGTATCATCCCTGCCCTTGAGACCGCTCATGGTATCTATGGCGCCATCGAGCTTGCCAAGACAATGAAGAAGGACGAAGATATCGTCATCTGTGTGAGTGGTCGTGGTGACAAGGATGTGCAAAGCGTTGCAGACGAGCTGCCCAAGTTGGGTCCCAAAATTGGATGGGATCTCCGTTTCTAGATTAAAAGTGATACCATATTTGGATTAAATAGCAATCGTTGAAATGATAACATGAGCAAAAATTTCATTCTATGTTGGCTTTGATGGGATGATGATACAATGGCTGGAAGGCGTTGAAAATGGGTTTTGTTACATATTATACATAAAACGTTTTACACCGTAATCTTTTGCTGGCCTTGGGTCGCTTTGACTTCAGCCTCTGCCTTATCAAGCTCTTTGAGCAACAGTGCCTCGTCCTCATCTGATAGCTCCTCAATGCCTTCCAAATCGGCCAAGTCTTCATCACCCAGAACAAACTCCTGTGCTCTAAGCTCACCCAACGTCGCCTGACTGCGCTTACTCAAGGGACCAGGAGTAGCGAAGTCGAGGGCATATTGGATGATATCGTCCCGGTCTTCGATTTCCTTGGGCTCCATACCTAGTGCAATACGCTCCTCGTTGAATCTTTTCTGGATAGCTTGGGACTGCATCAGAAGCCATCTCAAGTTCCAGCCACCAGGTCCAAGCTCCTTTATCCTTGCGGGCTTGCTCTTGAGGAGATACTCCTGCAGACCACCCTCACGGCGGATGGTCTTGAGAACACGGAGTGTAAGGCGGGTCTTGACGTTGGCGTTTATGGCAGGTAGCTTGAAGACTTTGACATGAACGTTTGGCCGCCAGAAACGACGGGCCTTGTTGTTATATTTCTCCGCAACAGTGTTACCGAAGCGAATTCTTGCAGAGCCGTACAGACCCTTGTTGGATTGCTTGTAGACTCGTCGCTCGCCATAGGGATAAGGAGGAATTAGACGGTTGGGTAGAAGGTGTGACTTGATCGTCTTTGTTTGCTGAGGAAGAGTTGTGCTGAAGAGTCGGGCGGGAGTCGTTGACGATGATGAAGTCAAGGCCCTCAGAGCCGGCCGCGCGGGGGCCCAGGATGCCATGGTAGTGTCGATTTGTGGGTTTTCTGGTTATAGGCGAGGCATTGGCCGCAATTGGCGTCGAGGTGGGCGGTAATATTCGATCGCTGACTGCCCCCTTCAAGATGCGCTGATCCGTCGACAGACTTTGGCCTTTTGGCGTTGAGATTTTTGGGCCGTCGTCGTTCGGAGGGGTGTAATGTTCCGGCGCCGGAGGACTATTCGGCTTGAATATCGAATTGCCCAATCAGGTGATCTCGTGCTCTCTTCGCGATGGCTCCACTTCAGCTTCACTAACAACAAAGCAAACAATGAGTATCATACCAGCGCATACAGTTGGTTTTGATGTACAATGACAATGTTTCCGCCGGTGGAATATTCTATTCTACAGAACAACCCGGACTTTACAAATCTTTATAATAAACTTACTAATGTCGTGCTTAATCCGGATGGGTCGACAAAGAACGACCCTCGTGCTAAAGAGCGGGCTACAGTTCGAGAGGTAAGAGACTATTTACAAGATTCCTGGTTGTATTACATGAGACAGAATAGTTCTGACTCAATTTACAGGAACTTGACCGCAGACGTCTTATTTGTGCCAAACAACATCTCCTAAGTCGGGCCATCTCAAGCTCAACACCATCGAGTACACCGCCTGCGACAAGAGCATCCTCTCGTCTACGAGCGCCCCAGAACCATCAAGCAGTCGAGTCAAAGTCTCAACAACAGCAACAAGCCTCGCTTCCAGAGCCTTTGCTAGATCTCTTGATCGTACTTCCTCCACTCCTTGACGCCAACAATCCGCCTCTTCCTCAAGATACTCTCCAGCTTTTGTTTGCGCATCCTCCACTTTCAGACCTAGAGACACTTCTCCCAGCTCTTGCGCCGATTATCGCCTCAAATTTACGTACGTGGGCATTAGGCCTTGCGCGAATCGCACACCCTTCTACAAATCCCTCTTTCCTCCACCGTCACATCGCTTCATTGCCGAGTACGTTATCAAGCTGGCACTCCGATCTCGCCACAGCCGAATCGGACCTTAGCACTCACCGTTTACGCTCCCTCGCCGCCTTGACATCCGTTCTCCATGCTGCAACCAATGCGCTAAGTCTTCTCGTACGAGCTCTTGAGGTCAAGCATGGCGTCGTAGCTCGCAGTCTGGAGCTTCGTGCAGCGGAAACCGCCCTACAAGCCCGGCGACACGACGCCGATGCTTCTATAGCTGCCACCTCTGTTCGTCGCACGGTATATGCACCCGAGGTAATTGATGCTCTTAAGAACTACGGCACTCACTTGCGTGACGCCCGTATGCGAAGTGAAGAGCGCGTCCGTGGTCTGACAGCTGAGCTACAAGACTACGGCGTCGGTGTCGAAGGCGGAGAGAGCAAGGAGAAGAAGATGAGAGAGATGGCGAGGGTCTATCGAGACATGATAAGGCAGATGGATGATGCAGGAAAGGACCTAGATCGATTAAACCAGGGCTGAGTGGTAATTATGAGACACGATGTGTTTCGGACTAATTTATGTTGTACGAAAGCTAATGATGGGCATAAAAGGTGTAAATTGTTCTTAGCATAGATTGTATTCAATACTCGACTAGATTACATTGCACTCCCAAGTACGGATAGTTCTTTATGTTTTAGAAGTCAATGGGAAGTTCAAAAGAGATAGATCAAATACGTGAGATTCGCGTCTTCTATTTATGTTACTCATACATCTTCCTCTGGGTTGTCTTCGTCTCGTCATTAGTTTGCCAAGCCGGTCGCTTGACTTGGACCCAAGACTTGGGGTATTTTCAGTCTATCCATCCGTCCTGACAGCTTTCATGGCCGTAGCTGTCATGTCACATCCAAAGATCGCTCACTTGAGGCGATGCAATCTACTGAACGTACATCCTTCTCACTTTTTTAAACCGTCGTCATCACAGGTTTAACCCTTGACCTTGTAGATGGCCTCGGCGAGACGACCAACGTTCTCAGAGGTGATACCGGCAACGGAGATACGGCCGTCCTTGGTGGCGTAGACGGAGAACTCCTCAGCAAGGCGGGTCATCTCCTCGGCAGTCAGACCGGTGTAGGCGAACATACCAATCTGGCTGGTGATGTGAGACCAGTCGTGCTTGGAACCAAGCTTCTCAAGGTTGTCCTTGAGGAGAGCACGCATGGTGATGATGCGGTCAGCCATCTGCTTGACCTCACCGAGCCACTGCTTGTAGAGGGTAGGGCTGTTGAGGATCTCGGCGGCGATGCGAGCACCGTGAATGGGAGGGTTGGAGTACAGAGGTCGGATGATAATCTTGAGCTGAGAGTCGACGCGCTTCTTCTCATCAGCATCGGCGCAGACCATGGAAAAGGCACCGATACGCTCGCCGTAGAGACCCTGTGAGATGGTTAGTGGGCTACTCAAAAGCCATATAATATCAAGCCCAAATTCGTTCAAAACATACCATGTTCTTGGCGAAGGATTGGCACAGAGCGATGTTGTGGCCCTGCTCAACGAAGTAGCGGACAGCAAAAGCATCCTTGTCGGTGTCACCGCTGGCAAAACCCTGGTAGGCCATGTCGAAGAAGGCAAAGTGCTCCTTCTCCTTGACGACATCCGAGATCTGCTTCCACTGCTCCTGGGTGGGATCAACACCAGTAGGGTTGTGGGCGCAGGCGTGGAAAAGGAAGACACTGCCCTTAGGGGCAGCCTTGATGTCAGCAACCATACCCTCGAAGTCGAGACCGATGGTCTTCTTGTCGTAGTAGCTGTACTGCTCGACCTCAAGACCGGCGTGGTTGAAGACGGCCTTGTGGTTGGCCCACGAAGGCTGAGGGATGTAGATCTTCTTCTCGCCAGGGAAGAACTTGGCGAGGAAAGCAGCTCCGACACGGAGAGCACCGGTACCAGAGATGGTCTGGGTGATGGTGATGCGGTCCAGGGCGGGGCTGTTGGCGCCGTAGGCCAACTTGGCAGCGGCGGGAGGGAACTCGGGAACACCGGTAATGCCAGCGTACTCCTTGTTCATCTTGGACTCGACGACCTTCTTCTCGGCCTCGCGAACAGAGGGGAGAACGTAAGGCTTGCCAGCATCGTCACGGTAGGCACCGACACCTGTGTGCAAGTCGAGTCAGAACAAGTCGAGGAACAGCGAGATACCTCCGCATTCGGGATGGTGGAGGGATGACGTCGCAACATACCCAGGTTGATCTTCTTGTCGAACTTGTCGGCCTTGAAGGCTTCGGTGATACCTGGAGAGACATGTTAACACCAATATTGACTTGGTTGAAGTGGATTTGCTTTGGCGCACGCTGTGTGGTGCCCGGGGGAACGGAGCGCATTGCACCATGAAGGAGTCATCGTACGTACCAAGAATAGCCTGCAAAGAGTCAAAACAAACAATTGATTAGCAACGGCGCTGGCGCGAAGCTCAGATGTTTGAAATACTACTTACATCCTGCGACAGATTAGCATGAGGTCACGTACAGAACAGTCAGGAGGCTTCGTACAGGAGGACCTTGGGGAACGTTAGCCCAGTTAGAGACAGCGCGGATGGCAGCCAAGTTGAACTGGGCAGGACGGGCAGCCCGGCGGCTGGCGACTCGGAGAGTGGACAGCATTGTGAAGTTGGTGATGCGGGTGGGTTGATGGCAGGTGTGAGGTTGGAGGAGGAGGAAGAAGAGAAGAAGAAACAGAGGAGAAGTAGGATCACTTGAGGCGATTCTATAGCGGAGGTGGTGACTAGGCGATGCGTGGTGTCTACATTTTGTCGATCGGGCCTCTTCGGAGCTGGACTAGATGGGGTATTGACCAATCAACGACGATAATCTGCATCCAGACCCTTAATTTATGGGGGCTCGAGGCAGCTCCCACAGAATGAGCTCACCTTGGTCAGGGCATTTTTCGGTGGACTTTTCTAAAATTCTAGTGGGGTTACCCCGGACATCGGCGTGTGGGCAATGAAGTGCCCAGCCGGCCTGGCACATTTCAGTTGCAGGCGTTTATTAAGCCATGATGCGTGATCCCCAAAATTACGACATGAAGGCATAGCTTTGTGCTCTACATTAAAAGAAAGGAGCCACTGCAGATAGGCCCTGAAGAATTAAATCGACCTTTTGTAGCAGTTCATCTGTCAACCTACAGATATCTCAGCTGTGGCCACGATTGAAGCATCTCTTATTCACAGGTTACCCCCCTAGGCCGCCTGTAGCTCCTTCTCTTCTAACAAACCTGGAAGCGTCTCAAGCTGAGTGGCGCGCATGAGGCGGCTGTTCTACTAACCTTGTCAGATATTGTTCCTTTTGTCCATCATAATTCATAATTGGATTTTTCTGGATGCAAACAAGCATGTTTTGACCATTCTTTCCAACTAAGGCAAAAAGAGATAGGATTATCATAATCATATCTTGCTTATTGTCAAATGCCGTCCCAGATGAGATAGCATGATCTGAGCTCCAGAAGCTGGGACCCAAACCCATCAAAGCCATCGCTCGCAGGCTCGGGATCTAACTACAGCTTATGTACTCCGTACAGCCTACAACATCCTTGCGTCCTTACGATCCTTGTCGGTCATGTTCACGATGGCCTAGAGCATCTTGCACATGCCACAAGTCCCGGCTTCTGGCGATAATCTACCTCTTCAACTTCAGGCCTTTTTCGACCTTCAACGACCGCTACTCAGCCATCTAGAATCACAATACCGCAACCATCTGCTAGGATTGGCATCTATGTAAGGCCACACCGAGAATGGGGCGAGAAGAGAAACCCGTCGGCATCCGCGCCGACCCTGACATGTTTCGAAAGACAATCGATTCATTCTCTGATTGTCCGGTCGACTCCGGCCTGTGCATACCGCGCGTACCTCTCTGCGTCTTCCGCTGGACCTGCGGGTCCGCTGTCAACGCTCGACACATATTCCGCTTGTCCAGCCATGTACTCCCTGTTCATCGGCGCCGTCCTCGTGACCGGCCCGGTCCCGTTTGGCTTAAGGACGCCAACGAATAATACTCGAAAATGTGGCATAATGTCAACTTCCAAGCGCAGGCGGATGTAAGCGAATTTCCAGCCGTCAATTGGTTAGTCAAGGCGGACTATTCAGCTCTCAAAGACGTTTCAGATTGAGATGACCATCAACAACAATGTGGGGAGTCATTGGAAATGCTATGGGATAACGTCAAGCCTGCGGTCGCACACAACAATGCCAATCATTAAGTCAATTATCATGGCGTCTACAACTAAAAAAACATGTTACTACCGTCTATCCTTTTCGACTTGATTATTTCGAATGCATAATTCATAGACAATGTCCCCAAACGCCAACGCCTCTATTATTTGAATGCGAATGCCGACCAGAGCCCGAGATTTCTCCTTACCAAGATCTCTCCATCTTGCAAGCAGCAAGGCCCATGTGGCTTTGTAAAGCTCCTCAAGCTCCTCTAGGAAGGCTTTACCTAAGTTGGGGCACACATCCTTCCAATACCCTTGTTGTCCTATGTGCACTGTTTAGAGCAAGCGCACAGGAAGATGTGTGTCTTGTCAGTTGCGGAATTTTGACCTATGCCTTTTCGTGGGCTTTCTCAGATGACGTATCCGCCAGCTCCTCATAGCGGTTCATAACATTCTCCTCCACTGTCTCATGGAACACATCCACCTCGGTTGACGCGAACTTTCTTGCGCTGATGCCTCGTTCGAAAAGCACGTCAAGTTCTGCAAAGGTGCGCCCGCTTGGCTCTGGCAGACGGAAGAAAGTATAGATGATGCACAGAAAGCAAATTCCGCCCTGTTATCATTGTTAGTACTGTTGCATGAGTCTACCACAAAACTACCAGAATTGGGTTCTTACCCAAAAGAAGCCTGCATAGTTGCCCCAATCCCACGCTGTAGGGTTGAGCATATATGGTGTGAGGATACTGTTGATGATGCCCACAACGTTACTGTTCGCCCATTGGTTAGCTACTCGGATCAACAGTTCAAAGTTGGTGAGACATCGACTGAGGACAATAGTCTCAGTGTTCCCTAGTGTGTGACTTACTAAAGGTTGCGTCCGAGCACGACTGTCTTGATCTGCAAACGGCGGGATGACAGTTCTCCAACAAGAGAATAGCAAACGGTACCGATGGTTAATTGATAAAAGAGCGCCCAAATAATCATCATGCAGCCAGTGGCCAGTGATGACTGAGCTTGATGGGCGTCGGGGACTAAGCCAAGGAAGCCCATGATAAGCAGCATGGAACAAAGACCACAAAGACCATAGAGAACCAACGATCGCCGGCCAATGCCCAAACTCATGAGTCCCCAGGCACCAAAGACTCCAGCCATGTTGATACCGTATTGGCCGAGTGCAAACGAGTATGCCTTGTCGGCTGAAAGTCCGGCCTGCTCCAGGAAATAGGTGGAATAATTGGAGAAAGAATTGCCGCTCAAATTCTGGATGGCCCATACCATACAAACAATCTCCGTACGGCGACGGTCAGTACCCTTGAAACAGTCCCAGTAAGATGCTCCTGCTGTGATTTTCTCTTCGAGGGCAGTGGTGTGTACCATCATGGCGATGGTTTCGTCAGCGTCGAAATCAGTCTCGCGATCCAGACTGGTCAAACGAAGTAGTGCTTCCTTGGCATCCTGATTACGGCCTCTTCGAACCAGCCACCAAGGTGATTCGGGCGCAAAGAAGATACCAATGAAGAGTGGCAACGGCCATATCCATTGAAGAGCATAGGGGATACGGTATGCCCACTCGTCGTCACGCTTGAGCATAGAGTGAATTACTCCTATACCGATCTCCTGGCCCAAACCCCAGCAGAAGTTGACGTATGTGGTCAAGTAGCCACGAAGAGCTACGGGACAGACCTCAGACGCATACGTGATAGTCAGTGTTTGAAAGATACCCCAAGGAATACCGCACAAAATCTCGGCGACGAGCAGAGTCTGGACGTTCTGAGCGGTAAAGAAGATGGTTGTAAAACCAGCTACACAGACAAGACATGCCATGACGGTATAACGGTAGCCGAAACGCTCAGATATCCAACCATTGATGAAGAGACCAATGATCTCACCACAGTGAGCTCCCTATTTGAGTTGTTGATAAGCGTCTGAGCCAGGAATCTCGAGCGGAAGACTTACATTACTCAGACCAGCCTGCCAAGCAGCAGGTACCTGGTATTCTCCGTTGTCACCCAGAACACCGTACTTTTTGTTGAATTGAGGAAAGGCGTCTAGTATCGGGTGTCAGCAAATGGCCATGAATACAGCAGGGCTTGCTGTCTCGAGAAACTCCCACCAATGGGTGCTTAATGCGAAGAACATATGTCAAGCTGCCAAGGAACTAATCAACACATACAAAAGTTATTAACGAGGGAGATATCGTAGCCCTCCATCACAATACACGTGGAGATGAGAACACTCCAAAATATGGCCTTAGGATAGAGCTTGATTCCCTGACGGATGGTCATATTGCGCTCTTTGTGGGCTGCAGAACGGGCATGCTCAACGATGCTGACATGCGTCTTGCGGGCATCGGTACTGTCCTCAACGGTCGAGTCCACGACGACCGACTTATCGGCAGTGGTCTCTCGCGGCGGGGCCGGAGCCGGGGCTGGCGACACCTTCTCTTGGATGTCGGCCATGGATTCAGCTGTTCCAGTTCGCGGCACTCGATGTGAACTTCACAACCAATCAAAGGTCTGCCTATCAAGGCCAGAGAGGAAAGTGAACGAAGCACAAGAAATGCAGCACTTTGGTCAAGGTCTGTCTCTGATTCAGATTCACCTTTAGAGCGGTGTTGAAGGCTCAAGGTTGAACGAGGTCATACAGACTTGAAGTTCAACGTGCGTGGGGGAAGTGTCACTTCAGATGGACCCTACCAAGAGACGATGGGCGACAAAGACGGCGGTAACTGTTTACGCACGCACGAACTACGGGAGTACGTAGCAGTAACAGAGGACAAGGATAAGCAAAACAGAGAGAGGACACAGAAAGAGAGAAAGTCTGATGGAGTCTGGGAGGGACCTTATTTTGGTTAAAAATGGACCCAGATATTGACGATTTTTATCCTAGGGGCGGATGGTCGGATCAAAGCGGGACAAGCCATGCCAGACCGAGAAAGAATGGAGTGCCAATTGCTTGAGTCCAGAGTCCAGATGCCAGGTTACAAAACTCGCAATCTCTCTCTTGTTGGTGGTGATATTCACTAACAATTCAACAGACATACGCAGCTGGCTAATAGCACATGTGAGGAAGATCGCATCACATCTCTCACCCATATCCTTGCTCTTTTACAAGTGGGCCTTTGCATTTACCCGCCGAATGGTTCCTCTCGATCTGAAAGACAGTTGTGCAACGGTTCAAGTCTTTTTTATTACCGTCAAGACAGAAACCGAGCATTAAAAGCGCATGCAATTAATAGATGGCTATACTCCTCACATTGAGGCCCTGTATCGACGATTGACAAACATTACATCTCAATCAAGCTTATCTCTTCAAAATCTGACTACGTATGAACTACGGTTGCGGAGCCTCATCTTGGCTAGCAGAAGCTAGAACAATCGACAGCCACTTAGCGCCATGAACCCCTGGAACTACCGAAATAATTGGAGAATTCTCTCAACGTCCGTGGTAGGGCCGACATTCTCTCACCGTTCATTTCAACCCTCACGCAGTGGCAATGGCAAAAAGGCATTTCTGTTGTCTGTTTCATGATCTCAAAGGCGGAAGAGTCCAAGAGTTTACGTACCAGCTCATGAATCGCGACTTGACTTGACTGAAGGAGACTGGGGTGGATGTTGTTAAGATTTGAATGCGAAATTTGTAGATGCTGCGATTGTGATCAGAATTGGGGTTACTCCAAAACTCCAAAGCCAAGACACATGTCATGCCGACTCCACTCACGACGACAATTCCAAGCGGCTGTTTTCTGACAATTGATCGTTCGAAAGACAAAGCCAAACTCGTCATGATATTATCACTACTTTGCAGGATGATACATATATGCAACCATACTTTCATCTACGGGTGGGACTCTTCTTTACCATCATCTAGTCACGATGGCATCGTGCGGGGGATGACTGCCGAGTGGCCCCTCAACTTGACTGTCTGGGGAAAGGGAGCGGGGACTTGACTTTACAAGGCAGGGGAGATTTTGGTTTTGTCTCAAGTGTCCAAGATTTTTTACGCTTGAGATTGGACCTGGTGAATAGCTGGTGGGTTAGCTCGAGTAAAACCACACGAGGTAAGAGTACGACAAGTCATATACAGTGATGATAGGGCTGATAAAAGAGACGATGAATGATTTAATATACAGAGCTGCTTGTGCAGAGCCACACAGACTCATTAGTGCCGCCAATATCCAATATCAATTCTTCTTCCATAAATCTCTCCACCACTCCCTCATTCCATATGCTTTCTCGTGTGCTTCGACATGAATCTTGACATTGTCACCTCCCTTCAACGCCTCCAGCAATCCCGTCTGTTGAGCTGCTTTACCTCCTCCTAAGCTCATTGGCCTACCACCCGCCGCGCGATCCCGAATCTCTCGAGCAACAGTAGGTGCAACTTCAGCAAAGCACGCTTTGAGTTCCCGCTCGAGCGAAAAGTACGGCTTCTTGGCTAAATCCGGCGCCATGAGGTTGTAGCTCCGCGTCAGAGTATTAAGACGCTCAACGGCCAGCTTATGATATCCTGCTTCGGCCTTTTCCCAATCCGAATCTCGGAATGGTCTTCCAACCACCGGCGAGGCGTCCTTGAGCTTCTGCACCTCCCCATCCCCATTCTTTCGTATAATTGGATTGTGCGCCTCTTCCGCAGCTGCATACTCTTCTGCTCTGCGTATCTGCTCCTGCAGCGATCCTCCCCTTGATGCAATCATCCTTGCTGAAAAGCGTCGCCAGTCGTTTCGCAGTCTAGCCCTAAATGTCTGGAGCTCCTTTGCAAGCTCCTGCTGCTTCTCTATCCATGGCGGAACCATATCCTGTCGTTGAATCATCTTGTTCATGATATACTCCGTAGTATCGATAAAGGGGTTGTCGGCGCGGGCATCACGCTCAATTCCTGTACCACGGGGGATGTTTTTGAATTGCCCTCTTGCAATGGCATTCTCGATACGCTCGTTCGCCAAAGCTGCAAGGCCCGTGATTGTGTTCGGCATGGCTCTCGCTGTAGGTTCAAACCGTTCTCTTAACTCTTTCCTCCAAGCTTCCCTCTCATCCTCGCTCATGCCGTTCTTGGACTTCTGGCCGCCCATGCCAACATAAGTAGTCACCTTGTCCCTTGCTTTGGCCACCTTCTCTCCTGCAGATCGCTTTGGTTGTCTTTTCAATCGCATGTCCACAGGTGGAGTCTGAAACTTGCCTCTTAAGCCTGGAGCCAGTGGTTTCCTAGCATCATCTAGCATGCGAAGTGCTGTATCTGTAGGGTTCTCTTCTCCCGTCCATGCTTGCGCCGAGGCGATATATCGTGTACCTTCTCCTGCTGTTGACGTAAGGCTAGCTTCTGCAAAAGCGCTAGCATTCTCGGACTTGAAGTTTGCATCGGCGATCCTATTGAAAAGTCTTTGCTTGAGCTCTTCTGAAAAGCCTGCGTCCTCGACAGCTTGACGTCCGGCTCGTCCACCAGTAAAGAGGGCTTCCTCTGTGGCTTCTTCTAACCGCCGAGCCAGAGGCCCTGGTTCTTTGGCTGAGGCTGATTCGTTGTTTTGATTCTCTTCCTTCTTTGTTGCTCTGTTTTCTTGTTGGTCCTCTGTCTTAGGTGCATCGGCTTGAGTCGAATAATGAGAAAGTGGCAATGGCCGGGGCTGGCGGGATGCTATAAGGCAACGCCGACATATAAAAGGCGTCCTGCGAAAGAATAAAGACATCTTTTTGAGTTTTCTTATACTGGAAATACCGGGTCGTAGTAAAACTGAAACTGAATGTGATGGGATTGAGTGAAGGCAACCAAAGTCGCAAAGTTATAATGACGGCAATGAAGTTGATGGAGCTTAGCTGAGTCAGCTGGCCACCCTAGACTAAATGACTGTATCACGACTCTTGCCAACTCGACTTCGCCACTTCACTAAATCATAACGTTTGCTTCAAGTAGCTATCTAATAAAACCTTCATATCTTTAAGAAAGTAATTGTACGTGCTCATGCCATTGACTTGTTTGACCTTCATCGCCATATAAAAACTCCGCCAGATATCGGCACCAAAATTGATCCCCTGATCCCATTCATACTGCACTCAGGCTCAGCCTATAACAAACTGTGGAAAGCAATGGTGAGCAAGAGAGCAAACACCGAGCTCATCGAGGGCTTTGTACAACTAGAAGCATCTTCTTCCTCCTCACCATCATCCCCTTTCTTTTCACTACCAGGGTCATCGCTGGGTTCTGCACCAGAAGGGTTTGCCTTCAAAACCCAGATACTGCTGCTGTTGCCATGAAGTTCGCCGGTTGCAAGATTAACGGTAGCTGTAGAGCCAAGGACTTTGCCGCTCTTGCTCACGGCGACGGCTCGTGCAGACTTGGGAAGCGATGACTCGTCCAGAGGAATCT
Source organism: Fusarium avenaceum (assembly GCA_025948275.1). Taxonomy (NCBI): domain Eukaryota; kingdom Fungi; phylum Ascomycota; class Sordariomycetes; order Hypocreales; family Nectriaceae; genus Fusarium; species Fusarium avenaceum. Next base: position 1,312,528 of record CP109670.1, on the reverse strand, counting down.
CTGTTTCAAAACCAATCCGGGACGAGTTGCCAAGAAGTTGGGGAGAAGCTGTGACATTTCTATCATCTTCGCCAGCATACTACCACAATATTAGCTCAGTTAAATGGTTTGGGGGCGCAATTCGACATACCACCTCCCACCGGTGAACCTCTGTATCACCGTTCCAGGAAACGTAGATAGTTGCATTCGCGGAGGCAATGGATGGACCCCACGGTGGTTGACCGATCCAATCCGTTTTCCATGCCCGATAGACAGACATATCGGCATCTGAGTTGCCTTCAGAGACATGAGGTATAACCCCACGCTGAATGTCCATGACCATAGTTCCATTGGGCGTATGTTCCGTGACCCCTGGGTTCGCACCCCAACCGACAAGGAAGTTTCCGTTGGCCAAGCCCTGAACGCTGCCTCCTGAACCCGAGGAGATTTTTTGGGGATGGTAAAACTCATGTAAGAGCTTGACAGTCATTTCATCATAGTCAAGTTCCACAACAACGCCTCGAGAACAATTTCCTTTGCTGCAGAATCCGCTCTCAGTGACGTGATTGTCGAAGAAACTGATCTGGCTCTCATTACCTTGGACAAACCTTGCATTGTATTGATGTGCAAACTTAGTTGCATTCCCGCCGTTGAGGTCCTTGAACTGGTTGCGCTTTCCTCCTAGGATCCATCGTGGGTTTAAACTGTCTGCCTCGAGAAGGATGATTGCCGATAACGCCCTCGATGAGACCAGGTAACGGCCTTTCAAAGTCTATTTTCTCATGAGTGAGTGGCTCTTGAATATCTTGAGCGAGCGGTGTATACCTTGAAGATGCTGTCTATGTGGAACCAGTCGAAACCATCGCCACCCATGAAAGTTGTCTTGGGGTTGTATTTGACCATTGTGTCCGTCAGGTTCATATGAGTGAACGATCTCCACACATTGGTGACTCTGTTGGTGTCAAGTTCAACCTCCTGAAAGATGGAATCGCTCAGCCAACCATCTATTTCTCCCCCGATGGCGGTCAAGTTGTACCTGATGTCCTGGTATGCAGTCATGAGAGCAGTGTCCTGGGTGGTGAATTCGAAGTCGTGAATGTTGGCTTCAGTATTTCCCAGGCCTTGAATGGACGCTGTCCATTTCTTCTGGTAATTGGCGTCAAAAGCGTGACAGCGGCCACCCTCAATGAAAGTGAGGTACTTGCCACCATTCATGTTCTGGGCACGAGCATCAAATGTCTGTTCATACTTGAGATCGGCGTACACAAGGCTGAGGTCTTTGCTGGAGAAGATAGCAGGTCCCGATTTGCCATTGTGCTCCATGGTCAGGAAGAGAAACCCCGAATCATCAACAAGATTGGGATCAAAGGTGCTGACTTGGAAAAGAGGGGCGACAACATTCGAAGACTTGAAGTCTTGGGAGGGAAACAGACCGAGATAGCCACTGTTGTACGCTTTCAAGTCATTGACTGGGGCGTCGTCTGCGAGACACAAAATGCCCAGCAACGCAATCGTCGTTGCGGGTAATAAAAATGAAAGCATTTTAGGAACAAAAGAGAGAGTTCACGTAGAGAAGCAGAAGCAGAAAGTTGCGATCAACGAAACGAACGACACAGTTCCAAGAAGACTCCAAAAGTGCTCCAAAGAAGTTTTGAGAGAGTGAAGAAGGGAAACTGTTGAATCTTTGATACTCGTGTTGTAGGACGGAAGTTTCAAATGCCTTCCACAAGGAATGAGGAGGCAAGAAGAAGAGATTTGCTGTTACTCCAAGTGGTAGTCACATCAGGCTGGAGCCGCTTCGTGCCTCCTCCCTTTCTTGGAACGTGGGACTGTAACATGATAATGAGGCAAGAGTCCTCCACGACTTCCTGCAGGTGTTACGACCACATGGAAGGAAGGAGCACTGCAGCACATCCATCATGCGAGCCCGAGCTGTAGGGCAAATTCAGGACTGAGGCCGCACCAGTCATCGTAAGGTAGGTAGGATACGGTAGTCTTGGTAGAGGTGGCAGTAAATTTTGTTCGGATCATTCTTTTAAATACGTTCTGTCAGATCTCTCATGCTTTGGTCGTGAGGGTCTTCGTCATCCTAAAGTATCCACAAGAACAGCCCAAAAGCCTGTAAGTACCAGTTCTTCCTACATAGCTCCCGAACACCATTAATGACTTTTGATCCGCCTCCCTTCCGTCCTGTGCATGACCTAGGCTCATGTCAGGGTCGAAAGGCCTCCGGCTCGCACCGTTGTCTTGTGTATATACCCTATCCCAATCCAAACTCCTTATTCGATAGTATATCAGTATGAACCTTTTCCGTTTCATTTCTAGTCATTCGTAAAGCAGCAGGGCACCACGTCCTATATTCGCCCTCTTTCAAGAACTTCTCGTTCGAGGATCTCGACCTGCCCAGATTCTCCAGTGCGTCGTCGCTCCATGACCCAGCGTGTAGCGCCACTGTCCTCCTCTTTGGTGTATGATATACTATCAGCGGATCCTTTATGTCGGTGCCCCATGCCAGGACGCTGAGGGGATGAGCTTGACTCGGCCATGCTAGCCATGCTGGCCCTGTTGGAAGTCTCCAATGGGCTCACCATAGCTGATGGTGGCATGCTCTCCTCAGAGTCAGAAATTGGCGAGATGGGTTTATCAAATGTCCTTGATGTAGGCCTGCTAACGTTGAGAGGTGCTACCTGAGCACCCTCTTTCACGCCAGTTTCGAGCTTGGCTAGTGAAGGAACAGGAGGGGGAGACAACATCAACCCAGGGATGCCACCCGTCAAGGTAGGGCTTCCAGACGCGCTAACACTGTCCGACTCGTGGCTGATGGTGGACAGGACCGAATTCTTTCGAGTATGGAAAGTTGTTGGACTCATGATGCTCTGGCCCCACGGTGACATGGGAAGATCACCCCTCTCTTCACGAGGGGATCCGTTTTGACTCGACGCAAGACTTGCTTGAGAGCCGCCCCACGCTCTGGACCGAAGGCGAAGTAGAGCAGACAATGTCATCTCATCGCCACGGTCACCCAGAAGAGCAAGTTGAGCTAGACCAGGACTTTGAAGGGGCGTTGTACCGCCAAAGCTAGGCATACCGAGACTCATGAACGAGTTTCTGTTAGAATATTCGGATCGTTCGGTAATGGGTGTTAGATTTGGCTCTCTTGAGATCATACGCCCACTGGCCGAGCGGTCTAAACCGCCCTTGGGGCCGAAGAAGCCACCATTGGCATATTCAAAGTCTGGTGTTTGCTGCTGGCCAGCTGCTGCTGAATAGAAGCCGAATTCCTGGCCGTACCAACCATCACAGTCATTAGCCAGAGCATCTGCGTTGGCCTCGGCAATAATGGCATCGTCGTCAAGCTCGAATTCAGCCATGTTCTCGTAAGAGTCATTGTAGTCGCCATAGTCATCAAAGCTTTCATAGTCGTCCTGTCTGAAGGAGTTATCCTGATCTGGCGAATTTGGTAAACGATTCTGTTCAGACAAGATAGAATCGTCAGGCGGGGAGAAGACCCCCGTTGAAACTTGCCCGATGCTGCCGCTTGGAAAGTTGCCGCAACAAGAGCAGCTTGATATGCTGCCGAATCATCACCATCCTGAGGTGACGATGAAAGCGGCACGACAGAAGGTTCAGGAGATGATTCGGTGACAAGACTGTCTTGTGGAGCATCAGACTCGTCGACTTGCTTTTCAACAGCACTTAGCGATGTATGGGCTGTTGTCTTAGAAGTCTCCGAGCCCGCAGAGAATGGCGCTGTTGTATCAGATACCCGATTCGTTTCATCTTGATTTCCAGATCGATTCAACGATTGGGACTGCGCTTGTGCGAATGCGCCCGCTATTGGTCGACCAAATTGATCGGTATCATTGTTATCAAAGATTGACTCATCAAAAGGGGTATCATCCCATTCAGGAGGGGCAGCGAGGTCCTCGGCGAATTCATTCCTCTCGAATTCCAGCATCCCGTCATCGTAATAGAGCTCGTCATCGTTTAATGTATGTCCTGTATCAATTGGTGGCAGGTCCCGATTCTTCTGGAATGCTGCCTCATTCTCGAGGCTAGGCACCCTCGGAACATCCAGTCCTTGGATTCCCAGTCCACCAGCCTGCATCTCTTGGCTCGCCCGTTGGTCAGGAGGGTGGGAGGGAGACAAACTTGCAAACATATTCGGTGTGTATTGACTCATGGCGTATCCAATTCGATTGCCTTCCGCATCCCTCGGGGTCGGTAAGAGCCCTGCGCTGCGTGGACTAGTCAACGCTGATGTAGGGCCTGATCGCTGGAACACAAAACCAGAAAAGTTTTCCTGATCATCGTCAGGATCAAAATCTTCGTCTGGCTCATCATCCATGGTCCTATTGAGAGTATTGTTCATGTTATTGTCGAGATGAGCATCCAAGTGTTTGCTCGATGACATGTTGTTAATATTATAATCATTAAAGTCGTCGTTCAAGCCGTTGTTAAAGCCGTCGTCCATGTCATCGAAGTCATCACCAACCATAGGAATCTCCTCTTCAAAGCCATCGTCCTCCATCATGGCATCGTAATCGAATCCATCGTCGTCAAAGTCATCATCAAAACGCGAATCTCGGGCGGCGGGTACTTCGGCTGTCTTTTTCTCAAGTTCACGTTGTCGATGTCTGTCCTCAAGGAGCTTTTCTTGCTTCGCAGCACCAACCATGTCGAAACTGAACCTTGACGACGTACTTTTCATATGTCGAGGTATCGCTGAAGCTATGTCCTTGCCTGATAGTCCAGATAGCGAGGGACCCCTGGATCTACCAGTACGAAATGAAGATGATGAGCTCTCGTGAATATAAGCATCTTCGTCGATCAAACGTGATGCTTGAGGCGACCTCGGCTGAACTGAGATAGGGCTGTCGTCTTTGGGAGGGACTGGAGGCGCATCTGAAAGGACGAGAGCGTCCAAATCCCCAATAGAGGCATGGACTCCGGCGGAAGCCGTGCTTGGTGTCATCCTTAATGTCCTCGAATCTTGAGAGTAAATAGATTCGGAAGCATTGCTGGGCTCCCTACGTGTCAGAGTGGAGGCTGAAAGAGGAGTTTGGTCGATCTGGGTATCAGGCGGGTTCAAAAACCTGTCTTGGGTAGGAAGAGGGGCAGAATTAGGAATCGGCGAGGGCAGCGAAGGCTGTGTGTTTTCCCTGCTCGGTGTGTTGTTCTTCTTGGGTCGCGGCGCACTGAAGTCATGGACCCGAGTTCCCATGATACGGGGATCATATATCGGGTCCTCCCTTTGCTTCGTCAAGGGTAATGGGCGCAAGTCAGGAGCATGTTGGCTGTTCTTGCGCCTCATCAATAACGTCGACATTGGTTTCTTGAGAAATGGTAGCCCTTTCTTGGCTTTTGGGTTTTCTGTGTTGCTTGTTGTTTGTGTAAGCGAGGGGAGTTCCGTAGTCAACCGGGTACCTGCAGGTCGGCGACCAGTTGGCGCAGCGGAGTTCTGGAACTCTGTAGGTGTACTGAACGAGGATGTAGCTCTTGTATTTCTCAAAAACTGTGGTGACGGCCGCAAGGGTAGGTTGTTCGAGGTCAATGCTGGCTGAGAAGCCGATTGTTGAACTAGGCCAGGCCTTGTGTTGTCTGGTGCCTCGGTAGCTTGCGCTTCTATATCACGCTGGTACTTTCTGAGGGCAACACCGCCGATGAAACTTGATGTCTTCGAAGCTGGTTGAGGCCGAGTATTTATCGGGCTTGTCGTGGTAGCATATTGGCGACTGTCTCGCGAATTCCCAAAATCTCCTGTGGTGACACGGTCTATAGGTGGTAGAGTAGGGGGTAAGGCAGAGGGGTTCGAAGAAGCCGGTCGCAAGTCTGGAGAGAGAGCATCGGGAGAGAAAGGCGAAGCAGGGTGGCCGGCAGTAGGTGAAGTAGGATTCTGATCGGGAGAGGGCGAGGTAGGATTCGATGCAGGCCCTCGCCTGTGGAACCGCAGATGGGACAGCATACCGAACAGCTGGGCTCTGCGTCAAGGCGAGTGAATCAAAATGTCGACGGCGGCTGGTGTGGGGGGAGCGCGGGAGCGCTCAAGCTTGCGTAAGGGAACCGATAGTGAGAAGAGGGCAGCGCACCCGTGGGGCAGCACCGGATGGTGTAGGGCGAAGTAGTAGGCGAAGGCGATCGAGACGCGGTCATGATATGACTCAAGGGGTCGTAGGCGCAAGAGACATCACAAACATGGTGGTAGATTCGGGAGGTGGGCGCGCAGATGGGATGGAGTCAGATATCGATCAATAGTGGGCAGCAAGGGAGCGCAGAGCACAAGCCAAGATTGTTTCCGAATGGTGATGCGCGCCGCAACGATAACCGATTCACTTGTATAGTAGCCTTTGCGAAGGAGGAGGCTGAGGCTTTGAGGGTAGTTTCCTGTGAGATAGATGGTGAGATGTTGTTGCGAGGAGGCTGAGGCAGCACCAAGCGATAACCTAATCGACCCAATGCGTGGTTGGTGACGGGTTTACGGTTTCAAGGCACCCAATCCAAAAAAAGCCTGGCAAGGATGAGTTGCACGTGCATAAGCCACTTGAATACTACCTAGGGCGGCTCTAGAAGCTCAATCGGAGCAGAAAGAAGGGAAAAGGGTAGCAGAAACAAATTAACTATTAGTAGCCTCAATAATGCCAACTCAAGGGAAGCTCTGCAAAGGATCAAGTAACCAGTTTTGACGCTTAGAATTTGAGTTAAGTTGGGCGGTGTTTGTCTGCGGCAGATATTCATTGGTGGGGCTTGTTAAGTTGTTACAGTAAGGTAAACCAGGCTTTGCGCCAAGTCTATAAAAAGAAACCCAATCCCTTCCAATTAACGGGAGCAATAAGACCCAACAATTTGGTACAATATCCGTATCAATGCGGGTTTTCTGGTCGCGATCCTTTGTCCTTCTGAGGGCAAAATTTTCTCAAAACGAGAATATCCCTTGCTTTGCGTAAAGGGCAGCTTTCATTGCCTCCACTTACAAGTCGCCCTTGATGACTCTGTTTAAGTGGTGATTGAGAGGGTCCATGACTAGGCTCAGAGTATGTATAATGGGTCTCAGCTTGGCGAAGGGGTGAGCATTGTTCCTGTTCTCATGGAAGTCTCAGACACTATTGCTGTCGGAGACAGCCTCTATTCGCCTAAGTAACTTGGCTTTGGCACTTTAATAATGGCAATCTCCGAGCATGATTCACCTCAATGATTAGCATCGGAGGAGGTCACTAAGAATATGGTTAATATCCGCCTACGTTGACATGTTTAGCTTGGCAACTTAAAAACGCGGTTGGGAGCCAAGCTTGTCTATTAAGGTTATCCTATAGAGTTAAACCATAGAGTTACAATGAGTTACAAGCCGGATTAACACAAGCATTATACAGCTTATCCAGGGGTAGATTCTGGTACTATATGTTACTGTTGTTATCTATTAGACAATACAGACTATAAATTGACCTACCCAGTACAGCATTCAACGACGAAATCATGTACCCTCCAAGCCATAGGTAGCAGTCGACTTTGGTCGACCTACCATAGTAGAAATGAGGAGAAAAGGGCCAAAAACGCCTCACAAACGCAGCCAGTAGCGAGGTAGGGCCATACAATTACCTATTCATACCTAATAGTGGGTATTCCCGCGGAGTCTATATGGGATTCAGCCTCACTCCTTTTTCCGAATCATATAACCTGCTTCAGTAGGGTAAAGACTATCTAGTTCATGTTTTCAGCTGCAATTGCGGTGCAGAATAACCTCAACAGACTGGCCATTCCTTATCCCGGGTGGTCATCAAAGAAAAGGGAAAAGAGGGGGAAAGAAAACAAGATGTCGCTAAAGTTCCAGAAACCACGGAGTTATCCGTCGACCGTTGAGCCACAAGGTTTCCCGTATCGTTCGATATGCCGAGCCAGGATCTTTATTGTTGTGTAGAAAAAAGTTGTAGTGCTCAATGACTCCCTGTTGTCAAACAATAACAGGTAGAAACTCAAGAATGTGATGGTCAAAAAGTCAAGTCAGAGGAAGATTTGGAATAGGTGTTACCCCATACTGCTTGACGTTTGATTTTTTGGTCAAAGTTTGCATGACAAGATCGGTTTGATGGTTAAACTCGTGAAGTTTACTGCACTGTCCATCTGAGTAACGGCCAGTGGAACGCTGATGAAATACTTGTATTGTAGGACAACCAAGAACGACAGAAAGAAGTCTTTATAATGCAGGCTCCTCGGATATCAGATTTCTCAGGGTAACTCGTCACAAATTTAATTCCTCGTTACAACCGTTATTTGTAGGTTGTGGAGGCTTAGCACTCATGCTAGATTTTGACTAGCTCATGGGGTAACCGAGCGCTACAAATCTGGGGAGGAGATTAATGACGTACCCATCTTCATCTTACAATACTAAGGTAGGCCCAGCAATGAAAGAGTGCTACAAAGGCGCAGAGATAAGAGTAGCAGTCAATGTGAGTGAACATTGATTGGGTAACACTCCCTCTATATCTAATTGATCGGGTGCATCGTTACAGAGCTCGTCTCGTGCTTTATTACCAGTTACAGTGTGCAAAGCAAACATTAAGCCTGCAGCACATCCATCACCAACTGTTCTGCTCTGTTACACTTCTCCACAAAGAAAACATATCCAACGTGACGTGACGTCCTAATCACCTTCACCCTAAGAGAGCCTCCAGAAAACGAGACTTTTGGCCTGTGATCTGACCATGGCTTTGCGTCTTGTGTGTCTGGGCGGCGCCAACCGCGGTGGCCGAGACCTCAAGCTCCACTGCTGACGACGCATTTCTTGGGTGCAATTTACGGGAGTTCGGCAGTGGAAAGGAGACCAGACACGATAGCGACAATGGGCGCAACGCAGCAATGGAATTGTATCAGAAAAGAGAATAAATAGTCTGGACTACTGCGGGTGACGAGGCCGGAAGACGGCACCGGGATGTGGGTACAAAAATGCCCGGCCGGTAGCCGTTGTTACGTGACGCGATGCTACAACTCTTCGGTGCTGACGATAGAAAGCAAGCAAGCATTGGTATTTTCCAACGCTTTTTGGGGCTGAACGCTCTTGGCTACATGTAAATCCCACTATTTGAGCAAGGGTTCTTCTAATCTACGCCTTGCGTTCTTCGTTCTTCCCTGGAAGCGCTTACCACGTCCCACGACACCAAGTCTGGCAAGGCTCTTGGCCGCGCAACGGCAGCGGGATAGCTCTTGGCGATGACAATTGCACTTGTTCACAGGCTTAGGGGAAGTTTTAGACTTAGTAATTAGGCCTATTGTATATCACTGATAAAGTTACATGCCCCCCGCTGAATTATAGTAAACTTATTTACAGCCCTAGGTACCCATCGCTTGTGATAGCATCCCCATCCCCCTTCCCCCTGAGTTACTATATTTCCATCATCAACATTTTTCTCATAAATTTTATTCGCGTTACAGTTTATTCACCCACAACTTCAGTATCTGATTATTTCCGGCCATTTCCCATATCGCCCAGTCCATTCCCAGTTCATTGACCTCGCTTGAACTTAATCACTGGCTCTCACTGGCAACATTCCTCTCAACGCACTTAGATCACTTTCGTAAACGACTTTCACGAATCTGGTGTTTCCCGCCGGATCATCGGCAGAAGAAACGCGCTTCCTCTTTCTAGACCTATTCTATTTTTGTCTATACTCTTACGCCACATCAACATCGCAGATACATATTACTTCCTGTTAATGGCCCATATCGAGTGTTGATTTCGCCGCCAAGCTTCTTTATAGCTCGTCCTTACCCGCTTTGACGCACTATGATCAACACACTATGGAAATCACCCGCTGAGCTTGATCACCAACTTCCCGGTCGTCGTAAGAGCCATGATTCCGTTATGAGTAGACTTGGCGGAAAGAATGTGGTCGTCTTTTGCTCTGCTCGTGTGTGGCGCGGCGCACCCAAGATCATTCTTCAGATCGCCGCCATATTCTTTACCAGCTTCCTTATTTTTGGGGTACTACCAGATCGTCTATCAGGGGGACGACTCGGAATAGGTCATGTCGGAATATTCCCCTGGGGAAAGCCTCAAACGGAGCCTGAGTCAAATCTGAGGATCGTGGTGTTTGGTTCACCTGATATTGTGGGCAATGTTCGAGATCCCACTTCTAAACGCAAAACATGGACAGAAGAACTATGTGTTGAGGTAAAAAGAATAAAATAAAAAAATCCTATCTCTAATACGAGACTAACAGAAGTTTAGTTGAACTGCACGTCGTATCTATCCTTCATCCCAGAAAACCAGCGAAAAAGGGGTCTTATCAGCAATGACCTCTACGACACAGAAATCGAGGCTCTTGTCAACATTACCGACCAAACAAATGTGACGGAAAGACCGGCTTTGGATTTTGACTACATCGCTCAGCAGTACCCAACACCATCCGAAGTCCCCGATCTCCCCAGCCAAGTCAAGAGCTTCCTCGCAATGCCGCCACCCGAGAAGACTCCGCGTGAAACACTCTGGATCTTTAATTTTGGCACGTGGGAAATCTGGAACATGGCTGCGATGCCACGAACTGACTCAGAGGATACCATCACTTCGATGGTCAGACTGATCCTTGATCAGGCTGAAGTATTGTACGAGAGATCACTAGATCCATCCTCTATTGCCTACTCCGACTTTTGGACCAACGCGACCGAGTCTCAGATTAGTGAGCTGACGGCACCCGGCGCCCTGGACAAGATCGACAAGCGCAAACTTGAAAGCTTCCGGATTTTAGCGCCTATGTTATTCGATATTTCACTCACGCCTGGATGGCAAGGTCGAACGAAGCCACCAGCACCCAACAGCGTGGTGGAACAGACTCGAAACGCTGCGGAACTGACAAAGTACTGGAATCAGGAGATCGATTTTGCGATTGCTGAGTGGAAAGAAAGAACGACGACAAAGCCCAAGATGCCTGTGTCAGACAAGACCGAGGCTTCGGATAAGAGCAAGAGAACCGAGACCGATGAGCTCATTGAACATGGCGAAGATAAAAAAGAGTCACCGGCCGAAGCAGCGGCGGACGAGGTCGAACGTGTCATTCAGGCTCCATACCCCATGCGTAACGGGCTGGGGATTGACATCGGCAAGGTGGTTCTCGACGCCATGACCGAAGGTGCAATGCAGGATGCGGCAGTGGTAGACTTACGCGGACGAGGGACTCTGGATAGAAACAACTCGATGCGGTTCGTGGATGTCTGGACGCCATGTGTCAAGGGCGAGACAGCCGATCTCGCCATCAATGAGGATGATATCACCTCGGAATGCGAAGTCGAAGACGACCACCTGTTCTATGACTCATTTACAGTCAGCGAGAGGGCTATGAAGGGCGTCGTCAAAGAGATCCTGAAAGAAATTAAGGAAGAGTTGTTCAGTCCCAAAGAAAGACGAGGTTGGCTATACAGTGGATGGTAGTCAGGTAACTAATTTACGTTATCGGTTGGGTTTAGTGTGTATTTGCCTTCGGTATTGGCTGATATCAGAGGGAAAGAAGAGGTAACTGCGGGATGAATGCACATCAAAGGCCAGGATGAGCGGTTGGCGTTTTAGGAGTAGAATCGGTATCAGAGTCGGTGAACTCGAGTGATGATTGCTTTCATACATACGTACATTCATAGATACTGTAGCTTTATACCCAAAGTGTATCTGGAAATTTCACGGGTCCAGAGTTAAGAGCACTGAACTCGGCATACAATATGCGGTCTTCTAAGTTGGGATTCCAGCCCGAGCCTTGACAGCCCATATTAGCGAGGGCTCTCCCGAGGCCGAGATCGCCGGCTCCGATTGATCTACCGGGAAGTGGGACACTAACTAGCCGGCGAATGAATCAAGGACCGGGATGGCAGTCAATTAATATGGGAAGAAGAATAAGGTTGAAGGCAAGCTTTCAGGCCATTAAATCTCCGGCTCTTATCCAGGTTGGCTTGCGTGCATGCATGCTCAGTTTGTATCCGTCGTGGTTCAAACAGCCCAGACCAATTTAAGTTATGACGTAACACGGCAGTTGGGTTATAATCCTTGCAGGCCCCTGTTCACATATCAGAAGCCATCTATGATGATGCCAGCATGAGTCCGCCCGTAATTCCACTCTTGGTTCTTGTTTCAATAGTTTAAAGCATAGCCCTCGCAAAGCCAAAACGCCACACACCAACTTCCAGTCTTGGCTCTGTAAAAGGTCATTTTTTTGGGTATAGCACCCACGCGGTTAATTCTCCACCCCCACAAGGCCTAGGCGATCGGCGTTGCTAGCATCACGCAGCGACGTCACAAGGTAAAGCCTTTAAACAAAGAATGTCGCAGCTTTAATATTCCCTGCACTCGCAAAGCAGAGGATGAGGTCACGGACACTAAAAGTAGCGGGCAGGGAGCTACCTTAGTAGGCTAGCTAGGCCAGGATCTGGGAAGCTGTGGCAGGCGCTCCTTCTTCTACTCGTCGTCTCGCTGTCTCTCCTGGTGACTGAGACCTCGACTCTTTTGATCTTTTTTCTGTGCTTCATGAGACTCTACCCTAGTATTAAACATAAAACATTGTCTCGCTGCCTATTTTTCGCCCGTTTACACTTTACACCCTCCCCGAAACCTGACCTAGACACCCACGCGACCCTGCTGCTCCTGATACAGCCTCGTTGTTCCTAGGACTCATTCTCAGCACGAGACCTTGTTTGCCTCCTCGAGGCAGCTTTTGCACTAGAAACCCATATCGTATATCTTTAGCTCGCCATCACTCTCCAAAATGGACGATAAACTAGATTTTAGCCCCAGTGCTTTTGCAGCCGATATGCAACTGCGTACGCGAAAAGCCCGTAACTTCGACAAGGTCGAGCACGACCTGCCCGATCCCAGATCCGCCGCTTTTCAAAAGACACAAGCCGCCGCCCTCTCATCTTCTATCAATGTGTCAGGATGGCTCTCGCGCCTCGCAGGACTGAACCCTTTTGGCAAAGCTGTTGATGCCGGTGATATCGTGTGGTTGATGGACAACACGGCTTATCGCAACCCCGAAACCGATCAATGGGAGGCTGAATTTGTCGCTGCAGTGTTTGAGAACGAACCTAGGTGCCGTGTGGCAGATATAGTGTCTGGTATTGCTTCGACGTTGGGTTTGGCAGAGGATGCAGCTGAGCGCGATGTCATTGAGGAAAGAATCATCCCGTTCCTTTGGGACATCCAAGCGGCAAGGGTTTTCTGGATTGAACACAAAAAGAAGGAGATTAAGCTTGGTCCTACGAGTATCAACGGTATCACTACGATTATCGAGTCTGTCAATCGCCAGCACAAGGGGTCTACAATTGATGCAACAGCTTTGGTGCCTCACGCAACAAAGGGCATCCACGACATGCAGACATACTATGCAGGACCCGAGGGTTGGGCTGTGATATCAGGTTTGTTTGGACTCACTCATGCCTAGATAATCTTCGCGACTAACAGTCTTCTAGATGTTGATGACACAATCAAGGTCACTTTGACCAGCGACCCTCTGGGCATTCTCAAGTCCACCTTCATCGACGAGCCAACTCCTGTTCCCGGAATGCCTGAGCTTCTGTCAGATTTGCAGACTCTTCTTCCTCGCGACACACCCTGGTTCTACCTCTCGGCATCACCTTACAACCTGTACCCCCTACTACGCGAGTTCCGTGATCGCTACTACCCTCAAGGCCAACTTATCCTGCGCGACTCGAGCTGGCGCACGGTGGCGGGCTTGTTGTCGGCTCTCACCATGGGAACCGAGGAGTACAAGACGGATCGCATGAAGAAAATCCACTCATGGCTGCCCAAGAAGAAGCTGATTCTTATCGGAGACTCAACTCAATCCGATCCCGAAGCATACGGCGAGATGTTAGTAACCGGGTTCTTAAACATATAATTTTTACTGACTTTTGCTTTTAGTTACCGAACTTTCCCGGGCTGGGTAAAGATGATTCTCATCCGCAAAGCTACTGACGTTGCAGCTGTTGGCATCGAAGAGAAGAATCAACTTGAGCGCTTCGAAAAGGCATTCAAGCACGTACCTGTTGAAGCCTGGCACGTATTCGAGGATCCTAGCGAGTGCCGAGGCATTGTTAAGGACGTTATTCGTGGCAGGAAGTGATGCAATTGCTGTTAGTCTTGTTAGTCTTGTTTCATGTTGGATTTGAGTCAGGATAGACGGCGTGAGTTGTTTTGTTGGGTATTGTTATGGTAACGATGGGTAATGCAGTTACGAAATTGGATTGTTATAGCGTACCGACTCTTGTTTTCTTGTTTCAAGAGTTTTCGGGTGACTTTCCTGTAGATTTCATGAAGCTCGGTTTTGGTAGTCGCGTGGGCAGGAGACTCATGTATTGCTCAGAGTAGCTATATGGCACAAGTAATACGATTAACCTTGCCAATGCCTAAATTCTACATGGTGCGTTTGTGTGTTGATAACAATCAGAAATGTCATGATCATATTGGCTCCCCTAATCAGAAATAATCGGGTTCTTTAGCTAAAAATACCTTTTCTAGGATTGTTTCAAGTCATCGTACATGAGAGTTGACGATTTGGGAATTATTTATACGTATTTGACAGGTATTCTTGGATGATGTCACGAGACCAGCTCTGCGATCTTTTCGCTTCCCAGCCCTCCTCGGTGTCCAAACCTGCATTGCCATTATCACAGGCAATTCCTAATCCTCGTCCGAGATTTCTCCGTGGCATTCAGAAACCTTGGTATTTGCATTAACAGTGATACGTCTCCGTTTATCAGGTGTCGATGTCAGTTTTATGCTCTCATCGACCATACTGTTGCTATTACCCTGCAGGAAGACCTGTATCTGCGCAGAGGGGACAACGTCTGAGCGTAGTAGTGTTCGTACGTTGAACGCAACGTAGAAATCGCCCGTTTCCGCTGTTTCGAAATACAGCCGGACATGTCTTGCACTGACAGCAAGGTCTTTATCTAACCAGATCATCTCGAAATAGGCATCGAACTGGCCTCTGGGAAGTGCCCAGGGGTGATAAGCAGCGTTGTGGTGAAGAAGCTCGTCGCGGGAGGAGGTCTTGGCGCAGTGGAGATCAACTGCCTGGGTCAGTTTTGAGAAGGCTTCGACTTGAGCCTGGAAGAAGACAATATCGCGAGGACATCGAAATGAGAGAGTGTTTGTTTGATAGAGAATTGGGATGCCTTCGATATATCTAGCCAACGTTAGATAGGCATATACAACGCAGTAAGGTGATGTCTTACGCAGACTGGCAAGTTTTAAGGAGACTTGTAGATAAGAAGCACCACTTATGGTTCTTCTCCTCATGATAGTGAGGAACCGCCCCACGTCCACGGCGACAGACACAATGGACAAAGCCCGGAATTCTAGCATTACCAGGCGCTCCCACTCGCCCAAACTTCTCTCCCCGTTGACGAAACAAAACATGGACGAGTTTAGAGCCGAAAAGCTCTTTAAAAATAAGCTGTCTAATCTCAGCAGGTAAAGCAAACAAGGGAGATTGACTTTGGTGATCAGGAGGGGTCGTGAATCTGGTGTTGTTTCTGAAACGCTCAGCAGGCGTCAACTGCCGCTCATGGCGGGAAGACCTAGATAGAAACATTGTGAGATGATAGGAGGGTAAAACGTAAGAATTAAAAAAGAGGAAGAGTTGAACGGGTTTATTAGAAAATGGGTGAGATCAGCCACGTATTACATTAATGAGCCTCGGTGCTCGGTCGTCGCGATTGATTACATGGAATTAGTGTAAGCAAATAGCAAACATAAAATGCCGATCATGCTAAACGAAAGCCTCGTACATACTCCAATAGTTGTTATTGAAGCTTTGATCTACGTAGTTTCTGACAGGGATTAAACAAGATACTAATTATCATGCATAAGGCTGATTATTATTGCTGGGCTTAGACGCCTAGAACACTTGATTGCGCTTAGATAGTGGAAAATCCCTCGTGGATAAGTTGCCGAGTGACACCAAACCGTGATCCCTGATTAGCGGCAGATCTCTTGTAATATTATACCATATAAAATAAGTTATAAGTGGGCAGAACTATATTCATCTGTATTCAAGCCCTCTTTGCAGAATATTCATGTTGCCTTGGGCAAGTAAAAGTTTGAAGCCTGTCCTAGGTTGTGGATATCCTCATGATATGACTCAATTAAGCTTGATGGAGAGTAGAAACACCAATCGTGACGAGTAGTACATGTGATTTTTCTAAAACTGCTTCAAGACATGCTTCACAGCCAATAGGTAGATATATTATGTTTGCTTGAAAAGGTTGCGAAAAGCCCTCAAGCAAAGCACATTGCAGTCTTAATCTCATTCGCCTTTCCCCATCGCGATAGACTTTACGCAAGACAGTCCGTCGTGTAAGATCAAAAGAAGACATACTCAGAATGCTCGTCGTCAGAAGCCTCACCACAACTCGTCGCACTCCCATTACCCTCTGGAGATCCTCTCTCTTTAACAACCACATGATCGAATCCAGTTCTTCTTAGACTCGCCGAGAGGGGCACGGCGTATCCAGGAGGAAGAATCAGGGTGAGGTCGATGAATCGCGAGGGAGGGGTTGATAAGCGCTCAAGGATTCTTAGTCGACTTATAACGGATTTCTTCAACAGTTCCACGCTGAGGGAAAAAGGTGAGAGACTAATCCAGACGTCGATGCTCTGGAAGTCGAAATATATGCTGATATACTCAAGTATTGTTTCGAAGGACTGTAATGAAACCCACATATTGATTTGGAAACCCAGTCTCTTCATTATACCGGCGTAGTGGAAGTTCATCCGAGAGAAGACGGTGAACTCGTCAGCGCTGCGGAATAGGAGCAAATTGGAACCGTAAAGTGTCGTTATTCCCTCCTCAAAGCTGTATAATTTGGTAATTATTATGTAGCCCATTATGATAGGGTTAGTTACTGACGCTTGTTTGCAAGTAAATAGGAAACTGGTTGATAGATAGCACCATTTGTGGTCAGACTCGCTGTGTTAATGTGGTTCTGCGTCTGGAGGTCTACGACAGACACAATGAACCCACCCGGGGATATTTTTCCTGGGCCTGTTCTCGCGCCTTGACTCTTTTGCCTCGGTTGAGCTGTAGTGCATGATGTGTATCACTCGACGACCGAAGAGTTCTTCATAGATAAGACGTCTAATCTCGAAGGGGAGGCGGCTGAAGAACCAAGGGTTCTTCTTTTGTTGTCTAGCGCGACTGAATAGAATGGCCATAGTTATAGGGCACAACAACTTTGATGGATGTTTTGAGATCCACGGATAGGGGAGAGTGAAAGATGAAGGGGCAAGAGTGAAGATTTCCTTGTATGTCATGGAAGAGGTGATAGGCCAAGCCAGATGAGCAATGGGCAGTGGTAGACATTTGGCAACTCACGACTTCCATACTCAATACATGGCAGTTTCGAGGCTCGTACTCGTATTTCTTCCCATCCAGAACAGTTAATCATGGTAACATACAGAAGGTTGTGACACACCCAGCAGCTGGAGATTTAAATACAAGATGCCTCTCAATAACAACCGCCCAGTTACAAGAACGTACTATCCACGGGAGTGGACAGCTTTAGACACAGGTGGGTACTCTGCCTGTAGGCAGTCGCAAGAAGATATGGTCATTCGACAGTCTACTGAATATACTATAGCCCTACTAATCTTGTCGATTGTAGCTTATACAAGGCCAGATTAATACGGCAATTTGCTGCATATGTCCCCATATGAAGCCTGTTGTGCTTATGATTGGTTTCTCTTAAAGCGGTCGGGAATGCCATCCAATCGGTTTCGGCCTGTGCTGTCACCTCATGTCCAGCAGCCGATGATTAGCTTTCTTACCCAAGTGTATATATCCTGCTGCTCCCCGTTGGTATAAGTTAATGCCAGTTTAGGATTTATTGGACAAATAGAAATGACGGAGCACAGTCATAATCACAGTAACCCGTCAGCCATCACAGGCGGGTGCTTGTGTGCCGCCATTCGCTACACGGTCAACTTCAACGACGAGTTTCCGTGGCCGCCAGTTGTTAGTTACTCTCATGTCAATCAAAGCATATCATGCCACTAATCAAGGAAACAGTCTTCAGCGTGCCAATGTGCGTAGATTCCTCGACTGATCTATAAAAAGAGCAAAACGACTAACAGATAGGAAAAGGCACAATGTGCCGCAAGTGGACGTCCTCCCTCGTCGCCCAATTCCTCGTCATCTCCCCCGAACAGCTCACACCCGCCCTGAGTACATTTCCGACTTTCAGGGAGTACGCCTCATCCCCTGGTCGGTTTCGAGGCTTCTGCGGAGGTTGTGGCACATCCATTGCGTGGTGTTCAGCTGACTACACGCCCATATTTGATCTGTATCTTGGGACAATAGACGAAGAGTATCTGGTCGGGGACAGTTCTGTGGCGAAAATGTTGGCGACGCCAAATGGGACGCAATATTGGTTGCAAAATGTGATTCATGGCGTTACTGATAAACTCAAAGGTGGAAAGGAGTACTCGGAAGAAGGTCCAGATGGACTGCGTGATGTCAACAAGGCCTGAATAGGAAAACCAGGAGGCCGAAAGTGGCAAGTTTTTCAAACTATTCAAGGTGATGATAGTCGCATGTGCCTTAGAGCACGTCCATGGTGGTATTCGATCTCCATCAGAACTACCCACTTTGAGGAGTGTCATCAGACTGTTGTTGAAAACCGTTCTGGGGGCCTTCTTGGCCTTCCTCTTCGGAGTCAAATAGAGAAAGGCCTTTAGATGAGCCGGGATCAAAGTCGAAAGAAACTTCGGGGCCACTCTGCTCGACCAGTTCTCGAATTTCCTCATACATGAAAGGGAATTTAATGGTTACCTTGGAGAGCCCAATCGATAGAAACCGTTCCAGTGCCTTGGGAGTCATGATTCGTGACCCATCTTGTGGCGATTTGAAGTTGTTAGAATACACTGAAAGCTTGACTTTGGTGGGTTTAGCCAAGCAGTCCAGAGCCCAGGTGAGTAGGTCCAGCTGTGGAACTGCTCGCTCCCAACCAATGCTCCGGTAGCCGAAATGAGCAGATGTGATGGGTGGATGAAAGATCTGCACAAAATTGATGTACTCGAGTGGCTCGCCAAAGACGAAGGTGCTTGACTGATGAATAACATCCATCCCCTCTTTGTTACTGGATGCAAGACGTTAGTATGGGCGCGACACTCTTCATACAAAGGTTCAGTATATTTAGAGTCAGACACTTACGCTTGCTTGCAGGTACGCAGGAAGTTGATATCCAAGCAATTCACCTCAAGCATGTAGGGAGCGCCGCCATCGAAGGCATGAGGGTAACATGGATCCCAAGGTTCACAAAACTCTGGCTCCTCACAGATGGCATGTGTCCAGCGGCGTTGAATAGTACCTCGCATCTTGATGAGTGACGCAATGATGTGAATTCGGTTGCATCCGAAGACTTCGCGGTAGATCTTCTCCCTGATATCGTAGTTGAGCTTGGTGAAAAAGAGCGCGGGTTCTTGCTGACTAGACTGTTCAGCTGGTCGAAGCACGAAGTCAAGTTCGGAGGATAGGTCTCCTCCATCTTCAGAAGACGAAGACATTGCAGCGCCAGCGGACTGCTCAAGGTTAGATCATTTGTTAGAAAGTATATGGCCAGTTCACGCACTGAAGTAAGCTGATGCTTGAGCGCAGGGGGATTCTTTGATGATTGTGTTTTGTTGTGTTTTGATTCGGGGAGCGGAGATGTGAAGAGAAGAGGTTGCTGAGGGGGGATGAAGCACAGAAGCACAAGCGGAGAAAGAAAACAAATAGAACCGGAGGCGAAGGGGGTGAATGTTCTGCCAGTTGATACCTAAACACCTGCTTAGAGGTAGGTGGCAGGTGGCAGGTGCTGGCAGTGGCATGACAGTGGCAGATAAACTATAACTAGTATCTCATATAGCCGCAAGCTCGAACTGCCGATTAGTATGCATATTTGGGCAGTGGCAGATTATTATAGATATAGAGGTACTCTTGATTCATATCAATTTCATAGGCACTATTGCCTGTGTCTCACAAAGGACCTCCAGACATATGTAGTCAAGAAGATCCCTCAGATTTGAACTTGGTCAAGCTACTCTATCCTTCGTTCAAATACTTTAAAGTCCCTTAAGATACATCGTGTTCTTGGAAATGTGTTCATTCGTAAGGCCCTAACACCACTTGTATTCCTGTTCGGAATGTTCCCCTTTACCTGCACCGGCAACCATATTGTGACTCTTAACGAACTCTAACCATTTGGGACGCCATGTACATTCGATGCCATCATCAGATTCGTTTGTTTATTCAGTCCTTATCTTATAGAATTGGCTATTGTTCTTCCAGCAAACTCGTTCCGATCGAAATGGATCATCGCAGGTCCAGCTGGCGGATCAAGCGAAGCAAGATGGCGAGAACTGGTAGAAGATGGGATTTGACTCTACATAAGAGTCTGTTGTAGGGAGATTAGCGCTAGGCAGCGATAATATACGAACTCTATCGACGCATCTCGTCCACATATTATTTCCTGTTGCATTGGACAGGTAAAGGTTTTTATGATTTCCTGCTTTTTGTAGGAGTCTCATTGAGTTTTGACAACTTCTAATACATACTGATACACTTATGTCAATCTGTTGAATCTTACCTAAGAATTCTATTGAAAGTCTTCGAAGAACTATGGACTTGAGATATTATTTCTTTGTAATGTTATTGTTATTAGAGACTTGGTGCCCTATTCCATCATCGCAACCATATAACCCGTTGTGTCATACAACAACCGCTCAAGCAAGCGTCTTTTTGAGTACCTCAATCTGCTCTATGACTGTAGCCTTGCTGGTACTGCCCTTTGCTGTTTGGTACGCCGCCGATGTGTTCAACTACGTGACCAGCGTTGAGAGCCGGCCAATCAGCCACCCCAGAGCATGCTGCTCTCGGGCCAAGAGTCGGACGCCATAGCTGTAGAATGTGTGTGATACAGGAGCACAATTGGGGAGGTGATTGGGAGTCAATTGACGATGGAGCAAAAAGGATTGTGTTGTGATACGTTGAAAAAGCTTTGAGGTTGAGCAAAAGGTTTGATATCCGTCACAGCCACAGCTGAGACATCCCACCTCAACCAAAATCGAATTTAATTCCGACTTACAGAGGCAGAGAGGGGCCAACCGCACGGGCCTAGGTGCATTCTGATGGCAGGGCGAAACTACAGGGGTTTTTACTTCTAAGGCTTCAGAGGATCGGCCGATGCTGGCCGGTTTCCCCAGACGAGAGCTTGGCTAATTTGGAGTTATGATTGGTTGGTGGATATTTATCTTATCAGCTTGGAGGGGAAGCGGGACAGCTGCACACAGATAATTCTGGGAATTTGCTATTTTTGATGAGGACGATGAGAACGCAGAGCTGAGATATTTCAACAACTCAGTTCGTTCCAGGGAGGTTGTGATGTTTTGCAATTATTGCATTTTAGAATAAAATAAAGATTGGACTTCACGACCTAATTGACAAAAAGAATATACAGACGACAAATATCAAGAGAGGACAACAACATCTCATATACCCGTATAAAACAGATAGATGAAAAGAAGAGATTCGACCTCAGCTTTTACAAACCCGCAGAGGAGCTCCTCCCTCAGGTTTCACGTGCAAACCGCATTACCCCAAGAGGTAACTGAAGTGAGCCTGGGAGGCACCAAATTAAGCTAATCCACCTCAGATCCAATGAAAGCTCTCGGGATGACACGAACAGCATTAAAAAGCACGGACCCAGGGCGATATGCACCGATGCCGGCCCCGCCGTCTTGGAGAGAGCGCGAGAGACGGGAGAAGAGAATGGCTGGACTGGAAGCGAAATGGAATATTGATGATGAGGGTGTAGTCCATAGGGATCGGGCCTTTTGGAAAAACTACGCGAGGTAGGTATTCTTCTTTGGTGTAAGAACTTGTTTACGGATGTTTGGACCAGCTGGAGAATTGCAGGTTAGTATCGGGATATCATTCCCAATCTACCAAGTCACAATCTATTCCAACAAGCACAGCTCAATACAATAGTATAATAAATCTTCAATTATCTCAACTCGTAGAAGGAACACAGATATCGCTTCGTTCTACGTCGGACTTTCTTACCAATTCCACCACATTTCTCATGCTTCCCCAGCCGCAGGAGCAGGAAATAGAAACGAGACACAGATGTGGTGGAAATGGTACGTATCTTTTGGTGTAAACCAGATGTAATCTCAATCTGTCATAGCCAGATGCTGACACAGGATTGGTCGAGGCACCCATCTTGATTTAGAGATATCAACTTTCTTTCCAACAACAATAATAACAGCAACTGTTTCCTTTTGTAAAAAGCCGCGGGGGAGAGACTAATAATGCCACGTCTTACGATTGTGAAACTGGTGAGTCGATAATTTGCGCATTTTTGGTGAAGACTAAACTGTCCCTTATTTCACATCACATACTCCGTTCAGAGCAATAATTACCCACCTACCTAGGTAGTCAATGACATTTTCCTGTAATAATGTAAGTTAGTAAGCTAGTTAAGATCAATTTCCCCGGATTCCATCACCAATCGACGCCGAATCTCCTTTCGCTATTCGGCAATCCTCTCCTTCCCGTGCAATCTGTTGCTGGTCTTTGTTGCGCTTGTATGTCGGCATCTTAGGCTGTACTTTAGCCTGTCTCAGACCATGTGCGTCCGCTCCTCTCCGCTCCGCGTAGAGCGGCAGCTAAGCAGAAACAACGTTCGGACAGGGGAGGAGAGGGAAATTGTCACTGCAATTACGTAGGTAGGGTCCAGCAATGACATGGGGCCTTTTTTGAGGCCTTTTGTTTTGTTGGTACTCGGTATTGGATCGCGTCAACGATCACTGACCAGCCTCGGATAGCACGGACGCGGCACGGAGCACCGGGGTTGGGCTTGGGCTCAAAGACTGGTATATCCAGAGTCAGTGTGTGTATCCGTAAGTAGGAGGCAGATCCCAGATGCCAGATGTTTTGTTCTGAGAAGGATCATCGCTTGCAGATGCGCCCATCTGTCCGCTTTCTAGACTCTAGTCTCCAGTCTCCAGTCTCCAGTCTACAGTCTCCAATCTATTATCCACATTGTTTACCAACCAACCAGACAATCAGAAATCTCCCCCGGACGCCCCCAGACAAACGTGCTCGCCCAGAAAGGTAATACGAACCTCTGTTGTCTCTCAGGCTTGGTTGCCAATCCCGGAGGAACGGCGAGGAGGGCGAATGGGTGCTGAGACTAGTCTAGTAGTCTAGGTTGGAAGGGGGGGTTATGTAAACAAGTGCCTTGATATTCAAGTCGGCAGATGGCTGACGGTCAACGTACGTGCCATCAGATGCAAGCTGTGCTCGGGGAGGGTGGCCATCTTCGGAGTTTGGGGTAGCAGTGAACAGCAACAATTGTGGTGTAGCTTAGTACTTAAGTAATTACTCCGTACTCCAACTTCGGTTCGGTTGAGGATTGGGGATTGTTTCGGAGGATATGCAATCGGGTCGGAGCAATTATCCATTTACTTTCAAAGTGAATGAATAAGCCGCAGCCTTGAAAGTCAAGGCGGCTGCTTAACCCCGTTGTCCAAGGCCAGAGACCACGCTATTCTGCCCAACTCCGGTCGTTAACCCCATGTGTATTGCGTATTGGAAACGTGAAATGTGAAATGTGAAATGCAGGAGTGGGACGGGATTGTTGCCGACGGTATCAAACACCGGATCAACACGAATCAACTCAAATCAACACGAATCATGCAAGATGAGGGGGATTGTAGACAGTAGAGGAAAGGATGATCTTTACTTGCTGCTAAGTTACTTAGCTGGAGACTGAGAAGCTTACAAACGTGGCAATCCTTCCAGGCCATCTCAGCGAACTTCGGGAGTTGGAAAGATTGCAACCATACCCTGCTCTGCGTGCCTGTCACAAGTGAACAAATCTCATCTCTTAACATTAGCGAATGCAAATGCAAACCTATGCAGTTGCAGCAGATGCGAGGTAGCGGAGTCTCTGGCCCGACTGAGAGGGTTGCCATGATCCATGCTCACCTCACCTTCATCCCACGTCGACGACTTCAACGTCTGTGTATGCACTGACTGTGCCGCTGAGGACATCCCACACTTTTCCACTTTTGCTTTTTTTGCTTCTGATTTCCATCTCAAGGCTGCAGACTGCAGTGTCAGGTGTGGGGAACGTGGGCATCCAATCCCAATTATGGCCTGTTTTTTTTTCCTGTCGAGGTTTTTTTTTCTCTGTCTCCCGCTAGTGGATTCCAACTTTTTAGCTCGCGCCCAGTCCAGTTCGCGCCATGCGGCGGGATTTAAGCTAGGGGGTATCCCCTGTAAGTGAGCGGACTGTGCTTGCGCGCCGGGGTCACCTTCGGGGCTTTGGGCTTCGGGCTTGGGTATGGGCATGAGCATCCATGGGCTTTTCGGCGCGCGGCGGTACGATGGAACCTGAACCTTGGTCGTGGCCTGGCCTGGCCTGGCCTGCCTATGAGCTAACTTCACCCAACCCCAAAAAATTCCTCAAATACATAATCACGCCTTCTCCCACGCTCGTCTTTGCCTTTGACCTTTCCTCCTTCTTAACTCAATTGTATCCTCAGTCTTTATTTCACCTTTTAGCAAGCCAAACTTTCTCTCTCTTCGACTCAAAAGAGCACCTTCATCTACCGAACAACCCGATCAACCACCTCAACCTACAACATGTTCTCTGTTACTCGAACCCTCCGACAGGCTGCTGTCCACGCTGAGCGAACTCCCCTCATCAAGTTCCTCGGACCCCGAACCATTCCTTGTCCGTCCAGTCTCATCTCCCCTCTATATCCAACCCAAGCTAACGCCGTATTCCACAGCCAACCTCGATCACTCGCCCAAGCCCCACCCTGCCTCCGGAGTCGAGAAGCTTCCCGAGTCGTGGGCTGGCTACGGTAACGGCAACTCTGCCTCTGCCCACAAGTCCTTCAGCTCCTACCGCGACCACGCCCAGCAGCACGGTCCCCTTCAGAAGTCTGGCCTCGGCGGCTCCAGCGCTGCCTCTCTTGGCTCCGTCAACGCTCCCAAGGGCGTCGCCTTCGACCTCTCTGAGCTCCCTGCCCGCTTCCACCGTGCTCGCCTCAACGCTGCCGAGATCGAGGCTATCGAGTCTGGCGGTGCTGCTCTCTTCGGTTAAATTCCTCTCCCGCCATAGGCGAGGAGTCACAGGTGGAGCGGAGGGATGAAGAAACGGATGTGATGAACAAATACCTACCATGACGGCGCAAATTATGACGAGAGCCAGGACCAGATAGCCTGGAACATATTCCCTGCACGGCATGGTACACAAGGACGCCGAGTGGCAATGCACACAGTGACAAACGCTCACGTTGTATGCTGGAGATGGGCACGCAAACCTATCCCATCGAGGTACTGCAGATCAGGACGAGTTCCTGGCTGCACCTACATCGAGAAACCGCTAAGGGCACTACGGTACTATGCCGCCAGGAGCGTCATATGAAACGAGGGGCTATTATATGCACCATGAGGAGGGGAAGAATCGAGAAGAAGCAAATAAGTCGGGTTTTCCAGAAAATACCCCCCGACTGCGGAGGCCGTTGCGACCTCCGTGCTTTTACTCTACTGGCGTCAACGCCATCTCTTTCTGTATACTTGGGTGGCCTACCTGCGAAGCTTTAACAGCAAGCAAGGAGCACCGCGGGCGTTGAAAAGCGGAATTTATTTTTGGTAGAAACAATTATTCAATGCCAAAAAAAAAGTTTATATTATTACATTAATGAGCCATTTGGTGACATGCCTTACTTCCATTCCAGTCCCTAACATCCCACCGTGGTTGAAGTATATGACAGGCAGTCAATGTGGCATTCCACTTTGGCCCGCTATGGACACCTTGTCGCGAGTACAGCTGTGTCTCCTTGCGAGCTACTGTCTGAACCTTTCCTATGGAATAGAGGCTTTGCATCACAACCCTGATCGACTCACAGCCGGCCCCGGCTCTCTACCTCTGCCGGGATTGACTTTTTTGGATCTCCGCACCGACCTATCCCGCCCGGCGACGTAGGGCTTAACAAGGTACCAACTAGGTAACTACCAGATGAGGCTCCTTTCGTTAACTCTTTCTGGGGAAATACATGCACGATTCAGATTTTGTACGATCCCGGTTCCGGCTCCGGCACCGGGACATTATGAGCAAAGAAGCTCCACTATGGGGATTTTGGGGAAGTGCGCAATTGATATGCTACTATGACGGTTTCGTATCCATTATTTTATTTATTCCATTTGCGATGCAAGCAGGGTCGTGTATGGCGACGCCGAGGATTACCGATGGATATGGATGGTGTCATGTCATGGCAAAACGCCCGGATTCCTCCGAGGGCATAATGCAAAATAGGACCATTTAATTTGGACTGATTATAATCCCAAGTGTTGGGGTATCGAGCAGAACAGTTGTCAAGTTCCAGTAGTTTAGTCTGTCAAGGTTTTCCTTAAATCCGGCTTATCCCTCTTGTAGTAGGGTGAACTCATTTTACTTACCCCAGGTTTGTATAACGCCAGGTATTGATGCACCGAGATACAAAACACCCATAAGGCACCAAGATCTGTTCTAGCGATTCTCGCGGAGTCATTGCAATGGGCGCATCATTCATCGGAGAAAGGGAGAACTCGTTTCGCAAAGATCATCACGTCGGACGACAGGAGAATACCGACCTTAGGTCCGTGTGTCAATATCTGTGCATGTATTATCTCAACAATGGGATGTAGTAGATTACCCATGACCATGTCTTGTAATATCGCATGCATCTCTAGAACTCCCATTGACTGAGCTAGAGAGTTAATTGATACTTCTTGTCAGCTGATGAGAGTGAGTGTTGTATCGCAATAAAGATCCAGCATGTGGATGGATCGGAACCTGGCCGATGTTCAACTCCAACGTACAGTAGCTCGGCCTAGTGGAACGAAACTTCATGTGAACAAACAGTACCCAGTGGTCATAAGGATTTGCCTTTGGAAAGGTCCTTTGGGCCCGTCGAATTGACAGAAGGGTTTTAATGTTGAAAACTTTCGATAGGTGCACAATACAATATAACAAATTCTCAAGTAATACGCATTTCAAGTCGTGATAATATTTCAAGCCACTGCCACAACCCTCACCCATTGAAGATACATAGTCCTTTTACCATCTCAAATCTCTAAGCAAAACTTTTCTTTCATCACATCATTGAACCCAATGTTTTATGAACTCCATCCCACCATCTATCATGGCACAATCACATGAGACATGCCACCTGGCGACTGCTGCACAGATCTGATGAAGCAACCTTGACACGTGAAGAGGGGCCGGTCCAGGCAAAGGCCTCGACGAGCCACTCGTACCACACGCGTGTGTCGTCTGTCTGTCGCCACATGCTAACTTCGAGCTCGGTATCAGCTGGGAAGTAGAGGGGTTTCTAAGACAGTATCAGTATGTTTCATATTTCGAAGGAATGATATAATGAATTTACCTTGAGGGGGAAGAAGATAGGGAACCATGAGATCATGTCCTTGCTCTTCTGGTCGATACGCTCGGGATGCGTGCTAATCTCAATCTTGTCACCCTTGTTCTCGGTGATCTGCGACTCATATAGAGTCGATTCAAAGTAGCCCGCCAATCCATGGGTAACACCTCTTGTCCGGCAGACAAATGTGAGATGGCTGTAACGCGAGTTGTGGTCGTTGGCACCAGCAGCGCCAGCCATGCTACCACCGCCACCGCCCACTACACCACCGGAGCGCTTTGCCTCAAGGGCCGCCAGCGACGACTCGGGGATTGGGTGTGAGAATTCCCAAACCTCCTGGAACCGGGGCTTGTTGGGCGCCTTCTCGGCGACAAAGTCAAGAGCGTAAAGACTGACGACCCAGGGTGTCTCAAAGGCGTTCGGGTCTCCAGACACTCGTGAAAGAATGTCGGCGTGGATCTTGGGTGTAGATATAGGGCTCAAATGAGCAGTGTACGAGCTGGGGATCGAGATACCATTAGGTGTAGACATGACGTGCTGAATACCATCGAGGCACTCGGGTGACAACTCGTTGTCACCAAAAGATCCGAGCAGCTCAGAGATGAGAATGTCAACCTTGCCATAGACAGGTCCGTTCTCATCCTCAGAAACCACAGGCCCCTTCCACGAGCGCATGTCGGTCTTAACAACCTTGACCTTGCCGCCCCAGACGAGGTCGTTCTGGCGCAAAAGATAGACATAGGCATTGGGGTTCTTCTCAACTGCCCACATCTCAATGGGAACGCCAGCATCCTCGGATGCCTTGAGGGCTCTAGTGACAAGCGGACCACGTCCAGAGCCTGCAACAGCAACAACAACCTTGCCCTCCTGAGAAGTAGGCTTCTTGAGCTCCTTCCACTCTGTAAGAGCTTCAAACACGGCAATCTCATACTGACTGTACTTGACAGGATCTCCTTCAAAAACCTCGTAAGTGGCCGACTCAAGGTTGTCTGAAAGAGGCTGAAGAGGGGACTGCAGCCAGTCTTGGAAGCTAGTCAAGGTAGGACTCTCGAGGTAAGTGAAAGGGGGCTGTTGATCCTCAAGCCATCGCAGGTAAGAGATGTAATCGTTGCTCTTGATCTGAAGCGACTGCGCCTTTGTGGAATGGTTTTGCGACTCGGCTTCAGTAAGGCTAGGGAACTCGTCCTGGGAGTTAGGCGCAGGCTGGGTGCCTTCCTTGAGGTGTGAGACGTCTGGACCAGCATCACACAGAAGAATCCAGGGTGTATTCTTCAGACGCATGTACGAAAAGATAAGGTTTTGGTGATGCTTAGACAGCGAAGGAAAGCCAGCCTTGTTAGCCTGGAAAGTGGCAGGGCTGATAGTAAGGTAGTGCAGGGGTTCAGCAAACCAACGGTCTTGAAGGTCCTTCTCGGGCATGACACGAGGGATTTGCAGAGCTAGTCGATGCATTAATATTCGCTAAGGACGTGTCTGGGAATGAGGAACCTACCGACAAAGAGTCTAGTGTTGTAGTTGCAAACACTACGGACGTGGTGCCATGAATCCCAGGCGGCCAGGAGATCAATCTCCTTGCTTTCAGTCTTAGTAGGGGTCTTAGCATCAAGCGAGGAGATGCTAGTTCCCTGTGACTCGAAACCAGGCTCTCGGTACATAGGCATGTGGATCAAGAAGGTGAGGCGGCTGCCAACAGTAAGAGCCTCCTCAACAGCTCGCGAGTACCGGGCAAGACTCTGGTTGCCGCCATCGATGGAGGCATCCTGCCGAGGTCCAGGGATGATGATGCTGCGTACACCACAGAAATTGGCGTAGTTAACCTCAACGTTGAGAACCTGACGAGAGATGCTAGAAATGATGGGGTTAGAAGAACCAAGGTCGATCCAGGGGCTGATGACTGCAGTGTAAGTGTTGACAGCTGCACAGGGGAACAGACTTGTGTCCTTGGGGGTTAAAGGAGGTAGGATAGGCTCTGCCCGCGAACCGGTTGCTGTAGTAGTCGGTTTCTCGCCATTGTCGGACATGACAGAAAGATGCTCAGACACCAGAGCGAAAACACGCTCTCGGAAGTGAGTGTTTGTGATGGGAGTCGTCGAAAAGGCCAGCTATCCATTGAGTCAATTGGTGGCCCATGATACCCTCAAGCTACTAGAAAAGAGCGTTCCCATCGGCGAACAGGGGTCGTTGGCGCGGATGATTTGCGACTTACACCATGGTTAAGCAGATGGCCATACTGTAAGTCGGTGAGGGGCTCATCGCGGTTGGAGTCGTGGTATCCAATATGGAAGCTGGGACGCTGAAGACCAAAGCTATCGGACATGTCGAAGCCCACGTCGTCAGAAGCCATGGCTGAAGTCGATAATATGTCTAGAGACGTTGTTTGTGGGTGTGGTTGGCCAAAAACAAATACGTAGTAAAGTTGAGATTTCTGGTGGTGGAGTAGTAGCAAATTCACCCCGCCAAACGGTTTAACGTTAGTTGTGCGAAGTGGGATGCGACAGATTTTGAGGGTTATATAGAAAAGATGAGAGACGAGGATATGATGGTGGAAGCTCAGGACGGTGTGAGTCTTGTCCGAAGCGTATAAACAGATTATGTCTGTATGTATCCAAAAAATATCCCTAGATTTATGACTTGGAGTTGCAAGCTTTAGACTGGTATCCGTGGAGCAAGAGGTGATGATTTTCACTCTGGCAGGACCCTGAAAGTGGGCACAGTGTGCGCCATCTGAGGATGGTGCACTAAATCGCTGAAGCACTAATATTCGAGGGACTTCATGTGATCTCGACATTGTGGAATAGTTCATCTGTACGATCAATTAAACTTTCACTATTATTTTCAAGTCATGCTACTATATA
The DNA here is from genome assembly GCA_025948275.1 of Fusarium avenaceum. NCBI lineage: Eukaryota > Fungi > Ascomycota > Sordariomycetes > Hypocreales > Nectriaceae > Fusarium > Fusarium avenaceum. The sequence goes on along the minus strand of CP109670.1, from coordinate 1,282,249 downwards.
TGACCGTTGCAATACATAAATACTGACACGCCCGCAGTCATAGGCATCGCCCCGTCATTCATCCCATTGATCGACACTGTACAGCAACCTAGGACAAGGATCTTTATCGATAAGCATCCGCCTTGTCAGGTCCGCCAAAATTTTCTGGCAGAAAACAAACGCCAAAAACACCACGGCCTTCCCTTTCAGCCTCGCCACTTTTCCAACTTCTTTTCTCTCTGTCATCATCGACAATAATGTCCGACGTTAAGGGAGGAAAACGTTCAAGCGCCGACGCTGACGAGGCAACCCGCAAGAAGGCTAAGAAGGAGGGCGCAGAGGACGAGCAATACAATCCTTATCTCGCCCACATGTACGACAACGGGAACGGCAGCAATGGCCATGGCGAGGAGCCTTCGCAGGATTCTCCTCTCGCCGGTATGAAGCGACAGCAAACCACCGCCAAGCAGGCCTCCAAGGCCGAGGACTCAGAGTCGAACCCCTTCACTGGCCGACCGCACTCCCAAAAGTACTTCCAGATCCTTCAGTCTCGTCGCGATTTGCCTGTGCACAAGCAACGGCAGGAGTTCCTCAACAAGTACCACGAGACACAGATCCTCGTCTTCGTCGGCGAGACAGGTTCCGGAAAGACCACTCAGATCCCTCAATACGTCGTCTACGACGAGCTACCTCACCTCACCGGCAAGCTCATCGCTTGTACCCAGCCCCGTCGAGTCGCCGCCATGTCGGTTGCGCAGCGTGTCGCCGACGAGATGGACGTCACGCTGGGTGAGGAAGTTGGTTACAGTATCCGTTTCGAGGACATGACCGGTCCCAAGACCATGCTCAAGTACATGACTGATGGTATGCTTCTGCGCGAGGCCATGCATGATCATGAGATGTCCCGCTACAGCTGCATCATTCTCGACGAGGCCCACGAACGTACCCTTGCCACCGATATTCTCATGGCTCTGCTTAAGCAGATCTCTATGCGCCGTCCCGACCTCAAGATCATCATCATGTCTGCTACTCTCGATGCCGAAAAGTTCCAGAAGTACTTCAACGATGCGCCCCTGCTCGCTGTTCCCGGACGAACCCACCCCGTTGAGATCTTTTACACCCCCGAGCCTGAGCGCGATTACGTCGAGGCCGCCATAAGAACTGTTCTCCAGATTCATGCTTCAGAGCCTGAGGGTGATATCTTGCTTTTCCTTACGGGTGAAGACGAGATTGAAGACGCTTGTCGCAAGATCAGCCTCGAAGCCGACGAGTTAACACGCGAAGTTGATGCGGGTCCCCTCGCTGTTTACCCTCTCTACGGTACTCTGCCTCCTCATCAGCAGCAGCGCATCTTCGACAAGGCTCCCCCGCCTCTGCGCAAGGGTGGACGTCCCGGTCGCAAGGTCATCATCTCTACCAACATCGCCGAGACCAGTCTGACCATCGATGGTATCGTGTACGTCGTGGATCCAGGTTTCAGCAAACAAAAGATCTACAACCCCCGTATCCGTGTCGAATCTCTCCTCGTCTCGCCCATCTCCAAGGCTTCGGCCCAGCAGCGTGCTGGTCGTGCCGGTCGTACCAAGCCTGGAAAATGTTTCCGTCTATATACCGAAAAGGCTTTTAAGAAGGAGCTTATCGAGCAGACCTACCCTGAGATTCTGCGCTCCAACCTTGCCAACACTGTCCTGGAGCTCAAGAAGCTTGGTGTCGAAGATCTTGTCCACTTCGATCTTATGGATCCTCCCGCTCCCGAGACCATGATGCGAGCTCTTGAGGAGCTTAACTACCTCGCCTGTCTCGATGACGACGGCGAGCTCACGACTCTCGGAAGCATGGCATCGGCTTTCCCTCTTGACCCAGCACTGGCTGTCATGCTCATCTCGTCTCCTGAGTTTTACTGCTCTAACGAGATTCTCTCTATCACATCGTTGCTCTCAGTCCCACAAATCTTCACTCGCCCTGCCAACAACCGGAAGCGCGCCGACGAGATGAAGGCTCAGTTCGCTCACCCCGACGGTGACCATTTGACTCTCCTCAACGCCTACCACGCTTTCAAGGGCCAGGCCACATCCGATCCTAACAGCGCCAAGCAGTGGTGCCACGAACACTTCCTCTCGTTCCGACATCTTTCGAGTGCTGACAACGTTCGCGCTCAGCTCAAGCGCATCATGGAAACGCATGGCCTCGAGCTTGTGTCAACACCTTTCGAGGACAAGAACTACTACACCAACATCCGACGCGCGCTACTCGCCGGTTTCTTCATGCAGGTCGCCATGAAGGAGAGCTCTGGCAAACTTTACCGCACAGTCAAGGATGATCAGGCTGTCTTGATTCACCCCTCGACTGTTCTCCGCACCGAGTTTGACTGGGTTCTCTACAACGAATTCGTTCTGACGTCCAAGCAATACATCCGAACGTGTACAGGCATCAGACCCGAGTGGCTACTGGTAAGTCGTGCTCCCCCAAAGAAGATTGTATTCCCCTCAAGAGAATTGTGCATCTACGAGATTATCGTACAGTCATGCTAACAACCTCTGTAGGAGATCGCCCCCACATACTATGACATTGACAGTTTTGAGCAAGGCGATGTCAAGCGCTCTCTCGCACGCGCTGCAGAGAAGAAGCGCCGCAAGGAAGCCATGAAGGCTGGTAGATGAAGCCCTCCCTGCAGGAACCCATGAGAAACTGGCCCTTGAAACGTTTCCTATAAATCGACAGCAGACGGGTATAAGCAGGGATTTGAAGAGTGGGCGATCTAGCCTCCTTGCTTGTTCAGTGCTTAAACCTTCCATCTGCGTGCGGGAGGCGGCCCTCCATTACGGCGGTTCGACCCTGCATGGTACCAACGGGGGTGAGCAAACATACTTTTGAAGCAAAGGAGACAAAGAGAGGTCTGCGTGGTGTTACACAACCCAAACAAGCCTTCTCCCCTCTCTTGCTTATCCCAGTCCAAACTTGTGTCATCTCCACACTTTGACTGGTCGGCTACGGCGTTTTATGTGCATCAGCCATTTGTTCCATGTTTTGGCTGCTTGGGACGGATTGGTTTTTTTTTCCTGCTCAAACACTTTCTCCCGGTCGTGCCCCTCTCTGTGTGGTTAAGTCTTCTTAACATTGCCTATTCGGTCTTAGAGTCATGCAGCACCGTTAGATTGCCAAGGGAGGGTGTGGGCGTGTGTCATGGAGGATGCGGGCGTTTCTTGGAATGTTTTAATGTGTGTATCTTACTTAAGTGGTTGTAGAAGGTGAAAAGAGACGACGAGATACATCGTGGGATTGAGTAAAAGGTGGTGAATAGAAACCGACTATCAATATGTTGGCGTTGGGTCAAGCTGGTAGACAGACCAAATGTTGTCAATGAATTTCAGACACTTATGCAGTTCTGCAGCAATCACGCTTACCTAGTAGCATGTACGACACCTTTTCTGGCTCCCCAACCTAACTTGCAGGCTTGACAGCATTGTTGCCTCTTTTCTCAGCCTCAGCTTGGCTAGACGATAGCTTTAGCTGTCAGCAGAGCTTGACTTAAAATAGCACGTTAAGACAGGTACTACTCCATAGGCAAATGCTCAACGACGCTCGAGTGGTGCAGACATGCACACCTAACATTCAATCCCTGCAAGAGGATATCGGTCTGCATATCCGTCTCGCCGCGGTTGAAGATGCAAGCCAATATTAGTTCAACAGAGCCAATTCCAATTTTTGTCCAGTTTTCTCGCCGGCTCGCCTACTTTTCTCTTGCGGTGACGATGTGTCTATGCGTCTATGCCTGCCGGAAGCCTACTAACCCTGGTTATGGATGACCAGGGGCCGCCAAAGTGATAGGGCTAGCAGGGCCCCTCCCTCATCACAATCGGGTGCTGTGGGAGCGGGAGATCGAAGGAAAAAGCAAAAAGAAGAGAAAAGAAAAGGCACGAAATGTGGGTGGAAACACTCACGGACTGCGCGGCACCTGTGTGAGGCTAGCGAAAGAATCAACACAACTCGGTATGAGATCATAAGATCTCATAGGCCACATTTAAGAAATTCAACGGCACTTACTCGTCTAATGGCTTGTTATTTGTAAGCCGACCACTCGACTGCCGAAGCCAGTACAAAATAAGATAGTCAGGAATGCCCTTTTCAGTGTAACCTCTGCTGCGGCAGTTTGTCTCGGATAATGGTGAAGAAGAACGATGCCTCAGGTCGTTTCGCTAAGCATACAAGTCCCATCTCAAAGAGAGATAGCTCACCCGCCATGACTACCCCAGACGACGTTAAGAAATGTCCAAATGTGCAAGGCACGGAGCAAGAAATAACGGATGGTACAGCAAGACCATCAAGGTTGATTCAGGTTCTAGCTATCAATAGCCAGCATAGTAAAAAGAAATTGAGCTTGGTCGTCACGGCTGCAATCGGTTGATTCGAAGTCGAAACCTGACATTAGGTGTGAGGAGAAGTCATTGAGAGAAAGTTTCTTAATTTCCCTCGATAAATTGGCCATGGTTATTATAACGATGCGAGTTTCGTACTGTCGGGGATGGACTAGTGATATTAGATCAGGAGGAAAATTTGTTTCAGAAGAATCATCAAGCCTCGGCGTTGATAAGATGCTCAACAGGGATAGGGCCTGATATGAGCTTCATTGCCTAGGTATCTTTCTGCTTCAGACTTTGATGCTATTAAGAGGAAGGTTTCAAGCCCAGGGCAAATGGCAATACCGGAGAATGATATACAAAGGGCATTGCCTATGTCTGCAAGACATTCCCAGGGACCATCTCACGCGTCACAGAGCTTCATCGAAACCAGGCAAGTGGCCATAGCTCCTTGCCGTTTCCGTTTGCCCCTGTTCACCAAGTTCTTGGGGGTGCGGAAGAAAGCCAGATGGCGCACAAGCGAAGAAGGATCGATAGATGGTGTGCTGACTGAAACAGTCACTTATCACTTTGTACTGGTGAAGGTTGAAAACAAGAGAAAGTTTGCGGTCATGTCTGGTCCGCGAATCACGATACGGCAGGTTATCCCAAGATCCTGTTTCTCTTCGTACGCTTAATAGTCTCAATCAGAAGACATTGAGCAAAATGCGCATCGGGTGGCCGAGGTAAAGGCGGGTCTGCGAATGGAGACATGCGAGGAGATCGGTGATGCTCAACTTGATGTTGCAAAAGCACGAGGCGACCCGAGACCTCCGCTTTGAGCGGTAATCTAATTGAGCGTAGAATGATACCTCTAAAATGTCGCATGACGACCCGGGAACTAATCCGCCATGGTTGTGGTCCCTAATTGCAACTGGCTACCTACTCCATTACTGCTCATTCGACTGTCTCGATAGTTAGCAGTACCCGGTAGACTGGCTGTCTGCATCCCCAGACGATCTCAAAGAAAAAGCAAATGCCATCGCGAACATGTGGCCCATCTTCGGCAAGCATACACATACGTCGAGATATGCTTCGCATATCCACAAGCAAGTGAAACTGCGGCGCCACGCGCTTGTGGATCCCGTCCATCAAAGGGTTTTTTTTTTTTTGCTTTTTCCCGTCCTTCCATTCTAGATTCTGGACTGGGCCACATTGGCATCGAATCCAACATGTTCTTAGAACGTTTCTTTCAGCCTCACAAAAATTCTCTCCCCACGAAGTCCCTGTTTCAAGGGCTACAAAGCGACTTCAATGTCATGGTCTGCTTGATGCTGGACCATGCCATTGCACATCCGGTGCTCAGTGTTTTGCCCATTTTCCCTGTGGCACGACAATGGTGGCATGGGATATCTGTAAAAGGCCAACCGTTGACTATTACCGGTAGTTTATGGAGCCTCGCAACAAGGTGGCTTCAGTGGCGCCGAGTGGTCCAGAAGCGCGACAGTATACATAGTATTCTCTACGCGCAGCACGCCCCTCCCGGTTCCTGTTGAGGGTTTCTTGCCCTGGTATGCGGTGCGGCGTTGGCATAATTGTGGTTGCCGTGGACCTAGGTCCTAGGGGGCTTGAACGTGGACCATAGATGAGGAGAATCATCGTGCATCGTCTCAGACAAGGTCAACTCCGAGAGGGAGGGATGGGCAGCACCTACTCCGTAGTGTTATTGGACATGGCCGTGATGGGCGATACGTCCTTTCCCCAGACAAGACCAGACACCCACCCCTTGTCAAGTCTAACCTCACGCCATCCGCCGGACGCTACACCCATTAGAGCTCTCGTCCCATGCCCCACGTCTCGACGAACCACGAGTCGTTGAAAGCTGTCGACATGGCTTTTTGCGCGGGCCATACGGAGTACCATTGCTTCGCTTCTAACTCTGGACGGATGCCATACTGTAGCAACATTCGAATGCCACTAATGCCGAACAACATTTGTCTAGTCAACCTTTGGAAGCGCTTGATGTCCTCCCCGGTCGCATCAATAGCACCAACAAGGTCTGTTGACAGAGAATGGCAGAGCCAATGTTTGCTTTACTGAAAGCAACCATCATGAGTAGGCTACGTCTGATAGGTTGCAGTCTGTCGTCGTTTTTATAGAAGAATGCGCACATCGTGTCGTCTGCTTGTCTATGCAAATGCTTCTCTTTGCAACAGGCCTCTGCAGAGCTCCAGGGGCTCCCTGTCTGTCATCAAGTACAGCACAGGTGTGTCTCCACTGCATCGCATCGTTTTGTCCAGCGGGGCATCAGTCATTGCCATGCAAAATGGCATTGCGACGCCAGCGGCCATTCACTATCGAGTTTAGCTGTCCCCAAGACGTCAGCATCCGAGTATCTAAGTAGTACTCCGTCGAGCAAACAGCACGCACCTTTGATCATGCCAGTCCATTCCCACTGGAAGCTCCGCTTTGCCCTAGGGATCCTTGACATGTTGGCCATCCGCACTTCAGCAGTAGCACAGGCACATCGTTCGACCCCAGCCTAGTCCGCTCCCTGTGCCAATAATCGCATTCACGTCACTTCTTCCCATTGCCTGCAGCTCATATAAGAGCCTCTGTCTCTGCCTCTACCTCGCATGTCAATTTCCGTCTGCCCATTGATTCACATTTTACCTCATCCAATTCCTATCCTCAAGCGCATTACAATTGCTCCCACCTCCAGCCAACAACACAATGAGTGGAGCTGGTGGTTTTTATAAGTACCGATGCAAGTACTTCTATACACACAACTGTCCCAACTGGGTATGGGTGAACAATGCACCCTGTGCATCATGTCTTGTAAGTTGAGGCTTTCTCATATATGCTACGATTGGAATTTCACTGACTGTATTCAAGGCCGACGGTCGCGACAATGAAGAGACTCCTCTGCCATCATTAGGGCTTTCCAGAGAAATTGTTGTACCACAAGTCCTCGATGGCATCCTTCAATATACTCTGATGGAACTCGTCGCTCCCTCAGAACCTGGCGATGACTGGACACTCAGGGATAAAGTGAACCGACCACCGCCATCAATACCCGTAACAAGTGCTATGCCAGGTATACCGGGCATCATGGCGCATCATCGGTTTTGAAAATGGCAGAGTGTTCTTGAGGCGCAAACGAGCGCCACCCTTTAAAACAATTTCTTCAACTGCGATTAGACGACAACAGAGCTTGGAGATAATTAACAACGAGCAAAGCTGAAATGGCTATCAAGTGCTGAAGGAAACATGAGGATAGGATGGCATGCCACCCTCTTAATCGACGACCATATTGCCATTGGGCGTGTTTATGCAGTGCACGATTTCTGACTGGTTGTGACGGTCAGCACTGGATGGGACGGGAGATTAGTGGCTGGAGCAAGACCGCAAGCAAACAAAACCCCCGCGAGATACCCATGCGCCGTGTTGATCATTTCTGGAGAAGGGGGACTCCATTCTGAAAATATCTTTATTTTAGGGCTTCTTTTTCTTTTTTCGGACTTCATGTAACTGGCGCGAACGAGTTTTACTAGGCGTGGGAGCAATTGTTATCCTTTTGGCCGATTTCCGAGTCGGGAAATTGATTCTCTGACCTCTTTCTCTGTGGAAGAGACGAGGCAGCATTTGATCTCATTTTATTCCGATTGATCATCGAGTTAACGCGCAGACGATACGTGAAGCTCGGGGAGCACTGGCTGTGGCAGACTACGCGGGTCAATAACAGCTTTCTCGACACACAAGATTATGTCGAGGCATGATATTAAGGTGCGGGTATCCCGTACCGGCGTTGGACTTTGGGATGTGGCGTGCCTCGAAGAGAACTCGCCTGATGATCCTGGTCTGGCTGTGATACTTATCAGTAAGTCGTTGATTGTCTCGTGAGGATGTACCCCACCAATAGGTCTTGTCCAACAGGAAGCACGACCATATGAGCTTGAATATGACAGTCCAGCTCAAATCACAACGAAGTACCCAGCAAGAGTCGCAACAATCAAGAACCAAACAATCAAACATGTTACTGGGAAAGAGAGGCTTGGAGCTGTAGCCCACGTCGTTCTTCTAACCTGGTAACAACTGAATTACGCCATACATCATGGCATCTGCTAGTCCACCCACCGGTTAGCTTGTCTTGAAAGAGACCAAGTGCAACGGCTCTTACCAGTCTCCACGTGCCTGTATCCTTCGAGGTGGCGCCCACGAGGCGACGTGTGTCCATCAATACTGACCTAAAGGAAAAGATTGGACAACTTTCGGTGATGGAAGATTGCCGCCGCCGAAGACGGTCTGCAGGCACAGACATTGGTGAAGGCACAGGATGCGGTGCTACCAGGTGGCTTGTTTCAAGTTTAACCGCGGATGAAGGTACCTGCTGTACGGATATTCCTGTTGGTCTTCTCGTCTCTGTGGTAGCCGCAGTGGAGAAGGTTGAGTGAGATTGCAAAGATTTGGTGTTGAATAGAAGTGGGGAGGATAGCATACGAATAATGACAAGTGAACAGTCACTTCCATGTGCTCTTCCTCTTTCCAATTGAGTACCTTGGATTATGTATTTCGATGGAGAAGGAGCACATCAGGCCGGGGGTCTATCACCCGTTCCTGCCGTAGGATGAGCTGTCCTAACTTAGTAACTTAATCAATTAGCAAGCAAGCTAGGCACGGCAACTATACTGCCTAGGTACCTCTAGGCTATTAGTTTTAGTGCTTTCTATTCCATCACAACACCATAGTCAACTGGAGAATCAGGGGCTTTCACCTCCGTTAGCGCCCATCAAAAACTCGCCAATTTTTAGTGCATTTTTCAAGGTCTAGGGGTCTTAGAAGTTCCCAAACCTGCATCAATCACTTGCCCAGTCACTCATTGGCACTGGTTTTTGGAGTATCGTGGCTATTCGTCAAGTCTTGAGTAAACTCCCTCTTCTGGAAATAGCATACACACACCTCACGCCTCGCTAAGACTGACGGCTAGGCAGCCTCATTGTCTCAGCTACGCAGACATGAATTAGGATCCCATTGGATTGTTTACTAAGCTGACCCCAGTTCAGGAGTTAACGATTCGTCTCAGCTATACGGCTTCCAATCGACGCTGTCTTCGACCTTCCATGAGAGATCCGCACCGTTCCGGAACTTCCATGAGAGAAAAGAGTAAACACTCATTAAAGTTTAGCTTAACATAATCCCTGTTCCCTATCCTTCTCAATTCTCTTGCGATACTACCTTGGGTAGACGAGAAGTGGCACATCCTCAAAGTCTTTGTACAGCATAGGTAGTCGACACCTTTGCATCAGCCCATTTTTCAAGGCTTAACCCAAATACGTACCGTCACTTCTTTCCAGAAGCAGAATAGAACGACGAGGAAATTTAATAAGATTAGGAACAAAGCTCAACTTGTCATGAGAACATGGTCAAAATTGGGGAAAGGGCTACCACCATACGATGCTTCAGCTGCTAATGTATTTAGTGGCTTGTCCTTTCAACATCCCATGTGCTATTTGGCCATGTCATCACTTTAGGGCCGGGAATTACCGCCCATAGGCACCATTTCACCAAGTGATCCTCGTGCCTGGTCACGGGCCTCAATATGGAACTCAATTGTGGGAGCTTGACGAGGCTAAAGTGCCATCATGATGGTGAGTGGAAAGGATATACGATGTACCTTAAACACAAAACCGTTGGCTTCTGTCCTGGGGCCTTGCGTACGGTTGAGGTACATATGTAGACGTCGTACGATAAATCAGCTGGACCCTGAATTGCGGTTGCTACTCACTTAAGGGTCGTAGCACATTTACATGAGATGTTGGACGGAATGAGTTCCGGTCGATGGCCAAATGACCCAGTATAATCGTGAAAGTGGTAACTGGAAGCCTGAATTTTGCGCCAATATTCGTCCACAGTCCAGAGGTACACACACACGCACACATACGCACGTAGAAGCAGACAGAAGAAAGGTTCGCTGTGAAATGCTCGACTTAATCATTATAGTCATAATCGTGTTACAGTCTGAAAGCCATGACAAACTCCAGGAAATAATGCGTCCATTCCTATTACAACATCACCGCCAAACCAGCAGCAATCAACCCAGTCACAACCATTCCCATTCTCGGGCTAACTCCACCAGCGGCCGCATTATCGTCATCGCCGCTCAAACCAAAGGGAAGTCCCTGGTAGTCAAAAGTCACATTCTGCTTGACAGAGCTGTTGTAGCACCCTCCGTTGGCGATGTTGATCTGGGTAAGGTCGTCAGGCACGTTGAAGAACATGTAGTTCTTCTGAGGGATATCCTTGAATCCCTTTGTGTTGTAGGGGAATTTGTCACCGCTGTCGGTGGAGCTGGTGTTACGCAGGAGGATGCACTGCACTTGGCCTGGGTAGTCTTTGTACAGGGCGGGGTATGCCTTCATCACGTCTGAGTTGCTTGTGTCGGCGACGAGGATGAATTTACGCTCGGGGAAAGTCTGGAAGACCTTGTCCAGCAGGAAACGACGGATGGAGAGTGTCGCCGAAACGTCTGAGAAGTTGAGCGGGCGTGTATCAAAAGAACCCAATGGGTAGGTGTTGTAGATAAAGTCCATGTAGTTGCGAGTGGCCTGCTCAGGTGTGGTGGTGAGGTAATGGAAATGCAAGTCGTTGACCGAAGAGGACCAATTGGCGTAGATCTTGGGCATGTTCATCCATGGTGTGAAGGGTCGAGCAAAGGAGTTGAGAAGACCCTCTTTTGGCTCGTAGATCTTTGTCACACGGAGGATATCGTCGATATCGGAAACAATAGTGATGCCCTTAGGTGGGACGAGGTAAGCGGTCGCGTTGCCGTTGTTGTCCTTGCCCTCAGCATAAAGGTTAAGAGTCTGAATTCGCGATGTCTCGTTACCGGGGATCAAGTAGCCATTGTCGGTGCCAGAAGTGTTCTTGAGTATGACAAAAGCATCAAAGTCGCCTTCGAGAGTTGTGTTGTATGGCATGGTGATATTTTGCGAGCCTCCTCTCTGCGAAAGTAGTATTAGCGATCACCTTCTTTCTGCACCATTTATTCAGAATACTTACCGCATCAATGGCGCCGCCACTCTCATCTGGAGAGACATCGACGTTGTTTACAAAGTTCATCTTGACCTGGACATCATCCTGCTGCACAACAAAGATGGACTTTGTCAGATTTCGGGCTTGGGCTTGCTGAGACTTTGGAAGGTCTTTGACACTTGTATCGATGAGGAAGACATCGGCGAGGTCGTCAACCTTTTCCTGACTCAAATCGGGGATCTTGTAAACATTGCCGTGTACTCGAACGTTCCATCCCTTATTGGTCCAGTTACCGTATGGGCTATCTCATGATTAGTACTACAGTCAAATAGGGATCTCAGGGTCTACTCACGGAATGTTCAGCACCTGGGTTGGGATCGCCTTCATATCGTCGTCGTTGACACCAGCGGACTTCTTCACCTCGTCGCCAGTAGGGAAACCAGTTGGGAAGTCGAGAATACCAGAATTGACAAACCCCTTGATCTTGGTCTCGACACCGCTGACAAGACCTCCAACATAAGTCTCTACATCGTTGATAATGTCGCGTCGTTGAAGATCCAAAATTTCCGTAGGTTCAGCAGCTGGAACGGCGACTCGGCGATAGACGGTAGGGGCAGGACCGGGAACGGCGGCCGGGATGGCCATAACGGCCGGCACGAGGCCCAAGAATGCTGTTTTGAGCATCATGGCTACTGAATCTTGGCGCTGATCAAGAAGGGTAGGCTTAGGTGTAGGCGTAGCATGAGAAACAGGATCCAAAAACGGAACATACAGGGAGAGAAACCCAATTTATGAGGGACGGGTAAGCAGACAAGCAGGGCAATCTTGTTTTTGTTTAGAATTCCATCCTAGCTGTTCCTGCATTCGGGTGACATCACCAATAAACCGGTTACCCAGTCACCGGATATTTCCTATTGGCTCGTGTAACACAACCAGGATCGAAGCTTGCTTCTAAGGCTAGCTTCGAAAGCACCCACACTTCCCAGCTCATCGTAGATCATTTGTTACAGGTGCATTAAGTTTTACGACGCGTGTTCGGCTGATTTGATCTGTTAACGGTGAAACGCAGCCGCTGAGAAATCTTGGAAAGTCATGACATCACTACAGTAACTATTCTCCGATCCGTCGGATCTGGGACGAGATCTGGATAAGACGGGATCTTCAACCCCACAATTGACCTCACCATGTTGAGCTAATGGCAGATCTTGGGTCAGTCAGTCTACTACTACGTCGCACGTAGCATTGCATATCCATGAGTATGCGGGTATCATTTGGAGAAACTCAATTCATTCCTTCATCCTGTTCAAATGTTAGCACTCATTCAAAATTTAGAAACGGGTAGACTTATCCCCTCTCTGCGGGGGGCTGTCCTCTGCACCGTTTTCAGGCGAGAGGACAGCCAGGACTGCCACACCAACCAGGCCTGTCCTAGATCCAATATTACAACCCAATCTTGCCAATGCGACACAACACCGTGGATTTCAACTCAGTGGCAGGGTCTTTCACAGCACCGGACAAGCACGAAACTTTGACTCCAACTCTAGATGGGTCCCGGCGCTGCTTCCAACGTCAACCGCGAGAATCGTCGAGCGACATTGGCCATTGCAGAGGTGAGGACTGTTTCGTGAGCTGACAATCCCATAATGATTCAATACCTTCGTAGACACGGTTCCACCAGGAGTCGTCATAACAGAGCGCAATATGGAAACCCACCAACCCCGACAAGAGAACTCCTTCCGTGTGATTCGCGCTGCCAACTTGGACTAGTTTTTGAATCCTCTCCAACGCTCTCGCCAGCAAGAGACATGGAGGGCTTTGACGGGTGGACAAAACACATCCATAAAAACCACCCTTTCGTCTCAGGTCCAACTGTAAGGTTGATCCGAGGGACCTGTTGGGACCTATTGATCCTCGCAGGCGTGCTGGCGTCCATCAAGACCAAGGGATTTCGACCAATGGCTAGAGGTTAATGCGCTTGGTCAGACCAGACGCGAAGCGTCACACACCGGGAGCAATTGCTGTGGTGTGGTCCAGTGAGCGAAAAGAGCCAAGGGGTTGGGTGGATGAGAAGTAGTGCAGCAACACGCCATGCCATTAACAGCTTCGGAGGACCGGGGGCTATCAGGTTGGCAAAAGGGTCAGTCGCCGAATTTCTGTGTGTTCCCGCGAGTTGCCCACTGCACCAGCTGGATTTACCCTAACTGGCGGTTCCGACAGGCGATGACTCTGGAGTTAGATGAAGTTCGTCGACTGACTGTTTGAGGCCATCCCGAAGCTCCACTCCTCAGCTGCTCAGGCGAAATGGGCAAGCTAGCAGTATGACCAAGTGGTCAGGCTAGTTCCATCTCCATATGCCCAGGGCTAACCGCATCGACTGGACAGTCTACTCTTGACCTATGTGCTGGTTCCAGCGGAAAGGGCTGACGAGTGTCCTCAGACCAGAGGCTCTTACCAAACGACTCATGGCACCAATCCTCTCGCGCACTCAGAGGTGACTGGACTGCCCTCCTCGCCTGTCCGTCGGCACTAGCACCGCCAGTCGATCGTCCAACTTTTCAGCGGGCACGTCACAACTGTTGGCGCTCGGCCGGCTTAAAAGACGATTTAGGCGACAAGAGCGCAAAACTTAATAACCAGATATCTTCTTAGGGTTAAGTTCCGAATCTCGTACGCCCATCCGTCTGGTACATCCTATACAGGACGCGCTACCCGCCATAATCCAGCTGCGGCATTCACGGGGTCCTGTTACAGGCTCGAGAGCGGCATATGGTCGGGTAACCAAAAAAAGACGGGCGGTCTGCAATAGACATCTCTTTCGAGAAACGAGGGCCGGAAGACTGTGGGGGAGGCGTCGCGCGTGTTGATGTTTCTGCTAAGTGCAGAGAAGGAGTTCATATTGACGGCGTCAGGAGTTCCAAAAAGCTGATCAGTATGAAATCGTTACCTTCTGATGATTATCGCGTCTCCAGTGAAGAACCCTAGAAACTAATCAGTATCTCGAAGTGGTTGTTGACTTGAAAGTCTGGTGGGGAACAAACGGGAGGACACGATGAGATGGGTGATCCACTACAAACGCGGTGACACGTGACTGTTACCAGCCTCCCACAGTGAGCACAGTGTTCAGTGCACATGAAGGCTAGAGCCTTTATGTGGATGACAAACACCCTATACCAAGTTTGATCTTTTCAACTTGATAACGTTGAAATGGCAAGCTCATCTTCTTCTGCGGGTGCTCAGCCCAAGATAATTGAGGATATTGTGGAAGCTGGAAAGAAAGCTTACGACCCAAGTATTGACGCTGCTAGTCGAGAAGTTGATCTTCAACAATACAATAAGTTTATCGAAAGGTGAGTTGCCACGGAGCTTGAGCAACATTACATAGACACTTCAACAGATTACTGACAGATCAAAGCACCCCGGTATGGAAATTGTTACCTGCTCTCAATACACTCATTAAACCATCAATTCTCCCGACATGGCTACGAGAACCGCTGCTCCAAACACTCACTCTTCTCCCCTCCGTCCCACTGGTGTCAGAGGAACCATGGAATTCGTATTCTCAGTACATCCCAGCAATATTGGAAGAATTCCAGATGCCGGTTCCGGACCACAAAAGCAAGGTGCTAGCATTACACATGAGGGCGTAGCCATTGCTACGAAATTGCTTTCATCGGTCCCGACTAGTATGACACCCCAAGCTTGGTTCGACGGTATCTCAGGACAGCTGTTTGAGCTCATCGACGGAACTGCCGGACCTGAACTTGCAAAAACTGCGTCGCAAGTTGTTGGCTATGGTGTTCTAGGGAACAAGCAGTATGGTGCACCTGGTAAGTTACTAAACACGATGGTTCTGAATCCAAAGCTAAACCGGTGCTTAGGATCGCCTGGATGGAACGCATTTATTCAGCCGCTAGTACAGGACATAAATCCAACACTGCGAACTAATTCCAGCTCTAGTTCGACAGTCATCAAGCAAGAGGATGAGGAGATTGTCGATCTCAGCCGAGACCGTGTTTTAGTTAACGCCCAGTCACTTAAGACCTCACTACAGCGCCTCAAGACCTTGGTGATATCAAACTCCTCACCTGGACTTTGCAGGCGTTTATTGAGACTTGTGTTGGTACAAGTATGGGCGCTTGCCTCTTGGCTGAACCCATTGCCAAGTACTGAAGAAGACTTTTGCAAACCAGCTCGCATTCTGCTACAGGCATACCTAAGGCTCTTCGGGAATGCGGAAAGTCTCAGGCCGTTCATAAGGAACCTTCTCTGCAAAGGCGCTATAGATGGAACAGAAAAGCCTTGGGAGTATAGGCTCAGAGGTAAAGGTGATATCGAGGTTGTAGAGCCTCGTGGGTTTGAGCCTAAAGCAGGCATCGAACTGAACTGGAATGAGCTCGAAGACAAAGCGACCAAGCTGGTTGAATATGTGACAACATCGTGTTCCGTCACAGAAGTCTCGTCCACCTTCCTGAATCTCTTGAAACGCTGGATTGAAACATCAAATAAGCAAGGTGAGGACATCAGGATTGACTTGCGCCCTGAGGACGAGACTTCGGATTCACCTCTGCAAAACCTTTTCGAAGTCACCATCCTACAAAAGCTTATGGATAAGGCATCCGAGAAGCTCGTGAGCCAGTTCGATCAGCTACTGGAACTGGTTTGCCAGGTTCTTACTGCAGACACACAGTCGAGGCTGGCAGATGATCTACTTGCAGTGGTGCTGAGTTTACTCAACCTCGTGATCACAGCCCCCACGTTTCAAAAATCACACATAAAGGCTGAGGAGCTCGAGATTGTCGAATCTGCATTGGAGAGATTGAGCAAGGAAGATCGACCACAGGTGGCACCTACAGCAAGAAACTTGGCTATGCTTCTTAAATACCGCGACGAGGTGGAACAAGATGATGGGTCGGCCTCGGGCCCCAGTACTCGACAGATTGAAGATCAAAGAACATATAAGTTAGCGATGGAGTATGTCACAGGAGGAGACGATAACCCGGCACCTATTGTGTCAGAGGGATTGAACCTTCTCTCTGGACTTATATTGAGGGACAGTCCGATCCTCGACATCCCTGCTGTCGCTGTACTCTTATCAACCTTACTCGAGAACAACGATGACTACATAAACTTGAGAGTCATTAAGGTTTACACACAGCTGGCAAACAAACATCCCAAATCAGCAGTACAGGAGCTCTTGGACCATTACTTAGATCCACAGGAGAAGTCCACGACGGATGTACGGTTACGATTTGGCGAGGCCTTGCTTCAAGTGATTCAACGGCTAGGGGAGACTTTTGCAGGCGACGTTGCTCGACAAGTCAGCGAGACATTGCTGTCGATTGCTGGACGTCGTGGATACCGAGCAAAGACCATGGCTAAGCAGGCTCGTGATGAGAAATTGAAGAAAATGAAGAAGAAGAAAGAGGAGGAAGACGACGATGGTATGGATGCGGACGAAGAGGAAGTAACGGAAGAGGAAAAGGCCAGGAATGACATTTTGGCCCAAATCCTTCAAGGGTGGGAAAGCAAGAGAGGTACTGAAGATGTTCGAATACGAACTTCTGCACTGTCTATCTTCGGCGCTGCCATGGAGACCAACATCGGTGGCATTGGACCAACACTTGTGTCTGGAAGCGTTGACCTTTGTATCAGCATCCTGGCTATGGAACGTGAGATGGATACTGCTATTTTACGAAGAGCTGCAATCTTGAATGTGCTGAGCTTCGTGAGAGCACTCGACGCAGCCAAGGAATCAGGCCGGAAACTCGGCTTTGGTCTTACTGACGAGAGCCGAGAAGACATTGTTAGGTCACTTCATTATGTGGCTGAGACGGATAATGACGGTTTGGTACAACAGCATGCAAAGGACGTGGCGGAAAGCCTGGAGAACTGGCAGGTGGCAAGCATGCTGCCCACGCAAGATCAAACAAACATCGGTCCAGGACTGACAAAGCTGGCGGGCCTCCACGTCAACCCAAGCGGGACTTTGGTAGACTCTGCAGGGAAGCCTCGGCCAAGGATCGAGGAAGTGGAATGAGCGATGTGATGAGATCGGGGTGATACTCACACGTTGGGTTAAGGAAACCATGGTGATTAGGAATAGAGACAACCATTTATTTCACTTTTCCTTACCCTGATGTTTGATAAGCTCAGATGAGCTCCAATCGACATTGTGCATGAGGCTCAACCTTTGTGGCTTCTTTTTCACATAATATCAGTACTCTCTGTACGTAACTTGAAAAGGCGTAGTGATGACCTTGTGAGAAGTATAAGCCTCTCTCTGTAGCTGAGCATAATAATGCCCCCCACAACAACCAAATTTGGCAAATGATTGGCAATCTCGGAGTCTATTTGATCGGAAATCACGACAAGGCGCAGTGCAGCTGGGTCAGGATTATCAGACCATACTCTGTACGTGCAGAATTTTGAAGCTTCTGGGAGATGCAGCCAAGTCAAGCTGACAACAGGGCTTTGAATCTGGCAAGGGTTTATGGGTCAAGGCACAAAGAGCCTCATGGGATTGATGTGACTAGGTAACCGTGCTGATGAGATGGGATGAGATGAGATTCACAGCCGGTCCATCATGATCCTTTCACAGCACTTTGATAGGGAGCAGAACCGCCGCCAAGGCCAAATAACGCCTATGAGTGATTGCCGAGATGAGATGAGATGAGTAATTGCGCGGCTTTAATTGTTTATATTAGGTAGCTCGGCAGTATTAAGCACTCTCGTGAGAAAGGAGCGAGCATGTCATTTCTTGTGTGATTAAAAAGTTTAAACCCTTGCTTGGGACGTTTAAGATACAGTATGAAGTTGTCAGGACAAGATCAGATCAAGGCCGCTGGAGCCGCGAAGGAGGAGAGGTAATTTGCAGGTGGAGAAGACAGTTGATAACTTGTTATTCTGCGACAAGCCACGGCAGGGTCTTGGGGGGTTTTGCTGAAACGACAGGGATGACATGGCGCGCTTCTGGGGAGAAAGGTTGGGGATTGGGGATCAGGGACGGACTGGCCGGGAGGCTTATAGATGAAACATATAATACGAGAAGATGGCTTTTCGTCGTTGTTGCTCATAAAATATGTACATGTGCGAATATGTTGTTAGTAACCAAAGTCCTTTGATGTTGAAGGCATCTCGGTATCAAGGACTTGTGCTGCTGGTCGAGCAAGAGGGATTAATCGTATGACTGACAACTTTGTGGATCGGTACCTGCATGAAAGATGCAAAATTTGCTCAATCCAGAACCAAGATCAACGCTGTCAGGTCCGAGAAACCCCAGCCTTTTCTCTTTAGTTACCCAATTGGGCAACCAAGACAGCTCGGTGAATAATCTGGCTGGTCGAGTGTCGTGCTAAAGCCTAAAGGATCAGCGATGACATGGCTAATTTCCAGACAATCAATGATCCACCGCGCAACAGAGTGATCAGAGTGCGTCAGATCCCTTCTTTTACGGCTCGACCAATATCCGAACATGGAACTTCCAACTACCGCGTTTTAAACGTTTGCCGATGAGGCTTAGCACTTGGTCTCAGATGGGGAGGGAAGAAGTCATGTTCCTTTGCTTCTAGGAGGGAAAAGTCAAGAGAGACTGTCATTGGGGAGTGTCTGAGTCATTCTAGATCCAGAGGGAAAGGCTTGGCAAGGGAAGAAGAAAGGATCTTTTTTGGGCGAAGCTTGCATGAGTAAGTGGGACTTTGACGCTGGCTCTGTGTGAAATCGCGGTCAAAGATGCGAGGGAGTTCAAATTTTCTTTTCTTTTTGCTCTCTGTCTTTCTCTTTCCAGAGCCAACGTATACCACGTTACGGAACCGGGAACAGTCTGCTGCAGCGAGGCTCTTGACGTGTAAGAGAATGTCTGACTTGCGTGAGTTGTCTTGCTCTAGGCTGTTCTTAGTGGAATCAGCGCACGTTCTTTTCTGAGCGCAGTCAGGCTCATACAGAATGGGTAAGTAGTATGCTGTGCGATGCGATGCGATGATAATGCTCTACTCCGTGTTCCGTAGAATTAAGGAATCTCCAGTATCCGTCCTAGATTCGAGTTCAAGTTGTCAGCGTCGCACTAATCCTCCGACCGAGGCGTGTCGATCCCGTCGGGCATTTCAATTCTGGTCTAGAAGACAGTGGACGCCATATTGCAGGTGCTGTGCCTTGTACGGTGTAGCGTAGGCGTCTACAGCATACAAGGCTGAAATTACCAAAGAGTGTACCTAGATCTGTACCTGACTAGTAGTGATACTGACCGATGCGATAGGGGTAGAACGTGCATACATACCTAGGTATAGAGCACACACCGAATACTGCGTATAAGCTGCGGCGTTGAGAAGGAGTCACAGTAAGCAGCCTCGTGAGTATTACGCGCTCAGACCTTCTCTGCGATGAAGCAAGTCACGATGCAGAACAACTCATGAATGAAATGCTGGCGCTCCTCAAAACACACCAAAACACACAATCACTCGTTGTTGATTCTGGCCTCTTTTTATTCGTAGCACAGAAACCAACCTAAAGACCTAAAAGTGGCGGGCGCCAGAACAACAACAGTCACGGGAGGGCGGTGGACGGTTTAATTGGCCCGCGTGGCGTCTCAGGTTCCGCACGTTCCGCACGGTACCTGCATTTGAAAGTGACGGCGGTGGCGCTAGGGGGAGTTGAATAAGATGAACAACTCAGAGACTGATTGAAACATAACTTTTATGTTTACATGGCAGGTTCGATAATATGCACCACATGTTTAACGATGCTTTTCCCCTATCGTCTGTAGATACCCATGATTCCTCTCAGATATAGCATGAACAATCATCAAAGCACAATCAAGGTTCTTCTCAACGTTGCGCTTCGCTAAATTGCAGGGTGCTCACTAGGGCTCTAATCCAAAAGTTGCTTGCTTAGCCCCGAACCCCCCCTGGTCCTACACCTTGAAGGTCCTGGCCTGCCCTGGCCCGAGAAGCCTGCCGCGCCCCTGAACCATGCCGTTTGTGGCAAGAGCCAGAACGCCCCACCGACATCTGAACCTCCTTCTTCTCCAACGGTTGGTCATTTTCACCATCTCCAATCAAATCACATCCATGTTCATCTCGACAACACCAACACCAACCCAACGCCGCAGCAACCGACGAGGCCGCCAAGCAAGATGAGCCTATCCATAATCACCAGGAAATACAGGCTACAGCACAGCGCAACCCTAACCTAGCTCAGGTGCATGGTCTTGGGCATGGTACTGGCTCATCGCCTAATCCGCCGTCGTGCAAATCCCCTTGCTTCACCTGTACGCGCTCTGACGCTGTGGTACTCGCTTCCACTGACCCTCACGATAATAATCCCAACTCTTCTGCGACAGGATGCGGAGACCCGAAGTTGGTTTGCCAGAGCATGGTCCCAACGGGTACTGTTCCTCTTTCATCCTGACCAAGGACTAGCCTCGAGATGCCAGACCCCAGCCCTCCCAAATCCAAGGGGCTCACCAGTGGACCACATCACCACCCATGCTCGACGCATCTTGGCAGTCCGGCGTTTTGTGGTTGCTCACTCATGACCCCTGCTCAAAGTAGAGAACTAAAAAGAGGCGTTGTAGCCCAGTTTGTACTACCCCCGACTCCGGTTTCTCTTAATATCTAACGCTTCCTGCCTCATCTCAAGTCTTGCCTCTCAGTCTTGTCTATCTCAACCATCCACACTCTTTCAGTCTCTATTTGTGACTTTCCATTCATTTCCGGCTTCTGCCATTACGATCATTCCAGCATTACAGCAACCAGCGTTTCGCACCTACCAACTCTATACTTTCTTTTAGTGAAGCAATACTGTGTCTTGCTCTCTGCCCAACTGTGGAATTGACTTCTACGGCCATTATATCGCACAACTGTTGTCATAGACAAATCTGAAGCAACCGCAAAAAAACCACCCACCAAAAACCACCTACCCCCAATCTTCAAAATGAAGTCCGTCGTCGCTAGCCTCGGCATGCTCGCCGCTGTCGCCAACGCTTACCAGTTCCCTCAACACGCCCACTACCGCCGAGACAACGGAACCGACACCCAGACCACTCTGACTGTCAAGACCACCGTCGTCGAGACCATCACCAGCTGTGCTCCTACCGTCACCAACTGCCCTGCTCGTGACCACACTGCCATTGCTCAGCTCCCCGAGTCCGACAAGGTCACTTACACGGCCACTCATACCGTCGTTCTCACCGAGGTTGTCTGCCCCGTCTCTGACGCCAGCTCCATCTACACATCTGTTCTCCACGATGCCGAGACCGGTGGTGTCACTGGAAAGACCATTCCTGCCACCGCTGCCGTCCCCATGACCACTGGCGGCGCCTACCCTCCCCCCACTGAGGGTGACAAGACCGTTGTCTCCGACTACACCACCGACCAGGTTGTCACCCTTACTCAGGGTGAGGAGACCATCACCACCACCATCCACAAGACCCTCCAGACCACTATCACCGTCCCCGCTGGCCCTGAGGTCACCGATGACGGTTCCAAGGGCAACGGAACCCCTGAGGATGATACTACCACCACTACCACCAAGACTACCACTGGTACCATCACCAAGACCATTCAGCGCGTTGATGAGACCAAGCCCGCTACTGGCGGTGACAACGGCTACAGCACCGGCAAGAGCGAGGGTGAGGACGATGGCTCCAAGGGCACTGGCAACGGAAGCGGAAACGGCTCCAACAACGGTGGCTCCGGCTCCGGCGAGTGTGTCCCTGAGACCGTTACCGTCACTGCCCCTGCCTCCACCGTCTATGTTACCGTCGTCCCTGAGCCCACCAAGACCAACGACGATGCCGCCACTGTTACCGGCAAGGCCACTGATGACTCTGAGGATGGCGAGGACTCCGAGGATGATGAGGATGACGAGGATGAGATCTGCGACACCACCACCACCTTGGAGGCTACCGTCACCGTTGTCCCTTACCCTGTCAATGGTACCGCCACCGGTGGTTACGCTAAGCCCACTGGCTTCTCCCGCCGTCTCCGCTAAATGTATTGAGACAGCTTTCTTGTATATGAAGTCTCATGTACATTTAATCACCACTTGGTCACTTCTTGGTTAGGCATCTAGTGGAGGAAGGAACCCCTTGGATAGGCTTACACTACTCTCCTGGATGTATGACAATCTTACTTTTTTGCTGCTTCTTTCAAAAACAATTCAATGAGAACCATGACCTTTTGTCTTATCTTGCCCGCTCAACAAGTACCCTCTCGGGATGCCTGGATCTCGTCCCCCTTTGACTGTAGCACGGACTGGGCTTCTAGTGGCTGAACTGTATAGGAATTTCTTTTGTAGATGGATAGACTTGGTTTATGCTTATAGTGAGTGTCGGTTCCATAGACCGCGCTCAACCTTCGAGTTCTTTATTGATACATACGTTTACTTTCCCACTGTATATAATTTGAAGGGTGACGAGTTTGGAGTATACTCTCTGTAGCAGTCTCATCATTGTGCCTTGTGAACGTGATGGTTCCTATGACATTTACTGTATAACTCTCAAATTCTTCATGATGTATCGATTATACCCATACCCTTGCCGTTTAACCATGGGCCATGCTTCAATGCAAACCTATTTGAACAGTAACCCCCAACGCCTTATTCATACAGCCATACCCCAAATATCCATTTCGTCATCCTACACTGTACAGAGAGAGCATTTATCCAAAGACAACCTGCTCATAAGACTCGCTGTCTAGATACCGATGGAGTACATCCTGCAACGCAGCCTTTGTGCTGTTCAGTTGCGGTGTCACTCCTTCTGCTTGCTGTAGATTACTCCGGATGCTCTCGACGTGGCCGGCAAGTTGGATGGCTAATGGCTCTAGAGGTGTATCGATGAGGTCCTATCGAGTGTAAGTGTTTGAGCTTGATGAAAGGTGAGAACAATAACTTACTTTGAGGGTTCCCTCGTCTTTAATACCAGGGACAAAAGCCGTATCCTGGTCTTTACTCGTGGGCCTTGACGTTGGCGCTAGAACATGCGCCTTTCGGAATAGATCCTTTCGTTCTCTTGTCTGCGCCCTCGCATTAGCCTCCAGCCTCCTCAACTCCTCATAGTCCTTATCCAGCTCCTTCTCCATCCTATCCCTCTCAGCCTTCAACAGCTCCACCGCATGCCGCGCCGGCACAAGCTGTCTGTCCAACGCTGTCTTGCCATCCAGAACAGCCTCGAAGTCAAGCTCCATCGCGCGACCACCATCAGCATCCGCACGACGCCGCGTAGTCGTCGTCGTTGAGGACGCAGGGGGAAGGGCAGACCGCGGGCGAGTTTGCGCTCTATGCGCCGCGAGACGAGGTGCAGAGCTGAGGAGGCGTGGGTGCGCCGGTTCCGCGTGGTGGATGTGCGCGAGAGGATAGGCTGGTGGGCGAGCGTAAGGATTGATGTCGCGGCGGGCAGCGATGAGCCGGATAGGGGTGTCCACTTTGCGGCGATGGTGGATGAGCGGATGGTGCGTTTGAAGGGGGCGATGTGAAGATATGGCTTTTCGGGAGAGGGGAGGGATTCATCTGAGTCGGACGGGGCATCGTTTTTACTGCGGCGCTTCTTTTTGGCATTCGTATCTTGTTCTTGTTCTTCGAGCTGTGGTTCGTCTACATTCTCCGCAGATGGTCTTCCACCCTCCGGTCGACCACGTTTCTTGGTAGTTTCGTTTGGCTGTTGATCCTCGACATTTTCCCGTGATGTGCGATCCTTCTTCCTGGCTTTATCTCCCTTACGGCCCTTGTTATTGGCGTCTTTACCGAGATCATTTAAAGAGGTTCGTGGACTTCGTCGTGGTTGTTCTTCCTCCTGTGGTTCTTGCTCTTCTTGGGCCTTGCGCTGTCGCTTTTTCCGGGGTGATGGTTCTGCTTCTTCGGTATCGGGCTCGGGCTGTTGAGCTGGCTTGCGGCCCTTTTTGCGCGGTCGAGGTTCTTCTTCTGGCTGCTCTTCCGGCTCTTCTGGGTGTTCGATCTGCTTCTCTTTAGTCTTCTTCTTTCGCTTCCCTTTCCCTGACTCCTCAACTCGTTCCTGCTCGGGCTCTTTGTCATTTTGTTCCATTTCAACAGCACGACGACCTCGCTTTTTCTTCAGTTGTGCTATATTTTCTGCTGTCTCTTGCTCCTCTTCTGGCTCGTTCTGGTTCTCTAACGAAGGCCGGCCGCGTTTCTTCTTGGGCTTCGTTGTACCATCTATCGGTTCTTGCTCAGCCCCTTGTTCATTCTGGCTCTTCTCAAGTGAAGGTCGACCGCGTTTTTTCTTCGGTTGCGCCGCCTCTTCTGCTGGTTTTTCTGCATTTTTGTCTTCTAGCGATGGCCGACCACGTTTCCTTCGAGGTTTGTCATCCTGCTCTGCGGATCTCTCTGGCGCATCTTCTGTGACTTGTTTTTTTGGTCGTCCTCGTTGCTTTGGATGCGCGATTTCGTCAACGTCGGCTTCGTACTCGTCTGGTCGATCTTGCGACGCGCTGGCGACAGCAGGTTTGGACGCGTTCGCAGGCCGGCCACGCTTACGAGCTTGCGGTTTTGCATCTGAAGACTAAAGCGGGCGTTAATACGTATTAGTTATAACCAGTCTTAAGCTGTGTAGCTTATGGTGGCTTTACTTACCATTATAGGTGGTGTAAAGAAATGGTTTGTTTTGTTGACTTTACTTCAACTGCCTGCTAATTGGCAGTTGATTTGAGTTTCAGCGGCTCCGGGCACTGGGACGGGGAAGCGGGGCAGCCCGTGTTTGTCTCCGCTCCGAGAAACGGCTCAATCTGGGATGGGGATGTCATTTTTCGCCTCAGCCGTGGATGACATGATCTAAATTTAAAGTTACAGCGGTACAGCTACAGTTATGGAAGTACGTAGTTACTAACGTTTGCCACTCTCCGTTGTAATCGATGCGCTTTGTCTTGCCTGTATATCCCAAACAAGTGCTTCATCTTGAGATGCGAGCATTCACAGCACTATCGAGGATGTGAATTGCTCAGCATTATTAATTAGTTCTTCGCCGCCCCAAGAACGACTGTCATCCTGACTTACGGACTCATCTACTACGCACTTTAGCCACGGCTGTCATCGCGATAAGCGAAAGTTTAGCTTCTTCGCACCATCGATGATACAATACGCGATGATGCTGTCCGACGTGTGGCCTCGCGATAGGTATAGTAGGTGGTAGTACACTTGAATAGGCCCGTTTTGCCAAAGTGTGCAGGACTGGTGTGGTCTACTACGTAGTGATCCCTCTCGCGGACTCGCAAAGACGGAACGCGCAAATGCGGGATGACGATGACGGGCCGTTGAGCAGCGTCTCGGTACCGGGCAATGGGTATCAATGACCCTTGAAATCCTTCAGAGGATGGTACTTGTGATTACATATCACAAGTCTCTCTTTTTCTTTTTCAAAGTGTACTACTTGTGTGAGTACTTTGCGTGACCTGTATTCTACATCTATCTGCCTTTACTGTATCTCAATGCAAGCTGAGCGCTCATCACGGAGTCTCCTATTCGTGTGTATTTGCCAGCTCATCAGCACCACGAGGCCAGACAAAGCTCCGAGTTTTTGTATTAGTCAATCATGATCGCACCGTCTCATTATCATTGCATTTTATATTGACGGTGCTGTCAAGGTCAGACTGTAACTTAAGCTGAGGTATGTTGCGCACACAACATTACAGTCCCCAGAATTAAGAGTCATACCAACGTGTCAAAAATGTAGTCAACTGTCAACAGTGGTTCCCGTCAACTAACACAAAACAGTACCTTGTCAAAATTCTGGCAAGTGTCGGTTCTTTGTGGATGAAGACAGAGAGACCGACCCTAACTTGAGCGGCTCTCTTGAGCATTGCTGCCCAAGTCATGCCATGTCGGTGATGCCCCCCGGTATGGACCTGTTAAATGGGTTGGTCCACGACGGCGCTTACAAGAGTTCTTTTCTTTTCTGTCCAAGGCCTGAGCGCGATGCTTTTAACCTTGAGTTATTTTACCGTTTAAAGTGTTCAACGTGCGTGGGATCCAATTATCGTACAAGGGTTTATGTGTTTCCACTTGGGTCAGGGATTTTCTTTAGTATCCAACTCCCAGTTCAAGGTTGTTTCTGTGTTGGCAAAAAGACCAAACCTGACCTGACGCTAGTGCAGGGCAGGGCTGGGCTAGGTGAAGACAACCTCCCTGCTTTCACATGAGTCTTCGAGATGTGGACAGAGCGGGCCGTTCCATATGTCTGAGTGTGTCTGAGACCGAGAGTCTGTGTTTTGAGTTGCATAGTAGATCAGTTATTATAGTATGTGTCTCTCAACTATTGTGTAGCCAAGGCCGACTAAAGCAAGCTGCCGTCAAGATATAAATGCATTGTCATATATACAGAAGCTGTTGATAGTCATGGATACGGTAAGAGACTTATCTCTTGCAGTGTTTCTTGAAGAGTCGAATCTTTTCTGCTTGTTAATTTGATGTTGATGACTTAACTTACACACTCAACCATCAGACATTCACTGCCATGCAGTTTTGGCCCCCAATTGGATATACAGCAAAGTCCACTACATAGTAGAAAAAAAGGCGACCGCATAAACCTGTATCCAAAGCACGCGTGATTCGAAAAACATCCAATCCAATTTATACATTCAGTACTTTTGTCTGTTTATCCGCCCTTAAACTCCCGAGCTGAACCCTCCCTCTGTCTGCTATCTCACCCGGAACCTCCTCGACCCAAACAGCGTGGCAGTTAAACATACCTACCTTAGTACCTACAGGCACATACAAATACGGAAAGGACAAAAAAGGCCCGATCCAAATCAAGAAAGTCCTCACGATCTCAATTGAACCTCTCACGTGTCACTCAGTGAGACATTCTTCATCAAATCTTTGGACGGCGGCCCAACCTCGTCCATTTTTACAAGGCCCGATCCCAATCCCGAACCCGGCCCCGGCCCCGGCAGACTCGCACATCAAATCCACTTTCCTCCTCCGCACAAAGAGGAAGGAAAAAAGATTGTTTCTTCAAAGGAAAAAGAACCTGGAAAACACCACATCACAGCGCTAGACTCGTCTAAAATCCAGACTAACTTAGAAGCGCGGCTGAGGCTCAGCTCAGTTCAGATGCAAGGACGTTCCTTGTTGTTGGGCTAGTTTGGTAGTTAGTTTATAGTGAACCAAGAGCAAATAGGGTCCTGTTCTTATCTAACGTGAGCTGTCTCTGCGGTTATTGCTAGTAGTAGCGTTGCTCGCCTCATTGCCTGAATGGATGGTCTGCCATCGTCATCGGTGATCAACCGTTACCGGCTCTTATAGCTGCAGTCAGTTGACTTAGTTGCACTGCAGAGTGCAGACTGACTTGATCATCGCTGTACTATCCCGTACCAGGCTGGTACCATCTGTGACATACATATCGTTTTTCTGTCTGTCGTGTTGTGCTGGTGCATTTGCGCAATCGCATTTGCGTAGTCTCGAGTTCGTTCAGTCGATCAGTTCAATCCAATTCAGGGCCGCGGAGCCTATCAAAGCCATTCTCCCCCTCCGTCCATCACTCCGGTGCTTGAGCCTTGAGGTGCCTTCCCATCTCACTTGCATTGGACTGAACCTGGACTGGGCTGGATTGGACTTGCCTGCATCTGCTCTTTACTTTTTATTTTTTCATCTCTCTCTTCCCCTCCTCTCACACTTTCTTATTTCTTCTTTTTATCTCCCTTTTTTTCTCTCTCTTTTTTTTGTCATCTTCACTTGAGACTCCTCCAAGTGAAAGACATCAATAGAGATTTGGGGATTGATAATCAACTCGGCTTTTGTTAATCTCGACGACGAGATTCTCCCCACGTATTGCACTGCACTGCACCGCAGCCCGCATCGTCTGGGTTATCGCGCGCGGTAGGGCACTGATACTGAGAAATCAACGATCGATAAGCGGACCGAGAAAGATCTCTCCAGGATTTCTTTCTGTGGTTCCTGTCCCTCTTTAAGGACAACTCTTGTCGCCTTTTACTGCAAAGACTTATCATGACCCCAAACACAAGTCGCATATCATCCTCTCCGTGTTGGAGGTTTCTCCTCTGGGTCTTGACTCCCTGACTATCGCTACCATCATTGTTCATAATTGACGGCAGATCCAATATCACTTGAACTACAATTCCCCGTTTCCTACCGGTCGATCAAGCCAAATATCGGTATCGGTATCTGTATCAGCATCGACTGGCTTGAGGCCTAAAACTGATCCAAGCGAGAACCTGAACCTGACGGGGACCCCCCAGCGACAAGACCCGGCCTTGGCTTGTGCTTGTGCGTGCTGGCTGTCGCTGTCCCACGTCTGTCATCACCTCCGCTTCTTCCTTTTAGTTTCTCCAGACCTTCTATTTTTGTTTCCAATCCTCACCACCAATTGGCCTCGCCGAACTCAAGGTCAGTGCTGGTAATCTTCAGCGCATTGAGAATCCCTAAAGATCAAACCCTCAACCCGCTCTATCACGAATCGCCCACCGCATCGAACACAGAGTCACAGACTACACTACACTTGACTGGGCTGGGCTGGACTAGACCGGGGGCCCAATCGACTCCATCGACGTTCCCCTCTTACACCCGCCGTTGGCCACTTGGGTGCATTACATTTTGCTACTGCTGCAGTGCTGCCACTGTTGCCGTTACCGCTACCTACCGTATGCTCTGTTGGCAGCCCCGCGTAGTATTGGATCCCTACCTCGACCTAGCGACCTGACCTAGCATTGAATTGCATAACCACGCCCACGTCGTCGCCGCCCACGCTCACCCTCACACCCACGTTCACGCCCTCCTCGCCTTGAACCAAGCAAGCACCACTCACTGAGCTGCATTGCATTTACTTGCCTTGCAGTAGCCAACGGTTGCAATTTTTTTTCTTCCTGCCGTTTTTTGTCTGGCCTTCCGTCTTTCTCATCCTTTTCCCCCTTCACTCCAAGGCATTGATTGTTCTCTGGCCTGGTACATCACAATCATACCAACTCTACCGCCTCACTCAAAGTACTTCTGTCACATTGACTACAAAGTATATCTTTGTTCCTTTTTTACTTCCGGATCGGCTCGTCCCCGTCCGTTTGTTTTACCCCACACCATAGTCAACCAAACCAACCATTCCTCACCTTGATCGATAATACTGTCAGCTTGGTTTACCTTGCTGCTGACGGTCGAGGTCAAGACATTGAGACTTCTTATCCGTCTTTCTATCAATTTGTCAAGGATTAAATACCTTGACTCAATTGACGTTTACTTCAGCCCATATCATATATACGTTTCTTACTAGACAACTCCAAAGTCTATCCATCTACACTTATACACCACATCAGCCATGCCGCCGAGAAAGACAAGCCTCCGGCGGCAGCCCGCGACGCCAAATCTCAACGTCGCTCAACTCCAAACCCAGGTCCAGGAACAAAATCAAACTCTCACCGCCGACCCAAACTCGCCGCCGGAGACCCCCACCACGTCGCCGCCATTCTTGCGGAAGATTAGTCTCAAACCTCGACGCCAACCTGACTTTCATGATTATTTTCAACCCTTGGATTCAGATCCCAACATCAAACCTGTTGGCGATGGTCACCAATTCAGCTACCGGCCTTCGCTAGGCCCCGAACAGCTGAGCCCTCGCTCGTCTTCCTCATCCGATATGCTTGACGAAGACAGCAGTGATGATGAAAGCACCAGCGAAGATGAGGATCAGTCAGCTAGTCCCAGCATACGCAGCATGGGAAACGTTACTGGCCCAGCGGTGTCCTCGCCAATTGACGATTCTGATGTTGATCTTGGCGACGATACCGATAGTTCTAGTGATTCCGATACTGCTTCTGAGTCCGATTCAGATTCAGAATCTGATAGATCAGGTGCTACTGACGAGGCCGAAACTTCTCACATCACTGTCACTTCTATGGCTACAGTTACCTGTAATTTTACCCTCGAAGATGTTGACCCTATGGATAGCGATTGCGATGGACTCGATGTCCTACAACCTACCGAGATCGAATCCAATCGCAGTCGCTCGAGGTCACGGCACAGGAAAGAACATAAGACCATGGTTAAGGATTTCCGGAATCTCCAATGCAGCAACGAGACATCAGACAACGAGCAAGGCGCTGATGCGGAAGGCGAAGTCGACGCGGAGATACAATTTCTCAAACGGCGCGAACAAATCAAGAAACTCCGTCGAATGAGCATGGGCAGCAGCTTTGGCAAGCGAACACATAGCGAACTCAGCGATTCTGAAGACGACGGCGAAGGACTCGATGCCAACGAAGTCGGCTCTAGCGCACGTCGCATGCGGAGAAAGATGCACCGCACCAGCTTGTTGTTCCATGACCCGCCCCCTGCGCGGATCGAGGAACTTGAGGAACCTGACTCGAGTGAGGAGGATGACCTCGTGGCGCACCAGCATGTCGCCAGAGAATTGCCTTACTGGGATATCGAAATTATGGAGATGGATTCAAGCTAGAGCTCAGGACCCTGCAATCACGCAGTGCATCAGCTGCGACAACTACCATGCTACCCTGGCCACCATGAGCATGAATATTAATGACATTACGAGGAGAAAAGGCGACCAGGGGTCCCTTTGACGACAATAACGACTCACCTTTTTACAATCTACGAGCATGACACCGCCTGCACCGACCAGCCAGCCCCTGAGCCTACCAGGGTTTGGAGAAAGGGGAGCCATTGATTGTGTTCGCCCTGCCCACAGCCTGTGGTTCGTTTATGCATCAGGCGGTTATAGAAAGATGAGAAAAAGATTTGACCATAGAGAATGATATTGGATGTTTTGCATAGAGTTAGCATCAAGGCCAAAGACAACGAGTCGAACACGAGATTTTCGCATTGGATTTCATTGGGATACCTTTAGACTGTTATTACATGTCGATTTGTTACTTGAAGAACATTGTGTTTGAGCGCGTACGGGAGATGACCATATATGGAGAAAATAGGTACGAGGTCTGACAGATAGCTCGAGAGCGCAGCTTTGGCATTTTATCGTCATTTCAAGCATTTCTAGACTGCGATAGATTCTGGATCCTTTCTCACATCTTGTTTTGCGCCGTTATAAGCGGATCATTGATTGGGTAAATATAATCTGATTCATTGCGAAGAGCTGCAGATTCCCGTTTCTCAAAACATCAAGAATTCACCTCGATAATGTCGCCCACCTTGAATTCCCTAGGATTGGACATTATCTGTTTTGTTCCTGCAGCTCTTGGCTGATAGTGAGGTCTTGGTCTTGGCTTGGCTAATCGGCAGGGATGGAAAGCTTGAACAAATGTTTTCCACAAATCTAGCTACCTACAGAGCAAGTTAAACTGTATCTCTTGTTCCGTGGTAACACTGCATCTCGGCCATGAGCCATATGCCAAAGAATGTGGAGCTCCTCCCGGCTATGCCTACCTTCAATCGGGGGTTCTTTCGTAGGCAATTTCGTACTACGAGGTTCGCACAAATAGGTAACGTTAGTTAAAGATATGAGGTAGAAGTGTTGAAGTCTGTGTACGAAAATCACCGATGAAGTAGTCTTTTCTACAATAGGTACCTTAGTAGTCTCTACCTACGAGAGTGCGGGATAACGTTCGATCATCCAGATCATGCAGGCGTGTAAGTGATTAGCGGTGGGGTGCTTATCGATAAGAGCTGCCCGCGCTGGTTGTTTTGAAACTCCACCAACATAAGCTATCATCTCTTACCAGTAAACCCCAATTTGAGATATGCTTCCTCATCCTTGATAATCTGCTGAATTCTGTTCATCTACTCCAAATTGTAAACCAAAATCGTGCCGTCGGCATTCAGTGCTCACCATGTCACTCCTCTCTGCGCACCTGGAGCAAATTGGCTATTCATGCCAAGGCATCGACTCTCTCCCGTAGGTAATTAACGAGTTCTCCATGTACGACACAACTAACGGTTAGTTTCAGATTCCCTCGACCAAAGATCTTCACCAACGCCCTCCTCTCCAACCACGATATTACATCCCTCATCCGCGACACCGAACCCCACGAACGCGCTCTCTTCTCCGTGCCGCCGCCTCCTCCACCTTCAACAACCCTCAAACCTGCAGAGCCAGAGAAGAAAAAGTCGTCGGGTAGACGCCAGACCGTCTTTAATGTAGCTTCTGGAGAAGTCACCACAGGGCCCCCAGCGCGCACAGGCACACATCCTCGCCGACAGACGGCTGTGGCAGCGGTGCTGGGCGGCCAGATGCACGATGAGCTTCGGCGTGGAGAGTCAGACCGCAAGGGCGACGTAGATGTCAATGTCCTACTTCGCGGCGCTGAGAAGCTATGCGGCGTGTACGAATTGCCCGGTGCAAGGGAACGTATCGCTGCCCTGAGGAGTAAATATGCGCACGGGAAGAACACGGCGGCGTACTACGAGGCGCGAGTCGCAGAGCAGGCG
This sequence comes from Fusarium avenaceum, assembly GCA_025948275.1. NCBI lineage: Eukaryota > Fungi > Ascomycota > Sordariomycetes > Hypocreales > Nectriaceae > Fusarium > Fusarium avenaceum. Next base: position 1,249,550 of record CP109670.1, on the reverse strand, counting down.
GAGCAACTGGCGAGCCTAGACCATCGGGATTGGTATGAGGAGGAGGAAGAGGAAGAAGACGAGGGTGATGTCTGGACGGAGGAGGACTTGAAGAGGGAGGAGGATGAGGCTAAGGAGATGGAGGTCAAGAAGAGGGAGTTGCAGGTCAGGTTAAGACAGATGGAGAAGGACCTGGGAGACTTGATGAGAATGTGAGATGCAGAGTGGATGATACCCTTATGAGAAACGACGACGGTCTATTAAACAGAATTGGCGATCTATATAAGTCTATTTGTGATGGTCACGCATAGTTACAAGTCTACTGGTTCTTCAGCAGCCTCATCACGCGCCAGAACAAGCTTTTCCAAAATGTCCCCGACATCTTCAGCACCATCCACGGTAAACTCTCCGTTGATTATATACCGTGGCACACCCTTTACGCCCATCCTCTGCATCTTCAAAACCTCAGCGTCAACCTCCTCACCACCATCATCCCCCTCCAACCACTCCCTCGCCATTTCTCTATCAACACCCGCCCTTTCCGCCGCACCAGCCAAATCCTCCTTACTAGTGATATCTCCTCCCTCCAAGAAATACATCCCCATAATCTCCAGCGCAACCTCCATCTCACAGCCAACCTTCCTACCCAGCTTTTCCAAGCGATGCGCATCTCTCGTATTCCCAATCACCGAGTCAAAGCTGAACTCCAGCCCTTCCCTCCTGGCAATACCATTCAGCCGAGCTTTCACGGAGGGGACTTGATCGGCTCCCCATTGCGAGGCTATCTTGGAGACAAGGGGCTGCGTCGGGGTGTTGGGGTTGAGTTGGTAGGCGTGCCATTTTATGACAATGGTGTCGCTGGACGAGACGGTTTTGAGATAGAGGGTTATGGCGCGGGAGAGGCGGAGGGCACCGATGAAACACCAGGGACAGACAGGGTCTGATATGGCGGTTATAGATATCGTAGGCATTTTGGTATTTGTACAAAGTTGGGATGGGGGTGTATTGGTTACTTGGCTGGATATAGAAAGACTTGACTGAGAAGAATTGGATGTACTGGGATCTAAGAAAGACAATAGCTATGCAATAGCACTGTTGTCTGGTTTAATTTAGTGGAGGTTAAGCATTATATGTACTGTTGCAGAGCTCTAGTATCGTCTATATAACCTCAATGAAGGGGCGGAATTCCGCCCGGTAAGGAGTAAACTGTAGCCTCACCGTTGGCATACCAAACACACGGGCGGCAACATCTGTCAACTGACAATTAGTAATCTGTAATTTAACGTCATTATTCATAATTTTGAAGATTGCTCTCCGGGTATCATATTCTATTCTATCCAATATCCATCTCTTTATAATGTCTCAATGGCCCCTGTTTTGTCTTCTGTACGGATACGGTTCGTGTCTATGTACTTCTCTAGGTCTCTGTGACCGGCCCCCAGGGCGATAGAAGTCCCCTTCTATTCTTGTTGAGTTCCAGTGGTTCAGACGGCCGGGCTTGGCTTGCTGCTGGTCTTGTCTTGAACCCGTGCTTGACATGCCACCATGTTCAGATCCGGCCCTTGCACTCCCCGCCGTGGGCGTGTCGTACTGCACAGCCCTGTCCCAATCGGCTAATTTTGTATATGGACTTCTGAGCCAAGCTCTCAGCTCGTGAAGGAAAAGGCGAGTGTTATCTTTTCCTAAGAAATCCGCAATCATTTCCTCTGCCTGGCCAGCGCTGCCCATAATGTCCACGGACTTTAAGACAGCAATGATGTACTCGAGAAGAAATTCAGCATTGTTGGCCCTTCTTTGATGCATGATGTTTCTTGAACTGCTGTCTGCTGGTCCTGAGGATTCTGCCGCATCGGCATCGGGGTTCAAAAATGAAAAGACCTGCAGCTCTCGTCGAATCCACATACGTGCGCGCGACACCAATTCATTGTCTGCACAGAGTGCAGCTGGAGTCAATTCACGGTATCGTGATAGCCGATTCGAGCCGACGTGCTTTGAGTACCGGTTGTGGCGGTATACATCCCGCCGTCGTGCGATGTCATCCGAAGGGTTTAGGCTCAGTGTCTCATAGCGCGATCGGTGAGAGTAGGGATGGCGTCGTGGAGGGATTTGACGACGGATGGAAGATGCATATGATCTCGTATCGGATTGTTGCGTTTGAGCTTTTGGTATGGACTTGGGAACGGTGTAGGTCTTTGCGACTGGTTCATCGAGGGCGTGGCGAACTTGAGAGATAACGGCCTTGCAGAGGGGGCATTTTGGAGATTGCTCGAGCCAACTGAGGAGGCAAAGATAGTCAAAGTTCCGGTGTTGACAGGGAACAGCCTCGCAAACTTCGGCGATGCTTTCGAGGCAGATGACGCAGCAGTCAGTGGCGTCCTCTTGCCTTGTGGCTATTTCGTCGAGGGTGTTTTGAAGTACTTGACGTTGTAGATCGTCTGCAGGCTGGTCCGATCCCATAACGAACGGTATATATAGAGGCAACGTGGCGCTAAGGCTAGTGATGGTACGGAGTAGCGATTCCAAAAAAGTCACAATGCAAGAAAGTATGTTGAAGCTGTCGCGATTCAAGATGAAATGATGAATAAGATCCCATTGATGGAGGTGGGGTTCCAGCGGGTGGGCCCGTTAGTCCCGCGCCTTCGCCTGCAACTGTCATGACGTGGGACCCATCCTGCCATCCTTCGCGTTGAGTGGTTCGCGTCCTGCATTGACAATACCAACGCGTTTTATCTTTAAGGTAGTCGCGACATTCAAATCCACTTTCCCTCATGACCATCAATTTGCTGTGCATTTCCATCCAAAACCGCAACTTCGCTCTTGAGACTTCGAATAAACAACTATCTGGCTATAAGAATGGACGACAATACAAGAACAGAATATGAAGCCCAATCGCAACAACTACGTATTGACTTGAAGGCATGGGAGACCAACTGGGCGACGGCACACGAGGGCAGGAAGCCAGGAAGAGGGGATATCAAAGCAAATGAGGAAATTGGTAAGCTTTTTGATCAGCACTTGAATCAATTCGCATTCTAACCGCCAACAGCTTTCAAATATAAACAATACAATAAAGTTCGGGATATACTCTCTGGCAAGATCCCTCCTCCCTCAAAAGAAGACTCAAATTCCATAAAGCGAAAGCCCGATACTTTACCAGCACAAACGCCCACCAAACATACCAAGCACCTCGAAACTCCTGCCAAGAACCGTACACAGGACCATGATGAGGATCTTATGAATACCCCTGCCATTTCGCGAAAGCTGTTCACTCCTACTTCAGTAACATCAGTTGGCCCGACCCCACAAAGAGATGGCCGCGTCCTCGGACTCTTCGACTTATTGGTAGAAAAGGAGCTGGGAACACCAGAGAAGAAAAACTCTACAAACAATTCCGGATCTGCACGAAAGGTGAATGCAACTCCGAGCAAAAGGTCAGCCACAATGGATGAGGATGAGGAAGAGAAGCTTGGCCGAACACCTATGTCGTCTAGCAAACGTCAAAGGTTGAACCACTTCATGACACCGTTGAAGAATAAGGATGGAAACAAAGACGCTGTTACGCCCTCTTCGGTCTCAAAACTCCAATTTGACACACCGGCATTCTTGAAGCGCAACACCCTTCCGGTTTTGGACGAGAATGATGACTTCGATGCCCCAGCACCCTTGCGACTACCACGGAAACCTTTCACCAGAGGTCTCAGTGAAATTGTGGCAAGCCTACGAAAGGTTGAGGAAGACAATTTGGATGATGAATTGGACGCCCTGCGTGATGTTGAGAATGAGGAGATGGGTGAGCCCAAACCCAAGACGTTGTTCCCATCCAAACCGAAAGACGACATATTGGCTGAAGACAGCCTAACGCGACCGTTACCGCTTGGTGGCTTTGACGATGAAGGGTTGTACGACAGTCCAGTGGAGGAAGACGGACACCCTACGCGAGTATACAAGAAGAAGGGCCAGAAGCGAACAACAAGAAGGGTCAAGATGCGCCCAACTTTGACCAAGAGACCCGAGAACATGATAGGGGATCCCCAAAGCGACGTTGAGAATGATGAGCCAGGGGCTGATGGTGGCGATGCTGGATCTGATTTTGAGGAAGTGGTCGAGAAGAAGCAGAAGCAGAAGCCTGCCAAAAAGGAGGGCACAGTCAAGAAAGCAGCACGAAAGGTCAATGAGCTGGCTCATGCAAACTTTCAACGACTCAAGCTTAGAAATCACGGTGCAAAGGGAGGACCAGGGTTTAACAGTAGATTCCGCCGACGAAAGTGATGAATTCACATCTGATTTTGGCCATAGGCCAAAGGGTTATCATGAGATGCATTCTACGGCGTTCTGGTCAAGGGATATATTTATACCAATAGACGAGGGTAGGGGACGATGTGTTTGTCCGGTTTTGTTGGCATAGTTAAGCGCTTTAGCTGAGATAAATCAACAAAATTCTGCAACCTTTTTTATTCTTGCTTCTTAGTAAATAATATTTGCATTCAATCCCTCTTGCATTAATAGTAATGATGATTCAGAATCCCAAGTTCGTTCTTACTCGAGGCAGGTTCCCGCTCTTTATTGAGGCATGAGTCCCTTTTCAGGTTTAGCGCATGTTTTACGCCTTGGAAGGAAGCAGCGCAACACTACAACCACAACCACAGTGATTCACTGCCCTTTTCTTTCTGAATGCATATAACAAAGAAACACAGCCAAGCAAAATAACCCACTCAACTCAACCCTTTCACTCCTTTTTTGTTTCTGCAGAATATTTTGAGAGTATAGACTTCCCGCTTCCAAACCGGAAGCTCTTTGTTTATAAGGACCTAAAATTCAGCGTTGTGTAGGTCCGCGCGCATCTCACTCGTTATTTCTAAGTGCGTCAAAGGAATTCAACTATCTTTGTTTGCGCCTCGTCTTTTGTACACCAATTCTCGATCGCATTTACACAAGCAGATCTCAAAACAAATATTCAAAAACCGCAGACTTTTGAGATTGTCTTTTTCCAGATGCGTGTATCTCCTACTAAGCAGAATTTGAGAGGTATACATCGCTTGTGTTGGTTGAAGGGTAACTGAGGTTTTCGGTCCCCTTGCTTCTGTTCCGTTCTTTTTCTCGAGCACGACACAATATTCTACATATGCGGTAGCATGCGACTCCTCCTCCAGCATGCCGGTAAGACTCTTTCTCAGAAGAATTATGACTTAAAAAGCTAACATTATCGTTAGCTCATTGATTTTGACGAGGATGGTGAGACTGACCTCCCATCAGAGGTTCTGAACAACCCCAATATTGATTGGATTTCATTTTCAAATCACGATGAGGTCCTCAACGATGTGATCGAAGATGCATTTGCCCCCCAAGAGCCAACAGCAACTCATGATTCACCTAAGATGTGGACCAGGTTTGGTGAGATGCAGGAAGAGGAGCGCATGACTCCTATGGAGCAGATCGACTTGTCACCAAGTTCTCCTACGCAGAGCCCCCCAGAATACGGCTCCAGTCCAGAAGATCTTTTTGAAGGCCTCGATTATGAAATGATTGACGCTTTTGAGCCAGAGACCACAGTGCAGGATGATTTCAGTCTTGTTGTAGGCGAGGCAGCTGCTTCAGCTGAGCCTATCGAACAGGCAGACATCACGATCACCGAAGCCAGCGTGCGGGAAGAGTCTTTAAGCAACGTCGTCAGAGTGGAGCTTCCAGAAAGTCTTCTCCTCGTCCCCAGATCTTGCTACGAACCATTTGAGCCTGGTGTGCCTGTTGTCAAGGAGTCTGGAGCTGTTACTCGGCTTCTCGAGGCGGCAAAGCAGGCAGGTCAAGACGTCGATGATTTTGTCGAGTTCAAACTTGATGACTTTGCTATTTACTGCATCCGGCCCCATTACGGACAAGAGATGTGCTCTCTTCACCACCTACATACCAAAACAGGCTTCAGTAACTTTCTATTCGACGGGAGATTGAGTGTTGGTGGCACATCTTTCTTCGTCCGTGAGGTACCCATAGACGCGCTTCCTATCGGCGATTATGGCACTTTGTCAAAATACACTGTTCGTGACAAAATATGGATTCGATCAAGGATTAATTCTAAGCAGAACATATACTACCGCTTAAATCAGCCAGCCAAGGAGTATCGCCGTTTTTTCGTCCCTTTCACCTGGGTTGCTGATTTAGCTAAACATTTTGTCGAATATCTTATGGTCATGGGTGAAAGCAAGCATGATGTTAGCATCTTTCATTTTCGCTCGACTTTCAGCAACTGGTTGGCAAAGTCAAGGAAGCGGGACCCTGTGTTCATCTCATGGAGAGATGAACATCCAAGTGATGACTTCAGAACTTCAATTGTTGCAAATTCAGCTTTCTTGTACAAAGAAGCCATTGGCGTGCTGGGAGAGAAGAAGGGGCGCAAATACTCCCTTTGGGCGGAGATATGGTATTTTCAACGGTACGAACGTTCTGGGCTTGTGAAGGCACCAACAGAATCTCGGAGTCGAAGCGTGTCGGTTACAAATGAAGCGAAGAGCGTTAAGGACGTTACACCTACTATTGTGACCCAGTACACGTACGACTGTTTCCGTCACTTGCCCTTCGGGCACAGGCTCAAGGCTATGCAATTGAGCAACAGAGCCCAACCGCTGCAAACCGAATTAATTCGGAAGCGTCACTTGGAGCTCCCTTCGCCGGTACACAAGAATGCTAAGGACATATCGACGGCTGGGCGACAGCAGATTGAAAACATCCAGCCGGGTGACACAATCTCGACAACGCGAGATACTGAAGAGTCAGGTACGCAATGGAGGCGTGACATTCCACACGGCTTCAACGACGTTGACCGCTGGTTCGGACTCGTCCAGCGCGTACATGTCAACAAGCATGGCCGACGATCTTTCGATGTGATCTGGTACTACCGACCTGTCGACACCCTATGTGCTTTGATGAAGTACCCCTGGAACAACGAGCTGTTCCTTTCTGATCATTGCTCTTGCAGGGAAAGAAGCAAAATCTCCGAAGACGAGGTGTTAGGTGTTCACCTAGTTGAGTTTGGGGGGACATCGGCGACCGAAGCTGAGTTCTTCTGCCGGCAGACATACATCTGCACTGAGCGAAAATGGATAACGCTCGAGAGGGACCATCTCCACTGTACTCATATACGAAAGATACCCAAGCTACCAAAGTTCCGACCTGGCGAGACTCGGCTCATTATGATCGACAAGGCGAGCGGTCGTTCCGAACCCTGCGAGTTTGTCACGTTTTATGAAGAAGAAGGCACTGGCATATACAGGTTCCGGAGGCTGTTGAGAAGACACCAAGTTGATCCCTCAGCGTCAAAATCTCGTCCAAACGAGCTGGTGTACAGCGAGAACCTTGTTGAAGTGAAGGGGAAACGTGTTCTCGAGCCTTGCCATGTTCGATTTTTCAAAGCCGGGAAGAAGATACCCACACCATATGACCGTGATGGTGTGGGTGGATTCTTTTATATCACTCACGAAGAAATATTGGACGAAGAAACGGCAACCAAGTCATATGCGCCTCTTGAGACGCTCCCAGTCTCGCTGCAACAAGGCCATGATCCATCTGAATCTATACAACGGCTTCGCGGGCTAGATCTCTTTTGTGGTGGTGGCAACTTTGGACGTGGACTTGAAGATGGGGGTGGTATCGAGATGAAGTGGGCCAATGACTTTGACGAAAAGGCTATACATACATATATGGCCAATACTTCAGATCCCGGAGAGGTCTCGCCCTTTCTGGGCTCGATAGACGATTTACAGCGACTCGCCATCAACGGTGAGTTTGCCGACAACGTACCTCCTATCGGAGACGTTGACTTCATTTCAGGTGGCAGTCCCTGTCCCGGGTTTTCAGTTCTGACAAACGATAAGACAACCGAGAAACAACGGAAAAATCAGTCTCTCGTCGCTGCGTTTGGTTCTCTTATCGATCTCTACCGCCCCCGTTATGGACTTCTCGAGAACGTCCCGAGCATTGTCCAGCGCAAAGCCAATCGCGACCAGGACGTGTTCAGCCAAGTAATATGCGCCATCGTGGGTCTTGGCTACCAAGCTCACTTTTTCCTACTTGACGCTTCTTCCTTTGGTTCACCCCAGCGACGTTCTCGTGTCTTCCTGGCTTTCGCCGCACCAGGCCATCGGCTCCCTCGCCGACCCGACCCAACTCACGCGCATCCTGCAGGTACTACAAAAGATAGCCGTGGAAACCTTCCTACGGGAGAACCAATGGTGGAGCGGATTATGACGGAGGCTACGCCTTTCGACTTTGTCTCAGCCCGTGCTGCGACCGCTGATCTTCCTGCTATCTATGACTCAAAACCAGATATATGTGTCCCATACCCTGACCACCGTATCTCTATAGGTCTTACAGCTCGCTTACAGAACAAAATAAGGCTTATTCCGACTCAGCCTTGGGGTATGAACTTCGCCCAAGCATGGTACGGTCTTGACCGCAGCAAGGCAGGATCTGGTGTTCTTACACCTGCAGACCGTCTTGTCTTCCCCCTGGTTCAAATGCCTTACTGGATCGAACAAAACCCGCATCAAACGCATATGGTCGCCAACGCCCAGATCGCCTCATAGAAACCATTGTGACAGGTCAAAGTCCGGACGACGCTAAGGCTGGCAGGACATTGCACTGGCGAGAAGACCGTGTTCTGACTATCATGGAGACACGCCGAGCGCAAGGGTTCCGAGATGACGAAGTTCTGCTGGGCTCACCGGCTGATCAATTCAAGATTGTCGGGAACAGTGTTGCACGGGAGGTGGCTGTTAGCCTGGGTGCTGTGTTTCGAGAGGCCTGGACGCAGAGCCTTGCTGATGAGCGTCACCTTCAGTGCGGTGATGTCACTGCTACCTCTGCAGTATACTCTGAGGCACCGGCTCGTATGGGGATCGAAGTATCCCCCTCTGTCAACATAGAAAGGCTCTCGTCTAGTGAGCTCTCGTCTAGTGGGCTCTCGTCTAGCGGAACATCCGCCAGCACGAGGGGAACTCCACGCTCGCAAAAGTCACGCAGTCATTCTCGCGCGAGTCAAACACCATCGACGACACCATCTCCAAGGAATCCTGCCAAACGCCGGTCCGTCCGCACAGGTCCTCGAGCATCCAAGTCACGCAAGTCGAATAAAGACGAGACTCCCAGCCGAGCAAACTCCACCACTTCGGGTCGCAGCAGGCAGAGTGGTTTGAGACACAGCATCACGAATGAATAGTTTTGTACATATGACATTGGGCAGAAGAGATCGTGGGAGAGTTAGGTATGTAAGCAGCTTTGCTGTTTGTGATTTTGTGGCTGGTCTGAAGACCGGAGGAGTCTGTCATATAAGTAAGAACATTTATAACTAGAGAACTTGAGATAATTCATTCATACAAGATACACAAATATGATTGTTGTTAATCAATTGAAGACTGTCGTTAATGTCGTTAAAAAAAAAGGACTCGCTAGTTGCTGATAGGGCTTAACTGTCGAGGAAACCCAATGCCTCAAAACTCCAAATCAACTTTATGCTAATAATCTTTTTGCTCATAGATGCAACCTCTTGTCCCAAAGAAATCAGCGATGTAGTGTAGTACAAGCACTCGAACCCAAATATTGCGTTGCTCACTCTTTTCCACCTCATCAGATGTCTCCATTTACTCTGATGTTTCTAAATCCTTGAGCGTCATCACCTTTGCGCCCATAGGAATCTGTCCACCTCTCATCTTAATGCTGGCGTAAGGGACGCCAGATGCCTGCCCAAGAATGGTAACCAGCTCGCGTCCGGAAACCACGAGCTCTTTGCCTGTGTAGCCTTTCATGGCACATTCCTTAAAGATGTGCCCGATCAATCGCTCGCCGAGAGTTTCGATGCTGCGGCCACTGGCCCAGCCCTTATCGTTACTGAGGCGCTGTAGGAGAGAGAAGAGGGATGTGCGAGTATAAGTATCCATCTCGGGCGTGGGCTGGATGGTGATGCCCACCTTACCAACAACCTGTCGCAACTGCTCGATACATTGTTCAGTCCGCAGGGGACGGAAAGTAAACTCTGTTGCGAATCGACTCTTGATTCCCTGGTTACTACGTAGAAGGCGATCCATATCCTCTTCGTAGCCTGCCAGAACTATGATGAGCTTGCGTGCAAACTGTGGCTTCGTCACAGCATCCACTAGCTCACTGACTGCCTCTTCAGCGAATGATCCGCGGCTTCCAGCTAGTCTGTATGCTTCATCGATGAACAGCACTTTGCCAAGAGCCGATTCGAGCAGACGGCGTGTCTTGGGACCGGTTTGGCCACAATACTCGCCTATCAGCTGCGACGCAGAGACGTCCACCACATCTGCTGCAGCAAGTAGACCCATATCGTAAAAGATCTGGCCCAGCTTCCGTGCGGTTGATGTCTTTCCCGTTCCAGGAGGGCCCTTGAAAACATATGTGAAAGGGACGTAAGGCCTTGGGTCGACATTACGCAGTCGCATACCTTGTACCATGTACTGGTACGATTCGAACTTCGATATGATTTCCTCGAAGCCAACAAATTCATCGAATAGGGCGCGGGTGTTTGCCACAGCATGTGATAGACGATCGTAATCAGCATCAAAGTCCTGAGGCTCCAAAGATACAGCGTCGATGTCCTCATCTTGGGGCTTCTTTTCTTTGGTGATGCGACGGAAACGGGCTGAAATTGCTTTGGATAGTAGGTTATCCACCTCGCCTCCATTGCCAAAGTTCGGTCGGACAGAAGCTCGCTTCAAGACCTCAAGAGCAACCTCGCGGGCTTTCTCGGTGGCAATCAACTTCTCCTTTGCCATCTTGAGGTCCAGCACCTTCCCCAAGGCTTCTTCACTAAAGTTCTCAAACACAAACGCTGTGTCCATGGGAAATCTTCGCGCCAAGCCCGGATTGGCATTGGCAAACATCTCCTTCATTTGCTCAGGGTAACCGCAGAGAATAACACAACGATCCTCCCCAGCCGCACCAGTAACTTCGGCGACGATGGTGTCAATTATACCACCTCTGAAATCACCATTCTTAGAACTACCAGCGCTTCCGTTGGTGCCTGGGTCGAGCATGTGGGCATCATCAATGATGAGAACATTGCCCTTTGCTTCCCGCAATGCCTCTTGAGTATTGTTTTCAGATCCTCCGATATACCGATCTAAAAGGTCAGCAGGGCTCTTTGTGATGACATCGCCCTTTGATAATAAGCCAAAGTCGGCTAGAATTCTGCCGTAGAGCTTTGCCACTGTTGTCTTGCCTGTCCCTGGAGGTCCCAGAAATACACGGTTTGGCGAAACGTGCAAGGGATCGTCTCCACGCATCTCCCGAATAAAGTTCTGGTTTACTTGGCTCACCACAGACAGAATCGCTTCCTTGACATCGTCCAATCCAACAAGTTCTTGAAGCTCTTTCCAGGCAGGGCTCTTCTCGGGACCTAGCGATGGCTTATTTCCCAGCAGATCTTCTTTAGTCATGCTAAAATCCTCCAAATAGTTTCCGTTTTTTCGAGCTTGGACGAAACGATCGAGTTGTCGTCTACAGGCTTCGAGAAATGCCTTTTTGACGGGCCAGATGTTGCCGAATGTTTTGTCGCTGGATCCTGAAACGATCCTGCGGATCAGAATCTTAACGTAGAGGCCATCGTAACCACCCTCGACTTCCATCTTATTTTTGAACCACTTCCGCATCATACCATGGAACACTACTTGCAGTTCTTGCGCGGTGTAGTTAGGCAGCTTCAAGACGGGAAAGTGACTTGCAACTTCATGACTGTAGCTCATCAAATCTGACAGGCCCCATTCACCATTGCCGGCCACAATGATAACGACTTTACCAGGCAGATCCTGAGAGCGAACATAGAGGCTCCAAAGGTTACAGTCATCGCCATTCATGAGATGGGCATGGTCAATAATAGCAATCTAGGTGGATTAGCGACACACAACTTTAGCAGCAGACAGGTTACTTACACAACCACCACAGGCGTTGCAGGTGTTATGGATTGTGCCAAGAGTTGATGTTTTGGACATGTTGTAGGCCGAGAATCTGTTGATCCCGGTGAAAACACCAGACTTCTTAACAACGCCAAGAGACACAAGATACTTGGCATAAAGACGGGACAGCATCGTTTTGCCTGTTCCTTCACCGCCCATGAAAACTGCGTCAAAGTTTTCTTTCTTGAGATCGGTCTCGCGCCTTTCAGCTGCCTTGACTTTGGCTTTTGCCTGCAAGAAGAATGATTTCGCTTCTTCCAAGCCAGGTAAGGACATGATCCGGTCAAGGTATTTGTTTTCTGACTTTTCCACCTCCTTTTGTCGCAGCCACTCAATTCTCGAGGCAGATTCATCCTGGCAATCTTGGGGATCGAGGCCGTCAATCGTTTCGGTATCAGAGTCGTCGTTATCTTCTTGTTGCGATTTTCTGGGTTGTGTCAGTAGACGTTTGTGGAGCATTTGATAAGACTTACTCAATCTCGTCTAGAAAATCTTCCATCTCTTTGCAGAGCTCTAGGAACGCCGGCTCTGCCAGAACGGGCGGCTCGTCGTCTACAACAGGTGTATCTTCGGATTCTGACTCGGAATCATCATCAGTATCGTAGGGAAGATCGCCATACAACTTCCCAAGACCAAATTCATCCATGTCCAGATATTCTGCATCTTGATCTTCTTCCTCTGCAGATTCGGCGGATTGAACTACAGTCTTTGAACGTTGGCGTCTCCTTCTCAAGCGACGACGGGGCCTGCGGCTGGGAACAAGGCCGAGAAGACGGCTCACAAGGAAACGGGGTTCATCTGTCAGATAGTCTCTTGCCCATTCAGGATACGTGGATTTGGGCTTGAGACCCAATAGCCAAGAGACGGAAAAGTTGATATCAGTAGATTCAAGCTCCATCATTGCATTGGAGCTGGTTTTTGGCTTTTGTTTGCTCTAAAGATAATAAAGCTACAACTCCCGAATCGGGGGTTTTCAAGAGCTGGTCAACGTCAACCAGCAAGATAACGTAAAAAGAACCCGGCGACAACAATCAGCTAATGTACGGATGCGCGGAAACGGCAGCCGGAGCGGGGGTGGGGGGGTTGAGGAATGGATAAGGGAGATCGCGTGCGACGAGGTGAGGATACGAGACGATAAAGAGGGAGACGAGGCGAGGGGAATGTCGAAATAAACAAATGTTGAGGTTGGAAGCTATCGAGATAAGATGCGGGGAAGAAGAAGAAGAGGGAGGAGGAGGAGGAAGGGAAAGAGGAAACAAGAGGGACGAAAAGACACGAAAATAGAAAGAAAAAGAGGATGAAGCTCGAATTAAGGCTGAGGCATCGTCCCGTAGCTGCCTGCTTAGTTCCAAGCTTGAAGCTGCTGCAGGCAGCCAGCAGCCAATGGCTCAAGATTCAGGGCATGTTACAGTAAGACGGGGGCTGACTGAGGTACCTTGACGGCTTCAGATATGGATCTACAGATGTACAACGTACACCAACAGTGATGGCTTTGGCTGTTGAATGTTAAGATTAGTTGGTTATTTTAGCTGTTCAAGTTTTTCTATAAAGTATAAAATTACTATGAGTGCATGGCCAAACCTCCTCACGATAATAAGCCACCACAAAACTTAGACCACGGTCCATATTTTACTGTAACCCACGTGCTATTCGCAACCCTGAGGCTAAGAAGCATTGACAAAAGAGTCACCCGGCCGGGCAGTTTGGAGCTAGGGCTCCAGTCTCTAGGCTCTAGGCTCTAGGCTCTAGGCTCTAGGCTCTAGGCTCTAGGCTCTAGGCTCCCTGGGCGCATTCATCAACAACAAAAGCTCCAAACTATTCGTCTCCCCTGCAAAACGTAGGTTGCCTCATGCACTGCCACGGGACATTGGCGCATTGGATGGCGGGTAGGGACAATATGGCGACTTCATTGGCTATTGCTGCCTAGTTGCTTGTGCAAGTTGCAAGTTGCAAGAAACGGCTTGACATTGACAGTTGATGTTGGACAAGGGGTCTTTGGTATGTGGCTACTTGCTTTTCGGGGTCATTTGTGGTTGTTAGGACTCCACCATCTGGTGTTATCTGAACAGTACCTTAATCACGACTCCGTATCTACTACGTAGTAGCTCGTCGAAGCCCTCTAAACCACCACTCAAGAGGATATATACTCCTAATTAACAGCAAGTCTCATATATATCTACACTAAAGCCCTCCCTTGTCCTCTAAAACGCCCTCTCCCAGGCGTCATCGCGTTATCAACTTGACAAGGCTGAATCCCAACACGACTCTAACACCAATCAAATCCACCTCAAACATGCCAGCACAGACCCCCGACCCCGTCGCTGCCGAGCTGCGTCCCGCGGGGGGGGCTGCTACAGCCATACAGAGCTCTGCAAAGCCCGTTGAGAGTCCATGTCTACTCCAGGATTTGGCGATTCGGTGGAGAACGGTTCGCCCTGTCGTAGTGGGCGGTGGGGCCCGGGCCTCAAAGGGAGATCGTACGGGCTGTGGTGACAGCGAGAGGATTGAGGAGGGTAGGACACGATGATTACTGAGGGGATGGCGAGATAGATATGAGTTTGGTGAAATATGAATATTAGGAGTCATACACACAAATCTTAGGTTTGTGCATCTTCCCGCAGCACAGCCCTAGAGTACCGATTTGTTGTGCCGGAAACAAGGGATCCCAGATTCGACAACTCAGCTGATAATAGGCCTACAGCGAGAGAGCTCCGTTGACAAGAGTGAGGCGGGCTCAACAAAACAAATAAGAGCAAGTAAATACCTGGCTGAATACTGACTGCTCTACCATGCACCAGCCTCGAGTCTACGCGAAACAAGTCAGCCTTGGGTTAAGAGTCATACTGATAGACTGAGTAATACCTCTCTACTCGAATATATTCTATGCTGCTCCAATCTTCCCCAACGAATCTACGGCATTGATCAGGTGTTAGCCTCAACTACCGGACTCGGACTGTGTTAACCCGGATCAGCAGGGTCTTTTCCAGGCCAGCCAATCTCAGTCTTGACTGCGATATCACGATATTCTACTTGCTGTTGATCGTGAGGCTGCGTCCTAGATAAACGCAATAACCTGAATCATGCTGAGATGAGAGAATCCTAAAATTGATATCTCGTGTTCACGCAGTGAAGTTCAAGCAACAGGAAAAGCCTGTTGCACCAAGTTTAACCCACCTACCCTATTGCTTGACTTACCCTAAACATCAAACCAACGTCCACACAGCACCCAACATCATCACAAACTTACCATTCCATTGCCACATGATCACGTTCTTACATGATCCCTTGAGGTTGCTTTAGCCAGAGCTAGAATTATGAACCGATATCGGACATACTCAACACTCCCACCGGACGAGAATCCCCGGAGTTGCACTTCAAGTTACCTAACAATAGGTTGAAACTAGACATTTAGCAACTAACAGAACATTCTACATCTAACACCGACTCCGGACCAATGGACCATGTCAATGAACCAATCGTATCTATACCAAAGCCATTCGTTCCTGGTAGGGCTGATCTTTGCCTCTGATATCTAAGGGGTACTAGTCTGAGAAACTCGAGATACCAATAGGATGTCTTTACGGAGTAGGCGAGATCTGCTTCTTGAGTCGCTAATCTAGCGGCGTTAAAGTATACCTCGTATTGGATGCGAATTTGCCACCTAAATCGGACTCTATTTAACATGCTCTATCTGGTACAGGGCGAACTCATGACAACTGTATGATGCCAGATCAAGGGTAGTAATAAAGCCGCGATCACTTATTGACTCAGTGTTTAGGCATTGTAAGACTTGATTGCTAATTATTGTGAGCTCTCATAAATGATAGAAATGTCTGTATCAGCCTCATCATGCATGTAGACAGATGGTAGACGACTTCACACTCCACAACCGACTCATTCCGATAGTTTCACACTCCCATTGTAGCTCAGCAAACTTCATGAACTAACATGAGCAATATGTACGCAACAAATACTTTACCCTGCATGTTGAGCCTCATTACTATGCCAACGACCAAGACCACCTCCCTGGAGACACCGGAGATTCGCTGGTGCAAGTCGAACTCCCATGTCTAACGGTCGTCACGCGACCCCAGGAATCCCTCCAGACTCACAGGAACCCGATCGAGGTTGCAGACGGATGTAGGCGAGACGGAACATGTTGATTCACCCCGATGGGGTATTGGGAGTCAAGAGCAGGGCATATGAATGCGACACCGATGCCGTGCCTGCAGCTCTATCGTCATTTCCAAGACACCCAATCATGAGACTGTCTGAGAAATGTAGATACCATCGGTCATTTCCTAGCAGGAGATCATACCAAGTATCTGACTGACAGGCGGGAGATCCACGATGGTCCCGGACTAACGGAACCAGATGCACAGATGATGGTCGAGAGGGAAGAGACGACAACGCGAACAAGCAACGCCGAAACAAGCCTATGAGGAATGAGACATGAAGCAGCTCCCTTGGGAAAAGACAGGGTTCACTTGACTCTTGCCATGGCGATCGGCTATCCACCATACAGATAAAGAATTGACGATTCACCACACACTCCATATCAGTAGCATTGTCCCGCTAGGTTCAATGGCTCGTGGGGTCGAGATTGATCAGCTGAAGGGATAGCAACGGCATTATGCATCAACATGATCCATCACCATCAGCCCTCGGCACCGACCAAGAAACCGGCATGAAGATACGCGCACATGGCGATCATTTAACGCACATGATGTGGGGGCGTGAAGAAGCAAAGTCTATGAATTGCTTTTCCCTTCCCAACTTCAGTATCATATCTGGCCCTCCCTTGTGAGCAACAGCCGGGGTTCACAAGACTCAAGATTCAGCTCTTTCTGTGCCTACCCATCTTAGACAACTAATCTACTGTAGAAGGCTGATCACGGGCGTGCCTTGGGCTCACCAAGAATAATTAAGAGATATGGAGAAGAGGAAAGAGAGCAGAGGACGTGGAGCCCCAGGGCGGTCAAATGATCGACAGAGGCTAGTACCTAGACCACAGAAAGTCAGTCAGTAACGGGTGTTCTAGAACATGCATATGTAGGAATTCTTCCAACCCAATGTCCGTCTATCTCGCTGCAACGGCGTTCCGCATTGTAGACAACGGGCGATGGAAGGGGGGCGTCACGATATCAGATGATCGCCAGAGGGAGAAGGGAACGCGCCGAGCCGAATCATGTCAAAATGGAATGGGGGTTAGACTTTACAATAGCAGTAAATCAAGTTGCAGCATTCCGGTATTTCTTACTACGATTTTGGTAAAAAGACAGGTCAGATATTCGTAAGTCAATGGCAATTGACAGCCAACTCAATTGCTTGCCTCTGATTCGCTATCGGCATGTACAGTATGTACAGCATTTAAGTTGAAGATATCGGGACAGGGGCTGCAGGGCCAACATGCTTCGGTACGGAGCTTGGTTGGTCAGGTGTAAGAAACGGTGCGTTAGAGCCAGAGAGCTAGACGGAAGCAGAATAATTCTTCATTTGCAGGGCCAATATCCTGCGGGTGATGCTGCTGCACTGCAGTGTTTCGTTTACAGTATGTATGTGTATGCGTATGCACATGTCAGGTATCAGACGATCAAGCACTGATCTACAGCGCGATGTTGCCGTTAAAGCGACTGCCAAGACTAGCGGATAAAGAGATTAACTTCGGGCACTCCTATTGATTCATATACGATCTAGACTAACCAGAGCTTAGACGCGCTGGTATAATATTTACGGATACACGTGGCAGGAAACCTTCGAAACGCATCGTATCGCATCGCATTACACTTGCACACGGGCCCTGGAGCTGCGCCTTTGCCGCGGTTGTCAAACTCATGTGTGAGCGCGTGGGTGCAGGGATGAAGATCGTGGGACCTACTTATTTGGGTGTTTTGACCTTGGACGTCCAGGGGTTGTTCCGTGTGTCGTGGGCTCATCTCGACGTCCGCCATGTATCTGTAATATCCGCTGGTATTTGACAAATAGCCCTCGGATCTTGCAGGCAAAGTACGGGAGGTAAAAATATATGCAAGGTTAATAGTTAGGTGAGTATCCGTACCGAGTACTTTTGCAGCAATATCAACCAAGCGAGAGAAATGGGTCACGGACAGGCTAACAGCAAGAGAAAAAAGAAACGAAAGTGCGAGTTCCGAAGTCCGTCACTCTCGCATCGAACGAGTTTCAGAAAAAAGAAAGGAAAAAAAGAATGAGACACCAATACATAACGAGAAAACATTACACAGAGACATCCATCCATCATAGGATCACCCTCGTTGGAGTAGGGATCCAAGTGGCCCCACTATCAACCGGGGGGAAGCATAAGCGTATATTTTCTTCTTCAAAGCCTTCTGGAACAACTGTCACACTGGCCTGGTCTTTGCTTTGGGGTCAGGGGTTTAACTAAAGCCTGGTCTGCGTTTTGAGTCCTTTTGTGGGAGCGGAGCGGGCTCCATCCCTGACTTACGGAGCAAACAGAGGGAGACAGAGAGAAAGGAAGAAGAGAGGAATCCATAATAGCGGCCCAAAGGTAACCTAAGTTTCGTAGGCTAAAAGGCTGAGGTGACATTGCATCGTGTCGTATCCGCTCTCGGTAACGGATTGAAGCGAGAAGGAATACGGATATGTACTATGTATTGAAGGAATGGATCGATAGTTGAACGGGATGAGTAGTTGTTTTGGGCTATTGTGCACGCGACAAGCAGGGAGAAGTCAATTCGCTGAAACTTATGATACAACAATGACAATTGTCTTGGCTTGTCTACATAGTACTCCGTATGTTGAAGCGGCATTTGTGTCTCATCTCTTCTCTCAAGGTGGAGATTATTACTACCACCAATGCTAGTTCTCAAACTTCCAGCTAGTCTCACTGTAAGCACCGCTAGAGACATGAATCCCGAGAGGTTAGAGTTTCCCGCGTAAACGGCCTAATGCTTCCCTTCTCTTCTATTCCAACGGCACAGACGTATGAAGGCAATAACACACACAGCAACTGACCATGCTCAACAGTCTGCGTCTGTGCGAACATCCATCCTTCATGTTGCGACGAAGAAATAAAACAACAGCTACTGGGTGCTGTCATTATGACAGAGGCCAACTGCCGCCCAGGCCCTATTCGGGCTAGAGGCCGTTGTTTGATAGGCTCCGCGTTTTCCCTTGGACGTTGTTGAAGATTGCGATGTTACAGTATCTTTCCCTTGGCCGTGTTTATACGCAGTAACTTAGCTCTCACCTGTTTTTTCTGTCGAGGTGACTGCTACGCTAAAGTTTGTTTTCCCCTCCAGCTCGAGCTGTCACGCCTTTATTCGACCATGATGACGCCGAGCTTGTTGCTTCCGTCTAACTAACTCACCATTCCGTACCGTCCGACCAAACTCGTCCTTCTCTCCCGTATGTACTCTGTACGAAGTATCCTACCGTCGCGAAATAAAGAGGACCCCTGCCTGGTCCTTGGGCCCTTTGCTGCTTCAACTTCAACTTTGACGCCGGCGCACGCGAGGGGTGGAGTTTATATCGGGTCTTTTTTTCTCCATAAGTGCCCCCAGCATCGGGATTCCCTCGCAGCTTTGGCCCATCGCATCTGCCCATCCACTCCGTAGACTCGCTCTAGAAGCTTGTCCGTCGAAACGCAGCGGCAGGCCTAGATAATCCTTGGATCCTACTCTCTGTGGCGCATTGCCGTTCCCGTTTCTTTTCCGTTTCCATCCTGACCGACTACTACGTAGTAGAAACCTGCCTACCTGCCTTTCGGCTTACACAGAAGGGTGAGGCTCGAGTCGCTTTGGCCTAAGTTTACCGAAGAGTGGCCCCGCTAATCTAGAGCAGGAACATGAAAGACATTCTCGGCGGTCGCCCATCGGGATGGCTTACATATTCTTGAGCCTTGGCGTAGCTTGCTGTTGTTTTGACTGGCGGATGGCTCCTGTCTGTGGCCTGGACTAGCTCCAGCGGAACAGGTTCCCCCACTAGCCTACCAGAATTTCCCCTGGTGCCGGCGCTCGGTTGTCGAAGGTTAGCCGGTAACCATTACCAAGGCATACTGTAACAAGGTTAGGCCAGTGAGGAAGCTATCACAGGAAAATGCCACCAAAAGTTGGCACCCATTGATTGACTGGAGGATCTCATCGGCGGGATCGAATATCAGACCGTACTACGGAGTATGTAGGACCCCTATTACGACGGGTTATATTCCTGCTTGTTTCCGCGGTTGCGATGAATGCTTGGCTGCAGCTGGTGGGTCATGAAGCAGAGCACATATATGGAGCACCCGGAACTCACTCCATTAACCATGTCCCATTTATCAGAAGCAACACCCATCACGATGCTTCTACTCCGTACCTACATCTGAGGTAATTGTATCCTTGGAATCTTTCTTGCGGTGAGTATGCCCATTGCTGTACGAGCTGTAGATTCGTCGTCATAGAAAATAAAACCCTTCAGCGAGTGGGTGCTTGCGTCAGGAAGATTAGTTTAGCGCATCCGAGAAGTGTCCAGTGGTTTTCAACAGTCCAACTGCTGACGACTCATTGACAGGCGCACTATGTACGAGCTGGCAATTTGACTGAAGTTTGTTTTTTTCCCGACTTTGACTTTTCTTTCTTTCTAACACTAGACTCGAAACTCTGCTCTTACAGCCTTGCTTCGAGATATAATAATTGGGCTCCGGCAACTCATCTTCGCACAGGACGCCTAGTAGGCCCAGCACCAGGGGGGAAGTTTGATTGTTGTCATTCTCTCTCCCTCTTCCTCTCTCTTCAGTTGGTCCAAGCTGTTTGGTTTAGTTACAGGGTGTTTTAGACAGCGTGCCGGGTGCCGCATTGGCCTTCCATTCAATCCATATGGAGCACTCTCACTAAAAGAAGAAAAAAGAGCCTGCGGAATGGGTTGGATGGAACGGCACTCACATGTCGATAGTGGGTGTCGGTGATTCTTCTCACCCACACACAAACCATGTCCATGCTTTTCTTGGCCCTGCCCAGGTGCCTAGCCTACTAGCTTTCTAGCTGCTGTTACCGTGCAGTATTAACGCAGCTGTTAGCTCTGTTCCCTTGTCTAGTTCTGCTAGCTCTGCTAGCTCTGTCTAACTTGTAATATCTCGTACCCACCTCATGGAAGCAATGGAGCCCAGTTTTCCCTTCTGCAAATGCTCTCTCACCCCTCCATATCCCATGTCCATGCCCCATTTTCGCCCATGTCATTGTCCTATTGGATCCCATTCATTAAAATACCCATCCCATGCCTGCCTCAAACGGTTTCTCAGGTTCGCGAGGGGCCCTGTCTTAAAAACGCCCACCCCCACAGCCACGAGCTGTCGCTTCAGAGTTGACGTTCAATCTTCAAATTGAATTAAAGCAGGAAAAAAAGAAAAAGAAAAGAGACTCAACCCAACTCAACTCAACTCCACGGACGGACGGTCATAAGCCTAGATGAGCTGACTGTTATTCCTTCTTTTTGTCTCTTATTCTTTCTAAACTATTGTCATCGCCATCACCATCGTCATCTTCAGCCTGCCTGCGTTTGGCCTTCCCTTCCCTTCACATCCAAACTACTCACTACCTAAACCTTGTCCGTCTCGTCCGTCGTTTCCGTCGAATCCCCTCCAATTGCCGACCTCCTCCACCCTCATATCTTGTTCATCTCTCATTCTCGATACGATATTTGGGTTTACGCTTCCACGCTCACTCCCGTATTACTGGAGCCGCGACTTTCCGCCCACGCCCCTCTCCCTCTCCCTCTCTATCTTATTAATTGCCCCTCTCTTTCGTCTGAACTCTTGCGTAGCAGTTCTCGCCTTTTCTCACCCCGCGCGCATCTTTCTGCAGGTCCTGGTCAAAAAGGCTTGTCTTTCTCTTTCTCGGTTAACCTTATACGGCATTTAACGACTCGCTTCGACGGTTCGACGGTTCCCTTTGTTCGACAATTTGCCCGGAGCAATTGCACGTCTTGGGTGCTGCCACCTTTCCCACCCATACCTAGACCCATCCCGTACCCTGGTTCGATCGGGCTCGATTCGCTTGAGCCAAGCAAAGCTCCGAAAGCAAACATCCAATTCGAATAAAGACAGTCCCTGGCGCACTCAAAACAGTCAATCCATTATATCCGAATCTTCAACAGCTGCCGTAACTGTAGCCCTGCTGCACTCTGCAACTCAACTGGAACTGCCTGCAACTGCCCTGCACGCGCCATATCGTACCACTACGCCCTCGTCGACCCGGTCCCTGTTCGCGCCTCACGTTTCGCCTTCGACACCTTCTTACAGTATCTGACCTGTTCCTATCGCCTCGACGCCTCGAATCGGCTTCAACTTAGACCAAGCTTCCCCCGTCGTCCCTTGCGCAGTATTGCGCTGCTGATAAGGGAGACTTCTCCCTGTCTCGCAGCCTCGCCAAATCGTCGATACTCTATCCATATCCGTGCCGCGATTCGATTCCAAGACGATACGTCATGACATACATTGTAAGTGCACAACACAAACTTCTCTCAGTCAAATCTCCATATCTTGCCATGTCTCGCCATGTCTTGCTTGTCTGGCTGTACAACCACATGCCAATTCCTGCCACGTCCAACGTCGCACCCACTACACTCCGAGCTGCTTCCTCCGCCCTCCACGTTCCTGTTCAACTGACGCCCTGGTCAACGAGGGCATCACACGCCATGCATTCACTTTCACATGGTCAATAGCTTGTCTCAGAACATCCCTGCCAACCTTGTCTGCTTTCTTCCCTCAGCCTTTGTCTCTGCACGTCCCCAGGTTGGGCAGAGTTGTCCGTCCTGTTGGGTCCAGACATTCCTGGTACCTTTTTCTCTTCTCGATCTTGATATTACCAGCCATTACCTTACACATACCTTACACATACCATACCACACTCGCTTCTGTCAGATATCATGCTCTGATCCTATCCGCGGTAACCATGTCTTGTCTCTCATCGACGTTGCTTCTTCACGTCGCTTTCTACCTTCCCTTGCTTTTATCCCCCCTTGGCTCTACTTTCCACACCCTCGTTTACAGCCTGCCTGTCCGTTGACGGCCCGTCTGCCGTACCTCCTAAGGGTCTCCGAGCCGCCCGCTATCTGACATGCGCACTCGCACTTACACACACCCTGACCTGTTCTTTCTTGTCTTCGAATCCCGCATCCCACATCCCACGCACCCAAGCTTGTGTGCACACCCATGCCTAAGCACGAACAATACACAGACGCACACAGACATGCACATACATCCACACCGCTTCACCGCTCGACTTTTGCCTTGCCCTCAATCCAGCGCTGGCAATACCTGGGGGCAATCATGATGCTTCTGTCTGGAATCCCAACTCACCGAGTGCCACATCACTTCCCTACCTTCAGCCCCATGACCTCAGCAACGCTCCGTTGCCGATAGGAAATGAGAGAGGACAGCCAAAACAAGCTTTATCCAGACACCGAGATATACCACCTCCCGCTTTATCCCTATAATACCATGCCTCCCATGCAGCCCCCTTGCAACCCTCCTATTCTGAGGCCTATTTATCCATACATCCCCTATCCCTGTACCACAACGTCATGGTCTTCTTGACATGATATACTTCCCAAAAGCTACTACTTTGTTACTATGATCAATTCCTCTTTGGCAGATTGTACATTACCCTACCCTTCAACTTGCTCTACCATTTGCGCCAGCCGACTATCTTTTCCAAATGCGCAAGACTCAATCACTAATGCCCTCTTTCCAGCTATGTCTTGCTCATTACTGCGACCTCCATGGCCCGACCCCTTTGATGGTCACAGAGGGACTGCCGGCTTCATGTACCGTCTGTTTTGAGGATGGTGCAGATACTGCCGATAATCGGCCACGATCCAGTGCGCATGCGTCCTCTACTGCCCTCAACGATGCATTGAAGAACCTTGATCTTTCTCGAAGTGCTTCAATGCCAGCTTCTGAGCAAGACGCACAAGCGCAACGGAAAGCGCTATTGCGAAACTCGAGCTCGAACGCTGGCGCAACCCCTACAGCCATCGACACTCCTCCCGAAAGCCCGCGACCGGCCCCTTCGCAAAATCCACGACGCGATTCTAGTTTTCGAAGAACTTACGACGAAACGGTCACGAAGAAACAAGGGCCTTGCGATAACTGCGCAATGACCTTGCCACGGCAACAGGCAGGATCGAACAGCGCTCACTTTGCGAACACCACACGCGGACCGACATTGCGCACACGCGCGCCAGCAGAACGAGTGTTTGGCGCAGGAGGCCAAGCCTCACCACCCAATTCGCAAACCTCTAGCGATACTGATGGTGAGCGGGACGATGACACTCGGACTCGGCAAAGAACAACACCCTCGGTCAGCTCACGCAACACGTCGCGGTCAAGCAAGAGTGGTGGTACAGGAAATTCGACCGCAGCGGAACGAACACCCTTTCATGTCCACTATGTCGATTACACATCTACCCATGATCCGGTACTACCCGACTCGTTCTCCCTTATTCGTGCCTCTTGCTTGCGCACTCTGTCCTTCGAGACGTTACCTCGGGCTCCATCTACGGCAAACCCCACATCACCTGTTATGACTTCCTCCCCGGCCTTTGTCACGACACAAAGCGCCGGCTCGGCTGTCACAGGCGGCCCCATTTTTTTCGGCGATGCCCTGGCTGGTTACACAACTGCTTATATCTTCCGTATTCCTGACGTACATGCACGGGGTCATAAGCGAGTTTATGCGTTCTTGGCGCTAAGTACTCACCGAGAACGTCTGGCCATGAAGACGTTTGCCGTAGTCTCGACCGCCTTCCGCGAGCTCGCTACCTGGATCCAACAGTTGGCAGAAGTCGAAGCCGAGCGAGCGGCCGAGAACTCTCCTATTGGTAGCAGCATGTACGGGGGTGGCTATGCCCCTCCACAACCAGCTGTTGAATCCTCTGGAGGCCATGATCGCAATGGCAGTAGCTTTCTGACAGGCGGCAGCGGGTTCACCCGACGGATGGGCGCTGGTCCAGGTGCCTCGGCTCCTAAAGCCCGCGGTCTTGCGGAGATTGTTGGGCAGCCTGATATCTTCATTGAGCTGCATCGACGGTTCGTCCACCTTCTCTTTGAAGTCGGTGTTACCTTGAGCTCGTAATGAGCTGCTTATGCCTGTTGGCATGCTCTATACGTTTTTCTGCCTCGGCACACCCATAAGCCATCATGAGTCAATCTTCTTTTCCACTACCCTGTCTCATGGGGGTGACTGGGTTGCTGCAGATATACCTCAGCCTTACCGATGCATCTCATTCCCGCCTGATCCAACAATCTCGAGTCGGTCATAACCCGTCTCCTCATCTTTTGGCTCAGCGCGTGGAGCAAGACGCGATGCATGATTATACATGCAAGCTTATCCTTGAGAGTAATGTGTAATGGCTAATGGTTGATAACTCAACGAAGCAACGATGCAAATCGATAGCTGCAGTCGTTTAAGACCTCGGGTCTTCGCGTTTTCTTTTACCAATGCTCGAGGTTTTCTTGGCCGTCCTGCCTTCACCTTTTCGCAAGACTGGAAAGATATACCCTGGCAATTGACGTTGCCAAGAACCTCTTGCAACTGTATTCTTACATCCACCGCCTTTGGAAGGGCTACATGGCGTTCTCACCCGGCATCTTCTTGGCTGGAACTGATTCCCCCTGTTTTTAGCGTGTTATTTTCTTTTCTTTGGTGTGAAGAGGACTCGTCTGGACGAGGAATCGCAAAAGGGACAAGTGAATCAAAATAGACAGGCAGCGAAATGGGAAAGTAAAAACGAACGAAACCAGGGTGGGAAATAAGGAGTTTGGGCGGAATAGCTGTATTTTTATTTGTGATTTTGTACTTGTACTCGCTTCTGATGGAGAGATGAGCAGATGGAAGCTGGAATGGTTTATGTTGATAGATTTCCACGGAATTAGACAGAAATTGGAAGAAATGGGGTTTTATGACCTTGAAAATTCAAGATACCCCATCACTGCGAGTTTAATTACATGTGGTTATGTTTACACCTGACTTGCGATACGATTTGAGATTGAGGCTGAGATGTGGGTCATGATCTGGAGTCGTGATTTCGGGATATTCCCTGGCGGTGGAGCATATGGTGAGCCTCAGGACTTGGCCAGGTGAATAGATGTAACGGTTTGGCTATGGACTCTACTCATCATTGCATTATTATAATCTACAAAACGTTAACCTCTATTTGACAAGATGATATGGATTATGAATACAATACACGATAAACTGCGACGTCTGCAACACCTCATCGTCCGAATGATGTCCTCGAAAATTGAGTTGTATTGAGCAATTACAACGGCTTACGACTGAACTCTGGCATGTGACTGACGCCATACCGTTCATATATCAAGTCACTGATTCCCGTTGAACATACAAAGCCATATCGCTTGCGCCAATTCGGCACGTTGATTAATCCTAATCTACCCTCAGCCTCTAAGTCGCCTCCAATCCTATGGCCTTTTCCCTTCCATATACCCCGTAGTGGAAGTTGAAGTATGTAATACAGCGTAGTTAACACACAAGAATGCGTGAAACAAGAATAACGAACAAGGATGATTTATTTGTAGAAATCGAACTTGTTTTCTTCTCCAGTACCCTTGACCTGGCTTGAGTAAGCGTCCTCGAGATCGGTCTGGATAATGTTGTAGCGGTTCTTGCGGACGGCACGGAGACCGGCCTCCTGCATGATGGCAGCAATAACGGCACCGGATAGAGGGTCGTTTCGGACGATGAGAGAGTCGAGGTCAACTTCGGGGGCCAGACTCATCTTGCTGGCAATGGTGGAGAAGATGAGACGTCGTTCACGGCGATCTCGCAGGGAGGGGAATTCGATCTTTCGGTCGAGACGTCCGGGTCGGAGAAGAGCAGGGTCTAGAGTATCGGCTCGGTTGGTGGCCATGATAACCTTGACATTGGCGGTCTGGTCGAAACCGTCCATTTGGTTGAGAAGTTCAAGCAAAATACGCTGAACTTCTCTGTCGGCACCTGTCTGGGCGTCGAAACGCTTGGTTGCAATAGCATCAATCTCATCGATGAAGATAATGGCAGGGGAGTTCTCGCGAGCCATGCGGAAAACGTCTCGGACCATTCTGGGTCCCTCACCCAGGTACTTCTGGACAAACTCGGACCCGACGACTCGGATAAAGTTGGCAGTGGTCGAGTTGGCAACGGCCTTGACCAACATGGTCTTGCCGGTACCGGGAGGGCCGTAGAGCAGAACACCTCGGGGAGGGTCAATACCAATCTGCTTGTAGAGATCGAAGTGTGTCAAGGGCAGCTCGACAGCTTCGCGAATCTCCTGCTTCTGCATGTCCAAACCACCAACATCGGCGTATGTCACATCGGGCTTCTCGTCGGCACCAAGCATGGCAATGGAGGAGTCGGCCTCAGGGGGAGAATATCGACAAGGGCATTGGAGTGTCGGTGGAGAGCGACCGAGGAAGAAGCCTTGAGCTTCTCACGATCGAGGGTGGAAAGGATTCTGACGACATAGTTGGATCCAGTGCTGGACTGCACAATACCAGTACTTTTAGATGTTGGTTAGCTGATGCCAAGGTATTTCTCGCTAAGAACGTACTTTTGATCAATGGCCTCCATAAATTGTCCGATCACTAGTGGTACGCTTTGAATTCGCTTGATCTCTTCTTGAGCTCGCACCAGCTCACGCTTCAAACTCCTGCAAATAATCAGCATTCTGCAATCAAGTTCGAAGCTCTGTCCATGAATCACCTTTGCTCATCCTTGATATACTCTTCCTGCAGCTGGATATACCTGTACCAAAGCTATCAGTTCCCCGCCACTTTGCGACACCTGGAATCGGAGTATCGTACTCTAGTTGCCTCTGAAGCTTCTTGAGGTTCGCGTAATCATCTCCTCCATCGGTTGATACACCCTCGAAGTTATCAATGGTGGGGATGGCTGAGTGCGCGGTCCTCTTGTGAGGTGCCACTTGGTTTGCTGGGTTTTCGACAGCGACGTCACCCATCTTTGCGCTTCTGCTATGTAAAGGAGTCGGGTGAGGGATTCCAAGGATATCGATATATGATGAGATACGCGTGGGAGTTCGTGTGCGATTGTCGTCGATAGATGCAGAGCTTCGTTGTTGTTTTGGTGGTTGAGGGAGTGATGGAGCTGCTTCGAGATGATGCCAGGCGCCAGCAACGACGACGACAACACTGGAAGCTAAGCTGGACTAGCGCGGTTTGATCCTTAGTCATCTGGCATGAGCAGGTGCACGTGATATATCTACGTCAAAGAAGTCAAAAAGTGGTGGTGGATGCTGGGCGACGTTGATTGGCTCATGATGCTCCGCTTTAGGTAGGGCGAAGTGGGGTTACAAGCTTGCAGCAGCTGCAAGGCTCCAAGGCTCCCACGGCCCCAGTGGGTGCTTCAGTGAATCAGATTGGCCGATTATCGGGGGATCTGCCTCCACAAAAGACGTGGAGACCCTGAAGAGGACGCTTCTGTATGCCCGTTCCAAGGATCCAACAGTACATGGCAGCTACAGTGCACTTGTGCCGCTGTACTTCGAGCGCTTGACCCTTCTGAGGCTCTGTAAACCGGGGGAATATCTTTAGTGGCTTGACGGTGTCAGTAAAGCGTAATAAATGGCGGGTATTACGGTGAGAACACTCATGACCCTGGCGATAAGACGGCCCCGCGATGTTCGGTGAGACGATTGCATGGTGAAGTGGATTCAGATACAGTCTAGACAGTTCGCTTACAGTGTAGACTGTAGAATGTTCACGATAAGGGGTCTGGTGTTTGAGTATGGATACTGTATGTCCTGTGAGCGTCGATCATCCAGTATTGAGTACATGTGCCAACACACGTTGTCTCACGTAAAGTCAAGTACCACTCATGTCATGGATTGTGGCTTATCGGGGTCGGATCACTCGCGCATTCACGGGATGATGCGGCAGTGATTCACTGGTCGGTGGCCGAGGAGCAATAGACAAGTCACCTCACCTAACTCAACCTCTACCTACCTTCCATCTTCTGACTCCGACTTGTTCAACCTCCAACAAAAACTCATCTTTCTTCTCTTTTTCTTCCCTTTTCGTCGCCTTCTTGCCCGTACTCGGTCCTCCGCCTCTATTATCGCCCTCTAGTCTATACCTTTACCTTGCCAGCGTCTCTTTGTTGCGTCATTCTCCCGCTCAATACAGCCATCTCGTCTCCTCACTTCTCCCTGCCGTCTACGACTCGGCCCAACGCTCGTCACACACACACACACACACCAATACCCCTCGTTTCATCTTTGGGCTGCTTCTACCGACTCAACATGTCGTCCTCCATCGCCATTCCAGCTGGCCCTTCGGCTACCCGCTCGTACCATAAGAGCACCGGCTCTTCTACAGGCAGCCCGTTTAGTACCTCGCCCTCGTCCTCTCCGCCGTCAGCCGGGAAGGAAAAGGCCCTGCACAGCCGCCGCCCAAGCCTTCTGAGTAAGTTGATTCCGTATATCCTGCCTGATTCGACTGTAGAAACAATGAGACGATTCCGTTATCATGCATTAGCAGTGTTCTTGTTGATGTGACTAACTCGGTTCTTTGTAGGCTCGTCTCTTTCTAAGCAAGAATGCACTGTCATTAACATCGGCGACCCAGAGGGTCCTCCTCGACTGGTAAGCGTTTTGGCTTTACTGTAGTTCGTTTCAGTGGCTGACTTGTCTTTAGATCTCCTACCTCTCCTCCAGCCAAGGCTTTGCGTGGAACCCCGGTATGTTACAGTGCTATCATGAATATTACCATGCATATGACTCCTAACGCTCGACAGAAATCTTTCTTCCTTCTTACATAGACTGCGACTACGTTCCCCTCGAGAACCGCCGCGATCCCGTGCATGAGATCGTCCTCACCGACGACGAGTCCAAGAGCATGCTACCCAATTAAACCGCCTACTGTCGAATACCCGGAACAGGCTACGATAGACATTTCCTTCTCACGAGACTCTTGATTCCCATGTTAGCACTTTCACCCTTCGGTTGTACTGTTATTACGGCGTTACTATACCGCGGCTTTCGACTTTCTCCCACTATCAGGCCAGACACACTTGTTTCAGCCTGTCGACGCATGGACATTGTTTGATGGAGTATACGGGGACAGGGACCCCGGTCATTTGACTTGACAGCCTCACTTTTAGGTTTTTGGCTTTGGCGGAGTATCACAAGATATGGCAAAGCATTCATCACCTCAACGTCCGGTACATTCGGGATAGTGCTTTGGAATTGGATGGGAGAGGCCTGGATTCGTGGGCTACAGGAATGGAGTTTGCTTGTTTTCACGTTGTTTTTCTGGGGTCAAGAGACCAACTACCTCGTTCTCTTTCATTATACATGTTTGTTGCGGTTGGACTGTTCTTGAGAGGATGGAGGCGTTGAGGTTGCACGGTGTTTATTGTTTGTTAGGTCTCTTCAATTCACATTACTTTACCTTACTTACATGAAGTGACTCCTCGAGATGTTGATCGTCCCGCTGACGCCAATCACCGACGGCCGAGATGAACCGGCCCCCTCCCGATAACCCACCCGGTCCGGAGCTAAGGCAAAACGGGGCCGATCGGACACCTTGATGTCATATGATCACCAAAAGCAAGTTCCGTCGTCGGCACTTGGTTTACCAGGGCGCAGTTGTATGCTTCTTCTTAATTGTAATTACATTGAATTGCATCTGCAGTCTACATAT
Source organism: Fusarium avenaceum (assembly GCA_025948275.1). Lineage (NCBI taxonomy): Eukaryota > Fungi > Ascomycota > Sordariomycetes > Hypocreales > Nectriaceae > Fusarium > Fusarium avenaceum. The sequence goes on along the minus strand of CP109670.1, from coordinate 1,218,938 downwards.
ATCAGCACTAAGCGGATTGTCACCCTGATGCGTTCTTTTTCACCAGGATATCGCGTTCGTTTACTCTCAGCTCCGCCGCTGTTGCAAAATTGTGATCCCGTAACTCACCAAGAACACGCGATGTTGTGCTCTTGAGATTAGAAAGCCCAAGTGGACTTGAACTAACCATGCTCGTGCCCTTGGAGCTTAGAGAGGACAGTCTCATCATGACATATACCATGCATTCTCCAGGTCATTTTACTACAGTCATTTGGTGCAAGGCCCGGCACGCTATTGACATTTCAAGCACTATGCCCCTACTATACATAGTATGAATGCTCATGACGATATAAGGGACAAGTGTTTCGCGGCAAGGTTGTCTTAGTCGCTGGTTGCTGGTACTTGGCGGTAGGAATGTCCAATATTATATTATGATGGTCGACGTTCTCTGTGGAGGAGGATTTGGCCAGGCGCCTTTACAAAAGGGCGTGGTCTCACTCGCATTAACGAATACGCAAGAAAGGATATGTACAGCCTTGCAAAAAGTGCTTGCAATACCACTTTAAGACTGCTATGTGAGCTATTACCTGCCGTCGCAAGCCGTCTCTGCATTGAGGATGGTTGTTGATTATAAACCCCAACGCCATTGCAGATCTCCAAACACCAGCAATTTGTCCTTGAAGCATTGTGCTTCGGATTCTTATGCCACTCTTTGCATTGAGCCTAAAGACGGAAGCTTGTTTCCTCCAGCCCATATCGTCAGTCTTCATCAACCATGCAGATGGTAACTAGGTATATTCCTCTAACAATCTGTCAAACATGTCGCCAATTCTGTGAGCCCTGAGGAATCATGAAGCCAACATGAGCGCATGAGCTGGGCAATGATAGTTTCACATCTGGATCGACCGTGCCTACTGCAGTAAGTAGTTATCTATCAAGATGTTCCCGATTGCTATTCAGTGACCCCCTAGCCAACGATCCTATCATTGTATGGCTTAGCTTGTACCATAGCATGGCCCAGATCTTAAAGAACCAGGGCTCCTAGGAAGATGGCCTGCCAGTAGGATTGATCTAGCAGATGTTGCATGCCAGAGTCAGCTTGTTAAGATCAAGCTTAGCATTTGATCCTTGTGTCCTTGGGAGAGTACCTCATAGTGACCTCTAAAACTGGACAAGAGTCAACAATCTTCAAACTTTAAGGGAGTAGTGTTTGCTAGACCACGTATAGACTCGTAAATCACTGACCGTTAAACAATTAACGAGTTTAAGGACGCCTGGCTCAAGCAGCTTTTACTTACCTGGTGATGCAAAAGATGGCCCATCAATTCGTTGTCCACCGAGGCCATCGGCCTTTCGACAGCACTGATCGATCTTACTGCCGTGGTATTGCCTTATTGGAAAGGATGGTGTCGAAACTTGAAGTCGATATGTTGTATATGCCCGTCTCTGGTACACTCGTCAATGCCATCTTCTGGTACCAAGGCTAGACTGAAGATAGTAGCAAGAGAGTGGGAAAGTCATTGTGCTGGACTATCGTACACTTGGAACGATGAAGCTTTTCCACTGCTGTGTTTATCTCGAGCTTCGTTACGAATACACTACCATCCCAGGCGATGATGACGGGGAATGCCATGGCCATGCATCGTTCAGGGAACCGATTTGATGGTAATATGTGGCACGAATCAACTTGCATAGGCGAAGTGCAGGAGATCTGTGATTTACCAAAGGTTCAATCAAGAGTTCAACAAAGCACAAGAAAAGTATCATACTCCAAGAAGTCTGTATCCCGAGTGTTCTCATGTGTCGTGAAGCTAGGGGCATATTTCCACGTGGCAGAAAGGAGGTAGATACCCAAGTGAGAATCGACATCTGGGCTTAAAGGATTAATTGCAGTAAAGAGATAGGGTTGGATAGTAGAAGCTATCTTGAGCATTTCCGGAGCTGGATGTTTGTCTTGGTTCACCAGCAGCCGTCATTCAATAGTGTCACGTTTAACCAGCGGTCCTACCGGGCTGATTGCAACTTTTGCAAACATTCGCATGGTCCGTTCTTCAACGACATATGTGTCATGTGGATAAGATGCAGCTTTGTCACATGATTCTAAGTGATTGTGTTAGGCAGAGAGTTCTGCGTCAAGATACAGTCTTCCTCTCGTCCGAGGTCCTGCTCGAGGTCAGATGTATGACTTTAGTCACTCACAATCGAAGGGCGGCAGGTAAATGTGAGCCATGAAGAAAGCTAGGTTCGCTTTCTTGTTGACCACTGGTAACCCATTGATTTGTACAAGGACCGCGAGTTGGAAGGCATCACATGCATAGGCATGAATATAGCAACTTAAACATCACTCACTTATGTTGTAGCAGTATGAACGGACAGTCACATCAAGAGAAACCAATGTTTTAGTCCAGAAACTTTGTAATAAGTATTAAGATGTATGCACCTCTATCCAATCAAGAGATCTATGTGCAAGTTTTGTAGAAACGAATTATATACCCAGCGCTACCCATCCGTCCGTCCGTCCGTCCGTCCACGGGCATAAAGTATTTCATAACGTATCCGCATGAATTATGTCATTAAAAAGAGAGACCAAACGCTTTTCTCGTCAACTCGAAATGAGATGCACGGGTGCGTATTGATCGATTTAGAAGAGAGCAATGGCTCCGATGAAGGCGAGGATGCCAGCGGGGGCGATGCGACCGGCAGCAGCGGTGACAACGGCGGGCTGGGTGCCCTCAGGGACGGGGTAGGTACCGGTAGGGTTGACGGGGACGGGACCGGTGGAGGCAGGAGGAGCGGAGTGCTCAGGCTCGACGGGCTTTCCAGGGTTGCCGGGAGCGGGAGCGGTGGGGTGAGGTCCGGGAACAACGGGCTTGCCGGGGTGCTCGGGCTTGCCGGGCTTGCCAGGCTTGCCGGGGGTAGGCACGGGGTAAGGGTGCTCGGACTGAGGCTTGGTGACTGTGCAAGGGCAGTCGGTGATGGTGAAGGTGGTGGGCTCAGTGACGGTGTAGGTCTTGTTGCCGTGGGTGAGAGTGGTAGGCTCAGGGCAGTAGGTGGTGATGGCGGTGAGGACCTCGGTGGTGTAGACCACAGGAGGGAGGACAGGCTTTGTGGGCTTGACGGGGTGGGTGACAGTGAAAGAGCAGTCGGTGACGGTCAGGGTGGTGGCCTCAGTGACAGTGTAGGTCTTGTCACCGTAGGTGAGAGTGGTAGGACCGGGGCAGTAGGTTGTGGTGGCAGTGACAACCTCTGTGGTGTAGTGAGTACCGTTGCCGTAGACAGCGTAGGGAGAGGCCTGGGCAGCTCCGATGAGGAGGCCAGCGGCGGCAGCAGCCTTGAAGAAAGACATTTTGATGATTAAGTTGGAGGAGGAGTAGTGTATCTGACTTTGTAACGAGTGAAGTGCAGAGAGCGAGAGTGGTAACAAACTGTAGCGAATGTAGTTGTTTGAGAGAGGATGGAGAGAATGGGAGGAGAGGAATGGGAGGAAGTGAGTGAGGGTATTTATCTAGAAGCTGGAGTTCAGGTTGAGTCGAGTCGAGTCAAGGTGAACCGAGTTTGAGTCAAAGCTGAGCCCGAACGGAACGGAACAGTCCCGATCTGGGCTGACAAGATAGAGAGAGAGAGATAGAGATAGAGATAGAGAGAGGAGAGACAGAAAAACTCAATTCGTGTTAGTTCACTCTTAGTCCAACCTTACCTTGGTCTTTGCTGACCGTTTAGCTCGATCGAGATGTGATGGTTGCCTGTCATCCAATCGTGTGAGTGGGCAGAACCTTAGAGAGTCCTCTTGGACTCTTGGACTCTTGGGAGTGAACTTGTGAAAGAAGCTAGACGAGGCAATTTTTCCTCTTTGGACGATAGTCCGTCCAATCATGATATCATTGAAGCCTGCTTGGTCTGCATCTTCTTCCCTCCTCCTTCACTCTAAGTCAGATTTTACTGTCGCTGGTACCTTGCATGGTTGCACCAGAGTCGTTGGGCTGAAGGGATGCAACATGCAGCATGCACATGCAAGGATTAGGTTGACCCTGGTCTTACAAATACGAGGTGGTTCTAGGCAATGACAAGATTTGGATCTTTGGTTGAGTCCATTATGATAAGAGAGAGGGAAGTGTCTAGGAGGGGCAGGTCTGTTTTTGGCTCTGGGTGTTGGGTGATAGAGGCCTCGTTTGTGGCCGTGGAGCAATTAACTTTTGCATGTACGTAGTAAGTACTAATATTTACAGTTACCTTGGTCGTAGGTTAGTAAACAGACAGACTCCAACTGATCTGATCTGATCCTTTGAGGGGCCGAGTTAGCCGTGAGTGAATTGACGTTAGCCCATAATGGAGCGAAAAAGCACCTCAACAAGGAAACTTTAGCTGGTACCTGCGCCAGATCCACTGGCCTAACAGGCTAACAGCCCACATCAGAACCAGAACTCCACTGCCAACACTCCGGGGAACTTTGTTTACTGTCTCCAGAGGCTAGAGGCTGGTAGCCTGGGCGGGCTGGCGGGCTGGCGGGCAAGCTCTCATCCATATTCACGCACGTTTTTTTGGCTTTTAGCTAGGCTCTTAGCTCGTATCTCGGATCCAATGACCGACGACGGCCCCTGCAGTTGGCATCAGGCTAATGCGGCGCTGCACAGGCATCACATGAATAACCAATCATGACTGATTATGAGGTGTTTGTGGAGGTGGTTGGGTAAAGTCGACGCATCTTCCTTCTCTCTTTTTCCCTTTCTCCCTCTCTCTCTTCTTTACCTTGTTTTCCGACTGTCTTATCTTTTCCGGCTCGGACAGACTTGTTTTTTGTTTTAAGCTTTGACCAATTGTAGCACTAAAATAAAAGCAGACTAACAATGGACCTGATGTAAGGGGGCAGGGGGGATAGGGATAATCCACTGATTTTCCTGCTTATCGGCGTTCCCCATTCTCCAGATTGGGACTAGAACTGAGTTCCAAGAGTCAGACTTGTCAAAATCAGTTCATCCGTTATCCGACGTCCGTTCGTAACAGGAAATTAACTCGTTTATGCTTTTCTGTGCGGCAATTCCGTTGCCCTTACTTGCTGTGTGTCTGTGATGCCGTGATGTCTCTGCATTGATCAATAGCATTGTTAAATTTGTCTCAGACAGAACTTGTGAGCCGCAATTAAAGGTCGCTTGGTGGCTTGTCACAAGAGGCGAGGGTATTTTTAGCCACTTTCCCATGTCGTCAAGCCCGAGGACAGTATTGTTCATTATGTACCCTATTGCCTCATATTTGAGATCATGGCTGATGGCATAAGTCTGTATGAACGTTCTGTCATGTTCATTCTCCTGTTGATAACATCTACTAAACAAATCAGCCAACGTTTCATCCCAAATTTCGTAGCAACTCTTCCCACCCGTGGCTGAGACCGTTTAATAACCACCAACATCTGGCTGAAACAACGGCTGAGATCGCTTTATTGAACGGATAAAAAGTCCGCCACCTTTTGCGTGGTTGTCTTGACTCTTAATTGTCCGCTCAAGAGCGGGCTGAACCTACCAGGTTGTCCAGTCAATGGTGAAGCGGGTGGCGCCGCCAAAAACAGACACCATTGTTTGGCCTAGCTTAGTCCCTGTCTTACTCATCGTGACTGGAAAGTTATGGCCGTTGTCTTTGGTTTGGACTGACTTCTGAGTGGGAAAGGAGAAACAAAAGGGGTAAGTTGTATTAGATGTGATGGAAGAGGCGGTTTACCTTTGGTCTACTCGTGTAGATAGGAAGTCACTGACAGAAACATACTGTATCCCAGCCGCGAGCTTGGCTATAGTGTAATAACATCGAAAGAGGAAGGTCTAGGGTATTTGTGTTCAACATTCATCATATTCACTCGCATGTGGAGGTAGTATCAGATCTGTCATGGAGTAGAAATTCAGAATTACTGGTTTTTAATACTCCAAAGTGAAACAAATCCCTTCATCGTTTACAAACTGGTAAGAAAAGAGTTCGCCCAAATGTGATGAAATACCGGACAAGCTTTCAATTTCCCCCTAGAATACAGGTGTTCTGTCGTCTCCCAGCTTCTCATCGACTTGATTCATGGTTGTCTGGAGAATATCATACAGGGCCTCCATCACCGAGTCCCACCCAACACTCCGTATCATCACGTCAGTGTTCCCTTCCACTGGTTTCGTCACCACGCAGGCTTGAGTTGAAAAAGTCAAGCCGTTTCTGTACTGGCTTATGACGATTTGTAGGTCCCTATCTGGGTGGATAATTCTTAGATTGCCTGGGACGTTAATATCAACGTCGAATTGGGATTTTGACACTCACGGTCGATTAGTTGCTCTAGAGCAAGAACCTCGCCAGCACAGCCACCGAGGACATCCATTTCTGATTTTGTGATATTTTTGATGAGACTTTGGGCTTGTAGATGCAAAATCAAAGGGTGTAAGATGGCGACTTGAAGTGCATGAAGACGCTTAGTGTGAGGACGATGTAAGTATGTAGTTGTTAGAACATGTTTGCATCCTCCATGATTGCCTATTCACACAGAGTTTGAATCGAATAGACGACGTGATACGGTTTTGTGGAGAGGCGTTAATACGCCAAACAGTCGGGATTTGCTCTATTACCAGTGGCCATCCTATGACCAGTTTCTAGGAACACAAACATGCTATCCTTCCTTTGCCTCAATGTTTTGGTCCTTAGAGTTCGGAAAACTCTCCTATTTTGGGATATTCTACGATAACGAGCGTACATGACAAAATTGCAATTCAAATGGGTTTGATCATCTGTTTGGGCAGGTACGCTGTTTGTGGTAACCCTACTGCCTAAGTGCGTAGTATCCGTACACTGTTAAGCAAGATTGGTTACGAAACATACCCAAAGTACATAAAACATGATGAAACAAATGGTTTGCTACTGAACACTGATTATGTGATTTATATGGATACGAAATCGAGTGCCAATATTCTCAAACGCAGTTTCTATGATGGTCAGTACGTTGATGCTTATTGGTCCTTCCTCTGGAAATAATGGGACCGTTGCTAAATCCCTCTCCGCCGATATTTCGGCGGAGCAGAATCTGATGATGACTTACAAAGCTTCAACTTCATACGTTTATAATACATTGACAATTTGTAAGAAACCCACAGGTATTATACCATCGTGCTTCAATATGTGTATTTATAGTCCAAATCAACTCTTTAATTCATCATCATCACACTTCCAACTCTCAACTCTCAACTGATCTTTGAAAATCAACTCCACTATCCATCATGAACGTCACAATCATCGGCGCAACAGGCGAAGTCGGACAATCTGTCATCAACGCACTCGCAGCCTCTCCCACCAAATTCGTAAGTTCCTCAACCCAAGCCATCTACCCCCAACTCACGTCTTGGTAGAACTTGACTGCTATCGTACGACCATCGTCCATCAACAAACCCGAGGTCGAGCAGAGCAAGAGCAAGGGCGTTTCCATCGTATCTCTCGAACTCGAGGATAACCACGATGCACTCGTGAAGGCTCTCACGGGCCAAGACATTGTCGTCTGCTCTCTTTTGCCTTTCTTTCCAGGGGCGGAACTTGCTTTGGCGTCGGCTGCTAAAGACGCTGGAGTGAAACGATTCATCCCAAGTGCTTTCGGCCCCAGCTGTCCTCCTTCAGGGGTGATGCTACTTCGGGAAACAGTAAGTATTTTCTAATATCAGAGTCTCCGCATGTCTGACATATCCACAGAAAGAAATCGTCTTGAACCATATTAAGAAGATTTACCTGCCCTACACCGTCATCGACGTTGGTCTCTGGTACCAAGGTTCTCTCCCGTCTCTTCCATCCGGCAAGATAGACTATGCGCTCAAATTCCCTGCTACGATCGTTGCCGAGGATGGCTCTCACGCCACTTGCCTCACTGACCTTAGAGATGTTGGGAGATATGTGGAGAAAGTCATCACTGACGACCGAACTTTGAACAAATACGTCTTTGCGTACAATGAGATCTGGACGCAGGAGCAGATTCACAGTCATCTCGAGAAACTGAGCGGCGAGAAGCCCAAGCGCGACGTAGTAAGTCTACCCTCAAGATACAACCATTATATATCACTAACAAGGACTAGGTTTCCACCAAGGACATTGAAGCCACGATTGCAGCAGCTCAAGTCCAGTACGACAAGAGCGACAAGTCTCTCCCCTTCATTTTTGGACTTGCAGGCCCTCAGTATCTCTACTGTGAGTGGTTCCGGGAGGATAACCTCCCTGAGCGAGCCAAGTTCCTGGGCTATCTCAACTCCAAGGATCTTTATCCTGATTTTGAGCCGATCAAGTATGTGGACTATGTGGATGAGGTGCTTCAAGGCAAGGGCAAGTCCATCTATGCCAATCGGGGGTAAGGGGAAGGTTGGACATATTCAGAAGTGATATGATGTATTTGGTTATTCTGTGGACACTTGCTCAAGATATAATTTCTCTTACTCTTTATCACTTTCTATCAGCCTTTAGATGATTGCCCAAATAAGATATGAAGTGTATACCGCAAGAGTTCCCGTCACCTTTCTAATCCAAAAAAGCCGTACACTCAATCTCAACATCAGTTCCCAGCGGTAGTTGAAAGACAGCTACACAAGTCCTAGCCTGGAATTTGTTAGTCTATGTCCCTCAGTGAGGACCATCTGTTTACTTACAGGTTTAGGTGACCAAGTGAAAAACTCATCGTATGCTTCATTCACAAGAGCAAAGTTCTCCATGTTTGTGATGTAGATATTCATCTTGACAATATTCTTAAGGCCGCTACCCGACTCTTTGAGAATAGCTTCTAGATTCTTGATAGCTTGTCGCTGCAGTGGTAATCGTCAGTTCTGTTCATCTTAGACATTCTCATGGGAACTCACAGCTCTGTCCTTGACGGTTCCCTCTATCAGCGTCAAGTTCGTACCAGGGATGGCTCCAACGTTGCCTGAACAGTAGACCATTCCATTGTATTTGATAGCTTGTGAGAATTGCGGCAGTGGAGCCGGGGCACACTCGGTGTGAACAGCTTCCAACCGAGGGGTCATGGTTGTTAATTGGGTCGAGAGATGCTGTTCTTTACTGATGTGTGAAGATTGTGACGAACGTGTCAGCACAGGCTATTATTATATTGGCGTGAGATGCGGGGATGAGCATCAATTCGGTACGTACATTTATCTCCGATGAGTTAGTTCCTAATCAAGAAGAAGATTTTAGGGTCGAGTGATTGGTAATCAGACAACAACAGACAGGGCATTGTTTATTTGGGACCGGATGACGGGAGGAGAAGCACTGCGGTCGTGTAGTTGGTCTCATAACTCTGAGATGAGAGCTTATGGTAAAATATAAAGTCTTGTGTGTAAAGTTTCCGATAGTAAACCAAGTGGGAATAAATAAAGTGATAAAGATATATAATTAGAATATTTTATACATGATCTTGCTCTAAGATTATATAAATTAGCGAGTAATTAAAATATTTTATTTATAATCTTATCCTAAGATTATATAAAATTTATATTATTTTTTATAAATTATATTTTATTCTATATAGATATTTAATAAGAAGGAATTACCTAAGCCTTTATATACATATTATAGCTATAAAATATAAACTTCTTGAAGTTTAAAGTAAACTCTTTAACCCTATAGTAGTTTTAAATTAATATAAAGTCACGATAAGTTATTAAGAATTAAGTTATCTATTATACTACCTAAGTTTTTAAGAATAGCTTTTAGGTTTTTAAATCCTTAGCTATAATTATTCTAAGCCAGCCCTATTTAGCTTAGATAGCCTTGTCCTCCTCCTCCTCCTCCTCCTCCTCCTCCTCTCACTCCTACTCCTCCTGCTCGCCCTTCTTCAGGTATTTACCCACGCTATGGAAGAAGTCATAGATAAACGACAACCAGTGCAAATCCCAGAATCCCGTCGGTAGTCCAGATCCAGACCTACTTCTGTGACACCAATCGAACTCCTCCGTACCCTTGACCGCATTCCATTTCAGATACACCTTTGCCATGTTCATCCACCGCCGCTCCAATCCTGTCTCGCATCCAGGTGTGTCACACCACAGGACGTGCTTCGTTCTTTCGTCGTAGAGTGGGTTCCGCTTGAGTCGTGCATCGCAGTCCTGGTCTTTGTAGAAGTCAAGATTAAAAAGCCACGCGGGGCTTAGGAAATTGGTAGAGGTCCAGTCATGTTCGACTTTGAGAATGATGCAAGCTTGTCCAGTGGAAGAAGAACTGTTGGAAAGCGTCTTTTGGGATGACAAGAACTTCAGAGTATGCTGAGCGTTACAGACGTTGCAGGTCCAAGTGTTTTGGCCTTCGCAGAAAGGTTTGAGGTCGAAATGCTTACAACAGGTTTGTTGTATTTCGCTGGACGCCTGGTACGCGTCTTGAAGCCTGGTAGCACGCTCTTTGTCGCTTAGAGTGTCCTGCATGACAAGCTTTGTGAACTCGACGTTCTTGTTAACCCTGAAGCGTAACTTCGATGGTAGTCCACCTGTTTTGAGGAAGAGTCGCGGAGTAGCCCGGACTACCAGGCTATGGGGAAAAGTGAGATAAAAAAGATTGTTTGTGATCGCAAGTTGAAGTGGAACATGGCTCTGATCCTTGCAGACAATTTTGATTTCTTTGTCCTCGCAGGCATTTGCCAAGGTCACTAAGTCCGGCGCAGGGAGAGACTTGTGCGAACAGAGTGTGAAGTGACCAACACGTCCCAAACACCGACTGTACTCCCAAGGTTGTTTCCTCCTTTCCTCGGGGAAAGAAGAGGGTGGGATGGGTTTGCCTGCAGGCGGAGCAGTAGAAAGGACGATACAACCTCTTCATCTCTTTCTGTAGCACACCTGTCTCACAGCGAGAGTAGCAGCGTTCGCATTGAGTACTACGAGTGAGAGTATCCCTGATGATCTGGCGTTGTCGATGGTTGGCTTCGCTGATGCAGTAGCTTTTAGGGCCGTCTAATCGGAATTCGCGGTTGAACTCTTCGAAGTCGCGTCGTGAAATTTGGCGGAACGCGCTGCATGTTTGTTGGAAGAAGTAGAGAGTGCTGTGCGGCATGCGTTGCATGATCTGGATCACGACTTCTGTTGGGAGTTTTTCCATGGTCAGAGGCCGATCAAGTTTCACCTGTTGTAGTTGATATTTCTTTAGCTGATGTTCCTTTAATTGATTTTCATCTGATATGTTTTCATCCAATGGGTTTTCTTCCGATGGGGTTTCGTCTGATTGATGTTTATCTTGTTTTTGTTTCGAGTCATCAAGACTGGTGGTAGTAATGACTTTCAGACCAGAATCAGCCAGATGGCCCCTTCCTTCAGGTGAACTTCTAACATGGTCGAGCTTTCTTTTACGCGAGAACAATCTACAGACGCTCTTAATCTTTCGTAGAACCTTCTCTGTAAGCTTCTTCCTGGAAGACACCGGTCCTTCCATTTCGTTGTAGAACATACGATCAAGGTGACGCATGGTCTCGGAAAAGGGAGAGGGAGATGGGGATGGGGATAGGGAGGGGGCAGTAGGAGTTTGGAAAGATTTAAAAGATGTTGTGGGTAATTTATAGTAGAATTTTCTTACTCTTACTAAATATCTGTCATTAATTAATATTGAGTTTGGTGGCAACTTTAAGAGAAGAGAGATCCAGCTGTCCCAATAAAACCCATGGAAATGGCAACAGTAGAGGTCCAGACCGAAAAGCAATAGTAGCTCAAATCCAATAAGGTTACCTACTACCTACCTACCCAACCATATCAGCCACCGCAACTCTATCTCCGAAGGGCAGGAAAAACCCCTGCTGGGAGCAGAAACTTCTGTCATTATTGGCTGCATTTTGATGTTTGAGTAGGTATGTGCAGGAAAGGCTATTGAACATAGGCCCGGAAGTATGTGTTAGTCACGAAACTCTATGAAAGGTCGCAAATTTTACATCTCCAAAGTCAAAGCAATCGATTAATTCAATTACCAAGGTATTGTGGATATGCGTTCGCCTTGGTGGTGCTCACTTTCTGTTGGATATGCACCATAACTAAGTGTTTAACGCATCATATCCAACACGGAATCCAGATAGAAGGAAGTGAAAGGGACGTGAGTTCTCTATACAAACTGATATGACGAAGTAGTCTGTTTTACAAGGGCAGTCACCGAGGTGTTTACTTCCATATCAAGTACTAACCGCGTTATTACATCCGAGATTCTTGTCAATGTATAGCAATGAGAACAATAAAACAATAAAACAATCAAAATTTCTTAAATGTTTAGAGTTTGTCTTAATCTTTGGGAGTTTGACATTCGACAACAAAGCCTCTGTACTTGAAAATCAAACAAAGATAGCAACATTGGAAACGCGGAAACTGCTTAGAAGTGCCAATACGGACCATAGGGCTCTTACCTATATATAAGGTACCTAACAAGAACTCTTATATATCCTTACCTTTTAATCCACTCCCTCCCTTCCTTTTAACTTAATCTTATTTGATTCACTCAAGAAGTTCAAGCACCTTTAGCACTAACCCCACTCGGCGTAATGTTCTCGACCAACGCGGAACGGACTGAAATTATAATACCCTTGAAAGAGCTGATTGATAGTATGTACATGTCACTTCACGAATAAAGTGATAGATCCCTAACCCAGTAGTGAACCTCAAATTTCTGTTTCCAGGCAAACAGACCTACGTAACTCCATCAAAGCATGGCAATGAACACAAAACTTGCGTGTTCTCGGAACCTACTAGAGACCCCCTCGGGTTGAGATTCATGGAGAAAGGAGATCCTCAATTGCACAAGCTCTTGAAAATGTCTTGGAGAAAACAATGACACAAGTTAGGATGATTTTGTTCACAGCATAGATGACAGATTGCACACTGCAAGGAGGATTGTATCACATTAATTAGGTAGACATGTAGTCCAAGCACTGCAGGAGAGATAAATGCAACGAAGTGATCTGAATACTACACCACAGAGTTTTGTTGTCCTCGTTTGAGTTCCAAGAAAGCAAACCTTACGCCCAAATGACCATTTTTGTATCTCCAATTCTGACTCATCTCGCTCACCAGATAACGATGCCTAATTTATCTAACATTTCGTATCGCCACGTTGCATGCCTGAATGCAAAATCATATTCTGAAATGACACGTTGCCTCGGTGATTTGAGTAGTGAATTCCGATTCTCTTGTTTCTTCCCACCGCCAAGTCCCACGATCACTCCAACCCAGCCCTACCACTAACAATGACCACATCGGCACCGGACTTAGATCTCGGCAGTGCTCTTCAGCAGATAATTGCCAGTTACGCCGATGAGCAAAAACTTGGCCTTGAAGCGATTTCTGCCGAGACATTACTGAATTTAATCACATGTGATTCCCCGTTTTCGGCAAAATTCATCTTAAACTGTTACTGATCGACTCTCAGCAAATGCAAAAGAGATATACCCCAGTTGTGCCACGCGGATAATCACGTCGCATGAGACAAAATGGGATACGTCGAATGAAATGTCCCGGTCGTGCCACCGGGCTCGGCTGCTCAGGGTCGTGCCAGGAGCCAGCAGTGTAATCCTTCTAGAGTCCAGCAACCATACAACGTTAAGAAGCGCCATCGACGAGCTTTACCGTCTGACAGCCAAGGCGGTCATAGATTTGGATTTTGGGACACCCGAGGTCATTGAAGAATACGCATGTCGACTTCAGACAGGGGAATAGGATGGGGGTGTTTATTCATTAGCCATAAGTCAAATACCCATTTCATTTTGGTCAACGATGCAAACACGTGCTGTTTGAAGATAACGTTAATGCTCCAGCTGTCATTCTGGTTTACCGCGCGGGAAACTCAAAAAGGCTGTCAATCTACAGCAATGACGAAGTTGGAAGCGCGTGTAAAGTGATTGGCTATTCGAAAGTACCCGACCCTTATCGTATAATCACTTGCGATAGGTGGTTCTACGATAAGATGCAGGTTCTCAAGTCCGAGCCAGAGTGCGAGACAACGCCACAAACCACAAACCCGCGCGCGCTAACTCCACTTTCACACCACATCCTGCCATGTAAGGTCAGCCGCGCGGCATCTCTTTCCAGTAACTACACCAACGAGCTTATGTCAGAGAACGAAGACACCCTGGAACGTATCCTGAAGGATTGAAAGAACTGATTGATAATTCTGCAGGCCAAGAAATTCACGAAGGAAGACATCGTGGACATTAAGCATAATGGCAAGGCTGGAATGAAATATCGTGGAGATGGAAGGATATATAATAGACACGAGTTGCCGATGTTCTCAACTATTCAGCAAACAGAACAACAGAGCAATACAACAATACTACGACACTTATACGGCAATCACACTTGCGCAATAGCTATATAATCAACCAAAAAGCATCATCATCACCATGTCCACTCCAGAATACTTCCTTATCGCCGGCGCCACAGGCCGACAAGGTGGTTCCGTAGTCAACGCCCTCCTCAACCATTCCACCACCAAGATCCAACCCAAGCAGGTCTATGCCCTCACTCGACAAGCCTCTGGCCCTGGAGCCGCCAGGCTCCGCCAGAAGTATGGCGACATCAACATTATCGGCGGCGACCTGAACGACCCCGACGCCATCTTCCAGCAGATCGACAAGGCCATCCTCCCCAGGACAGGGGTCTACCTCGCCCAGGCCCACGGTCCAACAGAAGTCACCGACGCAAAGGGTCTTATTGATGCCGCTGCTCGTAATGGTGTTGCCTACTTCGTCTACTCTTCGGTCGATCGTGGTGGTCGTGAGGTCAGCGACAAGGATCCTTCGTACTGCAAGACTTTCTCGGATAAGTTCCTCATCGAAAAGCATCTTATCAATGTCTGTGCTAATGGCAAGATGGACTACACCATTCTTCGTCCCACCTGGTTCGCCGACAATGCCGTCTGGGGTTTCCCCGGCCAACTCTGCATGACGGGCTGGAGGGAGAACATGAGGGGAAAGAAGATGCAAGTCACCGTGACAAAAGACATTGGTCGCTGGGCCTTTGAGGGCCTTGTCCAACCCGACAGGACAGGAATTCGCAACCAGGCTCTTTCCATCGCCAGCGACATGCTCAGCTTCAAGGAGGTCGACGACATCTTCATCAAGCACACCGGCAAGGGAGTCCCCGTCACTTACGGCTTCCTCACCAGATTTTTGATCTGGATGCTCAAGGATATGAGGACCATGTTTGGCTTCATCGGTGAGAGGGCTTACGGTGCCGATCTTCCCTGGTTGAAGGCTCAGCTGGAGCCTACTTCTTTTGAGGAGTGGGTCAAGACTGAAGTTGCCCCTGTATAGAATGCGAAGGATTAGATGGGAGGTGCATCGATGAGATTTATTTATAGCATTAGTAATTATAGACTTGATCTCAAAAACAATGGCTGCTTCTACGGTAACAATATCTTCCAAAAAGGGGTACATTACTCTTCAGCATAACTGCCAAAAAAAAGTGGAAAGTGGGAGTGGGAGAGATTTGATTCTAGGAGCGTAGAGAAGAAGGTTTATAGGTTTTAGGTACGGATACCACTACACCACTTTCCACAGAGGGTATATAGATAACTTGAACCATAAGGGGTAGGGAGAGGACACATCGTTGCCTGAAGGAAGAAGAGGGAGGCGTAGAGAGAGTTTTCAAACCTGGGATATGGGCGAATAAAAAGATTGCAAAAAACGAAGAATGGCCGAGTTGGTTGAGGGAGTCTTAGGAGCGGATTTATAGAGTTTAGGTAATTAGGTACAGTATTTCCACTCGACCATTCTTCGCTGGGTGTATACAGAGCTATTCTGATATATAAAGGGAGGTCGAGGGGACCTCAAGAACAGCAACTACACGACGCAGGCTTCCACCAAAATGTGGCTAGCACTCTATTTTATTATTGTTTCATCCTCCTTGACTCCAGAAACATTACTATTTACTAGACGCAAAAAAAAAAAGAATGTACAGCGATTTCGAACCTGCGACCTGCAAAAAAGAGGAGTGGCTGAGTGGGAGAGAGATCATAGGTGCGGATTGAAGAGTTTAGGTTCATAGGTTTTAGGTACGGATACCACTCGACCACTCCTCAGTATATCTATAGACACATTCTGATATTTAAGGGGTAGGGGGTCATCTGTCACGGTGGCAGACGAATACGTACAACGACTCGCACTAAGATCTGGATGGCCACCCACAGTGGCCGCATAGAAGTTCCAACACTCTCCTTTTTTTCCATGCTCTGTCTTGAATTTAATAAATCACAATACGTTCAAATAGTTTAATATCATCGTTACACAATATCGGGAGTCGAGAAACGCAACATGGCAGATACCCACACTAAAATCCTACGATCCCCCTATTTCTCTCCCATACTTCACTCCCTCCCCTGGACAGCATATTCTTTCCCACGCGCAAAAAAAAAGGAGATCTGGAACTGTTTCGAACTCACAACTGGCAAAAAACGAAGAGTGGCCGAGCGGTGAGAGAATTTCAGGATTTTAGGTTGCGGATTTATAGAGTTGATAGGTTTTAGGTAGAATACCACTCGACCACTCTTCGCTGGGGGTATATAGAGTCATTTTAATACATAAAGGGTAGGTCTGGTAAAAGTTCTTCTTACTATTAGTTATCTACCACACACCCAAACTCTACTCAGGGAACAAATTCCTCTGCCACGGCTGCTATGCATCTGTGTCATGTGTATGGTTGGTCGAGAGTGTTCTCTGCCCGTATCTGCTGCAAAGATACCTCGTCAACCACAGACTGGAGTCCCAGATACTTAATAGCATCCCCATGGGATTTAATCTCGTCCGTTAACACCTTCTTCTCAACTCCAACCTCAACGACCGCCCTCCAGGCATCAAGAACTTCATCTTCCAGCATCAAATCCCAAGTTCCCTTCCAGACGAGCGAAGCAGCGTCGCCTTGGCAATATGTGAACGAACAAGCCTCCTCTTTTGATCCGTTCCACAAAACCATCTTCTCGAGCTTTGGCATATTCAGTGATATCAGTGCTGCTCTTTTCAGGAGTTTGTTGGTTTCGCGGGCCGTGGTCTTCGACGTCGTCCGGGGGGTCAACCGGAGGGGTCTTAGCCTGTTCCATCGCCAATGGGACTGACAGTTGTTGGAGAAATCACGGGCATCAACCAGAAACGCGACCGAGAGATGCTCGAGTTGTCAACTTCTAGCCGCAAATGCAGCACTTACAGCAGGAGTCAGTGTCTTCACCAGGGTAGGAAGCTATCCCTTTGTGACCCAGTAGTCGTTCTAAGATCATGTTGCGCAGCTCGGGGGCTAGTGATAACCAGTTCATCGTAGTGGTAATGGTGGTGATATTTGTTTGCTATTGTTTTGGCTGTAAGATAAGAAAGGTTGAGAAAATATCAGGATCAGGTGCCAACTGCCTTGAAGCCTGGGGGAAGTTACAAACAATTTACAGGCAGGCAGTACTCGCATGGCAGTTGCCTTTATACATTCATGAGAAATTAAATCCTTGAATTACAATAAGGCGGAAATGAATTCTTCGTAACCGTCACCATAAACTCTTTTCAGGATCATGCTGTACCGCATGTGCACATTGCCCACAGAGATATATGAGGAAGTAATAGGGAGCAAACAACAAGGCCAAACTAGGTGCCTACCGGGTGTTCACCTCTTGTGATTGGCATTCCCTCCCCAAAAGCCCTTGAATCACTCCCGTCTCAGGCACGCAATTCAAATACTCGAACCTTGCATCTCCCGCCTTCAAAACAGAAACCTCATGCCACGTCCTGAACTTCCTCCCATCACCAAACACCTTGTAATGCGTTAGCGCTCCGCGATAGATAGCCAGGTGAGATTTGTGGCTCTTGGCCCACGTCTCAAGAGCTTCCAGACTAGAGAAGAAGCCAGCGCCGCATGTCTCTTTCCGAGGACGACTGGTCTCTGATATTGCAGAGTCTGTGTTTCTAAGATAGCGGAGGCCGAGGGCGCCTGTTGAAGGAGAATTGCTCCATAGATACTCGAGACCTGAGCGGAGCGTAGGCTCGAGCTTGGTGTCGTACGAGTCGGCTTCTTGCTGGCTGCAGTTTTCCCAGAATTGGCCTGAGCGGATGTGGGCTAGGTTTTGGGGATTTGTGCCGGTGAGATAGTGGCCAAGACTCTGCGGTGTTGATGCTGAAGGGGTAGTATCTGCTGATGGAGGAAAGAGATCCCAGGCCGAAGATGGGATTCTGTCTCTTGCTGCACCCCAGTAGGCTGATAGTGTGTGCTCGGGGAATGTTGAGCCGGGGAGTTTGGCAAGGCCTGGGAGATAGTCGAGGCCAGAGTAGTTGGTCTCCAGTCTTTGAATTTCTGTGATGAATGCTTCTCGGTAGATACCCACCGAGTCACGGCCTAGTTCAGGTAATTGAGAGTAGATGGCCTTAAGCGAGAGATCCTCAAGGCCTTTTTCATATTTTGTCTGATCCGCCCAGTAACACACCCATATTGTCGACTCTTCTACATCACATCCATCCATAACAGTAAACACCTCATATGCCGAGGGTCCATATTTGCCTTGTACCCACGATTGAATCGTTGCAATGGCTTCATCTCGAGAATTGTCGGATCCTTGGTTATTGGAATGTTTCTGAACGCCGATATACGTTGTGCACACGTGAGTGACATCATCTGGGAGAGCGAGATGCCATCGTGGGACTGGAACACGGTGGTTTTCGGGTTTGCGCAGTGGGTAGACACGAGCGGGACAGGACATGGTTAGAGTTTGTGTTACCGGACGGTAGTATCAGTATCGCGGGTATTACTTGGTTAGTTTTCTGATCAAGGTGAAGCATGGTTGATGGTGGTTGGTTGTGAATGTGGTCGGAGTCACTTTTGGGGTCCGTTGTTTGATAGGTTGGTCTGCTTTGGAATCACAATATGATCCGATTCTTACTTAAACATTCCATTTTGTAAAATTCTCTAAAATTCTTAATATTTTCTTAAAATAAAAGGAATAAATAAATGCCTTTTCGTAAGAAGATATTAAATAGAGGCTGTTTGCCTATCTTTTGTCATCTTTTAAGTAGCTTACTTACGAGAAAATAAGATATCTCCGAATGTCCGTGGCTTGGTGGCATGCTATTTAAACAGGGTACCTATGACCTGTGACTCGATGACAGCAACACCAGCCGCTACTCTAAGTATCTAATTCACTCGGTACTATCATGTACATGTAAATTGACCAAGTTTGAACGCTTGTACTTACTCAGAAATGTCTTATTTCTCTTGTAATTAGTCGGTTGCGTCACCGGAATTTTATACTCATTCCGAATACAATAAACCCTGCATCTCTAGTGCAAAACTCGGAAAACATCCATATCTTGAGCCAAGGCCTTCTCCTCACGTATCACACAATTCCTCAGCCGCATTAATAAAAAAGAGAATCAGGGGTCTTTAGTGTCTAATTTTAGTATGCTTCTTTTTCTTTCTCTATCTTTCTACGTGACGCTCTCAGTAGTCGTGATGCGCCATCGGAACATGTCCCCGGGATAGACAGCTGTAAGTGCCGGGAGTGCATATGGCTGTCCCGATCAGATGATGATTGACAGACACGGAGTGAGAGACAGAGACAAAGACAGAGATAAACATGGGGTACAGAGTAGAGGGTAGTAACGGTAACGCCATTGAATCTTTTGAGAGGGGTTACATTTGATTCCATCCTATCGCTGTGTTACCTGCTTACCCCTCGATATAAGCCCCGCGGCACGGTAGAGGTGCCGAGTGTCAATTGTCAAAGTCAATCAATGTCTGTCAGCGGCAGTTTTTTAATTCCATTCTTCCCATTGTGTCGATGCCTCCGTCTTATTCTCCAAGACTGTGACTGAGTAATTAGTTCTCATTTATCCTTCCAATTACAGACAAAACCCCTGGAATATTCCATCTTATCTCGACAATTGATACGGAAGTGGGCACGGGAGCCCGGAGACGGGATCGGCTTCCGATGACCGTCGGTTCCTTACGGATACTTACCACAGCCTGCACAGCCATTATTATTATTATTATTGACACAGTGAATAAACACACTCACTGCCAAGCGTTTCCCCCGCAAAACGCAATCACAAAACGGGCTGATACAAGCTCAGAGTTACACTGTGGCAATGGTGATAACTCGGCATCTCGGAGGCGTCCCCTCGCCTCGCCTCGCCTCTCAATTGTCTCGGTCTACAGTCTCACAGCGTCAACGCTTACGCTTACCCTCGTTTAACGCAAGTTATGACTCCATGCAGTCAAGATTGCCGTTGCCATACTTGCGGGGGGAGCAAAAGGCTAATACATACATAATTGACCTGCCCGTGGCTGTTTGAGTGCAGTATCCTCATGCGTATATAAGACTTTCGTCCGTCCCCTACTTACTGTTCTCTCCTCTTCTTTCTTACAATGGCTTCTACATCCCCTCGAAACATCATCTCAAAGAATAAAACCCCCATCGCCGTCGCCGCAGCCCTCATCTCAGCAGCCGCAGTAATCACCTCCATCTACCGAACAGTCACAGCATCATCCTCCACCTTCTCCTCCAAGATGTCTCACAACCTCCACCCCAGCCTCAAGAACGGCCTCACCAAGGGCTCTGACAACTTCTCCGGCGGAAAGATCCGCTGCAAGTGCTCCTCCAACCCCGTCGAGGTCGCCCTCAAAGGCCAGGTCCTGCACAACCACGCCTGCGGATGCTCCAAGTGCTGGAAGCCTGAGGGCGCTCTCTTCGCCATCATTGCCGTCATCCCCCGCGACCAGGTCCAGGTCACTGCCAACGGCGACAAGCTCACCGTCGTCGACAAGAACGCTGCCATCCAGCGAAACGCCTGCCGCGACTGCGGCGTTCACCTGTTCGGCCGCATAGAGCAGGACCACCCCTTCAAGGGTCTGGACTTTGTCCACGTCGAGCTCTCAGACGAGAAGGGCTGGCAAGAGCCTCAGTTCGCCGCCTTTGTCTCCTCCATCATCGAGCAGGGCTTCCCCGCCGACAAGGCCAACGAGGTCCGCGCCCAGTTCAAGGACCTAGGTCTCGAGTCCTACGACGCCCTGTCTCCTCCTCTGATGGACGCCATTGCCTCTTTTACCGCCAAGAAGTCCAAGATCTAATGTATTCATCTACTTATGTAAACCGTGCCGCTTTGAAGGCGTGGTCATGTCACAAAAGTTTATGAGAAATGGTTAGCGGGGTGTTGAGGTTGGGTGGTTGTTGTTTAAGGACTGTATAGTGTCGTCGGCGTGTGTTGTTTTGGAACGAAAGGAAAGGAGTCGGGCGTGCTGTTGATGCATTGCGACACAGGATACGTGCGCTTGCGAACGATGAGATGACAGGAAGAGAAGCTCAAAGATAGCATCTAAAAATCTTAATTCATAACGTTACAGATATCTTTTGTCATTGCAGATCTAATGTGAATGTAGAATTGATCAATTTGAGATATATAAACCTGAAGAAGTTCATAATCGGAGTCCACGCCAACGTATAATTGCCCACATACACACATCAACGGTTGGAATCCTTATCTCGACCACAAAACCATACCTTTCCATCATGACTCCTCCTGAGCTTCGTCATCATTGTTCCATGGCGAATTCGAATACTCAAGAGGATCCGGATCATAACACGACTCGGCAGACCACAAGTCAATCTTCTGCTCCTCCGCCAGCTCCGCCAAACTATCAGGAATCATGAGCTTGTCCGAATCCTGATAGAGCAAATATCTCAAATACGGAAGGATTTCTTTCTTGTTATGGACGATGGTCCGTAGGAGCCCAACATACCCATACTGATCCCAAGCAGCCTGTTGACTCCCATCGTCCACGTTACGCCAGCAAAACTGTATCAGCGTGAGAATCCTGATGTTGGGGGGTAGTCTACGCTTGAGCTGATCTACCAGGTCGGGACAGGTCTTCCATTGCCCGAAAAGCACTTTAGGGTCGCCGAGAAGGATTCTGAGGGCTGTGAAATCAGAAAGGTCCAAGCCTATGGTTTCGCCATCTTGAATACGACGCCACTCGAGTTTAAGCGCTCTGAGCGTGCGTCTAAACCTCCAAAACAACTGGCGGAATTCTTCAAATGAGAAGGGGAGATGAAGCTCTTGGTGAAAACGGAAGACGGCGAGTTTCTTTACTGGGGACAACATCTTTTTGAAAACTCCAAGGTTGATGCAGCTGATTTCGATCAATAGATGGGTAAGATTCTCAAAGGGAAACATGTCGTCGCTTGCGTTTTCCAAGGCTGTGAGGTTAACGTATGATATTCTGAGGCGGGTTAGGGAGGAGTGTTTGAAGAGAATGGCGTCGTTGATGGTGAATCTGGGATATCTTCGATTCTCTGGTGCATAATTCCAAGGATTTCTCATTATGTTCAAGACGACTATTGAAATACCAAGGTTAATAAGCTGAGCAATTGGATAATACAGTGAAAGGTGCATACAGTTAGTCAACCGTGGCTTTGGAATGATTGACTGGTTTAGCCTCTCTTTCTCCTCTTCATCTATCTTCAACTTGACTTTGCCCTCGTGCTGGAGAAGAACAGCCTCAAGATTCGGGAGATCAAACCCGAGCAGCTCTCTATAAGCACCCCCGTCCATTTCGTCAATGACCAAATAATGAACCAGGTCTTTAATCCAGGGCTTTTTTGTCAGTAGACGGACTAGTCCTCTTGTGTCGCAAGCAGTCTTTTCTCTGGTGTATATCTTCTTGTAAAAAGAGGGGATCGTGAGGTGATTGATGGCTCTGCTGGTGAGCATCAGACTGAACAACTCTTTGGTCTCGAGCTCTTCCATGATAATTTTGTAAATCTCTGGGGCTAGTGTCTGAAGACATGGTGGCTCGTAAAGGGTCGTCATCTTGACTGTGGTAGATGTTGATCGAGATTGGGAGAATCAATGAGTGAGGTTATATCCAGCCAAGATGAGGGTTGGCTTGTGGGTCAACCACCTAGACTAGGTAGCAATCATGCAGTCAGCGACTCAGCCTCGGCCCCCAATAAGGCAAGGCAGACCGTGAGTAAGTGATTTAAAATTCTGCAGGTATTATTTTTATTCAAAATATAGCTAGACTGATAACTTGCCATACGCAGAGCAAAGCAAAGCTCTTGTGCATATGTAGCTCAATGTGACGTCTTGTAATAGCAAATTAACATGGAGCCAACCCGACCTTACCATGATAAAGAACAACTCTCATAGGTATTTACAAGTAATGAAAGAGTGTAAGAATAAATTTGACATTATAACATGCCTTTATGGTGTCCACTAGACACTCATAATATCAAACAAATACTCCTTCGGAAAGTTACTTAGCCAAAAGAAATGGTCAGCACCTACCAGATGCTCTACGGAGAGAGGCTAAGGTGACAGCACATAGCCCAATATTCTTGATCTTGCCTTTACTAGACTAACTTCAGTAAAAATCCTCGATTGTTGTACAGTTCCCTTTTCTGTTCCTTCAAAAACGCATGGTCTGTTCAATCGAAGTCTCGGAGTTGGGAGTACGGTAGACTGAACAGGTCTGGTCCGTGATTGCGGGCCCATGGGAGCTCAGGACTTACATAGACCGATACAATCAATATCCAAGAGTCGTAGGCTCTTAGCATACCTAGGTAAGCTTCGTTGGTATACTCATACGAAGTGTTGAGCTCATAAGTCGGATTTTCATTGACATAACCAAACTTTGTGGCAAGGAAGATGTCGTCTGTCTTTCCTGTGCGCTGAACCACTTGCCGGTGATTTCCTCTCGTCGTGATAGAATGTATCCTTGATATCAGCCAGGCCTTCCCATCTTCTCTGCTGCATTATCGTACTCAGCCACCTCTCAACAAGTTATTCCGGAATCATATGCGTGATCGATGAATGGATTTGGGAGACGTGATAATCGTAGATAAAAGGTCACATCTTTGAGTGTATTTGCTGAGCTGGTTGACCTATGCAACATTCATAACCTTGGGTCCCAGCTCTCATACAGCATGTGACTCGGACTCGGTGACATAATCAGTTGATACTATACACAGAACAGAGTTCACAAAAAAAATGGGAACGGCATGAAGCACAGGTAGAGCCCTAAGTCGGGGCAAATTGCATAAACTCTTGGAGTCTTGGAGTGGCACATCCAACCAGATATCAAAGACATAACCAAGTAATCTCCCACCAGGTTAATCAACCAATCAAAGTTCACCGTTTCCGAGCAAACCAATAGGACCACATCCATGGGACTCTTAACCATGTCGATCTTGTCAGCGGAGTAGTCCGCGGCGGGGCAGGACAAGGGGCAAGAGGTGAGATACAGCCCGCGGACGTAGTGAGATATTTCCGACTTATAAACTTTGGGAGGCACTAGAGAGAACAACTTGCAGGCTTTATTAATTTATCTCCATTTAATACATGTGTCGGTGTGTCTGTCTGTGACCAAGCAAAAGTTCAAGTTTCCGAGCAGACGAATTAGCAAACAAGACAGATAACATGTCTCGCAAAGGCAGATCAAAGGTCAAGTCTGGCTGTAAGACGTGCAAGTGAGTACTACTCCACACATGCAAGCCCTTTGGGAGACTATGCCAAGGTACTCGTAGTTAACAAAAACCTATAGATTGAGAAAAGTCAAGTGTGACGAGGGTCGTCCTGCGTGTCAAAGATGTCTATCTACAGGGCGTGTCTGTGATGGATATGGCATCTGGGGTGGAGGATCCCATGTCCTGCAAACCCAAGTTCAAGCCCAAGCCAAGAGATGTCCAGCGCCAGTTCCAGGTCCTGTCACATTCATCGCCTCACTAAACGCAAACGAAAAGCTCTACTTTGACTGGTTCAAGTGCCGCACCTCGGCAAAGATCTCAGCTACCTTCTCCTCCGGCTTCTGGACCACCCTCGTCTTTCAGGCCTGCTCCAGCGAACCAGCCGTCCTGCACGCACTGCTGGCCCTCAGCTCCGCCCACAAGAAGGGCGTCGTTGAGCTGGGCATACATAGCAACTCCCCCAGCGCCGAGATGAGTCCCCAGGAGCAGTTCACCCTGCAGCAGTACGTCAAGGCCATAGGTCACCTGCAGCCGCACTTCTCCGCCAAGGACAGAGCCTCGTGCCGTGTGGCTCTCATCACTTGTATTGTCTTTGTATGTCTGGAGTTCTTCCGCGGTCACTTTGCTACGGCGCAGCTGCACCTCAAGAATGGGCTGGACATTCTTGGTCAGATGCAGGGTCTTCCTGATGCATCGTCGGGGATCCTGGCTTTGAAGCCCTGTCATGAAGCGACTGATGCTTGGATAGTGGAGGCCATGTCCAGACTGCACATACAGGTTGAGCTCTTCCGGTACCTTCACCACCACTCATGTGTTATTCTGCAGCCAATCCCGTACCATCAGATGAGTCAGCCCGACCATTTTGAGAATCTCAATGAGGCATGGAAGGGGTTGGAGGTTATCTACAACCAGATATTCCACATTACTCATAGAGCCCGTCAGCAAACCATAGGTGCAACTGAGCATGCATCCCAGCAACTCGTCAAGGACAGGCTCAGTAGCTGGCATGCCACATTCCAGCATTCCATAGAATCATGGCCCGGCGGTACAAATGTATTCATGAGAAAGGCATCCCAAGTTCTGCGCATCCACTACGCCATGACAAACATCATGGCTGAAACCTGCATACACAACAACGAGACAATCTACGACTCGTGCACAGAAAAGTTCATACAGCTCATCAAAGAGGCAACAGGACTATGGGACATATCCACACAAGACTACAATCTTGAGGACGAAATGCCGCTCTATGTCATGTCGACCTGCATGCCTCGCTCCATCATCGACATGGGCTGGATAGCACCGCTCTACTTCACAGCCGTGAAATGCCGCGTCCACCGCATCCGAGTCGAAGCCATCAAACTATTGAGAACCAGTCCCCACAGAGAGGGTATCTGGGATGCGCACATAGCCGCATGCGTGGCCAAGAAAGTCGTTGAATTGGAAGAGGGCGATTTCTACCAAGGCTTTGACCTGGCGGACGACTTCTCCCTCAACACCCCAATGCGGGATCATGATTACCAACTACCGCTGTTACCAGAGCCTCATAGAATCAGTGAGATCGAGGCAAGCCTCTCGGGCGCTCCAATGGATAAGATATTGCTGTACTGTAAGAGGGAACAGCAGGGCATTAATAGGAGGGCTCTTATGTCGGAGTATTCCGTGAGTGAGCAGGAATGGCTTGATACATGAGAGGGTTTGATGTTGAACGAGATGACATGCGTATACGACTGTACTGTTTATCTAGCGAATTTTGTTAGCAGGCTTAATATTAGAGCATGAATAGAGTGATTCAGACCCTGAATGTAGCGTCGCCTCACTTACAAGGATCTCCATGGATGCATTGACCTTCCAATACTCTTGGAGTATGTATAACAAGACACTATTAACTTTCATGGTATGAACATACGAAAATGATACCTAAAATTGTTTCTCATTTTCAAGAACTACCTACCGACTAAAAAGAGATAACTTATAAAGTGGTTGTGTTCAAAGATACCTATTTCTGGAATAGGACCATTAACTCGCACGATAAGATAAGCCCTCCCCATCTCCGTTTCCGAGTCGGCGCCCGGGGTTAAAGTAAACAATTAACGGCACCTAACGCGGCCGCGGGGCACAAACTCACCGAACTACGCACCTTGATAGTCCAGTCCAACCCTCGCTCTAGTCTACCCTCTCCCAATCCCTCCTCTCTTAAATATTCTCCTCCTTCTCCAAGGGAGGCAATCAAATATGGACTCTGAATCCGTCGTCTCGCAAGTCCAGCGCAAAGTCGAGCTGCAAACTCCAGAGGATCTCTCGTATCTCATCGCAAACGTCCGTCGCGCCGCCGCAGAGCGCCTCAATGAGGCTTTCCCTGTTGTGGAGGGGAATTATGGCGAAGATGAATTGCGCACGCAGATAGAGAAGCTTGTTAATGAAGTATGTCTCTGTACTACGTGATGCCACTGGCTGAGGACTAACAAAACAAACAGTACATCGACAAAACATTCTCCCTCGCATCTCCAAACCTCTCTATAAATGGCCTCCCTGTAGTCTCAGATACCTTCCTCTCCGAACCCACCGCCGAGCCAGAACCCGTCTACGAACCCTTCGACACGCGCAAGCGCCGCCGCGTTGCAGACCTGATCACTCAGGAGGAGAAGCTCCTTGAGGACGTCGCCGCGCTGAAACGCTCCGTGCCCGCCACCGTCGCCGCGAACCAAGCCGAGCAGCTGCGCGACAGCCTCAAGCGCGATGACGACTTGCTCGACGCGCGCAAGAAGCAGGCCGCTGTGGAGGCCGGAGAGGTCGAGCTGGATGTGCAGCCGCTCGAGAGGCAGGACGGCGTGGAGGCGGGCTTCCGCAGGGCCGTGGAAGGTCTCGGCAGGCTGAAACGCGAAATGCCCTCTGTGGTGGCCAAGATGGAGAGGGCGCGTGTCGCGGGCGAGTATGTTGTTACGCAAGGACGATAAAAACGGCGTGCAACAACCATATTACCTTTACATATATACCCAGGGCGGAAATCAGTGTATTACGGAACATACTCAGGAGTTTGGGGGCGTATTGGATTAATCGACAATATCAAATCACATTTTAGAAGCAGACAACACTCAAGACCGCGTCTATTTGTTGAGAACTATTACAGTCATGGTCAGAAAGAACTCGGGCTAAGCAACCAACAGCATCTGACCTAAGTAAAGCACACACGAAGTATGACATATCAGCATGTTTACACAGCTGGATGAACAAAAAGGGCCTGACAAGCTTTTCTTTTCCTTTCTCGCTCCTGCAAACATCACGCTCCGCCCTATTCATTCGCAATGTGTTTAACACCTTCGTATTCCTGCTCTCAAGCCGATTTGTTGTTGGGGGAAAAAGCATGATAAACGAGAGAAAATGCGCATTCTATATTAAGACGCAGCTGAACCGCTTTGTCTATCTTTCACCAATATCCGTTCATAGCTTATCTCGTTCTATTTAGAGAGCAGCAGGAGCAGGGGCAGGGGCAGTCTGAGTAGCATCAGCACCCTCAGCAACGGGAGCAGCTTCGGGAGCCTTTCCAGGCTCCTCAATCTCAGAGCCCTTGTTCTCAATGACATTGCCATCCTGCTTCTTCTCCCACCAAGCGGGACGGGCCCACTCGGCATCGTGCCAAGGACCGGCATCGCTGTTCTCACAGCCGCCCTGGCACTCACACTCGCCGCCGAACTTCTTGGGAGGTTCTCGCCGGGAATCTGCTTGAGGAGCTCGCTCTTGTAGCCGGAGCCGAGAATGTTGATCTTGGAGACGGTGACGGGGTCGAGCCAGCCCTTGACGATGCTCCAGACGGTGGAGAAGCCCCAGGGGGCATTGATCATGTACAGCTTACCCAGACGCTCGGGGTAGTAGTTCTGGGAGATGACGGAGGCCTGCTTGACGTAGGAGTACACTTGAGGGACCTTGCCGATGGAGACACCCTTGAGATCCATGATGGTGCAGCATGTCTCGAGGAGGTGGCCAGCCTTGCGGGAGCAGGCAGGGAGACGGGGATCGGCGACGCGCTCGTACTCGACAGCCAGGTTGGTAAGCATGCGCTCAGCGGTGGTGATCTTGTACATGGCGTTCAGGTCAATACCGCCAAGAGTCTCGATGTAGATGGGTCGGCCATCCTATATACAAGAAAAAACGTCGGTCAGCATATGATAACTTCAGCATTAACAGCAACTTTGTCATACCTTATCGGTCTTGTGGTAGAACTGAGTGTAGTACTTTCCGATCTCAGCCTTCTCGGGGTAGTCCCAGAC
The DNA here is from genome assembly GCA_025948275.1 of Fusarium avenaceum. NCBI lineage: Eukaryota > Fungi > Ascomycota > Sordariomycetes > Hypocreales > Nectriaceae > Fusarium > Fusarium avenaceum. The sequence goes on along the minus strand of CP109670.1, from coordinate 1,190,268 downwards.
AGGCACGGTCTCGTCAAGCTTGGTATCCTTTCGCCATTTCTCGGTGTCCAAAAACCTATAGTGGCGGTCAGCCCCCCTGTCGCAAACGCGTATTCCTCGTTCCACCGCCATCAAAAGAAAAGGGAAAAGGTCTTACATAGTTTTTGAGGCCTCAACGTCAAACTTGCGCGCTCGGAGGAATCGAAGCTGTAAAAAAGGTGCTGTCAGTATTCGTTGTGCTGCATGGGCATCGTGTTACATTGGCCCTTTTCAGGGTCCATGAAGCTCAGGTTTATCTCGTACCAGAGTCAAGGTGTCCAATCGGTCGGTGCAGCCCTCGGACTCGAGCATCATGCGGAACTGGTGCAGCTTGGCGATCTGCTCCTCTGTGAGGTAGCCGGCGTGGCCATCCTGCTCCTCAGGGCCCTTGATAGGGAAATCATAGCTGTCGTACTTGGGGTTCAGATCCATGGTGATAGATGGTGGGGTATACGGTGGAATATAAGGGAGGAGGGGAAGAAGGTAGAAAGGGTCCGCAGTGAAGAAAACGGCGGGACTTAAGAATTAAAAGAGACGATGAATAGCGCCAAAAGTTTGTTGAAGGGTCGAAAGTCAAGGGGGTTGGCTGTCTGTCGAATTTAAGTCCTCGGTGTTGAGAAGCGTAATTAACCGTTTCTAGGCTTGCCTACTGCTGGTCTCCCCTAGAGATGGATCTCTCGTCATGGGTGTCGAGAAGACTACTCGAAGCGGTCTAGCGGAGCCACATTCCGTTGAGGGGTATCACGTGTAGACTCACATGCAGATAATTCGATGTCTCGTCTTATCTTATCAGCAGTCCCGCTTCAGATTGTCTTTTGTTAGTCGTTATCTTTTAATTCGAGGTTTACCATACTACGTATTCTTTAGTTATATCAGGCATTGATTCAGTCGACACATAAAGTACTCACCTTCTATGGCATAATTGTTGTAACATCATGAGGAATTCCTCGCAACGGATCACCCTCAATGTCGCCCGTCTTTTTCACACTTCGATCGCCGGGCCACGGTTGAGGCCCCATCGATCATTCCATATCACCTCTTTGGCCAGCTTCCCGCGAAAGCGCAGCTTCTTCACCTCGAATCCTTATCTCTCCCAAGCCGATGACGACTCCCGCTCAGCATCTGAACTGAACAAGGAAGACAAAGGCTCTGCCGCGGCAAAGAGAAAGCCCACTCGACCGAACACAGCCAAGAATTCGCTCCGTCGTGTGGCTATCATTGCCCAGCAGCCGAAACGAGGTGCAACAGCGCCAGGAAGTCCCAGCGATGAACCCTCAAATGTGGTCAGCGCAACCTGTGTTGCGGAGACTTTCAAGATGCCCATAGTTCTGGAGATCTTGTCGTCGCATGGCTTTGACATTGACCCGGATGGCACTGGATTCGATGCAAACGAAGTTGTTCATGCAAGAGGAGTCAATGGTGGGGACATCTTCGTCTTCCCCTCCGGCACAATCGTGACATGGTCGTTGCCCTCGGATGTTGTCACCAGACAGATCATGCGTGCTGCTGAAGAAGCGCATCCCATCACGCATCGAGAGTTCGAAGATCTCGAATTCACTACCGATACTAACCGAGAAGCAAGCGTGCTCAAGGGCGATGTCATTGTTCTCGGCACCCGCAAGGAGAACAAGGAAGCCGACAAGCTGGACACCACGTTAGCAAAGGTTGCTTTCTCCTCGGGTCTTGCACGAAGCACGAAACTTGCCGTGCTCGAGACGGCGTTGACGACGTACTTTGAAAGTACACGCAACATCCCCGCCCTCCTCTCCCGAGGCGCCGGCATTCCCCTCGGTCGGAAATTCATTCTACAAAAGACAGGCGAACTGCTCAGTCTCCGCGCCCGCCTAAACCATTACTCCGAACTCACCGACTCTCTGCCTGATATCTTCTGGGACACCAGCTCCGAGCTGGGTCTCGAGGGGTATTATGAGCAAGTTGGTCGTGCGCTTGACGTCAACGTGCGCATCCGGGCTCTGAACCAGAAGATGGACTATGCCGCTGAGATCGCTAGTGTTCTGCGTGAGATGTCCAGTGAGCAGCACGGTACACGCTTGGAGTGGATCATCATCCTGCTTATTGCGGTTGAAGTTATCTTTGAGCTGCGCCGCATCGTTCTTGAGATGATGCAGGAACGGGAGATGGCGGCTGATCTACAGCCACCCGTGACACCAGTGGGGTAGATTGTGAGTCTGGCACTTTTGTACGATATTAACAAGGGGTGCAAGATTTTATTATGGGAATAGGTTGAAGATGCAGGATATAGGTCAACGAGCCTGGCCTTTTTGATACCCCTCAGCTCAATAGAATTAACGATCAAATGACAAGGCCCGGACTCTTTGAACTCGTGCGAATGCTCTTTTAATCAATACACACCAGGACAGAAGTAGTTTCTATCCATGACTCAAACAAATATTATCAATGGCAATGATGTACCTTTTCTTTCATCTGCATACACGCGCCAAGCTGGCGTCTGGATTACACAACCAGGAGCTTCCACTTCCCAGGTCAACACTCTCTTCTCTGATACCTTTTTCCCTGGTTCACTCAAAAACCAACTCCTCAGAAAAAAACGTGAGTAATAAAACAAAATTCGAGAATCCACCTCTAAACGCCCACCTAATCGCCCCTTCTTAAACTCTGCTCCTAAACTCTGATGTCCGACTCCATGCTTTATAACTCGTTGCTTTGATCGTTTCTGTTTCCAACAACTACCATCTCAAGCCCTATTGTGATGGCTTATGCTGCATACCTGGGATTGGTGGGACCGGGACAGGCGTCACTTTATGCGGAGGTGGCGGTCCAGGTGTCCCGTTCATCGATCGTTGAGAATTGGGAGTCGGAGGCTTCTGCTGAGCGGCGATACTCGCCCGAGCGGCTGCGAGTCTGCTGGCATCCATGACTCCGGCCTGGCCCATACCTCCTGCATAACCAGGTGTGCCAGGCTGAGCAATCTTATCAGTGAACATGGCAGAGCGCTCTTGGGCGGCGACCCGAGCCTTGGCTTGATCGAGAATCCTCTGTTGCTGAGCCTCAGGGATAACGGTGTGGTATCCTGTAAGTCCAGGGTTTTGAGCAGGCGTTCCTTGTTGAGGGGGGTTGCTCGGGTACCTGTTAATTTGATTTCCCACAGCCTGGTTCGGCGTGCCATATCGAGGAGGCTGCTGCATATTAGGCGACGAGCTGTATGCCTGTCTGTTAACTACAGGAGACATCGTACGCTGCGGAATAGCTTGTCCGTTCGTGTATGCCCCAAAGCTGGGCGTGGGTGTAGCGGCTTGTTGCTGAGGAAAGCTCGGTTGGAAAGGGAATCGTGCAGTAGGAGTTCCCGGCTGAGCTGGCAGCTGCCCGAATGATGGTCTTTGCTGGGAAGCATATTGAGGCATGTTCTGATGCCCGTATGGGGTTTGCGCCTTAGCAACCTGTGTCGCATACTGGGCAGGATAGCCGTTGGGTCGAGAGTACTGGTTAGGTTGAGGAGGTCGGGGCTGAGCGGGCATAGGTCGTGGTTGGGTTTGGAAGCTGGGCGTGGGGCCAGGTCGATAGTATTGCTGCTGCGACATCGAAGGGGTTCGTTGAGGGGTTCCGTACTGATTCTGTGGTGTATGGTGTCCATAGGAAACGCCTGAGATGCTAGGCGTGCGTTGCGGAGGCGGTCGAGCATTGGCTTGAGCAGCCTGTTGCTGAGCTCTCATACGAGCCTGTACACCCGCCTCATCCTCTTCCATGACACCCTTATACTGATCGGTTTGAACTTGAACCTTGGTGCTGATCAAAAGATCCTCCAGTTGGTCTCCGTTCAATTTGGCAACTGCGTACGGCGGCAGCGTCTTGATAATTAGTGCGAGCTGTGCCTTGAGTACTTGGTAAGTAGCCTGCTCGCCCTCCGAAGGAGTAGGCCCAGGAGTAGCCAACATGTCGCCGGTAACCGGGTCGCTCGATGAACGGTTTTGCGAGTTAGGGAGATTAAGGTTTCGGATGCGCTGATACGAGGACAAGGTCTCAATCATGTCGCTGACCTCTTCCAGAATCTCATCAACTTCCTTCTCCTCATCTGCCCTCTTCGTACCCAAAGCCTCTTCGAGCGACGGATCGACGACAGATTCATCCCAGCTATCAAGCGCTTCTTGGATAGCCTTTTCATCGACATCAAGGGCATTTTCCTTGTCATCCTTCTCCTCATTGTCAGCGCCACCATAGTATTCGACCTCGATCATGTTCTGGAAATGCCGGTGACCTGATCGCTGCCACCACATTCGACCCGCAACATTCGACGGCACAAGCGCTCCTGAGTCGTCCTTGCATGGCGCAAAACTGGAAAACGCGCCCCGGAAAAGTGATTCCATCTCGTGAATCTCAAGCTCGGTTGTGGAAGGTCGCTTCCCCGCCAGGCTTTGCGCGCGTTCTCGCTGCTTGTTCATGGTTTGTGATGAGGGGGTCGCATTACTGTAGTCGAGGTAGGATCCTGCAGCCAATTTGGTAGTGAAGTAAGAGGCATTTCGGAACTTGCAATTGTCTGTCAGTTCTGGATGGTAGAAGTCCAGCGCGTTGCCTTTTGCTTGCGTCTTGGGCTGCTTGGGGGGCTGAAGAGGCGGCAGAGATCGAGGCGACGAGAACAGGTCTCCGAGAGTCTGTGTTCGTTCGTGGGTAGTCGAGGGCATAACGTGAGTTAATAATACACCAGGAGGTAGGGACATATCTCGCAATTTGCTCTCATCGGAAACTGACAGACTGGAGAACAGTCTCTTCTCCTGAGGGGCATATCCGACAACAGACAGTACCAACTCTCCCTTCTGAGGAGAGGATGGAAGCTTGGCCTCGACGGGGAGAGGATCGGCTGAAGTCTTTGGGTAGGCCTTCTCTCGTCGGAGAAGCTCCATAGCCTTATCCTTGAACTCTGTAATTTGTGTTCTTAACGTTTCATTGGTCGACTCCTTCTTATCCTCGACCGATTGAGACTTGAGATCCTTCAGAGCGACTGAGATTGCAGAAACCAGGTCATTGGCAACTTGGTCGAGGTCCTCGTACGCATTGCCGGCAGCCTTGTCGGAAATGGTGGATAATTCGGTCGACTTTTGGCGCTTCGCTGGATGGCCTTCCTCATCGTCATCAGATGTCTCGGGCAAGGGGCGCTTGAGGATGGAGGGAGCGACGTCGTAGCTATTAGAGATGGTTAGTGCATGAAATGGAGAGGTCAATCGCGACAAAGTTGCGATGTGACGAAAATCAGCAATTAAAAAAGCAGGCATACCTGCTCAGGACGTCAATGAAAGATTTTATCAAGTCGCGTTGGTCCTTCTTGGGCTCGCCATTGGTGATGGCAGGTTTTTGCTCTGGAGAAATCATATCCTCATCGCGGTCCTCTTCTTCTACATCGCGTTTTCGCTTTCCCGGAGCAACAGGTTGTGCTTTGTCAAGGGTGGGCGATTCCGAGGTGCCGTTGGCGTGGATAGCCGTGGGCTGTGCCATGGTGGGCGTGGTCATGATGGCTTCAAATGCAGGCCGTCCCTCGTTTTGTTCGTCGTCGGGGCGTTGGCCGCGCCTCGTCGCGATACGCGGTAGTTCGTAGTGGTAGTGGCAGTGATTAGCAGTCGGAATGGGAGCTGTAGCGGTAGTGGATGGCAGAAATGGGTACGGGTCCAAGTCCAAGTCCAGGTCCAGTCGGCGTCGCTGGTGCAACTCCAGGTAATAGTAGTAAATAACAGGCTTGGTCAAGGCAGCGCAAACGAATCGCACTCATCGAGATAACCACGACACAATCGTGCAATCGTTGTGATAGGGCGTATTCGACTCGGAAATTACGCGACAAACACGTCTCGAGGCAGTATCTCGAGTCGAAAAAACGGGGGGAGAAGATGCCTTGTGCTTTGCTTGGCCTGGCTTTGCTTTGCTCTGCTCTGCGCTGGGGCCTGGCCTGGGGGGAAGAATGTGTCTCCTCGATCGCCAAGTACCCTTACTTGTCACAGACCAACAGCGGACCCACTTTGGCGCCCTTTTCCCTTTTTGAGAAGGGGGAAAGTAACACCAGACACGTGACTACACCATTCAACGGTTTGTTGCACGTAGCAATGTGATGCAATGTAGAATACGAACACCGTAAATATTGAGCTGCATTAAATGATCTACAGTTGTTAATGGCTTCAACCATTGAGAACTTCAAAATGTTATATTTCATGCTGCGTATTTGGTACAATGTAGCTGTTACCGTAACCAGCCTTGACATCAACATGCCATCTCTCAGCGAGCTCAATTACACGAGGACGTGGCTGCAGGTCTAGCGTAATCATGATCATGATCATGATGATAATCATTACGCGGTAAGTAAACTCACAATCATCTCATCATAGGCAAAACACAATCAGGCACTTCGACACAAGTAAAAACATGATAGGATTCAAATTACTGAACGCAAGTTCATGAAGCTATTTCCCATCGCTTGCGCTCGAAGTCTCATACAATTCAAACTAGTCCCATACCGGTGTCCAAAACCATATCCATGCTGCGTGTTCCCATTCGCTATCTGGAATAATTCATACATAAATAGTCATAACATACTCTTACTTGGCGCGAGCCAGACCAACAGCGTTCTTGCCGAGGTCGTAGACAGAGTAGTATCGTCGGAGGAAAGCATCACCAAGGATGACAAGGGGTCCTACAGGCTCGGGGAAGTCCATACCCTGGAAGGTAGAGATACAGCTGCCCTGGACCTCAAGGATGTAGTCAGAGGCGGGGAGGCTGTAGTTGGATCCAGCGAGGTTGAAGGTGATATCAGGGAGCTCCTGGATCTTGCTGCACTCGATGGTGTACTGGCCGTTGTAACCCTTCTTGGCACCAATCTCCTTGTTCAAGAGCTCAGCGAGGGCGCTGGGGAGGACGTTGAGAGAGGTACCAGTGTCAAGGATGGCACCAGTGTTTTCCTGCTCAGCGACCTCATCACCGAAGGCAATGGCCTCAAGGTCAACCTCCCAGTAAGCCTTGCGGCGGAGGGGAATGTACTCGATATCTCCAGTGTACTTGGACTTATCAACGCCACCGAAGGTAGCCTCACTCTCACCCTCTTGGCCATCAAGGTAGAAGGCGAAGACAGGCTCGTCGAGGAGCTTCTGGTTGACCATCTGGTAGAAGGGAGGGACCATGCCGTTCACAGAAATACGGTCATAGCCGAGACCGAGGATACCGTCGAAGCGACCGAAGGCAAAAGCCAGGCCGGGCTCCTTGGTTGCCTCAGCGAAGTCCTGATCCTTGATCTTGAGGTCACCAATCTGCATGACATCGTTGGAGACGAAACCAGACAGGCTGCCAGATCCGTAGTGGATTTCGAACTCGCTGCCGTTGGACTTGTAAGTCGATGAGGCAGAGGAGTCGTACTTGGAGTGGAGGTAGCAAGCGATGCTGCCACACTGCTGGGAGGGAACCCAGAGGTTGGAGCTACCGGTATCGAGGACGACCTTGAAGCTCTGGGGAGGAGTTCCGATGGTGATCTCGGAGAAGTCTAAGAGTGGTCAGTTTTTGATGAGGTTCAACAAATTGAATGGTGCTTACACTGAGCGTTCATGAAGTTGGAGACGGGGACGGGGTGGCCACCCTGAACGTTGGGGACGTTGGTAGCGAAAGCGTAGTCGGCAGCGTTCTTGGGGCGAGCAGCACCCATGTACTTCTGGCCGAGGCTCTGGAGGTGCTCCTCAACGGAGTTGGTAGCCTGTGAATCTTGTTAGAGCTTGAACTGTATGCGCAATTATTGCATCGCGGGAACCAGTCGTACCAGTGTGTCGGCAAGAGGGACCTTGTTGAGCTTCATCTTATGGATGCCGGCCTGGGCAGAGCCCAGAAGCGCGGCGGCAGTGAGAAGAGCGCTCTTCATGATGGGCAATCAGGTCGAGGATGCGACCGAGTGATGAATAGATGGTAAGAAGCTCGACACAAAAAGGCTGCGAGCTTTGGATGTTTGCTGTTGATGGAGATGTAGAATGGAGATGCAAGATGCAAGATGGAGTTGGGGAGATAAAGAAAGATGGTTGGTTAAGAAGTGAGAGGCGGAGGAAGGTGACGGTGACGGTAACGGAGCTCAGGTCCTTCCGAGCTGGGGGAAGCTTATTGCGCGTGCTTGCGGCCTGTTTCGGCGCCATGGTTGGCCACACCTGCCTGGATTCGTAAGTTGCGCCCCCCGGACACTGAAGCCTCTCCCCTGCTAATGACCTTGTGACTCGCTGGCACGGCTGGCAATGACGCACCATTGTGCCTTTCCCCGTCTCCACTTTCCCTGCCTGGCAACCAGACCTGAAGCCTTTCCGCCTTAGGCATCACATCATGCTCATGCGCAATGCATGTCTCTCTCTATCACACAAGCGTCGTCTCACCCATTCTTATCAACGCCAAGGTTGAGCGTATCAGGAACAAACAACAAACACCAGCCTCACTCTCCTTTGCCCAGGGTCTGGAACGTTTCGGTCGGGGGTTTATTTCCAGTTGTCATAGGCAGCTTCGTCAGACTTGCTGATCACTGAATGCGGACCCCTGCAGCTCTATACCTTCACGCGTCGCGAGCTTATTGAGCTATTTATTAGTGTTTGATGATAGCATACACTAACACTAGCATCTGGGGTTGATTAGTGCTCCAACTAAGCTCGGATCATCAATTTTGGTTCGTTCCTGCGTGTCTACGGAGACGGAAAAGTGATAGGCAAGATAACAAAATATAAGTGTACTATTACAACAAGTTATAACCCAAAACCTATCCTTATACTATTACATGTTTAAATAATTCCCTCTTCTCAAATGTAGCATCCTGTATGCCGGCAACAAACCACCTGGTTGTGCACTTTGACCATCATAAAAGCCATACCATCATAACTTCGTTAGTAACATCATAAACACTCAAGACGCACGCATCTCCTTCTTTGACCGCTCCATCGCTTCCACAAACGTGCGTCGCACATCTTCTAACTCGGCATAATGCTTAATAAGGGCTGCCAGCCTCTCACACCTCGAGCCAGACATGTCTTCAACCAGCTTGCACCATCCAGAGTGAAGCGCAACGAGTAGAAATGCCAAGCTTCCTCGACATATCTGCTCGTCGCGGATCCATGAACGCAGAGCGCCTCTAGTAACGTTGACTCTGCAGCCACGATCTCTCAATAACAGAATGAGCAAACTCTTGAAGCCGATATGTCCCACCTTGAGGAATGCTTCGAGAGCTTCTTGGCCGATGTTGAGAGAGCCTTTCAGGTATCCCAGCATAACAGGTAGAACTCTATCACCATGTCGTGCATTGAGCGTTGTGTTGATGAGCATATCCTGCGTGATCTGGAAATCATCCTCAGCCTTTGACACTAACTCTCGGAACTCCTTCGCTGAGCAGACACCTGCTGCAGCGTCGAGAAGTTCTTGTGTCACCCTCACGCTCTCTTCTTTATGCTCCAAAAGAACTTGTATGCCGGGGTATCCAAGTTCTAGCAAGGTCTCCATGACAATCTCCTCGTCGATGTCAATATCGGCGGCTCGGTGGGCGAGGAGCATTTCGAGAACTTCAGGTGCCCAGTCGTCGGTGTTTTGTTGCGGTGAAGCTATCGTCGCTAACACAACTTCTTTTGTGAACTGGACTTCGGTCCTTGGCATTTCGATAAAGATGGCCATGAAGTCTGGTCGACATCTAGTATTGGCCAAAGCGAGCGTCATGAGTTCCTCGTCCACAAAGCCCTCGTGTGGTCGATGTTTCAGAAGAACTCTAAGCATAGCTGGGCCTTGTCGGTTCTCAATGGCCTTCTCAGCCACGGTTGTGTTGATCTCAATTCGTGCCCCATGCTCGGTGAGTAGGTAATCCATAACTCTTGGGTGACATATGCCAGCAATATTTCCCATCACCCACTCGTCGAGTTCAATTTCGCTGCCATGTAGTTGAAATAGCAATTCAAGGATCTTGAGTCCATGTTGCTCGTTTCTTATCGCTCCTGTCATGGCTGCATCACTCCATCTAAAGTAAGGATTGGTGAAAATAATTTTCATTAGTTCTGCGGTCGCACACTCCGCTGCAGAGCAAGAAAGGTCCTGGTCGCGCGAAATCTCATCCCGTCGAAGTGTCATGATTGTCTGAAGCATTGCGGAACAGCCCCATCTTGCTGCTGCTCGTATAGTGTATGGCGTTAAGGGCGTACCTTGGCTGAGGAGAAATGCCAGCATCTCGACTCTTCCAGTCAGTATCGCACTGATGAACGGAAACTTGAGACGCGCATGGTGCTTTTCTCTATCTTCATCTGTGTAGCCAAAGCCGATATGCTCGAGATTGTCTCGTTTCTGATTCACCGATGCGTTGCAGGCAGGCATTTCGGATCCGTTGGGCAATCCCTTGAGGTACTTGATAGCATCCTCCGGGCGTAGCTTGCAGATGTTCTCGCTGGCTAAACGCACCCAGTGGAAGTTATACTCGCACTTTGCTTGGAAAACTCGCCTCACCTGTGTAGCGTTTGTGCTTGAGTAGCCTCGCTTCATTGCGATATGTCGCACGCGCTGGTCGATGAAGATCTCAACATCGTTCTTTGATTGAGAAAATGAATCAAGATCGTGGTGAACGAATTCGCCCAAGTATTCGTAAATCTTTGAACTCGGCCGACTTAGAACGAGAAGGCTGAGGTTCGCAGAGGGTTTCGAGCCGTGGAAAGTCTGCTCGATCAGTTCCAAGAGAACAGTTCGAGAATGCGCGTCACACTCGTCCAGTCCGTCGATGACACAGAAGATGCGACGGTCAGACCTAAAGGCGACTTCAACTAATAAATTCCATAGCGCTTCTGGCTTCTCAAACACACGGGAGCCGCGGTAAACATGTCTTCTGCGGATCCTGTCGCTGAGGAAATGGGGATGGTTCTGAAAGAGCTGAGAGAGCAATCCTCGTAGAATTCCCTGTACGGTGTTTCTTCGCGAATCCTTTGAGTCGCAGAAGAAGTAGGCGCAAGTGTTGGCGTTATCAGCGGCGAACTTGCTTGTGAGCTTCTCAGCGAGGTAGACAGCCATGGTGGATTTCCCTCTTCCGTAGTTGCCGGAAAGCCACAAAACGTGCTTGTTTTCTGATTCTGGTGCCAGCCAGTTCTTGAACTCTGGGACGTCCATGATCCATTCACAGGTTTGGGGGGCTCGAGGGCCCTGCTGTGTTCTCAGCGCATCCTTTGCTCTTGAAGGCTGCGACCAGACAAGGTCACGATAGAAGGCTTCAATTTGCTTTGCTTTTTCAGCATCATCTAGAAAGTTAGTATCACTGACATTTAGTTTCGAACAATTTGGTGTCTTACCTGGCATATGACGCGTCTCATATCGTTTATGGGCAACGGTGCTGGTGCTTGGCCAAGGATAATGTCCCAGGAAGCTATCGGGAGATAAGAGGCCGTCGTCAGAGGAAGAGAAGCGCGACCTCGAAGATCGCGGCGACTCATTCTTCGCGCTCGAAAACCCCATTTTGAGATTTCTGTTCGGGACAATATTTGAGATCAAGTTGTAAACGCGATCAAAATATTTTAATTTTCAACAATTCAATTCAGCTCAACTCAACAGTCGGTGTACCTGTACCAGCAAATTCCTGGCGTGATGCATGCGACGACTTTAGAGGGGGTTGGTGCCTTTAACCGTCTGTCATCAGTGCAGGCTAGAGAGAAGTCTCATGACTTGAACGCTGAGGAAGAAGATACGGTAAATGAATAGAAAATAGCTTCACAAAAAGAGACAGCAGTAGTAATTAGATGTTGCCACCTGTCGCCTTTGCAATCGAAGCCGTTTGGAAATATTCTGTTAATATATCGCAAAGTGGCGAGTCCTTAGCAAAAACGTTGATATTAGGGGAGCTAAACTAATTAAACGTTAATATCCGGGCTTCCCCTCGTTGAGTAATGTCGAAAGGGGTAAAATGAGAAGGCTGGTGTGTAGCCACCAGCGCCAAGAACGGCCCAGCCGTGACATCTTTTTCTCTCTATTTTCTAGTTTTCTATCCAAGTTTCTAAGCTTAACCCTTGCAGAGGAACGATATCAATCAAGAGCGATGATGACGTTGAGTTTAAGCTTAACGAGATGTCAAAACCTCGAATTTCCTAGAGTGGTAACCGATCATGGAACATATTGCTTTTTTACAAAAGGTACGTATCTATTTTCTTCAAGGCCTCCCGATAACACGGAACTAGTCATGACCCAGTCTCGTAATCTTATCGAGATTGATTGATTGCATGCAAATCACATATACTCAATGCTATTGGCAGCTCAAACCACGGCATTCAAGTCGCGTGAAACACATGCTTTAACTCTCCCAGGGGCTGCACGCATCAACGCGCATAAGCTGCCGCGTCTTTCATATTCTCCAATATTACGGTTCGTGTCTTGATTTAACGCATCCGATCAGTGTTGTACCATTGCAGGTTGTCCCTAAACTGCCCCTGAAGCGGCTGTCAACTAAGTTAGTAGGTTAGTAGTCAAGACATACGGATACTCTGAACGCTCTTGTGAAAACGGCGTGTTTCAAAGTTGTTGAGAAGTATAATGTCTCGTGCCAGTGATATTCAGTAAATCATCTGATTGCTATCTATCAGATAACACCTGCTACGATTATTATTAGGTTTCATGGCTAAGATGTCGTTGTGTCTCTTGTCGCAGCTCGGTATGTGAGCTACTACAGCATTCCTATAGTTTGTAGACTTGCCGCCGTCCTGGTAGCCCCATTCTACTTACCCTTATCCATAGAGTGCAAGCAAACCATTTGCACTGGATGTCTTTTCTTTTATCAAGTCCCCTTAGCAAAACACACATAACCCAATAACTTGATTCGCTCTTTTGTTAAGTAGGCGTACCAGGGAGTTGCAATTGTGGACAGAGAACTCACACCAAGAACGAGTACAGGGTAGGCATTTTAGGTAGGTAGGTGGGTTTGTCAAAGGCATATCGTCATCTCATCACTGCTCAGTGCATGACAGATAGCATATGAATACTTTGTTCACACCAACAGTTCCTTATCCCGATGCCCATGATCATATCGTCTAGGCATACTCAAACGTCACAACCATACTATTGTCACAACACACGTGAACAACCACGGTTACTTTACGGACCACGACCGTGATCTTAGCTACTCGAAACCCGAAGATTCGCCAATTTCACAACCCAGGACCGTGATCTGATCGTGAAAGCCAGAAAGCTGATCGACATGCCATTTACATGTGACCTAGTATAGTACCATGGCCGTTTTCGCCGGATACGAATACACAATCATTGTCTGATACCAGGTCCCCTTCTGCTTCAAAAGAACACCCGATCTCGGGAAAACTCGCTTGTATCTAACAAGAAGGTGAAACATCATGTCGTCAAGTTGTCGTCTTCTTGCTTATGGATGACTTGGATGTGTTGTGATGATCAGCCAAACTCTACTTATGCTTCTCGTGTTGGTCCGACCCTGAACATAGCGATGAAGATTTATTAAACGTTTCTGACTGCGGGCGTTGTATTGGCTGAACCTTTTACCTACAGTACCAGTACCAACTCAGTTAAAGCGGCAACATCTGCAACCCCTGCTTGAAACGACACAAAGTTCCACATATTATGATCACTGCTGGGCTGTGCGATTCACGCAGGGGAAAGCACTGGCTCTTCCGAGCTTCCGCTGAATGGCACCCATTGCAAATTTGCCAGCCAATGGATATCTGAGCTGGTCTCAGCAACTATCATAACTATCTGCGAAGAGTATCAGGGTCATCTAACAGAGTATAACCCAGCTACCAGTCAGGGAAGTAAACAGAACACCGTAGTCTCCCCATCACATGATCGCATACTCTTACAAGAGATGCCGAGTTCCGTATATCCCCCAGAGTTATTTAGGCGCTCACAACTCGGATCTCGCGAGACTCAACCAACAACTGCCAACACATCAGCTAACTTTGGGGGAAAAGCCATTAGCTAAGCCCAAGCTTCACCAATCATGGCCTTGACTGAGTACAATCTAGACAGTGGAAGACCGTTACGGATGCCGGGAAGGCCCCGCAACGGACCCCTGCTTGGACTTATAAAGAACTTCAACCAACAGACTTAACATGGGCACAACCAACAGCAGTAACATAAGCTCAGCCGGACCCGTACACGGACTTCGAGTAAATTCGCGGTGAAGATGTGGAATCTAGTTGCATTTCGTTCTTCAATATTGTCTCGCGATATGAGGCTTTGAGCAATGAGTTTACATGTTTACAAAGTTGAAAGACTCCTCAACACCATGGGTTAACAGTTCTCTCAACAGTGCTCCTTTCACGGGGTAAGCAGAGACTTGTCGGAATATCTATATATGTCGAGAATAAACCTCTCGTATTCACAGGGGTAGAGAAGATCGCTCGAGTCAAATCCACTCTGTTAACGCCGTCTGTTGGTCGAGCCATGTTGACAAGGTAGTGTGGTCTAGGTATTGCATGAAGTAGCTAGGACTATCATGACATCGCCCCAAGACTCAGTCGGTGAAATTACCTTCTCTAGGAGGCTAGATAGTAACCGAAGAAGTATAAAGAGGCCTCCTCGCCGCAGTGTATGGCTCTACTCATCAAGCACCTCATCCTCTAATTCCAATTCCAACTCCGTACCTCGAACCAACAACATGAAGTTCACCACTCTCGCCACTGCCCTCTTCACCCTCGGCCTTGGAGCCGACATGGCTGCCGCCGCCGCATGTTGCGACCTCAAGGTCTGCAATGACTTCAACCTCAAGGGTCGCTGCAAGACTGCTTGCTACCCTTACGGCAAGGTCGTTGCCATCAACGGAGAGGGTCTCAACAAGCCTATCGCTTCTGCTAAGACCGACACCGACTGCACTTGTGCCATGGGAGGCAACCCTCAGTATGTATCCTGTTGTCTGATCACCAATTTAGGTCGCAAGGCTAATACATCTATCAGAGGAGGCTCTACCTATGTCGATTCCAGACGCAAGGGCTCAAACCTCTCGGGAGATTTCCTCAGGGGTGTCAAGGATGTCCAGTGCACCCGCAACAGCTAAGTATGCAACTTCAGCCCGGTTGAACCAGCTACCTTCACGGTCACTGTCTTGATACGGAAACGGAAAAATGAAATGACCTAAAGACTTATCTAAATATATGTTTGGGGGTTTGGGGTGACCAGAGTTTCAGCGTTGGCCTCAAGAATAAACTATTTACACATTACGATCATATATCGGTCACTCTCCCTCTTCGTGTGCTGGCCTGAACCGCCATTGATATGCCATCTCAACCCCAACAGGAACGAACAACATAATAGATACAATCTGTCCAAACCCCCAATCTTTTCCATTGTAATCCTGTCCCATCTTCTCAGACATTTCCTCCTGTAGTTTTCTTAATGTGAATATCATCCATAGCAACGGTACAGACAAGCCAACAATAGCAAAGAGAGACACTATAGCCAAGGATGGCCTATCGCCGACCCATCTATTGACTACCCTTCGACAAGAGGGCTTGTTTCCTTGTTCATGACCATGTGTTGCTTTTCTATCACAGTCATAATATGTGTTAGGAAGTGCAGCAAGGAGCCAGACCGAGGAAAGGTAGACGATCAAGGAGGCAGTCAGCTCCAAACCGTCTAAGGACTTGTATGTTGTAGTCGTCCCGACGTTTCTGTATTTTTGGGGGAAACACATGTCCTCAACAGCACTCCATTGAGCAAATGAGACCTCTGAGTCCTTGCCGTTGCCGATGGGACTCACGCCGAATGCATGAATACAATTCGACAAAAAAGGGTAGAACGACAATGCAATTGTCATACTGAGCAACAGTAGCCTCGCATTGTGCTTCATACTACTCCTTGCACTGGCCCTGACCGCCGGCTCTAGTAGAGCGAGAGGGTATAACAGCGGCATCATACTGACCACGGCAACGGATTGGGAGATACGAGTTTCGATGGCGCCAAGTTCTACGGTGCTTATACCGTAATCCTTACGGACAAGCACTGCGATGGTACCAAGTTGCAATGCCAGAGCAAAATATGCAGCCGAGTCAAAGAAGGCTCCAAGACCGGTCCTCGCAATTTGATATAGTTGACTAGCTTTGCCCTTTCGTTTTAGAAGAAGGACAGCCAGAGACAGGAACACACCTAGTGCAATCTCAAGGACGTAACCAACGGCAACCTTGATAATATGTTAGTTTGATACTGGTCACAGGACAGCGTTCAAACGAACCCCAATACCTGATATGTCTGGATTGCCCGTGCCATATATCGCGTTGCATATTTCCCTGTGACACAGCTCCAGTATTGCCTTATTAAATCTCGTCTTGGAGTGCAGGCTCTCAACATATTCACTGAAGTCGTTCAGATCATTCCATTGTGAACATCCCTTTTCAGCGACAGACATGGTCAAGTTTTCAAGTTTTTGCTGTTGGAAAAGCATAATCTTGAGTCCTCGCAGCTGTTTCTAGCGGGCCTCAGCCTGGTTTTGTCTCATCGTGCCATCAAGCTGAGCTGAGCTGAGCTGAATTCGACTCTTGGCTGGGCTGGGCTGAATGAGTAGTTGTGGCTGAAAACAATATGCAGTACATGCTCTAATAAGTAAGATCGGCTGAGGCAGCTGAAAGATTGTCTAGCTTTAATCAAACGCCAGGGCTTATTGAGCGGCCGATGTGTAGGTGTTCTTCGGAGATCTGGACTTCCTATATTAAGAACTGATCGCGACTCAAAATCCTGCGCATTGCAACCTGGATGCTATATTCGGAAGACATGAGAGTGAAGTACATGCGCTCGCTCGGAGGTTAACAGTCTTGAAAAAATGCCAGCCGTATCTCGCCTTGCCCTCGGCCTTGGGCTAATCCAACTGGCCAGGTCACAGACGACAGCCATAGAAAGAAACTCTGGTTGCGGTTATGTCGACGGCAGTAGGTCCTCAGAACACCCCTTTCATTGCAGGCCACCGACTGACAGTATGCTATCAGATGCCGACCGGGCGGTTGACTGCACCTCAAGCAGCACCTGTGGAGTTTCTTCCGTCTTTGGTCGCGCCAATGCTCATATTGGATGTTGCGGCGAAAAAGCCTGTGCGATCCCAACAACATGTATTGAATCAGGAACAAAATCCAACAGCTATACTCTGCAGTGGTGAGTCGTATCTGTGTTCGATCGAGTTTCCCTAATCAAAGAATAACTGCAGTACTGGGAATGTTCTTCCTTCGTGTGCAATGTATACATGGCCAGAGTATAGGGCGAAGGGTTACTATTGCGCACCATATAGGACTACCGAGGCAGTATACAGAGAAACAATCACAGACGATGTTACAAAAACCGTAGGTGAATTGCCGCCACTGACTTCGAGTCAAACAGGTTCGGGCATGGGTACTGAACATGGTAGGTTACTGTTCAACTTACTCGGACAGCCGTGTTAACCTAGACGTAGACTTAAACTGGGCACAGAGAATAGGTGCAGCAGTTGGTTCCGGAATTTCTGGTAGCCTGCTACTGATATTTTTTGTGTGAGCATATTCAACTTCTTGTTTAAAAGAAGAGAAGTCTAACACTTGTCTAGAATTTTTGGGTGTTGCAGACGGTCAAAGAGAAAGGCTAGCCCACCGAGGCCGCAAATAGTTTCTTAGGCTGTAAAAGAAAAATCTCATCAAGCACCAGGTCAAGCAGACTTCCCGAGACCAGAAGCTGCTCTCAAAAAGGGGCCCATCTCAGATGAAACATGGTAATGTTGTAACAAGAGGTTGTCGAAATCAGCATCAATAGAGCATTGCCAAGTTAGCATAGCAGAAAAGTGAGCGTTAGTGAGGTGTGACTATGCAAAATCGAAATCCGTAGCAGTCAATAGTCTTGAATGATCTCGGGTTAACGAAATCTCACCAAGTATGGCACAATGGAGTGAGACCTCCACAGGGCAATGAGACACGAGACACGATACTCACACGATGTCTCTGATTCCCAGTCATTTTGGCATGACGGGTGTCATGTTCCCAGTGCCACTTGGCAAGAATGCAGGGAGACAATCTGGGCACAGGGTATCATTGGTGGCAAAGTCCCTAGAGATGATCATGTCTTCAGGTTGGTGATCCGAGGAAAAATCGGAAATAATAAACCAAGGTTCTCTGTCCCTGGAAAAAAGGCATATGGAACTTGGATGTGATCGCACTAACGATG
Source organism: Fusarium avenaceum (assembly GCA_025948275.1). Classification (NCBI taxonomy): domain Eukaryota; kingdom Fungi; phylum Ascomycota; class Sordariomycetes; order Hypocreales; family Nectriaceae; genus Fusarium; species Fusarium avenaceum. The sequence goes on along the minus strand of CP109670.1, from coordinate 1,172,139 downwards.
CAAAGCAGTTGCAGACACTATCCGTAGCAAAGCCATACAGGACGAGAAGACCACTGGCACATCACAGTCCAATCCCTGTTTCCGCAGTCTCAAGAGATTAACAAGTCAGTTTAGGGAGGTGAAAGTGGCCGCCGATAGGTGCTCATCTTTTTAAGATTGGGCCTTCCAAAAATAGCCTCGACAATTGATCGATCAATCCCACAGCCTGAAAAGAGCAAAAATGAAAAGGGACCATTTGCAAGGTTGAACAAGACCAGCAACCAGCGGGCCGCATGCCAGGAAACGGCCACCAACGCGCGGAATGGCAGGATGTTGAAGCTTGTCTACGGGCCACGAAGTCATACCCGCAATGCCATGCGATGACCTGGACGAGATGCAGAAAGAGTGGAGAGTTTGTGCAAATATGGCACAAGCTATCATCAATGCAAACCTGGGGTGTTGGCCGTTTCTTGCTTGGCAGATCCATAGCTCTCATCCATGTACTTAAACTATGGAGTTACGTAGGAAAGTTCAAGATATGTCATCAACCCGAAGTTGCATATTCCTGGATAATCAAGATTGGTAACACATTCTCCCTCATCTGGAGATAGCACGAGAAAAACGTCTGGCGAGGTACAATAACGGTTTTGGTGGTGTAAAGCCACGCTGAGCCCAAGAACGCCCCAATATCAATAACTGAGACAATAGGCCACTGTTACAGACAACAAAAATACGATGGATGTCCCTCGCTCATAGGGGAATATAGAACAAAGTTAGTAGGCAAATGAGGCAGCCGTAACGTTGGACTTGCGTAGTGGACTGTTCGGAACCGGAGCAATCTATAGATCAATGCAAGCAATAATGAGTATCCTTACTCCATACATCTTCGTCTTGCATGCTCAAGACGAGGCGAAGCCGCGAAAGTGGACAGGGCTTGATTATGTTCTTGCGAAAGCCGACAATCCCGGCCAGCTGAAACAGTTCATCTTCCGGGCTTGAAAGATTTGCATACCATTGGGCATTAAGTTCTTGCCATGCTAGCAATTTTTCAAGATGGATATCCACAGGTCCCTCGATCGAAGTCATTCTCCACGGGGTTTAAACTTGGCGTAACTTCAGAGCAATCATGCCAACAAGAATGCGACAGGTTGACCATTCCTCGGCAGCCATAGCAGGGAATATGCATGGAGGATATTAGTGAAAGAACCCCGAGAAGACAGATCAGGGGGGCTATTATGGAAAATGATATTCTGGCAGAAGTAAAATCTGCCTTGCCATAATTAAGAGCTTTGGAACCACTTCGGATCTCCGGTACGGAGCTATTATTCAGGTTTTGACTGATGCATCGTCCTCTCCATATTTCTTGCTTTACGCGGCGCTTTTTCTCAAGGCCAAGCTACTCCATAAGGGCCAGTCAAACAATTCCCTCGTTGTTGCAATCATCGATCTTGCATCGTAACCGAGTACGTATCGGTTTCGTCTGTAAGCAAATCAAGTTGAGAACTGCTTCATAGTCACTTATGAGAGAGGTTGGCATACTTGATGCAAGAACACACAAAGCCAGAATTATGCACCATTTATTACAAGCAGTATCTGGCACAGAAGTATTACTGTTGTAGGCATGCTGGCAGGGTCGGTGAGTTGAAGAGCACGTTCTTCCCTTTAACAACATGATCAGCGGACTCAGTGCCGATTCAGCTGAAAGGGTTTGAAATATCAAGATCTAATTCCTTTCCCTTTCCCTTTCCTTTCTAGCTTTCTTATTCCAAAGCTTGTTAGTCGTCCTTACTCTCTGGTATTACCCAGACGCCATGTAAAACTTTCTGGTTTGTGGTTAAAACCCAACAAAAACAAAACTTTAATAATTATCGGGTCCGTCTGAAAATCTTATTCATGCAGGTCCAGGTTCCGAGCTGATGGTTGTTGATGATCAAATTAGGCTTGGCACGATCGTTGTTGGTTGTTGGTGCAGGTCCGATAAAGGTCATTGACAGCACCACCCAAATGGTGGAGCGGCATACAGTGAAAAAGTAGGCGTTGCATACTTTTATCTGGTTATTGGCTGTACTGCTCCCTCATTTCTTGATGCGACTGCTGCTGGAGCATGTCGAAAGGGCGTACCAAAAGGTGAACCCAATCACCAAAACTTCCCTTCGACTCGGCTGGTTCCCACTTCTATGCCCCGATCTCGAGTTGTTATCACTCTATTGTATCCTGATGCATCGGAGTACGGAGTAGGGGTGAACGCTTTCCAAAGAAACTTCTCTACCCCGTAACCTAATTGGACGTATCTTGCCTGGGAAGGATCTTACGCAAGACACGTGGATGAAGCCGACTATTGATACCATCCAGGCCGTGTAGGTGACGCGCGCCTCCTGACCGAAGGTTTAGTCAACGCTTCACTAGGCGCACAAATATTGCACAACATTCTGATTGGTTTTGTGTCATTTGTGAAAGTATGAAAAGCAAGCATTTGGCGTCTTACCGCGGGGGTGCATTGACGCGCAAATGAAAGCTTTGAGTATCCACTTGGGTACGTGGTAAGCTTCTATCGATTCAGGCCAGGTCAGTTGATATCGTGCATATAATTTAACTGAACTGATGATGTCCCGACTTTCCAGACCGAACATGTCAACTGAATATCCTCAAAAGAATCATTGGAGTCGTCGATATTTTTTTTTGCCATCAGATGTTTGAAGCCCGCTTTGGTTTAACGGATAAACCGGTCAACTTGGCTGATGACTTGAAACCAAGCCAAGGCTGGCCAAGATCTGCGGTATAAAGTCCATTTTGGGATGAGGGAGGGTGAGGGACGTAGTCGACTATACCGTTCCTGAATGACATTGACAACCCAGCCAAGAACCTTATGCAAGTAAAGTTGGCACCAGTTCTGACAAGACAAGTGTGTCCAGTGCCAGGTGGTAGTGGTAGTCTTGTCGTTACTGTTGAAAGAACTAACAAAGAGTTCCCAATAGGTCCAGAGTCGGTGTGTCAAGCAACTCGCAGAGGATTCCACGTTGATTATTAACATAAGACGCGTGTTCCAATGGCGGCAGCACATTCCACAATCTCAAGTGAATGGATTGGATGAGATGGGTTGTTTGCAGGCGGGTTCAGCGGTCGTAGCGGTCGTAGCGTCTCCGGCGGTACCCCGAGCAGATGGCGTGGAGGGTCGTAAGGGGCGTGTGATGGTGAGTGGTCAAGGGGCGGGGGTTCAGTCCTAAGTCAGTTTGATGAAATCCAGGGGATGGTTGGAAGCGGTGGGGTGTTGGACACAACGAGTGCTCCCGTACGGCGTAGCGTATTGAAGTGCATTGCGGCGCTCAGGAACGAGGTATCAATGTAATCAGAAACTTTTCTTCTTCGAGGCACCCAGCTAGAAAGTCGCTCATGCTCGAGTCGTCATCATTTGACGATGTGGTTTTTTCAATAGATGAGCTTTTTAGTTTAGTGTTGATGAGCCCTTCAGCGAGCGTGGGCACACAGCCACAAAGTAATAGTAGTGTTACTATCTGTCTCGCTGCAGTTTTGCCTGCGTTTGTGCTTGTGCCTGAGGTTCAAGTAGTTGGAACTTTCATGGAAGAAGATGTTTCCGTGATACGGCGTGATGGTGTGGTTTCGTGTTTGTGCCGTGCTCCTTTCCATGGTTTTTGTGCAATTCTTTTTCAGTATTTTGTGCACCTGAGCCGGGACACAAACTCAGCATGGTGCACCGTTAGTCGTGGCGCTAACGGCAAAGCCAGTAAAAACAATTGGTCCTCTTCGACGCTCTGGAAGAGTCAGCGTTCAGGTGCACCCATTGGCGGATCTCCTGGCACTTTAGCAGACGGTAGCGGGTTGATCGTTGAAACTCTAGCTTATGCTGTGCGCGGTTTTGTGCAAAAGATGAGAAACCCAGAACCCCTTGGCTAATCAAATTATACCAAAGAAGGTGGCCAAGCCCCTGCTAAATCCCTGAAAATGTCCCCACTTGCTGGATGGTGTCCTGTGCCCCTGCACCCCCTGTTCCTTCGTCTCGCCGTCTCCTGCACTGACTGGCTGGTGCCCTGTGGCCCCCGGGCCTTGCTTTCTAGCATTGGGGTTCCCCTTCACGGCGTGGAAATCGGGTCTCTTTCCCTTTCCCGTTCACTCTCTGACTCGCTTCGTCTCGCTTCCGTGACTTCTGTTCTCCTTCCTTCCCAAATCTCACTCCCAATTCCCCTTTCAACAAAACAAACCACTACCTCCGGTCGCTCGTTCGTTCAGTCCCTCTTTCATCTCCCCCCACACTTTCCCAGCGTTTGTTCTTTCTTCACCTCTGAAGCGTATCGTGGTTACTATCACGATCATCATCTCCTTTCCACCGTCAACTTGTTTCTTTGTTCACGGTATATCGATCTTCTTTGTTCAACTATCTCACCTTGTCTGCTCAACGACGACTACTACGATCGATATTATCACCCTTTCATCACCGTCAACTCATCACGACTCGACGGCGCTGCTGGATCAAGCCATCGACTATCGTCATTAACCTTGATATAATTCGAATAAGGGATTTGTAGGGTGTCGCTTCTGCTACCGACGACGAGGACGACTTGATTCGACTTGGAAGCTGGAGACTATCGCGAGTTCCATATCGATCAAGCATCGGGTCATCGTCTATTTGGACCGGTCGATAATATAACTCGGTGAAAGCTCGACTATTGGATCCGACTCACCTCGATTCCAGTTGATCTGACTCGAGCTTTGAATCGATAATCGACATTCAATAATTATCTTACACTTCTTCACATTCGCTCAAAATTCGATACACACAACCGATCAACATGAAGACTTCAGTTCTTACGACAATGGCCCTTGCGGCTTCCGCTTTCATGGGGGCCCAGGCCAAGAACATTCAAGTACCCATCGCCGAACCTGTCCTGAACCAGTTCACGTCTCAGGGGTGCTGGAAATCCAATGGCAACATGACGGTGGAGTATTCTGGAGCTCTTACAACGAGAGGGTACTGCGGCGATATATGCAAAAAGAAGAAATACCTCGCAACTGCTACGCAAGGATCGAGATGCTTCTGTGGCATGGTTTATCCTGAAGAAGGTGATCAAGTCGATGACGAGAAGTGTGACTGGCCTTGTCCTGGCTTTCCTAAGGAGGCATGTGGAGCTTTGAAGACTTACTACTCTCTCATCAACAATGGCATCGAATTAGCACCCGACAACTACGTGCCTGAAAAGTCGACAACAAGTGCTGCACCTTCATCCACCAAAGCTTCCGAGACCACCGCCGCCGAAGAATCAACTGCTCCAACAGGAACCAAGGACGCCACTACGACTTCAGAGGCGGCTCCCGATGATGACGACAAGAAGAAGGATGGCCCCAACGTCGGCGCTATCGCTGCAGGTGTTGTTGTGGGTGTCGTTCTTATCACTGCTATCGGTGGTGGTGCTATTTTCTTCGTCCGACGCCGACGGAACGCTGAGATCGAAGAAGAGCATCGTCGGAACGCCGCTGTAAACGCTTTTATCAACGGTTCGAAGCCTCCTGGAAGCAGCGGCAGTATCTCTATGACAGATTCCCGCCTTGATCCTGTCATGGCTCACCGACGACTCAGCGATGGCAGCATCGCTGATAACCAAGATTACTCTCGAAGAATTTTGCGAGTAAGTTGATAAATCATGTGTGCTTTAATCAATGACTTCTTACTTACTTCTCATCAGGTCACCAACGCATGAGCGAATTTCGGCTTCTGATATTTAATATCAACTACTTCCTACTCAACTTTCTTTTTCATCCTCGGCATTTACGGCGTTCTTGGGATGACACCTCATGTCTCTTTGCCAGTCGATCACCCCCGACGACATGGTGGCGTTCGACTCTTTTCTGAACGTAGGATTAGATACTTTCTACTATTTACCTTCGCGGAAATTACGACTGGATTTTATCAACCACGCTCCACGGCACGCCGGCTACTTCTATGCCATCCATTCCTTACTTTTCAATAAGCCTTGATCGAAACGACAGGAGGATATGGAAATAATGCTGCAGTTACCCTTTCAGATGCCACCATTCCCGGGGTTTACTCTGCTTCTGATGTCGTCTTCGCGAATGGCATTCCAGCGGCCAACATACCCGTGCGTAATCGGCACCTGTTTTCTTTTCTTAGTCATGATCGGGAGCCATATGTCTCCTGTGTACAAAATCTTCCTCCTTGGGTTAGAGGAGGAGTAAATTTAAAAACGGGGTGGCCGGTCAGTTCAATTGGGATATCGGACAGAATGCTATGGAGTGAAATGTCACAAACATGCATCGAGACGCAAGAAGATCGCCAGCCAGTGGTGGAGATATTATGACTGAAGGGTTGGCGGATAGTGCGGATATCCTATCGTCGCTTTATTTAGTTTTCACTTGATCGTTGTGTTTTTTCCGCATCACTACCCAATGACTGATGTGGCTGCGGTGACTCCTGTATCTAGAATTGTGTATAGTCATATACTACCATTTGCGACTTGAGATGCCGGTTCATGAATTTATTGAAGTCCTTGACGTAATGATTGTGCCATGGTTTATATAATCCAGCGCTTTGTGCTTGCTAGGGCGGCTTTGTTGATATACATATGCCATATTCCGCCATACTTCACCTCGTCCTGGTCACCACAGGCCTTTATGTTTTGAGCCTCCGTGCATGCTACATATAATTTACTGGTTGAGTCAAGTATCCATTTATTGGTATTTTACTACCCTCGTGGTACGAAGTGCTCTCCGACAATCGCTTCGTTGTACACATACCAACGAAATAGAGACATTATGTTCGAGGTTATCATTTGTTTGACATTGGACAGTTCACGTAAAACACAGCCTTCCGTAAGTTGTAACGTGTGTTCCCTTCGTGCAGTAACTTTGCTGTTCAAGGAACGGAGCTCCTATATATGGAATTTCCGGTATGGGACCAAAAGCAGATCACATATATAAGCCAGACATACGTACCATGAACACTATCCAACATGTGAAGTTGAGTGAATTAGCCACTTTACCTAGGTGTTGAGACAAAACAGGACAGACAGGTATAGGGTAGTGTAGTGCGTGAGGTCACGTGATTATAAGCTCCAAGCTCGGCGCGATGCTTGTCGCGTTGGAAAAGTTCCTGGCTGAGCATCAATGAATGACAAGCCCAATCAAAACAGTTCAACACCACTTGCAACATAACTTCACGATCCTGTCCAAGTTGCCGGAGGACTCGAGCTGTATCTTCCCTCACAATAAACACACGCACAGGCTGTCGTAGGGCTGATTGCCCGAGCTCAACTTCATCATGAGTTCCCTTTCAGCTCCTAGAATCCGTCGCACAGCGCAAAATACACAATTCACGTAAGTCAACATCTCTTGAGGTCAAGTACTAAGGATGGAAAGCTTACTTATAATATTAGATACAACCTCTCGCGACGCGTCAACGATGTCCAAACTTACCCAGTTTACTCTCCCCAAGGAGCTAGCATCCTCATATACGGCCACGAGAACGGTGTGACGGTCGCATGGCGAGGAGGCAGGCGATTCAAGACTACTAAGAAGGCGTCTCAAAAACAAAAACAGAACGGAACTGCCGAGGACTCGGTCATGATCATTGATTCGGATGATGACGAACCACAAGCAAAGTCGAAGACCGCATCCCACTATGAGGATAAACCGCAGTTTGAAGACGATGCAGAGGATAGCCCTTACCCGGAAATTGTACAAACTCTGGATCTTGCGCTTGGGACTGCAGTTCTGAAGGTCGCGGTCATGCCCATGACCCCAACACCGGCTGAGGAGGCCGCATGGGGGGGGCCAAGGTCTTGACCGAGAAAATGGTATTCGCTGTGTCGTGCGTCACCAACGACGTGTATGTCATCACGCTTCCTCTCACCCCCCCTCGCCAGAAAGCAAGGCCAGGCCAGAGCTCAGAAATGATCTCCTGGCAGGCAAGGCTGGATCTGGAGCTTGGGGTGAATCTCTTATCCTGCTTAGCGGTCAGAACAGGCATAGCGAGGGCATTGCCATTAACCTCGTCATGCCTACTGCTACTGAGCGACCGGGCACAAAACCCAGGGCAGTTGTTGCATCGCACTCCCGAGAGGCGTCTGGTGTACTACGATTATGGGAAGTGTCTCTGGATGCCAGTGATAGACCCTCCAAGGCCGCCGAACCTTTCCAGACCGAGTATTTGCCCAAACCCCTCACAAGTATATCTTTCAACTCAACACACACCACACAGTTGCTTGCCGTCTCAGCACTACATGGAGTTCGAATCTACGATTTTGCTCGACCTTCTTTCACCGATACAGATGCTACCGGACCATTCCCTGTTCAAGGATCTTGGTTGCTCTCTATGTACCAACCCTTTGCTCGACCTTCATCTACAAGGAAACCCATTATTGGTGCAGCTTGGATAGCACACGGCCGCGCTATACTAGTTCTCCTTGCTGATGGTATGTGGGGTATCTGGGACGTTGATGGTGTCAGTCCTGCTGGCCCAGGTGCCGTGCTCTCAAGCAAGCTAAAGCCTGGAGTCAAAGGAGCTGCATTGACGACATTCAGCGCCTCTGGCTACGTGGAGGGAACGAGCTCTCTCCGAACAGTTACGTCACAGAACAAGGAACACAGCACTGGGGAGTTTGCACCTATGACTCCTCATACTCGACGACAAGCTACCGCATCCCTGAGCTCTGCCATGGCGCTTGACCGTCTGGCTACTGTCCGAGGCTGTATAAAGGTGTTGTCTTTGCCCTCGAGTGGAAGCGCAATCCAAGACGAGACAGTCGTTTTATGGGTCGGTGGTCTAGAGCACGTATGCGTCATTCCCGGTGTATCGCGATTCTGGGATTCTGAACTTCGAAAGACTGCTGGGACGAGTGGTGACATCTTTAGCGGAGCCCAGCCTGTTAAAATGATTAAGCTCCTAGATTTAACGACTGGTTTGCTAGGCGAAAGATGCTGTGGCGTGGGCTTGTTGATAGACCCAGACCATGCCAGTGCCATCCAAGATGGCGAACTACCTGCCGATGTCATTGTGCTTGGCGAGTCCAGAATTGTTGTTGTTCGGGAGAGAGAGGACGGGCATGGCAAGATTGTTGGTGCTGTGGCCAATGCCCGAAGACGGAATCTATTTTCGAAGGGAGAGAAGTCAGATGCTATCATTGTGCATGGCAAGGAAACAAGACCAGCGAAATCACTGTTCAATCTGAGCACTGCGAGGCCGGGAACACTACGACTCGGGAGACATGACGCCATGGACGACTCAGACAATTTTTTACCATCACGACCGACTGTTGGATTCGACTTTATGGACACGCTCAATGCAGCAGCAGACGTCACAGCCGATTTCGAAGGGCGAAATGTGGAAGTCGAGATGTTGGACATCATGGAGATCGACAAGACGCTTGAGAGCATGGATAATGGCCGAACAAGGTCATGAGAGGATTGCATGCATGACTGAGTTTGGCGAACTAATCAGAGTGAGTAGATGACAAAGACGAGACAATGAAGAGCGCTGGGGACGAACTGTACGATACCCCCTACGACATACATGCGACCCCGGTTACGTGCTCGGTCTCATCCATCGTGACATGTTGCTTCCCTGTGAAGTTGAAATGCTTTCCCATGTGACATGTTCCGCACGGCAAGGTGGAGCGCAAGGCGAGACCCATCCTTGACTGCTCTGTATTCCGAGCGGTATATTGAAACAGCGCTTTGGTGCTTGGTCGACTATTCAGGGCGGGTTCGGGAAGTGGTTTTGGTGCCTTGAGCACTCTTCTGGCTTCCAGTGCGCATCCTGCTATCTGCTGGCTGATGTGTTCTTTCGAGTTCTTGGGGCTTGCCTTGAGGATGATAGAGGACTTATGAGGCTAGTGGGGGATGTGTTGTCCTGGGCTGGGAGTTCGAACGTCGATACATTTATTCTTTATTGTCAGTGAAGGTTTCGTGATAGTTATGTTGTATCAACTACTTGTTGAAGCTCAAGTACCTGTTTCGCAGTCTCACGATTACTACCGAGTGACCAGTGATACAAGATTAGCTGAATTAATCCTGAATCGTAAATCATTGGTATATCCTTAAGTAATTCACTTTCCATTCCCTCAGTGACCCTCACATCCCAGAAGTTGTTCTGTCGTTAAGGCTATTACATAATCTCCAAGCTCAACTTCACGCAGTTCAAAAGCTCTCAGGAGCTTTCGCCCAGTCACGGTGTGGGGTCAATTAAGATCCCTGCGGTTTCCGGCGCGACAGTCGCGTCATGACGTCCCACACGCGTTAAGTCCCTTTCTCTTTCCCATTTGCGCGTCCATCTCTTTTTTCTTACTGACCAGGCACATTTTCGTCCTCTTATCAAAGTCCTTCCTTGTTACTCCAAGATCCTGCCTACTACACCAGACTAGAGATAGCCGAAGAGAGAAACCGCCATCATGGGTATTAAACAACTATTCTCAATCATCAAGGAGGAAGCTCCAGATGCAATCAAGGAGGGTGAGATCAAGAACCAATTCGGCCGCAAGGTCGCCATTGTAAGTTCACTCGCGGGTGCAATCCGTGCATGTAATTTTCTGACAATGATCGTAGGATGCATCAATGAGTATCTACAGTTTCCTCATCGCCGTTCGATCCGAAGGTCAGCAGCTCACAAACGAGAGCGGCGAGACAACATCACATCTGATGGGCATGTTCTACCGCACTCTTCGCATGGTCGACAATGGCATCAAGCCCCTCTACGTATTCGATGGTGCACCACCCAAGCTCAAGTCCGGCGAGTTGGCCAAGCGTTTCCAACGCAAGCAGGAGGCTACTGAAGGCCTTGAGGAGGCCAAGGAGACAGGTACCGCAGAGGATATTGAAAAGTTCTCTCGACGAACTGTCCGTGTCACTCGTGAGCACAACGCCGATTGCCAGCGTCTGTTGAAGCTTATGGGAATCCCGTATATCATTGCCCCCACAGAGGCTGAGGCTCAATGTGCTGTCCTGGCCCAGGCCGGCAAGGTGTATGCAGCTGCCAGTGAGGATATGGACACCCTCTGCTTCAACACACCCATTTTGCTACGACATCTCACCTTCAGTGAACAAAGAAAAGAACCTATCCAGGAGATACATTTGGACAAGGTCCTCGAAGGCTTGAACATGGAGAGGAAGCAGGTATGTTACGCTACGCACCAGAAATCACACCATAGTCTAACCGTATCACAGTTCGTAGATCTTTGCATCCTGCTTGGGTGTGATTACCTCGACCCAATTCCCAAAATTGGTCCTAGCACAGCCCTGAAGATGATTCGCGATCATGGTTCACTGGAGAAGGTTGTCGAGGCTATCGAGAAGGATTCCAAGAAGAAGTATGTTATCCCCGAAGATTGGCCTTATAAGGATGCTCGGGATCTCTTCTTCGAGCCAGATGTACGACAAGCCGATCACGCCGACTGCGACTTCAAGTGGGAGAAGCCCGATATGGAGGGTCTTGTCAAGTTCCTTGTAACCGAGAAGGGCTTCTCAGAGGACCGCGTCCGCAGCGGTGGTGCTCGCCTGGAGAAGAATCTCAAGAGCTCTCAACAAGCCAGACTAGAGGGTTTCTTCAAGCCTGTGCCCAAGACCGATGCCGAGAAGGCCGCACACAAGCGAAAGCTGGATGAGAAGATGGAGGAGAAGAGAAAGAAGGCTAAGCAGGAGAAGAAGGACAAGGCAGCCACCAAATCGAAGCCCCGAGGTGGTAAGTGATTTAGCCCGCAACCAGGTATTGAGGCAGCAAGCAACATACATATAACGTACTGAATGGGAAGAGGAAAAGGCTTAGCTACATGCCGAGATCAGGAACGGAGTATTGGAGTTACAAAGTGTGGTGTACCGCATGCCACTTGGGAGCTTTCTTCGGCGGCGGCAACAGCCCTGGAATGGATTTTAGAGAGACATAGTCGCGGTATTAAACGCGGAAAGTAATATGAATAAGACAATTAGCTATGAGACGTCCGAAAAGTGACCGGTCGACGTCGACCAAATACTGGTGAATCGCTGTATGGGATTTGAGAAGCACTAACAGCGATCGCTAACTAGGGTCATCTGAGTAATACGGGCTCGCCATACTCAAATTACCAGGCGAAGGACGGCAATAATTAATAAACACATGCAAATAAAGAGATGGAATTTCTCCGCATTCTCAATCTAGTGTTTCTCCGTCCCCCATGGGGTCTCGTCCCTGTGAAGCGGACAAGTCGCGAGAAGCATTACCTCGGAGAGTTGATTTGGCAATGCTCGGCCTCCGATTGGACAGAACTAAGAGCCTCGGCATCCTCCACAAGCTGTTATCATGACATCAACGGCCGCATGAGCACGCGCTAGAAACGTTTTATTGTTACTGCGGCTCTTTCACATGCTTCTACAGCACGAGCACCAGAGAATGAGAGCGAGGCGCATGGGCACCTGACCTTGGCCATTGGCCGCATCGAGTAATGCTTTCAAAGTAACGACTCATGACCTGCTTGTTGTTGCTCATGGGCAAGTTTTCCCCAGACAAGACGAGGGTGGAATATGGGGGTGGAGCTGTGCAGTGCACGTCTGCCTTCACTAAAACATGTGATTGTAATGCTACCTTGCCTACAGCTTTGCCGAAGCATTAAAATTTAAAAAAGAACTATCATCAAAGGCTTACAGCTCTTTTTCTCTTCCCTTTTCCTTCCTCCCATCTTGCTGTGTTGGTATTTGTGTCTTTTTACTCTGTGATATCCCATCTGCGACTCTGATTCTCTTTTCATTTTGCTTCAACATATTCTACTCAGTATCAACAAACAGCCTTAAAAATGTCGAAGGTCTTCACCACAAGCGACGTTGCGTCGCATAACAAACCTGAAGACCTGTACATAATTGTCGACGGCGATGTCTACGATGTGACCAAATTCAAGGACGATCACCCTGGTAGGTCAATCAGAATACACTCCCTATAACCCGCGACTGACTCGCGATCAGGTGGTAAAAAGATCCTCCAGCGCGTTGCTGGTAAGGACGCATCCAAGGCATTCTGGAAGTACCACAACGAGGGCATCCTCAAGAAGTACAAGAAGCAGCTTCAGGTTGGCTCTCTTGACTCTAAGCCCAAGGCTCCTGAGCCCAAGCCCGAGGCCAATGCCGCGCCTGTGCCTGCGGCCCCTACACCCAAGGCCGTGAAGACTACCCAGAAGGAGGTTGCTGCCAAAGAGGAAGATGCCGAGGCTCTAGAGCCCTTCGGCGACCAGATTCCATTTGCTGACCCTGCTTGGTACCAAAGTGTACGTTTAACATGAATGACCCCTTTTCGCCCGCTTAGTGCTTACATACGGTAGTACCACTCGCCTTACTTCAATGAATCGCATGCTGCCCTCCGCGCTGAGGTCCGCGAATGGGTCGAGAACGACATCGAGCCTCATGTTACCGACTGGGACGAGGCCAAGGAGGTTCCTGAGGAGATCTACAAGGAGATGGGTCGTCGTGGTTACCTTGCTGGTCTCCTCGGTGTCAAGTTCCCAACTCAATACGCGCCTGAGGGAGGTGTTAAGTCTGTCCCTGCTGATAAGTGGGATCTTTTCCACGAGATGATCATCACCGACGAGCTGTCCCGCACTGGATCCGGTGGTTTCGTGTGGAACATCATCGGTGGTTTCGGAATTGGCTGCCCACCTCTTGTCAAGTTTGGTAAGAAGGAGCTCAAGGACCGCATCATGCCCGGTATTTTGAGCGGCGAGAAGCGTATCTGCTTGGCCATCACTGAGCCCGATGCCGGTAGTGATGTTGCCAACTTGACCTGCGAGGCTAAGCTGAGCGAGGATGGCAAGCACTACATCGTCAACGGCGAGAAGAAGTGGATCACCAACGGTATCTGGTCTGACTACTTTACCGTTGCTGTACGAACTGGCGGGGCGGGTATGAACGGTGTCTCACTGCTCCTCATTGAGCGTAGCGAAGGTGTTTCGACTCGACGCATGCCTTGCCAGGGTGTCCTCTCTTCAGGCACAACTTACATCACATTCGAGGATGTCAAGGTGCCCGTGGTGAACTTGCTCGGCAAGGAGAACCAAGGTTTCAAGGGTAAGTCAATCATGAGAAAGTTCTCTCAAGGCAATACTAACATGTCTCCAGTCATCATGACCAACTTCAACCATGAGCGCATGGGTATCATCATCCAGTCCCTTCGATTCTCCCGTGTTTGCTACGAGGAGTCCGTCAAGTACGGCAGCAAGCGACGCACCTTTGGCAAGAAGCTTATTGACCACCCTGTCATCCGCATGAAGCTTGCCCACATGGCCCGTCAAATCGAGGCTTCGTATAACTGGCTCGAGAACCTTATCTTCCAGTGCGAGCGTATGGGAGAAACTGAGGCCATGCTGCGCCTTGGAGGTCCTATTGCTGGCCTCAAGGCCCAGTCTACCCTCACCTTTGAGTTCTGTGCCCGAGAGGCGAGTCAGATCTTTGGTGGTCTGAGCTACTCTCGTGGTGGTCAGGGAGCCAAGGTCGAGCGACTGTACCGTGATGTGCGAGCATACGCTATCCCTGGTGGCAGTGAAGAGATCATGCTTGATCTTAGCATGAGGCAGAGTTTGAAAGTGGCAAAGGCGGTGGGCATGAAGCTCTAAATGCTTCTGGCTCGAGACATTTTGTATAAATATTGCGCCGCATTTTGGAGTTCTTGTTGTTTTCTGAATATGGCCCATGACTTAGATACAAGGCCAAGTTAGAGCGAATAAAGGATACCACGTTTATAAGATAAGCAATGAGGGTGAACAGTCTGGCTCTGTTAGGGAAATTGAGTTCCTTAACGAAATGATTTTGAGGATGCTCACGGTAGTTGTTCTCATGGTTATTGTCCAATTGGGGTATTGTCCCATACAATTGGAAGCTCGTGATAGGAACATACGTTTCCACCAAAGGCTGTAAGCTCAGCACTTGTCAGTATTTAACGTCAATTGACCAGTAGGATGTAAGTGACAGAATAATTAAATGCAACAAATGAGAGATAGTAATACTCTCCCTCTTCGTTTCATAGATATTTTCCATAGTTACCATGGAAGAACAAACCCCGGGCTTCAGTGACAAGGTGTACCTCGCTTGTAAAAGGCGATTGAGTTGGGCCCCTGCTTAACGCTGATAAGTGGCATAGAATCAACAAACTCTGCTGCCTCAATCATCCGCTCCGTGTGTTCTTATTCGCATCTGAAAAACCTTGGAACTTACCGCCAAGCAACACTCTACTAACCAACTCCTTGGCATATTCCAGGAATCGCTAACAGAAGCTTTTGCTCATCTTCTGTCGATTAAACCGGGCTGCCCCGCCAACACGTGACCTACAAGCGCAGGGCCTTCCGCCGCAATGAGGCACACACTATCGTCACCTTCACCTTCAAACTCCAAGACTGAGCCTACCTTACTCTACTTCTTCCCTCCACTAAGATCCATACCTTCAAACACCCCACGACGACAATAAACCTCTCTATACGACTTCGATAACGCGCTTTTATCTAACCAAAACAATTTCATCCCCGAGCTTTCTTTCTCGGGTAGTTCGCGCACCGATTTTCCTCCGACTCTCCCCACACAAACCAACCACGCCTTGCAGCTCCTCACCTGCTGCCTCCATCGCGCCCTTACACTCGAGAGGCCGACCTCCGTTCCATTCTTCATATAATACCTCACCACTCACTTCACCTCGATCCGTAGACGGATCTTATACACGCAATGGCGGATCAGCTAGCAGACAGGCTGAATTCTACCCAACTTAGGTCCGCTGCGCCGTCCTAGCGGCCCTTGATAGCTTGGACTAACTCGAGCAGTGACGGCTCTCCCGCTTCGGGTGATGAATGGAAGAAGACTTTAAACCTTCCCGCCAAGGATAACCGACAACAAACAGAGGTGCCTACTCCAATCACTTTTCTTGGCGCATTCCCGTAAGCTAACTTCGACCGTAAGGATGTTACAAACACAAAGGGCCTTGAGTTCGAGAACTTTGCCCTCAAGCGAGATCTGCTTATGGGTATCTTCGAAGCAGGATTTGAGAAGCCATCACCAATTCAAGAGGAAGCTATTCCCGTCGCATTAACCGGTCGAGATATTCTTGCACGAGCAAAGAACGGCACTGGCAAGACAGCTGCCTTTGTCATCCCTACCTTGGAACGCATCAACCCCAAGGTCTCAAAGATCCAATGTCTTATCCTTGTCCCCACACGTGAGCTTGCTATGCAGACTTCGCAAGTATGCAAGACTCTTGGCAAGCATCTCGGTATCAACGTCATGGTCACGACTGGTGGTACCGGTCTTCGAGATGATATTATTCGTCTGCAGGATCCCGTCCATATTGTGGTTGGTACCCCAGGTCGAATCCTCGATCTCGCTGGCAAGAATGTTGCCGACCTTAGCGAATGCCCTATGTTCATCATGGACGAAGCCGATAAGCTTCTCTCCATTGAGTTCACTCCTGTTATCGAGCAGCTTCTGCAATTCCACCCCAAGGACCGACAGGTTATGCTTTTCTCCGCCACATTCCCTCTGTCCGTCAAAGACTTTTCCGATAAGAACATGACTAGTCCCTACGAGATTAACCTGATGGATGAGCTCACTCTGAGAGGTATCACCCAATACTACGCCTTTGTCGAAGAGAAGCAGAAGGTCCACTGCTTGAACACACTCTTCTCCAAGCTCCAAATCAACCAGTCTATCATCTTCTGCAATTCCACCAACCGAGTCGAACTTCTTGCCAAGAAAATCACTGAGCTTGGATACTCTTGCTTCTACAGTCACGCAAAGATGCAGCAACACGCACGAAACCGTGTTTTCCACGACTTCCGCAACGGCGTCTGCCGAAACCTGGTCTGTTCCGATCTCCTCACCCGTGGTATCGATATCCAGGCTGTCAACGTTGTCATCAACTTTGACTTCCCCAAGAACGCCGAGACTTACCTTCACCGTATCGGTCGATCTGGTCGTTATGGCCATCTTGGTCTGGCTATTAACCTGATCAACTGGGACGACCGCTTCAACCTCTACAACATCGAACGAGATCTTGGCACCGAGATTCACCCCATCCCCGCCAGCATCGACAAGAGTCTCTATGTCTACGAGAACCCCGAATCTATTCCTCGACCCATTTCGAACCTCCAACGGGGTCAACTCCCTGCTGCTCAGGGTCAGCAGCAAACACAGCAGCAGCAATTTCAACAGCCTCAGCAGACGCAGCAGGCTGGTCTGCCTCAGCAAGGCCAGGGTAACTGGCAGAGCCAGAACCCTCAGCACGGCAACCCGCACTACAACGGCGGGCGAGGACGTGGACGTGGTCGTGGGTATCGCGGCCGCGGTGGTCAAGGCACAGGTGGTCGAGGTCGCGGCCCACCCCGCGATGTCCAACCCTAATATCACATATAACTCATGCATGGCGTTAGGCGGGCGAGAGGGGGTTTTCGGATGAATTTTTTGACACGGTTTTTTATTTTGTACTGGGCTGTTATTTCAGTGTTGGATTGTACATTATTCGCATATTTTTCCGCGAATGGATGGGACAGTGAACGGATTTTACTGCCGATGGACCACCACTACATCGACACTTCTACAAGGAGTCTCTACGCAAAGACTCAGCACACTGGCGAGTACTGACTCGCATGGTTCGCACGCTTTTGGACTGATAGCCTATTGGTCTTCTTTTTGCACGAACCTGTAAGCTGTACCACTACCATCGGCTTTGACTTTCTGTCTGGGTTGGCTCATGATATCTACGGATGATGAAAGAGAGCGAGAAATGAAACTTCCAGGGAAAAGGTGTTCTTGGGCATCGACCACGGTAGACATACCCGCTTTGGGGGCTGGGCACAGCCAACCGGTGCGGGGAGAAGGGAAAGGGTGATGATTTCGAGAATCGAGGCGTTCGAGGCTTTTCGCGCGGATGGCGTTGCCCTCGGTTTGCATTTGAGGGTTGCAATTTCTGCGACTGACTTGCGGGATGAACGGTACCTCGGCGGCGGAGCGCACGGGGGATATGATACCCTGACGACGGACATACGCTCGACGAACGGCCCTGACGAATAGGGGCGGCTCTGTAAACGTATTGGTGGTTTCGAAAGGGCTTGATGAGACCTACGGGTAACATCACCACACTTGGTCTCTACTTCTTTCCTAAGGACAAGATGCAGTCTTGGCTCGACCAAAGCTTCACGCGGCAAGACTGAGGAAGGAAACAGCAAAACGTTTGTTGCTAAACAGCGACAGCGAAAACGATCAAATCAGAAAAACAACAAAAAAAATCACTTGAGAGGGAAACTGAATGGACTGGATGGCTTTCGAACCGGCTCGGCTCATGCCGTTGCATGTTATCGGCAATGTGGCTGGAGCTGGTGAGGCAGATAGTTTATTTAAGCAAAACGGTGGAATACTCCACTTCCCTTTCATACATATGTGCCGATTGCTTAAAGTGATGATTCGTGACGTTACGGGCTGACTGATAGATCATTGACACTTGTATATCCACGAGGCAGCACGTATGGAAGCTGAGTAATTACCAACTTCCATCTCAAGTAGTAAGCTCTCGATGAAGGTTTGCTTGTGGCATCCACGCGATAGTCACTTTAACAACAGTTGCAGCTGTAGTTGTGAGGCCGTTGTGAGAAGTTTGAAAGAGAATCTTGACAACACACAATGATCAGTGAGTAACTCTGGAATGTGAGCTTGTGTAACAGGGACAGGGCTTCCAAGTATTCACGTATTGATCAACAATGCTGCGTTAGCTCGACAGTCCTAGCATAGCGTTCCTGAAAATCACACCCCTCCTTATACCCTTTAATGCCCTTTAAAATAATGATAAAATAATGATAAAATAATGATAGTGAGAGGCTAAGAAGATTTAGTTATGGTGCGTGTTTTGACGCATCGTGGAAGATTGCGTAAACGGTGGATCCCTGAGACAACGTAGACATCCACATCTGTCACGGCCGGTCGCATTCTTCGCCAACCCCGAGAGGGACGTGCTTTTGTTAAAGGCTCGGCAGGGGGAGGGTTTTGTTGTTGCTCTTTGGGGTCAAGAGGCAGCCAAGAGTATAGGAGATGCTTTTACGTTGAGGAATCCATTAGGTTTGGTATATGGTGAACTGAGTGAGTTATGAAGGAGCTTGGCATTAGGTTTGTATGAAGTTTATGTGATGATGTGATCATGGCTATGAGTAACATGGCAATTACGACAATGTTTAGATATTGTAGTACAATGCAAAGTCTTGGGCTAATACTCTCAACGTCAAGGCATTGAATATCATGTTGGTTTCACGCACGATACTGGTGTCATACGTACAGTAGTAAGTTAAGGGTCGCAGCCATGACAAAATGTGCCAGCGGTGAAGACACTAGGAGCAGAGTGTCTTGGGATAAATAAAGACACAAGAGCAAGAAAGTGCCGATCTCGTCTATCAACATGTCGGCCAAGACGGTGATATTTGGCGATCAGTTGCCATTCTTTGCCTCGTCCGTTTGGCAGAATTTGAGTTGCAGAAACACCACTAATTCACATGCCACCACTGATACGAAGTAGGTACAGGTGGTTCCATTCATGAGTGAAGCTCAGCTGTATACTTCATCCATCTTATTTGACATTATCACTTGTGAAAACGAGATTGAGGATATCATTGGAATTGGGCATGGGGGAAAGCGGGTCTTCCCCCGTGGCTGTGTAAACGGTGCCTGGGGTGATACCGACGGGACGCTGCAGATGACCGCGCTATTGAATTAGAGCCCCAGTGGGGGGATAGATCATAGAATAACAAAGAATTCAGGATGATATGGACTCTGTTGTACGTACCTAAGTTGGGATCACTTGTTTTGAAGGCCTTAAGATAGAATCTGTGGATGATATGAGTAACATTCAATGCTTGAGGTTTCATGCTGAAGAGACAGTTAGAAACTCCTCATCCACAATGCTCAGCTTATGCATCACGACAAGGATGGCATTGAACCACAAATTTACTAGTTGTTGGATGTGTGCGATCTGTGTATAGTTCTGCCCAGACCATTGTTCAACCTTTGAGTAATATTGTCACTTTCGTTAATGTTTGTCAGTCTTTGGCCAGCCCTTGGTCAATGTGAGAGCAGTTCTGCTATTCTTGTCACTCTTGGCGAGTTACAGAAGGATATTATGGTTACCATCAAGTCTCACAACACCAACCAACTCACAAACCAGCACTTCGTACTCCGTACCTGAGATTACATCAAATGACGTCTTAATTCTCCAATGATCGAACACGGCCTAGAATGACATCTAGAGGGTATGGAGTAAAGATCTAGAGCTAAACGCCATACTAAAGCCACTTCAATATCGGATGCCCAACGCCGTCTGCCAAGCCTCAAAGCCATGGAAGCTTAGGTGTGCTGGGACAGTTCAATGCCACGCAAACCCTCCCAGCTAGGGGAAATAGAACTGCCACCCAGATATGTTTAATCGAGTATGTTAATGACAAATGAAATTATTCCTCTCAGTGAAGATAAATCACAAGATCACTAAACCTTACTCAGAAGACTATTTTCTCGACATTTCTATTATCCCATTGTAGTTAATATCCAAGCGAAGAATGCCAGAAACCCAGTAAATTTCGTGCCCAGTATTTATTCCCCCGATGGGCAGCGGACCTCTCACAGTCCAGCGCCTGGCTGCATTGCTTCAGCGGGTGGAGAGTCATTACAACCCGCCGCCAGGTGCCCTGAAAATACGCTGTACCCAGTAAAACAAAGTCCGTCCACCCATTCACATCTTCACCAACCGGGGTGCCGGACCTCTCTCATCCCATTGGACCGTCTCACATGAGTCCTTCCCCCTTCTTTCTCTTCTTTCCCTACAGGACGTCGGACGCCTCATTTCCAGTTTTAGGTACATGCCAGGCAAGGCAGGAGCTGCTGAGGTCCCGTCATTTTTTCCCGCCCGGATTTCTCCCAGCCTCACCACCATTGAACGAACCATTTTGCCGTCTCCGTCTCTCACATCACCTTACCTCACACCCATACCAAACTAATTCCATAGCACGTTAGCGGGATCCCGATCTACGAAACCTGTTCTCGATACCATTATATTCATTCAACACCAGCAATTCACTCTCCATCGATTTATTTACTCTACGATACAGGTTGGGCCCCCATTTCCTCTTGGCTTTTCTTCTCCCCAAACGCGGTGTCCTTGCCCTGTTCATTGGCCGACCCGCCAAGCATCCCCCCGTGCGCCCAGCCAGCAAGGCCCTCGAACCAATTTCCCTCTCTCCTCTACCGCCCATTGTTCTACCGACAACATTAACAATCAACTCAGAGTCAACGAGAGCGAAAGATTGCGATCCGAAATAGGCCATCGCAAATCCCGACGACATCTCGACGACATCTCGACGACATCGCCAAATATCCCATCCCAAACTCCCGATTAGTCTCGAAGTAGCATCGCTTTGCCAAAGTAGCATCTACCGCGTCAGCACTCGCTGGTCTTGGCCTCCAGCGAGTTTATTAGATCCCCGCTCGAAATGCCATCGTTTCTCTCTGATCAGGACAATTCGGCAATCTTCAGCAACAACCCCGACATTCTCAACCTTGATCCCACGAATCAGTTCGACTTGGTGAACAAGGAGAGGGTGAATGGGGGTTCTATCCGCCACGCCCGATCCGATACCATCAATGAGAGCTTTGACGAGAGTTCCATTTCTTCTACACACGCGTCCGACGTCTCCGAGTCTACACCGACGCCCATGAATGGCAACAGTAACAGCACGCGGCCCACGAGTATGAGCTCTGTTTCTAATGGAAAGTCTGCTACGGTTGTTTACCCTCCCCGACAAGATGATGCCGCGGAAGTCGACAGATTTGGCCAACAACACATGACGAACGGTACCACGAGCCTAGTCGATCGTACTCGTCAGCACTCATCCGATACCAAAGGCATTAATTCTAACACCAATAACTATCAACACCACAACATTCTGTCAAAGCCTTTGCCTTCAGAACCTCAAGCAGCAGAGGAAGGCTCTGAGAAGCCCAACAGCAGGAGCTTTGATGGAAACCGTGCACTCTCGGTCTCTCCACACCCCATGGAGTCGCGTGGTGCTCAATCACAAACTGCTTTAACAGCAAACTCCAATGCGACTACCGATGCGGCGCAGACGCTGCACCCTCGTACGAATGGCACTCATCGATTGTCATCCCCGCCAGCCTACAACCCGGCAGGTGCAGCGGCTTCATCAACAGGACATTTACAAGCTCCTCCACCTGGCCTCAAACAGCGACACACTCTTGATGTACCCAAGTATGTCCCAGGTCGTGGATCCAGGGACGGCATGGACACAGCTCAAGCTAGTGGACGCTTCTCTCCTACTAATGCTGGAACACCGAGCGGGCGACGCCCTTCCTTGAGTATGGGTAGAAGACCAACTCGGTCGATGCAGTCGGATGCGCCTCGGGATGAAATTGTGCCAGATGAAGATGCTCTTCGCTGGGCAGAAGCATTGCGACAGAAGAGAGCTAGTAAGCGGAGGAGAAAGGAAGAAGAGGACGATGACCGAGTTTTGGTAGGCACCAAAGTTGATGAGACTCACGCCAATTGGGAGACTGCCTACAACATGCTTACAGGCATTCGTGTTTCGGTCTCGAGGACAAATGCTAAGCTCGACAGAGAGTTGACTGATGCCGATTTTGATACTAAGCAGAAATCGACGTTCGACATTGCTGGTAATGAGCTAGTACCGTCAGCCAAGTACGATTTCAAGTTCAAGGACTACGCGCCATGGGTTTTCCGCCGTCTTCGATCTCTCTTCAACCTGGACCCTGCTGATTATCTCATGTCGCTCACGGGCAAGTACATTCTTTCTGAGCTTGGGTCCCCTGGCAAGAGCGGAAGTTTCTTTTACTTCTCAAGAGACTATAAGTATATCATCAAGACCATTCATCACGCCGAACATAAATTTCTCCGCAAGGTTCTCAAGGAATACTACCAGCACGTCAAGGACAACCCCAATATGCTTCTCTCGCAGTTCTACGGCTTGCACCGCGTCAAGATGCCTTATGGAAAGAAGATTCACTTTGTTGTGATGAACAATCTCTTCCCTCCACACCGCGATATTCACACTACTTTCGATCTGAAGGGTTCTACCATCGGTCGAGATTACAGGGAAGAAGATCTGGAGAAGAACCCCCGAGCAACACTAAAGGATCTGAACTGGCTGAGACGACAACGAAGCCTGGAGTTAGGTATCCAGAAAAAGCGCATGTTTCTCGAGCAGTTGCAACGGGACGTTGCTCTATTGAAACGACTTAAGATTATGGACTACTCGCTGCTGGTTGGCATACATGATGTCTCACGTGGGAACGAGGAGAACCTCCGTGACAAGACGCTACAAGTGTTTAACCCTGGCGGTGAAAAGGCCCCTGATGATGATCCTAACTCGGTCCTTCTCCGCACACCATCTAAGCTAGAGAACGCAAGAAAGGCCAGAGAACTGCGACAAATGATTCGGCAGGAAAGACCAGTACCTATGGGTCAGTCGGCAAACAAGATGCCAGATGAGCTGCAAGAAGGTCAGCATCGTCCTGGATGGGTTTTCGGACAGGATGATGGTGGGTTTAGGGCAACCCACGAAGATAACACTCCAGGCGATGAGATCTATTATCTAGGAGTCATTGACTGTCTCACTCACGTAAGTTCTGCCCTACTTTTGAAGACAACATTAACTAACACGAGTAGTATGGAATAATCAAGAAGCTTGAGCACTTCTGGAAGGGCCTGTCAAGTGACAAGACTCAAATCTCAGCACTGCCACCTGACCAGTATGGTGATCGGTTCTACCATTTTATCGAGGGTGTCACCATGTCCACTGAGGAAGCCCACCGAGAGGCTGAGAGGCGACACCAGGAAATGATTGAAGCACAGCGTTCAGAAAAGAGGGTGGCAAGCTGGAGCTCTCGCAAGTCATCTCAAGCTGTTCCACCCATGCCATCCCATATTCCCCTCCTCCTCCACAGTCTCCAGAAGCCCAGGAAACAATCGATAGGGCCAACAAGGAGGCCGAGCGATCGGAAAGGCATGGCCACACAGAGGCTGAAGTACCAGACCGAGTTCTATCCACTAGCACTCGCGACTCAATGCAGCACGAGCCTATTCTGCCGGTTGTGCAGGAGGCAGGTGAAAATGGACGCGACGATAACGACGATCGACCTTTGGCACCCCTGAAGGATCTCAACAAGAGTCTTCCACCAACAAGGGCACCGCCCCCAACTCCTCCCAAGTCTGGATATGTTGGGCCTGGAAGCGCCGATAGCGGGTATGCAGGCTTCAGCAACAGCACAGCTCATCCCAACAATGGAGCTACACAGGGAAACAGGGTCAGCATTGACAGCCTCAATAAGGAGCTGCCGCCACTGCCGAGGAAGGACGACAGCGGAGTACGACTGGTAGCTTAGGTTGCGACCAACCCCAAACCAAGCTTATTGAGGAGGACAAAAAAATGGGCTCACGATTAAGAAAGCGAACGACGCGGATACACAAAGGTTGACGAGCGACGTCACCATCGTCAACCAACAATGATGCATTAGAAAGCGAGACACCTGGCGACACCCTGTTATTCTGGTCCTTTCCTTGACCAGCCATGCACTATTTTCTTTTTCTTTTTGTCTCAACATCTTTGGCATAATGGACTCGGCCTACGAAAGCACGTTTCTATTTCAATCACAATTTCCTTTGTCGGCGACGAAGCTGAGAAGCACTCAGACAGGTGGCGAGCCGAGCTGCATCGCAGAAGGAAGCGACACAGCATCTTGGGAGCGAAGTACAAATATGGTTCCTTTATTGAAAAAGAAGAAGACATGGATGATACCACCACGCTTAGCACGCTACAGTTTGTTTTTGATTTATTCTTTCCTGATTGCCATTCAATTCTCTGTGCCCCTTTCACATGATTATTCCTTTTTGTCATATACTTATCGTCCTCTTTTTTGGGTTTCATAGGCTGGCAGGGCTTGCACAGGGACTTAGGTAGTAGGAATACATAGATTTGGTAGGATAAAGACTTGAGTTGTCTTATTTGAAGGAAAGGAAGAGGATGGTGAAGTTGTACGGTACAGTTAATTGTACATGTAGGGGTGAGTTGGTGTATGGTAGTTTACAATGGTATAATACATATATGCATAACAAGCTTTTGGCCTTTGTGAAACCTTTTCCGTATCCATGTTCGTGTACATTGTCTCATCCAGGATCTTCAAGTCGTCAGGTACTTGTTGTTCGCTTCAACCAAGTCCTTTATTTCTTCTGCTCCAACAAAGTCTGGATATCCCCCACGCCTTTGCCCTTCTCTCCAGCGCCACCATCGGGTGCAAAGCTCGTTGTGACAGTCATCTCCTGCGCACCCTGGGCCCTGAGCTCATCCAGACGTCGCTTCTTCTGGATGTCCGCAACCCGCCACTGCTTGAAGTACTTCACCCATGCAGCAGCACAGTCGCGCTCAAAATCTGCCGTCTCCGTTGGGCATGCGCGCTTCGTAGCTGAGGGGTCCTTGGTTGCGTCCACGATGTTGTTGGCGTCCAGGCAGTTGAAGTAGGCGTCGCGGGCCGCCCAGCAGATCTTGCGCTCTTGGCGGTTGGGAATGGCATCGCCGGAACGGATGGCGTCGGCGCGCGTTTCGCTTGAGAATGGCCAGAGACCCATTGTGTTTATGGTATTGGTGTATGTGTGCTCGTGTGTGTATGAGGATTCAATTGAGTGGTCGAGATGGTTCGAGTGTAGCTGTAATAGCGGGACAAACGGCATAAGTTTATGGTGGCTCAAAATCTCATGAGTTGTCTACCTTCTAAGGGTATGGGGTATGACGAGCGGAAGCGGCAGAAAACACCGGGCGGTGGGATGGATACGGCTTAGCGGATGCTGCATAAGCCTCGTTTCAGGGTAGCTATGACTTATGTGTGGCTGATGCTCTTTAATCTGTCCTTTGATTTATTGTACACTTGCTTGTGAGGAGCACGACACAAACCTCCTTACACTTTGCTTCATTTCCCTCCTTTAAATCCTCCAATTTTACCTTTCCTTTTTATTTTTCTGCACTGACCCCTCGTGGCTGCCGAGTTTTTTTAAGTTTTTATCCACGACGGAAGAGAGAGTTGGATAGCGAAGGGTAGAGATTCAGGAGCTTAAAGCTTTAAGTCCATCGGAACAGACGTCACAAGACCTCACGAGACATGCCCCTTCGATGACCAACGACTCTTCCACACGTTAGAAAACAATTTCGACCTCACACACCAAACTCGGCTTTGAAATCAACACAAAAACTGCAATGCCACGACGTCGCAAACCTCCGCGCGCAGGCGCCCTCGCAGAGCTAGCTCCCCTCAAGATCGCAGGCCAGATCGCGACGCTGCAGGCCATCTACTACTTCGCCGCGCTGGTGCTCATCGTTTTCACGGCGCTCGTGTCGGGCTCGGGTTTTAGCTGGACGCTTGTCTTTGGCTGGGAGGGCGTGAGGGGTGATACGACGCATGGTTGGCTCATGGCATTTATCTGGTTATTGGATGGAGGGTTGATTATGTGAGTGGTCTTGGGAGGAGCGCAAACTGCGAATATCCCCGGCTGGGTCAAGGTATTTCAAAAATGGCTACTGACGCTCTATAGCTCTATCGCAATCGTTGCCTTCATCGCTCGATCCAAACTCGTCCCCGATTTCGCCATAACAGTCCACTTCCTCCACCTCGTCATCGCATCCCTCTACAGCGGCCACATCCCCCGCCACGGCGCCTGGTGGTTCACGATGCTCGCCTCATCCGCGGTGTCCGTCGGACTCGGCACCTGGGGCTGCCAATACCGCGAGCTACAGCCCGTCTTCTTCGGCGGCCGTCCCATTCTCCCTGCCACAGGATCTGAAGGCGCGGCAGCGCAACAACCTCCTGCTGGCGATGAAGAGATGGGTATTGCCGTGAGAGGGAGGGGCGCGGATGGTGGTGGGGAGTACGAAATGGCGCCTATGCAGCCTGTAAGATGAAAAAGACTAGACAGGATTTAGATATGTTTGGATAGGATAGGCATGCATTGCTAGGCGTTAAGGTGCTCTTCAAGCCGTTTATGTACGTTAATATGGAAGAGCTTCTGATCATGGTTTCAAGTCGTGTCTATAGCAATTTGACACTGGATGAGACAGTTCGAAAATAAATGGAATGATGTCAACACGATATTCGGGGTTCATAACCCCTGAATAACTCTAGAACCACGTGTGTTTGTGAACTATATTCGATGCACATAAACTGTTGTAGCTTAGAGCACATCACATTTGAAGCAAGGGGCCACCAGATTTTTCAATCGTAAAAGACATGGCTACCAAGCCTCCTGTTGGATCTATCTCGACTTAATCTCGCTCCATCTCCTACCATGTAATGGCTCAATAACCAAATTCTTATTCCCCAGAGAGAATGCACCTCTATTGTGGTTTTCTTCCATAGCGTACAAAACCCCGCGTATCCCATCGATTACGCCTTTTCACTTGTTCGTTTTAGGCCCCTGATTTCCTGTATACTAGTCCATAGGTGTTCTATGCACCAGCCACGACCGCCAAATTATCATATATCATCTTACGCACCTCGTAGAACGTGCTTCTCCGTGCGGTAGGCATGCCTACGCTCTCAACCTCGACACGTCCTGCAGATGTCTTGCGAACAGCCACAGTGCCGTCAACAACTAGTGTACCTTCACCACGGAACTCGGCCGTGTGTCCAGCGGACTGCATGGCACGACGTAGGTCAGCAAGACGCAGATCGCCAACGTGCAGTGGTTGCGCCGCTGAGCGAACAGCGGACACGAGGTTCGCAGGGAGAACATCGAGAACCGGCGTGGCTGAAGGAAGAGCAGCGGCCGTAGTGGTGAGCGTCATGGATGAGGGCGTCTCATCGGTCTTTTGGCGCTTGTTGGCAGTATCTTCATCTCCAGCGGCTTCATTGAGGTGCGTAGCAAGCAATTGTCCAGTAATAGTGACAATGCCCAGGCCACGAACATTCTGCCACTTGATCTTTCTGACCAGAGGGTCTGCAAGCTTGACAACCCAGGCGTTGGTGTCAACGCTAGCATCAACCACGACACCAATCTCAGGGGTGAAGACGTCAACGGAACGGTCGCTACCAGAGTTATTCGCATTGTTCCCTTCTCCTCCCAATGCCCGACGGCAGTCCTCGGCCAGAGAAAGTGTCTCATCTCGCTCACCACCAATAAGGATGAGCTTTCGGGGTTGGATAAGGGGGATCAACATGTTAAGACTTCGCTTATCGTGAAGACCGCTGAAGTCGACGAAGGCAATACGCATGTTGGCTTGAACGGTTTCGGTATGATATGTGAGTTTGCATGGTCCTGTAGGCTCTTCAGGCTCAACATCCTCAACACTGTCAAGTTCATCAGGCACGAAGCCATCGCCTTCGCCAGCTCCAGCCTCGTCTCCGTCGGCAGAACCGGCCCGCATAGCTTGTGGACGCTTGTTGGAGCCAGGCCCGTTTTTGGCAACATCATCCCATCTGCGCTTCTTGCCAAGCTTATCGTCAGCGGCCTCCAGACCAGCATTGTCCTGTCCTTCCTCTTCTTTCTCTTCAGCACGAAGGTAGTCTTCAGGTCGAATGAGCTCTCCGAAGTCGTCTTGTCGTTTCCTTCGAATGGTGATAGGGAATGTGCGCTCTCTACCCTTCTTCCCTCGAGTGTCGAAGTCGTATACACCCTTCTTCTTGATGAGCACGTTGATACCGAGATCCTCGTCCTTGAGCACCACATTCTTGCGGCCAGCCTGGGCGATGGCTGTCGAAACATTGAGTGCCTTACCCTGCTGTTCACCATCTTCATCCTCCGAGTCAGATGAGGATTCAGATGAGGCATCATCGACAACATCCGCTGCTGCCTCGAGTCCAGCCACGCCTCCAGTTTGTTGAGTCGCTTGGAGTTGTCTTTGGGTCGCAAGCCATTGTTGATATAGTGCCAACTCGTCTCCTTCCAAAGCATGACGCTGAGGCTCGCAGACCTCCAACTCTCGTCCTCCAGCATAAACAAGTTCGATGTTCTCGCCGTTGCTGTTCTGCTCCACTGACACGCCGTCCTTACGCTCTTTCCACCAATCCCAGAGTGTTCTTGCGATTGACGGTTTGTCATCATTTGATAGACCCGGCTTGTCTGTGAGAATCACCAAGTTTCTTGAGTCGCGGGCCAACCCCTTGATCAAGTCCTTAGAGAATCCCCATTCGATACTGCTATCACTTGCCAGAATAACACGACCTCCTGTCTCAACATTTCCCGTGCCTTGGCTAAGCAGTCGCGCAATCTGAGCCTTCCGCTCAAGTAGTCGTAGATATTTGAAGTCGAATGGGCCTCCTTCCTTCTTGTCGTTGGCCCCGTTGACTTTTCGTTGACCCTCGGCGAAAGCTTCGAATTCCTGCACGATACTATCGTCCATCCATTCGAGCATACTTCGGGCGTATCGCATAGTGCTGGACATGTTGCGCCCAGCCAGATACAACTTGGCCGCCTTGAGGACGCCAGACTCGGAAGCAGCATCTGTCCTCCAGGCATGTTCTAGGAGGTAAGAAAGCTCCAGAACTCTAGCGCTTGAGTCTATCGGAATCAGTACAGTTCCTCCTCGTGATACACAAGCCTTGATTGTATCGATCAGCTGTTCGTCTCGCTTCACGCGACCTCCAGTTTGGGCCGTCCAGTTAACACCACGACTACTGCAGATCAGTGCAGTTGGTTTTCGCAGTTGCTCGATAACTTCGGCACCACCGCCTCCTGCACCTCCCAGCCAAGCTGCACCAGCAAAGACATTCTCACGTGCTTGGTTCCAGTCCACCGCGTACACGATCGATTCTAAGCCATGCTGAATATGCCATATAGTACCACCAAGGGTGTGTCCGGAATTGTATGCAGTAATAGTCAGACCATTGAGTGGCGGCGAGAACGGCGACGGTAGAGGTTGGTGAGGTTGTGAGTATTTGAGAGGTTGGATAAGAGAGAAGTATCGCGCAATCTCTTCGTTGGTTGGAGATTGAAGGAGGAGGTTTTGTGCAGTCGTAGCGGTTTGCGTAAGTAAATATGCGCTCTCTGTGAGCGAACTCTGAGGGATCGTTGTCGCTGCGGCTGGACTTGATGTGTAAAGATCTTGGATGAGGGTGCGGCCAAGGTCGATGACGGGTCGTGTCGCATATACGGGAATGCGCGTGAACTGCGGGATGTTTTTACAGCAATGGGCGTAGGCAGCAAGATGCGAGGCCGTCGCATGTGTAACGAGAATGAGTGATAGAGTTGTAACTTGTCTAAAGCGTATATCTTGTTAGCCATCATCATGATCCTCCCTCGAAAGTAGCTGCGCAGTGGTACATACTTCTCAATCTCTTTCAGCTTTTCAACATTAAAGGTTTCGTCCCATCCTAGATCAACCAAAACCTTGACACCTCCATCGAGCTCAAGAAGGGATTGCGAAGCAGTCGAATCCGAAAGGGCGCCCTGGAGCGGGCAAAAGGTGAACATGATGGTATCGGCGCAAAAGTGATTAAGGAAAGTATCAAGTCAAATCGATTTGGAGTTCGGGTGATGTTGTTATAGCGATTACTGCAGCATGGTTATCGTCGAGTCAATCTGAGTTCAGTCGGAGCAGATCCAGCAGCGAGATTATTGTTTTGCAGCTATTGATATGTCATTGTCCTCTACTGATGTGGACAAAGACAATAGCAAGGTCGTCGCGGAGCTTGATTATTCTGGCCATTGATGCGCGTAGCACCTGCAGCTGTCAGTGCGACGGAGCGGTTAATCAATAATCCGACTTACACGCGACACTGCTAGAAGGGTCGTACGTAGTAGTATGTGCAGACCTTCATCAAACGATGAACCACCTACGTATTATTTATTTGCAAGACAGAATTTTTATTCAAGACTGATTGAGTTTACTGTTGTGCAGCTTTAAGTTTACCCTTAATAGTTAACATAAAAAGTCGCCGGAAGTTAAACTATATATGCTACAAACAGGCGTACCACAAACAATTAGTAGCATCATATATCAACCTAAAAATACGGATGCTATAGTTAATAACGCGTCTCAAGTCTTCAATGTCATATCATGCGCTTGCAATTGCTGTGGTTACTTCTTCTGTACCCCTCTACCAGGCATCTAAATTGCCGCCTGCACTCATATCCCACGCCCATGGCGCAAGACAGCAAAAACCTTCCTTCAACCCACCTCAGTCACACCTCATTCTAGGCTTCAATAATAGAATTAAGGATACTTGGAACTACCCGATGCCCCTCTCCCACATTTGGCTCCTTCTTACGCGTCTGTCCTCTACTCTCTCCCTTCAGCGCTTTGTGCTACGCCTTGCCCGGCATATCGGCATCGTCAGGATGACGCGGCCCTTGGTGTTGAGTCACTAACCAGCGCCAGATACCAAAACCCCGGGTAAACGGGAAGGTAAAACTATTCTGAGGATTGACAACAACCTTATTTTACTGTAATTCCACTTCACGGTGCCGCTGTACCGCTCCTGACTAGCATGGACACGTATGCAGAGTATTGGCGTCAACCCCCATCAACTAAGAGTTCCGTGCAAGTATTGCTATGACAATCAAGATGAAGGACATATCAATTTATCTGTCCTACGGTACCTTGCATAATGGGACTGTACATCACTCAAACAATAGTCACAGTAAAAAGCAGGATAGTGTGCAAATGTGGTCCATATTCTCCTGGCATTGCTCAGTAAATACGTACATGACCAGAGACTCTCCACCGCTTCGCAGCGATAGCACACGAACATCACTAAACTATGATGATTCCCTTGTGTGATCCGTAAACACCAAATCATTCATTTCTCTTCCCTTTCCTGTCGTTAAAAAGCACGCTGAATGTGACCGTAGCAGACCTCCCCTGGTCGCTGGTCCCTAATAAAACAAAAGACGCCGTAACGATGCATATGATGAATAGTCCTTTTCGTGATGTGATCCCATCAAGCTGACCTCCAATCCTCCACGCGGTCCTTCTTCTAGATGCAAAACTTGCGGTCCAACATTCTCAAGGCTCTCGCATCCTCACTGACACCGCCCTTCTCCAAGCCACAAGCACCAGACACTCTAGGGCTGCTGCTGGCGCTACCAGGCTTGGCACTACCACTTTCACTAGCAGCAGGAGTGGGAGTGGGGTGTAGAAGCGCCGAAAGGCTGGCCTTGTTGGACGTAGATACAGGAGCTTCGGAGTGGGAGCTTCGAGGAGGGCTGACGCTCATGGTTCGGCTAGGAGGTGTGCTGATTGCCGCAAGAGAGGACCCTGGAGGGCCGTTGGTAACAGCGCCAAGACTTGGGAGTGCTACCTGGTGAGTGCGAGAGGAGCCGTTGATCATGGCACTCTGGGCGGCAGCCTGAAGATGATGTTCACGAGGAGACTCGTGAGCTCTGGGAAGAGTAGGATGTGAGTAGTGGGGAGACGTTTGCGTGTAGGATGGTTTGCTGGGCAGAGGTGGAAGATGGGTGCGCTGCTCATACATGGGAGCCTGATTGTAGTGCGGGGGAGGGAGACTCGCGTGGTTGGCATGAGGTGGGAGCAGTTGGGGTCCATTAGAAGGATAGGGAGCAATGTAGTGGCTGTAGGGAGGAGTAGCCACAGGAGAAGGAGGCCAGCCATAGCCATGTTGGCCGTAGGGAGCATAAGGTTGTTGCCCTGGCGGGGCAACCATGTAAGGCTGCTGCATAGGTGCACGAGTGAGAGCAGGTGTTGTGTTGGCCTCTCCCATACTCGACTCTGGATACATTCCCTTCACAGGTACGATATTTCGCAGGCTGGGGTCGTTTGTCGGTTGCTGGAGTTCAGGCTGACCGTGCTGGGGTCGAGAATAGTATGAGATAAGGTGAAGATGTTGGCCGTTGGAAGTGGTGATGCTGAAAGACTGCTTCATAAGACCGTCTGCCTTATATCGATATCCCTCAGGCTCTGCATCGTCTAGGTCCTCGTCGCTACCACGTCCAGAGTCTGGAGTCTTGCCGCCGCCTCGTCGGTTGGTGTTGAAACCACCACCTCTCTTGCCCTCCATTTCGCGATAAGTCAGGAAACTTCCCGACACACGGCTCGCACTCCATGACTTGCCATCAGTCCATCTCCTCATACCCGCTTCCCTCTCATCCCACACAAAAACAGAACCAGATCGAATAGATTGCCTTTCCTTCTCCGAGAGCCGTCGTTGCACACGAGGCAAGACGCCTAATCGGCAGGCTTCAAACAGTCGGATGGCATCGGTGGGTGTCCGCACATAGCCGTGGTACGTTTCCATTATGAAAGATGTGTAACGTGACGTGATGTTATGTCAAATAGTATTCCGCACAAGGACGGGAAGTCAGAGAAGTTTTTGGGGTAAGAGGATCCAGTGCCTTGGTAGGTTCTCAGCGTCCTTATAAAGAAGGGCTTCGTGAGAACCAAGCTAAGGTGTGTACAGCGCCCCACTAGATCAGATCGGGCCAGGGCGTGTGTTTGTAAAAGCCGAATGTGCGAAGGTGACTCCACAAGGGCTGATGCTTGAGCGGAATTTTGTCCACGTATCCACTTGCAGAAGCCGGCTTGTCTTTTGCTTTCTTGGCGTTCCTGAGAACAAGCGTTGGAGCTGGTCAAAAGTCTGGTCCTTGAAGAAGAAGAAAGGTCCAATAATCAAGTGGCAACGTGGTATATGCTAGGTATTGTCGGGTTTGGCGAATAGATAGTGACAACGCTAGGCAGGTGTGTCAGTCTTGTGTACATAAGCCAAGTGACATATAGTGCTTCAAGTTGAAGTGTCTCGAGAGAGTAGTTGTATAGAGTAGAAGAGCAAGAGGTGCAAGAAAATCAACCCAAAATGCAAGTTGCACACCAGCGATCATATATAATAATCCCTAAAACAAGGTCGTAGAGGAAAGCACAACGGTACAGTGACACACTCCAAGCCCACATCCAGGGGTTTGAGGCTCGACTCCCTGGCGGGAGTGCCGTCGGAGCCGATTAAGTGGATGATCCACTCGACTAAAATTTCCCTTAGATTGAGTCTTGCCGCTTGGCGATGTACATCATGAACTCGTCGGAAATAGCAAGATAAACCAAGCAATCCTGTGGTTGCTCGACTCAACTCGAGCCAGGACCAAGTTGCGATTCAGGTCAAATCCACGTTGAAGTAAAGTGTGTACAGGAGCCGATTGCGGCTCTCAAGCGCCCCAGAGAAACCCCGTTTCCTGAGCACAACGGTCCCACGAGTGCGTCCAGGACACTTGATCCATGCACCAAACCGCCTCACCAAGGAGGTATTGCGCCGGAAACACCGAGTACCAAGGCCAGAGAAAACATCAGATCTGAGACGGAGACAAACATACCTATCAAGAAGTGTGTAGTTGCTCGAGAATTGCGGCTCGCTGCGTTTGTTGTTGAGCTGGTGAAACGGCCAATTTGCTACAAGAAGCGAGCTTGTATAGCAATGTTGAATGTGTATAATGGAGGCCTTTTGAAGAGATCAGTAGGGAATAATGCGAATTATGAACCGTGTCCTCGGACAAGACGGGAAGACGGGGAGGGGTAAGAGCAAGATAAGGTTGCAAAGGCACCAGAGTCCTGGAGGCCAGGAGGCGTAAGGTAAAGTCGGTGGTGGATAACACGGCGACAACATGACCGGCCGTGTGGAGAAGCACGGAGGACGGCAAAGAAGGAGGGTGTGAGGATGTCAAGGGGACGGTGTATGTCTAGACACTTGGGGGTGAGACGAGCGTGCTCTCTGAGTAAGGTTGGTCAGGACAAGCTTTTGGAGCGGGCCCACCACCAAGGGGCTTTTGGGAAAGATGACGATGCAGGGCCAGGGCAAAGTAGAAGCCAGAAAGGGCATGATAGGCGCGAGAGAGCGCGAAATGCATGACAGATCACGGCTATCGGATCAGTAGTTGGTAGATGAAACCGTGAGCAAAGGAATGAGAGGCCGCTTAGCCGTCAATGATCTGCTGACAATGAACAATGACTGCTTGTGAAGGCTCATCATGTTGTAGTATCGAAAGAAGCTTACTTACCGTACGATAAGGCTCATCCTACGCTGGCTCTGGCGTATAGCACTGTACAGCTGAGTCTGGCCCCTCCAAAGTCTAGCTGTATCTACCGTAGTGGGAGATATAGTCGTGGGGAAGGCGTTCCAGGCGATTATAATTAGAACAGCCCTGAAGCCACAGATCCGGGGGTATTGTGAAGCTTCTCTGCAATTAATACGAGCTCGGTCGTTATGATTCGAGCTATGAGGGGGTTCGAAGCGAAGGGATTGTGAATGCAAGCGCAATAACGCGGATGAACGGCTCGAGATGAGATGACGAATTCGTATTAA
Source organism: Fusarium avenaceum (assembly GCA_025948275.1). Classification (NCBI taxonomy): domain Eukaryota; kingdom Fungi; phylum Ascomycota; class Sordariomycetes; order Hypocreales; family Nectriaceae; genus Fusarium; species Fusarium avenaceum. The sequence continues at coordinate 1,136,853 of CP109670.1, read as the reverse complement.
TTGAGTTGAGTTCCTTTGGTTGGTTGGACACTGAGAAGCCTTTTTTCTGAAACAGATGGTTAATGATTGGGTTTGGATAACGGCGTCTGCAACAGAGCCAAAGTTCCTTGTGCCAAAAGGATTACGACGACAAAGCTAGAGTTGATAAAGTACAAGATGATCAGAGGAGAGGAGAGAGTACGGAGTACCTGCCTGTTAATTCCATGCGGGCGGTCAACTAAAGTGGCGATGCTAATAAGAGAAGGCGCATTTTCATCCATCCTTCCTTCCTTCGCTGCACTCGCAGTTTCAAGATGCCAGACTAGCCACAGCTAAACACTCATAAGAATCACCCCAAATACTACGGCCATTTCTTTTCCCAACTAACAATGGCCTGATCGTATCTTCAGAATGCAAATATCGTAATGCCTAGCTTGTGGTACTCGGCACGGCTTTGACGCCTGCTTACGTTTCTAGTTACGGAGTACCTACACTACAGTTCAGTTCCAACACCACGAATCGTCAAGTCCCTAAAACAGCCCTGCTTGTTTTCCATGCGAATGCGGCAATGCGGCAAACGCCAAACGCCAAACAGTAAGCATATCCTAAAGGACCAATTACGTCGTCCCGAGCTTATTTCAACTGGGCTTGGCTTGGGCTTGGGTCTGCTGAGATGTGAGGCTTGGCCCTTGGCCCTTAGCTATTACCTCAGCGAGACTGGGGGCTAGAACCCATCAAAAGGCTGAACCAGTCTGCTCCTGGAAAACCCCGTGCAGGGATAAAAAAGCCACTGAAGCTTGGCTGCTGATCGTCTTGGCTGCTGCGTGCATGGACGATTATCAACGAGATTGGTTGTCTCGTGCCATATACATTTTCACCGCTATGTTGTTTGAAGGCAGCACGATATCGTGTATCGAATAGAAGAAAAGAGACAGCCACCATTCTCTGGATATAACGGAGCTCTCGGCTTGCAAGAGCATTAAACACCATGTTCCCAAATCTACCGCACGAGGCGCAGGATAAGGCCCGATGGGCCTCGTCTAGAAATAGTTCAGGAGGCCGTGTTCCGTAAGCGAGAAGGAGACTGCTTATCAGGATTATGATGCGCGTTCTTGGCTCGTGATGGAAATTGGCTGCAATATTATGTATGACTCGAGCCTACGGAACATGCCTGATCTCCCTTATGAACCGAAACACTAGACAAAGAATGCAGACGATGTTATGATGGGATTATCCGATGCGGGTTGGTTACAGTTACAGTGAGTGGTTATTGTTGCGTCTTCCAAAAGCCTTATTTGGGCTTGTGTCAAATCCCCAAAATCGCTTGGCGGATGATGCGGCTTTTGGAACAGCCAAATTTGAGTCTTGGCACTAAGTGCCGTGGCCCGAGTCAAGGGGTTATCGGGAACAGCCTCGGATTTGTCGCTTTATTTCCTCTTTGGGATTGGCTTTGAGCTTCTTTTCGACTGGAGCGCCAGGTGGATTGAAAACACTATCAGCACAGTGTATCCATACTCTGTAGGTATTGAGAATAAGTTTAATAGTACTAGGTTGTATCTTATGACTCCGGGATATTAACTTAATTTATTATTGGCAAATTCTTAAAACATTGATCCTCCGCAGGTGATATCCTCTGATGGTGTGCGGATACTATTATGACCCGCCTGGGCAGGTTACAAGTTACGAGCCTCCAAGAGGCCGCCTTGGCTCGCACAAGACAGCAGGTTTACAACCACGGCATTGCACAGAGGTCACAGTGGATCAAACTCCATTTCCTTGCAAGTGCCAAGGACAATCAGGTAGGTATTGCACAAAAGTTCCCAGCATCGGATCGACTGTCCAACATGAACGATGATCATGTACTTTGTCGTTTTATAACCGGCCCAGGCTTCCAAATACCGAGGAAAAGTTCCTCGCTGCCTGCTTAGGTGATGATGATACCCTTCTGCCTCGTCACTCAAGGCACCCGCTGAGACGATCTTGAATTGTTTGCTGTCACTCAAGAGCCGTTTCTCGTAACCTTGATGTAACGCTTGGTGGTTGCGTTTCACGCAAAAGAGGGAAAAGTGACGATGCAGAGATCTACGACATGCAATTACCTTTAAGGACAGGAGGGACCTTGCGCGCGTAATATGTGCACGGTTGATAATGTCCCTGCCGCAGGCCATATTGATGGCTCAGTTTAAACATTGCATCGTCAGCACTTAATCCCATACAATCAGCCTCCATGGGCCACCCCATTGTCATCGTGGCTTTTCGAGTATTCTATTCCAAGAAGCAATGCAGAGCAGAGTAGATGCTATCAGGAACCAGCAACGAAAAGAATCTTCAATTCCTTACATCGTCATCATCATCGGCACGCACGGCTCTTCCATGTGCAATTACCTGACTAGTAAAATAGAGTTTTGCTCACCAGTTTGCTGATGGAATGACGTCTGCCAGGCACCACTACATTGCTCAAGTGATTAGGGTCCAAGGGGGATGGAGATCTTCAAGGTAAGCTTAAGCCCAAGCATTTGAGAATCTCCGAAAACGACCCACGACGTTGCTTTGCCTGTTTTGGGGGAGGGCAGCGCTCGTTTCTGCTTCTCGCAGCCGCTGCTCGTCGATCATGTCCCTGTCAGGTAACGGTCGTAGAGCGGCTTTTGTCGCGAGCTCTTTTGTTTCCACATTCAGAGTTTCTCTCTGCCGTGATACACACACTTCCGTGGTGTAGTGTTTGAAAAGAGAAGGAAGAAGGAGACAATTGCAACCACAGGTAACGTTGATCGCGGTGAGTTATGGGGCTCAAAAACTGGAGGCATCCACGCATCCATGCTATGTACCATGTTGGGGAATCTTATTTTTCTCCCACTTACCGCCAAGGTTGACTCGTTGCAGAGAGCCATGGTATTAGACTGTGCATCAATGCTTGATGTGCTGTTTTGTTTCCGACATGAGCCAGGCCCTGCTCCGTGTGTATTTCTACATAAACTTCTTTTTCGGCCAATTAAAGATGAAGGGTTTCAGAGATCAACTACGCCGCCCGTCATCCAATGCTTATTCTGACGAGATGAGCTGTTTAGGGACGCGTAACACAGGTTCCAGAGAGCAACTCCCTATGATTAGCGACACCGTACTGTCGTGAATGTACTCTAACCAATCAATTGAAAGGTGAGGTCAAGTCGGGAAAATCGGCGGTTTTTGAACCCCCTGGAGCCTGAGTCAAAGTCCCCCATTCCCCACGGTCCCCAGGACATGACGTCGTCTGTGCCGCGGTGCCGAGCTGGGCGCTTCTTTTCATGTCTCGCCTTTGTCTCGGTGGTCTCTTTAGAACCACGGCCCATGGCTTTGACATGTGCTGCAATAGTACTTTGTAAAATTATGGTGATCATTCTTATTTTTCTTCAATGGAACCTTCTGTTCTTTAATCTGCACATGCTGTCACCGCTCCGGCAGTCGCGGGCGTTGTCGCTGGTGCTCAGGCTTTGACGCAGCATGATCGACATGCAAAAACCTCTGTGCAAAATGCTTAAGCTCGCTCAACTCCCTGTTTCTTTTCTTCAAGCTTGTGAATAAGCTTGGCTCTGTGAATCATAATACTATGTCGTGACACGACGACCCATGCTGTTTGCTGCTCTGAAATTGGCGCGAGAGGAAGCCCATTCGAGCTCACGGAAAATCGGCTCTGGGCAGGTGCACTAATACGCAATCCAGCCAAGTCCAAGAATGGACGCCCCCAATGATCCTGGGTAATAAAACAACGGGGGGTTTTTTTTTTTTGGTTGCGGAAATCACAAGTACATATACTTTTTGTTGATGTGTTTTGGATTGAGTGAGTGCGCGCATGTGGAGATAGTCTGAGCGTCTACGACCTTTCAAGCACGTAGTCTAAATATGCCTTTTTAATGCAATTGACAGCCTCAAAGGTGCAAGAAAGAATATGCACGAAATCTCCCATGAGTGGGAGAAACGACATCTCACCATGTCCGCGGACAAGACATGGCGTTGTTACGAGTCGCCCAGTTTGAAAAATATCGTAATTCCTTGACGGCCGCCAAGACGGATCGAAGAGGGCTCGGCGCTGGTCAGACGGTCTCTCATTCGAGCAAACATCGCGCCCTGGTTTAAGCATGAATTTAAGCGTTGTCAGCCATTTGCTTGGCACGGGTGTCATTCCGCCCTAGGGCGTGTGGTTAGAGCGAGGAGAGCATCTCTTCCAATCCCAGTGCCGCAGCGACGCTCATCAAACAGAATAATGTGCTCACTGATCACACTGCTCAGGCTTGTTCTCAAGGGGGCCCTGCTGAGCCCGCAAAAGGACACATGGTCGGCCGTCAATTGGAGCCCGTGGCTTTTGTAGGAGACATTTTAGACAAGGAGATGGTGGTCTTGGACTCTTGCGAGATGCCGTCCCAACCGTCTTGGCTTTTGCAGGGGGTGTCTAGTGGGCTTAGTGGGGAAACAAATATGGGTTGGGGAGTTTCTGATTACGGTTATCTGGGGCACACTTCTTCCAACGTCTTATTCCCGGACGTGTTCGCGGTGCCGGGTGGATCAAGGATTTGTCTTGTCTTGGCTCTTTTTTTCCTTCTTCCTCTTCTTCCTTCAGCAAGGAGTCTAAAACCCACTAACCGCGGTCAAGAAGCGAGCAAAGCGAGAGAAGCTGCTTTGCCAAGAATAGAAGCGCTGACCTGACTGACACCTCAGGGGCTCTTATCAACCAGGAATAAGTCAAAACAGACGACAAACATAAATGCTGCATTTATGATCACAAAGCGTATAAGTCGTGTAAATCATCAGTCATAGAAAATGTTGCAGGCAGGACGTCCTACCAGATAGGGAGGTGATAGCAGTGATAGTGATGGGACAAATAACATGAAATCGTCATGGCGGGACCGTAATGTCACCATCTGGATATATCGGCATCTCCCAGGCTCCCCCCATGCAAATGCCCTTTTTCCTTTCCCTGCTGCGAGCATCGAGCATCAAGCATGTTGCTCTTCAGTGCTGTTAAGGTGTCGCGCTAGACAGGGCCTCTCCATATTTCTAATTCTCGCGTGCCGATCTGTCCGTACTGAACCCTGTCGATAATGACTCGGCTGACGCCACATGCTGATAGACTCTGCAACCTCAACCCTCCCTCAGCGGGCGAAGCTTTGTCTCTTTTTTTACCGTGCAGCCCGATAAAAGCTTGGCGCTCTGTGGCTGCATGCTTATTTATCTTAACCATCGCATCATTGCAACCTAGATCTGCTCTGGTTGGCTCGCCAAGTGTCTAAGAGTCGCTAGGTAATTTCTCAAAAATGTCATGAAAGGCGTCGATTATTGACTCTCGAACCTTCGAGCTCTCTGTTGTCATATCTTTGACCTTTTTGACCCCAGTCAATTGGATCATGGCAAATACTCACTGTTGGCGATCAAGTCATGCTTGCGACAAGGTACCTATCTAACCGATTGACAGAATAACAGAGCTATTACACTACCCTAGATCTTCTCATACGGTGGCTCTACGCAGGCAGCCAAGGATTTAATCGTACCATCTTACTATTTGTGATGTTCTATCTGACATTTGAATGGCAGTAGCGAAGTATGTCCAGGTAAGTTGTTGGTAGCAGGGTTGTACTCCTGCATGTCTTGGCTGGGTGCTAAGCTTAATTATCACCGAAACCACGAGGTTTAGTTTTTGATAAGGATAAGTCCGTAACTAACCATTTGGTTCAGGAACTGAACCACAATAATAAACCCACCAGCTCAAACAAATTAGTGTAACTTGGCAGTCCCCGTATCATCACACGTTACGCTGCATCGTGACAAGCCTCAGCAAAGTTACAGCCTACAGTACCAAGCCTACAGTACCAAGCCATCACCGCCATGGAAGTAGGAAGGAGTTGCTCAAATGAGATCAGGCCAGCGCTCGCTTAGAGCTTAGAGCGCCATGTGCTTGCGTCTTCGTAGCTTGACTCGACCGACGAGATACAGCCTATCTTGGCTTCTCCCCCGCCAAGGCTTGCCCAGACTCGTCCATCGTCAGAGTCTGGACTGGGCGCCCTGTAGTATCATACTGGGATAAAATGAGGCACAAAACCACATTGTGCAGGACCCTGGTGAGCCACAGACGGTCCGGAACCTCTCTCTCGAGCGCAATAGCTGCGGCCCCAGGGGTCTTTGGTGATATTATGCCGAGTGCGGTGGGTTTTATTGGGCGCGTGGTCAACACCACATTTGGCTAAATGAATGATTCCTAGTCCTAGTCACTGAGGCTTGCCATTTCTTCGGAGAGGCAGGCAAAAAGGCAGTCGGTGGGTTTTAAGCTCAGGCTAGCCCGTGAGCAACAGAGGTAAGCATAATCTATGAGTCTGCCCGTTGGGTCTGGGCCTTTGTGTCTTTCTGTCAGATGAGGCTGAAAAGGGGGTCACTAAAGCGACATAATTGGGCGAGGCGTATCCATACTCTGTACAGAAAAAGAGACGAAACTCTGTAATCCAATCACTTCCCTGTATAGATAAATATTTTTCTTACGATGGTTAGGATTAGATGGGTCAAGGCAGAGCAAAGAAAGGCATTATTATGGCTTGGCGAGGCTCTCGCAGATGAATCTATTTGTCACGTATGACGAAATACGAAATGCAAAATGCATGATGGGGCTGGAAGAAGGAAAATGGAAGAATTCCGTGGGTCCATCAAAGAAGCCAGAGAAGAAAAAACAGAAGGAAGAAAAAAAGACTCTGCTTAGTCTGCTCCATCTTCACGACAATGGATCAAAGCGCTGTGCTATCATCGTCAGAGGTTCCACTAGCGGATACCCTATTATCTAACGGAATGTGCCCCCATTTCCCGACCCAGGGGTCTTATGGATAAGTCGGCACCGATCATCCTTTGGCATGGTTTCGTTTCTGGTTCGTTTTTTATGATGCGGTGCTTGTTTTGCAGTTGCTGGTGTTGGCCGCTGATCAACCTATGTCCACAATTTTCACAAAGATGACACAAGCATTTAACAAGTATTCTGCTTGTGTGTTCAATTAAAAACATCATAAACCGAGCATTGAATTGCCTGCCGTGGTATCCGTAAAAGAATGCAAAAGCAACCACACACAAAGAAAAGAGAGTTCATCTAACCCTGTCCACTACCAAGGTCTCATCTTAAGCTTATTCCAACTGTGAAGGGGGGTTCCTCAAAGCAGTAACAAGACCCCTGTCGTTCTGTCTCGCAGCGCGACACACAACGGGCACTTTTGCGAATGACTTACTAACGAACGTACCATGGAGCTTGTGCCTTTGACATGAGACGTCGATAGGCCAATCTTATCCGTACGCAGTGTGGCTGCTCTGGCACTATCCGGCAAAACCGGACATGGTAAAAAAAGGTCGACAATACGATATGATACTAAAGAGACGCCGCACGCGCTCAAAGTGTGAGGCCGTTATAACCGACTTGTCCGCCCGCCGGTGCTGATACTCTAATCAACGTTACAAAGTACTATATGTACACAATTCAGGAGAACCAGTTTTCTTCAGGTGACGGTGGATATTTCTCTCGTTATCAATAATCAGGGCTGCCGAACTAACAAGGAGGAGACAGACCATATGGAAGAATACGACGGGCCATCTAGAAGAAATGATGCCGTTCGGTGACGATTGATGGGGCATCTTCAAAGGGCCGAACCTTTTGATGCTCGGTGCTTGGCACGGTCAGAGTTGTTATTCCAAGACCCGTTATTTCCTTCCATCGGCTCTTCCAAAGAGAAAAAAGTCCACAGATACCCATCTTCACGGCGACATTCAGACAAGTAACGATGCTATAGCCATTAATCGTAACATAACTCACCGAGGTCTTGAGTCCGCAATGACAGACTTTTGGGTCAACTATCGTATAGTATCGTATCGCGGAAATACCCCCGCTGCTCAACCCTCGGCGTATGTACTCCGTACAAAGTAAAGTAAAGGTGTTTCTCTTCCTACACACACCCCCAAACGGCTGCGTCGGCACGATCGTTGGGTCACTCATCACTGCGCCGCGGGATGATGGCATGCGCCGCAAGATGGACAGATATGCTTATTGTTGCCGATGTTAAGTCAACTTAACTCGAACCTAACCTCGACCTTAATATCGCCTACCAATCATCTCCCTCTATTCCGTGCCGTCAAAGCCGGGTGGCCCATGAAACGCGGGTTTGCCTACAGGCATTACCACTGGTGGACGTTACTGTTGCTGTAACTGTATTTGGCAGCACCAGAAACCAGACCCCGAACCCCAAACCCCAAACCCGCGCATTTCTACTTATAACTATTCCCATCATTCAGAGAACCTTTCCCTATCGTTTCGTGGTGGCGGAGTTTCGGGCTATTGCTGGTTGGCGCGCCATTGCGATGCCGTTTATCCAGATTGTGCCGATTGTGCCATACCCACCCCTGGCTGCTGTTGCTTTAAGGGGGCCGTATATCCGAAATAACCACAAATGGGCTGGACTACGTTACGTGGTCTGGATTGCGAATCTATTGATTCGGCGAGGGTAGCCTATACGAGTTTAGGATTAGGATCAGGATCGTGAAGGAAGTTGCCGTTTCGTGAACCGTTTCGTAGTTTCTGCGGGGGAATCTATTCTCGTCGTGGTGTTGAATCTCAGGAGCTGTGAGCTTGCGTTGTGTGACTTTAGGGTAGGTGAATTATGTAGAAGTTGAAGTTGTCACAAGAGAGTGAATAACTCGATGGTTACATGCTGACCAACAGTCTAAACATCATGCACTGTTCCTTTATTTACTGAAAGGTTATTCATGTTTGCTGTACATCAGTGGCTTATGGAATTGATGAGTCTTAGGAATACAATGCCATAGCTTCCCACCATGAGATAGCGAGGACCAGCTCAAAGACATCTCGAACAGGGACATCAAGCACCCTACACGATATTCTACTACTGGGCTTTTTGTGTCAGACGTTACAGACTGAACATTAACGTAGTATTTACCAGATGCTCACCTCCTGCCTACCGTATCACGACCACAGAGAACCCGACAGGTAATAATCTGATATACTGGGTTCATACATCGGGATATTCTGCTCGGAATCATGTCCGCTAGTTCAAAAAGAAGTCAATACACTATGATAGCAGCCATCGTATATGCTCTAGCTTCATAAGTCATGTATACATTGGATAAGTGATGATAGATAATATACAGAAAGTAATACAGTCCCCTAGATTCGATGATATAAACATGAATCAGTGATCAGGAAGACCCTAGCTCGCCGCTACGATCTCAACCAGATCTCGCCCTCGCCCTCGCCATCGGAAGATCCAGTGCTCTCCCCGTCGGAAACGTGCAGTGATTCCAGATCGTGTGAGCACTGCATGCACTCATCCGAGCCAGCACAGGAACTTCTCTTCACCGCATCCAAATCACACGACTGGCATATCCTGAGAAGCCCATTGCTGTGTCACACAGTACTCACCTTACCTGCACGCTTCCACGGTAAAGGGGAGGTGGTCCATGCCTCGTGACTGCCTACCCTGATAGGATACACAAGTGTCGCTTGACTTGATCTGTACGCCGTATCACAGCAAAAAGACACGGGTATCAGATCGCTCGCTGAAGCGGAGCACATCATGCAGGATGGCTTCTATCCAAGGTAGGCAGGCATTAACGAGAATGTCCTGCTAGGCATGGAAAGACGGTGAGTGTCCGGCCTCAATCAAGGGGATGGAAGTGAGAGGAGAGAGGTGAGCCAATGGCTATAATCAACAGTCGCATCGATGGTAGTGACGTGGAAAGGGGACAACATCACGGACGTTGGGCACACCAGAGAGATAGCTCAGAAGTCGATCGAAACCAAGGCCAAACCCGCCGTGGGGAGGACAGCCCCAGCGACGTAGGTCGAGATACCAGGCCAGCTCCTTGCCACCGGCGGAGCGCTTGCTGGGAACCTCTAGGCCTAGGGCTCGCATGTTCTCTTCAAGTTGAGGTAGTCGGTGCTCGCGCATAGAGCCGCCAGCAAGCTCACCCATATTAGGGACCAGGAGGTCAAAACAGTCAACTGTCAAGCCAGAAGCTGGAGATGAAGATGATTGACGCATGTAAAAGGCCTTGATATCCCGCGGATACTGCGTTATAAAGATTGGGACGTATGCATCTGTAGTCTTGTCATAGCCGATCTTTTCAGCAAGGTACTTCTCATGTTCGGATTGTAGACCAGAGCCCCATGTAGGCTTATGCTCAAACTGGTCGGCAATGGGCTTCAGGATCTCAATGGCCTCGCTGTATGTAATCCGAGGCCAAGTCTTGGTAGTAAGCATACCACGCCATCGGCGATCTAGTTGTTCCTGTTCAACTAGATCATTGAAAGCAAGACGTTCAGCAGGTTCTCTTGAGTCAACTCGGTTTTGCTTAAGTTCCTTTGCAGCGTTGAGCTCCCTCAACCCACTAGTTAGCGAGTTCAGCATGCGCTGTGTCAGGTCCATGACTTCGTTCATATCGTCAACAAAACTCATCTCAGCCTCCAGCATGTAAAATTCACTGAGATGTCTCGAAGTGTCACTCTGCTCAGCTCGGAATGTTGGAGACAAAGTCCACACATTACCCAGAGCCTGGGCGAGAGACTCGAGGTGAAGTTGAGAGGAGACTGTTAGATACTTGGGGTCACGGAAGAATTCATCAGGCAAAGACGCCTTGACCGCGAATGCTTCTCCTGCACCCTCACAATCAGAGGAAGTGATGATAGGCGGATGTGTTTGTTGAAACCTCTCGCGAAAGAAGAACTGGGTGAGCAGGGCCGTGGCATCCGACCGTAGACGCAACATGGTGGAGTTGAGAGGCGTTCTTGACCGTAGATGGGAGATCATGCGAAGACTCTCTGGTGTCTGATATTTGTTCTGGATTGGATATGTCTAGAGATGTGTGAGAATAGGTCTCAGTTTGAAGGTATTCTGATGGACGCACCATAGGGTCAGAACCTCCGAGAACTTCCGCCTCCAAGACCTTGAGCTCAGGCTGTTCTGGGCTTGCTGAAGTCTCACTCTCGTTCTTGGCATCTGAAGACTCAGCTAATCCATCAAAGGCGGATTGTTTCCTACTCTCATCGACCCATGTTCCTTTTAGGCGGACAGCTGCACCTGGACGCATACTACAGGCATGTTAGTCATGTGGTGTCAAGAGGTGTAGGTCCAAGGGCTTCATACTCCATAGCCAAGCTTTTGTCCACAACCACTTGAACAGGTCTCATAGATGAACCGTCGGTAATATCGATAAAGCGTACACCTGAACTCTTTCGTACTGATCTCACCCATCCGCAAACTTCGACATCAGGCACATGAGACGATGGACCCCAAGCCTTGAGCTCGGCCACAGTCTTGATGTCCTTCTGGCACTCGCCAGGGACCTTGACCGCATACGATCGTCTTTGGGGAACTGGTCGCCCTATCCTCGGGACCCTGGGTGCACGGAACGATCTCATCATGGGAGATGATGAGTCAGTTGGTTCCTGACAGTGGCGTATGTAATAGAAGCTAATTGTTGGGACTGCCTATTTTTGGTACCCAATCATCGGAGAGCTTCTCGGCAATTCGAGTCCGGCTCAAACGGTGTTCCTGCTTGTGATAATAGGCGAACAATTACGTCGTTTGTCGCTGAACGATATGTGATGTGATGTGATGTAGTGTCGTGGAGTCGAACGCAAGGGACACCAGGTTTAGAACAAAAAATGGTTGGCTGTGGAGAAATTTGGGAATCTGACGGGCTGGTCTAGGGTAACCTAATCGCCGTCCCGCCAGGTACTATCGATTAGGGAATACGAAAGAGAAAACCAATGAAACAGGCTTCCACAGGGCGCAACACCCTTTCTGGCCAAGCGGCGGGCCCTTAAAAAGAGGTACCGCATCGGATCTTCACTTACTAACTAGGATCAAGATAGCTCAAGCTCGAGCTGAGATCGGGGCAGGTCCCCGTATGTACGGGACGTGTCATGCTTACTTAAAGTGGCTGCAATATTGCTTTGGAGCCCCCTATAATTGGCGAGGATTTGGGCATCATAGCACGCTTGTTTGCTGTGTAGTTCAGCTGCTATACCCAACGGAGTTTTTGGTGTGCGCATCGTCGTTCAGGCAGGTGCATGAGCCACGACCCAAGAGCCATTCTACCGGGACAGTCCTTCCCTGCTTCCCTGCCTGCCCTACCTGCCCTGCGAAAAACTCAGCAGCCTCAGCTCGACAAAGCAACTTTCCACTGGGGAAAAACCAAAATAGATCTTCATCAGGTCGCAATCATAATGGAAGGAACAAGGGAGTAAGGAGCAAGGAACAAGGGACAACCTGCCCCTTCCTTTCCACCTCCGTTTCAAAGACACCCTACTATAGTTTCATATCAAAGACATTTTTATCTAGGTAGTAGGTCTTCACCTGTAACTCTATCCTCAACAACATACCCATCTCATTCCAATATCACACTCACATTCACATCCACATCCACATTAATCTCAACCCACTCGCCCTCGAATCTGGCAGACGTCAATGACTATTTCCATCAACAATCCAATCACGTATGCGTCCACTCACACCCTTCGACCGTGCTTCTCACGAGACACAGTAAGACACCAACCCTCAATTGACTTAAGCGTGCTTTTCTCGACTAGCCCAAAGCCAAAATGCGAACTCACCGATTTCTTCCCCCAAGAAGAGACAAACCCCGACATCATTCGGGTCCTGGAAAAAAGCAATCCCACACCGCAACCTCCTGCACTCATATCGTCTCCCCCGACACCGACCTTGTCTCAGCCCAAGCACCGTGACTGGGTTTTATGCGGTTTTCCATGTCTCACGTCTTGAACCGATCGATTGCGCACTCCGCACAGTTTCCGACCAGCATGTGGGATGTCGTCCAGAACTGTACTTGATGAGGCTAGACAACTGCCACCAGTAATGAACTGGCCCTGTCCATGCCGTCAGTTTGTCGATACGTATGCGGTTTCTTTAGCCTTCCATGCCCTCGAACCCCATACAACTGAGCCTCCTCGTCACAAGTCCAGTCCACCCCACAATTACAACTACGACCACCACCATAATCACACTAACACTAACACTCTTGTCTCTTTCACAAACTGGTCTTGGTCCGCCGCCCTGGTATCCGCTTGGACACAAGCTTCAACCAGGCGAGATGAAAGGGTGCCACAGATCTTGATTCGCAACAATGTCCCGGCCAGTTATGTCTCAGGCCCGCCGATAAAGATGACCATTCTCCATGGCCCTTGTCGTCAAACAGCCCAACCAGCGTGATTCCTCGCTCCGTCATGCGATGGCGGCGCTGTCTGTGCCCCCGTAAGATCTTGCAGATGCTCCACGCTTCCCGACAGTCGAGGGTCAGTGTATCCCACCCTGGTTCCGCCAACTTGGGTGCCGGAGCCCCTACTGCACCGTACGTTTGTGACGGGTGGCTACGATCTGGTACGGCACAGATCCCCGGCCGACTTCGATACGTGACCCCCAGTCCCTGGGCCCTCATCTTGTCCCTGCCTATGCTTGTCTTGATTCGTTTGGTCCTGCATTTGCTTTTGTCTATGCCCTGTACCATTTGCAGCTCGTACATCCTAAACTCATCTGTACAATACCTACATGCTTGCTAGGGCATGTCGTCAAGCGACGGGGCCCCATTTTTGGCACCCAAGTCTTGCCGTACCCATAAAGTGATGTTGGTCTCTTTTTCTTCTGCTTGTTTCTTTGGCTTGTTGCCTCGCCTCAGGTCGAGTCTGTTCCAAACAAGTGGTTCAGATCTTGGACATATTGGGTCACACAGTCCAGTGTCCATCCCTCCCTCTCTCGCTTGGCCCCAGAATAGCCAGTCAACCGAGCTGCGAGCATTGAAACTACCCGGTGACAGTTTCCTCCACCGTGTTGCTTTTTCAGACTCGAGGTCATTTTTACATATAAGACCTTACCGCACTTCACCGTGATCTATTGCTTCCGTTCTCCTATCTTCATCTGACCACTGCCACTCACTTTCAACACTCCTCCTTGTTACAAGATCTTCAAAATAAGGCATTTGTTCGTTAACTCTATCATCATCATTGACTTGATAGCTTCTGACTTCAAGCCTGTTTAGTGGTATAAGTTCATACTGCTTCCACTTATACACCACCCTCATCATGGCGCCTCCTAGATCCAGTCGAGTGCGACCGTCAGAAGTCGCAGCTGATACTAAGAGGAATTTCATTCCACTTGTGAAAAAGAACTATGGCGAGGTTTTCCCACCATACTCTTATCTCTATCGACAGCCTATTGCACAACTCGTCATTCAGCGTCAGAAGCCTTCAACCCGGCCGCCCTCGTTCAGTATCGAGGTTGGAGATCCGGTAATGAAGGCATTGACTTACGCAGCCATGGACACCCAACAAAGTGAGGCAATGAGTGGTCCTCGTGTGAGGGTTCCGTTCATATGCGCTGCTAACGAACGGAGACCTGGAGGAGATTGGGAAACTGGATGCGTCGGATATGAGGAGAAGCTTTGTCGACGAAGTAACCTCTCAGCCACACTGAACACGCCATGGCCCAACTCCCCGGAACCCAACAACTATCCGATCCCATCACAGGGTGGTATTCTATCTGACGCTGTGGTGGTTTGCCGCGGACCACATGACCGCTATGAGAGGCTAGACAGTTGGTTTGATCTACCTGTTGTGTCGGTGCCACCAACCCGATGGCCAAAGCTCAAAGACAATGGCCTTAAGTACTCTTTTGCAGAAGAGCGTGAGATGACCAGGGACAAACTTCGAGGTGCCCTCCGCATCTGTCTCTACAATGGTTACGATCGCGTAGTCATTGGAGATTTCGGTCTAGGCAATGGCTACCGCAACCCCCCACAAGAGCTAGCAGAACTCTGGCGAGATGTCTTTCTTTTCGACCCAGATCTCCGGGGACAATTTGCCTACGTTGTTTTTGTCTTTGAGGACCCTAATCAAAGTACCATGTGTCATATAATGGATGAGATTATCAAAAAGGAAAACGGGTCCAAGGGCAAATCCAGGGCGTCATCCTCAAGCTCATCAGGCTCAAGTAAAAGCCATAGCAGCGGTCCTACCGACCGACAGATTTTCGAGCATGTCTTCAACGCCGCCGAGGTCGATCGAGTTCTGCGACAACCCGATCCGCGGTACGGACTTGGCATGATTACAACATGATCTGGTTTGACTCAGATCAAACCAGATTCCGGGCCTTGTCCGAGAAGGAGGAGGGCAACAACAGGCTGTCTCAGAATGACGAGCCTATTGCAACTCCAGCAGTTACTCATCTTTTGAGGCCGACCGATCTGGCGGTACCCTTGCGAAACGTTTCTTTTTTGATCCAGGGGAACTTGCCCGCATTCCAACGATCAAATAACGTACCAAGCAAGGTTGCCAAGCGCTCAGAGAACGGTCTAAGACAGCAGTGTCGGTACCTCGATACCTAGAGTCTTGCAGAAGGCATTGCAGCCGATGATGGTTACGTACGAAACGAATGACAGGGATAAGCCAATTTGGGTGGTATATCGCAGACTTGCAGGATTTTGTTTTTGTTTTTTGTTTTGCTATTGTGGGTTGTCATCCGGTCGATGGCAAATTTCTTTTTCATGGTGTTTGGGGTTGGTTTGGGCGCCTTATTGATTCCCGATCTACGAGTGGCCTTGCCAGGCTACCGTATCACGACGAATGAATGTTGGTATCGGCGTTGATTGTATCACATATATATTTAGCTCAAGTTCAACCAGGGTTCTGTGTTATTTCTTGTCATACACTACACCACTAGTCCACTACCACCCTCTCGGTGGATCGATCTTAATTGTGTTTCTTGATTACGGATAGATATGAGCTAGCTAGCTGAGTGAGCCCTGTCGAAACAGAAACAGAAACGAGATGAGATGAAATGCGGCAAGTGCATCGTTACTTTTTGCATGTTCTAGTGACAAGAAACAAGGATGGCAACTCCGCGGCGATGCCCAACTACCAGGGGTTCACTGGCAGATTAGAGCCCCTTGTAGAAACTAGAACCTAAAAAGATAGAAACCTACGGAGTAGAAACCTAGAAACCTAGAAACCTTTTTACTCGATACAGTCCGATATACACATGCCTGTTCGCCCGGCACGACCCACCTATCAGCTCTTGTTGGACGCAGCTGAACCCCGGCTTGTTGTCACAACGTTTTTATACGTGCAACCCCGAGCCTGCCGAGGAATCTATACGTACCCGGCTCTTCCAGAAACCACATCTCAGGGCGTAGAGTTCAGGCAGTTGAAAGCACGGATACTTCTAACCTTGTATTGTGACTATCACCTGGAAACACCATGTCCGTGATGTGATAGGTTTCGTATTGTATGACATTTGCATGTTGAAGACATATTGATAGGCTGCGAATAAACTCAAAACAGGAGTGAGGCTGGCCACTGGCATTACGGCTTACTGATTCTAATATCGACGTAGTGACCTAGGTAGCTAGCCATCATGGAGTTATCTCTATCCCAACCACCCTGTCGATGAAGCACCCCCTCTAGAACCAACACAGTAGAGATACTCCTCACTAACTCACAAACACCCTGCTCTACTCTGGTCTGCTCCTACACGTGCTATACAGCGCTTGCACCGTCGCTCTTCTGCGCCAGCCCTCGCGTGTAACACCCAAGGGGGCGGGTCTTTAGCCGCGGCTGGTCGCAGGGCGAAAAGAAGACTACTCTCAACTTGGCCAGCTGCAGGAAACGCAGATGCACGTTGACGATCATAGATGCGTGACTAGCGGCAGATCATGATATGTATGTCTGATGGGCCAGATCTAGTTTCTCTGAGATCACGTATCGCAAGCCAAGGGTTCACATGCAGAAAAGAAAAACCATCAAGTCATGTTTTTCCATGCACAAACACAACTCATGAGCCTCATCCAATCTTTGTGTTCCCTCTCTCCACCGCCTCTTTCTCAGCGTAACACCAAGAGGAACACATTCAAATAAACGGTTGTCCCTCTCTTCTCTGCCACAGTTGCTTGTTGCACAAATCTCGATTGCGACACCATGGCACAACAGATCTCCCTCGCGATGCACGACAGGCCCTTCTGCCACGGGGAGGCGCTACAATGGCGCAAAGACGGTGAGAGAGATATAAGAAGGAGAAGACAACAAGGTAGAAGCAAGGACGGTATAATAAAAGACACAATCTGCAAAGTGGGGGAGTTCTGTTTCAGAGCCCTTATGCAGTGAGGCGAGATGCATTAACACCAAAATCTTGACTGACCGCCTTGGAGGATTCGACAAAGTCTGAAAACAAAGTCTTGTTTCTGCAAGGGAGAAGCACAGACTTGCTCATTGTCTGGCAGACAATGAAACAAGCATAACCTCGCCCATGTTGCGGTGTATAGTCCGTCCTTGGAGTGTTTTCAGACTACGTGTCGAGCAAGAAACGACACAGAGCATGAGAGAGAAGCAAGGCATCGTCATAGACAGTGTTGAGATAGACTCGACGAAAATGCGTCGGTTTGTTTCGTGCTACACGCTACCAAAATCTGCTCCTCTCTTCTCCTGTCCCTTCCACCAAGTTTTGTTTCTGTTACATTACTCCATATAATAAACGACCGCTATCGTCAACATCATTCTATTAAGCTGCTGTGCATTTTCAACTACCAGTAGGATGGTCTCAGACCGGCAAAGTTTGATAGGGCTGCTGTGGAATTCTCATCACCCTCCTTCTTGCGTTGTCCACTCAGCTAAGACAATGTTAGATATGGCTTTCAACGCTGCTTGCGGGAATAAGTGGAACTTACCTCTAGTTGAACACCCTTATGGATGTGCACCAACCAATCCACATAACTCTGTGCCTCGTTATTTCGATCCTCCACAAGCATACGAGCAAAGTCAAACTCAGCACCGTCAATACCTTGACGGGCAAGTTGGATTGTCAAGCCCTTGGAACCCCGCATTGTTCGAAGGAACTCGATAATGTTGCGGACTTGGGCATTGAGGTGAGTCTCAAGCATGGGGAGAGCCGATGTGTAGGGGTCAAGACTCTTGAGGGTTTCCTTGTCCTCTCCAAAGAGATCCGAGATAAGGTTAGGGGATGTCTGTGAGTGGAACCAGAGGAGGCACTGTTGACCGTTGTCAACCAGATACACGCCACCGGGCTCAACTCGGGAGAATGACGTGCGAATCGCGGGTGGCATCTTCAGATGGCCTGTCTCAGGATCCGCAAAGCCCTCTTCGGGTGCCAAGTTGTGGACAGGAATCATGCGGGGATAGAGATACAAGCTCAACTCCAGACCGCCCATGGAACGAAGCATTCGCATCTCATGGACTCTACGGTCAGAGTTCTCAATACCGCCCTTAAGAGCTCGGCATTTGAGGAGACCGAGAAGGTACATGCAATACTCTTTCAGTCGCTCAGGCATAACAAGCTGTCCAGGAGGATGCTGCTGAGCGGCATGTTTTCTATAGCAGGCAAGGACGTCAATAGCCTTCTCGGTTAGCCAGTGGCGGATATCCTTAAGGTTACTTGATGTTGTCGCCAACTTCGTGCTGGCTTCCTTGGCCAGCATGCCGATGACAGCGTCTTGATCAACAAACTTGAGGCACTCGCGGATGCCCTGTTCACGCACGCCTGATTCCTTAGATGTTTCTGTGACGCTGGCAATGACGTTAGAGCATCGTACGCGACGCTGGCCTGAAGCAGTGGTGTAAAGCAGCGCGGACTGAAAGTGGGCATCCAGCTTGGAATCCAGCTTGCCATCGTAGCTAAATGAAACACCCATTGCCTTATCGGAATCAATAACACCAATTTCCAAGTCAGCGCCGAAAGTATGCTGAATGAAGTTGCCGTGGTAGCCAGAAACCTGAAGCCCGTTTGAACATCGAACTTTCATAAGAGCTTGGAAACCAGTTTCCCGTGTCACAGCATGGGAGATTTCGAGAGACAGCTTCCGGCTATCCCTCGCAGCAATGAAGTTAGGGTAGTAGAATGATTCTCCACCAGTAGTTGCAGAAACATGACCTGCGAAGAGCAATGTTAGTACAAGAGTGACCTTATTATCGCTTGGGACTTAACTTACCAATGGTAGCAATATCAAGGTATCCGCCTGAAGGAGCAGCAAGGAAGAAGTCAGCACCAACACCAGAGGCAGCCATCTTCTCAGCCACCTTCTTCCAAGCTGGGTGCTCAGTTGTGTAAAGCTTCTTGTCTATTTCACCTCCAGGGTGGTTGCCATTGTCCCGCATAAAGAGACGGCCAGGACCCCAGGTTGGTAGTGCAGAGCAAGATGCCACAACCTTGCCTCCAGTCGCCTCAAGCGCTGAGAGTGCCGAGTTCAGAGCGGCGAGAAGAGCGGGCTCGGGGTTCTTGATGGTAGAGAACATATCTGGCAACCGGGTGAGCAGAGATGTGATCACATCCTTGGACTCGTATGGGTCAACAAACAGACCCTCGCTCAAGGGTACGAAAGGATCCTCGAGATCAGGCATAATCATCATCTGAGCTTGATCCAGAGCAGGCTGTACATCATTAGTATAGGGAAACTCGGAATGATATCCACAAACTCACGTTGACATTGTAAAAGTGAATGTCCTTGTCATAAGTGACAAAGCCGACCTTGGCGCCTTCCGGTAGCCTACGTTTTGGTTCTCCGTTCTCATCCACCTCCTGATCCTCACCACCATACAGAGCGACACGAATACCTTCGCAAAACGCCTCAACATAACCCTTGTTGAACGACTCCTGAGTGACATCAATAAGGAACAACCATCGCAGTCCAACCGGTTCTCTGGTCCAATACTCCTTAGGCACCACAAACTCCACCGTTCCTCGGTGAAGTTCAGGTCGACTATCACGATCGACTCGAACACCTTGAGGGTTGGTTGCGGAAAAGTATTCGGCAGGTGTGTCGTTGGGGTATGAACAGAGGTTGCAGACGAACTTATTTCCACCTGAGCGGAACATCATGAAGGGGTTCATGTAAGCTCGGCATCGTCTGCATCGAGGGGGTCCTGGTTCACCAAAGTCTAGGACAGGGATCTCACTTTCTCCGGCCTGCAGAGGAGCTAGAGGCTGCAGCATGAGCCCAAGCGATAGGCCTGTAGCTTGCAGAGCATCCTGGGTCGAAGGAATGTTGTTTAGTGTGAGTCGGGTGTATTTCGGAGACGAGTTACCCTGATCGTAGGCGACGAAAGAGACTGTCGAGGGGGGCGGCACATGTCGTTCGAAGGTGGGGTATACGTTCTTAAGATAGTACTGTTGAAGAGCATCTCGCGAGGCCGGTACACTGGGCATATCGTCGGGTGATACTCCCTTGGGACCGCTGGTAGAGACTGATGCCGTCTCGAAGCCCTCACCGACGCTGGGTGTGCCAGCAAGGGGGCCGGGGCTGTAGGCTGAGTTGATAGGCGCACCAAACTGGCTCTGGTTCTGCATTTGGGGGGTTCCTTGCGGGCTTCCAAATTGACCTCCAAGACCAGGACCGCCGGGGACGCTGTCGAGGAACTGTGTAGCAGACGTTCCCTGTGCGGGCATTCCATTAAAGGGTTGTGAGGAGCCTGTAGCTTCAACAGTATGGTATGCGTGTCGATCCTTCTTCTTTCTTCTCGCCGTGCCGTGTCCATCTCCTAGGTTCATCCCACCCAATTGAGCAGCCAGCGAAGCATCTTGCGAAGGCGGAGCCTGACCTGGAGGTGCCTGGGCTTGGGGAGGTGCGAAGCCATAGCCCGGAACTGGAGACCCAGTCACGGGAGGAGGGGGTTGTTGGCCTCCTAGGTATTGAGGTGCCCCATATGGTGATGCTTGCTGCTGGTAGGGCGAGGCTTGCTGCTGGTAAGGTGAGGGAGCGATGGGATGGTGGAACTGTTGGACGGCGGGTTGCGAGGTTCGATTGGGGTCGTTGGGATCGTTGGGGTCAATGACCTCGCCGTGCCCGAGGGCATGATACTGAGCGTAATCGGCCATTGTGATGTTGAAGCTTCGGATGCGAGAAGGACGAAAGGATCGAAGGCGAGTGTCAATCTATCGGATGAGCATGCGCCGAGTAAAGGAGACGTGGGGCAGCAGAATATAGAATGATCAGTAGCACAAGCTCCAAGAACACTGAAAGAAGAATTCGACAAGAACTATATGCAGGAAATTCCGACCATTATCTCTCAGGCCCGCACCTAAGCTGAAATGATATCTTCACCGAAGATCTCGGGAGTAGAAACAAGATGCTATCTGTAGCGATAGGTGTCCTGCCTCGCTGGCCTTTTCTGGATGTTCCTTCCGACTGGACATTCTAGGCGATCGTGTTCCGTCCCCCGCCTTACCTTGATTGGCAAAGCGTATAGTGTTTATCGGTTTATGCACTGTACATATAAACTGTGATCTATCAGATAGGTCATGTGATACTCAGCTTAATCGCAAGTATCAAGACATCCCAGAATAGGAAGGTGGGTGTTACAATGATCTGGATTGTATCGCTGGTTTGCCGGTTCTAATTGAACTCCGGAGTCTGAAGTCCAGACTGGGATCTACGTATTCTGTTAATGAGTCATTTCGTTAATCGCTGTATTTTCTTGATCACAACCTTTTGGGGTTTGACTCCAGGGTACCAATAACAACTTTCAGTCGACAGTTATCTATCAACACAGTCTGTGACCCTACTACCTATTAATATTTCTTGTAGGTACAGAAGGCATATCTTAGGCAAATATAGTACTAGTTTTACGATTGTAGGGAAAGTTCTGGCAGTAGTTTTTTTGTTTCTAAACAACAGGTGACATGGCGAGTGTGAATCAAAACATAATTCATTAAGCGCCTGGAAGTGAAAACAGACCATTGTGTATTAAAAATTGACATTCATACTGAAACGACATACCGAAGTATTTGGAAGTATGCTTCTCAATTAGGATAGAGAGTTTACATCAGTTCAAACTTGGTAGAGGTAGTCAGTGAGCATTTCATATAGGGTGGGTGGATGCACGAAAGCGGACGGGGATGCTACTATCGGACATGCGACAACATAATCGACCTACAATGATAATTTTAAAGGACCGTAGCTGAATAGCAAGAAATCGTGTTCCAGCTAAAGTAGAAGTCTCAAGCGTCCAACCAAAAAAATCCGAGCTTTTAGATCGGGCAACCTTCACAATGCCACGTCGTGCCCCTCACCTCACTCACCTGACGTAACGCGTTAGTAGCTAAGAAGGAAATATGTGGAAGAGCAGCAGGAAATATACTGTCAATTCAAACAATAATAGACGGAATTGAATCAAATTGACAATTTTGTATATATACATATGGTATGTCTTTTGTTTTCTGGAGAAGTTGAGAGCTGTTTGGTAGATAATGAGTAAGAACGAATTACCTGTCCGGGTTCCGACAATGAACAGACAATCACAGAGAAAGGATCAATATAGTTGCCTACAGAGCCAACAAGATGGAAACATGATAAATACTGAATATGCAGAGATAAAAGCTGTAGTCGTAGGATTCAAAGATCTAGTATAATATTTGACACGTAGACATGATGCTCACCACGATCTTATACTCGGCCTTGACGTTTGGACGCCTCCGACCGTGTAAGTCGTGATCACACATCTCTGCCCTCTCAAGAGTCAATGGTGATATTTTGTTCAACAAAAAAAGTCAGAATGCACTCAAGTTGCATCTGCACAGTTTGGCACTACTGGAACAAGAAAAATATGCTCATGGTGCGGTGTGTGGCGGGTTGGGGAGTAGACAGTGGTGGGATGCGGATAGCTTCAGATGCGACGCGTGATGTTGAGATTTGGACTTTAGAGTGACTTTGAGCGATATGGATCGCAAGTCAATGGAATCGACTCAAAACAACGTCAAAACTACGCTATTGGGGTCGCTGCTTCTTATGAAGACCTCGAAAAGCTTCGCAAGAGCTTAAATACTACTGTATCTGCCGTAATTCGGAATGCGACAACGAGCATGGCTCATTCAATCGCCTCTCAGCGATTCTCAACGGCGAAGCATGTTCCATCTGTCACGCGCAATAAGTCGACGAGTTTCCCCCTCATTTCGGACGGAAAAGACCTCGATAGACTCGCAAGACGATGCAGAAATAGCATCATTCATCTCATTAAGGAGGGTGCGCGAAGAAGCGAGAGAATCGAGGGAACTGGATGCTCGGGGGCATCAGTTGCGCTCACATTTTGCCAGACTCTAGATCACACAGAGGTACACCTCACTCAAGGTGATGTCTGGGCTGGCCAATCAAAAATTCGATCACTGCCCGGGTATCTTTTTGGCATTTTCGGTGCCCCATTTTTACTAAGTGCCATGATGGAGGGTCCAGTCTTGGCAGCTCTTAACTCTGTTCAAGCTGGGTGTGGCTGAATTAGAATAGTGCAGATAGCCTGGGGTTGTGCCCCTAGAGTCAACCAATCCAAGAAGGCGATAACAAGGCTCATGTGTCCAGTGAAGATCTTGCGGGCCTTGTGCACGCTTTTGTGCAATCGCATGCCAACGGGTGTTAAGCGTGCATGAAGCACTTTGGTGTGGCGCTCAGAAATGCCCCTCCTCCTCTTTGGGGCAAGTGGGCCCACGGCAGGTGAGCACTGAGCACAGAGCACAGCAGGTGGAGGGTCGCGAAGCTGTAAGAGAGAAAGACTAGGAGAGCAGGAGCTACCGACCCGCGACCTACCTTTTACTGATTGTGCTCTGCCCCCGCCCAATATATAAACATGCCCCGTCCCCTCCACGCGCCCGATGAGATGATTCTGCTCGTCGTCTGCTCTCCAGTTCATTAAACGTTTCCCAAATCTATTCCACCGCCTTCAACGTCTTTGTCGCGTCTTTTTCACCGTCTTAGAAGCATATCATACTCGTCTTTACTCAACCCACCTCAACTCACACAAACCGATACAATGGCTCCCAAAGCCGCCGCCGCTCCCAAGAAGGCCTCTGGCCACGCCAGCTACCAGGTGAGTCAATTCATTACTCACCCGAGATGATGTCTTGAACAATTCGCTAACATTTTCCCAGGACATGATCACTGATGCTATTGTCAACGTATGTGAATTCTGAAAGCTTTCTATCCCCGGCGCGTCTTTCGTCGCCGACTCACCTCTCGGTCGCGGATGAGGCTATCGCCACGGGCCTTCCCAACCACTTTACCTTGTTCATTTCCTCCCATTTCTGTTCATTCACTAACGCGTTTTCTTTTCAATCAATAGCTCAAGGACCGAAAGGGCTCTAGGTAAGCTTCCATTCTCTCTTACTCCCATCGCGACAATGCTTCTGTATTGTCGCCTTTCCCGCCGCTCTTCCCTCTTCCCTCTTCAGTTACTGACTCGCCACACAGCCGTCAATCTTTGAAGAAGTATGTCAAGGCCAACAATGCCCTCAATGTCACCGACAACATGTTCGACTCTCTCTTCAACAAGGCATTGAAGGCCGGTGTCGACAAGGGTGCCTTCGAGCAGCCAAAGGGTCCTTCCGGTGGTACCAAGCTCGCCAAGAAGCAACCTGAGGCCAAGAAGCCTGCTGCCCCCAAGAAGCCTGCTGCCGAGAAGAAGGAGACCGCTGAGAAGCCTGTCGCCAAGAAGCCCGCTGCTAAGAAGGCCGCCCCCCCAAGAAGGCCGCCACTGAGAAGAAGGCTGCTGCCCCCAAGAAGGCCGCCGCTGAGAAGAAGACTGTCGAGAAGAAGACCGCCGAGAAGGCCGAGAAGACAGAAAAGGCTGAGAAGGCTGCTCCTGCCAAGAAGGCCGCCGCGCCCAAGAAGGCTGCCGCTCCCAAGAAGGTACGTGATGTTTAGTCGACCATTACTCCCACTCTTCTAACACTTTACAGACTGCCGACAAGGCCGAGAAGCCCGAAACTGCTCTTACCAAGACAAAGGCCGGTCGCGTCACAAAGACCACCAAGGCCGCTCCCGCGAAGAAGGCTGCTGCACCTAAGAAGGCAGCAGCTCCCAAGAAGGCCGCTGCTACTAAGGCGTAACAAAACGTTGAGCAGTATTGAACTTTATTAATGACGACAACGGCGTTAAAGGATTTGTTCACGGCATGGGCCCGGATAGTACGGCCACTGGGATTTGACGGTTTGGTTTGGAGCGCGGGATACTTGTTGTTTATTTGTACGCGTACGCGAAGCCGCGCGACTGTATGATTCAACCCTCGGCCATCTTACCTTTTTAAAGGTGGTAGACTAGAAGCGAGGGTCATTTCTGCGCGATTATGTCTCTTGTAGTATATTACATGGCATGACGGATTTTTCATTTTGCTTGTCAGGTCTGAAACAATGCGAGAAGTGGACAGTTGGCGGGTTTTGGCAAAAAGTCTCGGATGTGGGCGAGGTAAGGCTGGGGAGAGGGAGGATACGATTATACCACTGTCGCTGCTTTGAGTTATTTGATTTAAACTACGCCATGAATATTATTGACATGACTATTTAAACTGTTAAACTCAATAATTCTGATCTGGCGAAACGATGCATGTGTACTGGCGATGCGCTGTGTTAGGGCTTGTTGGTGATGAAGCGTGTCCCGACTCATTCTTGTCAGGGGTCATCACGTGGGTCACCACAGTCCTCTGACTGCAAACCTAGGTTGACCAGAAGCTACAGGGGACAAAAAGGCGGTCTTGGAGGATGTATGATGCAGGAATGAATGTGATGCAGTCTGGCAGCCCGGCTCTTTGTGTACTGTTGGTGGTCTGTTGAGTGCAGAACGCACGCGTCAACCTTGTTTGGTGTGTAAGTGAACTGACGATAGTATTATCTTGTACAAGAAGACATTCCAGCTTTCCTTTGGGACGAAAGGTTCTGTATCTTGAGAAGAAGAGCAGAAAACCCCCCTGGCCATTGAGTGTAGTTGTCATCTGCCCTGGCTGAGCTATTGTCCCTAACACGCCGTCTCGTGGTCGAGTGTGTTTGCTGACCAGCAGCCCAGCCGCCATGAGAAGGAATTGTAGTTGATAAAAGTGGAACCACGAAACCTTTGAGTTGGCACCGGGCGTCCACTTAGACGAACAGCTCAGACAGACACCCCTCATTTTCAAGCATGAAGTACTTCTGGTGAGGAGTCCAAGGCGAGGATATGGATGATTGTGAGGCAGCGTAGCAATAGGGGGTTTGGAGTAACAGCGAATAACTAACTACACGTTTATCACTACGTAGTGTATTTTACAGTATTTCTCGCACATTGTCAGCAACACGAATCTACTATCTCACTACTATTCAAGTCTGCAGGGGCGTGAGATGAGACGAGACATTTCAGCTGTATCTCGTCACAGCTCACGTGCCTGGCGTCTCAACGTGAAGCTTAAACGCTCGTACCTGTACTTGCTTGAGGTGCAAATCAATGGGGCAAGAGCTATGACAGTACGTACCTGATTTGTCGCAATAAAAGTGGAAAGCCCACGTCAAGTCCTCAACGTCAGCGATGTTTGATGTTTGATGCTTCTGGCTTTCTGCCCCTCGTAAGCTGTCAGATGGCCCGTGCTCTCCTCATGTCCGTCACTGATTAGTGAAGTGATCATCGCCTGTTTCTCTCTCTTTGTTCCTCGACTCTGCCCTGTCGTGCGTGTCTCTGTTCGTTGAGGTCTTTCTTCCCCTGCTCAAGAGCCCCTGACTGTTTCTGTTTCTGTTTCTTTTCCCCTGTGGCACACAGTTAGTTCGTTGGGCCCCTGGGAAAAAAAAGTGACTCGATCAGGTTCCATCTACGTATTCTGCGTTGGACCCCCAGGCACCAGGCACAGCGCCCGACCGTTGGCGATAAGATTACTGTACGCAATAGCAATAGCCCGGGAGGTGCTGACGACTTCAACCCACTTTGGACGCATCTTCAGTGGCATCGCCAGATTTCTCTTCCCCCAGTGACTGACAACATTGGCTTGGTACAGACTCTAGCCCAGCTGCAGCTGAACCAGGTTCTCCATTGCTACGTCGTTTGGCCGTCCCCTCCAAGCCCTTGTTTGGTCCTTGGTCCCTTGGCTCTTGACCGATCGTTCCGGGGCTACGTCCTGCGCTGTGCTACATTCTAATTACACCTGAACACTACCTATACTATTTCCCTGCGAGGCTGCCTACAGGACCCGTGCATTTACTAACTTCAACGTCTGTTCTCGTCTCGGCTCGCTCTGTCTCATCTGTCTCATCTTGCTCATCTACACTGCGCTCTTTCTTGTTTGCATTGCCGCCTAACCTCCACTCTGTTTCCCTCGGCCGCCTAATCAAGCTCCTGCCCGGCTGTGCCGAAGATGGCGGGCAGTCTCTGTTCGCATGCGCCTTGATCTATTATCGCATCAGATTGACTTTCCCATCTTTCCGTGACGCCAAACGATAAGCTTGAACCATTGCAAACAGATAAGAGACACACCCACGAAATCTCTGGAGCCGCTGCGCAAAGAGATTACAATGGCTTCGTCTAATCCGTTTCGCAAAAGTGCTGCCATTACGGTAGACACAGCTACCTTTCCCAACCATGCATCCTCCGCCGCTGCTCGTTTCCCTGCTCTCGATGCAATCGAAACAGCATCAACCCCTCCACCACCGACTAGCTTCCAGCAAGCCGGCGCTTCTACCATTGACTCAAAATCCAAAGTCATCAAGAAGGTCCGAGTTCTGTCACCCCCGCCGCTCTCTCCCGACCCTTCAGAGTGGGCTTTCACAGCACCTTCTCTTGCGCAATATGCCGCAGATCAACAAAACGAACCCGACCGCTTCGATACGACATCCACCGATGATAGCGATCGCGAGATGGTAGCTGCTGCTGCCCACCACCATACCCCGACTGGCGGTCAAGGCCTAGGAAACCCGTTCATCAAGACATTGCGAGACCTAGATTCGCCTGTGGCAGAACGAAAACTTGAGCAGGAGCGGAAGGAAGAAGGCCATGCGCTCAAGGCTGCCAACACAGTAAAAAAATCATTGGACGTTAATTCTTTCAAGAGGTTGCTTATGACGGGCAATTCTGAGTCAGACAAGTCGTCACTCAAAACCCGACAGTCGATGCCACCGCCAGCGAGGGACGGGAAAGATAGACCCTCTATATTTCGAACAACATCGCACGAGGGCCCTACAGATCTATCGACCCCCGAAGAAGAACTTCAAGAGGCGTCACTTATATCTCAAGAAACCTCGGATACCCCGGAAGAGGACCTGGACCATGAAAGCATTTCCGACTCGAGTACATCGGCACAAGTCAATTCAAGAGGCAGTAAAAAGCCACCACCACCACCTAGTTCTCGGCATGGGAAGTCCATAAAGCTCGACTTGGTCGGGAGGGAGATGTCTTCAGAAGCTCTTGCGACCTTGTCGCAATCGGATATGAATAAACCGCTACCACCTGCACCTGTCCGAAGAAGTCTGGAAGAAGGAAGCGAGTCGCCATTTGACCGTGAATCAGCTGGCAAAGTCCCAGAGG
Organism: Fusarium avenaceum; assembly: GCA_025948275.1. Classification (NCBI taxonomy): domain Eukaryota; kingdom Fungi; phylum Ascomycota; class Sordariomycetes; order Hypocreales; family Nectriaceae; genus Fusarium; species Fusarium avenaceum. Next base: position 1,108,554 of record CP109670.1, on the reverse strand, counting down.
CTGGAGCTGGAGTAGGTATAGCATCGCCAGAACTGCCTGGTAATGGTCGAAAGGCAGTTCCTGCACCACCACCAAGAAGAGGGCACGCGAGGGGAGAGAGCAAGGTATATGCATCCGGCCTAGGGTTGATGCATCAGCAGTCCGCGCCCAACGACGAGAACATGTCGCGATCATCGTCCACGAGACGTCGCCCAGAGCACAATCGTCGTGATTCTCAGGCTGGAGCCCCTCCACCACCGCCACCGAGGTCACACCACAGCTCGAGACAATCTACCCAGATTCCGGCAGGCGTGGCCTCAAGTTTTACAGATTTGAATCAATCATCGTCATCTCCGGCTCCATCTGTTGACGTTGATTTGAGCACAACTTCGACACCCTCACAGCTGCGCCAATCGTCGACACTTGACTTGACCCCTCCTCGAGATTCTCAGCCTGGAAATCATCCAGCTGGCACCACTAAGTCTTGGGCCCCGCCACCGCCACCTGCCCGCAACACCTCTGTTCGACGACCTGCCAGTATCAGAAGCGTTGATAGTAGCCGGCGGGTTTCGTTTGAGTCAAAACCTCATAACCAGTTTGCTCCGCCTCCACCGCCTCGAAGGCAGCGAGGTAGTAGTCGAGGCAGTGTGGATGGGCCCAGAAGAACAAGTATTGATAGTGTAGGAAAGGCTGGATCGATTCAAGTTACTGAAGAGGAACCCGACGGTTTTACAGCGACGATGGGCTCTGGTCCCTCATCTCCGCGATCGGCGAATGAGCCAGGACACAGCCTTGACATCCTGGCGGATCTCGACGCCCTTCAGAGAGAGGTGGACGCATTGCGGGGGAAGATGGGATGACGAAGTTCGTCTAGGATGAAGAGGCATGAGAGGAACGGGCGTTGGAGGTTGAAATATGTTGATGGTTGTACAAAGAGGAGCGTGGCAACATGCAGTCGGCGCTCTAGTTTCATTCTCACTTGGAGTTGAAGATGAACATACAGTAATATGGAAGGATGCAACAATGCGGGCGTTTTGATGGACAGGGCTCTGGCACAATAGAGTTGTGTGATTGGTCTTTATTTATTTGTCTGTATGGGGAAATAAGCTGTAGATGAAGGCCATGATGTCAGCCTCGGCCTGTGGTTTTGTTGCCAGAAGTAGAGCTTCAGCACAATAAGTGTTTGGCGATCACGATGAGCCTGGCGTCTAACTGTATGCATTTTGCCTCAAGTCAACATGATGGGTGTTTACCTCCCGTGTGATGTTTCGTAGTGGTGTAGTGTAGGTAGTGTAGGTAGTATGGTGTAGTGCTCGCTCTACTAAGCCACATGCACGTACACACACTACCAAACCACTGGCGGACGCAGATATGAGTCGCCAGGGACGCCCATGTCATGGGCTAACGTTGGTCGTTCATAGTTTTGGCGTGTTGAACCCCGAAGGATCCGTGACAACTGAGGCAGATGACCTCGTGTGTGCTGTGGGGTTTATGCGTCTAGTTGAAGCATAAAAAGAAGTAGAAGCAGTAAGTCATAGCACCTAAGGTATTGTAACCAATTGCCGCATGTTTTAATTGCTTTATTCTCTCTGACAAGTTCACTTTTGGTTCATCATGTTCATTCATAGGTAGGTAGTCTTGCTTACGTGACGTCGCATTGGGCAAACATGATCAACGTAGGAGGGGGAGGGGCAAGCGTGGTTTTTTGCTTTTTTGATTGGAGGGGTCAGTGATCTTCAGTGAGACTAGGGGAATAGAAGGTTCTTTTCTTTCGAGAAGGTCTTGGTTGGTTTTTTTTTTGGAGTGACAAGTGACAAACGAACGACAAGGGACAGCTTAGGGACAGGGATCTTCACTACACTAAATTTTGGACGTGTTACTGTAACTCTCCGCTTTGTTTACAGGGCGAGTCGAGTCGGTGAGGGGGGAGGGGAAGCCTGAAGGCATGGTCATAGCACGATGAATAGGTATTCTAGGTTATGGGTGAGGAATACAATGAAGTGGGAGTGAGAATGAGAATGAGAGTGAGAGGTTATTGTGAGTATTGGTTTGTTATAGACATTCGAGAGTTCGGAAGCATTCGATACGATACATTGAGGACTGACTAACACCACTTTATCGGAGCATATACGGATACCATACCGCGCCCTACATGACGAGACTCGCCTTACTCCAGTATAAGTACCTATAAGCCGGTACTTGTAACAGCCCCGAGCATGGGGAGAGCAGCACCTACTGAAATGGACCCCGAAACGCAGTAACCGATGCCCCCCTCACTCTACCCACTATTTGGTATCTTCAACGGTCAAACGGATGGGTGTCAGTGTCAGCGGTACTCAGTTAAATGGAAGTGGAAGTGGAAGCTTAAAAAGCACAAGAAGGCCTGTAGCTTGTTCTTCCCCTTCTTCGTCTTCTATGGATACCATCACGACAGGCTCGGCTTGTGTCACGTTTCCATTCACTGCATCTCCCCAGTTATCTACAGCCTACATACCTACCTACCTCTACCTACCTCTGCTTGCTTAACCTGGCAAGGTAGCACTCGCCTTATCTTGGATACCTCGCTCCTCTTTCTCTCTCTCTCTACCTTGCTCTACTTCTTTAACTTCTCTTGTTTTCTTACCTCTGTTTCCCTCTCTTCTTAAAACCCTCTCCGGCTTCCCTTTCTCTCTGCAAATACTTCAACCCATCCTCCTCAAGACTTGAACCCTTCTCTTGTTCAAACACTCTTTGTTAATCATTGCTTCTTATTTCTTCTCTTCTCTTGTCGTTTCCCCTCTTCTGTATCTAAGGCCTGTCTGTTTTGACCTCTCTCTACATTTACATACCTCTTCGTCTTTCACTCCGTCTCTTCCGTGCTGTCCTTCTCGCCCGCACCTTGAATCTCCTGTAGAGAAAACACTCGAGCAAGCCTCACCTTACTCCCCAACATCTCCAGCCCAGAATGTGCTACTCCAACCTTGGCACTCTCGTCTGTCAAGCCTGCGGCCGCCATGTAGGCGAACAGCCCTTGGGAACTACGCCCTGCTTCGCTACATGCGGCAAATATGTCTCGCGAGTCACTGGTAATGTAATCAGCGGCGAGTGCGGTGTCTGCAGCGAGGCAAAGGCTCAGAGGAACCAAATGACCACCAGGCTCAACCGTGCGTTCAGCAAGTGACGCATCTGCGGCATTATCCCACTCCCCCCTTCAGCTTTATTATCCTGCACGGTACCTTACCTGCTGTACAGAGTCAGGCATGGATAAATGGTAAACTCTGCTTACACTCTTGCGGACAAAAAGAACACCACCCCCCTGTACTGGCACATCAAGGGGTAAATCAGGCTCTATGCGGCAGAGTTGGGAAAGATGGATGTTACCTCCCTGAAACTCGACACCCACAGCATGGTTAAATCCGTTCAAAGGCCGGTATTCTCACAATGAGGCCCAGTCACTCACTAGCTCTTTTTTGCTTGACAACATTTCACGCTTTACGACTCATGGTCTTACGATTCACGGCGGCGTTCTACAGCATACTGCTTACTTTCACTCCGGTACACGAATTAGATGGAATGGTTTTTGTGTTTGATGTACGCAATAAACCAGTACTGCTGATCTAAATTTTGAATTTCATTTATTATACCCAAGATTATTGCTACTCAATATATTTGCAACGACAGTTTGTTCTCCTCGTGTGTACCACGCAATACGACATCGTGTGGAGTTAATGCTTGTCATGGGACCATTCTTATGCAAACTGACGGTGTACAACAAGCTAAGTAACAAGTAGCGCAAAGTATGGACACTACCGAGGTATGAGATTGTACTGTATCCGAACCCACTGCCATAATCATCAGGACAATATCCATATGATACCTTCAAGAACACCTCCAATTTGAATAAATCCCGAAATACCCGACGGTAATGAGTTTAGATCGATAACTTCATATCACAGACCCAAAGCTATCCAAATTCCTGCACGAGACCATTTAATACAATAGTCATATATATCAACATATTATGTTCCTTCTGTACGCGACTCGGAAAGCGTATCAAGTTGGCATGATGAGATACAAGCAGGACAGGAATTAGTATTCAAAGCCCTGGCCCAGATCCAAGTCTCCATTCGAAAATAACACCCAATCAAATAATCCGACCCCATGAGGGTTTCCGTGTTTGTTTCGGGTGCGAGGCGTCCATTTCGTATTTGACAGTTCACATACCCACAAGTCCTCGTACAAATGCCGCTGCAGGTGGTATCGATGTAAACAAAACAGTGATTGTCCCAAAGAGACTCATAGACAAACTCGACAAAGCCGCAGCTCGAGGATCCGTCCGCAACAGGACCGATGTTGCGATGGCGCTTGAGTTAACACCCAGTGTCACTCCACGGGTCACATAATCATCTTCGGGGACCCTCAGCCAGCGCAATATCCGCGCTCCAAGCACAGCGCCTAGAATCCCGCTGATGATGGCCAACGCTGCTGCTGTGTTGGCATCGCCGTCGAGGTTTGCAGTCGCGGGGATAGCGAGCGCGAGCGTCAGGCTGCGGGACGCAAATGCGAGACTGCGGGCTGCCGAGATGCCGCAAGCGTAACACAGGGGCGGGTATGCGAGCAATGAACCAACACTGATAGCAACGTTTGGAACCACGATGGATATGAAATGCGTGCGAAGCTCACGGCGATACTGGAACATGGGCAAGGCCAGGGCCACAATGCTGGCGTCCAGCAGAGTTCCGAAGACATCACCAGCGCCTGGGAGGAGGTCCTGCTTTTGTGTTGCGTTGCGCCATAGTTCTATGTACTTTGCCCCTGTGCGGTATGCGTGGAGTGTTGTTGTCAAACTGTCGCCCCGGATTGCTGCGAGCGCCCATATAACAAGCACCGTTGCAAGGGACGATACAAGAACCGGATGAAGGTATTCTTTCCATTTGGGGGCAATGGCCATAGCACCATACCAAGCAAGAATATTTACAGCTAGATGTATGGGCATGGTATAGCCAGTAGAATAGTAGATCGGGATGCCGATAAAGACAAATAATCCTATGAATATCGATACATCGAGGTTTGCTGAAATCCGGGCTGCCCACAACTCGGCTTTGGGTGGTGGTAAAGGGACTTGCGGAACAAATGTGGCAGGATTGAGAGCTTCAACGGCATTATCGGGGGCATTTCCATTTGAATAATGATGCTCTTGAAGTCGCAACTGTGGCGGAGTTTGAGGGCGTGATGGTGGTTGAGATGGCGCGGCTGATCCTGGCTCCGAAGTCGGCGCAGATGCGAGTACCAGAGGGACTTGCGAACCAGCCCGAGACACGCTCGTCCGGCGTGAGATACCAGGAGAGTATGCCTCGCCTAGTGGGATATCTGGGGTCTGGCGACCTAGTTCTTCTGCGCGCTGCGACTTGGAGCGTCTTGATGCACCAAGGGCAAGTTGAAGACTGCGGGTGATCCAGGCAGCCAGAGCCATCATTATGAAGAATCCGACGACTATAAAGGTTAGAGAAAGTCAATTCCAAGTTGAGTATGAGAACCTACTGAAAATTGCAATGATGACCATGACCTCGACGATTCCAATGGGTGGACTTAGAGGTAGGAGGACAAAAGATGGCGTGAAGAAAATACCCATCCATCGAAGTGACCAACCAGCCTGGATAAGTCAGATTTAAAGATATTGTTAGAAACATGACATTAACTTACAGGCACGTCGATAATGTTCACCAGCTTTCTCGTCTTGTGGCTCCCCAATAATGACTCACTGGCGATAAGGGCACAGAAGAGCAACATCATACAAGTAACAGAAGCCGGAAATGCGACATTAAACTTGTGAAATATAGAATCCACGCCAAAACAAGCGGCGAGTATTGCTGTAAGACCTAGTGGTACATAGAACCAGGCGCGCAGCAGTTTACTGCAGTTGCTCTTAGCAGCCTGTGATGAAGGTTAGTCTGATATTCGTTAGGTTGATGAGGCTGTCACCAATTTGATGGCCTGTGCCAATTGCACAAGATCATTGTTATAGACCGTCATTTTGCGTTGTGTATGAGAGTCATGATATTGTCTCGAGAATGTGAATGATGTTACGGATAGTTGGTTAAGAGCCGAATGCCGGAGGACCCTAGTCATATGCGTTAGTCCGGGCGATCTATCCATTGCAGCTAGCAAGATAGAAGGGAATGTTTGAAGATAGCGTCAATTGTGGTTGATAAACCAAAGCCGATAATGCATAAAGCAATTGTTTTCCCCTTATATTATTTTCAACCGAAACCTCTTACGTCTTCCTGTTTGCACCTTATCGTAAGAGGCTCAGGTAACATTGGCGGAGAAACAGTGAAAAGAAAGACATCAACGGACTTGAACTCCCGTCCCGTCAGGGAAGGCAATAAAGCACTTCCTCGAAAAATGGGACATCTAACTGCAGAAACGGCTTTCGGATCTCGTTCGGCAAGATCAATGGTACCTGTAAACAATAACTCAACTCGCTGTTTGAATGTAAAAATATCTTATCACTTGCACCATTCCCTTCATATCCTGATATTCGAATTCCGACCCCATTCATCGTCTCACCACTTGATCATATCTCCTCGCTAGATTTCTGTGAAGTATGTGATGTGATATTCGAATCGGTCCGACGTTTTCAGCAATGGATTCCCCCTCCCTGTAGAGAACTCCCAGCAACGTACGGACGATTCAAACATTACGAATACGCATCTCAAACCTGGGCATGCATCCAGACGAGCACATGAGCACACATCGAAGCATGGGGATAACACCAACATGCTCCACCGGAAACTCGAGTGCGGTTCTGAAGAAATCGACATCGTGCTGCATGGGCCATCGTTCAACTTGATGAACCATGAACCAGCAATGTACTCTTGCCCAGAACTGGGCTGCTGGTACGATCAATCATATGTAAGGATATCATCGCTCATGTCTGGGTGGTGGCTTCTGTTAACAAAACCAGATGCAGCGTTTCCTGCCGACATCATCAAGTTCACACAACAGCCCGCATCAACACAAGCATTTCTCACAGCCACCAACCCCCACGGGTTTGCTGAACAGGCTCGATGGTCGAATTCGACGAGCGTACCCTTAGGAGTCTCCGCATGGGTCGAGTCGATCAATCTCTTCTACTTCGCTCGCCGAGTCAACAGACGATTCGGGAGCTCCAGCTGGCAAAGATCGCAGACGAAGGGCACGCGACTCTGAAACCAAACGCGGCAACTCGTCAGCCGACAATTCGGTGCCGATTATGTCGGCTCCGGTAGCTCAGGAAGGCACTCGCCAGTTAGTTGTTGCGGGGGTGATCTTGGGAACACTTGACCTTGACCGATTGAGTTCCATAGCAAGGACAAACGGGAAGAAGTCTAAGCAGAAGACTAAAGACAAAGTTCAGACTGAAAAGGGATAATGTCAATCGACGAGGCGTCAGGGGAGATTTCCTATCCGAGGCAGCTGGTCTGCATCTCTGGTCGATCATTGGATGCGACATGGATTGACTGGTTTATTGGGTACGTAGTATACTTAGTTGTATGTTGTTGTCGGTATTCATTCCAAACATCCCGAATCAATTGTCGGCGAGATTATCTTGGACCCGAAACAACCCAAATTAGGACATTGTTTCTCATACATTGAATGTTACTTGTTCCAATTGGACGTAGTTGTCGTTATGTGCCTCGGTTCCGGGGTCAAAAGCTGGGGTTTTAGTGACGGGATCGGCTCCGGTTCGCGTCGGATGACTTCATCTGGTGGGCTTCGATTGCCGGCGCCCTTTGGCTGGTCAACTCCAAGCCCGAATCGCTGCATCTTTAACTACTCGCCTTCGCCTCACGGTTCTGGTCTATCGTGCAACGACTTTACCTACCAAGATCGCTACTCACATAATGTTTCGCCCTATCCTCAGACAATGCGCGCGGAGAGCCGTCGTTCCTCTGCGACCATGCACCACACGAACGTTTGCCTCGGCATCAGGACCGGCCTTCAACTGGGAGGACCCCTTGGCCTCGAATAACCTCTTGACTGAGGAGGAGCGAGCAATTGGAGAGACAGCAGAGCGATACTGCCAAGAGCAACTGCTACCCCGCGTACTCAGTAAGGTGTCTCAAATTCGATATCCACAAGCATCATACTGACGTCTATGTCTTATAGAGGCGTATCGTGACGAGTCCTACGATCCAAAGATTCTCGAGGAAATGGGCGAGCTCGGCCTATTGGGCGCTACGATCGAGGGTTATGACTGTGCAGGAGTGTCTTCTGTCGCTGGTGGTTTGATCACACGAGCTGTCGAGAGGGTTGATAGCGGCTACCGATCTGGCATGTCCGTCCAGTCTTCGTTGGTTATGGGTGGTATCTTTGAGCATGGCACTGCTGAACAGAAGGAGAAGTTTCTTCCCCAGATGGCCAAGGGCAAACTTCTTGGTGCCTTTGGCCTGACAGAACCGAACCATGGTAGTGACCCTGGAAGCATGGAGACCATGGCCAAGCCTCACCCTACCAAGAAGGGTTACTATTCTCTAAGTGGTTCAAAGACATGGATCACAAATAGTCCTATCGCAGATGTGTTCTTGGTGTGGGCAAAGCTACAAGAGACAGGCAAGATTCGAGGCTTCCTAGTCGAGCGTAAAGATTGCCCCCCAGGTACTCTCGAGACACCAGCGCTCAAGGATAAGAACGGTCTTCGAGCCTCGATCACGGGTATGATTCAGCTCGATAGCTGTCCTGTCCCTGAAATCAACATGTTCCCAGAGGTCGAAGGTCTCAGGGGTCCCTTCAGCTGCCTGAACAACGCTCGATACGGCATTGCTCTCGGTGTGATGGGTGCCCTGGAGGATTGTATCGCCCGAGCCCGAACATATGCCCTCGAGCGCAAGCAGTTCAAGGGAAACCCTCTCGCCAAGTACCAGCTCGTGCAGAAGAAGCTCGCCGATGCGACAACAGACGCCGCCTATGGTACACTTGCGGCTATCCAGGTTGGCCGCCTCAAGGACGAGGGCAAGGCAACACCCGAGATGATCAGCATGGTGAAACGACAGAACTGCGATGCTGCTCTGCGAAACGCACGTCTACTCCAGGAGATCTTTGGAGGCAATGCGGCGAGTGACGAGTACATGATTGGCCGTCATGTGGCAAACCTCTTCGTGACTCAAACGTATGAGGGCCAGAGCGATATTCACAGTACGTTTACTTACTTACCGTGTGACTGATGATTGCTAACAAACACGTTACAGGTCTTATTCTGGGACGGGCCATTACTGGTATCCAAGCGTTTGTTTGAAGTATAAAAAAAGATTGGTAAGGAGGCGACTATAAAAGAGCCATTGGGGCGCATACCCGTATTATAGATGCTTGGAAATCAAAACATATCTTTGCTGCAAACAAATTCTGTCCAATCGCGGAGTCGGGTCGGGTTTATATGACTCTTAAACAAAACGTTTAAGCAGTAGTGACAGCCTTGCCTAGCTGCATCACTAGCCAGTATGTGGAAGATTTGCCGTTTGCTTTCTAGGCCTCCTCTTTGTCTTGATATCACGCTTGGTGTTCAATACCCACTTGGTCCGTAATTACCAGGAACCCTCATTGCGGCTCTGGACCAGTGACGTCGCCAGAGATATTGCCCCTCAGAGACTGCCGGAATCCATCCCAACGCATAACATTGTAGTTCGAGCCGGAGGCATACGCAGAAGGAGAAGGTAATGAACCGGCCATGCCGTTCGGGCGTCCGCATCCGCTTCCGCATCCGGGGCCGGGCTCGGGAAGCGTTAATTCATGAACTTGGTTTCGTGCCGTCATCCCCGTAGCAATCACGTAGAATTAGTGCACGAATCATGACTCAAAGGTTCATGAGATAGCGGAATCATGAATCCCCATGGCAAAAGATATCGACACCGTAGAAGACTTCTCCTTGACGACTGTCGCCGCCACTTTGAGTATTACTCACCGCTGCTGCAGCAGCAAGTCTGGCCACTCCAGCTTCTAAGCATTCTCTAATATATTGCCGGGATAGAATAAGCATCTGGCCAGTACAAATCATCGAAGCCGGGCGAAGAATATCTAGCGACGGGCCAAGCCCACTACAAGCAGCTACTTCGTGCCTCTCGTGTCCTCCACTGTATCAAGGCCCAACGTAAAAATCTGTAGCCAGCTGTTAGTGCTCGGGTACCGCTAAGCACTGATTCGCTCACTGGAACCTAAAATGCCCAGTGGCGGTGTCCAGCGGGCGGGCACCTCAGCGGGCTGTGTGGCCCAGGTGCCCAGCGATGGCCCAGTCATAGCATTCGAGCGCCTAAAAAAAACCTGACTTTTCGGGCTGCCAGAATTGAATTTGATGGCCAGTGCCAGTGCCAGCGCAGCCACTCCTTCCTCCTTCCCCTTCCTTCCAAACCCGGGTTCTGATTCTTTGTTGACCCTCTTCTCCTTCTTCTTACCCCATTTGAACGAACCATCTTCCTCCAAATCCCGCCTCTTCCAACCCTTTCAGCCTCGACTGAATTTCTTTTACGCTTACATACTCACCAAAACAACAAATACCATAAATCACTCTTCGTCTCCTGTTTAATCTCGAGACGATCTCTACCATCTTTATAGTGCGTCTTTTCGAAACCTCTGCTGCCTGCCGACCGCTCGTCCTGTTACCCCTCGACTAACGTCTTATCCCAACCTAGAACGGCCGCGACAACTCGCAACACATATCACAGATACCCCCTCTACATATCACAAAATGGCTCTTAAGCGCATTAACAAGGAGTTGACTGATCTCGGCCGGTAAGTTCAACATCGTCCAGCGCCTGAGGGGTCAAACTGGACCGCCCAAAGACGTCAGGTGGGGGCATCGGCAAGCGGGGTCCCAAGTGACAACCTGCGATATCAAACCCCTCGATGATCTGGCGACCCTCATGGCTATCTAGATTTAACGATGTACCGATGCTAACTTTCCTGTGCAGAGACCCTCCTTCATCCTGCTCTGCTGGCCCTGTCGGCGAGGATTTGGTAGGCATCACCCCTCCCCCACACCGATCAGCACGCGGCTGTCAACGTTGTCATGACTGCGGGAAGCCTCAGTTCTATGCATAACCAGCGACATGTTTGAACACACAGCTAACCTCTCTGAATAGTTCCACTGGCAAGCTACTATTATGGGACCCGTAAGTTTTCTCCCCATCTTTGACGATGTGATGCTTCAACTGCGGCTGGCTTATGGGTGTGGCGAAGCCCTCAGCCGCATACCGGTGCATCCGCATCCGCATTTAACGAACAAGAATTTGGCTGACTAGATTTCGCAGAGCGACTCCCCATACTCTGGCGGTGTCTTTTTCCTTGCGATTCATTTCCCTACCGACTACCCTTTCAAGCCTCCTAAGGTCAACTTCACCACCCGCATCTACCACCCCAACATCAACTCTAACGGTAGCATCTGCTTGGACATTCTGCGAGACCAGTGGAGCCCTGCTTTGACCATCTCTAAAGGTATGGTTGATTTTGAGAACCCTTTTGGCCAGTTTATGAGTACTGACACATGTAACAGTTCTTCTGTCCATCTGTTCGATGCTGACGGATCCTAACCCTGACGACCCTCTGGTCCCCGAGATTGCCCATGTCTACAAGACTGACCGACCCCGATACGAGGCCACAGCCAGGGAGTGGACTCGAAAGTACGCCATTTAAAGTAAATACATGGGCCGGTGCGGTTAGACTTGGGGTGGATTTACCTTCCCATCATGAAGCGACGTGAAACGATCGAGTGAAAGCTTGGCACGCTGTTGCGATGTATCCTTGGTCCGCAATACCTATATGGTTGCTTTGCCTGAATCGAGGCTGTAACTGCGGCCAGTGAAGCAGCGAGCGACGCTGAGAAGGGGATGAGGAACGACTTTGGGGAGGAAGACACCAGACAAACAGACTAGTTACCAAGGGATATCATGCGGCTGGATTTTGGGTTTGCATTGACGATGTGTTTTTGACATCCAGAAGCAGGCAGCGTATACAATTTGTCTCTTAACCTGCCATTGATTGATTTCGATGAATGTTCTCGTGATGTTGTCGTGGATTGGTGATTTCAAAACAAAGCAGTCACGAATAAGAAACAAACGAGGTTCATGATGCGCCAGCACATGACCACTTAGGTATCGTTGGTACGTCATGGTATACGGCGGAGCCTATGATGAGTAGGAATAAGCGCTGGCAAGGCTGGGCAGGTTTGATGATACGAATGGCAATATGTATGTCGCGCTAAAGATGGGACTTCAGCTGACCTTGACTTGTTTCAAGGTGTGGGTATTGAAGTAAATGCCACGGAGTTGATTTGCCGATGAAATCTGTGAGAGAATACGTACGATGGTATTCACACGTGGTACTGGTGGTAAGCGGTGGAGAGGAAATAGGGGTGGATCAGACTGGTTGTTTATGAAATTTGCAGCATGTGTGAGGGTATGAAGGCTATCCACATAGACAACGACGATGAAGAACATATCGTGAGATGGTAGACGTTTCGGATGAGGGAGTGAAACGCAATAGAGACAGCGCTGGAACGATGTGCTATAGGCTGAGTCACCATATTGTTTCTATGCTTTGAGTAGAGGCGAAGTCGAGAGAAAACGTTCATGATCTTGGAGATTCGAGGGTTAAGAAATTCGCGATGCTCGTTATATTGACTTGGAGTTTAGTTCTTGATCTTTTTACAGTTTCACTCATGTTATGTGAGACCAATGTTTGATGGGTGATGGTTTACTCCCCAGTACCAAACTACGGGTCTTATCATGAATCGTTTGACAGTGAATGTATCCTGTCAACCCTTCCTTCTTAGGTATGAACTACCATTTTGCAGTTTAGATACTCGGCCGAACAGATAACAGTTATTGCTAGGTCCAATTGTTGAGATGAAAGCTGGGAATAGTTACGTGCCTCAATCGTCGTGTCATTCATGGGCCGAGACTTTCGAGTCTGGCCCCACTCTCGGTACAACCTACCAGGGAGGGCAAGTCTTGTCAAACCTGTAACAGCGGGGTTTCAGACCAGCCTAAGGGAGGAAAGGGAGCCAATCATTGATGGGTATTGATGACCAGCAACTGAATGGTTTTTGGCTTGTGCTATTGACGATGAATTAGTTTGGTTGATGAAGAATTTGATTCTAGAGGATGTGAAAGTTCCAATTGCTTAGTAGAAAAGTAAATATTCTCCAGTTATCTTCTGTTTAGAGGCTTAGCTTATCGGCAAATGCCATGAGTGTACAACGGTAGTATCCGTAGTATCGGTTGAATCATGTCTGACACAAATCAACTCCTTAAATGGCGTGTTGTCCAAACCCACGTCTCGCTATCGAATTTTGAATCTCGAAAAAGGGTTCTGACAACCTCTCGCTACAGGATTTTAGGTGCATGCCAAGCGCCAAACCCTGGACCTTCGCCGTCTGTGCCTGGTATCAAGTCCGTTCTCCGAAATAAGACGATAGTCATAGTCATATTATCGCTGTCCAAACCCCCCTTGAAGGTGGACGAGTTTCATTGATTTTCCTTTAGTTCTCTAACCAATTCCCCTCTTTACCTTGCCTCTCTCTCTCTACCTTGGTGGCGAGATGAACATCTTTGTTTCTTTAATCTTCCGGCTATAGACAGCATCTTTTTTCTTTATTCTTGTTATTCTTCTTCTTGTGTATAGTATACCGTTAGGGAAAGTGTTTCATCCTCGGATTGAGATTCTACATACATACCAATTCAGCTGGTTCTGAATATCGACGCCATCGCCGAAAATTGTCATTGTTGGATGAGATTGGGAACGAACGACCAAACGCCAATTGGAATAAAACTGGACTGAACATACAATATTCGATACAAGCTGCAGGACAACACTTTCACGACTCGACTCGACTCGGTTCGGTGGTTGATTCAACCAAAAACCTCCGCTCATCATGAGCTACCAAATGCAGGATTGGTCCGAGAAGCCCTCGGAGCGTTCGCGATGGTCGCCCCTAACGCGCATGCTTCTCTCCGGTGAGATGACCCAGGAGAAGCAACAGGAACTATCGTCAAGAGAAAAGTTTGATCGCTGGATGATCAACGAAGGTTATCGACGATTGTAAGTATACACAGCCAAACAGACGTGATGGAAGGATGCTGACTTTTCTCTTCAAGCTTCGTCTTCGTCTTTATGCTTCTACACGCCCTCATCTTCTCCTTCGCCTGCGTCCATTACTCCCAGAAAGAAAGTCTCGAATCCTCGCGTCGAGACTTTGGCTTCACTTTCGTCATTGCGCGTTCTGCCGCGCTGGTTCTTCACGTCGACGTCGGCATCATCCTCTTCCCCGTCTGCCGAACCCTCATCTCGCTGCTGCGCCAGACGCCGCTCAACGGAATTCTCCAGTTCGACAAGAACATCACCTTCCACATTGTCACCGCCTGGTCCATCGTCTTCTGGTCCTGGGTCCACACCATTGCCCATTGGAACAACTTTGCGCAGGTCGCTATCAAGTACAAGCTGGGCATCTACGGCTGGTTGGTGGCTAACTTTGTGTCTGGGCCGGGATGGACGGGCTATATCATGCTCATTGCGCTGATGGGCATGGTTCTCACCTCCATGGAGAAGCCGCGACGAGCGAACTTTGAGCGATTCTGGTACACTCACCACATGTTCATCGTGTTCTTCTTCTTCTGGTCCATCCATGGAGCTTTCTGCATGATCCAGCCAGACGTCGCTCCCTTCTGCACCAGCATCGGAGCCTCGGCAATCGGAGTCTTCTGGCAGTACTGGATGTACAGCGGCTTCATCTACCTGGCTGAGCGTATTGCTCGTGAGGTGCGCGGCCGCCACAGGACATACATCACAAAGGTTATTCAGCACCCCAGCAACGTTTGCGAGATCCAGATGAAGAAAGAGCACACAAAGACACGAGCTGGCCAGTACATCTTCCTCTGCTGCCCTGCTGTATCACTGTGGCAGTACCATCCCTTCACCTTGACCAGTGCCCCAGAAGAGGACTACATCTCGATCCACATGCGTTGTGTTGGTGACTTTACCAGGGAACTTGCAAAGAACTTGGGCTGTGACTGGGCTAGGAAGAAGGATGGTGATGCCAGCAAAGTCGTTGGCCTCACCGGCAAGGACGCTGAGATCGACCCAGCTATCACGCGTGTTCTCCCCAGAGTCTACGTTGATGGTCCTTTTGGCTCTGCCTCCGAAGATGTCTTCAAATACGAAGTTTCCGTTCTTGTCGGTGCCGGTATCGGTGTAACACCGTTCGCCTCCATCCTCAAGTCCATTTGGTACCGCATGAACTACCCTCAGAAGAAAACACGACTGTCCAAGGTCTATTTCTTCTGGATTTGCCGTGACTTTGAATCCTTCGAGTGGTTCCGCTCGCTACTGCTCGCCGTCGAGGCACAGGACCTGGACCACCGCATTGAGATTCATACGTACTTGACCGCCAAGATCAAGGCCGACGATGCGACAAACATCATGATTAACGACGCCAACGCCGACAAGGATACCATTACTGGTCTGCGCAGCCCAACCAACTTTGGTAGACCTAACTGGGACATGATCTTTAGAGGCATCAGGAAGCTGCACAGTCCTGCGGAGGCGGGTGTGTTCTTCTGTGGACCTAAGGGGTTGGGAAGTTCGCTGCATACGTACTGTAATAAGTACACCGAGCCTGGGTAAGTTTGACTATGAGTATTGGCTGTGTGATCTTAAGCTAACATGATACAGATTTTCTTTTGTTTGGGGTAAGGAGAACTTCTAGGCTTGTGACTACGGGTTTTTGTTCGAGTTTAGACTGGTGCTAGTCGAGTTTGTAATAGCGAAAGCAATCATTGAGGGTAGATTTACTATTGGACTACGCCCCGTATAGGCTGTGGTCTCGTTGGAGTTATCATTTTAATACTGTAGAAACAGATGTCAAGTCTCATCGCGCAATACTACTATTTTCTGACATATTCCCCCAGAGTGCCATATCTGTCGCGTGTCACTCGCGAAGTTGCCCATTAGGGGATTCTCACCAGCCTCAAAAAAAGGCAAAGAAAGCAGAGGCGCAGTTGAAATACGGCATTGGCTACTTCGAATGGCTGACGTTGGACTGTAAGTTTGCAAATGCCTTTGTGACAGGCCACATCTGACCCAGATCGTGTGTATTAGATATCAAGTGAAACGTTTCACATGCATGGAAAGTAGGTTATAGCCACAGCTTATGACCATGGATATAGAATCCTACAACAGTGCTGACTAAAGGATGACGGATATAACGGACAGATTGAGAGTTTCTTCGCAATGATTGAGATCTTGGTTATGGAAGCGACGAAAACAGTCATGTGTTAAGACCTGATGTGTTAAGACTTGAAGCCACTATTATAAACAAGACATGCCACAAGCAGAATTCCATGCAGAGTCTAGAAGCTAAATGGACAATCCAAAATAGCTTCTGCAGATAGCGGCTGATATGTGCATGTCTCACTGCCAAGCAACGTGATCGCAGCAGTGGCTGGAAGCAAAAGCCGTTCCCGTCTTTACTACGCATATTGGTAACTACCCTTAATTTATGAGGCATGGCTCCATCCATTTTGAAGCATTTGCCTTTACTTTTTTTGGTCTCACGGTAACTCCGATGTAACGATGCAACCATCCAATTGAAGACTGAGCCTCACTAGAAAAGGTAAAATAGAGAAAATAGAGACCCTGCCGATCTTGGGCATGGGAGAACGGAGAATAAAGCTAATTAATTGAATGTGATCAATACGAGGGTTGAATTGTTCGTTAATGATGCCATTTAAAGCCGGGAAATGGATGGTCCCAACGGAAATCGAAACAAATTACACTGCACAGGGTTTCCATTTTGGGAGGGACAGACGGGACCCTGATGCTTCTGGAGGCCCCTAAAGGCGTAAACCTCAACGGGCTCAGGGCCGCCCCGAACAGTGAAAGGCCAGGCCCGGCTCCGCCCATCGACCAGACAGCGCAAGCCCGAGGCCAGGCCGCCCCCCGTCTAGGACCGTTATAATTTAGTCTGTCAAAAATACGAGCAGGGGCCTCGCTCACTTGACCACTTGGGAGATTGATGTCATTCAGTGTTTGATTTCAGTGGAGAGCAATTGAAGAGAAGAGTTAGAGAGCCTGCTAGAGAATGGTTAATGTCAATGGCTATAATTTAGTTGTGTGCTCTGTGTGCTGTATGCTCTCGACTACTATCCATAATGTGGCTGTCATATAGAAACCTACACAAATAAGAAAAAACTCAACCGTCTATCCGTACCATCCATCCACTGCAATGGAACAGTTCAACGCCTCTCTTTTTAGTTTTTGGCGCCACTTCCTTGTTGGATGGTAGCCATCAATCAGTCTGCACCGACGAGAAAGAAAAAAAGTCTCATTTTCATGGAAACTGCAGTCTAAATAACATCCAGTCTCAATATTTGTGAATGACAGGCGATTATCATTTCTGGGCATCTGTCACGTTTTTGCCTCGCTCTGTAAAGATCGACTGCGATCAGCAGAAGACGCATCATCATAAAGTCAACGGTACCTGGACGTCGCGTAGACCTCGTAAATAGAACACCAGCAATCTCAATGGGGTTTGGGGTGTAGGCCATCGCAGGCGCGCTAGATCGCAAAGAGAAACTGGGCCAGGGGTTAAGTCCCCGGTTCGTTTGGCTGTGCATGGCTCAGATCGCGAGGTCATTCCCGACATGCCACAGCGTCTGGGGGAGTGACACATTGCACATTGCAGATGAGGCTGCAGGTGTCGTGTGTGTTGCGGTGTATTGTGTGTTGTCCGAGTATTTGATTCACCTATTTTTGTGGTGTATTTTTGGTCGATTGATGAACTGTTTGCATAATCGGGCAACAACTTCCAAGTCCCTACCCGTTGACGACCGTTCACCATATCAGTGACACTTCCACTGTAACAACCAAACCTTAGGTGCCATTCGCCAGCTCTTGTCTCCTCCTCGTCCAATCAACAATTCCTAATGCATTGAGTTCCTGCCAAAACTTGCAGGGATCAGGTACTTTGCCACTAGGTACCTCTTACCCCGAGAGCCCGTTCCGCGTCCACTCACCACGCACTTGCAGTAAAAATTTGGTTAGTGTGGCAGCCGCGTAAATCCGCTCTTCCCGCAGTCATTCCTTCCCTCATCACGGTCCTGGTCCCCCCTTCGCCCACTCGCTGACTCTCCGCTGCACCTGGACTTTGTCTACGCCTCTTCATCCCTCGTTTCTTTCTCGTCTCGCCCAAAACATACGAGTAGTTATTCACTAGAATACTGCTTATCTCCTACTAGCCCTACCACTTCTAACACTCGTTACATCTCTTTTTTTCTGCTCTTTGCTAGATTTTCCTACTCTTTTTCCCATTTCCTTTTTGTCCCTTGCTCCACGCGCATTTGCTATTGTTTGCCGCGCGTGCCTCTGTACTCCCTTTATCCACATCGCACAAGCCCGAGACAAGTAGCGACAATCTACTCTGCTTGACAACCGCTTACGCACACTCTTCCATCGGAGACCTCATCTATCCGAGACGGTCACTGGTTTTCCCATTGGACTTGATTTTCCTTCCCCGAACCCTCCTGGGTACTCTTCGCCTCCTTACCCGACCGTCATCCATCACTTTCGAATCGACTTCAACTACCGCTCAACATGCAGCTTCGACGATTCTTGCTCTTGGGTATGCTCCTCGGAGTGGAGGGCTCTAAGATCGCTGCTCGTCAAAATACAGACAGCAGTGCTGCTGCCTCCACAGCCAACAATTCTCCTGCGACTACAGCTGAAGCCGATCCTACAACTGAAGATGCCGCTGCAACTACAGCTGAGACCGACCCTACTACCGCTGCCGATCCTACCGCCGATGCCACGACCGCTGCTGACCCCAGCACCGACGAGACTACAGCTGATGGCACAACTACAGCCGAAGACGTTATCGTAACCAAGACGGTAACCGTCACTGACTCTGACGCTAAGACTGTCAGCCGCCAGACCACTGTTATGCGAACTATCACTTCCACTGTTGTCGTTACATCCACCGCGTTCGAGACCGAGACTGTTACTAGCAGAGACGCTAAGACCGCGACAGAAACGACTTATGTGACTTCTACCAAGTGGGCAAACGAGAAGCGTGCTATTGATCTGGCCCCCCGAACTATTGGCGGTGCTGAGCTTGTCGCTCCTCCTGCCCCTACACACACCACCATCCCTCCCAACTTCGACGGTGCTATTCATGGTGAACACTACGGTCTTCGCGCTTTCCGACGAGGCCTTTACAAGCGTGCCACGTCCACCACAACCGTCACTGTCACTGAGGGTGACGATACCGATACTACCGTCTTCAACACTATCTCTCGAACTGTCATTTCCACCATCAGCAGCGCGACAAAGACCACCAAGACCATCACAGAGACCGAGCAAGCCGATGCCAGCACTACTACTACCGTTACAAGCACCCTTGTCGTTACCTCTACCCGAGTGACGACTGGTGTTGTTGTCACCGCGACCGTTGCTCCTTCTGGAGAGTATGGTGCTGCTGGTACTGGTGGCGCCAGCTCTGACAACAACGACAGCAGCAGCAGCGGTGGTGGTGATTCTGGCCTTTCTACTGGTGCCAAGGCAGGTATTGGTGCCGGTGTTGGTGTTGCTGGCCTCGCCTTTCTTGCCGGCCTCGTTTGGTTCTGCCTCCGCAAGCGCCGCAACGATAAGAACAAGGCTGAGTACGACGATGTATTTGGTGCATCCGAGGTTCCTGTCGGTGGCCGTGGTGGTGGCGGCGTCGCTGCCGGTACCAGCCCCCATATGTCTCAGGCCTCCCCCGCCGCTGCCTCTACAATGGTTCCCAGCCGCAACACTACCAAGAGCTCGAACCTTGAAGGCTACCGTGGCACTGCCCTCGGTGATGGACGTGCTGGCTTCGCCAAACCTCAGCAGTTCGGACGTAGCTACATGCCCGTTAGTCCCGAGACCAACTACTCCCGCACTGCCGGCAGCGACCAAGCATTCTCGGCCGTCACTCCCGAGAACAACTACTCTCACCCTGCTGGAGGCTCTCCCCAGCACAACGCTGCCGAGATGTACAGCCCTGCGAACACCGCCGAGCTGGCAAATGACAGCGCGGCTACCAAGTGGCATCAAAACGATGCTGCTGAAATTGACGGCAACCAGGTGTCAAGTACCCGTGGATCAGCACCCCCTGAGCACGTATATGAGATGCCCGCGCAAACCTACCGATAAATGAATAAGCTGCCAATGTGACCGACCCAGTTGGAACATTGGCGGAGGAATTGATTGAGGAAGAGAACTTTGAGGCTATTGATGAGACTCCCCGTGAAAATGACAAGGAGGGGAATAATTAATGTCAGATACCGTACATATTGTAAACACTTCTACTATTTTCCTTGAGTTTGATGATGTTGATACAGCAGATGAGACCTGGAGATGCTTTGTCCTATTGAATGCATGACTTGCATATCTTTTCTTACTGCCGACATGGGTGGAACAGTGTTGCGGATGATATAAGGTGTTTGC
This sequence comes from Fusarium avenaceum, assembly GCA_025948275.1. Taxonomy (NCBI): domain Eukaryota; kingdom Fungi; phylum Ascomycota; class Sordariomycetes; order Hypocreales; family Nectriaceae; genus Fusarium; species Fusarium avenaceum. Next base: position 1,088,103 of record CP109670.1, on the reverse strand, counting down.
TAGAGAATATATGGCTGCTATGAAAAAAAGACTCTAAATCAATCAAGTTCCGGTGACGTTTCTTGCCAATATGTGCAGTTGAGCCAGCTGCATGCATGTCTACCCATTCTGGTATGGAGTTGGGTCCTAAATACCTAAGTTTTAGTAAAATGGGATCGATCAGCTTAATGGCTCTGTAGTAAAATTTATTCTACTATCAACGTTACCATGAGGATTCATCCGAATCCGCTGATTAATTCACCTTTTATACATGACGGATAGATCGTTGACTGTTTCTGACTGTTACTGCCCGCTATCGGTGGCGCCACTTGATGTTGTGCATCGGCAGACATATGCAAGACATTTATACGATTTCCACTCATCGTGGCCAAGCAACGATATCTATGAGGTATTTGATCGCCGTGTCCTCAAAAATAATTGTCATTTCCATTGAGATTGTCTAGTATATCTATGATCATCATGACCTGATTGATCTGAATCGCCACAACTAGCATCGAGAATAAATGGTTGATTTGAATCCACTCAGCCAGCCTATTACTCACTCATCCCACGATCAAAGAAAAAAATACACCATTGCTCGGCCTAATCACCTCTCGTCGCTTTGCACAACCGGAGAAGTATCGGATGTCCTGATATGATTACTCTACACAAAGCGGAGCTATTACGAAACAATTCCAAGTCGTATTCTTGACATTTTGAATCCGTCCTCTTTTTCTCTCACTTGTTTCCCATCTCTCACGCCAAGAGTAGTCTAGTGTTTTGAACAAAAGGTTGTCGCGAGTGGCGCGGTCTTTTTTATAACCCGATTCTCACCCTCGTCCGACGATTTTGGCATACATATCGTTCGGTTTTCGCAAGCAGAGATTGATCGAATTTTTTTTTAAATTTTTTTTCTTCTCGTTGCGAAGAGTGGGAAAACCTCGAGCTTTGACCGTGAGTTTCCTACAATGCACTTCGAAAAAAGTACTAACTAACCCCACCAGACAAACATATCAATCAATATGGCCTCCAAGGACGGCCAAGATACTACGCCTAGGCGCCACAGTCTTAATGATGAGTGCGATCCTAACTTGGCAGCTGCCGAGAAGAGACTTGTTGCGAAACTGGACTTTTACATTATTCCTCTTGTTATGGTCCTTTATCTTTTCAGTTTCCTAGACAGGTTGGTTTGCAAACTCACTGAAGAAAATGAATACATGGCTAATTCGCACCTTTAGAGTCAACATTGGCAATGCCCGTCTTTACGGTCTTGAAGAGGATATTGGCCTCTCATCCAGCCAGTTCCAAGTCGCTGTGTCTATCCTCTTCGTCACGTACTTACTATTTGAGGTCCCCTCCAACCTCGTCCTCAAGCTCTTCACTCCCCGCCGATGGCTTGCTTTTATCACTACTGCATGGGGTATCATCGCCACTCTAACCGGTCTCGTCAACTCATACGGCGCTCTGCTCGCTTGCCGTCTCCTTCTCGGCGCCGTGGAAGCTGGACTATTCCCTGGTTTGACTGTGTATCTTACTTTCTTCTACACCAAACGAGAACTTGCGCTTCGCGTGGGCTATCTCTTCGTCAGCGCTGCTGTCGCCGGTGCTCTTGGCGGTTTGCTGGCTTATGGCATTGGTCACATGGATGGTCTGCATGGCATGAGCGGCTGGCGCTGGATCATGATTATTGAAGGTATTCCCAGCTTCGTGATCGGTGTAATCACGTATTTTGCGCTGCCCAACGACGCAGAGACGGCGTATTTTCTGGACGATGATGAGAAGGCGCTCATGCGGTTGAGACATGCTCGTGAATACGGAAACACGGCGTCTAGTCGTGAGTTTAGCAAGAAGGACATGATGTGTGCCTTTAAGGACTGGAAAGTGTGGGCGTTTTGTGTCGCGCAGTTTGGTGTCGATACTATGCTGTATGGTAAGTTTCACTATCTCACTCAACTTGTGAGACTTTCCTTTTTAACCAACGACTATAGGATTCTCTACCTTCTTGCCGACCATCATCAGGGATCTCGGTGACTGGACAGTTGCAGAGACGCAGCTCCTAACTGTACCGTGCTACTTCCTTGGAGCCGCCGCATACATGACGACGGCATTCCTCTCGGACAGATTCCAGCGCCGCGGACTCTTTTGTGTCATATTTGGACTCATCAGTGTTGTTGGGTACGCGGTGCTCTTGGCAGATGTGTCCTCGGGCGCGCACTACTTTGGCTGCTTCCTTGTGGCTGGAGGTTTGTACGTTGTTGTGGGCTTGCCACTTGCTTGGGTAAGTTGAGAAAGAACAGACTCACAAGTGGAAATGTGTCTGACTGAGTTGTTTAGTTGCCTACGAACTCCCCACGTTATGGAAAGCGTACCACAGGCACAGGTATGCAATTGACATGGGGTAACGCCGCAGGTATTATGTCTGCGTTTATCTAGTAAGTACCTACCTCGAATGGTGATGTGCGCGTGCGCTGACAACGGCGACAGTCCCGCTACAGATAAGCCTCGATATGTCAGGGGCCACGCCGTGACGCTCAGCATGGTTGCTCTCGGCGCCATCATCTACGGTTTCATGTGGTGGTGGTACCGACGTGAGAACGAGCGACGACAGGCAGGTCATATGGACGATAAACATAGGGGAATGGGAGAGGATGAGTTGGCTGAGCTGGGAGACGAGAGTCCGCGTTATAGATATACCATTTAGAGAGGGCGGTTTGAGATGTAGGGTGGGAGTGGAGGGATGTTTGAGTCTACGGGGGATGAAGTCAAGATAATGGAAGGTAATGCATTGGTTGGGTAATGGAAAAGTTATGTTGGATACTAAGCACGAAAACGGAGTCGAGCTAGGATTTGGCACACTAATAGAGTGTTTATGTGTTTGGTCCAGAGATATGGTGTTTATAGAGCAGAGTCTTGTACATATCCTTGAGTTGATCCAGAACCAGTCACAGGTCACAGGTCACAGGTTACGCTAATGCCCAACATTAGTAATTGGTGGCTTGAGTTGTGGTTGACATAAAGAACCCCGTTGCTGGGCCATCTTGCATGAACAAACTGCAACCAATGTATATATTGCATACTAATATGTTGGATCATGGGACATGTGCATGTGTTTATGATGTATTATCGAGTCACTCGCTCACTGTTATTATTCGGTTGGCCTTTGGTGGCCATCTTCAGCTGTCAGCGTACATACGTAAGCTACCAGGAGTTAGATGTTGTGAAGTGGTGTTGTGTTGTCTTGTGTGATGGGGCCGGTGCATGGATGCATTTCCAATACGAGGTTTGAGCGGAATTGGAGAATGTGTTGGTAAATATAGGAAGAAGCAGAAGTATTCTCAAGTATTGAACTGTAGATATCAAACCTACTCATTCATGCCACTGACATTGGATACAATTCTGCCCCTAAATCCTCCCTCCTCTAAGCCTCAAACCCCCAAGCCTAGGTCGGGAGAGATACCCCAGGATCACTGTGGACCTCCACTAGCGGACCCTGCGCAGGCAGTTGTGTTTCCAAAATTAGGTGCATGGACAAGTCCGTCCTGTCATTAGCGTCGAAAAAGGCTTAACAGAGCCTGAGTTTCCCTTGTTTCCCCTGGGCTGTTTTCTCGTCCGCGTCCACTCTTCCATCTTCCCTACATACAACCTTCACTAGTTCTTTCGGTTCTTCCACTTTCGTTTTTGGATACCATACGGCACTTTACCAACCTCGTCTCAAGTCTCTCGCTTTGTCTTTTCTTGACAGTTGGAACCTCTCGTTGTCTAGGCAATATCCCCTATTCTCTCCGCTGATCGACTCATCTCATTCGATCGTTACATCACGACCACTTGAACAACTTCGATCTACCTATACATACAACTCTTCATAATTCTCCGACATCATGCGTTTCTCCAAGCACGTCCTCCCCATCGCGATCCTCCTCACCGGTGTCATTGCCGCCAAGGACGAGGAGTCCACCACCGCCGTCGAGAAGGCAAAGGCTACTGAAGACAAGCCATCCAAAACGACTGCCGATGGTTCCGAGTCCAACACAGCGGAAGCGACAGATGAGGCTTCTGCCACTGCTACAGGCAAAGACGGCAAGGACAAGGACTCGAAGAACGACAAGTCTGACACCAAGACTGGCACCAAGGACAAGGAGACCGCTTCCAAAACATCGACTTCTGTTGACGGACCTACAATTACTTGGGATCCTCCTGCTCCCAAGACCACAGTCCCCGATATCAACGCCGGCTCTCCCTCGCCTATGACTCCCGGTGTCTTGGTCCTATCACTGGTATTTGGAATCACATCTCTCGGCATGGCACTCCTATAAGGTGGTATATGTGCTCGTAGAGTTATCACAACGAACCTACCCTATACACATCAAGCGTTTGGTTATCGAACGGTTTTGTTCATTTTATTTCACATGATTGTGGCGCTATAAGGAATGACAACGGTGATTAATGTTTTCCCCCGGGCTTCTGTAATCAGTTGGGCGCGCGTCTCTTTACGAGGCGCTCAGACAAGCCTTTTGTTTCAAAAAAAAAAGATGGGAAATTGAAAAGGGAAGGAGATTATGGGAGAAAACATCTACAATTCGCACTTCGAGTTGAAGAGCATTGCATTGGAGTAATATTGCTGGTATAAGTAATTGGGTCAATATCAAAACTGGACAATTTTCTGGCTACGTACGACATGTTATCATTCGGAGCGTTGTTGGTTGATCTACACTGAATTAGTTCTAACCCCTGACTGCCTCTACCCATGGACAAAACATGATCTGATCTTGATGCCACGATTCAAGCATAACGTACGCATCATATCAATCTTGGCTTTACTGAATTCTTTCAAACTTCCTGCGTATTGCCTTTGAGTGAAAGCATTATTATGTCTCTTCCTCATATCTTATTCTCAACAGCCATACATCCAACATGCCCGATTCGAAGATACCGATGCTCTCTGGCCAATCACAACACCCACAATCGACGTCATGGCCCACCCCATGTCCACCCAATCACTTGACCCCTCCCCCTCATTCCTCCAGCTGCCATCACAATGGATAGCATGGCTTCAGCGTCTCAACGCCCTGTTTCTCTATGTGTAAGGGGCTCTGACAGGCTGTAAACGTATCATATCAGTGCCCTGAATAAGTACCTTAACTGTGGTAGGAAGTAGCGATGCATGCCTTGCATTCACCTCCCGTCATTCCTCTTGCCAATCAATCCATGCCTCGAGCTGAACTTGCGATCACACACTTTCTCTCGCTCTTCCTCCCACCTTTTATTTCTTCTTCCTGCACAACTCCGGCTTTTTGATACCCAGGTGCCAACTATCAAACTCGACGCAATTTCCCCTTTGTCACGCGATTCTTATCGGCACACTCTTTGTCCTCGACATCAACAGGTGCCCAAGTCCCTGAACTGCCATAGACGACGAAGCCTTGCTACCTGACGTCGACTTGTATCAGCACTTCAATTTCACTTCAACCTTTGCGTTTACGTTTACGTTTACCACCATCGTCGGTTGAAGCTTTTGAATAATCACCGCCTCGATCCTTCCTCGCCATATACAGCTAATTTACCGCCACCATGGCGCAAACGCAACCCCCAACCTTTATCAACCTCCCTCCTCCGAGTTCTAGGCCAGAGACCCCTTCTGAGATGCCGTGTGTTATTCCTTGCTCCAGTTAATTTACCTTGTCATTGAATCCAATAACTTTGTTATCCCTGGACTTGCCCACTGACGTTGTTACTCGTCTTAGAGGCACTCCCACGAGCACCACTACTTCTCTTTCCGCCTTGTCTACCACCGCAATCAAGGACGGCCATCGCGGTCATTTCCCCCAAGGCCCTCTCAGTCGTGGCCACCAGCACAACCCCTCCACCCAGAGCCTCGAGGCTGAACGTGCCGATCGCATTTCTCGCCTTGCTGGTCTCGAGCGAGTTTCGACCCTTCGAGCACCTCCTCAGGCAAACGCTCCTGGAGCATCGTCCGCCTCGCCACAGACCACGCCGACCTCTACGACCGGATTTCCACCCAACTACCCTGCCTCGCAACACCTCACGCCTGCCTATTTCGATAGCAATGGCCAGCCTGTTGCTGTGACGAAGATGAGCACCGTGGGAACTGCTAGCGCAACTGAGAGTCATGTTGGTGACGGGGACGATGTGCGCACAACTGCTGGAGAACATGAGGAGGATATGCTCAGTACTGACACCAACTACCGTGAAGGCGAGTCGGTTCCGAGCATGGGTGGCTATCAGGATGCGATGGATGAGGACCTCGATGGGACCACTGCTCGTTCTGTGGGTGGCTATGATGATCGCATGAGTGATGACGGTTCCGCCTCTCTCGTGGGGTTTGGCGAGGGCGCAGGGAGCACCGTATCTGGGCCTATCTACCAACGTCGAAACGCTCCTCAAGCATGGGGTCTTGAGAGAACTAATTCGGGGCTTAGCGATGCTCGACGCGACCGTGACATTCACATGGGTGGCGGTGATACTCCTGTGAGTGTTTCTGCTTTACAGGAGCGCCGCGATGCCCGCATGATGGACGGTGTGGCAACAGATTCGAGCCCCGGACAAGCACTAGAGAACGACACATTTGTCGACACAACCTTCCGAGGCCCTGTCTCCGCATCACAATCTCAGGCTCAAACTACTGCTGCTGCTCAAGAGGCTGCAGAGAGAATTGTGCAGAGGCTGGACAGGGGCGAAACAAGGGCCCCTGCGTCTGGCTTGGTAGGACCAGGACGGGGTGATGAGCCGCTAGGCAAGTTTTACTTTGAGGGTGAAAAGCGCGAAGACTAAGGAAACAAAGGATGATGTGATGGGAGTGCTAGGCATGATATTATCTGGGATGTTCGGGAGGTAGTTTTCATGACTGTAACCGGAGACTATATCTCACTCTGCAAGGAACTGAAACCTGTTGTATTTCATGTTTCGTCTTGATGCATTTCTGCTTTGCGGCATTGCAGTATTTGGTCTGATTGACGCATGCAAGTTACTATACTATCAATTTATATTTGATTGTGATATGCACTTCGTTCTCCCTAACCAGCAAATCGAATATGACATGCCTGGTGTGATAATGGCATTTTCAAAAGAGCTTCATTGGCTATCAACCGGAACAAGATTCTTCAAGTCGATTTTGAGACATTATTTGTATTTCAAGACGTCAAGGTCAATATCGGACCTGGCAAGCTGCTTCATGAAATTGTAGCCAAAGACAAGACAGTTTCCATCAAGCATGCCTGTAGTAGCCAGCCTCTAAATAGTTCGCTCCTATCTATCACCTAGCTTGAGTGATGATGCCTCATGTAATAACTGCCATCATGAATCGAAGTGGCGGAAAGCTGTGCCTTTCCATAGAAAACCATCGCTGCCTGCCCCCAAACTATGGTTCACCTTACCAAAAGAGATGTAACCAGGAAAAAAAAACGCCATGGGCCCGTCTAGCTGCCTATCTCAGCCTCTGTGCAGCTTATGTCGATAGTGCGCTTAGAAAAAGGGTCTTAAAAGTGAAAACAAAGTGGGAGGCCGCCTGCAATATAGCAAGATGGGGAAGAAAAGGAAACTGGGTTTGATAACACTGAGTCGGTGATAGTACTCATGTTGCGGTTCTTCGAAGATGATAATAACAGACTGGTATACCGTCGTGAGCCGTGGTGGGTGTGGGGTATTATATATATAAGTAAAGCGTTGTATCACAACCCCTTAGTCTAGAAGACTGGGGTTTTCATGTGCGGTGAAGCACTAGGGCGCTATGATTAGTTGTAACAATAAAGATATTTTCATGCACAGGTGAAATCTAGGCGCATGCGGCGGGCGATACCTTGCCAGTCCCATACAGAGACCCAGTCGCCTTGGCCCATGCCAACCCATACTTTTTCGAGAAGTTCCATAACGCGTTCGCAGTTACGGAGACCCGTGTATCCTCTAACGGCTCTTACAGCAGTACGGATACGATCCTGTTGAGCTCCCTCGAAACATGCAGTGCCGATGATGAGACAAGGAATGAGCAGCAAGGTCTGGGATGGGTCGGAAGGTTTGAAGGACTCTAGGATGGTGAGAGATTCTTCAACGGCAAGGGTAATTCGGCGATCGTGGTATGCAGGTCTTCGGGTTGGTGGAGGCGAAGATGCTCTCTCTTGGCATGAAGATGAATCCTGTTCGTGCATGGAATTGGTTCTCGATGGATTGCGTGATGTTGGGCAACTGCTCGCCACATGGGCGTCTGAAGCTTCACAGGCGCCGTTGCCTCTTGATACCGCAGCCATCATCGAAGCTCGCCTAACCGGTGGTGGGGGCGGAACTGAAACCGATGCAGAAGCTGGAATAGGTAGAGTGCTGAATGTCGAGCGGCGCATGGAGGAGACCGAAGGTGGGTAAATGGTTCGAAAGAGATACACCCACATCATCTGCTTATAGAGTAGCCCAACTCGATCACGACTATCACCCCAGGGCCAGTTTGGTGTCCACTCTCGAATAGCTGCGTCTATCTCGGCAGCCTGGTATAAGCTGGTATAATCAACCACAGGGTCGATGCCGGCTGCTATATTGACTCGGATCGTGTTCCTAATAGTCGTGATCTGAGATAGGTACTGAAAGAGCCCGTCGCCAACTCCCAGTAATCGAGGTGGCTGTATTGGCATTGTAGGCTCCCAGTCTTCAGATGACAATCGAGCTGTCATGTTTTCGGGATGCCAGAACAAATCGTCGGCGAAAATGTGGTACTGGAAGAACTCGGTAATAAATGTGTAGAATACCGGATCCTCAGGAGGCGAGTGCTGAATTAAAGTCTGGTAGGCTTGGAGATGCACCCTATGTTCACCGCGAGGGTTTCCATCGGCCCTCGTCTGAAGCAGCAAGCAAAGCATCTGTCCATATCGTGCAGACAGGATCGTCTTGTACTCGGGGTCGTCTTTATTCAAGGGTCGACCCATATCCTCGTAGAGTCGCTTCATCGACTCGTCATGGTGATAATCGGCTCTCTGTTGTAACGCTTCTCGGCTGGACTGAGGATGATCGGCCAACAATTTGGCTCCATAAGGTGTGTCCCATTCGATGTGCTTACTGCTGACTGCCAGGATAGAGTGCATAAGCCCCTGATGCTCATTGGCAAGATGAAGAATAATATCTTTGAAGGCATTCTTCGCTTCGCCTTCAACTGTCAATACATTACTCAAGTGAGTAATGTAGTGCTTCCAAAAGACCTTGTCCTCCACTGTCTCGACGCCGTGGAAGATTGGCTGCATGGTGATTATTGGCAGGGTCTCCTGACGTAAACGCTCTGGCACAAGGGTTAGAAGTTGTACGAATTTTTTCATATGAAAACATACCCTCTTCGGCTTTTTCCTTGCCGCTCTTCCATATCTGTTTCTCATGATACCCCTCACATACCACAGCGTTCTTCTCACAATTCATGCCTAGAAACAAAGCGTTAGAAATCAGACATTAATTGGGTAAGTTGAATTGCCGTACATCGAGGTTTCTAATTTATATTAGCCGTTTGTTTATGAAGAGGCACATGCCAGTATGATAAAAAGAGACACCGGTTGGTATGATGTTTCGCTCTGAGTCCACACCAGGCACGTCAACTTTTTGAGAGATATGACTTACCGCTTCATCGCACTTCTTCTTGCGCTTGCGGCAAGTAATGCAGCCGGTTTTTGATCGACCTTTTGTTACTTTGCTTGCGCTTATTGCCGCCGTCAAAGGATGTTTCCGTGGCCTTCCTCGTGGTCGCTTTGGCTTCGGGTCGCCGCTTGTGGTTTCAATAGAAGCTGGTGCGAGCGGGGCGGCTTTGAGATCATCCATGATAAGGTCATCTTCGACAGGCTCCAGCTTTGGAATTGTGAGAACGTCGTCCGAGCCTTGCTCCCAATTGTTGTCCATCTCAACATCATCTCGGTCGACGTACTCGGTACTCCAGGAATCTGCACAAGACGAGGAAGCCGAGTGTACCATGGTTGGGGCGGAAGAATTGATCAGTCCTGCGCTCAAAGGCGATATCTGACCGGGTTGCAATTGAGTTGCCGTTGAAGAAGACATCCATAAAGACTCCATCCGTAAAGGCGAGGGTGGCATCATGTTGTTTGGATCTTCAGATGATATGCTATGGCTGTCGCACCAAGCCAAGTTTCTTTCAGACTGCGATAAAGCAAATGAACGGTCGAAGGCCATTTAGCAATATGATCCTGCCCCTCTAAAAGTGAGCGAAAGTCAAGAGTAAAAATGCTTGAGTCGAGTGTCCCAAGGCTGGCGGTCAAGGCTTAGATAGATAGCCAGAGCCCACCGATCGAATGGTACAGTACAGCGTCTGGAAGCTGGACGTGACGACTCGGCATGAAGCTGTGGGGACCAGCGTTAGAGGGTGGTGGCGGTGGACGTTAGGCTGGACTAGTCATCGACGCCAACACACCAACGGTTGATCGAAGCTCTTTTAGTCGTCTCGGACAAGAGACGGATCAAAAGTCGCAAGATGAAAGGGAGGGAAGGTGAGGAGAATGGAGGGGCCATGTGGGTGGAGAGGTCTTATTTGGGAGTCAAGGTATGGAGGAGTTCTGAGATGCAGCACAGCACTGGAACCCTTCTCTGCCTATCGACTCCATCTCCCCACAGTTTATCTTAGTCTAACGATGAGGTTGGCCTCATGGTAAAGGACTCAAGGTGAGAGAGCTCGCAGGGGCATTAGCAGCCATTCACCAACATGTGCCCGGCCATGTCAAGGATCCTTCAGGCCGCTTGACGATGCCATCGATGGCCTCCTCCAGACCCTGTCATGCCAGGGCCAGCTGCTGGGGCTAAGTCAACTAGTGCCGTAGTTCAAGGACTGCCATGGTGAATGAGACGTGGAGGAAGCTCCGCACGTCTCTCCACAAGCCTTGATGGGAGACATGGACATGGACATGGCTTGGTCGCGATATCCACCCTCCACAAATTTAGCGTCTTCAGGGCCCTGAGAGATACTTCGCGGCACGTAACTGGTAACGTAGCTGGGCCAGCCAAAATGGGACATTATCTGCTTGGGGTGCTCAAGACTCTAGAAGGGCTGATAGGGCGCGTCCAATATCGTACTATAGATGTTAGTAAATAGACTATATATTAGAGCAAGATCAAGCTGTGAATCACCATGGTTGTGGGATGTGGAGGTAGAGCCTCGTCCAAGCATCTCGATCAGCCTGGCATCTCCTCCGTATTCTCAGACAGTCGTGTCCATGCCTGTATAGTATGCGACAAGTGGAGTAGCGTCCAGCCATGGTTCGACAATGTTGATCCGTTTCTTGACAGTCACACGACAAATGGCCGAATAACTTTAGAGTGATACTGTAAATAAAGACCCAATTCTGCAACAAGCGACGTTGCAGCGTTACTGTACTATGATATCATTTGAGGTGCTTGAGTGGTATTCGTTGATACAGACTTGTCATTTCATCGTTCATCCACCCACTGCCCAACTCATTTGATATTCCCGTGCTCAAATAATTAGGTTCGTGGGGTTGGTAGAGGGTATTCTGATTGGAGCTGCAAAACCGCTTCCAAATGGTGGTAGGTAGAATCAGCTTCGGGCATCAAGCGCAGGAATCTGAGCCCGCCTAGCGGGTAGACAGACTCGTCTCGTATGGATGGATTTCCAGCATTGATAGGAGGCTTTGCTAAAAGAGGCAATGCGGTCGGCTTGGATAAAGACGATGGTGTTGACAGCAGATGAAATCAAATGAGCGAGTATCAATATGCAGTTGTTTGCATCAAAAAGGTCAGTTTCGATGCAGATCGATTTCTTCGCACCTATTCCGAGATGACACCTTCCTCCACATTGGGAAACACCGTAGACTGCACTAACAGGAAACTGCATTGCACACATTGGGTTCAATCAAGGCAAGGTAGGAGCCCTGGAGGAGGTCCCTACGCTACCTACGCGATGTACCTTCCAGCCCAACTACCTTCCTCTCACCAATACCTCCACTCAGTACGGGTAAACATCCCATCATCTCAGCTCGGATCAAATATTCGTCAAAATCGCCGCTTAGATCCATTATTCAGCGCATCTACCAGCATAATGCCTGTCAAGCTACCTATCTCCAAGCAAAACTCCTCGAGACGGCAACGGGTAGTTGGATTGCTATAGCGCATCTAGACCGCCAGCTTCACTGCATCCCATCATCACATCGCATCACCTTGCTGCATCACTCTCTGTGTCCTGCAGTATTTCTACAGCAACATCCATCCAGTTGCTGCCACATTTGACTCGTCTACTCATCGCTAGCATCTGCTACTAAGTTGCTTTCTGCTTGGTGGCTGCCACTGAGAGCACTACAACCGCACCTGGCTTGCTGGTGAGCTTCCACTACCCCTATCTATCAATAGACAAGCCGACTGACATGGTGTTTCCATGTTGCTATTGCCTAGTATCCCATTCCTTTGCATACACTACTGCATGTCCTGCTAGCGTACGTTACTTCTGGGCCCAGGAAATCGACGGCCCAGGATCATTCGACAGCTTTCGTCAGCTCCGGGTCAGATAATTTGCTCAACTATTCCAACACCTCGAGGCTCAATAATGAACGATGGTTCTACAACAGTACGGAAATTGTGAGCTTCTTCATTAGCTGCTTAAAGTTCCTAAACTCAATGGCGAATGCTGACCTAGATATTCGGTATCGTCAAAGCAGACATTGGCACACTCACTCTTTTCTTTTCTTTTCTTTTTCTTTAGGGGACTACTGGAACTCTGCATACATCAGGGTACGTGCTCTGTAGCGAACGGGTAGGGGTAGGGTCCAGCTCGCATCCTCCATCCTCCGCAACCAACCGCCTCCTCACGGACCTCCTTGTGATCAAGGCATGACTCCTTTCTGAGACAATGCCTGCTTAGGCCGGTCGATCATCAGAACTAGATTTGTCTGCCGATTCGACCTACCAACTGGGCTAACATGACAATTGGCCGTGATACCTTCCAGTCAAATCAAGATGGAATTTCGGGAGTCGCAAAAGTACAGTATATAGAACTTTGGATGAAAGCCGACCGCTAGTTCGCAAGGCTTAGTCCTGAACAATGACATAATGTCACGATTGTCCTCTTGCCAGGCAAGAAGTGGGAATGTTTAACTAATTTGGAATGGCACAAAGTGATAACATATTGGACTAATTGCTACTTGCTTTTTTTCTCGAACGCTGCAGCACGCGATCCTGCCGGTCAAATGGGAAACGACTACGGAGTATAACTTGCAGACTCACGGCGTCTAGCTCACGTACTGCACTCTGCTTTTCGAGACTTATCCGGCAGGCTAGGCTTTGGAACAGCCTCTCAAGTGGTGCGTGCGAGAATTTTCCTACACAGATGCGACAGCCCGAACATCTCTTTTTTCCACACGCCCTTTATAGACCCTTCTTGGCTTCTAGACAGCTTGCGCACTGGGAGGAGGTACAGTACCAACCCTTGGAAATAGAATGCTCTTCAAATACATCCTTCACTTTGCTGCATTGCCTATCGTTTCTACTGGGCCGTTGAGCGGACCGTATCCCTTCTGATGAGTATGCAGATGTGTATATGCATGACTCGGTTTACCCAATCAAGTAACCCAGCTTGTATAGACTACTTACGAATCGTTTGAGAAGCCGCTCGAAGCCACAACAGTTTCATAGCTAATTTTAATTAGTATGCGCAACGAACATGTCTCAGTTGATGAGACCATCGGGTTTGTACTAATCGACAAGCTGGGTGTCCACTTCAAGCAAGCGATGCTTAGAAACATCAAAACACCAATGCTGGAAATTACTTGATATCAGACTGCACCTAACGACCCTAGGGCTAAGTATGTCGCCGTCATTCCTCTTTTGGTTTAGCTGATTTGAAGCTAGATGTCCCATGGAAATCTCGAGTGGATTGCTGACACGCAGCAGTACTTCTGGGTACCTTGGGCTGCACCTCCGTGCTATTAGGATAAAGAGCTTCACATAAACCCTCTATCTTCAACGACTCGCAGTATCTGATGGCTTTACTGTTGGGCACCCGTCATATATCTTTGTCTTGCTCTAATATTACACCGCTTTGCATTCAAAGACCAATGCTGTGCTATGCCATACCACTCAATATTGCCCGACAATTGAGTTCGACGGTGCGCCGGCCCAGGCGCGGTCCGTTGACTGATTCCCGTCTTTTCCCTAGACTAGGGACTGGACAGACGGATGGAACCAACCAAATCATCAGCATCCACCAGAAACGTGCGTATCTGGCATATTAGAGACGTCATGGTCAGCCCTGGGTGTTAGCTCTGAATAAGACACTCATTTAGCCTGCCCCCTTCGATGAGTGGCCGCAAGCACTTACTATAAAGGACTGCTCGTTTGAATATCCATTTCGCATTACTGCATGCTGGCATGCGGTGACCAGTCGGCATCATGGGATAACCGCGGGTTTATCCTTGGAAATAGCAACAACCCGGAGATAGATGCTTCTCAAGGAGAAGCGCGAGGCACGGGCGGATCTGCAACATTGACATACATGAAGTCGTACTGCATTCAGCTTAGTCTAGTCGGGATATTGACGTACTACTGTACTGTTGTGCAGGATCTTTGACCTATCTACTCCGTATCTCTAGGCGAATCCATCGTGAGAGGACCCTGGCGATCCCACTATAGGTAGATTTCGACAGGACCCTGCTGGCGACATTGTTCAAGCTAGTACTCCGTACTCCGTACCTGAGCCAAACTGGGAAATTATATCCCCAGGACCAAAGAGTTCGACCCTTCAGCAAGCGCGCGGGTCGATGGGCCAAGATGCTAGAGGTTAGAGGCCAGAACACCTGGAGGCAGGCCAGCCTGAGCGCAAGATCATGCTCGTTCACCACCGCACCCCGTTATACTCCACAAAGCGCAGCCATCGTCAACTGACACCTTTGGTTGGCGCTTAATGTCCACCAGGCTGTACCAAGTGGCCTGTGCTATGCTTTGGTACGCATTTAGTCACGGATTTAATCGAATTTGCAGTGTCTTGTGTTCTGCGCATACGAATAGAATCCCCCTAGAAGGGGCTCCAAGCTCCTAGTCGATGGTAGATCTCCCGTTATCGGGCCGGCATAGATCACCACGAATCGTACGGAGTGCTTGGGTCTAGAGTCGGAAATGCGGTGAACTAATCGGGTCTTGTTGGCTCGAACCAGAGAAGGGGGTGCATGCGATGGCCACAGCGGCCGCGTTGAAAAAAGACGAAACAACAAGCGATTAGCAGCTCTCGGCATGATAATCGATTGGTGATGAATGTATGGATTCGGAGGGCCTCCGGAACTGACTACGTGAGCAGAAAGAATGCGACGGTCCATCACCAAACAATGGAGCGTACTCTTGGAGTATTGTCCCCGATTATGCATCAAGCCATACATGCCCTTAGTCTTGGACTGCTCAATATATGGCCCAGACTGTCAGCGATTGCGCCAGTACTCCATAGGCTGAACACGATTACTCCAGACCAACCGACGGAAATGAACAAGGCGATGCTCTCCGGGATTAACAAAACGGACTCAGTATCAAGATCAGGGCCTGCACGGACTATGATTTTCAATGCACCAGCCACCAGGTGCATACGGATAGCTAAGCTTAAGATGTTTGGGGATACAGGACAGGAGGCGAGGCTTTTGATGGGGACAAGCCATAGAGCATGTATGGCCCTACCGTACGGAGTACAGCTGTCTGATACTCCATGACTAGTATTCAGGAGGCCTGATCCTGGAATGCGTCCACTTCAGATTGGGAGCCCACGCCAACATCCAATGTTGAGATTCTATATGTACCAAGTGCTGTATTAGCGCAACGTCTGCAACACCAACTGACCATGGCCGGAGCAAATAGTCCACTTGTGGTAATTCGACAAGGCTATAGTCTGATGGATTAGCTAGTCTAGCAATTTATCAGGAATGGCCAACCTTGGTAGAGCATGGTCTCTCTTGGTTTCCCCAACGTATCTTGGATATGTATGTGAGACTGAGTGACAGCCAGCGAGGCTAGAGGTGGTCGATCCATCGGGAGGCAAGCCGAAGACGGGGACCTAACCTAGACCTCTGACAGGCATCCCATCCCATACTCTATACCCCAGACTCAAATGCTGGGGATAATAGACGAATGCCCATCGGGAAGCGGGGCTGAAGAAGAAAAACCATCCGACTTATGGTATTGAAAAGGAGAGGAAGGAAAAAGGGTAATGGATGACGGATGGTGGATTGACAAGTGGGGGAACCGTGGGGAGCGGTGTGTTGAACCTTTGATATGTGTGGATGGCCCAAGGCTTTTATCACCAGACAACACCATAGTCGAGGCGAGCAACGTGGGCTGCAATATCGAAATACCACCCTACGTGCCATAGTGCAGCGCCATCCCACTCGTCGACATCATAGCAAAGTATATTCATGCAGTTGTTTACGTACGTTGCGCAAATCCACCATTTGTCAACGGCCTCGACGGTTCCCAATCAGGTGTATCATTTACTTGGCACTTTGCTGTGCCTCTCGGAATTCGGTCTCTGACTCGCTCGGCACTTGGTCACCAGTTACATTACATTGCGTTGAATTCCTCTACAGAGGTACACATACCGTAACGCAATTACCATATAGGATATTCTGCCCATGCCAATTGACTGGCTTAGACGGCTTCTTCAAGAGGAACATCGTCTAACCAACGTTAGTCCCGTCCAAGCTCGTTCAAGCCCGTGGAGTTGATAGCCACGGTCTTGCAATCTGCAGGTGATTCGACGGCGGTTGAATATAATGAGACCATCTTCCTGGTCTCGTGCGTCGTCACGGGGCGATCACCAAGCTAGCGTTCTAACCCTTGTCCTATTCTCGACTTCCAAGATACGGTAACCCGTACTATCAATCAGCAGAATGATTGGACACGCTGTCAAAGATCGAAGATGCTACTGTATGTTACTGGCATGCATCCAACCCCCCCATGTCTCTTATGCCGAGATGAAGCGAAGTCTTGTCCCTGCACCTGGTGTGGCTGCACAGAATGCACAATGCACATGCGCAAGATTGCGTGTCACCAACCTTGCTTATCCTTTCTCGATCTTGGGGTTCTCGACGCTTTCGCTAAAAACGTTAGACATGGTTGAAGCCTCTAGCGTGCGTTGATATTCTGCAGCACTACTGTGATTCATGCATTGTACGACTCGCCCTTTTTTTTTTTGGTACAAATGTAAAGAGTGCAAAGAAACAAAGGGTTTCAATGTGGAATTCCATATGCACAATGTGCTCATAGACATGGACCCTGGATGCTGAGTATACTAACAGCTCGTCTCATGCACCTCGGTAAACTCGAGCGAGATACACAAAAGTGCCATGTCTTCGAGGCTTCAACGTCTCACCATACTGTCTCAAACTGTCTTATGTTGCGACTGGCTGGGAATGCCTAGGGGCATGAACAAGACATAGAATATAAGTTTAACAAAACCCTTAGATACTTGGATAATCGAACTACCCCATAGTCTTATCTTTTTAGGGGTCCTAACGTATATTGAGACTAGACTTTCAGACGTCTATACTAACTTGTCCTTTTTCTTTCTTCGTTGGGGTTGGCTGCTCAGCTCGGACCGATTTGATATTCATAACATAGACTACGAGATAGATTGATGTAAGGTACTTTAAGCTGGTATTGTGATGGCCTCTAAGCTAAGATCAGATATTCGTGCGAGTTGTAGCTACACATACAGAGTGGAGTGAGACATCTTCACAAATACCTCCTAGCCGCAGCCATGTAGCTCTAGGACAGAATAGCAACATTCTTGACATATAGGAAAAAAGAGCCTCCAATATAGATTCGCGACGTTACTTGCGCCGTGACACTACCTCGTCATCCCGTTCTCTGCTCTGAGGCTCTTCCGCTTCTCGCCCGAAGCTCATATGTCTTTCCTCCACGCGAAACGCAGTTCTGAAGCTGCTTGCACTGACAGGCGTCATTGTTGCGCTTCTACTTGGCGTCCGCGCTCCATCTCGGTTTGCTTTACGCAGCCTTTGTGTATCCACCTTGAGTCCCTGAGGCTTCTTGGCCCGAAATGTACCAGCAGAAGAGGGTTCGAATCCCGAAACTGCTCGAGATGGCGTTCGATTCCGAGGAAGTCGTTTAAGGGTGAGGTTCAGATGAGACTCGGATGGAAGTGGTGGTACTGGTGGCAAAGGTGACGAGAAGAGTGGCTCAGGGGCATCTTCGATGAAGTTCGTCCAGGTGACAAGGCTCTCTTTGCTCAGACGGTTCTCAAGAACAGAACGGTTTCGACTCGTACAGTCCCTGTTGATGGTGCTAAAAGACTCTCCGCGGGCCGAACTCTTCGGTGATTGTCTGCCTTGAATTTCGCGCTCTACTTTTTCTCGAAAGTACGCTGCCCGTTTCTCCTTCTCTCTCTTACCCTCTGCATGACCTGATGTCCATGGCGATAAGTAGGGTAGTTCAGGCTCATCGTCGTCGCCATCAAACGGCCGCCATGCCAATCGAGGGGAAGCTGGTGTTCGCGGTGTGGCTGGAGGGTGGTATTCAGAACGGACGCGTTTGCGGAAAAGGCCACCGATAGCTGAGGATGGTGTTTGTGGGACAGCTGTGCTGTGTAGCTCGGTCGGGGACGGTGTTCTGCGTATAGCCATGTCTGTCCTATCTCCAGAAAGGGGCGGAGATGAAAGGGGCGGAGATGAAAGGGGCGGAGATGAAAGGGGCGGAGATGAAGCACGGGTTGAACGATCAAACCGCTGTTTTGAAAACCGGTGTGTACTGCTGGGAGTGAGCGTTGCCCTTGGCCGCTGCTTGTCGAGCCGGTGAGACTGAGTAAAGTCTCTCATGACCGTAGATGGATAAAGCTGAATCTCTCCTTCGTCCACAATGCTGCTTCTTTGGAAAGACGCCTGCGTACAATATGCCGAACCAATTGACCTCTCATCCCGCGACATAATGTTGGCCCTTCGTGGTGTAGCCGTAACAGATCTCATCCAGTCTCTGGGGGTAAAACTTGGCTGATATTGGCTAGGCTTAGGTATGTCGGGCAAGCGTCTCGCTCGAGGGGTCGCGTCGTCTAGACTTCTACTGAGGTGCATTTCTTCGGGCTCTCGAAGAGGGTATTTGAGGCGCGTTTGGGTATCTTGCAGGTTAAGCATCATACCTGAAGTGGAGAATGTTTTCTTCGAAAAGTCTTCCCTAGCATGCTCCGGAGTGAAGCCCGAATGTTCTGTATTTTCCAGGCTGAAAGATGCTTTTGGCTGAAGTCTCCTTTTAGATTGAGTTGGTGTTATGATCGTAGAAGCTGAGCGTTGAAGGCCTCCAGACCCTGGGGTTGTACGTGTATGGCTTTGCAACTGATAGCCCAACCCACGCGGAGTGCGGTCCCCTTCCGTGAAAGTGCAGTCATCATCATCAGCTTCAGCTTTCGAGCCGCCTTCACGTTCGGCCGGGAAATGTGTTCCAAGCTTCTCAAGTGTGGATGGTATATTGGAACTCAATCCGTCGAACATTCTTGAGCATCTTCGGTCATCATCGGTGCTGGCTCTGGGTCTTCGTCGGCTGATATTCAAGGGCTCCGGCTGGAGTTCTGATATAATGGATTCGGTGTCGGTGTCCCATAAGTCTGCCGTAAGTCCCTGGTGTAGTTGACTGCTCGGGCTCGGAATTAATCGAGCCTGTCGAGTATCCTCCGAAAGAAACTGCCCACCAGACTCGCCAACAACTCGCTTGGTCAGGGTGCCAGGTGTTAATCGATGAGTTGGCTGGACTGCTATCGGAAAGCGAGCGAGCGGACTGCGGCCATGCATTGTAGTCGATGAAAGAGGAGTATTGACCACGGTATTGCCCTTGGACCTTGGAGTAGCAAAGTCTAGAACTGACAAGTCCTTCGTGCACACGCGTGACAGCTTCCTTGAGAGGGAGAGGTTTCCACAGTCATCACTTCGCCCATCAGTTCGATGCAAGTCTTCTGGAGGAACTTCTGCACCAACACTCTTACAAGGTGTCTGGGACCCTTGTTCAGGCTCTTGCCCGGGCTCTACCAGTGACTGCGGAGTGTCAGATATGATTGAATGACTCGTGGCTTCTTCAACCCCGTCGCTTTTGTCAGATACACGGATTGCGGCACTGACTTTCCGCTTGTCAAACGACAGGTCCTTGTTCAATGTACTGTCCTGCTCGTCTTGCTCATACTCGCTCATCGGTCGCCAGTCGTCGACTTCTCCTCCAGCTGGTCCTATAGTACTGTTAGCTGTTGATATACTCGCGTAGATCGATATATGTTTACCTTTGACTCGACGTGACAAAACGAAATCTCTTTCCCCGGGAACATCAGCGTCACGGTCTTCTCTACTCTCTTCCTCAGAATCCGGGGGCTCTAAAAGTTTTGATTCCCTCACATTGGGACGTGGTAGTTCTGTGAAGCAAGGTAGAAGAACAGGCTCGTTTCCGAGATGAAGTGATAGACGCATAAGACCGTTATAGTCGACTTCTGGTGTAAGCGTCGATACGGACTCTCCGTCAGAGTCTACTACATTTGGGCTCGTGATAGGTTCAATGGCCCTAGATACCAAACCTCGTTGAATATTTTTGGGAATTCGTGGAACAATTAGGAACTTTTTGTGATATTGTGTCCAATACCATTTCTGTTCGGGTTTTGGAAGTTCGCACTGCCGATTTTCTCGTTCAGATAAGGCCTTCTCGACCAGGTACATTCGACAGTACTCCATAGGCGAGAGGCGTGGTTCCATAAGTTGGCATTTGAGATTGGGATCATGCTCTGCTCCTGGGTTCGTCAGTACCGCGTCTGGCCCCCTGCCACTCTGTCCATGTCTAGGAGGCCATTTGGGGCTCTCAGGTAGGCTCGAGGATATAGTAGGTATCTCATAACCACTATCCTCCGAGTGCAAATGTCGATGGCCGACACCTGTGACCACGTTGGCTTCGGAAATGTTTCTGTTGAGCATTGGCCGCTGCCTTTTGTCCTTCGACTTGCGCGTTGTGGAAGCGCCCATGTACTGGTCTAGTGATTGGAAGGGCACACCATCCAATGTCAGGCCGTCAGCCTTGTCCGGTTGGTATCGCATTTTCTTCTTGATCTTGTTCAAAACGTTCGGTGTCAGGTGAGCTTTCAGCCTCTCGGGAATGTGTGGCAAAGGTGGTACTGGTGGCACGTCTTCCTTGGCCTCATCGTCGGTGTCGGGATCATACTAGAAATCTCGACTGTCCACTTCTCTGGGCAAAAGAAGTCCTAAGGTTACCTGCTCCATGATGGACATGTTTAGCTTCCGCGCAAAAGGATGCTGGAAGAATTCTGTCTTGGAGAGGTTATCGGGATAAGACAGAACAGGTGGTGCGCTGAAGTCCCGAGCAAACATAGCACCGTCTGTACTCGCGGGAGATATCTCTCGCCCCGGCATCCCTTTTAATAAAGGATGGAAAGCTACAGGGACCCAGGGAGTCGTGGGTTGCTGAGTATCGATTGATGTATTTGGAGTAAGGATATTGCTTTCGTCTTGCAGAGAACTGGCCAAGAGACTAGAATGGTGAGAGGCTTCTGCACCAGATAATATGGAGGAGTCAGCTGATATTGTCTGGTAAGATACAGTTGCCATTGATCTGCATTCAAGCTCATTCATGACTTTGAGACAGACATTCTCCAGCTTCTTGAACTCTTCAGTATAGCGCAGGAGAGCGTCTCTGGTTCGAGGGTAACCCGGAACATCGCACCAGCAGCGCAATTTCATTTCAATGATCTCCCGTCGATTCGGAGAGAAAGAGTCCTCAGACATTAGATGTTCGAAGATAGAAAATCGGACACTGTCGCGGAGACCTGGTGAATGTGGAGTTGGGTCCACGTCGTCTTCGTCCTCGAGAAAGACAACTGGAGGCACGAGTGCATTTAGTAGTGCCATGATCTGAGGAAGCTCCTTTCTCTGGTCAGCATCTTTGTTTAGTTCCTGGACGAGGACCTAGAGTAGTCAGTTAGTTAAGGCTTCGCCAATGGTATGCTAGGCACCTTACACAGGTTCTGAACCCGGCATGGAGATGTCTGAAGTTCGCAGTAGCAGTCCGATCCAGTTCTTCAACCACTTGAGCACTTGCTTCACTTGGTGTACCAGTTTCCATAGCCTTTCGGGTGGCCGCAAGAAGGCGAAGGCGGCGAATCTCCATTGCATCGAGATAGCCTAAACCATCCATGACGCGATTAAAGTCAATACCTCCGTCCGTGGGCTTTCGAAAGATGGTTGAAGCTATATACTTGGCATATTTGCGAGTGTTTGCGTCGTAGTCGACGCCTCTAGCTGCACGGATGGCCGGCCAGGCTTTCTGCACCTGGGTTTGGATAGCTCGGTCGTTATCGAACGTCAAAAGTCTTGTCTGCAACTGCTGCGCAAATCCACATTGGCGGGGGTTGAGTTCATCGCTATCGTCGTTGACCAAGTGCGTGAGGGCTTCAAGGCCGCTCCCTGACCACCAGGTTTCGAGCTCGGCAGCGTAGGGCGGCATAGTCCTGCGATATGGTTCCCAAAGCGACAATAGTGATGGTTTATAAGAGCAGAGAGAACATGATGTGTAAGGTCAAATGGAGCGAGAAGATAAAGTATTGGCAAAAAGCTTCTGCTCAAGAATGACTCCGTAGAAACCGCGATTTTATGGCGACTGGATGATGGAGAGAAGATTCACAGAGGTTGCCAAAGGCTTAAACTGCCCGTTGAAAGGAGCCAAGGAGCCCCGCCGTTTGCAAGATATTTTTTAGGCAGAGCCTGTTGGTGTTTGTTTGCCCAACTCATGGCGAGTGTGATATGGAGTTCTGCCACTGCCGCCTCCTTCCTTCCGTGAATAAGGTGGCTATGAACAACCGCCATGACTAAATGCGGATTTGGATGAACTCTAGCAGTTCAGAGGCTATGAATCCAAAGGGATAGTGGATGAACTGATGGGATGGTGATAATCGGGTTTGGAGTTGATGTTTAGGTACCAGGTATGCAGTAGCTAATGAGGTCATTTTAGAACCAAGAACGAACAAAAAACCGATTAGTGCAGCTTGTTACGGATAGTGACATGCATCGCAGGCCCCTCAGGTGGGTCAGAAAATTATAGGGAATCTTGCTCAAGATGACAGAAATACGAAGAAATTCACACCACATTTTTCAGTGTAACTCTGATCAAGTGTTTATATCCAACGTCTCAACGAGAGCTTGGGTTCCCTATCTTTTCCTGACCCGCCTGCTCCTCTAGCCCCTGTCCTGCTGAGTCTCCACCTGGTTCCGTTCAATTGACGAGGCCTCCTGCATTCCCCGCTAAAAATCATAGTCATTTGGGTGCTAGCATCGAAAATAACGTTCCTCCACAGAGATTACAGGGGAGCTTCTGCAGCTGTCGCCGAGGATCTGGACTGAAAGTTTGCATGCCAAGGCCAGTCACAGCCAGTTTCAGAGCAGCTAACTGTCACTGGGTGGCCCCCGAATCTGTCTGACGCAGCGCAATCAGGAACATGAGCTAACTTTGTTTCGAGCCGAATTAAACCAAACCAAGCTTGAATTGGCTCGGGCAGTCCTGAACGAGCTGGAGCGGGCAGTTGTTTGGTGCCACGAAGCCCACCAGTTTTTCTACTACACTACCTACACACTCCCTTCCTTCCTTCATTTCATTTCTCTCCTTTGTTTTGCAGGCATTGGTGTAGCTCTCGATAGCCTCAATCGACACGTCAATTGACCTGTGGACCTGTTGATCACGCTCTCAGTGAGCCTCAAATTTTAATAATTATGATTCTACGGCATTCAGGGCGCCTGGTGCGTCGCCTCAACCAACCTGTCAGCTCCTGGAACTTGGCACGTTCAGCTGGCCCGCAGATCCGGCATTGGGGGCCAAGTTGCACAAATACCAAGATTGTTAGCAGACTCCGGTTCTCGGCTCAGACTGGTGATAAGAAAGGTATGCAGACCAACAACTCCTCTCTCTTATTACGCAAACGTTGCCAGTACAGATTACATACAAACCCAATACTACACGACTCACCATCTTGAGACTGAAATTGAACCAATTTTAACATAACTCACAGATAATTTCTCCAATGACAATGCTGAGACCCAAAAAGGCCAAAAAGGGCCAAAGTCCTCTTCAGAACCCTCACTTCTGGCCAAGATGTTGGAGTCTGCGGCTACAACGTTCGCATCTATCCTGGTTTTAGGTCTAGGCTTCGCTGGCGCAGGCTACATCTATCACAAGTTTTACAAGATGCTCGTTCTTCAAAAGATGAACCGTGCTTTTGAGCCCGGTGATCCTGTTCTTGAGTTGGCCGCGATTGGCAAAGATGTTCCGCATCAACCCGGTGGTACAAGCGAACACTGGATATTCCGTCCTGAGCAGCAGCGGGTTGATGATATTGTTATGGGACGCGTCGCTGGGCACTACCACCTTTTGATAGGCGATAAGGGTTCTGGGAAGAGCAGCATGCTCATCGATGCCATGCGCAAGAACGACGGCGATGGTGTTGCCATGTTTGAAGCACACGCAGACCTGGAGATATTTCGTATCCGTCTAGGAAAGGCCCTCGACTATGAGTTCCACGAAGATTACATTGGAGGATACTTCAGTGAGAGGGGTCCCCGCGAGACAACAGCCCTGTTGGACATTGAACGTGCCCTCAACAAGTTGGAAAAGGTAGCCATGACGAAGCGTAGAGAAAGGGGCAAGCCTCTGGTAGTAATTGTTAACCAGATGCACCTCCTTCGCCACAACGATGACGGCCGAGATGTCATTGAGCTATTGCAACAGCGGGCTGAACAGTGGGCTGCCGCCAACATTGTCACCATGGTCTTCAACTCGGACGATTATTGGGTTTACGAGCGCCTCAAGCAGCTAGCGACCAGGATGGAGGTTCTCGCCGTTACCGATTTACCTAAACAGCAAGCTATATCAGCTCTTCAGAGATACCGCCAAAGGTACTGGAAGGAGCATATTGATGATAGCCTTCTCGAAGACGTCTACGAAAGGGTTGGCGGGCGCCTGAGCTTCCTCAATCGAGTAGCAAAGAGCAGTGATATGCTCGGAACCTGCGAAAAAATCAAGGAGATCGAGAAGAAGTGGTTTTTGAACCAGTGTTGGATCCTCGGTATGGAGATGGACGATGATGTCATGGACCAACAGAAATGGGCTGTGAGTTTGAGTAGATACTCCTTCTATTTGAAACATGTGACTAACGGACATGTAGGCTGCTGCTATGACTTTGGCCAAGGCATTGGTCGATAAAGAAAACGAAGCATCAGATCATGAGAACTATGACCCTGTGTCCGGGCATATGCTTCCGACGTACCCTTTCCATATTGCTCAGCAGATCATGACGCGTTGTGATTTTATCCGGGACCTCGATAGTCTCAACCTCTTCAGCATTACCAGCGAGGCAGATGTTCGAGCAAGCAGTGTACCAATGCACCGAGCTTTTAGGGAAATCTGTTCCGAGCCTGGCTTTGATAAACATCTGGAAGGCACAATGCAGAGAATCGCTGACATCGAGAGTTTGGGCCGAACTCGCGAGCTTGTGGCGAAGGATCTGGTACTTGGTGGCCAGTATGAGATCGAGCGCAACCGCCAGGGCATCACAGTGAAGCTGAAGGAGGCAGAAAAAGAGGAGGATGATTGAATGCACTAACGCCCGCCTTTAGGTTATCTCTAAAGTGGCAAAGAGTAATGACGCCGGTCTTAATGTTTGGGATTGTCCGGTCATGTCATGTATGATTGATCGTGATGAGGTAGATGGACAGGCGCGCAGGTGAATGGATGGGGTGTTTTTGCGTATTGATAAAGCGACCTGTACAACAACTGACTAACATAGAATTCCTTGACACATGTCGAAACAACATTGTACGATCCTGTACTATCTCATATTTCTTAGATTACCTAGATAACATTGACATTATCACGACTTAATAGCTTGTTGCGCAACGAACATCACTTGGCTTCTCTTCCATTCAAGTGCCACAGGTGAATAGTGGCGCTCCGAGCGGTCACGTGATTATGTCTTCGTCACGGCAACGCGACCCGAGAGCAGTAGCCAGCCATCTCTAGGTTAACCGCGTTGTCAGTTTTTTTCGTGACGCCCCACACCTTCTTCCAATTTCACCTTACCCTACACGTCTCCCATCTCGCGTGCTCTCGACGAGAAAGAAGCTATCGTCGCCAACGAGCTCATCGATGTCATCCAACGGCACCGGTGGAAGCAAGTGGCCTGATTTCCGGCTCGCGTCGACCCTATGGTCTCTTATGGGCTCGCAATCCAACAGATCAGATAAGCAAAACAACAACGACCGCGCAGCCGATCACGGCCAAGACGACGAGCAGCAGCACGAGAACGAACACCAAAACGAGCATTCGAACGAGCTAAATCAGTTACCTGAAGTGGCCCACGACAAAATGGATACCGAAGACCAGTCAATTGATGGCCTTGGGGGGTTCGATAACTATGAACACGATGCCCAGGTTGGCGAAGAGGAGGGCGGCCAGGACCAAGACTTTGGCGCGCTGGAGATGTTCGACAGCAATGCGACACAAGCTCCCTACTCGTCGGAAGCCAACAACGCGTCTTTTGATGATAAAGCACCCGAGGCGCTCATGTCAGAGGAAGCACCTTCCTCTCAATCTCGAAAGAGCAAACGCGACAAGAAGGAGCGCAAACGAAAAGACACAAATGATAGCGCATCGCCCCAGCTGCCGACCGATGATGACTCGTCGCGAAAGTCCAGAAAATCCAAGAAAAAATCTACTTTGCCAGTCGAGATTCCTGATAGCCTTATCGAGAATGCTTCTTCGAACATGTATCAATCTCAACCCCCTGAAATTCCTGCTGCCGATTTTGACGAGGAGGCCCCCGCAACTCAATCGAAGCGCAAACGCAAGCCATCCGACTCCGCAGACGGCAAACAACGCAAGAAACGGAGATCCCGTGACCAGGGAACTGACTCCGAAACTCAAGAGTTTGTGCCAGGAACCCAAGAAGGTGACCAAGCTGCGTCATCCCAAGAATTAGATACTCGTTCTTCTCAAGCTGCCTCCTTTTTACACACTAGAAACGCGTCTCAGCAGGGTGCCATCTATGATGTCGTTTCAGATGAAACTCCAAACTCTCCTAGTGCTGCACGCCTTGAGGTTCGTGACGCTCGATCAAGGGAAGGCAGCGCCGCCCCTGACGTGATGGACGTGGACGAACCAACCGTGGAGGATGACCAAGGTGGAGAAACTGGACAGACCGGTTTCTTCGCAATTAACGGGTCTGAAAACTCAGATCACCAGGACGTCGAGCGGATGGCTAGAGAGGCATGGAATGAGCATGTTAATGGCCAGCCTCAAGCCAACACTCAGGAATCGGCACATCCTGAAGAGATGGAGGTGGATATTCCCACATCTGCGCAGCGTCCTCAAACAACCCATGATGTGTATGATGTCCCCGGAAGCCCAATTCAATCACAAAACCCGCCCAGCGCCAGTGCAAAGAAAACGCGTTCAGCCAAGGCGAAGAAAGCCAAGCCCACATTCTTCGATAAATCGCCTTCTCCTGAACAGGATGGCCCATTGCCATCGCCTTCTGCCATGACACCGATGCCCCGAAAACGTGCCAAGAAGGCCTCCAGCCGTAGAAAGTCTGAGGCCAATCGTGCCCTTTCGTCTCAGAATGTGCAGGACGGAGATGACGATGAGGCTGAGGACGGCAGTGCCGCAGGTGGACGCCGAAACCGAATGGCCGGTTACACTCAAGGACGATTCAACGATGTAGAACTCGGCCGTATCGCACAGGCCGTTGAAAGCTATCGTGTTGAACACAGCATGGACCAGCATGAGTTGAACGCCATGATTCACGCCGCAGGAGGTACAACCGCTGGTGACGAGCATGCCGCTCTTTGGGCACGAATTTTCGCAACCTGCCCGGACCGCCACCGACAAAAGATTATCAACATCACTCGAAAGAAGTTCCACAATTTTGTTGCTCGCGGTACCTGGACCAATGAGCAGGATACCGAGCTTCGTGACCTTATTGAGGTTCACGGGACGAAATGGTCCAAGATTGCGGGTATCGTCAATCGTCATCCTGAGGATCTTCGAGATCGTTATCGCAACTACATTGTCTGTGGAGATTCGCAACGAAAGGATACTTGGGATGAAACCGAGGAGGGTAACCTGACCCAGTACGTGATGGAAGCGATGGCTGCCATTGATGAATTGAGACGCATTCAGCCATCCCGTGAGCTTCTGAAGAAGCCCTACGAGGAGCTCATTGACTGGCAAAACATCAGCGAGCGTATGGAGAGAACTCGTAGTCGACTTCAGTGTATCACCAAGTGGAAGGCCATGAACATCAAGACCCATGGGAAGGATAAACTAGTGTCCCACGCGCCTGACGCATCTATTTCCTTTCGCCTGGAGAAGGCTCGTCGACAGATTGCCGCCATGCCTGATGAAGAGCGCTATCGTATGGTGATGGCTATTTCAGGCTCGTCCGCACAAGTCGAATCCAAAATCCCCTGGCAGAGATTGGTTGACAAGCAGTTCCGCAACAGCTGGCATCGACCTACACAAATGCTTTTGTGGCGACGCCTGAAGCATATGGTTCCCGGATCGGAACAGAAGAGCGTGCGAGACTGTGCACAGCATCTTCATGATATTTATGGCCAGACAGGCGAGCTTCCAAATGTTGATGACAGTCTCTTCAATGATGCCGAGGAAATGGAGTTCTTGAACACCATCCCTACCGCCCACGCTCCTACCAGCAGCGCACCTACAAACGGCCAGAACAACATGAGTGCCGAATTTGTTGACGAGGCTGATGAAGAAGGAAATGAACATCAGGAGAGTGAATACCCCGCCCCTGATGAGAACATTCAACCCGACCTGCCTATCGCACCCATGGAACACTTTGAGTCCGCTCCTATGGCATCAATGGACCCAGTAGCCCCGGTTGCCGACCTGGCGCCTATGGAAGCCGCCGAAATGGTTGACCCAGCCCTTTCTGCAGAGCCTGTAGAGCCTGCGGAGGCCATCGAAGATACACCACTCGAGGAAGAACCGGCTCCTATCGTCAAGCCTACCGATACCCCTGTGTTCACTGAGCCTGCTCCCCCAAGGCTACCCGTGTTGCAAAGAGAACAGGCATGGGCAAGGCAAAGGCCCCCAAGCCCCCTCGAAAGGCATCCGCTAGATCTACTCCAGTCAAACCCACGCCCAGCAGGCGTTCCACTAGACGTGGCGCTGCCGCGTCTCAGGACCCTATTGAGGATGATGGAGAGGCTCAGGCTTCTGCCGCCGCAGAGAGTTCTGAGGTTGATGAGGCCCAAACACGCAAGCGAAAGACACCTAGCAGGTTTCGATCCACTACCGCCGCTGCAGTCCCTAATAATGCCGACGATTCCGACAGTGTGATGGATGACATGGAAGACATGCCTGCCCGTATTATTTAATGGAACTACATGACTTTCAACATGGGAGAGAAAGGGAAAGACGGATATAGCATAAAAGGGAAGTTGAAGAAATGCCGGAGACGTTTCTGCGCATATATTGTTATCGTATTGGCCTCACGGTTAGAGCCGTCGTGTACTATCAGCACTTATACGAGTTAATTCGAGGTAGCGGGAGGACGTTGAAGTATATGGATGGTGTCGGACACCATGGTTTATAGAGAAAGGAGTACTATTAGCAATTGAGCATTATCATCATCAAATAATCACGGTGCACGCTGAAGGGATGTTCAGGGACCAGAATTAATGTAGTGTGTTATCTACTCCAGCCATGTACTTCATCGTAATTCATAAGCCAACGCTTTTCATAGTGCCAGTGCTGCCCTACTTTTGGGTGCAGAGCAGATGACAAATATTTTTCCTACTCCAAACTCCTCCTAATGTTTTCCTTGTGCAAGTCCACTCAATCCACCGAATCTATAACAGACATTGGTTCTTTAGCGAATCTCGGGCTCCCGCATGAAGTCGGGAATCGTCAGTCCTCCCTCACCAGGCTCAAAGTGAGTAGCGCCGCTGCCACCAATGTCCGTGACTCTGTCCATTAGTTCAAGGATATCGTCGATAGGATTGCCATCGCGGCCGGGTCCAAGAGCGGAGTCATTGTCGAAGGCGTGAATCTTGATGCCTCGGAGATGAGTGTCTTTGCCGTTCTGGTGGTTCTCAAGAATCTGCATCTGCACAACCCAGGCGACGAGGGTGTTTCCATCAGGGTCGCCACCGGCGCCGGCAATGGGAACCTGCTGCCAGCCAGAGGGGTTTTCGAGGGCCATGGTAGCAAACTCAATGAGGTTGTTCTCGCTTGTGCCGGCCTTGAAGACAACCTTAGTAGGGGTGTATGATTCGTCTTCATTGAAGTCGACGTAGAAGCGAATGTCGCGGATGCCAACCCGCTTGGTAAAGTACATGGTAAGCTTGTGGGGCTGGGGTCCATCGGATCTGATATGTGTAAGTAGAGGAAATCTGTGAGCGGATGAAGATGAACTTACTGCCAGAAATGTTTTAGATCATCACTCTTGAGCTGCTCGACGCCGTTGCCGGGCTTGTGGCTGCTGACTGTAAAGCGAGCGAGGTTTGAGATCTCCTTAAGGCCAGCGGTGGCCGGATCGAAGGGGGAGCAACATCCAAGGCTTGGTCTTGTTCGCCAATATCTTCTTCCTCGTCGTCCATGTCTTCCTCGTCAATGGAGTTTTCATCTTCGTACTCTTCGGGAGAAAGAGCCTCTTGGCCGACTTCTTGCTCGACCGCACGGTCTCCGGTGTATGGGCTGGGAACCTGGGGAGGTGGGCCAGCAGGTGTAGCTAGTACACGACCTCGATTTTGCAGAATGCTCTCGTCAGGCTCAGAGCTGGAGCCGTCGGAATCAACGGGAGGCATACTGAGACGAGGCCCGTCGACAGGGGGTGCAGCTAGGAAATAGTTAATCGATTGTCGAATTTCTTCAGCCTGTTCCATATCATTTTGAAGATCTGCAAGTTGCTGGTCAAGGGTGGCATCGATGTGATCAACAGCCCGCATAAAAGCCTCCTCGTTCTCCTTGTCCCCATCTTCCCATACGGGAAGAGGTCTGATTGTTCGGATACGCTCACAGAGGAGAGCACCGGTGGTCTTCTGAAAGGGAAGTTCACCGAGGGGTACTCGCTTGATACGGTGATCAGGATTGATACGACGAAGGCGAGGGGTGCGAGGGTTGAAGAGGCGACGACGAGAAGGCATTTTTACTGGGAAAGTAGGGTTGTTCGGGTATAGATGAAGAACAAGGATACTAATGAAAGAACACGCTGAAGGATAATTGCTGCAGGCAGCGAAGAAAGAGATTGTAATGAAGATGGGAATGTATGGAAGGATTGATGGGGGACTTAAAGAAATTGTGTGTAGTTAATGAAGATATCAGAGATGTTGCAGAGTGCACGAAGTAAAGATTTGTATGGTGTTGAGGGAATAGGATCAAATAGCTCAGAGTCAAACGAGGAAAGAGCTTTTGACATGAAGCGAATTGGCTGCCTATTGATGCGTTGAACAATAGAAAACAGTTGCATTGCATCACTTGACGCCAACCGGCTGATACTGCCACTGACACTGCCAGCACTGCCAACGACTGCAAACACTCGAAAGTTCCGATCGACAGAACAGCATGACATTGCCAGTAAATGGAGAATAAGGAACACTCAGGACCAGGCATCAGAATTTGTTTACTTACCTCTATAGAGTCGAAATGGGTTTGGAGGTGGTGCTCGACGACGTCGTTGGTCGGGAGGTTGATCAGGTGTTCGATGAAGCGGAGGACCGTCTGGGGTTATCAGAGCACCAGCAGGCGAGGCTCCTTGAATTGGCTGTAACCTTGTGGTAGGGCCGCTTGGAGTTGCGGCGATTTGGGGAACTGGAGATGAGGCTATCTCGGATGTAACGGGTCTTGGGCTCGAAGCCGTATTTGCATTTGCACGCGTGTTTGCGTTTGCATGTGTAGCAGCTACATGACGGGCTCTTCTCGAACCACGCGTGATATCCATCTTGTCTAAGTTATGGCAGATACCTACTCTGATTAATACTGGCAGTGGCAGTGGCAGCTGTCGCTATAAATGATACCTGGCTAACACTGGCGATAATGGCATATACAACTAACCCCTCTATAGTCAAAATAGGCGCGGTCGCGGTTGGCATTGGAACCATCCAGTATCAAAAATGCGATGTGAGTGGCCAGCTGGACGCGCTATCACGTGGCATCTATTTCCGGTGTCATCCCCTGTTCCCCTGTTCCTCTGTTCCTGTTCCCCACGCTCAGCTCTCAAACTGGTCCAAACCTTGGCCGTGCACCATCCTTGTCAAAATGATGAAACATGATCACCAGCTATTGCATCCTCAAGAAAGGAGTGTCGAGGTTGAGCAGTCAATGCTAGCTAACTATCAATCTGCAGAGTAGCAGAGTTGCTAAATCCAATGCCGCACAGCATCTTCCATCTTGACATCCGACAATTCTTCTTCCAAGGCTTCAATGAATGCCGATCAGTTCTATTTTCCCCTCAACTGTCCGTACCAACTCTAAAGTTTCCTGGTTTCTTACTGCAACTCACAGGGTCCTATCTTGACTCCACTATGGAACCGATCCAACCTCTTTTTTCAGGGCCCCCACTCCCAAAAAGAAACCTTCCAGAAAATCTTGGTAGGGATGTAAGCCATGAGGGCAGTTCTCGAGTCAATTGCCAACTTTGACAATTGACTTTCTGGTGGATACCGTCATTACCCTCCTTTTCAGATCTGCGAGCTGAGTTGTTACTATTGCTGCGCCGCTCACTGACATGGAGCAGGGAGGTTATATCGGGACACACGATGACGAATGCACAACACCATGCCATTGCTTCCGAATGATCTTCGATCCTGTTGCATTGAAACAGAATGATACTTCCTTTTAATCAAAACGGAAAAATTGGCTGGCCATCCCTCCAGCCTCCCCACAACGACGCCTTGACCATGCCTATACCCGTCCAACGTCCAGTCTTGTGTACCTGACACTAAAGCACAAAGGTGGTGGTTTACGGATTATATGGCCCGAGACTAGGGATCTGAGATTGACCGGGTATGCCGACATCACTCCAGCTCTTGCTCTAGCAAATATAGAACGAGCCATGCAGACAATCGTCTGGTTTCGTCCTCTGGTGCAGAGGCTAACGACATGAAACATCAGCTTATATGGCCTTTGCGTGCAGATGAAATTTCTTCTCGCCGTTGGCTAGTTACGTTTGTGACATGCACGGCCTACGTGTTGCCCTTTTGGCTTCAGTCGTGTGGGCCTTATCGCCAGCCTCATCTACAGCCATCATCCCAGCTCCTCGGTATACCACACGCCTCATCTTACTCGTCTCGGTGGCAACGATCCAGGCTCTTGGTCCGAGCCAAGCCCATCGTTAAGATCTTTGCCTGTTGGCGAAACGTCATTACCGTTTTCACTTAACTACCGGCCTCTCCGCTCGCCACGTCGGCCCGCTCATCTTCAGGGTCCTCCCATGAAGCTGGTCCTTCATTGTCTCTCGCAACATCCAAGCTTTGGGCCCCTCACTTTGCTTCTGTCCGTCTAAGTCGACGCTTCCATGTAGTCTGTCTCAGCTCTGTCGGTTCTTATTCGCCATCAATGCACCCTGGCACCTCAGCTTCTTCCAGTGCTCAACTTACATACCCACCATCAGTACCAGTCCGAGCGATGTCATGAGCATGGGTAGCCTCAGTAAATCAGGGTAACGGGACACCTGGTGAGCTTTGGTGAGCCCTGATGATCCCTGGGTTCAGCCTCGTAAATGAGACTCCCATCAGCATAAATATCTAGATATGTCGACCGCTTCTAGCAATAATCAATCTACAATCAATCTCAATCATCCTGACTACTTCTCCAATAGCAAAGACGGAGTCTCACCCTGGGATTTGATCTAATTCTGCCGGATGTACGGACATTTTGATCCTTTACCTACTATTGAAACAACCCTCACATCTCCAACTCAATCCAGCATGTCCTCATCAATACTCAGCCGCTCGGCTCGCAACACGCCTACCATGGCGGGATCTGCTTTCAGTCCTCCTGGTGAACCCTCCGCCGCTGCTAGCTCTTCCAGTCAAGAGAGGGTTCCATTCATGAGAGAGAACTCTCCCGAGGCTGATACCCTACCTTCAAACCCAGCTGCCACCCCAGTTGTTACCCACGGTGACAACATCCCATTCAACCGGACCTCGGAGGCTGATACTGTGGTGCCTCTTCAACCTGTCATCAGCCAGGATGCCACTTCATTTCGCCCCGGCTCTCGTACAGGAAACTTTGTCACTCCCAGAGCCACCCGTTTCTCCCAGGACGGCGGAGAGCCTGTTCACTATTCAGGTTCTGTTAAGTCCAACCGACGACGCCCTCGTGAGCGTGATGAGTACGACTTTGATCAAGCTGCCGACTACCCTAGCCAGAGCGACTACGAACGTTACTGGCGCACAGAAAGCCGCAATGATCGTGATCGCTACGCTGGTCGAAGAGGCCCTTACCCACCTCCCACATTCATGAATCGTCGTCGGGTACCGCCTCATGATTCAGACGATGAGTTCTACAGTAGCGATGACCCTCGTATGCCTCCCAATGGTGGCCGCAGGATGATGGATGAGGAGATGGGTGCTTATCCCGCCCGACCCTCTCACCTTCACCGCAGTTCCACTCTCAATGGCTTTAACATCACCACAGGCAAGCTCGAGTGGAACAACTTGAGTCGCAAAGAGAAGTCCCAAATCATGCGCTTACCCTTGACTCAATGGATGAACTCAAACTTCAAGAACCATTTCGTTGCCGGTATCGGAGAGCTTATCGGAACCACCATGTTTCTCTTCTTCGCTTTTGCTGGCACAGAGGTTGCCAACATCCAGGCCGAGACCAACAACAGGACTACCACTGGAGAGGCCACCGGTGGCCTCAACGTTTCTAAGCTCCTCTACATCTCCATCATCTTTGGTTTCTCTCTCATGGTCAACGTCTGGGTATTCTTCCGTATTAGTGGTGGCCTCTTTAACCCTGCTGTCACTATTGCTATGTTGATGGTCAAGGCCATTAGCATGACAAGAGCTATCTGCCTGTTCCTTGCACAAATCCTAGGATCCATGCTTGCTTCTGTTATTGTGCGTTACCTGTTTCCCGAGACGTTCAACGTTCGAACCACTCTTGGAGGCGGTGCATCTCTTGTCCAGGGAGTGTTCATCGAGGCTCTACTCACTGCCGAGCTGGTCTTTACCATCTTTATGCTTGCTAAGGAGAAGCATCGAGCTACATTCATCGCTCCTGTCGGTATTGGTCTGGCTCTGTTTATTGCTGAGATGGTTGGTGTCCAGTTCACTGGAGGTTCGCTCAACCCCGCTCGAAGCTTTGGTCCCTGTGTCATTACTGGTACCTTTGACTCGGAACACTGGATCTACTGGGTTGGCCCCTTTATTGGTTCTCTGATCGCTGTGTGCTTTTACTGGTTCATCAAGACCCTCGAGTACGAGATGGCCAACCCTGGTGCTGACGGTGACGATCTCAACGACCCTACAAAGAACCCCGAGAAGCGAGCCGAGGTCCAGGCTACTACTACCAAGATCCCTACAACCGCCTTCGGCGGGGGCAAGACTCCTTCGATTCTTAGCTAGGCGTAGGTTCATGAAGCACGATTGCTATAAATGGAGACGACATGGACATATTCCATCAACGATTACATGATGAAGGATGATGAACATCATGATACTTCATGAAGATGATTTCATGACGCGACAGAAAGATCGAATACGCAGAAGAAAGATATGTATGAAAATACAGGCTTGGATTTGGTTTAAATACTACGCAATTGATTTGGAGTTCAGGATTAAGGTGTGTTTGGCGTATTGACTACATGGGGTCCAACACCTCTAAATGATCGAGTATATATATAGCTTTAGATAGAGAGGAATCAAATAAGGTGTCTGATTATGACCTGTTTACACAAATCATCTGCTTTAAGTGAAATTTGTCTTGTTTTTGCTCTGAGGAGGGGATTGGCAGGACTGCGACCTACTCGCAATAACGTCAACAATAAGGACCTGATACCTCTGCTGTCCAGTTCCACCAAAGAGAGATAAGTAGACATAATACTTATGATGACATAACGAGACTCCACAGCAGTCACATAGAAAGAGGGAGGCAATATAATTGTATGAGCGTTTCCACATGTAGATCTAGCAAGACAGCAGTTACATTCCAAATAGTTTCTGGTTCCATTCACTCCAGATAGGCTTCTGCTCATGTATCCAACGCCATAGTAGTACACATATGAAGAATTTCTTTCTCATCGAGTGCGCCTAATATATCGATCTTCGCTTCCATGCTCATTACAATATCGTTTGTTGTTGTCGAATGCGCTGTTGTCTCGCTCGAGCAGTACTCAGGAAGAAGCACACCAAAAGGTATGACATGCAGAAGGCGATAACACCGCCTAAACCGCCAAGTATAAATCCAGCACCGGCATCGCGGGAGAAGCCTTTGGTGAGGCCGTCGACTGGCTTAGGAGTTTCGATGTTCTCGAGAGAAGGCATGGTTGTTGTGGTTGCTAGGTTGTCTCAGGATGTGATATGGTGAATCTCTTTTCGGACTCTATGTGCAGAATGTCTATTTTCTCTGCCCACAGTACTTGAGGTTAGGAGATATCTTCTTGTTATAGTAGAAGGTTGTGTTGGGAGGCTCACAGATGTAATTTTATATCGACTCGAGTCTTGGGATTTCTTTAATCAAACTAGAAAGTCTTTATTTCAAGGAAACAGGGACATTAGTTGTAGTTATAGTAGGATGATTGTTTTGTGATGAACTGTGAAAATGGTCACTCCTGTGGTGTTTGTTTGCAGATAGTTGACAGTGACTGTCAGCTGGTAGTTCGAAACGAGTGAACAGCCTACTCGAGAAAGGTGAATGAGGCAAGCCCAAATTCTCCGTTTACCTCACAGAAAGGTGTTCATTTATTCATTCATTTGCATAGGATTGACCAGTGGCAGACTCCCTATTCTCAGGTGCAAGACAGTATTCGGCGATTAGTATACTCAACATTGTTGCCCTATCAATGTAGCTACAATTTGTTCACGTCATCTTCTTATAGCTGTTCCATGCACATCGTAAGCGACCTTGGACATCCCTTATATTCTCAAACCTAGGTGGAAAGAGCACTTATATCTACGGAATATCGATGTAGCTGAAGTCGGAGGAAGAGATATTCTCATAACAATAAACATTC
This sequence comes from Fusarium avenaceum, assembly GCA_025948275.1. NCBI lineage: Eukaryota > Fungi > Ascomycota > Sordariomycetes > Hypocreales > Nectriaceae > Fusarium > Fusarium avenaceum. Next base: position 1,050,914 of record CP109670.1, on the reverse strand, counting down.
GTGTTAAACCTAGGCTGAAGGCCTGAGCAGCCTCTAGTTACCTTATATGCAGTCATATAGACATCAAATCAGCGAGTTCTTGATAGTGATTGAGATACAATTGGCCACAAGACAATATAACCATTCAAGATGCTGCGCCTCTGTCGCAAGTCTTACGAGAGTACTCAAAAGGATCGACTTGCATGAGCTCTCCCAAGAAGCTCTGTAAAGCATTGTCTTCATTAACCCCCTCAAATGCCGTGAATTCTCATCAGAGGTCATGTTTAACTTACTAGTTCGATTTACTAGCTTGAAGATACCTACACTTTCAAACTCGAGCGATCCAGTTTCTTGTTGGATACATAAATATGAGACAAGACGTAGTCGCTATCTAGCTGGTGATGTATGTCTATCTCCCCAAAATATGGCCATGGTGTTTAGTAACATATATCGAAAGAAAGATATTGCTTTCAACAAGCTCACAAAGCAAGCCCCGTTGGCTCAGTGGTAAAGCGTATCACTAGTAATGATAAGATCACTGGTTCGATTCCAGTACGGGGCATGTGACTTGATCTTTTGCCTGTGTCAGCAGCATCAACTTTTTTTCCCACCTCTTTCTTTTTCTTGGAAGCCTTGCGTGGTGTCCTGGCATACTCATGAGATGTTGGCTTATGGTGTATTCAGCGCCGTTTGCACAATTGCCTTTTCTTTTGTGAACTTCCTTCTACCTGATCATTGTACCGCTGTCCAATCACTCTGAGAGGCCGGTCAAAAGAACGACCTATTATCTTGCGCATGAACCAGGTATATTCGTAAAAATCACTTAGTTGGGATACTTGATTTCCTTTCTTTTTAACGGGATGACCGAGGCTTGGCGGGACGAGTGATCTTCTTTGAAAGTCTTCTGTAGATATCGTGGTCATCTTACCCTGAACCAGAACCTCCAGCCTCGTGTCATGCTCACGTATTTAAGAACATAGTCCATATGGGCACTATCGAGCCACATACTGTTCCCGAACAAGGAGCTGTGTGATATGTCTCAGTTCACTATTTCCGACTCAAACTCAAAGGAACCGTGATGACTTCATGAGAACCACGATACACGGTGTTTCATCCTGGTCAAAAAGCGGAGAGTATGGTCAATGCAATTACAGAGATCGAACACGACAAGAGCAAGGAGTGAAAGATAGTGGAACTATCATTAAATTTCTATCGATCCTCGTCTCATAAACCAATTTGGTTCACGCCTTTGTTCCCATTGATAATCAAATGGGCGTTTTACAATATGCGTAATCCTGGCATGCGAAGATATTTATGGCAACTGGCACACGACCGAGATGCATATGCCGTGTTTCGAAAAGGTGCGGATACAAAGGAGAACGAATTCTAGAAAGATAAAGAAACAATCACAATCATAATTGATGACGGGAACGAACTTGGATAGACCAGGGTTAAAGAGATACTCCATTAAGATAGACAATTATTTACAGTAAATTAAAATTGATGTCATCCGCCCACTCGGCCCCCTTTTTGCTAGGGAATACTCGTTGATAAGGATAGGCGCTGCCGAGCCAAGCCAATGCCTGGGTAAATGAGTGGAAATTTGGCGAAACAGAAGACATCTACAAAATGATGGTAGCAGTTGACAATACATTTGGCGGGTGACACTGTGACACTTCAGCCAGAATGACTAACTAGAGCGAGCGAGTGAGTGTCAAGATGATATGAGCTTCCTGTCATTGCAGCATTGAAAATCGAACATTGAACACGGGGTCTACGTAGGCTGAGGTTAATTAAAGGTCAAATTATGAGTATCTCTCTCATGCAAAGCATCTTTCAGTTCAGCCAGTCTGACGTTAATACAGTAGAGGAGGGGTGTGTGTCCACCGATACCACCTCATCTTTTATGCCATCTCGGCTGGTTGATTAGCTCACAAAGTCAATACGGCAATATCCCCATTCCCTCCCAAGTCTCCCATCAGACAAATGAAAACCCTCCATTCGATATTCTTTCTCAGTCTCTTCTTCGTATGTAAAGCAAGGGGGCTAGTATCACCACCTGACTATTTTAAATCTGAACGAGATAAGCAGGTGTTTGTAATTACTGCTTCTCGTCCATCCGTGGGACTGCAACTGCTTGATGATCTGTACTGCACATCCATAGTCCAGCTACTCAATAGCTTTAATATCAGGTCAAGACATGGTTGATGTCTTAGACTTTCCCTCGTGACGCTTCCGTCCACGTTGCCGCATCTTCAGACCAAGTCACTTCTCTTTGGTTAAGCTCATCCGCAACCGTTTCCATATCCGTAATTCTCTTTGTTCCCTATGACTATGACAATGACCTGCACTTAAACATCATCTTCTACCGTCCGCATCCGTTGTATAAAAAAAAGGTTCTGAAGTCATGCACACCCTGTCTTCCAACATCACACGCCCCCCGCTCCCCTCTATTCTATGGATGATGGATTCTCCCACAAGGCCCCTTTGAACCTGCACCAAAATTGACGCTAATTCCAGGGGACCTGTTGCCCTAGAGGAAGCTGGAGTGGGACCCCGGGCATCCCCAGGGCAAGCATGAAAGTGATGGACGGGACCCCTCCACTCACAGAACCGAGCCCAGGGCCTGTAACTACCTAACTACAGTGTGCAACTTCCCCTAATGGATGCTCAGCACTGCGCTGTCTGGCTGCGCTGTGCGCGTGGATGTGCCCCCCTCCACCCCATCGAATGTCGACTTTCGGGTGTGTGGGGCAAAAGGGAGGAAAGTCGCTAGCGCCAAAGGTAGTACCCGTCCCTTGGAAACTTCCACTTCCATTAATTACAGTACAAGTGCACTTCCGGTCGCCTTGAGCTGAGCTCTCTCATCCTCTCCTCCTTCAACCCTAGCCTCGACCCTTCATCGTTTTGCGCTCTTCACTGCGATACCCAGACTATCATCCTCTCATCTTAGTCTTTTACATTCTTCTCTTTAATCAAACCTCAATATGACCTTCACCGATGAGGAACTCGACCGCGACTGGCAGCCCAGCGGCCGTCGCCCCCAATCGTCCGTATCCCCTACACTCGCCTCTTTCCATTGAAGACGCCGTCGATGTCGTCTGCAAGTTTCATAACATCGAGAATCAAGCTCTAACAGATATGTATCATACAGAACCATCGCTCGCTCTTTTAGCGCGGAGCTGATGGACATCTTCCGCATCGAAAACTCTCTTACGGACCTGGATCAGCAGGTCCATGCCAAGTTGGTCCACCGCTTGCTCAGCTTTTCATAACCGTGGAATCATCCATCTAACTGCTTTTCTTTACTCTTTTAAACAGGAAGCAAACCGTCGACAAGAACGCCGAAGAACTTGCAGCTCTCGAAGCCCGCCTTCGCGAAATGGAGGATCGCCTTCGTCGCTCCACAGGCGGTGCTCTGCAACAATCTCCACAGCCTCAGACCCAGACCGCCAACCAGGCTCAGCAGCAGCCCAGCTCCCTCGACACCCCCAAGGACGACTCCAAGGCTCGATCACGACCAGGAACTGCTCGCGCCTCCCAGCAGGCTCCCTCTTCGGGAAACATGCCCCCGACCCCAGGTGCTAGTGAAGGTGAATACTACGTCGTCACCCGCGATGACTTACAGGACGGCCCGCGCTGACGAATTTTTTTGACTTTTAAAAAGACGGAGATCATGAATAAAGCAACCTGAACTTTCTTACTTGCTGCCCTCTTCTCAATGAACCATTCAATTCTCTAGAGGGGTTTCATTACCACCGATCAGTCTCTTACAAGAGAGCCACCTCCCCAAGCTAGTGGACGTTTGTTGCGTGCGGAGAACCAAACGGTGGGCCCAAACCTTGCCAGACCGCAACTTGCACTACAAATCCGTCCATCTTTTTAGGGGAGCGTTTCACAAATGACTCGGTTGGTGCCCTTCGACAACTGGCCAATTCATTGTTTCGAAGACAGCCACGAATTACAGCAGAGGCGCATTATCAAACGTCAAACGCCCTCGGCTTTTTTTCACCATGTATATTGATTGCTGGAGGAGTTTTCTTGAGAGCTGGGGGAACCACCAAGGCGTACCCCCTGCCTGAGCGCTCCCCTTTTTCGTCATTCGCTACCAAGATTCCCGGCGTTGATAGAGGCAGCATTTGCAACATCTTTTTTTACTTTATTATATTCACCCTATCGCTCCTACACTCGTGTAGGCTACTGCATATTGTTTCCGATGGGACGACGTCCGCCTTTGCTTTTAAGAAACCGTTACTGCATGGTGGAAAGTACGACTAAGTGGGATGGACAGGATGGGACGGGACGGATTTGAATGGATGGTATGACAATTGGTCGCAAGTGCATGGATAGAACCTCACTTGACTTGATTCACGGCCGAAATAATGAGGTTTGTATGTATATTTTCCAGTTAGGTGGAAATAGACCGGTATCTGTTACCTTGCATGTTTCTTGCACGATGCCTAACTGCCGAGTTCTGATCTGATTCCGATTTATTACACATGATTAACGCTAGCTCTTTGATCTTACAATGTATCATCATGATCGACCGACTGCACCAACTGCTTCAGAATTGCATTTCCATATGATTCGACTTTCAAAAGATAAAGTCCACGCTGTTCATCCATCAATATCGTCGAGCTCCTTGTTGGCAAACCCAACCTTCTTCTTTTCAAGATCAAATGCAACATAGAGCGCCTTGAGCGCCACGTCGCCAAGGATGGTTACGCCAAGGCTCTCTGCACTCTGCAAACCACCCCAGCAGTATTCCGGATCGTTGTCGGTAGGGCTGTAGCTGAGATACGGTCCAGGGATTTTCAAGACGTGCTCTGTACCTGGCACTTTAAGCATCAAATCTGGCAGCTGGTTGGCGAACTTGCAAGGGAACGTAAATGCGTCTCCAAGGCGAGGGTCGATTTTCATCTCTGGCACATCGTACCAGTACAAGCCTGCAAGCTCTCCAGGTAGGTATAGCAGGGTAGTGCCCGTGTCGACGGTAGCCTCAAAAGTATGAGCCATCCAGACCCGACGTTGGCCAGTCCAAGCTGTCATGTCGAATGTGACATCCCAGTGGGGACTGTCCTCCCGTGTGGCCATCCAGGAGATATTGTCCTTGGTTCGGGTCTCGTCAATTTGGCCAAAGTCAAAGCGACCGGTGGCGTTTCGTCGCAGATCAACAGTGAAGACGGGTTCGTCAAGTAGTGGGCGGAGCTTGTCAAGCAGAGACGGAGTAGGAGGGTCTATATTGCTAGGAAGAGACTTGGCAAGGCCCATGATGCCCGTGAGCTCGGTCTCACGCTCGAAGCGTGGAGCGACAATTTGAGCGGATTGAATAGCCGTGTTCTTTAGTTCAAGAGCTCCTAGACGAAGGGTATCAAGGTAGACGACACCATTGGCATGGGTGCCGTCAACTTATGCGTACATATTAGTGAAACTGTTGCAATGGTACAAAGGTCGTGCTATCTCTCACCGTACTCGACGTTCCATTCTGCATCATGGAGGCGGCGAGATGTTTTGGAAGAGTTGGGCTTGTATCGAGGAGCCCAAGGGCCTTCGGGATTGGCTCGATAGACTGTATCGGTAGATTGCACCCACCTGTCTGGTCAGTTTAAGCAGCTTGTCTTTCGAGGCATGCTACTCACAAGTCTGCAGACCCGGTATCCATTGCGATCTTGAGGGTTTGGGGTGGAGTGCCGACCTGAACGTCGGCAATGTAGATGGAATCGTTTCCAAGGGGGTGCACGTTCACACGGCCCTCTATTAGGAAGAGAGCATCAGTACTTGTTGGATCTAAGGTGCATTAATAGTATACCTTCATCCAGTACCGAGAAAGCAGACAGAACCTCTGCAGAGACAGGTGCTCCCCACTTCAGTCGAGCAGCCACCCATTCTCGAACAAAGTCAGGCTTGGAGTTGGTGTTCTTGGCCGCCTCGAGGGTGAACCCCTTTCTGCCCTTGGGCTGAGGCGTAACAATAGCAGTAACCAAGCTTACTACTACAAGCACAGCGAACAAAAGAAAGTTCTTCATCATGTCAAGCTAGATGTTGCGGTCCAAGTCTTGGTAAAGGATCAGAAAGAGAGTGTCGAAAAAGGAACTAGAACGAAGGGAAGAGGCCAATGTCGGCGAGCAACCTATGGAAGAAAGGCGTTAGAAATTGGCACAGCAATTTATTGCCTGAATGGAATGTCAAGGTAAAAGAGAGAGGAGAAAGGAGGGAAGATTGGGAAACTGGTAGACAGTGCTCGTGAATCACCTCTATATATCAAATCCCGAAGTACCTAGAGTAGGTGCGGGTACTACCTACTAACACTTGCCAGCACCTGCCGGGCACTTTCTCGGTCAAGTCAGTACAAACAAGCTCCTTTAGCAGGACATCGCCTCTAAAGCAAGTGTTGCCTACTACCAACGGTAGGTAATGTTCGGACATGCATCAACCAATGTGACACTAAAACTACTTCCCATAGACGAGCCCCTTCAACTTGCACCGACCATTACACAACCTCTCTGTAATCGGATCCTTCCTCGCCTACGGAGGCAAACACGGGAAGCTGCAACTACGACGTAACATAGCATGGTATCCACGCCTTTGGTAGCAACGAGGCGACGCGAGGTAGCACGAGCACATGTTTGTTTTGTGAGTACGCGGAGGTACAGAGATCGCTGTTGAGATGGGATGTGTACTCGACATAATGGTCATGAGACCGTCCGAAATACCGACGACACCAGACACGAGCGTAGAACAACGGAGAGGGAGAAGATATGATGCTTCGTTACATGCGAGTCGTCGACCAGGAAAGTTTCCTAACCACGCGGCATGTGGAACAAGCCTGACCGGCATATCACTCGGGGAACTCAACCCTATACATCACACGTTTACGGAGTAGTACCTTTCGAAAGGTAGGTAGTGAGAAAGTCATATGTCCCTATTTGTGTATTCTACTCTCAAATAGTACAGTCAGATGCTCTATCGTCCATCATCTGAACTGGTATCAATCAATCAATATACCTATCAACAAACTGCTCTACCCTTTCTTTTTGTCGTCATAAGAAAGAAAGCCAAGCAAGATCAAAAGTCAATACGCCATCGTCTATAGTTCGTCATGAGTCTCCTTCTTCTCTCCACCGGCCTTCTTTGCGTTCTCCGCCTTCATTTTGTTGATCAGCTTCTCGAGCTGCTCCTGGTCGATTTCACCATCCTTCATGAAGTCCTCCGCGTTGAGCTCAACTGTCTCCTGAGATGGCTCTCCGCTTGTTGTCTTGCTCTTCTTGCCCTTGCTCTTCTTAGCCTCCTTGGCAGCCTTCTTGGCCTGTCGGTTCTTCTCCTCAACCTTTCTAGCGCCCTTGAGGGCAACATCAATGCTGATTTTCTCGAGCTTGTCACGCTTAGCCTTGAGGTCCTTGACAAGGAGCACGGGGTTCGCGGTAGCAGCCAGTTTGGCCTGCTTGGGCTCAAGCTCGTTCAACCAGTCCTGAGTTGACTTGTGGAGATCGATGACCTCCTTGAGATCCTCAATTGTGTATAGAGGAGGAATAGGCCCCTTCTCCTTGATGACATCCTCCATCTTGCGGGCTGTGGCGGCCGCAGAGTCGTCGTCCTCAAGTCCGTCAAAGTCGCCAGTAGCCTTCTCTCCCGCAACCTCTGTGCTGGAAGACTCAGATGATGCAGATGCCGACTCCGAGGCAGCCTTGTGCCAACTCTCGTGCTCTGCGATCTGTTCCTTGATCTTGTTGACGAACTCGGAAGTCCTTTCCAAAGTCTCCTTCAATGAAGCAGTAAGCTCGGGGCGCTTTTCAGTCTCGTCGACCCTCTTTTGAATAGGTGCGACGAGGTCCTTGAGAACCTTGAGCTTGGACTTAAGAACATCCTTGGTAGCCTCTGCGCCATCAGCGTAGAGCCAGTCACTTGTCTTGCTGGAAAGATCGGCCAACTTGGTCCTCTCCTTCTCAGTAGAGGCGGCAATGAAACCTTCACCCTCAAGGAGATCTCTAATCTTATATGTGAATGCCTCAAGCTGGTTGAGAGCCTCCTCACGCTGTAGTCGTGCCTTGTCAGAAGCAGCAAAGGCTTTGAGGCGATCCTTGGACTTGGAGGTCTCTGCCGGAGTAAGGCTAGGGACACCGAGGCTCTCCACGGTGATCTCAACAGGAATGCCCACAGTCTCTCGCTTCTTGACATCAGGCTTGATCTCCTCAGTGCTTCCAGAAGCAGCCGAATCAGCACCAGAAGCAGTAGAAGATTCAGAAGAAGCGGCGGATTCAGATGACTTGTCATCCTTCAACTCTTCCTCAGATCCCTCAGCCCCCTCCTTCAGGGGCTTCTGGTCCTTCTTTCCAAAGCCAAATAGGTTCTTCACTCCGTCCACAAGACCCTCCTTGACTTCAGCCTCGCACTCAACAGCAGCCTTGGCAATTTCAACCTCGCCATTCTCACTGCTGAGCTTGACACCGAGCTTGAAGTGGATCTCGGACTCAACGCATGATGGGTACTTCTGCTTGATCGCAGCGATGGTAGCAGTCAAGTTCTTAGTAGTGATGGTCTTGACGTCCCTCTCATCAGAACCAATCTGCTGGTAGAAGGTAGCGGTGAAATCCTCGCCATCAGTGAATGTGAGCTCCTTAGGGGCAGCTCCCTGAGCGGAAGCGGCAGACCAAAGTCGCTGGTGATGGGTTTTACCTTCCTTAGACTCCCACTTCACACCGGAAGAGTAAAATCCGCCCTCGGAGATGCGAATCTCCTTGACACGGAAGCTGGGACTAAGCTCAGCAGCGCGGAAGCCGGCACCGAAAACGGCAGCCTCATCAGAGTTGACATTGGATCGGATCTTCTCAGGAGAACCAGAGAGCTTCTCGAGGACCTTCTGGACAAAAGGAGTGCGAGAAACACCACCATGGAGAATAATAGAGTCGATGTCAACGATGTCGAGGTTAGCGGCCTTAAGGGCGTCGTTGATCACAACAGTGATTCTCTCGGCGTGCTCAGCAGCCATCTCCTCAAATTCAGTACGGGTGATCTTATATCTGAAGTCAATGTCCTCGTACAGACCCTCAAAGCTGGATCCAGTGTTCTGGTTGGCACTCAAGACGTGGCGAACCTTTGAGACTTGGTTGGTAAGCTTCGCAATGGCGCGGCCATGGGCCTTGACACTCTCAGCGGCAACGGAAGCCTTCTGAGCAGCCTTGGACTCGACGAATTGCTTCACCATGTCGTCCAAGATGAGGTTGTTCAAAGAGTCACCGCCGAGAGTGCGATCCCATCCAGCACCAAGAACCTGAACCTCCTGAACAGTCTTGTTGAACTTGCCGATATCCTTAATTGTTCGGCCCTGGAACTTCACAACAGTAGCCTTGGTGGAACCGGCACCCATGTCAAAGATGATGTTGTGCTCAGGCTTAGATCCGTTGCTGACGTTGGGGAACTCTCGAGTAGTAGCGTAGTTCAGACCGACAGCGAGACCATCGCTGAGAATTCCCAGAACCTTCAGACCAGCAAGTTCAGCTGCGGTCTGGATAGCCCGCTTCTCATCGATGGTGTAGAAAGTTGGAACTGTGAGGACAATGGAGCGGACAATGGTTCCATCGCCAGCAGTCACCTCTGCATTCTTCTGGACGCTCTGTAGCTGCATGGCGAGGAGTTCCTCAACCATCCAGGCCTCTTCCTCATCTGTGAAAGCGCTGCTCTTGAACGCGACTGTGCCTCGTGTGGGGTGGGACTGCAATTGCAGCGCGGGGTGTCGGGCAGCGTACTCCTGCACCACAGAATCTTTAGTGTTCAGACCAAGGATGGTCTTGAGGTTCGGGTAGACGTCGCTAGGGAATCGAGAGGCGAGAGCCATGGCGTCGGCACCGTAGGCCCTCTCGGGGTATTCGCCCTTCTGGGGTCCATTCCTGGAAGGCTTGAAGACAACAGCGGAGGTCTCTTTTCGTCGTGAGTCCTTGGTCAGGACAATTTCGAGAGGAATACCAGGCTTGACTAGAGTGGCCTTGATGTACTCGGTACCAAGGTCGACACCCAACACGGCGGAAACTGCAAATACATTTGTGGCAAAGAGGAAAATGGTCGCCAAAAGCGTCATGAGCGGCGAGACTCGAGATGCCATGATAGCGGTATTGGTGGGGTGCGCTCGCTTGCGCACACCAAATCGAACGGAGGTGTGTTCTTGTCAATGGGGAGGGTTGCTTCTTGGGAAAGAAAGCAAAAAAAGACAATAGCGTCTATGGGCAGAGATATAAAGAGCCCAGAGAGTCGCTTCTTTTTTGTATGTATAAGTTAGAGAGAAGAGAGAGGTTGATGTGGCCAGAATGTGGAGCTCTCCAATGGGCACCAAGAAGCCACGATGGCTGTTAAAAGTAGTGCGAGGTTCCAGCCACTCAAGGGAAGAGGACAGCTAACAATAGGTACAATAGCGGCGGTGACGTGCGTTCTACTGCAAGGCTGAGAGAACGATAAGGAAGAGGATGGAAATAATTGGTTCGATAAGTCCCCACGGTGTCGCCTGAACATTGAGGATCCAGCCTTTACAGGCTTCGCTTGACACATCGAACCCAGGGGTTCCCCAACTACCGACTCAAGATTGACAAGTGGCCTATTTGGTTTCGAAAGTTCATGATATTTAATTATTAACTATGCCATGGCCTAGAGGGTGTGGAGGCTCCTTTGGATTAACTTCATGATTGTCTACTGACTCGATTTAGTAACAGTATGATAGTATGTACTCCGTACTTTGTAGGTCAATGTCTCACAGCAATAACTTTCTAAGTTATATAATCGTTGAAACAACATGAACATTCCACTCTACTTTCATCCGATACTGAGACACCTTCAAGCTCCCTGACGTGACAATCTCAAGATAGAAATAAATCAACAATCACTGAATGATAATCTGTCTTTTACTGGACCAACAATGCACGTGGCCTTTGCGTATCTCCTTCATCTCAGAGCACTACAAGCCTCCAACCAACCAGAAGACAGTTTGAGCTCCCCACATTCTCCAAGACCCCTGCTAACCCTATGACGGCACACTTTCAAAGCTCCAAACTCCATTATCAGCCTTATCACAAGGTGGCTTCATATGAGAGTATAAACCAAGACAGAAAAGGTCATATACCTTGTTGTTTACTACTTATATAATCAAAATTCCAGGTCCTGGGCTATAGTCAGTTCTCAATAGCACGTTCTCATTTCTCATCGAACCCATGACAAGTGATCAAGGCATATCACCATCAGACACGAACTCATTGGCGGGTATCCATTCACATTGTTTACCTACTGCCCCAGGTATCATTCCCGAAAGGCCTACATTGTTACAAAGGTATTAAGAACTCCAACCGACACCGTGGCCAGAAGTATATCCGAGTCCCAAAATCATCAAAACCCCAAAATGCAAAGTCCTCAAGTCCACCGTCCCCTGGCTATTCGCCGTAGAAATCTTGACTTGTTAACGCCGTCATCTCATGGTGTACATTTGCCCCTGGGAGATTCAAGGAGATTCGTAGGTTGTGTCAACCCAATGCCGGGTTTCGAAAAGTTTACGACTCCTCGTTGCGTCGTCCACCTCGAGGGGCACCACTTCCACCTCGGTGACCGCGGCCACGACCACGACCGTCGCCACGGAAGCCACCTCGACCACGATGCTCGCCACGTCCACGACCTCGGTGGTTACCTCCCTCGTTGCGGGGTCGGTTTCGCTGGACGGACTGGAATCCATCGTTGGGGTCAGCAGGGGCGGTGGCCTGATTAAGCAAGTTAGCATATCGAACGTCTAATGTGGAGAATACAATCGACCTACCTCTGGGTGATCATCAGCCCAAGAGTGAGTGTTGGTGACACGGGTAGGAGCGGGAGCGGCAGCATCGGCCTCAACAGCCTCAGCAGGCTTCACATCAACCCACTCTTGGGAAGTAGACATCTCGTTGTTGGTGGTATCCCAGTGGCTTTCAGCGACGGCGTTAGCGGCGTCATCGGCCACACTGGCGTTAGCCAAACCGTTAGAAGAGGGCTCAGGGACCGCAGGAGCGGCAGTGTCTCCAGCTTCAATCTCAGTGGCGGCGGCATGTGCAATAGTCGGGTCGGTGACAGCGTTCTGGTTTTGCTCGGTGTCAACCTCGGCGGGCTGCGCATCGTCGTAAGGAGTTTTGTAGTCCCGGGCAAGGGATCTAACCTTGGCAACTGTACATTGTTAGAATAGTTTATCAAGCTGAGGCTGAGTTACTTACAGGAGGTTTGCAGCTGCTCACCAGGCACGCTGAAGATCTGGTCCTCGGAGCCGTCGACAAGCTTCAGCATAGACTGAACAGCGCTCTCATCTCCAGAGTAGATTGCAAGAAGCACACCCTCAATAGCTTGGCTCTCGTCGGACTCGGGGTCTTGAGCTTCCTCACGACGGTAGGCAGCGAGTCGCAAGAATTGGGACAGAACAAGTAGGTTATCATGGAGAGCCTTGGTAGATTCAGCCTTGGCCTCAGCAACAGCATCAGCCTTGGCCTTCTCTAGGTTCTTCTCCCATTCCGCCTTGTCACTGGCAGCACGTGTTCGGTACTGCTCGTCGACCTTCTGGTACTGAGTAAGCTGCTCCTCGTATTGCGCTAGCTGGGCTTGCAGAGCAGGCTTCTTGAGGATCTGAGCTTTCTGGTCTGCGTTGATGATCTTGGCATCGATAAGTTCATCAAGCGACTTTCCAGGGTTTTGGCTCAGGAGGGAATCAGTCTTAGAGGCGTTGGTCTAGATGCCAAGTTAGTATGGTCACAGCTTGACATGGTTGTGCAATAGGTGAAACACGTACGATCTTCTTGTTGACATTTCGGATGTTCCTTTTGCAACTGTCAGCATGCATATCTCTATTTTGATTTTGCACCTTTAAGGCTTACTTCTGGATCTCCTTAATGTATGGGCTTTCGTCATCGCCATTCTTATCGACACCGGCAGAAGCAATGCTGGGGGCGGGAGATTCGGTTCGCTCCAGGGCCTTGGCGGCCTTCTTCTTGGCCGACTTTGAAGTGGGCTGAGCAGCTTGGGCAGCCATCGCGACGGAGTGTGGAGGTGTTTTGGGTGGAGGAGAGTTTGCGCGAGGCGTGGAGGCTCTGTCGACGGTGATATGCGACAGGCTTGGGAAGGTAAGGTACAAGTCGTTGGACGTTAAAGCAAGGGAGAAAGCTTAATGCTAGAAAGGCGTTGGGAATGCGGGTGGAGTTGAGTTGAGTTGGGTTGGGAGAAGTTTAAGGAGACAAGTAAGGCAGTTGGAGGAGAGAGAAAGCTTTGAGGTGGTACACAGAAACGAAGCTGGCCTCCAGCTGGCAGAAGCCAAAGCCAGTGCCAGTGCCAGTGCCAGTGCCACTAGGTACCTCTAGGCTCAAGTGCCCAGACAACCCCCTGCATTGACACTATCATTGTTTCTAGAACCAACAAGAATCCAAACGGGGCACTTATGTCTTTACAATACCTAGCTATGGTCACTGGCAATTTTTAAACAGTTCGAAGCATGGGCAATGCAAGTTCATCCAATTGCCTTCTCAATCGAGCATTTCTAACTAACATAGACTTATGGCTGTTAGAAAATGAGGGGGTTCTCGCGTCGGCCTTGAACTTCATCATGGCCAATGCCCCACTCAATCAATTGCCGTCGCATTCAGCTGAGCTGAGCTGCTGAAGTGAGATGGTGGTCTCGTGCGCAGGCGCTGCGCGCTCCCCTTTACGCGATGCCTCCTTTTTGGTCGCTTATTCCAGACTACGATATATGCTTTCTCACTTGCAGCCTATACTATTGCTTCATGTGCAAGGTGATATTGTATCGACTTGGCCGTGATGTCTGTGTGTGCGAAGCTTTCAGTCGCGGCGCGGCTCTTGGCTGTCGTAGTAATATGGTTGTGTCGATAGGGCATTTGTCGCTAATCGTAATAGCTCAGTTCAACCCTTAAATTTGGTCAAGGTGTCCTAGCTCATATGTATTAGCAACTGCAAAGAGACATTGCCTCACGAAACGTACCCTCGTCACCTTCTTGACGCTGCGCGCAGAAAGTCCCCGTTCACCGGACTGCTTAGATTGAATCGCTGCTTCTTTGACGAGGCTATTGAACAAGTTAGGACGTGACATGTTATCCAAGTTCGAGTATTGAATCGTACGTTTCCATGAATAGGACGTAGTCGAGGAAGATCTAAGACAAGTAAACATCAGCATCAAATACGGCAATAGAGCTGCCCAGACGTACGGTAACATCGGCATTCTTCTTAATATTGTGATTCGAATGAGCCTTTATTATCTTCTTGACTGTCGCCTTGGGGTAGGGTTTCTTTCCGAGCGCCATGGTTGATGAGATATATGTTGTTGTTTTGTTTCTTTGCAATGTTGACGATGCGCGTTCCACAGGTGCAGCCGTCCCTGACCTCACTAAGAGTTGAGCTAGGTAGAAAGCAGCCAATCGGCAGCGCCCGAGGGAGTGTACGTACCTTGGAGCTTCACACCCCTGAAGCCTCCCCTGCTCACTCAATGAATGAGGGGCGTACAGTGTCAATCCTAAGACGTAGTTGCCGCACTGTAACCCACCTTTGGATTAGGTGTTGAGTTGTGCGCAAAGGCTCACAGGCTTGAGATCTGTACAACGGCCACAGCAACTCAAAGCGTTCACCATGGCTTCATTAGTACAGCGTCGTATGGTAAGTCAGTTCCACTCTAGACTTTGAAGCAATAACATCTAACTTTACCCCAGCTTTCAAAGGCCGATGAGGAGGCGGCCGACGAGGTCGAGGTGCGACGTGAGGACCAGGACAAGATCAACCGATTCAGTCGCCTACACCAGCGTGAACTTGTTCTGGAGGACGAGCTGAGTACTAAGACGGTACGTTTAATACTTGTCTATCCCTACTTCCGTATGTCTTCTGGACAAAGACTAATCCAATGTGTTCTACTCTATAGAAGGAAAAAGAAGAGCTTGACGACCTGTCTACAGAACTCGAACTCGCCGATGAGGACGAAAAGATCCAGTACGAACTCGACCAAAACTCCCGAATCACGATTTACAAATGACTAACTCGAGCACAGGTACAAGATCGGCGACGCCTTTTTCCACGTCTCAGTAGAGCAGGCCCAGGAGATGCTCGAGCAAGCAACGGAGAAACTTGAGGAAGAGTCAACATCTTTGGAGGAGAAGCTATCATCAATCCGCGAGGAGATGACCAAGCTCAAGGTCGAGCTATATGCCAGATTCGGAAAGCAGATCAACCTAGAGACTTGACCACAAATCGAAGCCTGATACCCCAAAGAACAAAACAGCGACGTCAAGTCGGCCGGAAGATTTCTTATCCAGTTCCCGTTAAATGCAGCAATTACTCCGCACATCACAACGCTTGTGGGAAACTTTATTCGTAATCAGCACTTTTAGGGAAGCCTGCAGCCGATATCAGACCCGACGCGGGTTATCGTCAGCAAGTTGCATGTCGACAGAAGGGCTCGCCAATTAGTGGTGCTGTACCCGGTTGCTATTCCCGGCCCATCAGTTGCTACAAGGCTGCCCCAAATAACCCCCAATGTTGTTGGTTAAGCAGAACTGCTCATTGCTGTTGTTCTTCCTGGAGTAGATTCGGGCTGACAAAGACCTAGCGTCAAGAGCTATCAGCAATTGAGTTGTAATGACTCTGGAAGCTCTTCCCAAATGATAGCCTACAATATGTTCCATGACAACTTGAGATGTCCCCTCACTTTGGGTGACACCATTTCCGCAGGTAGCTCCCCCAGCTCCCACACTCGCCTCCATCATCGGCGCGTGGATCACACCTTGACGCAGAAATACCCCATATTTGAGGCCCGGCCTCGGGTTTAACGTCACAGCCAATGGGTCCAAACCCCCCATTTAGTCATTTTGAGAAGCCCATCTGTTATGGGAGTAGTAGACAATGCAAGCTGAAGAATTCCGCTGTGTGTGCCTGGCCGTCATGTACGTTTCTTTCTTTTCAACATCTCCTGGACCCTGTTGCCATCACTGTTCTCACACTCCAATTGAGTCATGCCTCGTGTGAATAGCTTCAGTAATTCTCAAAGTCGAGAAACCATGCCTGCAAGTGAATCTAGCGAAACCATGCGGGAAACGTCCCCATACCGTAAGTTATTGCCACTCGTGTACTGTCAGTCTCTTTGAATGAGGCTTCGTTTTGTTCTAAAGCCAAGCTCACACGTTATTAGGAGGACGGAGGAGAAGCAGCTCTTTCTCAGATCATATACATCATCTCGACGAAATAGATGCTCAATCTCGATATGAGGAGGAGACAGCCGACCGAGGTCTGGGCGCTCTTCACAACATTCGCTCACGGACACGAAGCCGTACCGATGAAGTCCTCGTCAGTTGGGAGATTGACGATCCTGAGAACCCAGTCAATTGGTCGAATGTATGATCACTTTGTATCCCCTCTGCCACTTTGTATTGTGACAACTTTACTGACGAGCATCATAGACAAAGAAGAAAATGGTTCTCTTATGTACCTCGGTTCTAGTTATCAATTCCACCATGGGATCTGCGCTTCCGAGTATGGCAATTCCGGATATCGTCAAAGATTTTGGCATCACATCAGAAGAACAAAGTGTTCTACCCATATCCGTTTATTTGATCGGCTACGTCTTAGGACCTGTTGTTTGGGGCCCCCTCAGCGAGCATTATGGGCGCAGGAATCTGAGCCTTATTACCTTTTGTCTCTTCACCATCTTCACTATGGCTTGTGCTCTTGCTCCCACTTGGCCCGCCCTGTTGATTTTCCGCTTTTTCTGCGGATCTTTTGCGAGTTCACCCATTGCCATTGTGGCTGGTATATTGGCGGATGTATATGACGATCCCCGGACGAGAGGCAGGGCATTCGCCATCTTTATGGTGGTGAGTATACAGCACTTGTTCCTTCAACTTCTTTATACATAGCAAATACTGACCTATCCAGTGCACCACTGGTGGCCCCATCCTATCGCCAATCATCTCTGGCTTCGCTGGTCCTAATATCGGCTGGCGTTGGGTCTTCTGGATCGGTTTCATTATCGCGGGCACAACACTCGCCCTGATTGTCTTCCTCCCTGAGACATACGGCCCAATTCTACTCTCTCGCCGCGCCCAGAAACTCCGCAAACAAGACCCTTCGTCCCGTGCTATCGCTCCGCGAGATCTCGAGACGACAGATCTTAGACAGCTCCTCACTGTGGTCTTGACTCGCCCTCTTCGCATGCTCATCTCCGAACCCATCGTGACAACCTCTTGCGCCTATCTCGCACTTGTCTATTCCATCTTCTATATGTCCTTCCAGGCATTCCCAATCATCTTCCAAGATGTCTACGGCCTCTCACCAGGTGTCACCGGTCTCGCGTATCTTCCCATCTTTGGTGGTGCAGCCTTGACTCTTCCCATCTTCTGGACATGGGATAATGTCCTTGCCCGTGCTGTAGAGCGTGATGCATCCTGGGTGCGCCGCGAAGAGTACCGTCGCCTCCCTCTTGCCTGCCTAGGAGGCCCGCTCTTTGTTGTCTCTCTGTTTTGGCTTGGCTGGTCTGCAAGAGAGGATATAACCTTCGCAGCACCCATGCTTGCTGGTGCTCTTTTTGGAATGGGCTTCATGTTAATCTTTATGGCCATACTGAACTATCTCACTGACGCATATGAGATCTTCGCCGCCTCTGCAAACGCTGCCTCTTCCACAACGCGGTCCCTCTTTGCTGTTGTGCTACCACTTGCCACAAAGCCCATGTTCCGCCAACTCAACATCAATGGTGCATGCTCTCTTCTTGGTGGCCTCAGTGCACTCATGTGTTTTATCCCGTTTATCTTCATCTGGAAGGGTCCCAGTATCCGAGCTCGCTCGAAATTCTGCATTGCCCTGCGTGAACGAAAGGAGGAGATGCAACGGAAAGAAATAGAGGCGAGAGCCAGAAAGGAGCGCCATGAATTAAGAGATGTAGAGAAGGAGAAAGAGACCGTATAACAGAAAATCTGCCATTCCGCAGATACGATGCATGTTTCAAAGAACTACAACCTGTTTACTGGTATCTTCATTATCATGCAGAACAAGATATTGGCTACTAGTTTCTAGATGAATGACATGTAGATTAAAGTTAGGGACACACCGTGATTTGTCGGTGAACATAGGCAACAGAGCTACCTATCCGAGAACTTGTAAGGCTTTTTGATGCCATACACAAGTCCAATAATGAATTATAACAAACATTTAACAGAATAGTACCGTCATGGTATTATAAAATTGGAATAGGATACGTAAAGTTTGAAAACCCGCAATAGACTAAAGCACATACTGCATAACATTTCCTTTTTCTGTTTCTGTTTGCACCTATATTGCGCTGGCCGTGTCCAGTACTTTCCCAAAAGAAGCTCATCGAGTTTGCCTCCAGCCTATTGTAGCCATAGTCATTAATGATGGAAGATTCGCTCGTCTGTATTTGCATGCAGTCAACTTAAGACGATGCTTGCACTGGGAGATAGTTATCAGAGTCGGCTCTTTTGTTGCATGTCGAGTCATTGGGCTTTGCAGCATCGTCCGAAAAATGACTCTTCGGCGTAACGAAGACATCTGTAGCGGCGATGCTCTCCTGGAGCAAGCTTGGTGTAGGAGGTCCTACGGAGCACTCAGGAGGCTCAACAACCTCATCCTGCTTCACATGTCTCTGACCTATCGCTTCATGCATAAGGGCAACTACTCTGTCGCTCAAGCTCCTGGAAGATTGAGGCTTTGAAAGTTCTCTTTCGGGAGTCTGTACATGGATCCCCCCTTTCATGTTACTGATCTCCCTGCCCAAAGCTTGGAGTTCAGTATATCCTGATTCTGAGGGCCGAATGCCCATCTCGGGATATTCCATACGAGCTGAGATGGAGGTAGTATGCCTTGTAATGGACGGATGACTCACTCGGTGTCGCAAGGCTTTTGATGGGATCATTCGGTTCACCTTGGACTTGACCAACTCACCAAATTTTATGGTAAAGGAACGAGGTAAGGTCCGCGCAAGCTGTTTCTCCTCGCTAGGAATCATGTCTGTCGCCCACCGAATCTGGCCTTCCGAGGTGACATGCTTCACAGCAAAGTCCCGGGGACTCACCCTATCCCTAGAATCTGCATTCTTGTTCCTTTCCTCCCTATTATGGGAAGGAAACCTTGACCAAGACCTTGGAGGCCCAGCCAGCCGATTGGATAAACCACTTTCTAATGAGTTAGCTGTTTGGGTCGTCTTGGGTCGCATTTGATTAACCCAGCGCTCTATGAGCCACTTCGAATTGCTCGGGGAGGAAATCTCATCTGTTGTGGGGGTGAGTTGGGAGACTTCTCGCCTTGGGTCAGAGCCACTGCTAGTGTCATTCCGGGCTATACCGGTTTCGTTTAGGGATCTGTTGGAGGACAGGCTCCTCTGATCCGGAATAGGCGTGCTTAATTGAAAGCTATTACTACGCCGTCCTTCGGCTTCAAGTCTGATGGCGCGTTGCCATAGATTTGTTGCGCTCCCCTGGCGCTCCAGACTTGGTTTTCGGTGTTCCCCTGATGGTGTTCGGCTCATATGTGGGTGGATGCTCAAATTCGAACGACCGTTTGATCTATCGCTTACCTCCGTTTCCCGGAGTTTCGAATCCTTCAAAGCGACCAGTGGAGGGTTTTGTGCTTCATATAGCCCTGATTTGTCTTTATGCGGTCGGTAGTTAGAGCCCTCTGATTTGGTTCTAAAGTGGCTTGGAACAGTAAGATGAATCCTGCTTCTGAAAGATTTATGAACGACTGGCTGTGTTGCAGAACGAGAAAACTCCTCTTTGAAACGTGTGATGACCTTCTTTTCGGGCTTCCTGCAACCCAATGCCTCACTGAAGCGCCTGTCGATCGTTTCAAGTTCGGCCTCTCGCTGAACGAAGCTGGCGGACTCAGAGTGAGCCAGAGAGGCAGGATCGTTTGATACTTGTGCCAGGGATTGCACGTTGTGGATGCTCCCGTATGAATGAGATCTCGATTGGAATATACCTGTGAAATATTGAAAGCTCTGCTCGCCAAGGTTTTCGTGATCTTGTGAAGAAGCTTGGCTTCGCCCTAACCGTTGTGTTAGACACATCGCTTTGAACATTTCAAAACACTTACATTTGAATGGGGATAACTCCATACTTTCGAGGTCTTTTGGGTCCAGCTTATAAATGTTCTGTCGAGGTCGTCCCTGACTTGTTGCAGAATTTGACGGGTCGCTCGAGGAAGTGTTATCCGTGAACGAGTTTAGAAGTGCTGTGACTGTAGGGCCCCATGCCAGCCCTCCAGGGCAGTTATATATGTCATGTTGATCATTTTTAGCATTGGAATCGAAGCAAGGCTCACGATCCATTTCGTTGGATGTCCTGGTAGTGGTTGGTTCACCGGAAGGACGCTTATCTTTCTTTTCTTCCACCTCGCGTGGCTTAGATTCCATAGACATTTTCTCCCCAATCGGCACAGGTTGCTTCTCTTCGGTTACTTCAGCCTCACTTGGGGCTTGAGTTTCCTCTTCTTCGTCAAAGAAAAGCGTGGAATTGTCTCGCGAGCGAAGACCCTGTGCTATAAGCCACACACCAAGAGCGGATTGGCCATCCCCAGAAGAAGCTTGGCGACTGTTGAAGCTACTATCGGGTCCCAGTATACGATCAAGGCGCGCAACACCGTTGTATAGTTGAAAAGATTTCTGAGAATGAGGAAAGTCGACATCTTCGTGTGGTGAGAGGCGTGTAGCAGAGGAACTTGGGCCGATGGTATCTTTCTTCCAACTATCCTCGTCATCGGGTACACCTGACATCGCCAAAGATTGCCTTTCGAACTTGGGAGTAATTTCCTTGGATGCTTGAAGATCTGGGGTATTGTGAAGCTTATCTTGAATCGTATCGAGTCGAGCTGATTGCGCGCTGCGGGATGAAGAATTACTGACACCAAACTCGATAGCATCCCGAGGCCCAGAATTGGGAAGAGCAAGCTCAACAACTGAAGAAATACACCGAATAGTATTTTTCGGCTTGTTCTCAATGTCGTTATCCAGTTCACCAGACTCAAGCTCATCCTGAATTCTTTGACGCATAATGCGCTTCAGTTCGGCTCTCCGGGCAACGTCCTCTTCACTGTTACCAACGGAAAGAAGTGACGGTTGATCATTGTTATTGTTCAGAGAGATACTTCGGATGAGCTTGTTGCGAACGACGTCAAAAGCAGTACTGGGCTTTTTTGTTACCTGTGGCTGATCCTGATCTGAATCTGAATTATCATCCTCCGCAAGCTGGTGTACAACGGAGCCGCTTCCAGGAGAGCTGTCGTTTACTGGTATGGCCCAGACTATATCTGACAACCCTATGAGAGAATGCTGATTTTTCTCTTCGGGTTCCTGTTGCTCTTCCTCGGGGCAGAGATTTAGAAGAGGAATAGGCTGGATATCTGGCTTTTGGGTGGCAGGTTTCATCTCACCATCACAGCGCCATGAGAATTTGCAGCAGCAAAGCTGGTCCATGAGGGTAAAGGGAGGCATTGCTGAAGAGAGTGAACGATAGGGGTTAATCTTCCAAGAAAGGACCAAAAGGCAAAGAAGAAGCACCAAAAGGGTGTGGCCAAAGTGACTCGTCCAGAACGAGAATAGTTGATGCAAAGACAGGATGATAATACTGGGCTCGGAATAAACAAGCAGGGACTTGCCAGGTGGCCGAAGCCATCGCGACTTCTATCTTCACTCCTCCCTACATTACTGCAGGCGCGTGTCATATCCGGGGAAATGGTGTTTGTTTGGAAAGTGCTATACGCAAGTCGCAGGCGACGGAGTTCTGATCAATGGAATCTAGGTACCTAGTACCTATTATTGAGTTCGTTTGTCCAGAAGAGACCAAGAACTTCACTGTAGGTAAGTGCTTTCACATTTCTCACTAGGTACGTTCTGTGCAAAAGTCCTGACAATAAGCCATCCAGCAATTGGCAGAAGAGCAGAGGTGCATACAATGTATGATGTTTAGAATGCTCTAGGTATAATCATGAGATAAAGTCATACAATATAACATGAGGTGAAGGGGGTTTCTTACAACCATCTATATAATGTAATGTAAAATACCTACAATAGGATGGTTGTCCATACTTGTACTTGATGTCACCTAACCTAGAGCTCTAGGATTGTTGATTTCCACTGTATGCGGAATCGTTTGGATATAGGTAGTTGTTTCGCCATTGAGAACAACAAGTAAAGTGATCGAATTCTTTTCGATTCCATAGGTATCGATACCAGGACTATGTGGCAGAGTACGGAGTAACTTGAAGGAGCTTACCATTCAAAATCCTTCAACAGGCCTGCTTACTGCTGCAGATGGGTTCAACATCCATAACCCCGAACTGTTTTCACAGACACGAATCGTAATAACGTCACATAAAGATAGCACCAGAGCACGTGTTCGGTTTACAGTCCCAAGTGCAAGCCAGGAGCAGGAACTGATAAGAAGGCGAGAGAACAAAAGTCACGACCCTAGGTAGGGGTTGCAACTGGTCGATCCCCAGTGGGCTGCAAAAGGACGCCAGAGGCCGATCTGCGGCGAGGTAAAATTTTGAACTCAACTTTTTTTATTTAGCTTATTCCATTATCGTGACCGTGGCCGGTAACGGCCGACAACACTGCTCCGCTGATCTAGGAGTTGCAAAACTCCATAGGCAAAAATAAGTCAATGGAGGCAAGAGAAAATGGAAAATGGTTGATGAGGTGATTGACATTCGAGCACGCAATTCGGAAGCCGAGCAAAAGATTCATTGAGGCGGACTAGCCCCTCTCTGCCGTCCGGTGTCTACCCCTAGCTGCTCAGGCCCCCGCCATCCTGCCCTGTGGTTGCGACAACGGTGAAAACCCCTGCCACAAGCTGCAGAGCTGCTGCAAACTGCCCCTCCATTAGCGCACACCGACAGCCCGTGAGCCGCTCAAAGGGCCCTGAAAATCCACTCCGGCACCCGCCACCTCCGACTACCCAACCACCGCATACGCTAAGTACGAATACGTGAGATTCGAGGCAGATGTTGCTATGAATCTCAGAGGATCTGAGCAGGAGGAAGCTCTTAGCAGTGGGTAACCGTAAGGCAAGGTACATGGCTGCCAATCGAAAGAGCGGCGTAGCTTCACTCGACCACTTTTTCAACCCCTCCCCCGCTTTCGGCCTGTCTTGGTTGGTCCCCGTTGGTCTTTCCTCTGGCCACTCGTCACTGCCACTGCCATAGCAGCTGCAGCTCAAAACACTCTTCATCCTCCCGACTCCCAACATTTCTTTTCTCCTCTTCCCATTCTCCCTCCTTTCTCCTTCATCTCACTCTTGCCCTTTGCTCTTTATTTCGAAAAGGATCTCTCAATTGATCCAATTTGGTACAGATCAGGGCTCTGAACCACTTTGTATGTCAAGTTCTAACCTCGCCTCACATCACCTCATCTCACCTCTCCCATACAACTCCCCGCCCCTCACTCTTTTCACCCCGCCGTTTCACCCCGCTTGCACCGTGCTCTCGACCTTAAAATCTCAAAACTAACCTCGCAACAACAGTATTTCACTTTAAGAATCAGACAAAGCAGTTGAATCAACCGCCAAGATGGTTCAATCCGCTATTCTCGGTTTCCCCCGCATGGGTGTTAACCGTGACCTGAAGAAGGCCACTGAAGCTTGTCAGTTGCACTCGCCAGATTCCTGACTCGTGTCATCATCGACTAACATAGACTTTAGACTGGGGTGGAAAGATTTCTCAGTCCGACCTCCTTGACGAGGCCAAGCGTCTCCGTCTTGCTCACTGGAAGATCCAGAAGGATGCCGGCGTCGATGTCATCCCCAGCAACGACTTCGCCCTCTACGATCAAGTCCTTCACCAGATCCAGGACTTTGGTGTACGTTTCCTCTTTCCCTCGACCCACACAGAGCATATGCTGACTCATGTTCATTAGGCCGTTCCCGAGCGATACACCAAGGATGGCCTTGACCGCATTGACGAGTACTTCGCCATGGGCCGTGGTCACCAGAAGGAGGGTGTCGATGTCCCTTCTCTGGAGATGGTCAAGTGGTTCGACTCCAACTACCACTATGTCAAGCCTACCCTCCAGGACAACCAGACCTTCAAGCTCACCGATAGCCCCAAGGCTGTCGCCGAGTTCAAGGAGGCCAAGGAGGCTGGTATCACCACCCGCCCCGTTCTCGTTGGTCCCGTGTCTTTCCTCCACCTCGGCAAGGCCGACCGTGGCCAGTCTGTCGAGCCTATCGACCTTCTGGAGAAGCTCCTTCCCGTCTACGAGCAGCTCCTTACCCAGCTGAAGGAGGCTGGTGCCGAGACTGTTCAGATCGACGAGCCCGTCCTTGTCTTCGACCTCCCCGAGAAGACCAAGGCTGCTTTCAAGCCCACATACGAGAAGCTCGCCAGCCTGGGTGACAAGATCCCCAAGGTTGTCTTCACCACCTACTTCGGTGACATCGTCCACAACCTCGACCTCCTCCCTAAGGATGTCTATGGTGTCCATGTTGACCTTGTCCGTAACCCCGAGCAGCTCGAGAAGGTTCTCGGTGCTATCGGCCCCAACACTATCCTTTCTGCCGGTGTCGTCGACGGACGTAACATCTGGAAGACCAACCTCAAGCGTGCCATCGAGACTGTCGAGACCGCCATCCAGAAGCTCGGCAAGGACCGTGTCATTGCTGCCACCTCTAGCTCTCTCCTCCACACCCCTCACACTCTTGCCAGCGAGAAGAAGCTGGACCCTGAGATTGCCGACTGGTTCTCTTTCGCTACTGAGAAGGCTTCTGAGATTGCTCTTATTGCCAAGGCCGTCACTGAGGGCCCTGCCTCCGTCCGCGAGCAGCTTGAGGCTAACGCCAAGTCTATCAAGGCTCGTGCTGACTCTCCCCGAACCAATGACCCTCAGGTCAAGGAACGCCAGTCCAAGGTCTCCCAGAAGGACTACGAGCGCAAGAGCGAGTTCACTGAGCGTATCAGCCAACAGCAGAAGAAGCTGAACCTTCCCCTCTTCCCCACCACCACCATCGGCTCCTTCCCCCAGACCAAGGAGATCCGAGTTCAGCGAAACAAGTTCACCAAGGGTGAGATCTCCGCTGAGGAGTATGACCGCTTCATTGAGAAGGAGATTGAGGACAACATCAAGATCCAGGAGGAGCTTGACCTCGATGTCTTCGTTCACGGTGAGCCTGAGCGTAACGACATGGTTCAGTTCTTCGGTGAGCGATTCCAGGGTTATGCTTTCACCACCCACGCTTGGGTTCAGTCTTACGGTTCCCGATGTGTCCGACCTCCTATCATCGTCGGTGACATCTCCCGCCCTAACCCCATGACCGTCAAGGAGTCTAAGTACGCCGTCTCGGTCTCCAAGAAGCCCATGAAGGGTATGCTCACTGGTCCCGTCACTTGCCTTCGATGGTCTTTCCCCCGTGACGATGTCCACCAGTCCGTCCAGGCTGAGCAGCTTGCTCTCGCCCTCCGTGATGAGGTTGTCGACCTTGAGAAGGCTGGCATCGACGTCATCCAGGTCGATGAGCCTGCTCTCCGTGAGGGTCTTCCCCTCCGCTCCGGTGAGGAGCGTGATGCCTACCTCAAGTGGGCTGTCCAGGCTTTCCGCCTGTCCACTGCTGGTGTCGAGGACGCCACCCAGATCCACTCTCACTTCTGTTACTCTGAGTTCCAGGACTTCTTCCACGCCATCGCTGCCCTCGATGCTGATGTCCTGTCCATTGAGAACAGCAAGTCTGATGCCAAGCTCCTCCGTGTCTTTGTCGACTCTGAGTACCCCCGCCACATCGGACCTGGTGTCTACGACATCCACTCCCCTCGTGTTCCCAGCGAGCAGGAGATCAAGGACCGTATCGAGGAGATGCTTCAGTTCCTCAAGCCTGAGCAGCTCTGGATCGACCCTGACTGTGGTCTTAAGACCCGTCAATGGAAGGAGACCAAGGAGGCCCTTGCCAACATGGTCAACGCCGCCAAGTACTTCCGTAACAAGTACGCCAAATAAATGTCAACCTACACTATGTGTTTGAGGTTTGATGGGGATGAAGGCGTATGAGGATTGTGTTAATAGCATTTTTGTGGAGGCTGTTCTTCGAATCAGCTACGATTTCAACATCGGCGTTTGGGACTGGCCTAAAAAAGGACCAGATATATTTGTGGTAAATCCCAAAAGTTAACCTGTGGATTAGGATCTGGGTACGGATAGTTTGGCGAGCATTCAACATTTGCATATACCCTCCCGATTGGGAGCAGATGAAGGTCTTAAAATCAACAAATTGACCTATTTTTTCATGATGATGAAAACTTTTGTTCTCCTTGAACTGCCTTGATTGATTGTGATGTCTGAGAATCTTTTAATTTGCTGTGTGATATTCCGTCCTGAACGAACAGACTCTCGATAGATGGTTTTAAAGGTCACGTGCTCACGCGTAATACAAGTTTGAACCCCACGTTACAACGCGCTTGTTATCCTTGTCGCTCAGGCTGAATGACAACAAATTACATTTACCTTCATCTTCACTTCAAGGACTCGCACTTTACATATGTGGGCACCGGTGCGATGTGTCATTGTCTTTTAGAATGCCTCCGGTTATAATACTTGATTCCGACGACGACGAGGAGGACCTTGGCTATTCTCCGCCTCGAGATGTTCAGGCACCGTTCTTGCCTGCGCCGGCTCCAGCTCAAACTGAAGCCTATGCAGATAGTGACTCCTTTGGGCGTGTGAGCCGTGCGACGACATCAACAGACCCGTCATTCTTTCAAAACATTTACAACGAGCAGAATGATGCTGCCCGTGGTTATGTTCCAGAACCGACAGCCAGGTCACATGACCAGGATCACTCAGTCTCAAGTTCCGAAATGACAGCACCAGCACCTTTTAAGCGCACTGTGACAGGACTCATTGAACCCTCGTCCTTTCCTTCTCAAAGGGATCGAGCAGTTAGAAAGGAAGAGAGGATGCCTAGTCGGGATGGACCTGGGGGACCAGATGGATGGACGCCAGCCTCGACACCAGGTAGGCGAAAAGCACCTACGGCCGTTATGGACGACCCGTGGGACGTACCGAGTTCACCTGAGCGTCCAGTTCGCCCAAAGATAAAAATCAAACTCAAGCGTTCGGGGGCCCAATCTGATTCTACACCAGAATCGCGACCTGTCAAAGAGTCGGGCAAAGTGGCAAAGGCCCCGAGCTCCAGGTCTGAGCCATCAGGGGATTCGCCCTCGAGCAAGAAAAAGCGAAGAAAAGTCGACCATCCAGAACCGCCATTTCAGGGTTCGAATGAGATGGATTTGGTGATGTTTCCTTTCAGTCATGATCATGAGGGCGACTGCCGGGGGTCTCAGCCAGCACCTACACCCAGCATGCTCCCGCCCACGATGCCGGTTGACGAAGAAGCTTCTTTTTTCATCGCACCTAATCATTTGACCGATGCCCAGAAGCTGGAGTATGAAAGCGTGCAGTTGCCTTCAAGCGGAAGTCCTTACCATCAGTTACCTCCTATGCGACAGTTCGAAATTCAGAATCTTGCTTCAAGCGGAGATGCAACCAATGTCAACACTCCAAGACCCAACGCGACTTATCTCATGAGCACTGCTCCTCCGCCTTCAAGTATGATAGACCCGCCAAGGGCAACAATTGGTCGATCCAATGGACAGCGATGGGATTCATCTCCTGACGTCATTGCCGCAATCGATTCGCCCCCAGAGAAAAAGCAGCAAGCCATAGGGAGCTACCAAGACAAGATGACGTACCTCAGCCCGTAGATGATGGGGTTACGGCGGTGCAGCAGATAGAACAAGCGGAGCTACCAATCATGCAAGAAACAGTATCCGACAACTACGAGCATGAAATGGCAGTAAAACCAACCAAAGGAAAGGCAAAGAAATCAAGAGGGCGACCAAAGAAGAAGGCTGCTGAAAACGACATATCTCTAGCAGAGTCACTCCCATCACCACCAGAGGCTGCCGAGTCCGCCGCAAAAGCCAAGAAGAAGCGCGGCAGGCCACGAAAATCGGAGCAAGCTGACACCAAGGAGGAAAGCCCGAAGATTGAAGAGTCATTGTCCACAAACGACGCTTCGTTGTCTGAAGAATCTTTACGACCAGGGAAGAAAACAAAATCGGAAATCAAAGAGCTAGAATCACAAGATGAGCTGGCTGAGGATGACGACAAACAGCCTCCATCCAAGAGCAACATTCGTGAAAGCTCTGTGCTGAAAGAGGCCGATTGTAATGTACTCACCGAATCCATATCTGGTATGGATGACGATGCGACTTCCAAAGTTCCGGGTGCGACAACCACAGTTGAGAAGGAACAAAAGCCCGGGAAGCCAACAGTCAGCAGCAGAAGCTCAACTCCATCCAAGGGGTTGTCATCAATCATCAACAAGCCTGTCTATCGTGTTGGCTTGAGCAAGAGATCAAGAATTGCGCCTTTGCTCAAATGTTTGCGTAAGGAGTAAGGATTGGCAGCTTTTTGAGAGTCACGAGAGGCCGGCTTGATATCGGTGGTTAATTGTCTTTCTGGTGTTTTCTTTTTAGCATGGATCAGGCGTGTGATGCCGCTCTTGGCTTGTATTTGATACTCTTTCGTGGAAGGCCGGTAGCGTACATCGCCGACATGGCTTGCGTGTGAAACTGGAGGCATAGGCGAGTAGGATTGCAAACATACCTTCATGAGCAAGGCGTTCTGGTAACGAGATTATGGATACCACGGTATTAGTGGCTATGGTTAGAATGATAGATTAATTTCTGCTGTTTTTATAGAATTTAGATGAAAGCACTATCGTTACTACTTCACAATTTGAAACCCAGCTCAGCAAAATATGTCAACAGCGGATATTTCTTTGCCTATCCTTGACTTGTTACCATGTTTTCCGTTTTCTCCGTTTTCTATGAACTTCAAATAACTTTCACTAATTGTCAATATCTTAGACTATTAAAGCAATAGGTTTGTCCGAAACATGGCTGTGAAAACTAAGTATCTGTTTACTTGACCAATCGGTTGCGGTTGTTCGTACTGTATCTCTCGTTGGCCTACTCTCTTGCTTGCTGGATGCCTGGACCGAACAGAAACCCTGACGACGGATAACAGCATCGTGGTCAGAAAGGGGCAACAAGAAGCGAGAACCAACAAACACAATGACCATGCATAACGCTCACATCTGGTCAAAGTGGTCAGAAAATCTCGTCCGGAAATGTATAAATATACCTAGGCTCTCCCAGTCTATGTCCCCCTTTTCCTCCTCACCAAAACACAAGTCTACACTACTCTACACAGCTCAGCTCAGCTCAACTCAACTCAACCCATCTCAAGCTCCATCTACAAATCTCTTCACAGATATCCCAAGTATCTACACTTTCATCTCTACAATGTCTAAAGAACCGAAGACCGAGTGGACCGAGGATGCCAAGAAGCGCGTCATGAAGGCTGAAGTATGACCCTAAAATTCTTTTCTATCTACACCAAATTTTTAATAACCTCGCAGGCCAAATCGGGCAACGATCCAGACTTTGCCAAAATGGTTCAGACAGCGGCTGACAAGGTTACTGCGGCCGCGGCAAAGGAGAGTAAGGGAAACAGTCAGAAAGAGCAGAAGAAGTAGGATGCAATGTGTGCAGACACTAGATGCATGGATGAGCTGAGGAATCTGCAAGGAAAGGAAAGGAATAGTTCATGTTTGACGGAATAGACTGTTAAGAATGACTGTCCCCACGTCGACAACGATGGATGGTGGTTAGATGAACTAGATTCTCTAATCAGAACTTCTATTCTGTCTCAAATCTGTCCCATTGATCTCCCCCATCATTGTTATCGATGTTATTCTGAGCATGTTTGATATAAATCGCCTTTTCATCAGTGCACAAAAAGCTGTTAGGGAACCGCATGGGTATAAGTGATGTCTTATAATAACTAACATGCTGGTGCTGATATGTTTAATGTCCTTTACAAGCTCCCGTTTCAAGGTTTTCAGACTGATCACTGATATCCACCACTACCCAGTCATGAAACAGGTAGATAAAATAGCAAGACCCTAATAACGCCATTTCATAATGCATGCATGCTTTCTGCAGTTGCCCCTCAGTTATTGGCCACCCAAAGCCGTCAAATAAGTTGCCAATCATCGCTTCGTTGTTAGTGGTTATTCTTTCTCTTCTGCGTCTTCCATCATGCGAGACCAGACATCCTCATAACCGATTCTCGTCATCCATCTGCTGAATATGTTTCTTGATAAACTCAAATGACGAGAAGAATATGGCATTGACAACACAAGATCGGCTCATCGAGACACCAAGGCCCCGATACATGTGACGTTTGAAGAATTCGATCTTTGGCGCAGGCTCAACCTTTTCGCCTTTCGAGTATAGTAGCGAGTTTCGCTGATAGATACTCTTGGCAGAATCGATAGGATCTGTGCAGTGTGAGTAAGGAAACCGTCACTTAGAAGATTGCACAACTTACAGATCATCGCCCAAGAAACTAAGCCACACATGCCTCCTGAAGCGACAACGGCAACTTTGTTGCTATTGGGGTGATCACCAGCCACAGTGTTTCCGATCTGTTTCCCACTCTCATACACCATAAAATAGATAGCCGTGCCCAACGTATCACGAACTGCAAATGCCATTAGTCAGTGCCAGGAATTTTCAAGCTTGTAGAGGTCACGTACGAAGATGAAGGCTCAGACCAGTATATAGCCCAAAAATGCCCCGGTGTTTTATGATGTTGGCCATCGTCCGCAAAGTGCCCTTGTTCTGGTAGCTAGCTGCTACAGAATGACTGCCCTTAGATCCACCGCGTTCCGCAAGTAGAACAGAAACTTGCGCGCTGAGCTTGGTGAGCTCGAAAGGACAAGCGAGAAAAGTAATGCAAGAGCCAGCGGTAGCGCCAGCAGCACCGAAGCATGCGACGGAGTAGGCGTTAGGGTATGTGCCATGCCGGTTGACATGACCTATGATGTCGAATCCGAGGTTGCGCTTGACCCAGGCTGAATAGGAGTATTTGGCACGTTGATAGATCGAGAAAGAGACGGTACGAACAAGCGTAATGCTTGCCATCGGAGCTGTAACGCCTATATGTTGGGTTAGCCACTTGAATTAAGCAAAACCTGTCAATTGACCACGCCATACCTCGAAAGAAGCCTCCAAGCTTTTCGGCATGGTAAGTTTGGCGAACACAGTCGAGGAATCCTTTATAATGATATGTTTGCATGCGCGTCTTGACGCTGTCAAGTGGGAAAGCGGCGAGGGTAGAGAATACACTGGAAGTACTGGCAGCGATCTCGGTTCGGTATCGTTTGACGAAGTGGTCGGAGTTGTTGTTCTTTGGGATTGCAGTGACAGCGGAGCCCGTTGCTGTCATAGCCGTCGTCTCGCCATCGCGTCGCCCTCCAGCGCCGTGAGGCATGCTGGTGACAGAAGTTGTAGCTGGAGTTGACAGTGACGACAATTGCGATTGATGGCCTGGGACATCTTGGTGTGCCAGTTTAGCTCCAGTAGTCATTGCTTCCTCCCGCTCTCCGGGAATGGGAGCAATTGGACCTCAGACCGGAGCACCGTGGGGCTGATATGGGCTTGAGCGAGCCAGGGATGTGGTGAGGATAAGAATATAGTCGAGACGGAGCTTTATTTAGAGGCGCGGTCGAAACACGGCCTGTCGCGGGTGGCCGCAGGGTCCATTCAGACGTAAAACACCTGAGAGTTGTTTACAGAGACCATAAAAAAAGATGATCGGTGGGCACAGAAGACCCAGGTCGGAGGTCGGAACGGAGCGGCGACGGGATATCGGTAGTGGGCTGCTCTTGATGTCTCTGCACGGGCTCGGGCGTCCGGGTGCCCGCGGCAGAGAACAGCGGCGACAGCTGCTGCAACAATTCTGAGAATTGCAGCTCCTTTACTCAGTTATATCAATCAATGAAAAAAGGATGAAAGGGATGAGAGTTGCAGGTTTAAGGTCTGCAACCAAGGGTGGAGATTGACTGCCTCATACAAGTCCCGTACCTTACGTATCAATTGGTAGGTCGATCTTGTGCTAAGAGGTAAACGACGGCAGGTGCGCGGGGGAGAGAACGGGTCATGCCTCCCCGGCCGCTGCTCTTTCTCCTTCTCGGTGTCAAACTTCCAAACCCTGGGAAGGAACAACCCACCCAAAATCAATGATCGCGGGGTTTGCCCAAGCATCGCATTCATCAATTTTAAGGTGCTTGGATTGGCTCCCTCTTATGGAAGCCTCCCTACCTAGGCTTGCGTTCCATTTCAATGGATCCTTGTGAAACAATCTCATCTGCTGCTGGCCTCTACAACAGCTCACTACAACGCTGTGTTTAGCGCATCGACTGCCGGCATTCAATCTTCACATGTTTCCACAGACAATCAATCCTTGAATTTTGATACCGCCTGATAAAGATAGATCTCTTTGACTGATGCTTCAATCTTTTTCCATCTCTAACTCATTTAGTCCTTACTTTCAAACTTTACTCCATGCCACGACTTTCCTGTTCACCATACTACAAGCATCTAAGCCGAATTCTGTGTCATGGAACGGACTTCAATGTCCGGCTAAGTAGCATCTGCTCTTTGCCCAATGACGATTGCTGCAAATCCGCACCCCGCACAACAATGCTTGAGCTGGGGTTGGACAACCGCGTTTACCTCATAACAAAAGGACCTCTCTGCTCAATTTGATGTTGCGCTTGCAGACGATAAACCCCCTTCACAGTCTCAAAGCTCCTATGATCGACGCCTGGCAATGCACAGCCATCAACTCCTCACAAACATGCATTGCCCCACTACTCGTAAAGCCTTAAGCAGTACCTGGCTCGGTGGGAAGTCACCACGCCTCACAACCACGTTGCTTGCTTACACCCACGTATAAGACTGTGCACATATGAGACATCATGTCAGCCGATTCCTGTACGGATACAGCCGCGGCTTGCATTTCAGACAGGGGTAGGACCGTCACCTCGTCAGCTTGCGCGCTGCTATACTGAGACTGTAATGTATTCTACTCGGAGTAAAGACTTCATCCTTCCTCTCACGAGGATTAGCAAGATGACGAGATCGCCATGGTAGACCTGCTCACGTCTCTCACTCGAGAGTTCACTGATGTGAGGTCTGCAGCAGGGCTCGGCTTGCCTCTGGATGGCCCTTCTCCGGCGAGCTCACAAAGGAAGCTCGACGAAATCGCAGATCCTAGGTCTTCTAGACTACATGTGCCATACGCCGTTGTCTCTTGACTCAAGATCCGGAAGCCGTTTCAGCTGGTGTCTCTGTTGGAGTATCCTCCGCTGGTGTCGCTTCTCCCGTAGTGCCGTTGTTGGGGGTGGCGTAGCTTGCTACCAAGCGTTCCTCCTCATTCTTAGACCGTATAACCTCAGTCTCCTCACGAAGCTTCTGCAGGTTCCAGGCGTCATCATCGTCCTCAGAATCAGACTCATCTTCGTCCCTCCATTTTCCGCTCTCAAACATGGCACGACCAGTGTTCTCCTTGGCCTTGCGGGCCTGTTCCTCGGCGGCCTTCTTGTCCAGTCTATCTTTCTTCCATTTGGCGAAAGACTCGGGTGTCACTGGTGTGAGAGTGCCAGTCAATTTGTGTCGCTCAGACTCCAAGAAGTCCTCAAGTGTCAAAGTCTTAAGTGGTGACTTGTCCAAAAGTGCCTTCTCTGCTGCTCTCTGTTCCTTAGTCTTAAGAACGAATCTGTGTTACTGTTAGCATGGGGCGATCAAATAGTTTGAGAGAAAATCCATACCCAGGTGGGAGAGCGTGCTTGTATTTGCACTTGTCTCCACCATTGGGGCAAATCCAGAACCAACCGTACTTGCCATCCTCAATGGCTTCGATAAAGAATTTGCACACTTTATCAGTAGTGGTTTGTTGGTTACCCTTCTTCGACAAGACAACACTTCGGAGCTTTTCTTCGTCCCAATCTGCTGAGGTCTCAACCTTCTTCTCCTCCTCTTCCTCCCCTCGGGTATCGTTATATAAGTTCTTCTTCTCCGTCTTACGCTCAACAGCGAGATCGTGAGAGAACTTGCACTTCTTGCCTTTTTCACAGTCACCTTTCTTGTAAAAGATGCACACAACTGTCTTGGGGTCGACGCCAAAGGGAACCTTCTGGATCTGGGCTGGCTTGTTCAACATGGCCTCCATATCTCTCTTGGCATCTTCGGCAGCCTTCTTCTCACGCTCTCGGGCAGCCTTCTCAGCCTGCTTCTTCTTCTCCTCGATAGTGCCACTGTTCTTGAGGTTTGCCTGCATGCGCCCAATTTCTCTCTGTGCAGCACCACCCTTCTTGTTCTTCATGCCAAATGTTCGGTCCTCGACCGACTTGGTGGCCTTCTTGGCCACTGGCTCTTTACCTTTCTTGGGAGGCATGATGGGTGGTTTGTGGCGGGGTAATCGTGGAAATCAAAAAGAATAATTGATGGGTTTCGAAGGCTCGAGCCGCTCGGTGGAGGTTTTCGTGTGCGTAAATTCTCGCGGTTTCGTGCTGGTTATGGCGAGAGGCAAAGCCACCAAGTTTGGGGTGAAAAAAAAGACGAATGTCGAAGATTGCTGATAGTTGGTGGGCTGGGCTGCCTTGGTGTGGAGGATGAAGTCACAGTCTACTTAGGTAGTCACGTGCTAAGCGCAACTTTTCTTACAGGCAAGTAGGTACCCCTTCAAGATCAGGTTAGCAGAGCGTTTGGCAAGTATTAATTCTATTTTCTGATTGAAATTTATCAGGAATCTTGCACTTTTTCTTCCCACTCACTTGTATAGTTACTTTGAGATTTGTACCCGAATTTTGAAAAACAAATTACGTATATTGAATAACCTAGGTGCTACATATTCTAAAGGACTCTCCGTCAGATTCACAGTGGGGTTAGGTTCGACTGCGGGCCACGCTAACAGGACCTGGTGGAAGTACGTACTTGTCCTGCAACACGTCCGCCCCGGGACAATTAGAGCTCCATCCATCTGGCCAGTCGAGTTGAAGCTCCCCATCCCATCACCAGCATCTACAGCCTCGCGTGCATTGAACAAAACTGTAGCAGACGTGCGAGAAACCGCAGTACTCCAAAATCACACCCACAAAGGATTTCCGTTTAAAAACTTCTTCGGTGAGTAAATCCAACCTCCGGCGCACGAGCAAGCACTAATCGATTGTTGTCGAGCTTCATAGACCTACCTACTCCGAAGCACTCGATCAGCCGCAACCATGATCACCGACAACGATCTATACCGACTGGCCATCTTCTTCGGCGCTACAGCAATGATCCTGATTGTTCTTTACCACTTCATTGAAGTCAACACCGCGAAAGATCCGATTGAGGCCCGCAAGGACGGAGCTTCAAAGTCGCTATGAGTGCATACCATTATGTTGGTTGCGCATTTTACAACTTCACGAATGGGAATATTCAACTTGCAGAAAGGACTGCCCGGCGTTAAGGAGAACTCTTCCAGCGAACAAAATCGCCTCTTCGAAGCGCATAGAGCGGATTCGAGACGACTAGATTATGGAGGCTACATCGATCTGTTGCTACGAGCATCTTGGTTATAGTCAATACAACATTGAACAACAATTTTATTTCCTCAAGGTGACATTGCAGCTGATGAAGCTGGGCATAGGCAAGCAGACACAGCTCACTAACTCACTACACACTCTAGCAACAACGCTCCGTTGGCTATTAAGATGTTCCCTTACGTGAGTGATGCCAATTACACAATTCAAATACTAAGGCGCGGGCATCTAGTGCATCGCAAATAACAAACTCTCTTTTGTTAGAATGCTTACGTGTCGTGATAATTGCCCCGTGCCTTTTCGCATAAATGATGCAGTCTTGCAAGCTGTCCCCTTTGAAGCATGTCCCTATTTCGCAATGTAATTGGTGCTAACCCGTGGTGTTGTGGCGATACGTGGCTCGATATTCCTTAAAATGGTTAGTGCAGCGCAAAGCCACACCCATACCCGCGTGCACCGAGCTCCTTAGGCAGCTGAAGGCAGCAGAAGGAGAAGGAGGGCGCCCACTCCGTATTTTTCTGTACCTGCCTTTCTTTCCCTTCCTCCCTTGTCTCCTCTTCTTTCTTCGTTCTTCAACCTTAACAACTTCAACTCTCACACACCCACTGCTCCCCCAACCCAACTACATCTTCTTCACCCAGCCGCTCTAATCACGCTCGCGCGCGCCTCTTCTTTCATCCCAAGTCCTCCAGCTTTTATTATCAAGC
Source organism: Fusarium avenaceum (assembly GCA_025948275.1). NCBI lineage: Eukaryota > Fungi > Ascomycota > Sordariomycetes > Hypocreales > Nectriaceae > Fusarium > Fusarium avenaceum. The sequence continues at coordinate 1,014,754 of CP109670.1, read as the reverse complement.
TTTCGCGACCCTCCTACTCTCCTTTCGCGACTTTTGCGCCATCATCGACGTCAAGTCTTTTCCACACTCTAATCGCGACTTTGACAGCAATATTTACGTGTCAATCGCTATCTTCTGCTGATTTGATCAACTGTATCAGCCTGAACACCAGATTCAACCTCGATATCCAGGGCCAGTATTTCTCGGCCTTCATCCGACCTTCCTTGTCAACCTTCATCAATCACACATCAAGATGTCTGGCAAGCTCGACCAAGCTCTCGACGATATCACCCAGGCTCAGCGCCGAAGTGCTCGTCGTCGATCTACCCAGCGCCGCTCCACCGGACGCCCTGTTGCCGCTGCACCTATCGGCGGTATCCAGAAGAGCACCAAGCCTGCTCGTGGTGCTGGCGCAAAGAATGCCCCGGCCAAGGCCGCCCCTACCAACAGTGATAGCAAGATCATTGTGAGCAATCTGGTAAGTCCGGATCGAATTATCGGGTTTCTTTTCTGTTTACTAACGTCTGCAATAGCCCAAGGACGTCTCGGAGCAGCAGATTAAGGTATGTTTCCGCTGTGGCTGTTAATGCCCTCGGACTTTGTTCGACCTTTTATCCTTCGCCGCTCTTATTTTGCCGTCGACGTTGCGTCTCTCGATTATTCAGTCGACTTAGCCTGCAGGCCTGGAGCGATCGGACGCCCATTCTCCTTCTTTGACTCGGTAAAACCTGGAATACGGTGCTATGTCGGAAGTTGAGATCATCTGTGTCGCACAATGCTACTTGAGGAAGTGCCTGGTCAGCGCCCCTCGGCAAAGTAGCGTCGACTTACCAGAATAGAGGCTTGTCATAAAGATACGCGTAATCACCAGCCAGCATTGAGCAAATTCTTCCGGATGATACCTTTTGGAATCCGCTTCAACTTCAGCGAGCAAGCAGTGAGCACATACAGCAAGAAACCCTTTGAAGAGCTTCCCGGCAAATCCATGTCGGTTTTCGAGGCATATCCCAAGTTGGGGTCATGGGATGCTTGTATATTTTGTGCATATCTGGAATCCTACGTGAGCAGTAGGAAACTTGGGTTGGGGTCCCGAGTAGTGGGTTCAAACATGGAAATATTGAGCCACATGGGTGTGGTCTCATGTGCTTCACCTGGTCCTAAACCCTTGAATGGGCAGACCAAAGACTCTTGCGTTGGCTCACTGCTTTGCTTGCTGACTGTTCAACAATTTGGCTCCCAAAACCTGGCGATGTAACACTCCCGGAACTGGAACGACCGAGGCTCGCAGACGAAATGATGATTTTTTGCTCAACTATACACTTTAGAAGACTAACACTATTTTCCCCGATAGGAATACTTCATCCAATCCGTTGGTCCTATCAAGCGAGTTGAGCTCTCCTACGGCCCCAACTCACAAAGCCGTGGTATCGCAAACGTGACCTTCCACAAGTCGGATGGCGCTAGCAAGGCCTTCCAAAAGCTGAATGGCCTCCTCGTCGACAACCGACCGATCAAGGTGAGCTATTATGCCTTGCTTCATTCCGATCGTAGCTAACCTGAGTAGATTGAGATCGTTGTTGGAGCCGCCCAGGCTGACAAGGTCATCCCCACCGCCAAGTCTCTCGCCGAGCGCACCAGGTATGACCAACGTATTATCACTTTGTAGCATCTTCCTGACAATCAAACAGCCAACCCAAGGCCCAGCCCAAGTCTGCTGCTGCAAAGAAGCACAATGCTGGTGCCGCCAAGGATGGTGATGCCAAGGGAGCTGCTGGCAACAAGAAGCGCCGTGGTCGCAACAGCCGTCCTGCGAAGAAGACTCAAGAGGAACTCGACTCTGAGATGGCTGACTACTTTGTTGCTCCTGCTGCCACTGAGGCTAGCGGTAGCACTGCTGCTCCCGCTCCCGCGCCTGCCGCCACCGGTGACGCTGACATGGATGAGATCGCTGTATGTATTCCTGACTTGATTTTGTTTGTTTGAACTATGCTAACATCGGCCAGTAAATATGTGGCTACGTCGCGACGAATGCTATGAAGCAATACTTAATAAACTTTTACAAAAACAAGCTAGTATCCGATGGACAGTTTGTGGGAGGATGCGATGAGTTATTCAGGGTTGGTACTATGTCAGCTCGTTTTGCAGAGGAAGAGGAGAGGCTTTCGAGGTTAAACAATGGAGCAGCTGGTTTTGCGTTTGTTACAGTTTGGTCTCGTTCTCTTCCCTTCTTGCGTTGAGCTTCTTAATTTGACAGCCGAGTCATGCTGCTGTTCTGCACGATGTAGGACTCGGCAAATAAATTGTATAATAGACGGAATGTGACAAGATTTCCCACATTCGAGTGTGCTTCTGTGACATAGTAACATCTTCAAGGCCGTGTAAAATCTTATCTGCTGTAGGTTGTGACTATGTTGATGTGTCAAGACACAACTTAATCTCATGATACCTGCTTGAAATTATACCTCGGGATAGGCCGTTCATGAAAGCTTACAGAGCATATCGGTTCGCACTGAACAGGTGTTGATGTATTATACGCCGACCACTTTCGGGCATGAGTAATAAAATCCAGAGCATGGGCATCATAACATATACTCTTCACTTATATGAATAGTCAGAGGGTTAACAGTTTTTCCATTTTTTTCTTCCATAACGAAACAGGCAGTGTAGTCTTCATACTACATATCCGAGAAATAAGCCTGCCTTGGTACGGCATAACGCCAAAGCTACCCTGCCTAAACCTGTACTGTAGTTCAGAAATGCTCCTCTTTGGTAACGTTAAACATTCATAATTGGAAGATTTAATCCTTCTTCTCGGTAGCGGCGGCGGCGGGAGCAGCAGCAGCAGCAGGAGCAGCCTCCTTCTTGTCGTCACCCTCGAGCGCAGGCATATCGTCGTCATCTTCATCGTCGTCGAGTTCGTCGCCTCCCTCGGCACCGGGGAAGCCAGCACCGGCACCTCCCAGCTTGGAGAAGTCGATACCGCCGAAGTCACCACCCATACCGGGCATACCACCCATGCCGCCCATGCCGCCCATGTCACCCATATCGCCCATACCAGGCATGCCACCTGTATGTTCTGTTAGCTTTGATGTCTATAGTCTGCACATTTGCGCGTGGTTTGTGTTTGACTTACCCATGCCACCGAACTGAGAGAAGTCGTCCTCAGGGGCCTCGTTCTGCTCGTCCTCATCAACCCACTTGTCGAAGTCGGTCTTCAAGAAATGCATGCGCTTGGGCTCCTTGAGCAATCTGGGCCAGTACTCCTCCTTAAGGTCCTTCTTTTGCAGCTTAATCTCAACGTTCTTGGCAGTGTGGTTGATCTTGCTCTCAGCGGGGTCGACCTCGCCCCAGAACTCGAGCTCGACATGGTACTTCCTCTTGAGAGTGGATGAGGTACCGGTGAAGGTGAGCTTGGTGGGCTGGAGGTCGAGGGTGAGGCTATCCTTGGGCACATCAGGGACGGTGATGGTAAGGTAGATGAAGTTCTTGGAGGCGTCGGCGACGGAAGATCGCTGAGCCCAGAGGACTATGTAGTTGTTAGTGGGTGAGCTATGGGTAGCATTGGGTGCCTGCGCAATAGGATGCGATCAAGGTTAAAGCCATCGGGAGAGAGAAAAACGTTGGTAGAGTATATGTCGAGGCGGCAAACGGGAGGAGAGGGGGGATACGAGCACAAGGCTGGGGGGCGATCAAGGACATACCTTCGGGGTAAACAGTGTCAGACATTGTGAAGAGGCAGTTGGGTATCTTTGAATAATCGTGAACTTGTCGTGAAGGAGGAAAAAGAAGAGATAAAGAGAAAAGACGAAAGATTCAGATGATGCAGATGCAGCAGAGAAATGGAGACGGGATGGACGAGTTTTTGGTGGGCGGAGGAGGTGCAGTTTTAGCTCCTGCTTGTTCTGCAGCTTCACAGGCTGGCGCAGGCTACGACCGCTGTGAGGCTTGCACGTTTATCTGGTCACAGGCGGACGGTAGAATGTCTAAGAAGAGGAGAGAATAGAGGGGCAACTGATGAGGGATACTTGTGTTTTGGTGCGGTGCCGGTGTAGATACATGTATCTTTCTAACATCCAGGGAGTGCCCACTCTGACGTTTGCCTGCCCAGCTTCTCCACTGTTACTGGGCTGGAGCTGTTACAGTGGGTGTAGAATATGCTGGAGCTTTGTCACCCTTAATTATGTTAATTGGCAAAGCTGGTACGAGATGCTTCCAGATTTTGATCCAAAAAATGGTTTTCTCCAAGTCAATGCTTTTTTCTGAATTGAATCTAGAAATATCCTAGCAAGCACATAAGATTCATTATATAGCATATATCCCCCGTGGAAGCCTGGCCTAGCAACCCCTACACGCGGCCGGCATGTGGATGGCGGGGTAAGCAGTTCTGCAGTGGAGGAGATCAACCCAGGCGTTAGTGTCAGGCTCAGGCACGCTGAAGCTCCAGCGGTGCTTCCACTGAACAGATCCCCTCGGGTGTGCCCGCACATAGGTTAGAAAATCATGAGGAATACTGACAAAGATGACTAAAATGCTCAGATATTTGGACCATCTTAAGGGCGTAGGCCTGGCCGAGTCTTTATGTCTCCCGCTTTAAAAAGAGCTTGGCTTCCCTAGGTATTGTTTTCTGACCCACCTGCCCCTGTACCTTTTTCTGGTTTGCCGGGCCAATCAATTCTCGACGTGGCTCGTCACCTCAGCCTTGAGGCTTGTGTCGGGCGAGCCTCACCACCATGACCTAACATCATTCAACGACTGGCTGCGGCTGATTCGACGGCATCAAGACGCTTCGAGGCATAGAAACACTGCGTAAATCATAGCGCTTACTGAACCAAGTTAACAGAAACTCATCATATCTGATATACTCCCTCACGCGAGTCATTCACTCCGCCGTCTGGCTATTTCTACGGTTGCGTCATTGGCGCGGGCATTTCCACTCTCCTTGTACTTCCAACCGCCGCCATGGAAACATTCAAAGCCCTCTTCTCCAAGCCTGATCCTCAGGCCCAGGTACGCTCGCGACCACCTACACGTCTTAGTCTTACCATGACATGATCTAACATAACCCGCTTGTCCAGATGCGCAAATGCAATGCGTTAATGAGGCAAAACATCCGCAAGATCGATCGCGACATCCAAACCGTTAAACAAGTCGAGGCAAAGACGAAGCAACTCATCCTCCAAGCCGACAAGCGAGGCCAACGCGACCCGACCCGTGCCAAGCAAGCTCAGCAGGAGGTCCGCGACTTTGCTCGTGAGCTCGTTCGCGCCCGAAAGACCTCAGCCCGTCTCATCACATCCAAGGCGCAGCTCTCCTCGGTACAGATGCAGGTCCAGGAGGCTTTTGCCGTGCGCAAAATCGAGGGTTCTATTCGAGCGAGCGTTGGTATCATGAAAGACGTCAACTCGCTCGTTCGCCTGCCCGAACTGGCGGGTACCATGCAAGAGCTGAGCGTGGAACTGATGAAGGCGGGTATCATCGAGGAGATGGTGGAGGATTCGCTCCCCACCGACGGCGATATGCTTATGGAGGATGAAGAGGCGGACGGCGAACTAGACAAGGTTCTGGGCGAAATTCTCAAGGACCGCAAGCAGCCCAGCCTCCCCGTGGCGCCTGTGCCGGAGCCCCAGAAGCCCCAGGAGGAGGAGGAAGAGGAGGAGGATGCCGAGGCTATGATGGACCAGATGCGCAACCGATTAGAGGCGCTACGCAGTTAGTGCGAGTTTGATGGCAGTGTTCGGTTGGTTAGTTGTTGCTTGAAGATGCTAGTTGCTCTTCATCATGGAAGGAGTTTGAGGAGTTTGGCGTATCTGCACTTTTTGGTATACACTCGATCCTACAAAGACTGCTTGAGGACCGCGAGGACATTCATTCCTCGTGCTTTGCACTGCGGCAAGATATATAACCATATATCACGTTTTTCTTAGCTCTGCCATTGGTATCGACTGGGTCGTCCGTAAATTTGAACTGGTTCGAACGTTTGAAAGAACGAATGGTGCTCTTGTAGCTCATGCTTTATGTGCTTGGGTTCTTCGATCTTTTACTTTGGTCCTGTGATTGAAACTTGTTTCATACGATCCTCATCGTTGGAGTATCTATGACTTGTCTCCCGATGTTCAAATTTCCCACTACAATGACTGCCGTCGTTACCGTTGAGCGGATACTTTCGGGACTGCCACCATGTGATATACATGAACAAAGAACAACAACATTACATTCATGATCAACTAACCATATGGACTTCACAAGGTATTTAAACCTCTGCGTGGTGGTTGGTTGCTTCGAGTTTACCTTGGCATTGAACGACTGGGCACTTTGAAATGGACATCTTGCAGAGATTTCGCGTGTATAGTCGTTTGGTTCGAATTGCCAATCTCGACTCAACTATCTACCACCATTGTTTCGCTCTTCTCATCCATTGCGATCAATATTTGTATAAGTGTTTTACGTGTGGCTGTACCATCTGGCATACTTGACTCAGACGATCAGGCTGTGCCGTACTTATGAACCTTGTTCACTCGCCACCTAATCCTGTGGGAGAACGAGTCTTGAGTCGGGTATTATATGTGGCTGCTGAGTAGGTCGATGTATCTTAGTTGAGCTCTTTCTCTTCAGTGATTGTTCTGGTCATTCATTTGCATGCTGTGGCCATGAGACAGCGCCAACTTTAGTCTGTATTTCAGTCTCTCCTCAGATCTTGCTATATGATCAATATTGTCCAATCCTTTCAAATATTATCCCTACAGGACGAGATGAATCCTTGGGCTCTGAGTGTTTGTTCGTACATTTAGAGTGGGATTGGAATTACAACGGTGTTCAATTCTGTACATTCCCTCGACCCAGACTTCACATCCTCTCCACAAGCCGAGATACGGACGCCATAAAAGTCCTCCCGTGTGCAAAATACACTATTGTCTAAGCCATTACAACTTTCATCATATACACTAACCGTTGCTCTTCATTCATCGGTTGCAATCCAATGGTTCTGATACAAGCAAATGTGAGCTACCCTAAAGCTCGAAACGTAACAGACGTACGCTCGACCAAGTTCAGAGGACTAGGACTGCATACATCTCGGGTCTGCAAGGTACCACGCGAAATTCCGTCCGAATGAAGGAAACTCGGTGATTCTGGAGAGCATCAAGGTAAAACAAGCAAGTCTGAGCGATGTGTTGGTCTTCACACCTCAGCTGCCGGATGGTCACATCCCGTAGAGGGCCTCACCTCACCGCAAACAGGTAATTACAACAAGTATAAAAAGAGAATTTCGGTTAAGCCGTGACACCCTCAATCACGTCACAAATCTAATTAAAAAAGACTTTTTATGTGACTCATCCGGGTTTCCAAGGATTAGCGGCGTTGCTGCAAGGGACGGCGCAGAGATAGTACGCTGTCGTGTAAGTCAAGCTAGCTCAACAACAGGTGAATGCGCGCCAACTATAAGCCAGCGCATATACAGGCGGTATCACGTATGTATGTATGTACGTATGATGCCAGGGCTAGGCGCAGACACACCGTACTGTATAACCTGAATTATTGGGAAAGTGCCTGCATGTGGCTTATCAGATGCTGTGAGCCAGTGTCCGTCCGTCCTGTCTGTTTGGCCTTGTTTCAAAAGGCGGTATGCTTGCGGGTTATATATGTATGGCGTTTTTGTTGGATGCCAAGCGGTGAAGCTCGAGTGTTGACACAATGTAGCAAAATCTTGAAACGATTTGATCGGTGTAGGATAAGAGGCAAGACGCACATGCAGGTTGGATCGAAGCCAGCAATGCTGCAGCTGCGGGAGAGAAAAACGCACAAGCACACGCATGCACATGAAGGGCGTGTTATTATTATTATCTCTTGTTTTTTATTAACCGGCGCTGGGTAAGGCTAAGGATAAAAGCTGGCTGCATGACTGGAGGTCTATCTCAACTGACCGCTTCTAAAACATGATATCGAAGGAGAAAAAGGTGACAACCCACAGACCCTGTTGGATACGAGAGGAGTGTTCAAGTTGTAAGAGAAGAAGGAAAGGAAAAAAAGTATACCGCAGTTTAGTCGATTGATCAACCGGGGAAGCAAGGTTGGTGTTACCGCGGCCGAGCGTGAGACAGGTCAAAGCAAACACTTTAAATTATTTTCTCCCTGTAAGTGTAAATGAGGATAGGATAAGCAAGGGCGTAATGAAAAAGCAAAGAGCCGTTTCACTTGACTGCCATGAGTGCCGTCTGAGGCGGGAACTAAGAGGATCGTCCCTCGTGAAGAGATCCCTTGGTACCTAGCTTGGCTGATACTAATCACTTGTCACTGTCACTGTCGCCTACCAAGAGTTTTCCTTTTGCGTGGGGGGAAAGAGAAGACTTCCGTGGGATGAGATGAAATGGGATGGGATGGGATGAGCAAACAAGGCTAAAGCAACGGATGCGAGATCATCGGGACGGTACGGCAAGCACCTGATCTGAGCCCAACGGCCCCCTCTCTCTATCGTACACCTACAGGGGAGGGCTAATATTGTTGTTGGTGGTGTTTTGTGCTGTATATTGTAGGTTTGTAACGGCAGTTTGTTGTTAAAGTTGAATAGCGGCATGGCGCTGTAATGAACTGTATTGTCAACACCCTCGTCCAATGAGAGAGGCGAGAGGACTAGGGAGACAACTAACAACCCCAAAACCTTGACACAAGCCTCGCAAGCCCTCGCAAGCCCTCGCAAGCCTCATGGCCGGGCTGAGGGTTGGGGGTCTAAGAGGCTTGCGAGGCTGCAGCGGGTGATTGCTTTAGTTGCTTTTGTGCCTGGGAAAGACGCGAGAAATAGAGGCGAAAGGCGAAAACAAGCCTTGTTCACTCTCGGTGAGGTCGGGTTGGTGTTTGCCTGATGTTTCGGTCTGGTCAACCCCACGGCCACCACCATCCCTCACACTCTACAGTTTACACTTAACACTCCGAGTTAAGCTGCACCCCCACTCGTTATCGTCACAGGTGGCATGCCTCAAATGGAGTGATAGTGATTGGGTGCCCTTGCAGAAAGGAGCGGCATCAGGAGATGGACAACAGACAGGGCCGACTTCGGGCTGAAGAAGGAATCAAATTGCGATATTTCAAAGAATCCTATGCACCAGAAAACGCCTTACCTATTGCCGGGGAGGGCGTGTGTGTGTATGTGTATGAGTTTGCGTTTGCGTTTGCGTTTGCGTTTGCGTTTGCGTTTGAGCTTGGTGTCAATGACGGCATTATACATAGGTAGTAAGGTGGAAATGAAATATTCCTGTCATCCAAAATACGTTACATATACATTCTGAGTATCAGATTCCTCGAAATGATATTATCACAACGCCTTGTTGCTCAGTGACATCTTCATCATGGTCGATCTCTCCTCATAGTTGACTCACCTACGCTTCACACCGGAGCAAAACGAAAGAGCTACAATAATCTTCCTTGTACGGAGTGTCGAGTATAAAATACTCCGGAAATGGGAAAAATCAACAGCCCTATTACTCCGTGAATTGATTACACCGACAACCGAGGCGAATGCACTGTAGCGAATGCCTGGAATTGTTTTTACTCTGTACCCCGGATTGCCATGTGATGCCTGTAAGTGACCAGATGACGAGGCTTTGCTAGCTGACCCTACACATCCATGCTACATCATCACCACCAAGCCCGATAGCCTTACTATGTACACAGCACAGCCTTGGCCTCAGCCCCAAATAGAAATGCCTGTAATGTCCGCAGGCACACCGTAGCTGTAGCTGTGGCTCGGGACCCAAGGCACCACGTAGCAGTAGGCAGCTAAACATGAAGCACTGGATCGTTACAGTCTCGGGGCCAAGGCGAGCGCTGTCACGAGATATGACACCGACAACGAATAGGTGATACGAAGGAAGGACCGTAATTGTAATAATCCAATAACGGAACCCCGGATGGACAATAAGAAACTCAGAATATTGCTTGACCGTAAATTCGGAGCTGACAGATCCGAGCCAATCTCTGGCCAAAGATGGGAATACGAAATCCGATAGGGAGAACACGATACTGTATGCGTAATCATTCGCGACCTCCGTATCGCGAATGCGACCTGATGCTATTCCTGGTCACTCCGCGGGAAGCGTATTATCTCAGCTTAGATGTTGCTGCTGTAGCAGTATTACAGAGCATACGACATCATTATCCGACGGTGCAACCACCTCGGGAAACGAAAGAATAAGCTAAGATCGCTTTCGCATTCCTGCTTACAGCGAATAAATCAGGATGAGCAGCAGCGGCAGAGGCATATCACTTTCCGGTTTGTACGACGTCATACTAATCCTGTCTGGAGATGTTTCCCGCGACACGTATCGCGATCCTGGGGGAAGATTCACGGGGGTCTGCTCAGGCTTGCAGCGCGAAATGTTGCCTGTTTCGTTAAAGATGAAGTCGTGGCGTAGGCGGCGCTCTCACATTGTGGCGTAAATTGTCAGCAAATCTCAAATCTCAGTGACATGCGTGCTTGGCGATGACTTGACTGAGTCGGCATTTGTTCTGTTCTGTCTATAATCGCTTTGTGAGTGTACCAGATTCAGGACTCAGCTGCGTCATGATATCTGTTGCCGGGCCGGAAACAGTCTGCTAACAATAAATGTCTCAGCGTGTGCAGAACTAGAGACAATAACAACAGCAAGAAGCAAAGTCAAGCAAAAGCACAGAACCTGTTATCGTCTGCGACAAGTCTCATCCAAAAGCAACTGGCACAGACATGTTTAATAGGGACGGTCTCATCTTGGGGGTAACAAATCAATAATAATTGCGATTCATTCGTGAAACTACCAGCCTGTGCACTCTTACCCTCACACTGACGGTCTGATACCCACGGCAACTCCGCGATGCATGAACATCATTAATGAAACGTCCAAGCTGTCAATCGCGTGGCAGACTTGAGTCCTTGACTCTCTTGGAGTTCTACGCGACTCGTTCACCCACGTTGCCACGCGATTTACCTTATTCAGCCATTAACTTAGAATTTCCAGTGACAGACTGCTATCGTACACGCCCCTCTGCCATTCGCCCGTTGGACTCGGGGTGAGTCGAAAGGGGAAAATACCGGGCCTAGGGGCTCTTTTCCCCAGCTTCGGGCAACCTTAGTCTCCTTACCTCGGTCATGGACGGTAAGAATCCGATGATGAAAAGAAGATACGTACTCCTCTCAGAAGGGAATGAGGGAATCTCATCTTCTTCTCCGCGGTATCGCAACCGCAACCGCAGACACGTGGGAATCGCGGAAGCTAAACTCATCCAGGTCCGGGAGGCGTTTCCCCTTATCCGAGGTAGCACGGAATGATGTCCGAGGCCTTCAATATTAAGTTTGAACGGAGCGATTCAGGAGCAACACATTCGAAAAGAAGGATGCATCAAAATTTTCTTCCATTTGCGCATTTCGTTAACAACCCCCCAAAGTGCGGATACTGACGCAGACAATGACACTGATTTTCATGACACATGCAGACTGCGGTGGCTGTTCTTCTACGGACCTTCTACCAATCCTTCTAGTGTCCACAACTGCATACACAAAGTTCAAGTTGGGGGCATCCAAACCGAAAGAAGAAGGTGGACAACACCCAGGGTGGGTTAAGAAGGAAGAAAAAGGAAGCTCTAGAAAATCCTGATAGAAGCCCCTCAGACCCCCTCTCAGATAAGCCCTCCTGCTCGGCTCTACTTACTACGGAGCAACAGCCCCAATATTAGAGGAGATTTACGATTCGTGAACGCGGTCAATGCACGAACCATGAGCCAGGAACATTGCCAGCCTTGGGTTTAGAGAGGAGAACCACTGGTTCGGGTCTGAGCAAGGCTTTCTCCAGGTGGATAATAGTTAGTCAAGGCGGTGGACTCCAGGGGTCTTTGACCTCAAACCTAGCCTAGCACCTAGATCCCAAGTTCCTATCGCGGCTATTGGAAAGGAAAAGGCTGGCAGACGCCAGGGGACCTAGTCCTTCCGGAAGGTGGGAACATAATTCCGTAGCTGGCCGTTCCGTTCGCCTGGGGAACCAGGAATAGGAAGCCCGCGTCCAGGGGGGAGGTTGACACTTGACAGAGTTTAAGATGAATCGCCAAAGCAAACATCAAAGTTTCAAAATGCTGCCAGCCGTTGCGCTCGGGCATTTGCTTCTTTGCAAGGGTTCTGAATCGTCTACGTAGCAAGGAATGGTACTTTGACACAAGGGGTAAAACTATCGTGACCGCCGAGTAGGAGCCCAAGCGAGACGGTCATTCTATCGTATTCGACCAATACTATTGATAACACTATCAAAAGGGGTCGCACAGCGAGAATAGCTAACTGGTCGTTAGCAAGTAAGAAGCGGGAAGCAAACAGATCGCGACACGGCTTTTTTCGGAGCACCGCAACCGTCATGTCTGCTATCCGTACTCCGTACAACGGCTTCGATAAGCTTTTGGCTGGTCCTTGGCAAAAACAAACTGCCAGTTTGAGGAGCCGTTGTCTCTTCCCGCGGGTAATCTAAATAATAGATTTGATGATTGATGACGTTTTTGATTCCCAGCAATTACTGGAACTCATATTACAAGCATCATGGCATTATCACAAGCAATTCCCCAGAGCCCAGAGCGCCAGAGCCCAACGGTGAAGGGTGACACGGTGCACCCCCAGCTAGAGGCGCGGGATTTCAAGGCGCTGGGCCGTAGCCTGTAGGCTATATCGTAATTTAATTTTACTTACCGATCTGTGACCGAAGCGTTGGAATTGGAAACTTGGAACTTGTCAATCCCGGGACTGCACCCGGCCACGCGGTCCGTGGTAAAACAAAGTCCCAGGAATAATAACAATACTAACAACAAGGTCCACAATGAGCGAGATTGCTCGGGATGATGAATTTCAGGTGCAGAGTTGCAATTGCAATTGCGTGACATTCTAATGCCGAAGTGGAAACTGACCTCTCTTAGGTAAGTGAAAAAGAAGAAGAAAAACACAATTTCATGGAACCTTCCCTGTCAAAGCATGGAAGCAATCTAATCGGCGAGTAAGTTCCATATATCTTTGTGTTGGTGTTTCCCCAGACCGGCATACTGCGGAAAGATATGGAGTGTTGAGGTGTGGCTCAAGAGAGAGGGGGAAAAAATTAGAAGAAAAAAAAATGGCGGTGGGGAGCCTTAGATAAGTGAAAACTCCATGATGACGATGGTAGTATCGCAAAATACGCAAGAGCCGCGGAGGAAAAGACCCTGATATCCATTTATCTGACTCACATCATGAGTTATATCCGCTCTGCCGCTGTAGCACCTGCAGTTGCGGTTACAGCTGCAGCTGTTAGTGCATCCTCATGTTGATCATCGTAGACGCCGATGGCGATGGGCGATATCGAACTTGACCGCCGGGTCTTGTCTTGTTTACACTTCACCATGGCGGATAAAGGTGGAGTGTAAGCGGGAGCACGCAGGGTCCTCACGGGATTGCCTTCTCGCTGTCGTTGGTGCAATTGAGGACCAGAGAGCCACTGTTATCTCTGGAGACATAGCGATCAACGCAGGCTGCTGTGAATCCAGACGAGGCCTAAACACCATCTGCAGGGTATCCAGTAGCGACGGGCCAGACCGTCTATCATGACTATCACTTTGTGCAAAGATCAGCTTACTGGGACGCTTCAGAGTGTGATAGGTGATAGGCACAGCAATCAACATTCTGGGCTGCTCGGCTGCCCGGATAAGAGAATCTGCGACAGCTCCAGACCCTTTCTGAGTTGCAAAGTTGATGCCAGAGGCTCTCGGGTCGAGGTCCGGGTCGGGAACGCAGATCATTTCTCAGCCAAAGTGCGGAGAAGCTCATGAAGCTGTCTCAGTTGTTTTGAGGCGAGGGGCATTTCTGCGACACAATCCAGTATCTCATTTGCTCTGACTCCTCTTGCCCCCCTCAAGTCGAGGTAATCTCACACAAGTCTCTTATCGAATTATCCTGTTTCCGATCTGTCGAAAACGACTCCCTTCGCTTCGACTCAAGCAAGACAGACATAGCAAGGGAGAGAGTCATTGGTTTACCCTGAGTAAGTGAACCACACAGATGCCACAAACCCTCGCTAGGAGCACGCAAAAATCGATAATTAGTGGACGATTGGATACATCCAAGAGGCAACGGACGAAACGCCACAGAGTGGAGAGAAAGCCACAAAAGCGGCTCCGATTGTGGATATCAGTCTCCGTACGCCGGTGTGTGGCGGCGGAACGGATATTGAATTGATCAATTGCCAGGTACAAGCCGAGGAGGAACATTCGCTTGCTATGGTCCGGCTAAGAGAGATTATCAGAAAAAAGTTTTTTTCCTTCCCGAATTTTCATTTGTGTCAAAATCTTTCTTCTTCCACCGGATTTTGAAATTGAAAATGTGCCCAATAATGCTAGGATCAAAACCCTGCAGAATGTACAACCGAGATTCACAAGTGCCAAGATATCGCGGAGAAGAAATACAAAGCCGTGATTGGCTACCGATATCGATATCCATGCCAGCTAGCGGTGAGAATAATGGACTGCGATTCGTGCGCTCAACCAGGTTGGACGGAAGGGGAAACTTGCTAGGAAGAGATAGCTTTCAAGGTTTCTAGGCTAAACGGGCCTGCAGGGTAAAGAATGCTCGGTCCGGAATGATTGCTCTAGATCCCTAGTGGGAAGTTAGAAAACGAGAACCTTTGAATATGACCAGGCCAGGTATCCGTAAACAAGTAAACAGGCACCCTGGGCTGGGAGCCACCCGGTATTGGGGGTTAAAGTTATTGGGAAGCCAGAAGCTCGGGTCGGCAAAGCATCCATCTGGATTGGAGGGGAAATGGACGAGGGAGGTGATAAGAGAGGGGACAATAATTACCTACCTAGTTCGGCGGACAAAAGGCCGAGAGGCATATACTGGAATATGGCCTATCTCTCGATATCTCTTTTCTTATTGTAGCGGTCACGGTCATGGTCACGGCCATCCACCGAGGATGCATTTAGGTTATTATTGTTTATGCCGTTTACCGGCGGTGAAATCCCGACACCTCGCAATGCGCAACTTAAGTGGTTGCTGGATCGGACAGTCGCTGCAAGATGGGGCCCTAACCGATCAATCAATGCTCGGGCGGTCGCTTGAGGGTGGGTGGTAGAACAATCATCCATGATCCATCTACGGATAGGTACAAACGAATGGCCAGGAACAGTGTCAACAGAAACAGCTCAGCGCTCAACACCATCAAGCACGCAGCCAGCAAATAAAAACTGTAAATGTGTGTGCAAAAAGGGAGCGGTCAGAGATGCACGTCGTTCCCTACCTGCATTGGATCGCATTTCCTTCTGCTGCTCCTGGCCCTTGCCTTGAGGGAAGACCAATCCCGCAATCCCGCGATACCTTCCCCCTCTTCCCAATGAGGAAAAAGAATAGCCAGCAACAGCCAGCCCTGCGAGCTGCATAAAGGAATTTATTGCGCTGCCGGGTATGGTGTGTAGGGGGTGTGTGGTTAAGGAAATTTACACTTGCCCGACGGGAAGGTTTGGTTTGGGCTCGGAACGACAGCCAACGTATGTCAGGGCAGAAGCAGCCCGAGGATCGACCACGGCCAGGGACCGATTTAGGGCGTGTTGGGCGCTGGAAGGAAGACAGCCCAGCGCCCATGGCCTAGAATAGGTACCTGTGAGGGAGGGCGTGGGGGAGACAACGAGCAACCTAACGGAAGAGGAGAGAGGAAAGACACAAAAAGCAATCCAGTCCTGAGACAAAAAGAACAGAAAGTATCAAATGCGATAAATTACTAGCATTCACATGAGACAAACATAAATGAACACAGCTATAGTAGCAAACCGTAAGCGAATGGCGTTCACTTTGAATGATGCCTGGAGAATGAATGAATGAATAAATGAAATCAAAGAAAGTGATGGCTCATGGATGGGGACGGACAAACAGTAACCGCACTCGCTACTCGCTACAACAGCACCAATAACACTTCGACAGTCCATGAATAGACAATGATTCACTCGTGTTCCGAAAAGACGCAGTGCGAAGAGTCACCGTATCGCATCGCAGCGCATTGATTGCTGCGCTGACCTGCCGTAATCACCATTTATTCCAGGTTAATAATCAGTCTTGTTGGTCAGTCAGCCCTGGAGGCGCTTCTGGCTGTGCTCTGCGACTATACGGAATACCTACCAGAATACTGTATTCGTCGTGCTTGTGACTCTGCTCCGTTGATGACTGTGACTCTAGGTTGTGTCTCATTGCCGCGCGCAGCCCGTGATTTGGTAAGTTGACCCGTGGGAAGGGGGAAGGAGGGAGGCGCAGAGACCTGTGATTCAGACGATAACAGCGAATCGCACACGGTGTAATTGGTATTGTGGTTGCTATTCGTCGTGTTTTTTGGTCTTTGGTCTTTGCCTGGTGGAGGCGTTATTATTTCAACCCCGGATTACGAAAAGCCACAGGGCAGATGAGACCAAGCCCCGATCGGAGCATTCAATCAGACAAACAAAAGCAGGTTTGATATGTCTTGGACGAGAGCAGATTGTCTTGGACGGTGACGGATAGAGTCAATATGGCCTCTGATTGATATGCCGCTTTTGTCATTTATTATGATTATTGTTGTGATTATAATCATGATTATGCTTATGATTACGATTGTCCATAAGAAGCTTTGCTAATCTCACCGTCTGTTGGGGATTTCTTTTTACGGCGTCCATCAGTTTACAAACCAAAGTTAGCTACGCCACAGCTTCGCTCAGCTCGTTACGACACCGCATCGCGAGTAACCATCCACACGAAGCTCGTCATCCTCGCTTGTTCTTGTATTGACTGATTGTTCTTGGCCGTCAATAGCTGGCAACACGCAACAAACCTGTTTCCTCTGATTCTGGAATAATTCGGCTTCGTCTTTTCTGGATCCTCCCAACGGCGAGATCTCGGTCTCTTGAGCGATTTGACCCGAGCGCGATAAGCTACCTGACTTCCAAAACCATAACCATAACCAAAAACCAAAGGTCTTGGCGAATACTTGACAAAATCTGGATACCGAAGCTGGATACCGACTCGGCCACGCCCCCATATCTCAACTGCCTCTGCCTCCCTCTGCCTCTTCCCTTCCCACGGATCCGCTTCGGCCACCCCCAAAAAGTGCCATTGACAGGCGTTGTAGCCGCTCCGCCCGTCCACTTAGCCGCTGTATCGCCCTGGTTTTTTGGCTTTTCACCTTCCAGCTGTGACTCGAATTTCCCACCGCTCATTTTGCCACGCCCCCTTCCGGTCCACCCCACCCCAACACCTCGGTCGGTAACACTCCGCGGGCTGGCTGAATCGCTTCTCTCAGCAGCAAAACACAGGCAAGCACCAGCACAAGCACCAGCAACAACGAGCCTTCCTCCCGGCGACCGAACCTGAGGACCCTTGAACCCGCACTCGCACCCGTTCTCGGTCGCACCCCCCCCCCCCCTTTTCCGGCACCTCTCACCTTCACCTTCTCTTCCACGTTCTCCCACTCCCAATTCCTATCCCACACCCATACCCCCCTATTGCAAATCATCCATTCCACACCCAGATCTAATCTCACACGCCCTCTGGTCTCCCTTAGCCGGCTGCCTGCCCTTTCTGCTTCACCCATTTATATCTATCCGCATCCCCAGGTTTTCGTCCCAAGGATCCATTTATCTGCCGTCAACAAAGAACAATCTAGTGATCAACACTATTACTTGCTATTTAGCAACAGCTATAGCTCTTTGAGCTTCAACTCTCGACTACTCACCTCGCCTACCATCACAACTACCGCAACAATGTTCGGCTCATACGGTTCTTACAGCTCCATGTGCGCGTCCTCGGCGCCCATGGATATCGCGTCTCGCAACATCTACCGATCCCAGGATTCCGCCTGCGCTTTTCCTTCTTGGCCTCGACGCGACTCTCTCTCTGAGTCTGATCGTGAGGAGCGACCCACCTCATATCTCTCCGACGACGACTTGTTCCTCTCTGATCCCTTCGACGACGACGCCCAGAGCGTTTCCAGCGCCGGCAGCTCTTCTCCTGGTGCCATGGCCTCGCCTCCCAACGTCATCTCAGACTTCGAGCTCCTCCAGGCTCAGCGCGAACGCCAGGCTGCTCTTCAGCGCGAGTGCATCCGTGTTGTCAACCAAGAGAAGGAGCGTCGCCGTGCCGCCGCACGAAAGCAGCGCCGTAGCAGTTCTCACAAGAAGAGCCCTAAGACCAAGCTCACCTCCATCAACGAGGAGGTTATTGAGTAAACAATTACCGGGTTCTTCTTAATGACTGTTACGATTTAACGATAGCGTATGTTTACCTGTGGCTCAGTATCAACAAACATTCACTAACAAGATTTTAGGCTGCTTTTTTGCATTACATGGCAATCTGATACCCCATGATACCCCACACAACAGCATTTGCATGTGCAATACTGGACGCACATGCCAGATTATTTACATCACTATTCCGTCTCAGATGATGGATATCTTTTACACACCACAACATATCCAAACAAACTGTCATTCATTAAACCGGGCAACCTTAAACAGCAACATTCGGATCGACTTCTAGCCGCCGGACCGACATCACTCTAAATCTTGGTCAATGACGCCATGGGTAGACCGCCTAGGACCCCAGCAAATCTCATGTGGGGGTGGGGTTACCCAACCAAGAATGAGTCAGATGGGGCCAAGCATGAGGAATGGATGACAACAACAACAACAATCAACAACCATTATCTATCAGGACTTTCCGATCACGGCCGAGCCTTGGAAGGAAACGTTGCCCGGGCCGGTGGAAGTTTATCTTTCTCCCACATCCTGACATCCAAATGATGTGGACTTTACGGATCATCGGCCGCTTCGGCCATCCACCGGTTTCTTCCCCGCACCGCAGTCCCGTCAACGGAAAGGTGTTCGGTTCACCATTCATTATTCTTTTCTGTTGAGGCTTTTACCAAGCCGACTTTTTATCTTTTCCGACTCTGCTCACCGAGCCTATTGAGTTTAATCTTTTTTCCCTTTCTGCACACCATCTTGGTGGAGAGCATATGTATGGAGTTATTATTATTATTGCATTGTCACAGGCTTGCATAGGATTAGGGCATGGAACCTTGGGTACAGGTTATGCATCAGCCTCCCACCACTGGGAAGACAGCTGGCACAGGCATTTGGGAATGGGAATAATGGCACTGGATGTGCCCACTGCATGGTTTACACAGCGACATGGACTTTTTAGATACCTTAGGATAGTTCGGCGGCCTTGCGCCAGCCTTGATTTTTGAGATACCCTCTTAGTTAGCATCAACATTCATATTTGGCTTACATCTTAACTTTTGTCTTTGATCCATGTGATATGCTATGTGTGCGCCTCTGCTTGTGACTTTGGCCAGCGTGGTCCTTTGACCTCTCAGCCTCCAACTATTATCCCCAACCTTTCATTGTTGCCAAGTTCAATAGTATCCAAGAGTATGAACCAAGCTCATAAAAGCGTGTGGCACAACACTTCTATCATCCAATAACAAGCAACCATAGCCGACCTATCTCTCGAATGCCGGCGACAATAGGGACCTTTCTATTTTCTAGCCTGGCCCGTGGTACCGTCCCGTGCCGTAGGCTTTCAAGTCAAGTTGCTCAGTCACATGAACGAACCAGACGCCTTTGCCGCGCGGGGTGTGGCAGGGCGGTGAAAGCACGCAGCAATGTTTTTGAGATCGGCGATAAGAATGAAACAAAGGACTTCTTTTTCCACGTGGGAGAGCTTGTGATGGATATCCTAGAGCCCACCGTGAAGGTGGGTGTTTGTATAGACTGATGCTTTGTCCTTGTGCGCGAGATATAGTTGGTGGTCAAATGCCAAAGAAACGGGCGCACAGATGGGGATGAGAGGGTATTGAATACCCGCGGGGGAAGCTTAAATGGTACTTTCCTATTGCTATCTGGTTTGAATTGGATTGTGCCTCGTGGCTTGTGAGTATGAAGGCATTGTGTATGTTCCTGTGTTCAACATAAACTTTGACACCGTTTGAGCTCCTATTGTTGGCAGTCCCACGCCTAGAGGCTAACTTAGGGACAAGACAAAGAGACTAAAGATTTGAAACGGGCGCTTGTGTTACTTGGATTAGAGTCGTGTCTTGAAATATCGAGTCAGTCACGGTGAAACAAGTAGTATTTGATTAGCATAAGGTCTTTTATTGAGTGTTGAGAAGTATACATGGCGATGCACAGCACAATACGTGAAAGACCTAGAGATTGAAAGGGGAGGGGAATGGACTTAGGAACTGGAGTATCTGAACGGAGAGGTATAGATATATATTCGGAATGGCCGTGGTAGTATAAGTTGAGTTGCCTCGTTACGTCTGTGATAATGCCTATCTTGAGATTCAGTCCCGATGCCCAAATCTTCCATCTGAGACCATACGATCACGAAAACCAGAGTACAGGAATCGGTTTGATAAGATATGAGTGGGTGTATATTGACCTTTGTGGTACGGAATCAGATATTGATGCCCTTCAACGTCGTCATGGCAAACTTAAGGCCATCCCCGAGTCTCCTACACCTTGAAACGTGCCGTTCAATGAATTTGAACGAGAACAGAACGTGGATACAGTATATCTTTCGAGATTTCTGATCAGTCATATAAGTGTTTTGGTGGAATAATGCGGCTCCCACTCGATCTGTGAAGTCCAACTACATTCCTTATAAGTCACTAGGCAGTTCGCAGTAGCATCTGAGGTAGCATCGGACTTGCCATCAATTAAGAGAGATTCATTGGAAGCTGTAATCAATTCGAAGAGCTTTGAACTATTACTACAAACAGTATGTTCTCGCTCTGCTGAACTTCATGTTCTTCATAGTTCAGAAACCGCCTCTTGCAACCATTGGGCATGACCGCAACGGGCCAGGGAAGCAATTCTAACTGAAGTTTTACTTGATGCAAGATGTATGGATGTAACTTAATTCATCAGATTGTAATATATATGAAGCACTCACTTGTCTCCATTGAGCTCATGATTTGACCTCGAAACTCTGAGCACACTGAGGAGATCAGCACCACACACCTTCATGGCCGCAGTGACAGCACGAATAGATCTCTTTCATGAGATGGAAGTTGCAGTAGAGAAGTTCTTATCATAATTACTGCTAATTTCCCGAATCCAATTCTCATTATTGAGATAAAGCTGCATAGCTTCAAGTCAAGGAGCTGCACTGTTTGATTCGGAGTATGCCAGACAGTATTATGGCCTAGATTTTACTTGTTGATAGCTTCAATAGATATCTCAGGGATCAAAAGTTTTGTGAGGTCCTGGCACGGTGTTATAGGGCTTTTCGATGATGACCTTCCGGATTCTTCAACCACCCTCATCTCCCCCGCATCACGAACTTTACTAATATCTCACTCAGACTCGACTTCACTTAACTTACACATAACTCATCAACCTTTAGACCCGAATAAGAAATCTCATTTATGAGAAGGAAAGCCACTCGCTGTATTAACAACCGAAGCATATCTATAACACAACTACAATGGCCAACGAACAAGATCGCCAACATCTCCGCCTCGCCGTCTCACTCGCCAAAGAGGCCCTCGAAGCCGGCGACGCACCCTTTGGCTCAGTTCTCGTATCATCGGACAACAAAGTCCTGCAAACCGACCGCAACCGCACCGTCACAGGCTCCAACGGCGACGGACGCGCCGACTCAACACTGCACCCAGAGTTCACGCTGGCGCGCTGGGCACAGCTAAACCTCAGCGCCGAGGACCGCGCAGAGACGACGGTGTACACAAGCGGTGAGCACTGCGCTATGTGCTCTGCTGCGCACGCGTGGTGTGGGCTCGGAAGGATTGTGTATGCTTCGTCGACGGAGCAGCTGGAGGCTTGGAAGGCTGAGTTTGGAGTTGGGGCACCGGTTGCGCCGTTGGGTATCAACCAGGTTGCTCCTGGGCTCAAGGTTGAAGGGCCTGTGGAGGATTTGGCTGACGAGGTTTATCAGCTTCAGGTTGAGAGCTGGACGAGCAAGGGCTTCAAGTCCAAGTCAAAGGCTTGAGTGAAGGGATGGGATGGGATGAAGTGTAGCTTGGGTTATGACTGAACGCGGCTGTGTTAAGCTATATGAGTATCCATAGGACACGAATTTGGAATTCAAGAGGTTTCAAGTCGCATTATGAGTGACTATCATCCCCTGCCTGTAACCTAGCTATGCTCTTGTGGAGGATAGAGTAGTAGTACTCCATAGTTAAGAACCATACACTATGCCGGACCCGAGAGCATGTCGGTTAGAGGTGAGAGAGCCAGCTCCTCACATAAGCAAAAAGGGAAGAGGAAACTTATATAATGCCCAACCGATGAAAGGACCTCGGCGATCTGAATGGAAGCGAGAGAAAGTTCTTCTTCTCCACGGTTGAACGTATATATCGTTATTCATATTCATCTTCTCATCCAATCAGCTTATCCCCTGTGGCTTAGTTGGCTAAAGCGTCCGACTGTTATTAAATAGACAATCGGGAGATCGGAAGTTCGAGCCTTCCCGGGGAGAAACGCCTTCTCACACTAATCTTTTGTCAACTGCGTTCATTTTTGCTTAAAACGAGTATCTATCTCATTGCAAATGTTGTTTGGGTAGCTGTTACAATAGCAAGTCACGCAGTATGCCCTAAAGAAACCGATTGACACAGGTCAGTCATATTCATGCATGTATGAGCCATTAATTTTGGTCTTTTCCTCATCGAAGAAAACGGCATTTGAGAGTAGTGACATTGCGTATCTGTCTTTTGATGGAAACTGGAGCATTTCTTTGATGCAGGGCGAGAAGTGTTGTAGATTAAGTTCCCTCATATTGTGACTTTCTTCAACCAGGTAAGATAACATGTTAGTCTTAATACCATCATTGACATGCAGGACAACACTCCACAATGCAAACCCAGTAACAGCATTAGAAGTCTAGCTTGGAGAGATTGGTTGAAAGGATGGCATCGACCTTGTATCGCCATGTTCAGGAGCCGTATCTTCTGCCATCAACGATATCCTCTGGGAAGTTTGAAGTCAACACGCAATCAAGAAATTGACCACTCAACTGCTGCTGCAAAGAGACCCAAGGACATGCAGTTCCACGTCAGCCTCGGTCTCGGGTATCTCACATCATCTAGAGATCAAATCCACCTGCATTATTTCCGCAATGTCTCACCTATAAAAGTACGAAAGCTCAATCTGAGACATCAAGTTGGTAATGGCCGGTGTCGGACGCCCGCTATTGAGAGCTAGTTCTCGTGTTAGAGCTTGATACATTCTCATTCACCTTCACCTTCATCAGCCTCTAATGGTCTTGGATTGTGGCTCGAGTCCATTTGGCACCCGCATTCCATTCATGCACAATGTCGAATCCCCCGCGGAGACGGCTTTGTTCCAATTGGACAATATCTAGGTCAAGACAAGTGAGATCCTAACACGACGACCTCCAACACCTTGTATCGCTTTACTGGTGCATCGTATGCATTGGCAATGTTTAACGGAGGGGCCGTATCCGAAACTCCTCATTGTAAGCTAACAACCTCCATTCTTGAGGTTTGATCAGTTGGATCTGGATGCGGGGAAGCCTGAAGCCACGCGAGTTGATGGACGTTGGTGCAAGAGATTTCACGCACCCAACTACCAACGTTACTTGACTAGCTTGGCCATCCACATCATGTATGTTACAGTTGTTGAAAGTGATTGAATTCAACTGAAATGTGATGGAATCCTTGACCCTTGACAAAGGTAGTGAGACACAAGAACCCATGGTTTTGGTAGATACAATCCCTGCCATGGTCAGTCGTTGATAACCCCAACTTATCACATCTATCTTCACAGTAAAAGCTGTGAACACCAACTTAGAGTAACGTTGACTTTTGACCTGTAAAATCATATAAAGCGTCGAGGGAAGCTAGTCCATTATTGAATGTCCCGGATTGAGGACGACAGCCGATTCGAAAACAACAATGTCTTTCTGCTCGTGGCCTCGTCGAGACGACCCTTTTGCCATTTAAAGTCTCATGCACTTGTATTCCAGTCATAATGGGATTGGGAGTCAACTCGCAATAAATTCAGGTGCGATCTCTTGTGCCTGGCTGATTGAGCTCCAAGTAGCGCGCAGAATAGATGGGTGATTTCAATGTTTGAGATCATCCAAGTGGAATAGGTTGAAGCTGAGAAGTTGATATCTTGGCAAACGAGTGCAGATGGAGAATTGGTACTACCAATGACATCCTGCCAATCATGTGTGAGGTTGCATGGATAAATCTTACATGATTGTTTCGTCCCTGAGACGATCTGGTGTAGAAAGGCGGCCGCCATTCTGCGAGCCTGAGAATATGGATGGACTCGGAGGCTTTTGTCAAGTGGCGTTATCAAAGTGTGATCATTACCATCCATCAGCCTGGCCGCAGCTTGGGCCGCATCTTATAGCATGGTATATCAATATCCCAGTTGGTCGAAGGTACGCGAGAAAGCAGCGACCAGGGTCCCCGCGGCCGGGTCAAGAATGCTCTTAAGTCTTTACCAGGGCCAGCTTATCAGCTCAACAGGGGAAATGTGATGGCAGAATTACGAGTGAGTTCACATACTCGTGAGTCGTACTGTTTAAAGAAGTGAGTTATGAGCAATTGATCAAATTTTTAGTTGTAAGCCTCATGAGGACAACCTGATCACCTCAGGTAAGACGACATGTACGAGCTGCAAGCACGGGGTACAGCAATAGCAGAAGAAGCAAGGGAGGTTGTAAGTTTTCCAGCTCAAGTGCCTGCAGCCATCCGCGGCATTATGTCAAACGAGTGTACATGCGCACCTTGTGTGAGGCTGCAGTAGACTCTGAGAAAGACTGGGGACAACCGTGGGGTAGTTTAGATTCTGAGGCCAGACAACCAGACAGGCCTACGAAGTCCACCGGGATAATGAAATTGCGTATCGGCCGGCAAGAGTTCTTGATCAGTGGCGCTGAGGCCCGGTCAGCCTTTGACTGTTAAGTGTGTACAGCACAAGAGCAACGTGCTTGCATAGTGATCCACTTGTATGTATTTGTAGTCGAGGCTGGCTTTCAAGCAGCCACCCGTTTGGTTGTGATCCGCTAAATGTATGAATGGTCCTGAAAGTACCGCAGAAATTATCAGACGACTTCAGAGACTTCAGAGTCTTCGTATGTACCTGCTTGAAGGTCAAAGAACATCTTTCCAGTTGCTGGCGTTGCTGTGCTGTACTTGTACCATATGCAGGACCTGTGTGGCGGAAGCGAGGAGAGCGAGGCGAAACAGCTCGATAGGCAAACGCACGGTGTTGTGGATATTGGACAGCATCTGCTGCAAACATCTGTCCCTAGCCGAGCGTTTGATTGCAGGGTATCGATAGGTGGAAGCGCTTGCTGGACTCGAGACGCCGTGCTGGGAAAAGACTGGAGATAGCAAGGTATCTGACAGGGAATTTGCCTGTTGGTTGGTGATGATATAAGTCTAGATGAGCAACCTAAAGCCAAGTTGGGTGTTGACCACATGCCCCCGAGACATATGTCGGAAGGAAGGGTTTGCACTGACCGGGATTCAAAGAGAAATAGAGACATCTTGCGTCTTTTGTTTCTGAAAATTGGAGAAATTCGAGGGGGGCTGGTGTATAAACGACGTCCATGTAACTAACTAATAAACATCCTGTGCGGCTGTTTGCGCATTGGGTCATGGATAACCGTATGCTGTCAAGTGATTGCTAGGCTGTCAAGGTGGATATCTTGACTCTGACCCCAGATCAAACAGGTCGATCCGAAAGACAAGTGCCATATTTGTTGTTTGATAGGTTGGTGATGTATCCATCTCGAGTCATCGTCTCCGAACTAAATTCGCCCGAGGTATTGATAACGGGAGCGAGCAGCGTGACGTGTATCAGACGCGGTCTGAGTTGTCAAGAACTCATCAAAAGAAATACGAAGTCAAGTCTTGAACAGTTGAGCTGGAGAGCAGAGGATTTCCGTACCTACTACCTAGTCGACTAACATCCAACATCCACGGCAGTGCCCAAGAACAAGTGTGGGTGATGAGTGTGGGTATGGTAGCACTGAGGCGGGAGCGACCAGGGGCACGGGAAAAAGCAACGAAGAAATCGTGTATGCAGGTAGGAAGGATGAAAGTTAGAAAGGAAAGAGAGATCCATAATACAACGATTATCTAAGGTACCTACCTACTTTAGATAAAGGAGAGTTTGAGAAATCACTACCTAGGTATCTAAGCTAGATATTGTCTACAATAGTACCTACTACGGCAGTAACGCTTTTGCAGACTAAAGGAAAGCACTTTGGGCGTGAAAAGATTCACATCGATCGAGGCTTGCTCGCTCTTTCCTCTGATCGATTGAAGTCAAAAGTGGAGCAAGGAGTTTATTACAGAACACAGTCAACATACTACGTATAAGACAGGTACATTAGCTCAGTTGGGCATCAGTCATCATACAATCCTGAACTAACATTCCATGAAATGATGTCAAGTTCCTGTTGGATTTTCCCTCATCAGTTGGTTTTTCAAGCCAAGCAAGATATTGCTATCAGTACAAAACAGGCGAGCTTGATAGAGATGTCCACGTTGAAAGCCAGAGAGCCACTTGCGCTTGCAACGAAGAAAAGAAAAGGTGGGTATGAGACCCTCTTCGCTAGCGGGACGGGAAGGAGAGGGCGATTAACTCCCTGCAATAGACGTGATCGGCCGGCTTATTGGCCCGTCCCGTTAAGCTAACGCAACCAATAAGCGCCGAGAAACAGCTGTAGCACATCTTTGGCAAGCGGGGTGCAGCATTCCAGCCAATCAATGTTAGCATACAAGCGCTTCCTCAAGCCCCCCATGTTTCGTTTCCCCAACCACATGCTTTCAATCTTTCTTCACTATCCGTACTTACTCATCTCAAGATTAAGCTGTCGAACTTCGACGCCGACCAAGAAGACCACTGCTACGTTCAATCTGCTACCGCACGAAAGGTTCTGTTGCCTCTACAGTTTCAGGGGCTCCGTACTGTAGGAACCGCACCTAAATCCACTGAAGTGGAAACGTCTGCATTGCAGGCGTTGTGTTGATGCTGATGCTGATGCACACACACACCTCGATGTAAGGTACCGACCAGTCTTTGCTCTGGTTGTTACCCAGCACAACTGGATCGAGCATATCGTGTTGCAGTGCCTATCTCATACTGCACCTGCCACCAGCGTTACAGCTACCTACTTCGTGGGAGGCACCGTGCTGCCCTGTGCTGCTGCTGCTGCGCTATGCTCTGCTGTGTTGTCCTGCAATGCTTGAGAAGCCACCGCCTGTCGTCGTACCAGACGCCGCCCGCATACTTTCGCCCATCTCACCGAAAGAGGGGCAACTAGACACCTACTATACGTGATTGACGGATGAAAATCAATGCAAATACAAGATGAAATTTCGATGAGACGACGGCGGAGATCACGAGGGCCAAGGACATACTTCCATGATGAACATTTAAATATCAAACGGTGAGATATGGACCATTCATGCGTTGAGATGCAGACAATGGAATACAATTGATTGATTGATAGGTCGAGTCCCTCGAGTCTCAAGTCGAAAATGGATCTGGAGATTTACAGGGGTCCCGGTCTAGTGGACCACACAATTTGATGCGCCATCCAACGGGTTACTGAGAGAATTGTGTTCAACGGCACGCGGCCAGCCCACGAGGCTAAATTTGGCAGGGGCCATTGCTCGCTAGACATTTGACTTGCTGCGACTCGTTGCTCATTAACTCGCCTTGTCTTGTCTTTAATCAGATACCCACAGTCTGCGGTGAGATGGCAGTCCACGTTGGGCTTTGCTCGTCATTGCAAGGCCGCAGCCGCCCACAACGATCCATTCACGTCAAAGTGACTGCCTCCGCCTCAATTGGCGTCTCTTAGACCAGATTCCAACTTCGAATCCCCTGTCTACCGTACAAGAGGGGATCCTGGTCTTCTGCAGCTTCTCTTCCCCACTCGACTTTGTTAGCTCGAGTCCAAAATCCAACAGCAGAAAGGTGCTCATGTTAACACAAGCTCTCATTCCCCAATCCCCAATCCCCAGCCGCCGTCCACCATCCTCCACCCCGGCCCCTGGACTGAGTGCTATGAGCCGGTCCGTCTCCGCTGATCCATTCAACCCAACGTTCGCAAAGCTCTATTTTAATATCGTTTCTGGTTTCGAGCGTCCACTGACAGGCCAGAACGCCACTCTCTAGGCGCCATCTCTGACTCTGGACCCCGACTTGACCCATGATGGATGGTCCATCACACACATAGCACACGCAGTAAACGCACCCACACTGGTACCAACCCTGTGTCTGTCTCTTTCTCAAAATCATCCAAACCTGCACTTTTTTTACTTTGGGTTTCCTTCTTGGGCCTCCCTCTTCTTAGTCTTCTCTTTCCGCCTTTGATCTTCGAATTGTGTCTGCCTGTTTGCTTGTGTCGCCTCATCACATTATCACATCTTCAGCTCCAGCATCTACCTTGATATCCTTGATATCACGACTCCACCAACATCCATTTACACCAGCCCCCAAAAGACATATCAGCTTTTGCTTGACAAGAAACCACAACAAGGTATGGATTTCAATTCATTTCCACTTTGCTGTTGTCTCTCTTCTCTGTCGTTTTGTGCTCTCAATTGCCTACGTGCATCTCCTGCACGCTGCTCCTGGCTGCTCACCCCTCGTCATATCTCTCGTCTTAGTCGCATGTTCCTCAGCATACACGCGCACGCATACAGACAAGTTTGATGGACCCTAGAATCACCTCCCTAGGGATTTCGAGCTACATCTGCAAGTCAAGCGCCGGGTCACACCCCTTTCACATCCCCATCCCTATCCGCATCCCTATCCGCATCCACTACCAAGCTCTTCCTGGCAGCTACACTTTGACCTTGACCACTTTGCGCGCACATCTCTATTTGGCGTCGTCCGACCCCAGGCAATCACATCAACCTGAGCAGGGTAGGCGGCTGTGTTCTTGCTGTTGCCGGGTTGCGCCTATAGCGTCGCTCTCAAGTGTTGCCCTGGTTGAGGTTACGCTCGACAAGCAAAACCATCACTGTGCCCATCTCCACACACACATCTATTCTTTCTCTACGCCTTCTCGAGTCTTTTTTACTTTCTCAACTTTCTCACACTTAAACTAATTCGCATTCCGAAGACCTTTCTCTCGACTCACCGCATCTACCTCTTATTGTACATCATCGCGACCGAGACATACAGCTCCACGAGTCCCGCTCGTTGTCCAACATCACTTACCCGTCGCTACCCGCGTGTCCGTATCGCATCGTGTCGCTCAGTAACGAAACAGACATCAGTATAACACGATCCGAGACTTTGGCTCACCGAAACACCGAGAAACCGTCATCGTCCGGGTGCGGACAGCAGGAAATTCCGAGGCATGTTCAACAGCCCTTTGGTGTAGCTTTCCGCCTGTTCCTGCGACCCCGAGAGCAACTATAGCGAACACCCCGCTATCGGGGGCCTTTCTTTTCCATACGATTCGCATCTGTATAGTACGTGCAGCGTCGCACAAAGTGGGCATCCTTGCAGAGCAGTCCTGGCTTTTTGTCATCATCCGACTGGCTAACACAGGGCTCCGTTAACGCAGGTTGAAGTCGAAGAAAGAATATCAGGTCCATCATGTCCATCCCCGTGGCCACTTCGTCGCGGAATCGCACCGTATCATTAAGCTCCGGTGGGAGGTCTGCAGCAAGGAGCAAGTCATCACAAGTCCCAGACAGCACCACAATGCCTCACGTAACCGATTTAAAGTACTTCGACCCCTGCGCCGCCACGGCGTCTATGTTTTTGTACGCCCAGGGCTCATCCATTGTCTGCTGCCACCACGATACTCTCACTATTGAGCGAAGGTTTTCAAGACACGCCGATGAAGTTCAACTATTGGCAGTCGATAACCAGAGTGATGCCGGCGGTGGACGTTTTGTCGTGAGTTACGATGCTGGTCAGACAGCAATTGTATGGGATTTGATGACAGGCGATGAGATCTCACGATTTGCTTGTTATGAGCACTTGACAGTCGCAGCATGGATGAAGAATGGCAATGTTGCTTTTGGTAGGTCTCTTAGACGAGTGTTCATAAGCTCGATAACTGACATTTCTTAGGTAACACAAAAGGAAGTATTATTATGTTTGAGCCTTCAACTTCTGAACATGTTTCTTCAAGAACAATTGATCAAATTGCCGTCACTGCATTGGCCCCATCAGCTGATTGTCGAACATTTGCCATTGGGTGAGTCCAATATATATTTCTCACTTGGTCTTCACTAATTGGATCATAGTTATCAAAATGGCTCTTTATTTGTGGCTACTTTACAGCCACGCTTCACTATCTTACACAATCTCACCACTTCTAGAGGACCTTCACCCATCGTTAACCTCGCATGGCATGCTTCCTCGTCTCGGCAAAAGTCCGACATGCTTGCCGTCCAGATGCGCGACGGAGACCTACGAGTTTGGAGCGTGGCGAAGAAATACAGCGCCGATGATCCCGCTAAAGTGGTTCGAAACCTCAGAAAGGCCGAGATCTCCATGGACGGGCCAAACTGGATGGGGTGGTCCAAGAACGGTCGCATAATTCAGTATTCCGACTCGTAAGTCTTACAGATTGCCACCACCAGATATCACCCTAGGCTATGCGCGCGCTTAACTGCATGACTCCTTTCCTTGACTAACAGATGCCTAGGCAAACACAGTCATGGGATGTTAGAACAAAGCACGTCACTCATGATCCCATCCCGACACTTGATCTTGTCCGTGGCCTCGCTGTCTATGGACCAGGTGCCACGTTGTTCACCCTTGGCCCCAACAACACAGTGCAGCAATTAGACCTGAACTCACCAGCCATTATGGTTGCCAATGTCCAGCACCCAGCAAATCTACTACCACCCTCGCCTCCAGTCTCAGAAGAGACTGGTGATCGATCAGCAACTTCAGCAACCACTATCGCCTCTGAGTCCGAGACCAGCTCTATCCCCCTGGACATGAACATCTCCGAAAGTGACGAGGACCATATGTCGCCATTTGCTCGTCTGACCAGACGCCAAGGATACGATTCTGGCAACGAGCCTTACGAATCAAACAGTCCTGTATCAAGCCGCAGCGGACTGTCTTCCTTGTCAAAGTCCTCTGCAGGGTCCTCCCAAACCCCTGGCCGTTATCCTGGATCCATAAGGTCAAGAGGACTTTCGGAAAATACTTACATCTCTGCTGGAACCTCAATCAGATCATCAACAATCGGCAACGGCAATGTTCAGGTTAACGGAAGAGACATGGACTCCTACTCAATGGGATACTCCCTTGGCACCACCAGTGTTCCTTCTATGACTTCTAGCCGTTCAAGACGCAGGCCTTCTCGTCTGCGCAATGAAGTTCCCCGCAGTCCTGACGACAACAAGGTCCATGATCTCTTCAAATTTACTCGAGCTCGTCTGAGTGATATCCCATACAAACATGCCATAGGCGCCAATAATGCCCGTCTTACTAACGACGATCTGCGCCGTCAAATGCTTAACACTATTTTCGGGTGGAACCATGAAGTCGAGGATCTGATTCGGGATGAGATGAGCAGGCACCCTCAAGGGTCCCCCAGTCGCATCCTCTTGGCCAAGTGGCTAGGCGATATCGACTCCAACATCATGAACGCAAACTTCGAGAACATGACTTCGTCAGACTGGATGCTGTTAGCCTTGAGTGGCATCGGTGGTCAGGCGTCACAACAGAAACTTGGTCATACTTATGTACAGCGCCTACTCGAGGCTGGCGATGTGCATGCCGCAGTCACAATCATGCTTGGAATGGGTGACCATAATGATGCCATCGAGGTTTATATCTCTCATAGGCGCTACATGGAGGCTTTGATCCTCACTTGTCTGTCTTCTCCAGGTGTATGGGAACGCCAAGCTGCCATCATCAGGAAATGGGGAGAGTGGGCTGTCCAACACGGCCAGCAACAACTGGCGATTCGATGTTTTGCCTGCACTGATCAAGAGTCTACTGAGCCTTGGTCGTCACCATCTGCTGCACAGCTCAACTTCCAGTCCATGACGCCCAGTATTCCTGAGATCCTTAGCCCACCTCTTTCGCCTCCTGGTGTTCAGCGTGGTCCTCAACGCAGCATTGCTAAGACCTCTGCGCTCAAGCTCATTACCTCGTTTGGTGACCATAGCCAAAAGTCGAAGTTCTTTGCTGGTGATGGCGGTCAGACCCCAATTGCCGCTGGAGTTACCCCCATTGCCGATTCTGCCGGTTCACCTGCCTTATCCCATGCCTCCAACAATGATGCCACCACAGCATTCCTCCGCCCATCAAACAACAGCAGATTCAATACGCCTGTTTCTGCTCGAGGACGTGGACGGCTACCATCCATTGGAGAGATTCCATCAGATCTTAACCGTGATGCGATCAGATCAGCTGGTCTTTCTGCTGCACCATTGGACTATGAAATTCGATCCGGTCATGGCCGTACCCCATCTGGCAATGACAACATGATGTTTGGCAGTGCATTGCAGCGTGCTGCTACGGCGAGTCCGATGATGATGCGTGAGCATGCCCAACGTGTTGTCCAGTCGAGCGATGGCGATTATCCACCACCACCTCCTGATCAAGCCGCAATGCTGAAGATGCAGCAGGCATCGCGAAACCACCGGAATGGTTCACGCGATCGCATTCCCCTGGGTATAAACCTTCAACTTCAACCTGGAATCTCACAGGATGAGGTAACATCCCCAGAGCACTCTGTTACATCTTCGTCCCGCTACCACTGGCCGACTCGCCGAAGAGGGCCTGCATCGGTGACAAGCTCCGTTACCTCTGCT
The DNA here is from genome assembly GCA_025948275.1 of Fusarium avenaceum. Classification (NCBI taxonomy): domain Eukaryota; kingdom Fungi; phylum Ascomycota; class Sordariomycetes; order Hypocreales; family Nectriaceae; genus Fusarium; species Fusarium avenaceum. Next base: position 981,971 of record CP109670.1, on the reverse strand, counting down.
TCTAGCGCCGGAAGAAGCCTTCGCCATCAAGCTGTACGAAACCGAGAAGACTACATTCACAGCCTTGATGCTGCCAATAACTTCTCCAAAAGGCAGCGAAGCCGTCAGCGTAGCCAGTCGAGAACCCGGGATGCTTCGCGCAGTCGCCCAGGGAGCCGAGAGCGAACTGCTCGCTCTCGCGAGCCTTCCGAAGAACGTGGCCGTGTAGCTGCTCGAGGCTGGCCCAAGGCCAAACGTTCACCCACCTCCCCAATTCCCATGTCTCCCGAGGACTTGCTGAACCTTAGCACTCCACGACATGGCCCGATTGGCGACCCAAGCACAGTACGCAAGGTGAGTGGATCGACTGCAAAGCCAGGAAGTCGAGGGTCAAGCCGTGGAAGCCGTCGCAGGAGCCCGGACAGCCGAGCCCGCCCCCCAGCTTTGACCCTTCGTGGCCGAAGCCAGGGCCGGGAGGGTTCTGTACAGCGTTCTCCCTCCTCTCCATTGCCTCTGGCAGTCGCTATGCCCCACTACCAGGGTTCTGAGGATGAAGAGGACTTCAGAGCAGCCATGGCTGCCCAGGAGGAATTTAGGAACAAGCACAGCCGCAGCGTCAGCCGAGGACAAAACTCGCCAGCATTGAGCAAGCAGGACCCTGCAGAAACCAGACGTAGGGCCAATTCTGAAGTGGTGCCTGATGGATCACTCTCTACACACGGCAGAGCTGCTTCAACTGAGCATGCCGGAGACCTCAAGCAGATGAAGGATGAGCGCCAGCGAAAGAAAGAACAGGCTGCCCGAGAACTTGAGGAGCGTCGCAAGTCTCTAGCCAAACGAGCTCAGACACCCTCTATTCCCCACCCCAGCGAGTTCTCCCCTGCTCTTGCGATCACTGTTGAGACTGCTGAGCCCAAGCCGTTGCCTGATGATATCCCGCCTCGCAGCGCCACTGAGCCACCTCAGAGGAGTATGTACGCCCGTAGTGGACCTGTCATTGGACTTCCAGCAACACCCAAGGCCATGAGACTTATTATCGAGGGCAAACATGACCAATCTGGAAGTACTCCCAGACCTGAAATGCCGAATATTCCAGCCGGCTTTTCTCAGAGGTATTCACCAGAAACATCCCCCTACGGATCCCCAGAAAGGGAGGAGCCCATCGTGGAACCCAGTCTCACTCTGTTGCCGTCGACCGTTTATCAACCACCGACCAGACCCCTAATCCCCCGCAGCATGTCAGCTCCTATTCCCGATGAGCCCAGTCAACGCACGGGACGTTTCGGACGTAAAGGAAGCGTGGGACGCATTGAAGAAGTTGTCACTGGCGAGCGACGACGTTCGCACGAGGATCCTATCCCTCCTCCTCCTCCCCCTCCCCCTCCCGCGCCCCCAGTGCTCAAGGAGCTCAGACATCTCGCTTCACCTCCACCGCCGCCTCCTGCCCCTCTTCAGTACGCCCAGCGACCTCAACAGGCGGGCGCTGTTGCTTCGGGCATGATTGAGATTGTCATGGATGATGATTTGTCGTCTGGCAATGACCAGGCTTCAGAGGCTAGCCCTCCTGCTCCAGCTTCCCACAGAGGCCACAACCGAGGCCGGAGCATTGGAGATAGCAGCATCTCAGGCCGTCTTCACAAGGCCACCGAGCGACTCCGATCCGGTAGTCGCAGTCGTAAGGAGTATGTCCGATCTCCTCCTTTCGAGGCTCCCTATGAGAGCATCCCAATGCCACGACAACTCAAGTCTCCCCCTCCGGTGTCATACAATCCGGACGTTTTGCGTTCACCCATTGACTCCAGGAACAAGCACTTGTCAACTGGTCTGCACCGGAACGAGATGATTTAGGGAGTCTCTCGCGACCGCAGTCAGCGCGTTGTGCAGTATTTCCTTCCTTTCTACCACTCACTATAAAACTTTGTGCTGTTCGATTCTGTGCATGGCGATCGGCGTTTTCTACACTCTCAAGTCGATACCATTGTCCCATTTGGGGCTCGCATTCTAGTGCGTTATGCTTCCATGTCCCCTCATAAAAGGACACGAAGTACTAAAACTGCTATATCTTGTTTCTCTCTTGTTTCTCCTCTTGCAGATCACAACTCGGATCTACTAAAACAGTTCTTGCGTTGTGGGGAAGAGATATTGATGAACGTACACGACTTTTACAATTCTTTGGCCGGATCATCACGGTCCTTACAAATCATGGCCTCAAATACTTACAAATTATGCTTGAGGAAGACGAAGATGGCCTTTGTGCTATATCTTATTAAATTTTACATCCACGTGGATGTCTGGGGGTGGTTAGGATGGATGATTGAGGTACCATGAAAGTGCAAAAGAAGGGATATGAACGGGGACTAACGTAGCGGCTGCTTTATACAATGTTGCCTCGCGGCACTTGTTTCAGTTTTGTGTGAAATGATGGCAGGAAAAGGATGGTTGGAATGATCAGAAATGGAACTGGAGACGCATCGTGATTCCCCCGGAGGGTTTTTATTAGTATTTACGAATTGAATGAACATAGTACATTGCTTAAGAATGATATTCTTCATTTTGAATCCATCCGTTGTTCTTCTTGAGATGGTAATTGTTAGCCGGAGACTGCAATTTGACTTGATGAGGAACCTGCAAGTGGCGACAGCTTCACCACGCTCACAAACCATGAATGTATGAGGGGGTTCGAGTCACCACAAACTTCACAACATCACATCGTGAGGATAAAAAAGAGACTCAAGAGGTTCACAAGCTACTGGGAAGTTCTTTTATTAATTTCAAATGTTCATCATGGCTGTAGATAAGTCGTCAAAAATGACAAAAAAAGACAGTTGACTGCTCCATCTCATCCACTTGCCATCCCAAATCCCCCCGCACTAACGTGTTCCCACCCGCCACGCGACGGGGGAGAGATCTCTGCAGAGTGAAACCTCCCTCAAGGGTCATCTCCAGTGCTTAGGGCCGCAAAGTTCCAGCATCGTGAGTTACCTGCACGAGTGGGCGGCCACCGCAGCGTTCGAGCGGGGCGCGGCGGAGGGCTGGAAGTGCGAACACAACCAGTATTGGGATGGGCGGTTGAGCGGGCTTGAGCGCCTTCACCGTTAGACCATTACAGTCGAGAACCAATGCCTTTTTTATAACTTATATACCATTGTCGCCACGTTGGAGCTACAGGGGGTGCCTGGTGGGGCAACAGTGCTGCAGCACCTGTGGCTTTAGTGACAGCTTACAGGGCAGCTACCTTTGATCCATTCTACTACCCTTCAACACTTCAACCACAATGCGATCTTGTTCACCAGCGTAGCAGCTGATGTTGCAATATTACAGAGTCTGATGCTTTTCTGTAATCATCTATTGTAGTACACCATTGCTCGATACGATCCCTCGACAACAACCAACGCCCTACCTTCCACACCAAGAAGCATCATGAGAGACCAATAACCAAACCTCTACGGATACTCCTCCACGCGATACGATCACCACGATGCTCTCAATACCGCCCCGTCTTGACATTCGTCACCCTTCTCCGACAACAGCTGAATTCACCGTCACGACACTTCGGCCGCTTCCGCCAGCGGTGCACACTCTCATCCTCCTTTCCCGCTTTCTTCTCTCCATCTTTACCATTCTGCTCCTCCATGCACGCATCACCCTCCACCCACTCCTCGCTCGCGCTGCGCCTTCTCTTCTGAAGATTATACTGCCCTCGTACCTTCGCGCTCCAACCTCTCTGGCCGCTCTCGCGCAGGATATACCCCTTTCCGTTCTTGTTCCCGCGAGTATAGCTGTGCTATGGCTGTCCAGTCGGAGAGGCTACGCTAGCGAGAGCATTCTTGTCATGCGAGGGCTGGGCGTGCAGACGAGCGAGAGCCCTGGGAGCTATCTTGCGGGTACGGCGACAAGATTCATACCGACCGAGAAGATCCAGGATATTCTTGTTAACGAGGCGTTTCTCGGGTTCGAGGTGCGTTACTACCTCATTGTTATAGTCGAGGACGAGGACGACGTGGTGGTTGTATTTCCAGGCTTGCTACCGCGACGAAAGATCGTTGAAGAAGTATGGAGGGGTGTAAGGAGATGCTTATACGAGAGTAGAGCGGAAGAAAAATCACAAAGTTGAGCGGCATTATACCCATAGAGTAGCGTTTGCTGCATTGTGCTCAGCGTTATGTTTATACGGTTTTGGATTTTGATATCTTCTTCTTTGACCAACAGAGTCGTTTACTCATCCATGGCCTCGTCCGCCTTTCGCTTCCCCATTCCCTTCTGTGTTCTCATATCCTCCGAACTAGCATACCCTTTCCTGATAGCATATCTTTCATTTTGCTCCTCAGGAGATTGCAGTTTATCCTTTTTCAACAGCGGCACGTAACGACCACCCATGCGACCAACATTACCGCCTTCGTAGACAACAACACTCGTAGCCTGTTTTCCTGTGACCTCAGGCCGAGCGACTTGACGTGAGGGATCCTTGCTGCGCTGTGTTGAGACAAGTTGCAGAAGCTGGTTTGAGAGTAGCTCGTCCAGCTTACGCTCTCGCCAGTATGCCCACATTCCGTCCATGACACTAAAGGGGCCTGGCTTACTTAGTGCAGGATCGTCTGCAAGATATACCCAGTCGAGCTCATCCGTCTTTCTAGCCATGGGGTCAACAGGGGCAGAGTTGAGGCCAGGGAAGATACAATCCCAGAGCACCAGGGGCACCTCGTCGGCCATGACATAGTTGGGCTTGCACGGGGTAGCAGCAACGTCAAGTAAGGTCGTCACGACCTCTGGCTTCTCCAGCCGCTGGGCTGCTAGGAAGAGAACAGCAACCATGTGGCGGATCTGATGCCACAAGAAGGCAGAGCCTCGAACGTTGAAGGAATACACCTTTGGATACACAGTACCGTCAGACGGTAGGCCTCCGGCTGGGGCGAACCGCGACCCGGAGAGGTAAGGTAAAGCTGAGCTCACGTCAAGAACCTCTTCGATATCAGCTTCGTAGATGGTGCGCACAAAATTTGTGATCTGCTTTCCAGGATCGATCTTGCAAAAGTTGCGGAAGTCATGCTCGCCCTCGTAGCGCTTGGCCGCGTCGCGCATCGCCTCGATATCCAGCCAGCCGTTCTTTGCACCGCCAGCATTGGGCTCTGGAGTGAAGGCAGGCTGTGTGAAGAAGTAACGGTACTGACGCTCGCGGCATGAGAAACGAGCTGAGAAGTCTGGAGGCGGAGAGGGGCACCATGCAAGGATGCGAATATCAGGGGGTAGAACACGGTTGAGCAGTCGAGGATACTGAAGCTCGTCCTTGATATCGTCGAAAGGCGGCGTATCATCCACCTCTTCTTCCCCATCTACAGGCTCTCCAGGTTGTCCATCGACAACCATCGCCTCGCCGGATTCACTCAGACGCTGCTGTTTCTTCTTTGGTACAGGTCTGTTACTTCTGACCCGAAGGCCAATGACCTGACCAAAAGCACTAACACCTTTATCTGTGCGACCACACTTTGAATACTCGCAGCAGTCAAAGTCCACAACTCGCTCATCTTGGGGGAATATTAGACAAGCCTTTGTAAGAGCATTCCACAGCTCCTCCTCGATAGATGGAGCGTTGGCCATAGCCTGGAACTCGAATCCGCCGTAATTCTTGCCCAAGTAGGCCAGTTTCAGGGCAATAAATCGAGTTGAATACTTGTTAGGATCCATCTTTCTTTTCACCTTTGGCATCGTTGACTTTGCCTTGCCATTCCCTTCATTTTGAGATTGATCCTCAGTTTGATGTTTTGGCTCTGGAGCAGGGCGATTTCTCAGTTCAGCCTCAAGTTCCTTGACTTTTTGGATAAGACCGTTTTTGGTCCATGACTGGTAATTCGACTCGCCAGACATGGTGCGGTACTTGGCAGGTTTTTGCTGCACACCACTTGGAGAAGAATTTGATGAGATTTTGCGTTGAGGCTGAGAGTGGCAATGAGAATAAGGGTTAGAATGAGAGTTAGGTCGAGTTTGAGGTCCGCTGACTATGACTCCGAGCGGACTTTGACGCCCAAGACACCGGCCAAAGGGTCTCATGAAGTTGGTGGGTTCCAGTTTTGGGCGATTATATGCAGGCCCCGTCGTTAATTAGTTCCTATGAGAGAAGGGCTTTACTGCAGTCTGAGATGTGGCTTGTGAGTTGTCTGTGGCTGTGCTTCTAGACGCCACAGTTGGGATTGAGAGTTGGGGTAAGAGATAAGTTACGTACTGCTCTCATCTCATCTCTATCTCTGGCTCTGGCTGCTCATTTAGTCAACGCCATGCCCGCTTCTTGGTTTGGTCAATCTTCAATACATTAATTCTCATTCCCACACAATTCAACACATCTGATTACTTTGCATGCACAAGATGGACCCCGAAGTGATCAAGATTCTCCTTGTAGGCGATGAAAAATGTGGCAAGACTACGTTCCTTTCGTATGTAGAGTCCCAGCTCATGTTGATTTCTGAACATCTCATGCTAAAACCTCTACCTTCAGCCGACTCAGCGCAGGCGATGGCGTCAACCCGATCCCCATGCTTCGTGATATCGACCAGCCATATATCTTTGGTATCAAGACCGGGAACACTCGGTTCTCATTCGAATTCTATGATACATCGTGTCCTGATAATTGGAGGACCCTGGATCCCGATGCCGTTGTCATTTGCTTCGACATTACCCAGCGGTTGAGTCTTATCAATATGCAAAGATATGTAAGTGTTCCGTCGATTTTCCTCGATCCAGAGACCAGAGAAAGAAATAGCTGACACTCAATAGTGGATTGATGAAGTAAAAAAGTCGTTTCAACGGATCGATACCCTGCCTCTTATCATCCTCGGTCTGAAGCGCGATCTAAGATCAGAGGATGATCCAAATGGGATCATCTACCCGCAAGAAGCATATCAGGTCGCGCAAACCCTCAGAGCGGATCGATATGTAGAGTGTTCGGCAGTGACGGGTGAATTGTTGAAGCTGGCGTTTGAAGATCTGTGCAAGACAGCCATGACTCCGACAACAGGTTCGAACAGTCAGAGCGCAAGCACATGCACCATGATATGAGTTTTCCAAGGGGTCAATGTATTTGATGTAGTAACGGAATCTGTGGACGGGTATTTTCTGGCGTTATATTGGGTGAGCTTTGGAATCAGGCGGCGGCGTCGTTCATAGAGACATCAGCACCGCCTTCTTCTTCGGCGCCCTCTTCAGGGGCAGGGAATTGGCCGAGGACTTCGGCAATGATGTTGACCATGGCTTCCTGCTGCTCCTCGTTGAAACGTTCAGACATCTCCTCAACAACCGTATTGAGAGCAGCGACTGAGGCAGGGCGCAGGTTGATGATCATGACAACTTCACCTTTGGCAAGGTTGTAAGGGCGTAGGCGCTGAAGAAGGGTAGAAACGCAGCCTTCAGAGTAGGGCAGCGGCTCTTGACTTAGAGGGCCGGGATTGGTGCGAAGGTATTGAAGAAGCTGGAAAAACTGTCAGCTATGTGTGTTTCCTAGACTCGTACTTCATTTTTTCCGTAGTCTTCTGATGACTGAGCTTTCTTTAAGAAAAGTCTTACCTCGCGAACCACAGTCTCCAAATTTGGAGGACCCCGACGCTTAGCATTCTTGTATCGCTCGCGCTGTTCCGTGACATGCTGAAACACCTCATAATTGGTGAGAACAGCCGCCTGCGATTCAAGGATCTTCATTGCTGCCGTCGATTTTGAGCTCCCTGGGAAGAGCTGTAAGATCCAATATGAGATAGGGAAGGATCTGAATGGTGGGGAGGATGAGGCTCTGTGCTGGGTGGAAAAAAAGTAAAGTTCATGTTGACCAATCAGAAGCTTGGATCAAAGCAAGGCTACTACGTACGATAAAGCAAAGCGAAGCAAAAGCAGTTTCAGTGGACGAAGGCCTAGAAGGGCCTGTGAAGTCTCTTGTGAGACATTTAGATGGAGGCATTTGTTCTCTTTCTTTCTTTTTCTTTCTTGCTGCGGGTAATTGATTCCTGCTGCACGATTTGACCGATCTGCTAACTTGTGTGAATTTGGAGTTTTTTTCCTATTGGGCTAATAAGCTGCGTGTGATGCGGTGTTTTTTTTTACATGTGAATCTGGCTAAAAGCTGGGGAAAGACTAACGTCAGAGCGCATCACTCTGCAAACTTCTTTTTCCCCATCCAATGGATATGTAGCTTTATACTGCGCCAGCAGGAGTTGTCGATATTAGGCTCATGGCGTTGAATTTACAGAGGCGAGTACTTTTTTGTCCAATGCAAGGTATCTGACTTAGTACGTAGTATGTTCAATGGCATCATCCGCATGGAACAGCGTCTCCGGACTGGACGTAGTTGGCACTGACAGCTTGCGTGATACCGTGGTATTTTGCATGAAAGAGGGAGGTCGCGTGCAACTCGACTGTAAAAGGCATGGATGTAAGCCACTGTTCCAGAACAAAGACTTAGCGAAACAAGCAGGTCTCAGTGCGCTTCTAGGCTTCGAGTTTAGTGCATTCTATGTTATTCATTAGTACTCTTGGTATACTTAATGTATGCGACCGTTTATTGCTGAAGTAAGATTTTCTGTTGTGCAATCCCTGTAATGAAGCTGTCGAACAAAAAAGCAGATAGGATAAATGTTATGATGGCGATTTCACTGGCTGTAAGTCGAGGTGGGGGTTCTGCTTCTGCATGTACATTTCAATGCTCAATGTGACGATACCAAGATAGCTTGGTGGTACAGATCAACTGACTGAACCCCCCTGCCAGGCTGGAAATCCAGTGTCGTACAAGGAGGCTAGAGTAAAGTCTTCTTTCTATTATTACCGGGGCTACGGAGGAAGTTATATGTGAACAACAAGACTGAGATTCCGTCACCCCGACGGCTGTAGAATGTTACACATATACTGAGACCGACGGAACAATTGGCCCCCGGACATGACGGTCTACGGCTGTTGTCATAGTTGACCTTGTCTAGTGTGGATTTCAGTCGGTTTTATCTCTCATACACATCCATGGCGCGACGGGAGAGCTCCAGATGCCCTGGCTGCTATGATACCATACCCTGGACGAGATACATGGGAGTTGGCGGGGGTGGGTACAATACATCTACGTACAAATATACCACGACGTCCTATGATTTTGCACGTTTCAATCCTATTCCAGAAGAGGCACTTTTAGGTTTATGTTTTCATTTGCTGGTAGGTGACCCTTTCAAAAAGTCTCCAGAGACAGTGTAATATAATATACAGCGCAGTGTTTATGAATTCAGTAAATAACACCAATATACATCTTAGTTCGGACGCAAGCGAGTATCTCTGGTAACACTTTGCCATTTGTGGTAAGACTGACAGGTGTGAATAATGTCATGGCAGGTGAAAACATGTCATCATTTTTATGTTGATTCTCTCCCCATCACCTCACTTCAATTCATCAGAGTCAATTTTATCAAGGCATAATTGCTCCTCATTCTTGCTTTGGTGCCCCCTCCTCGGTAAACACCTTTGACTTCCCGCAAAATATTTCAAACAAATTAGAAAGCTACAAATTGCATGCAATGAGCCCTTGATCGTCCTCCTCTCCCATCGCATCGGCACCATCTCCACTCCACCCGGGGTCTGTTTGTTGCGAACCGCCGTGCCTTCCTCAACTTTTAATGAGTCGGTTCGTCACTTTTAAATCATCTCAAATTCTTGGTCTTGCCCTCTTCAACTTCTTTCACTCAACACACCGATAAATCCTCCTCTCCTCATAATTGACCGCGTGCTCAATTTCTTCTCCTTCGCGGCTCTGTACTGCCTCCGACACCGGCATCGCAGTCACTATTGGTCTATTTACTTGGATATCCCTGCCCTTACCCTGCCCTGTCATTCGGCATTGAAACCTGCTGCTCAGCACTGAATCTGACTGAGCCGCCTACCGCACCGCCTACCGCACCGCCTACTGCATACCGTCTCGTGGAGTTTGCAGTTTGCAGTTTGCAGCAACACAGCACAGTGACGTCGCCCTGTCCGGGCCTGTCCCAGCAGACTCTCTCTCCTGTGCGTCAAGTTTGGCCCTGAATCCGAACCCCTGTTGGTCCGCCAAGTCGTTCGTCAGGTTGCAACCATCCAATCCCCAAACGAGGTCAATAATAGGCATCGGCTGCATCGTTCACAGCATATTACACTGCTTGCTAGCGAGCTTTCGCAGCCACTGTTCGACACCCAGAGCAGCCATTTCCAATCCGACCTCCACTACGGAGTAAATCCACAGCACAAACAGAACCCGGGCCCACACCACGTTGCCGTGCTCCAACAAGCTGGGGAGAGTTTAAAAAAAATTCACAATACCTAGGGTCAACCATCTCCAGGTTTTGACTTGCAAACTTCAACCCTACCTCTCCTCACCTCGACTTCGAGCCAGACTTGCCTTGATCTTGCCCTGACTTGTTTCGGCTTGTTTCAAGCTTCTCCTCTTCTATTTCGCGAATCCATCAATCTCGGTCGAAACTTTCTTCCACCGCTAAGAAGCTCTTGACTCGTTCGCTCTCCCCTCATAAAAAAAAAACTACGTACTCACTCACCCCTCCGATTCGGGGCCCCTCCACACCCGTTTTCCGCTTCCGTCCTTCGCCGCAGTCAAAACTTTTTGCTGTTCTAGCCGACGACCTCCTCCATCTCTACTCAACCGCACAACTTCGCCGTCACCATGGTGCGCAACATTGTTATCCTGGGAGGTAACTCTCACCCGCAACTCACAGAACGAGTCTGCCAACTTCTCGGTGTTCCTGCCAGCAACCGAATTCTTGGAAAATTCTCTGGCGGCGAGAGCCGTTGCGAAATCAAGGACTCTGTCCGAGGCAAAGATGTCTACATTATACAATCAGGCTCTGGCAATGTCAACGACAACCTCATCGAGCTCTGCATCATGATTTCAGCTTGCAAAACTGGTTCTGCAAAGCGAGTAACCGCTGTTGTGCCTCTGTTTCCTTATTCCCGACAGCCTGACTGGCCCTACAACAAAGCTGGCGCTCCTTTGTCACAAGTTTCTGGCGCTTCCAAAGACTACACATTTGAGAGCGTTCCTCCTACTCCTCGTCCTGGTGGCCCCAAGTCAGCCGGTCTGCCCAATGGCGTCGGCAACCTGACAGAAAAGCTCTCAAAAACGGCCCTCGCCAACGAAGCTGCTGCCAGCGGCGCAACAAATGGTGCCAATGGCACATTCACTCCTCGTCGTTCCGACACCTTCTCGAGCACGACCTCCGAAGCTCGAGGCCATCATACCGAGCACTCAACTTCCTCCCAGAGAAACGCTTACACCACACACGACTACGAGAACCAGTCCAACATCTCCAATTTCCAGCCTAAGCCGGGTTACAAGCAGTGGATTGCCCAGGCCGGTACTCTTGTTGCCGACTTGCTCACCTGTGCAGGCGCAGACCATATCATCACGATGGATCTACATGACCCTCAATATCAAGGTTTCTTCGACATTCCGGTCGACAACCTGTATGGAAAAGCCCTACTCCAAAACTACATCCAGATCCAGATTCCCGAGTTTCCCCAGGCTGTGATTGTTTCTCCCGATGCTGGAGGTGCGAAGCGTGCCACGCTCATTGCAGACAGTCTGAAAACAGACTTTGCTCTGATCCACAAGGTAATCCCACCAACTGATCTTCCCCTTCTGATCAAAACTCATTTATTGCTACAAAGGAGCGACGACCCATCCGGTTTACCGAGCATCGAAATGCAAGCATGATGCTGGTTGGTGAGGTGAAGAACCGCATCTGCATTCTTGTTGACGACATTGTCGACACCGGTAACACCATCACACGTGCTGCGAAACTTCTGAAGAAAGAGGGCGCTGCTCAGGTTTACGCCCTTGTTACTCACGGAGTATTCAGCGGTGACTCCATTGCTCGCATCAATGCTTCTGCGATCGACAAGATGCTTGTTACGAACTCCGTTCCCCAGGAGGAGCACCGCAGACTATGCCCCAAGCTTGATGTGCTCGATATCTCACCCGTCTTCGCCGAAGCCATTCGCCGTGTCCACCATGGCGAGTCTATCAGTGTGCTTTTTCAGCTCACCTAAGGTGCCAATGTCGCATTCATGGTTTGTCAACGAGATTACAAATTCTCGATCAGATGAGAACCCGACTTCGAGAAACCTTGGTATCGCGCTTATCAAAAGACATATCACCCTATTATGCCGCTGATGTCGCAGATATCTATCCCACATTGCGACACGTTGAAATGATTTGGGATATTTTCTATTTTGGAGTTTACGGGGGAGCTTCCGTACTATATTGCATGTCTCATATGCCAGACTTGGTCTACTGGTGTTCTTTTTCTCACAATACTTTCCATTACACTCATCATCGTATCCGATAAGGTACTTGGACTGGCACACGACTGTGTGCGAAGAAGATTATGGGAGGAAGGGATTTGGTTGAACGACTGCAGCGCGGGTTAGGGCACGGGTTTTGTTGCTTTCTGCTATGCTGCACAAATTTCACCTATTCCTTAGCCTGGACTATCTTGCTCCTCCTTTTGGACCCTGACTCTTCTCCTTGCTCTACACAAATTTCCTAAACACCTGTTCGAAGGCTAATATCTGTGTCTCCTCTGTTTGAGGTTGGAGGAAGAAGTGGTGTGTTGCGAGATGTAACCGAGTTGGAGACTTGCCCCTTTTTATCTCAGACTCGTAATTCCTTAGAAGTAAAATCAAAACGTAGAGCTTTGGATCGACCAAAAGTTTAGACAGGTGCTGACCTAGCTGCTGTGCTGTGACGGGAGCCTAGGTCAGCGATACAGTTAGCCTTGCAAATGGCGATGCTGTTACAGTATAAGAAATAACAAGAAAAAAAGTTGAACATGTCTCGTCGCGCAATCTTGAGCAGTCTTGGTCAAACTATATGCTGAAATGCCGGAAGCTGATTGAAATCTCACAAGGTAGAACATATAGATTGACAAATCACACTTGGGAAGAGCAGGTGCCATAGCAGGTTTATTATTACATACATTCTTGCCACATTTTACCAAGAAGCTCATTTTCGTCCCTGTACTTTCTCCCTTGTAAACTGCCATATGAAGGGCCTACGCAACAAACTTGGCCCATTCTAGTTACAGAAAACACTGGCTCTGCGCTTCAATGTGGAACAGACTTTCGAGTCCTCACTCTTTATCGTGTCTACTTACTGAGCAGTCATGGACTGCAACATTTCCAGATCAGAAGGGATCTGCCAACCATGGGCCGTTGCTGCACGGCGGAAGGCGTCGACAGCTTCAAACATGTTATAGTCCATGTTTCTTGCGCCGAGTTGGTGTGTGTGTGTCAGAGCGCCGGCATCGTCAAGGCGAGCTGGCGGATCCTTGTCACACAGATTCATTCTGACCTCAAGGAAAACCTTTTCGAGTGACAAGGCTGGAGACCACCCTGAGTTAGTGAGAAGCTCTGAGCATATAGCACCGCCCATAGTTACATGACCTCCACCCCCTTGAGCAAAGGGCAAGAACCTGGGGCGTATCACACGTACGAAGGGTGGCGAAATTGGAAAAGAAGCCCCAAACCGGAGTTCAAGCACAACACTCGAGCACCCATGACGAATCATGTCTCGGGCAAGAGGCAAGCTCTTATCAAAGCTATGGAGCTCGACAATCCAATGGAAAAGGTTTTCCAGCTTTTCAAAATCGATATACCATCCTAAGGTGGCTAAGCTGTTGCTAGACTGGATCTTCTGCAGGTCTTTGATCTGATTGTTGAGTGCTCGTAGAGCCGCTGGAGATGACGCAGCCCATGTCGGTTCAGCCAGCTTCGGAAGAGAACCAACATCGACTTGGCCCGGCTGAAAAGGGGTAACGTCGTCATCCTGAAATGGCACCAGACGCGTTTCCCCCAAGCCAGAGTCTGTAGATGTGCGTCGTCTCTTTCGTCCTATTATCGAGCTTGTGGAATCTTCACTGTCAGAGGATAGGAGATGATCTAACTCGACACTGGTTAAGGCATTGCCGTTAGAATCCGTATCGTCGATCACAATAGGGAACTTTATGGGTGATCCAGTAGCGCTTGGTAGCTGCTGTCCTAATGCACGGCGGCGAGAAATGGGTGTGGCTGATTTGGGAATGCCAATTGGTGCACCTCGAGAAAGTAATACGTGGGCAGGATCCTGCTCAAGGTAGATGGAGGAGTCAGAATATCCTATATCCATCTTTTTGCCCAATTCTGTAGGCGACTGTTGTGTCTGAACAAAGAGATAGCGGCACTGTATCCAATCGATCTTGTTGACAACGAAATGGGGATCTGTTGACACAAACTGTGTCGGCTCATTGACGATCTCGCATATACTGATGGCATTAAGGATTCTGAGCGCTGAGTTCGGCCATGACTGAAAACCTGGGCCGCCCATTGTATAACTGCTACTGGTTAAGAATTCTTTGGAAAAGTAAACGCCGTCGCCAAATGCGCGACCATGCAATGTCTGGGAAAAGTCAAGGCCGGTCCGGATGATGCTGTGCCAGTTCGAGAGTGGGCTGCCATGCCATGCGAAAAGGCTTGGGTAATGCTTCCCATTTTTAGGTTTTTTCACCTGCTTTAGGTGGTTCACAAAGATTTGTTCTTTTTCAGGAGATCCCTGTGCAAAGCGAAACTGCATCCATCCTGCCTCCATACCAGCGACAAGCTTTCCCTCTTGCATTTTTTCATTTGGTGGAGATGCCCCTGGTATCGAATCATCCTGTACAATGAAAGACCTGTTCGATGCGACAATCCAGTTGAGAAGGCTAAGGGTTGAAGAGTCCATGCACTGCCAGGATGAAAGCCGGCGCCCAGGCCTCTCTGTCAAATAGTCTCTCATTGCATCCACAGAAGGAATGCCCTCGGTCATGAAGAGGAGGGCCTGATCACGTTCCACTGGCTCTAGTTTGTCGATTTCTTGTTCATACTTGAAAACCATAACCTCCAGACCTCCTGGAGTTGGCTCACCGATTTGGGTTTTTTGTATATCTCCGGGATTCGCGGTAACATTAGCCGGGGATGTGTGTGTTGACATGACTTTGAAGGTGAAATCGGTGGAGTTGCATGAAACGATCATGCAGACATGTTTCTCGATATCTTGTCTTGTGTTAGCTTCCTGGTCATTTGATGACATATTCAAGACTGGATACGCGTTGATTGACATACGTTCTCGCATGACTGGCATCTTCAGAACTTTCGCCTTACTGACTACAAGCAAGACGTTCTGGCCCTCTTTAATCGATCTGAACTTGGGGTAGTCCATGCTCTGGAATTGGAGCAGTTTGCTCTCGAAGCAAGCCTTTGCGACAATAGGCTCCTGGGAATCTAATTTAAAGGCTGATGAAGCGCACTTGAGTTGCAACCCTGGCGGGAACTCACGAAGCCTGCGACTAGCAACTGCGGAGTAGAAGAAGCTGATGAGAAGATCGACAACATATGGGTTGTTGATGATCTCGTGCTCGATGCTTTGACAAAATCCCAAGGACAGGTATTGGTATAGACAAAGTAAGTTTTCGCAGACGAATGGTTTCACAGCCTCGAAGCCCCCTTCAGTTCTTCTGTGGCAGACTAGACAGTACTTGGTACATTTGACTAACCTCTGCAAACCGAATTGTATCGCAATGAGGATGACGTTGAGATCGTCTGTATCCTTGGACACACAATTCTGCCGAAGGAACTCCAGTCCAAAACATTCGTCAGACATATCTCGATTCGGTTGGGCTTCGAAGCTTTCAGATGACCTCGAATTCTCTACTAGGTGGTTCCCTCTGCTAAACTTAAAAAGCAGTTCTTGAGCTCCATCCCATGAGAGTCCCTCACTTCGTCGCAGTCGCAAGAGGCTAGGGAATGTTCGGTTCAAGAGTGTATCAAGGGATAACGACATATAGATGGGAAGAAAGGGACTCTTAGGGTTGTCATTTTCTGCCTCGTCCTTGTTGTTATGGTCCGACTCCCTCGAGGGCTCACATTGAAACATTCGTTCCATAGACTCTCGGGACGGTTCTGGGCCAAGGCATTTGCCAACTTTGCACTCCATGGTTGTTTGATCGTATGGAAGTTGTAGGAAGTCCGACAAAGGAGGGTAGCCCATCGGTAACCTAAATAGTAGGACAATGTACTCAGATGGTTCGAGACCCCACGCTTCCAGGGCTTCTTCGGGAATGGCAAGTTTCGAGACTCGGATAGAAAGCGAGAATAGGCGGAAGGATACATTTTCTCCCTCTCCAACTGGAATCGAGACATGAAAGCCCGCTTTCCTTGCTTCTCTAAGATGACGCTTCAGCCGGGCCGTTTGTGCATGAGTAGGTCGAGATGGGTTTTGAACAGCCGGCCTTGTAGGTGGCAGTGGATCAATATCCAGCTCATCGTACTCGGCGTCGTAGTATGAATCTTGATCATCGCCGACGTCGGAATGATCTGACATGTCCATGCTCTCAGTTAGAGACGCTTGAGAAGCTTGGTGGTCGGAAAGGTTCAACTTGGTATTTAATGCCCTGGAAATGGATGTGATGACATCCTTGACACTCTGTCCCTCAGTCGAGTGCGACATCTCCTGCAGCCGCTTTTCTAAAGAGGCTGGTACATCTGAGGATGTGAATATCAGGAAGCCTGGATGTCTCGGGTAGGAGTCAGGATCTTTTGAAAGAGCCTGAATATCGATGGACTGTTGTTCATGCTCGTCATCTGTTGCGGGAGTGCAGGTGCAAGTAAAGGCGAGTTCCCCATCAGAATCTCCCTTCCGTAGATTTGATAGACATGGAAAATGATCAGCAGTTTGTATCGCGGACCTAAGGTCTAGGTTAAACTGCTTGACACCCATGATGCCCTTCAGGGCGCCCAACTTGTGGCTTGTGGTGTAATTCGTAGAGTGGTGGTGGACGACGGAATAGGGAGATAGTTGGGTGAGCTTAGTGAAGAAGTTTGATGAATTTTGTGTATGGTTTTAATAAAGATTCAACCCTTAAAGCTGAGAGGTTGCAGTTTGGCTTTGGCGGGTGATGTCTCTGTGCGACTACAAGAGATGGGCATCTGTAGAAAGAGCATATCGTCCCATAACCTAGACGCTTATTCACACGGTGTGCCTATTGCTGCCTGCTCATTCACTACCTACCTAGGTAGGTACCTACCCACCTCACTGGTGAAGTCTGGCTGGGAAACGCCTGCCTCATGAAAGTACCTGGAAAATTAACTGACATCATAGGTACCTACCTAGGCAAATAATTTGTCGATTCAGAGGTTAAAATGGCAATGACTTTTTAATACTCCCTTACCATTCGTGCTCAAACAATGGGAAACGAGCCTACGAGACAGGGTAGCGCAATGTCTATCCAACACTTTATTAATGGAGTTTAGTTTGAATATCCCTGATCAGCCCTACCAATATGGTCTACGTTAGAACAAAGCCTGACGTCTACCTATTTTTGACAAAGGAAATATTGACAAACTCTATCCGATTGATTTAAGTGAGTGATGGGACCAATGCTCGTAGCTGGCTCACGTGTCTGATGCACTGGGATGCAAAGGTCAAATGTACAATCAGAGTGCACGATCCGAGACTTGCATATTTCTATTTCCATTATTTTCGGACCAGAATTTGTGGTACCACGTTAATGCACCCAGATACGACTTGTTTATAACTAAAAGTTCCAGCAAGATGTGCTTCAGATATACATGTCCATAGGTACCTTAACTTACCTTCAATTATAGGTCGTCCATGGTGGATGTTAATCATTGTTATCGGCGGCTTTACTGCAGGCGAGTGGAGCTGGACCCTCCCCTCACTGAACAAGGGCCTTTTGTCCCACTGAGCTGGGCTGCAAGTTGTAAGTACAAGACAAAGACTGTGTCAGTGTCATGATACTAATATCTATCAATAAATATACCAGACCCAATATATGGATTCTAGTGCTACTCGACAAGTAACATCAAGTTATCATCTTCTCAAAGATAAGCCTTGGTGTTATCCTGCATCTATAGTAGAATCTTATCTACAGAGCACTAACTATCGCGTGACTTCCGCTGGTCTCACCTCCAACCACCCTTGTCTAAGCCCAAGCCGCTTGCTATAAAGGGATCACAACAGCGGCTGGTCAGCACTGGACCTCTCGTATTGTCTTTCCCCTCCCTCTTCCGTTAACACTCTCTCTGATTCATCCGGGTAACTGGTTCTACCGTAGGCTTTTGCTATACCTTGCACTTTCCGCGCCGTTGCATTTCGCGCCCCCTCGCTCTCCGACCATCATCGAAATGCTTCTCTGTCTCAATTCGTGAGAATCGGCGCGCTCGATTAATTCAAGTTCGCTGCTCTTTGTTCAATTCAATTCACTTGCAACAAGTGCTTCACCTTCTTGAGCAGCCGCTCCTACCATTCATTCGTGAACATCAACTGATTCACTCTCCATTGTTACCGATGGCGATCAACGTCTTTTACGGCAGGCAACGCCGATTTGGATCCCGTCGATTGACTTACCTCGTCCTTGTCCTCATTGTATTTGTCTATGCGACTTACACCACCTTGTCCCCAGTTGCAGTGCCACTCGACACCTCCGACGATGCCGCAAGCAAGCATGGCTCCAGCAAGATCAAAAGCTCCGTATCGGGCCTCCGTAACTCTCTCACTAAAGGTGTGACAGAGCTGAACCCATTCCGGGGACCTGCTCATGCGCCTCCGGTTCGAGCTCAAGATTCATTTCAAGGAACCTCGTGGTGGGCTGACTGGAAATGGCTATCTGTACCTTTCTCCAGCTCACTTACTCTTGACGAGGACAGGGCTCTGCTCCCTCCGCTCCATGACCGTCCTTTTGTTTACTGCTATTATGATGCGACTGTCAAGAAATCGAGAGAAGAGAAGGATGCTGAAAGCGACCTGCTCTTGACTTGGAGACGAGCCTGGTGGGCGCAAGGTTTCCGACCAACCATTCTGGGAGCTTCAGAAGCAACAGCAAACCCAAAGTATCAGGAACTACAGAGGCAAAAGGTGCACCCGGAACTAAAAGCCGACCTAATGAGATGGCTGGCCTGGGAATCCATGAGCACTGGCTTCTTGGTGGATCATGCTCTATTTCCTATCGCACATACTGAAGATCCTCTCCTAGTGTTTCTCAGAAGGGGCGAATATCCTGCCTTGACCAGGTGGAAAGGTCTTGAAGGCGCACTCCTTGTAGGCCCCAAGGAGGATGTTACCAAGAACATCCGAAAATTGCTGGACTCGCCCGCGCTGAAAACTGCCAAGAGTGTTATTGAAGGATCGGCAAAGGATGATTTCAAAGTGGACAAGGCACAAAATGCACTGGTTCATTACAGCCCAGAGATTATCCTGAAGCAATATGCCAAAATCTATGACAGTCTTACTAATGCACGTGCCAGAGGTCTTGGAGCTCTTAACAGACTAATCAACGCTCACTTACACGCTGTCTGGCAGAGTAGCTTCTCTGGTGGCATTGAAGTTCTCAAGCCTTTCCCTGAATATACCACAGAGATGACAGTCCCAGCTCTCAAGCTTGCTAATTCACTGGCTTTCTGCCCTGATAACCCTATTCCTTCGTCATGCCCTCCTGGAATTTCAGGCTGCGCACACTGTGCTGCCGGCACTACGTCTATGAAGGTCACTACTCCTGAACAGTATGAGAACTCGACCGGCACATTTGCCATCGGCACCGTTCCTCATCCGTGGACCCTTGCTACTTTAACCAGTCGCAATGAGAAGGTGGACGTCAGTTGGATTCGCAAAGAGGCCCCTCGGGACCCCTGGCTTGAGACGATCACCAAAGGGCTTTTGGGCTCCACAGTCTCCAGCCATTCACGCATTATGCACTTTAAACGGGCTGTAGCTGACGAACATGCTCCCACTCATGCACTTTGGTTGACAGCTGAATCTGATGTTCCTCCAGACCTGGAGTGGTATTTTGGATTTCGTGTTCCTAAGGGTCTAGGAGAGTCGTATATAGCTGGGGGCAACAAACCAGAAGAGAAAATCGCGCAAGAGAAAGGTAGTGTTGACAAGCCAGCAAAAAAAGAGCGTGCAGAGGTGAATGTGGAAACAAGGCTTGAAAAGCCCCAACCTCGACCAGACGATAGTTCCAAGAAAGTCCTCACTCCTCAAGAAAAGCAATCCAAGGAAAAGGCTCTTCTAGAACACGCCAAAAAGATTGTTGCCTTCAAGAAATCTACTGACCATACTCGACGACGTGCATCGCTCGAGGCCTGGAATTTGGCCGACACAGAGGCGTGGAAGTTTGCGCGTGCCTTTCTTGCACGCCGCAGTATGGAAAGAATTGAATGGGAGAAACAAGAGTCCAAGTATAGCGGCGGTTCTGGGTCTGAAAAGGGTCGCAGTGCTTGGAGTCGTTGGAGGGATTCGAAGGAGAGGGAGTAAAAGCCCTTGGTGACTGACACTTGACGGTTGTCAGAACATTCTATTCTTGGCAGCAATTTTGGTATGATGATTCATGCAGTTGTGGCGTTTGGGCGGCTATATTATGGCGTTATGATAATGACGGAGAAGCTACAGTGTTTTATTGAGAAGTTGGAGAAGGGAGTGCCACACTTCTTACTTTCCTACAGAAATACGACCATGGTGAGTAATATTGTCATGGACGTTGGCAGATCAGACGAGTCAGTCGTGAATTCATTTGAAGAATAATTCCTCATCACCAAGTACTTCTCAACATGCCAGCATAAGAACGAACGTGTGTTTTAACTACCTACTCTCCTCCTTGATCAATGGGTTCTTCCACAGCAGCAACATCTTTCAGTCGCCACTGTCGAAGTCCCTGGCCTCTAAGCACGGACAGTATCACCTCCCATCTCACCGCTCAGCTCCCGAGAAGTCGGACCACGGTGCTCCAAGACAGCCGCCTTTCCAAGAGTTCCATTCGTATACTTGGAGGGAAAGGTCCCGTTTCCGTTCTGAGCGTGCGCGTTGCTCGCGTAGGAGCGAAGAGCAAGACGAGCTGACTCGAGGACCTTTTCGGCGTGGACAACAGCATCGCGAAGGGCGTTGGCCGTGGGGTCTTCGGACCGGGCGATGTGCTCGGCGCGGAGCTGGATGATGTGACCGTTGAGCCAGATGCCGTCGAGCTGGGCTTGGGTCATGTCTTGAGCGCCTGAGATGCGGCCGCGGCAAGAGGGTGTTCCGCAGAGGCAGTCGAAAGGTTGAGCCATGTGCCATTCGGTGGAAGGGTAGAAGAACTGGCAATCGTGTAAGCTGAGGAAAATGGTACTTGGAGTGGGGAGTTACGAACTGTAAGCTCATCGCCAATCTTGAGACCCTTGGGACCGACGAGAATGTTCAAGTTTCCTACATCGAAAAGCTGCATCCAAAATGTTAACTAAACAATTCCCCTACGGAATACAATGACTCTTTCAACACCCGCGGGTTCTCCTTCAAGTAGGTCAACTAACGAGAGTAGGTTCGCAAGAATGATTGATGTACAGCAGATCGCTGTTCAGATTGAGATGAGTATCGCGGCCAGTCTGCACAGTAGCGTAGGTGGGTTCGCTGACGCGAGTGCAAGGAGGGAAATCGAGCTTTGCGTAGACAGCAAAAGGCGGGAGAGAAACGCGCGAGATACTCTTGGTGGTGAATTCCTCGGCGTTGACGATGACGACCTCTTGGATCTCGGGGTGGGAGGGCTGGTGCCAGTGGGGAGTAAGAGGAGCCATTGTTGGTGGTTTTGGGTAGCGTTTGAAGCTTTGGGTAAGGGTTGGTTAGCTAAGGATATGACTTGGAGTGAATATTGAATAATACTCTCATGAGAACTTACAATCGGAGTATATATATAAGTATGATAAGAACTTGGACAGGGAAATAGCTTTGAGATTCGGCAGTCTAAGACCTCGGTCTAAACGGAGTGGAGCTTTGGGGAGCTTCTGAAAGACAGCTTATGATGGATGAAGTTCCAAGGTACGTACGAAGACAGGACGGGAGGAAATACAAGCATTCTTATTTGGTATTTAAGATATGTCCATATAGCGCATACCACTCGCCCGCATACGTAGCTCGTGTTGGATGAATAGCTCTTTGTTCGTGCACCGTCCAATGACTAGGTAGCTCTTAGTCCTCCGCAGCGCCGAAGAAACCCATATGCCTAAACCCTGTTCGTCCTTTCTCCGTCGGCCCCGCGAAAACGTACGTCAAGTTTGAGCTTTGCTTTGCTGTCTAGCTACCTACCTAGTCCTTGGATCATTTACGCTTGCGAGTTGGTTGGTAGCGGGGTAAAAGCAATGAGGGGTCTGAGGGAGCATAGGATCCGGAGAAGCGGCAATTAGTTTACAGGAGTACGGGGTAAGGATTCTTTATCATAGCGTCTATTGCGTGAAGACCGTGGTTGAAGATCTTATTAGCAAGGATCCAGGCCGCTGGGATAACGGGAGTTCGGGTGGCATGAGATAGAGAGTCTGTCTCATGACGAGACAGCCATGGGCAGAGAGCAACCTATCAGCAACGAATAAGTAACCAAGGTTGGTAACGTGACAGGACGGGTTTCTGTCAACGGGCGTGAGGTAAAAGCATATTAAACCGCATGGCCAAGGCGATTGGTCGTCCCCTGGCTACGGTCCCTTGTCACTTTGTGACGGTCAGCGGTGATGGGTGGTGTGGAGGGGTAGCGTCAATCACAAGATGGAGGGTGATGGTGGGGTAATGTTAATTGGTATGGTATCTGTAATTCTTGGCAAGCTCATGGCATTCAAACGATCTCCTTTCTACGGAGTATCAGCCGTGATATGATACGCCAAGCACAGTTGGAGGTGACTCTGTAATATTTATGTATCTTATTTCCGTGTTGGTATGAAAGAATGCCAACTACTGGCTCACTCCCAGAGCTCGGCATTGACGGCTGATGTGGAGGTCTCATGAGCCGATCATGGCTGCGGGTCAACCATGTGGGTTGTGCCGAAGATCGTCTATTCATTGAGCCGAGGTCCATCGTAGAACCCATAATCCACAACATCCAGGAATTTCATCTCATGCCTTCTTCAGCAAATATGAAGATCAAATTCGTGGATTGAAGCTTTCCACTATTACGAGAGGTACCATTATAGGCTTGTGAAGCCAAAGCTTACCAACCTCGCACTAGATATCACAAGCTGCCATCATCATAGAAAGTGATGGCTTGATCGCGGTTTAAGACTTTAACCACGGAGAATCATTTGCTTCACATCACATTGACGTCCGCTCAACTAGACCTCTTTTTTCTCTCTTGCGGTTTCGGTAATTCTAATGAACATAAAATCGATATTGTTTTCTGTACAACCCCATCGCATTTATTAGTTGCAACCATTTTCCAAAGTATTAGTGCGCCGATGTAACGCATGTATTTGATGTGGATCACTACCAAAGCAAACACTCAAATATACCCCTCACCAACACACTCACTCTCAACAACAACAATAATAGGTGATAGAATATGCAAACGCAACATCAATCAACTTGACAAACATCCAGAGATATGGAAATTCATATTAAAGTGTCTTTCACTCAACTTTTACGACTGGGTTCGTAATTCTAACTGATGGGGCTCTTATGTAAGTTCTGCTGACTTACACGCCTTCGATCCAATGCATCAGAGCGCATGATAGGGAGTAGCACTGGATATTTATCTTGGACAGGCCTTTGGAACAATCCTTTCAGCTGGAACGGTAAGCCATGTATGGAGAAAAGATCCACAGTATCCCTTATTTTCTACCTGCCCATAAGCGCTGCCGAAGTTGGGCCCCTGGAACCTCGTTCGAACTCTCTTGTCATGATGTCGAGCATGGCCGATCGCTGCCATGTCAGCAGTCCGGTTACCTTGCCATGATGTTGAACATAACCGGCCTCTACCATCTAGTCAATCTGGTTATCTCACGCATTGGCTTCCTGGGTACAGTATTGAAAGTACCAAGTTGCAGTTGGAGTTTCGTTATAAAAGTGCCAAGTAAAAACATTGAGCAACAGTGTCGCTATCCCCTAATTTGTTGTGAAAAGAAGCGTCACTATATCCAGGAGGAGTAATACATATCCAGAATCTAGTCTTCGGCCTGGTAACCGCGGTAGAAGTTGTTTTCTTACAGTCGTACAGTCTACTCTGGCCATACTCATCCTAAGACCCGCATTAGTGGTCAAGTTTCGACGAGGATATCAATCTTCTTCTCACCCATATCTTTAGACGCATAGCTTACGCAACTAAAGGGTGTATTGACGTGTTTATCAAACGCGTAGGGCTCGCTTGTTTGTTTCAGTAAGGGGGTTGAGTGAGGTTATCAGCGCACAAACGGGAGTGTGCCCCCGATTATCACAATGCCTCAAGAAGGGGGGTCTATCACTAGATATAAAGCAACCAGTATTTCCTTCGTCTTCAGTCTTATTCTCAATTGACGTCCAGGCCATATATATCGCCCACATAGTATGTAGGTATCTTGCTTATAGTCTCTGTAGTAATCTGCTTGAGTTCCCCTTCGTATGCCCCGTTTATCTCTTGCATGCCTCTCCTCCCACCACGGAGCAGAACATTCTCGTGTCAATTCATGTTCATTAAGTGTTTCAAGTCTGTTAATTCCCCTTCTCCTCACCCTTCCTGCGTTATTTCTCTTTCTTTTTCTCTCCGCTTCTTCTCTTCAACACTCTCAACATCATCAGCAACCGCAACGTATGTGCTCCCTCTGTCCTCATATCTCAATATGCCCTCACTGTCCCATGACTTCCCATCCCTTTCCTTTCCTTTGCTTTCTTTCATCATCTTCATTCTGTGTGCAAAGAGGTTGTCACAGTTCTGCATTTGCCCTCTCTACTCCTCGACCATCAGAGTTGCACGAAGATTCTTCTCTCTTCACTTCCCTTTTCATCCACCTTCGTTGCCCAGTTTCTCACTAATTACCTACTCATAGATACCACTTCCAGAATACACATATCTCACCGTAGCTTCATTGTAGCTCCCTTACAAACTTACCGTTGGGGGCATCACTCTCAACGGAGAAGTGGAAGGAGCTCCTTCCCAAACACAAAGTGAGTTTGCCTCCTCACCTGCCTCCAACACTCTTCCTACTCTGTCCTGCCTCGAAGATCATAAACTGCTCTGATGCTCATCTTCACCTCAGGTTTCCCTTTCTAACTTCTCACTTCCCACCATCACCTTCACCCTCTCCGCCGACTCCCCAGACCCTGTTTCCGTTCACGACCGCCCATTGTCGTCGATAGTCTCCGCCAGAAAACGTTCCATATCTGGCATTTGCATCAAGACATTGTCACTCAAGTTGGCCGCCCGTAAGAAAAGGGCTTTGTTCTGTCTGTATCATCTACTGTTTGCTGTTTTAACTGTGGGCACATATCAAGTAAGTCACAATTTCTATTTTTACCCCTATTGTCCGGGCTTTTTGTTGTCAGCCCGTTGGCACTTCCAAGCACCTGGCGGGACCAAATTGTTTATTTTATCGTCTCTGGGCCCAGCGCTGGGAAATTGTTTATGTTGGCAGACATAGTGGAGCAGCTTCTTCCTATTCACACTGAACTCTAGTCTTTCCCGTACCACCTACTTGCTTTCTTTTGCTTCCACACCCACAACAAGATTCTTTTGACATTGCGAGAAGCATACGATGTTGCTTGTTTAGATTTATGCTTGTATTTTGCTAACAATAACCATTCCAGCTATACCTGATTGCTGTCTTTTGTTCTTAGACGATTTCAAAATGAGTCCAGTCAGATACTCCGCCAAGGAGTTGCTGAGTCTACGCCACGCATCTCCCAACAAAGAGATTTCCTACAAACTTGCTGCTAGAGTTGACGAAGACTACGACCTGGGTAAGCTGTGTCCTTCCTTGATGGCCTTGCTTCTTCCTAATCCGTAGCAGGAGAAATCATTCGCACCGGGTCAGCCAAACCTTTGTCCCTTATCGTCGAGGAGAGCGGTGGCTCAAGCGATTCGGATGACCAATTCCACCGAGGTCCTGCTCAACAGCTTGACGGAACCGACTCGGAGCGCAAGTACCGAGGTCGCAGCGATTCTGAGCTCGAACGTGTACCGATGGTTGCCCCTGCAGACCTCAACACCCAAAAGTCCGAAGGGTTCCAAAAGTTCTACAACTCAGTCGTTTCGCCTACGCATGTTCGAGTCACTGCCGGTGGTCGAATTGTGCCCAACACTCGAGGGCCTCACTCTCCTACTTCGAAATGGAGTCGAGAACGCAGCTCATTTGATGGCCAGGCCCATGCCCGCACTTTCAATGGTAATCAGCACGAGAGTGTTCCTTATCCTGTCCTTCCTCCTGGCTGGGGACAGTTTGCTACAATGGTCCCATCGCATATTCCTGGCACCTTGCCTGGTATGACTCTTAGACCTGAAGGTTTCCCTTTCATGGCACCGGCTCCCATGGGTTATAATATGGCAGGTACTCCCTACAGTCAGTTTTCGCCCTCTGGTCTTCCGATGCAACACCCAAGCCAGAATGGCCATTTCAACAAGCATCCAGATATGGGTGCAGAGCAAGCTAGAAATGTTCACCTCTCTCCTGTTGATCAGTTTGATCCTAGCCGCCCTTTCCTCTACAATGGACAGTGGCTGGTTGCGAATGGGAACCATCTTTACCCCTACGTGCCACCTCAGATGGGATTTGCTCCTCCGCCGATGCCCAGCCAGCCGCCTCCTCATCCAAGTGGTGACTTCAATGCCCCTTCTACCAGGTATGGTCGCGTATCATCACGACAGCCTGAGCCGGTGCCTATGAACATGCAGATCACTGCCGGCGATACTTCTCGTTCGACCAGTCCTCCTGTTTCATCAATCCGTCCCAGCTCCATCACACAGAAGCAACTAGAGGTCCTTCGCAGTCAAAAAAGGTATCACCAAGATCAACTTCAGTACAACAAGCACCAAATTGATCTCCGAGACATGGAAGAGCGACTGGAGAACATCTGTCGTGAAATTAAGCATTTCGAACGTATGCATGCTACTCAACTCGAATTCGAGGCCAGAAAGTACCCTAAGGCTGAATCTCCAGACGATGGAGACCCATCGAGCTCATCCGCAGGTTATGCCAACAGCCGCAGTGATCCTTCCAGCCCTATTGCAGTTGGTCCGATGCCCATCTCTTTCGAAGCCCAGTTGAATGACATCAAGAGTCACAGCCGTGCTGCTAGTCTTCATACACTGCCCAAGCCAGCTACAATGGTCACCTCCGCCAAGAATCCCAATCCTTCGAAGATTGATGGTGGACAACAACGGAAGCTCTCGAGTCTTCCAATCAATGCCGCTTTGGCACCTGTCTTCCAGCCTCGCTCGGAAATTAGTAACTCTGCTATTCCAGCAGATGAACTCGATGAGTCCACACAAGGTCGCCCTCACGGACACATGTCCAACAGCGCTGCCGCTTGGCGATCATACTTCAAGAAAGAGGTCCACGCCGCCAAGAACTCCAGCATTCCTTATCTTGTCGGCAAGCTCAAGCCAGGGATTCATCCGGAAAACGCTCAAGACATTGATTACACCTATGACCGCCCACTGACAGAAGATGAGGAACGTGCTCGCTACATGTACTGGGGAAAAGCACCTAACCATGTCCAGAATGGTCTCCCAAGATATGACGGCAGGGACTTCTACCCACCTTCGTCTATCAAGGAGGAATCTTTGGATGCTAGTGGACCTACTCCTCATGTTCATTCCCAACAGCCCGATTCTAGGCCATCGTCTATAAAGACTCACGATGCTGATCCTTTTCATGCTGTGACACAGGCAGCTATGGGCTATGTTCGACATCGCCCTGATAACGCCACTCGCTCCGAATCCCTACACCGTACTGAGGATTCTCTTCACGCTAGCTCTGCTTCTGAAGTCCCTCGCTCAGAGTCTCACGCTACCCACCTGGGTGCTCAATACATGGAGTTTCGCCGTGTCGTGAACGAACATACACGAATCTCGAGCGAGAAATTCGGTACAAAGGTGTCAGACGATTCTGGTGACGAAGAGGGCAACTTGCTTTTCAAAGGACGCCGAAAGTTGGATCGCACTGCAAGGTATGTTGATGGCCCCCCTGCTTCAGATAGACAATGCTAACTTCTTTCCAGCAGCAAGTATCCCAACGATATCTGGTCGACCATGCGCAAGAAGGGCAAGACAAGCGCCAATGTAGTTGCTGGCCAAGTTTCCCCTATGACAGCTCAAGGAGTGCTTCCTCACTACTCCGGCCATGCCACCGCATCCTTGACTCCGGCTTTTACCACCAACTCTCGTGGCCATGCAACCAGACTGAGTGATGCACACGATTCACCGGCGGCCAACACCATTGTTGGAAGACGAGAAGAAACAGACATCCACATGACCTTCTCACGCAATAATTGCGCAGCGCCAGCTTCCAGGACAAGAGACACCATGGGTTCTCTAGTCGTTGAACAACCTCATCACACTCTTTCTTTCTTGGCAACCTCTCAAATCTTTTTTTGCTCGCCGCATAACCAAGAATGCTGCATCTTCCAATGCTTCCGATAAGCATCAGACATTGCTCTTATGATTACGATTTATATGGCTTACTTCACAACTTCTTTCACATGCTTCATTGCTCAAGCATGTTTTCATGGCCCAGCCAACTCGCGTCGGCGGCCTTTGTCTTTGGTTGAATCAGCCAACTTTTTATCACATACAACGCCTAGGGAGGCAGGCGTTCAGGCGTTCAGGCAACATCAGTGTTAGAATACTTAACATGTTAGGATTTCAACAGTCATGGACGGAAATCGGAAGGGAGCGTCTAGATGTGCGTATCCGGAGGTAAAACATTATTGTCGAAGGCATGACTGCACTGTATGAAACACACACCCACTATGTTTAGAAATATGGCTTTGTATGATTAGAATACTCTTGCTCACAAAAAAGAAAATTTGCTTGTACCTCGATCATTCCTTTTAGTGTGACGGTGTGCAACGCAGTTTGGATGTCGGGATAA
The DNA here is from genome assembly GCA_025948275.1 of Fusarium avenaceum. Classification (NCBI taxonomy): domain Eukaryota; kingdom Fungi; phylum Ascomycota; class Sordariomycetes; order Hypocreales; family Nectriaceae; genus Fusarium; species Fusarium avenaceum. The sequence goes on along the minus strand of CP109670.1, from coordinate 953,117 downwards.
TTGTGTTATCAGTAAACAAGGCATTATCAGATCATAGTGAGGATAAACCAAAGTAAGAGCATATTAAATTATATTTGACAAGAGAAATATGGAATGATCAAGACTTCAAAGCATGTTCCTCACCTTCAAATTTCCAGCCTCATTGGCATCTCGGTGAAAATCTTCTAGGGAGAGCAGGACCTCATGATAGTTTAGTCCTGCCGGTTTTACTCTTCGCTAGACGTATACCTCGAAAACCATAGATCTAAGTGGTTGACGCGGAGATATCCTAGCGGTGGGTTGGGGAAATCTACGGCTCACCTTGTGAAAAGAAGGCACCGAGGTGCAGTATTGCAGTCTACGACAGACGAAGCATCGCGTGCGTCTGATGTTGGGTTATCCTACGAGGACAGATGGACCCAGTCATCTGTCCAACAGAACATCACGAGGCAACTCGCGTGTGCATGTGGGGAGAGAGCAAGTCAAGACTTCGGGATAAACCTCCCATGGAGCATTTCACCAGTGGAGTGAAATGGCCATTGAGAACCCTAAAAATTCTCAATTCATCTACCCTGCTGTAGACCGGGTACCGCGCCGTTAGAAGGAAAGCACGCAGGTATCGTAAAACGCCGGAGTATAAATGCCCATTCCCTCATCAACTTTTGTCCTTGGAGTTGCTCACACTGAGGTATCGTGATTATGTGAGTGGTGAAAAAGAAAAGATTCGTCCTCGCCAGGGAAGGGGAGGTTTGATCGTGTCGTCCTGAAATTTTGGTTTTTGTTGTTGCTCGACAAGTTCATCGCCTAAGCGGTGACCTTGTTGTTGGCAGCGAGCTCGCGGCCAACCTTGGAGCGGGCCAGGATGCTCTCACGATCCTTGTCAAGCTTGAGCTTGGTGATAACAACGTTGGAGGGGTGGATGCCCAGAGGAACGGACTGGCCGTTGGCCTTGTCGCGGGTGACGCGCTCAACGTGGACAACGTACTTGAGACGGTACACGGAGGTGATCTTGCCCTCACGGCCCTTGTTGGAGCCACGGACAATGGTGACCTCGTCGTCCTTTCGGATGGGGATAGAGCGGACCTTCAACATTGTTAGAATTGGTGCAAAGACTTTTGTAGGTGATGTCCAAACTCACGTTGTACTCCTCACGGAGCTCCTTGGAGAGAGGAGCGCTCATGATGACACGGCGCTGGTCAGAGGGGGCCTTGAAGTGAGCGGCACGGCTCTTGCGACGAGAAGACGCGATGGCTATTCAGAGTCAGTAAAAAGAACAACCATTACAATTGCGTAGAAAAGCACTCACAGGGGTTAGTCTTGACCATTTTGTCGGTTGTTGGGCGAGGACGACGCTGGTGAGTTAGTTGAGCGAGAAGAGCGGATTGACAACGAAAAGAAAAATTTGAGAGAAGCTGTGGGTGAGTTTTACTTCTCAATTCGAGTGGATGTGGGGCACGTGACTGTTTTACCCTACCATTGCAAGGGGTCTGTTTGGCTGAGTCAGCGGTGCGGGCCGCATTTGCTTAATTGGGTCTTGACAAAGTAGTCTGTCGGCATGAAACTTATGGGAGCTGCGGAGACTTAAAGATATATGAGAAGAGTTTGCATGATGAACCAGTTCAGTCATATCGTATGTAAATTGTTTGATGAATTTATATCAAATAATTTTTAATTGGTCATTTTGTGACAAGGAATGAACCATTGACTTACGGTCAGACTCCCAAGACCGAAAGTCAAATATGTGATGCATATACCAAACAGGCAACTAAACATGGAATATTTACTATGTAGCGCCTGCGCACAAGATGGATGTATTTTACAAGTAAGGGGAGGGTGTAGTGTACATTTGATTAGATATAGGTATCTCATCTACGTCGTCATGGGCCTCTGGAATCGTCCATTGTTGTCGTATCTTGCTTCTGTAATGGTGATTAGCATCGAATTGCATAGGACGTATCGGAGTAATAACTTACTGAAGAAGGTATAATTCAATGTCACCGTCTCCACACCCTTCATGTTCATATCATTGAGCAGATCAGGATCCAGGTAAAAGAACACAGGCATGTCTACCGTCTCGCCTGCGTTGAGACGCTGTTCCTCGAAGCAGAAGCACTGGATCTTGCTGAAGTACGGGGCGCACTGCCCAGGTGTCACACTGTAGGTAGCCACTCCAATGATGTCCTGGTCGCTCGTGTTGGTAGCCTTGTAGAAGGCCAGCGCTGTCTCGCCAGGGAGGACGCGTACTTCGCGCTGCTGGGGAACAAACTTCCAGGGGAGAACGTCGGAGACGGAAGCGTTGAATGTAACTTTGATTCGCGTGGCGTCTTTGACGGGAATGACTCGACTCGCAAGGTCGCCTTCATCGCCGGAGCCGGGACCACCGTGAGCACGGATAGGTTGACCGCCCCAGCCGGTAGTTGCGCAAATCTATAGAATTATTAGAGGGATATCACTGATGTGAAGAGAGAAGGATGCACCATCTTGTAGAGGGGCACAGAGCCATAAGTGAGAGCGACAAATCCGAGGATTGTACTCAAGGTATAGTACCTGGCAATTGTAAGCCAACATGGTCTTCAGATTCCACAGCCATCCTTACGCTATCGTCCTATTCTTCTTGCTGTAATGCGCCCGAATCTCCTCCATCGTTGGGGTGTAAGGTTGCCCAGGTCTCTGCGAGTTAGAGGCATTGCGGGCAAAGTTGAGGGTAGTTCGTTGAGGCTTCGGCCGGGCATTCTGGCAGAAGAAACATGACCACGGCGAGGAAGCCGCTCGAGCCGAGGATCGCGCAAGTCGAGGTGCAACGTTCATGGTCAATTGGCGTAGAAATGCGTGGTTTGGATTGCAGATGGAAATGATGCTTTGAGTCGGATGATCTATGGCGCTTGATTTCTGGCTGACGTCGGGGATCGGCTTCTAGAACGCCGACAATTGTGGGATAACTAGATTACCCTACAGACAAGCACTAATACATTACAGTTTTTTGTCGCACTGGTCTTTGGTGTTTTTGATATGTTAGATACCTTTCCTGGATAATGATACCTCCTTGCCTCCAATTAACTTACAGCTGTGGAAATTATTGTCGAGTTCAATGATTGGGTTACCTTGTACAGAGACCACTCCCAACACAAGACATTGTGATCCGTCATAGAGTGTTAAACAATTCTTTTATTAGCACATCCAGCATAATCACTCCACTGTAGAACGCCTCAATTCATGTTCACAACGCTAACTAGATGATGTAGCGTATTATTTCGGGGGTTCGACTCGCCGGGTAACAATCATCATTTCATTGTAGGCGCTTCTGGACTCTTCATAGCTAACGGAGATAACCGGTCATGCTAAGATTTTCCAGGCCCTTAGGCATTCATCTACAAGACTATTTTTATGTAGAAACCTTTGATAGCTGCGGGACTTACAATCCTTGCCACGATGAATGCGATAATTAGTCCGGGCGTATACGAAGTGCAGCCACTGACGGGGTCATGGCAGATGGATTTGGCACTACTGAACTCTATGCCGGTACAGTACCATAGCAGGTCTGGATCTTGCTTCAGCAAACCGTTGTCAGACAACGTTGAGCCAATTAAGTCTACGCTACTCAAAAGTGTCTTCCTTTCTCTAGGAGTCACTTGCGAGAAGAGTGTGGTCTGTAGCTGGAGAAATTCAAGAGATTGTGTCGTATTGTTAGGGAAACCAGTTAAGGCAGATCCGAGTAACACCTCAACCAATTTCTAGTGAGGCTTATATTAGCTAAGGTACTGACCTAGCAAAAGATCCTCGGCAGTGACTCTTCAAACCGCCGTAAAAGGGTAAACGGCAAGCTCCCTCCCGCCCTTATTTTAACTTCACACAGATCACGGATTGGCCCAGGCCCGCCACATAGAAAAGCTTAAATACAATCAAGTGTAAGCATGTGCAACATGGAAGAGGCCTCAACATGTTTTTCATCGTATAGCCTCTACATCCCCATCGTTGACCATGGAAAGACGCATGGCGGAAGATGGGCAGAACAGCCCAGACGCAGAATATGAGTTGGAGAGATTCCCGTCGCCAAAGGGGCAAACAAACTCGCAGCAATACCAGGTCAACCAGTCGAGAGAGGAATCGAATCTCCTCTCCAGATCAAACTCATCACCAGAGTCAATGCCAGGATCACCGGAATCTCATAAACATGAAGCAACGCCTCGGCGGTCAAGCAAGGCACTCGCTGCTGAGAAGCTTCGCAATCGTCCCAAGAGACTACGAAAAGCCCTTGTTGCAAACTTTCTAAGATGGTGCTGTTCGATGCTATTTGTTGTAGCCATTTACGTGGTGCTCTGGTACTATTCACAGCAAAGTATTATGTCAACACCAACGAAACGAGAGTTCAACGCCCTCATCATTGGGCTCTCTCTTGGTCTTGGAATGAGCATAACTATATCCCTGGAGGCTATGGCTGTAGAGATTAGATACTGGATACTGGGTCTCCGGGATTGGTCAGATCAAGAGGTAGGCCAAGCGCTGCAACACTATGTGCGGATACTTTCTAACATTGGGTCGTAGACCGAGTTGATATTGAAAGCCAAGGACTTAACCAAAATTATTCAACTAACTTGGAAGTCTCGCTCGCGTTCCCTACGCTCCTACGCAAGTGCTTTCATAATACTTAACTTGGTATCCCAAATTGCCCTGGCCATGTTGGGTCTCGTATACTCGACAAATACGGCAGACTCGTCTGCAATTCTCAGGCCTGGCAATGTCACTGTGCCGGACATGTCCGATTTGGTCACCAACAGAGTCCTCTCCTCCAAATCACAAGCGTTGGGGGCATTGCGATACACTGCAAATAGGTAGGTTGGTCGTTACAGCAGATGAATCCACAGACATTGATCGAAGGCTTAGTTATGGTACCATTGCCCTTGGATGGATCTGGGGAGGCATGGATGACGCTCCTACGCCCGGAACATTATGGGATAACAACGACCCCCTGATATACTGTGGTGGAAAATCCTGCAAGTTTGTGTTCCAAGAATCAGCATCAAGGCCAAAGAAATACGACCTTGTCGTGAGCACGAATCGCAGTATCGAGGCCACGGGGCGCTGCCGTAGCTGGAAAGTTGCAAAGGGAGGTGATGGAAACGAGACAACCATTACCATCGCGGACGACAAACGAACCCAAGTCAACATCACGGCGATAAATGGCGTCAACCAAACAACCTTCATGTTCAACGCCGCAACAGATCAAGGATTGACCTGGAGTGAGATCACAGCCTTCGAAGCCTCAAGCTCCAGTCCCTGGTTCTACCGCTGCAACGTCAGCTTCGGTCCCGTAGTCAACGCCTTTCGCAAAGAGCACTATATCGGCTCCAACATCACCTCTCTCGCCTCGTCGGCCATAGCTCTCCAAGGATACGGCGCTTCCTCGCTGGGTCCCACCAACACCGATCACCAGTTCCAGAGCTATCCTGCCGAGTCGACGTATGGGGAGCCCCTGACTGGGGATACAGATACTATGGGAATGTTGACGGCTGCCTTTGCAGCAGGAGTCGTGGCTGTTGCGGCGCAGGTTTCGCCAAACAATCTCATAATACCTGGACTTCGGCCCGAGAATGGTGTTGTGCTCCAAATTTCCAAGTGGATGTATGTTCACCTAATATTGGGGCTGAGTCTAGGTGTGCAGTTATTGCTGGGGATTGGGATCGCAATTCTCTCTAACTGAGAGATACTCGTATAGTTAATATGCCTTTACGTAATACGTATGTAGACCTCTATCCTCGTGTCCAAAATATTCTAACGTGAGCAAGCGTGGTAGGACGACAATGGGCGCGAAAGGACCATCTAAAATTGACTGTAAACCAGAAAGAAATATATTGAATGCAATCATGCAGTAAAAGCTTGCTCTACAATCTCAGCGCTTCATGCTATAAAATGCAACATCATTTGCACGCAGTCAAGACATAAATATCCCCAAAATGACTCCTGCTAAACAAACAAACAATCTGCTTTTATCGGTACTTGCCGTTAAGTCTTGCTCTGCCACCATTCACAAGTCGTTGACGCTGAGCGCGACCTTTGCCGACCACTCGCTCAATGACCTGTACCACAAAGACTTGGATCACCAAGATAATCAATCGCAAAAGGTGGTCAATGAGACCCAGGTTAGGCCTCTTACCTCTACTATAGGTAGAATCGACAAATTGAAATGGCAGCTTCGCACCCAGATGGTTCTGGGCTACCTGTAATCCACTGCTGAAACCGTCCTCATGGAAACCATACTTGGTCCACGCGCCGGCATAACTAATACCACGAGTGTTCTGAATGTGTTTCAAAAGTTTCTGCGCCCGGACAGCGGATGATGTAAATACCGGTTGCGAGTAGTAATAACGTCCCTGTGTTTTCTCTGGCTTCGGTTTTTGGAGTGGGTTCAAAGTGACGAAGACGTCGCCAAATGTGTTTCGAGGAATATGCTGGAGAAGGTTCATGTTATAGGTGAGTGATACGTGGTCGATGTTTGCCTTTCGAGACGACTGCGACGACAACGTAAGATAGTTCCAACTAGTCCAAGCTTTTTTCCGTCGAGGCATCATATCCAGATCCGAGTGCAGAACCACTTCGTTCTGCGACGTCTTGAAGCAAGACATAATGGAACGTTCTTGCTCGGTAGCCGACGACTTGATGATATCATATGCCTCATCACCGTGAGTCGCTATGATGACATGATCGTAGAGGGCCGATGAACCGTTTTCCAGGTGGAGCCTAACTTGGCCGTTGCTCTCAGTTGTGACGTGTCTAACGGCTTTCTTAAGGAATAAGTGGTTAGGGGGGAAGCCCCTCAAAACGGCATCGATATATGACCTGGCACCTCCCTCAATAGTTAACCATTGCGGGCGTGCCGTAAGATTGGACAATAGATTATGATTCCACCTGAGAGAAAATTAGCCAAGTCACGCGTAGTCAGCAACAAGAACTCACAGAAAGCGGATAAATGTCACTGCAGGGAATTCTAGGGAGCACTGGTCTGGACTGGTGCTCCATATTGATGCCGCCAGAGGCAGAAGGTAGTCATCTCTGAAAGCTTCCGAATACCCCTCATGTCGCAAGTAGTCTCCAATAGTGACGTCTTTGCCGATAGGGTTCGTTGACTTGCTTTGCACCTCAATATTTGATATGTCGTCTTCGTCATTGCACAAGAGATCCATGGCAAATTGATTGAAGCGGATAATGTCGAATAGCATTCGCCACACTCGCGGTGAGAGCACATTTCTTCTTTGACAGAATATTGTAGCAAGGCTGGAAGCGGCCCATTCAAAGGCACCTCGATCTCGAGATACACTGAATGTCAACTCTGTCGGGGCGGTTTTGACATTGAGCTTTTCCAGAAATCTGATAAAGTTGGCTGAAAGAAGGTCAGAAAGTTTGATCGCGCGGTCATTAAAGAAATAACTCACGATAAGTGGCCGCATTCAAGACGTGGAAGCCTGTGTCAACCTTTGTCGAAAACTTCCCCCTCTTGAAATCGACTGTGTTTGTATGGCCGCCAAGCCTGTCGGAGGCTTCGTAAACGTAGACATCATGATATGTCTTGTTTAATGCCCACAGGGCACCAATTCCTGCAGAGCCGCTGCCGACGATAGCAACCTTTTTCCTGCGGAAGCGATCAGTCGAGGAGCCCATTTTCTTGTCCTGTCTTTGTCTTGTCAAGGGGAGAGCGGTCTGAAAAGAAGCGAAAGAATTATTTCAACAGGGTGCGAAGGCCATTTCTATGTTTGACATGGAGTGGAGTGAAGCGAAGCGAATGCAGTTTGAAAGCATGTGAAAGAGCCAAGTCAGAGACTCCAGTTACTGCTATGCTGAGTTCATGATTGGACAATACTTTTAGAGATAAATAGCGGTATCGCAGCCACAGACGGTATCAAACCTGATTTGGTGACGAGGCATGAAGACGGCAAGATTGGGGGGGTTGGACAACGAAGCACAGGTCACCATGACGGGGACTTACATGTGCTGTGGCTCCGGCATGCTGGGCTGCTAGGCGATCAACGAATAGGGAGCGGTTACTGTATCTGAGGCACTGTAAAGCCACGGCTAGCGAGAGATAGAGTTGGATATCCGTAGGTGGACCGTAGGTATCTGTCTTGCCCTGTACGGAGTAGGAGAGACAAAAAGGGTCCAGCTGGCTGATGGATCTACGATATGTAAGTTTGCGGCAAGCCTCAAGACGATGATGGGCAAGAGACGAATATGAATGGTCGATCTCTCTTTTGCTGGGGTGCTGACTGCTAAGTACCTCCCCTGTACCAACCCAACACGGACTGACTCGACGATTTAGGTCCCAACGATTGAGCTGAAGGCCCACTAAAACGCATTGAAATGCACTGAAACCCAACTGAGCTTGGGGGCCTTGAAGCCTTGACGCATAAGCAGTGAGGATTATGCGGAAGCGATTAACGTATTGACGTGGCTTGGCTGAAGAGCCGTTTCAGGATCTGATTTTCTAGCATCACTTTAGGATACAGAACTTCAAGCCTGGCCGCGATAACTTGACAATACGTCCCGTCTTATCAGGCAATTGAACAGTAAATTGGAGAACCATAATCTTCACATGCATACATTCGAGAAATGGCCATTCTTATTATGCCATCCTCAGTTATGCTCATCAAAGCCAACAAAATCAAAGATTTTGTCATGGGCATGTCGAACACTCAACGGGATCGGGAAACGTAGAATTCGAGTCACCAATTCTTAGAAGCGCCGTGCAGGATAAACCCGCCTTCGTCTGCCCAGTTTGTTTCAACTCGACGCCATTGACCGAAGTCGTGACGCTGAGCCGCTTTTTCTTCGCACCGGGGGAATCAACTTTGAAGAGAAAGAAGAAAAAAGACTAAAAGCTCGCTGCAAACGTTCAGTAATATAATGCCCACATCTTCGTTGTGCACGGACCATCCTGTCACGTGTGGCGAGTTCTGCACTCTTCATTGGCTCCTTGCCGCAATACGCAAACGACCAGGCAGTCAGTACTCGGGGCCTGCCGAACTGGGAAGGCTGACGAGAACGTCAATCCAGGAACCACTTAGATCCAACATCACCACATATTGCGCATTCGACATTGCGTCAGCCATATCACCCAACACATCCTCTCATCTCCTTTTTCGCAAGTTATCCCGGCGCAGGCTCAACAACTCGATAATTCACTTCGACTTTCTCTCTTACCCCAGCCTCCTTTCACGATGGCGAACCCTCTCGATACCGACGCTGGCTCCGAGCTCTTCAGTTCTTACGAAGCCGAGTTCAAGCTCATCCAAGCCGATCTAAACCAAAAGTTGGATCAGATCCCCGAACTGGCCGGCGAGCCTCGAAAGGCTGCTATCAGCCAAGCCGAGCGAGCACTGGAGGAACTCGATGAACAGGTAGGTCCACATCAATTGAGCAATGCCTTCGGTATACAGATCTTTGTTAACATCTTCGGCCTCTAGCTCAGTGCAATGCGCCTGGAGAAGCAAAACATCCCAACCAGCTCCCGCACCAAGGTCAACCAGCGCTTTCGAAACTACGAATCAGACACAGATGCAGCCCGTCGCAAACTGACCACCCTCTCCTCCGATCGCTCAGCGCTTTTCGGTTCACGATATACCGATGACCCCGCAGGCTCGTCGGACATCAACATGGAGCAGCGCCAGCAGTTACTTTCTGGAACGGACCGCCTCGATCGAAGCACCCAGCGTCTCAAGGCCAGCCAGGCTCTTGCCAACGAGACTGAAGCTATCGGCGCCGGCACTCTGGCAGATCTTGGCAGGCAGCGAGAAACCATTGAGCACGCTCGTTCAAGTATGCTTGAAAGCGAGGGTTACGTTGACAGGAGCGTCAAGACACTCAGGGGCATGGCGCGTAGGTAAAGTGGCCCACAAGGACGTCATGACAATTACAAAAGACTGACTTCAGAAATTACAGGATGGCTACAAATCGGATAATCACCATCTCAATCATCACAGTCTTGGTTATTCTCATCGTTGCAGTTATCTTCAGCAAGTTCCGATGAGGGATGAATTTGATTATTGGAGTTTAGGCAGTCATTTTCTGACTTGGCTTATATGCGCTATTACTGATAATGGGCCTTACGCGTACTTTCGTTTGATGAAGGAGTTTAGCATGCTTAATGATTTGTAGATGTAGACCGACTTTGTCCTACAACAATATATACAAATTTCGAGACTACAGCAATTTTGAGTGTTTTCGCGACAATCCCAAGGGTTGACATCCATATTAAACGCAATCCACCACCACTCCGTGGACCCAGTGATCCCGCATGCTTTTTCCACCTGAGAAGCGATAGATCTTATCTACAGAGTAGTGTCTATATAAAGAATGATGATATTTGAAAATTTTAGAACTATAGCCACTTGAATAGTATTTTAGTGAGAAAACATGCGGCATCTCGGAGGGAATGAAGTATGCTAATATGAACGGTTTAGGCCGCGCGTATCGTGTCTCAAGAGCATGACGCTGTAAACGACACTTCACAATCGCATACGGATACAACATGATAAAATTAACAATACATATTTCAGGCAATTTGATTCAACAGCATTGTATCAGTTTGACAAGCTGTCGCAAATGCCTTCAATTACGGCGCTTCATCAGTAGCAGCTTGAGCTGAGCTATCCAAGCTTGAGCTACTATGTAACCACATAATCGCCGAAAAGCAGCCGAGGTTCAGCCGCGCGTTACTAGCAGGGCTTGCGCTCAAGAAACCTCCAGCCTCTTTTCATTCCTCCATCTCTCACAAAACTCTACCTCCACACAACCAACCTCCCCCTCCTTACCTCACCTCTCTCCCTCGTTCCCGATCAAACTCTTCCCTTCTCTCCCCCATTTCTCTTCTCCCAATTTTCGCATTCGGTGCATCTTGCACTGTATTTGTATTTCGAGCGTTTTTCTCCCACAAGCTTACCACGTGCTGAACGTGGCTTCTCACATCGGCGATGTCTGAATTTCTCGGGTATGCTGGACGTGGTCTTTGAAACCTGTCTACGCCCGCTTACGCAGCCACAGGTCTCGCATTTCCCTGATCTCCAAAAGCGATATCCGGTATGTTGCTATGCTCAATGGCATTGATTGACGTCGCTGACCCCATAGCAGCTATGTTGGTACCCTACATGAGATCAACTCGGACGAGTCGACAGTATCACTTGAAAATGTGAGGTCATTCGGAACCGAGGGTCGCAAGGGCCGACCTGAAGAAGAGATCTCTCCCTCCGATCAAGTCTACGAGTACATTGTCTTCCGCGGCAGCGACGTTAAGGACTTGAGGATTGAAGAACATCCCAACATCAAGGAGAACAAGCCTCCAGCTGTGCCCGATGATCCGGCCATCGTAGGTGTAAGTCATATCCCTTTTGAACACTCTACCCTCCCATATGATGAACTATCTCGGATGTAAAAATTGTCATTGTCGGAAAGCGCAAAAAATAATGTCGATATTTCCGTTGCCTTCCTTCTGATTGGGAAAACATACACTGCTGTCATTTTACTACTATTGTTCAAGACACATAAGCTAACAGTTGCAAGGCTCGAGCTCGACCTGGTGCCCAAGGACCCAACCAGAATGCCCCACCCGGACCTGGTGCTTTTAGTCAAGGTCCTCCAGGTCCTTACCCTCCAAACAACTTCTACGGAGGCCCACCACCTGGCAATTGGGGTCGTGGCGGTGCTCCTCCAGGACCTGGCCCTGGTCCCAACTTTGGAAACATGCCGTATCCCCTCCTCCTGGCTGGTTCCCTCCTGGTCAAGGCTTCCCAGGTGGCCCTGGTGGTCCCAACCCTCCCGGAGGTCCAGGTGGTCCAGGTGGCCCTGCTCCATGGGGCAACTACCCGTTCCCACAGGGCCCTGGTGGCCCCGGCGGTCCTGGTCCAAACGCGCCTGTTGAAGCACCTGCCAATCAACGGGCTACACCCGGCTCTGGCCCTGCGCAAGATGGGAAGCCGGCTCCTATTGGTCCTGGCGCTGAACGTGCCAAGGCTGGCCCTCACAGCGGACAAGCGGCACCTCCTACAGAACCCAAGTCACTGGCACAAGGTGTGCGACAGCCCTCACACGCCCCAACACCACCTATCGACTCGAAGCCATCTGTTGAGGAGGTCAAGCAGACTGCTGCTGACCTGACTGCTAATGGCCAAGCAGCTGCCGAGGCGAGCAAGGCTACTCCCACAGGGCCTAGGAACCATCGGGTCAACCCTGTGATTCCTTTGACCGGGGCTGTTGCTAAACCTTTCTCTCTACCTGGTGTCACAGGAGATACTGCTAGCAAGGCTCCTGCGGCTGTTGCGCCGGCCAACGTTCAGGATGCAACCAGCGCTGCCCGAGCTGCAGTCGCACAAGCTATGGCTCAATTGGGTGGTAACGGTGGTAACAGTGGCAACGCAATGGATAACTTGACCAACAAGGTTAATGAAATGCGAGTCAACGCGGTCCGAGGTGGACCTACCAGCAGAGGTCGTGGTCGCGGTGGACGTCCTCCTGCCGCCAAGGTCGCTGTTCCTGATTCCGACTTTGACTTCGCTCAGTCCAATGCCAAATTCAACAAGCATGACCTTGCCAAGGAGGCCATCGCTGGATCTCCCTCGGAGATGCCTGAGAACCCCGTTGAAACTGAGCAACCCGAGGTTGCAACTACCAGTGACGATGTTCCTGTCGCCTACAACAAGACGAAATCGTTCTTCGATAACATCTCTAGCGAATCCAGGGAGCGTACCGAAAATGGAGGTCAAAAGCCCGGTGGTCGCGAATGGAGAGGTGAGGAGCAACGCAAGAACATGGAGACCTTTGGCCAAGGCAGCGTTGACGGGGGCTACCGCAACTATCGTGGACGCGGTCGTGGTCGAGGTCGGGGGGGTCGTGGCGGCAGTGGTTATCCTCGCGGCGGTCGTGGTGGAAACCGCCCTCAGTACCAAGTTTCACCCGGCCCACAATAATCAGACACCGGAGGATGCCGGCCGACGTAATACGAACATGGATATCTATCAGTCATGTCTAATGCTGTCGCGAGGCTAGACGACTACGCCTCCACGAGATAATCGTAACGAACCAAACAGAAACCTACACGTCACAGGTTTCCTACTTGCTTGTATCATGTATCACAGATTTCCGATTTTTTGAACGATTGCATTTCTACGGCCTAGTGGGGGCGAAAGATGGTTCCCAAAGCTGTTCTTGGGTTTGAACGGATACCATGAACGAAGCTTTGGACCTCACATGAGAGCGAGGCCTTGAAGGCCTGGAGTTAGGATTGAATTGACAGCGGGCGGAATTGAAGGCGTGATTCACGTAGCAGACTACAAAATAAGTAGCTGTTACCCTTTTTGAATTCGGCAACTAAGAACATAAGGGACGGCCTGGCATGGCCCGGCGCCGGCAGTTACCACGAAGGACCAAGCTGACGGGTGAACAAACACTCGTAATGAAGTATTAAAAAAGCTAAGCATTGAAGTTTCTCGTGTGGTTCAAGATCGGTCCTTCCAGGATGGACACTCGGTCATCACATGAATACACACATTCAAGCACAACCCACTCACCTTGGTGTCCATGTATGGTTCGTCGTGTGATTGATGCTATACAGCCTGTTAGTTACCTTGTTGAAAGGATGATACTCTCGAAGTGGCAGGGTTCAATCATGCCACGGAGTTGGGCCTGGTAGAGTCATCACATTGAACACATAGCGAGACGATTAAGTTCAAACATGTTGTTGTGGTTAATTCTAGGGGTGCCATCAGTAAGAACCTACTAGATAATGCGTTTTTGCTATCGTAGTTCCGTCTCAACTATGATATCTGAAAAGAACGGTATCTAGAACAAGTTGGAGAGAAAATAGGGTGTGTAGGGTAATCGCAGTCTCAAGATTTTACGATTTTCGTTACCAAGATCAACTCTACAGCAAGCGGACTAGGTACTAAGCTCGCGTTGACTACCAGGTATATGGATATTAAGCTGTTCTTATGACATGCACAATGCCAAATAACAAAATGTTCGACTCAATAAGCTCACGATCACAAGAATGCTTCCATTTGAGTCTTCTTAACTTGGCTGGAAAGTTTGTGTGTAACCCTGAAGCTAAGTTCCGTCAGATTTTAGTCTAAGTTTTTACAAATGTTGATTAATTCAGTTAACTCTTCATTTATTCAAATCATTAGAAGAGTTTTGAAGTATTTTCAGATCATATGCGTACATGTAATATAATATACCAGAGTATAAATAGTGTGACTTGCTCTGGGGAGTGAGAGTGGGTGCTGACTTTTTTCCATCACCCCGCCCACGTCATCGTTTTCCGATTTTCTGCACGGCCTGACACATCGCCCATCACCATCATCCATCACAACGAACAAAGACGAAATTATTTTATACATTGCGAGAAGAACCGCAACCTTATTTTGATAATTTCGTCTTCCAAGCCACAGGTTTAGGGCATCACTTCGAAAGTCTAACAGGAAGTAGTTATAAATATCTCTTCAGATCCCACTTCTGTCCCTCCATTTCTCTCTCATACACACATATACACATACACGCACACATCTTTCACGCACACTCTACTACGCACTCTCTATTACCCACACAACTGTACACACACATAATGTCGAGTCGACAGCTCCGAAAGCTGCAAAAGCAGCGGGAGATTCAGGAAGTCTCGGAAGATAGCGGGGATGAGCAGCTGTCTATCGCGCCAAAGCCTCGAGTGAGCCTCTTCGCTGCGCTTGGTGGCGATGAAGACGACGCGCAAGATGAGACTGAGGAGGAGCAACAGCCTGAAGAGATTGTGAGTGAAGAGAAGCCACCACCCGCGGCAACCAAAGGCAAAAAGAAGAACAAGAAGAAGAAGAAGTCAAAGGCAAAGACTGCGACTCCTCAAGGAGACGAGGACGATATCGATAAGGCAATCCGAGAACTCAACATCACAAGATCAAAGTCTAAAAACCAGCCTATCACAGAGGATACAGCAGCCCAGACCAATCGAAGCAATAAAGTTCTCGCGATCAACCAGTATCACCTCAAGGTGGACAATGAGATGCGAAACCTTTTCGGCCGCGACACGATGAAGTCAGCTTCAGCGGAAGCTGAACAAGAGGGTAGAGGTCGGAACCGACAAGGTCAGGGCCAACAACCACTTGATATTGAAAGTTTCCTACGAAACCCACGTAATGCGCCGAAACTTCCAGAGGTTTCTCTGCGTCGAAACCCATTCATCCAAGGCCGCGATCATTGGCCCAAGCAGAGTGCAGGTGGACTGACCATAGAGGAGATCGGAAAGGCTGAGGATGGTTCAAGCACCGAGTACGCATATGTGCATGATCAGAACTATGATACTCTGCAAGCTTGTTTTTTCGGATGCGTGCAGATCGGAGATCCCCAGCGTATGGTTCACCTCCTCAAAGAAGCCCCATATCATGTTTCGACACTGCTCCAGGTAAGCAGTATCGTTAAAGGAGACAACAGGTCCTTCGCATCTGAACTCTGCGAACGAGCTCTTTTCACATTTGGTCGTGTGACCACCAATGCCTTTCGCCAAAACATGGAGCAAGGCAAGGCTCGCCTGGATTTCTGTCGCCCCGAGAACAGACAGCTATGGCTCGCAGGATATCACTACATCAAGAGTCTTGTCAGCAAAGGCACATATCGTACCGGTCTGGAATGGGCGAAGCTTCTCTTCTCTTTCGACCATAGGGATCCTTATGCCATGCGCCACTTCATTCACACGTTGGCCATTCGTGCCCATGAAGCCACGTGGTTGATCGACTTTATGGACGTACTGGAGGAGACGTCCGATAACAGAGATACGATTTATATTAAACAGTCACTGGTGTTGGCTTACTTGCAACTGGGTGATACTGCTCGTGCAACAGAGGAGCTTCAGAAAGGCATGAAGCGAGTCCCTTGGCTGTACTGTGCACTATTCCAAGCACTTGGTCTGGACACACCTCCATCTATCTGGGGTATCAGTGCCGACACAGACGCTCGGGCGTTCTGGGAGAAGCTCTACATCCACCAGGCCAAGGATCTTTGGAACAGACCAGAGGTTACCACGCTTTTAAAGGAGGTAGCCAAGAGCCTTGATAAGGTTGATACAAACGTGCTGCCTAGTACTGATTCTCCACCCGACCAAGGAGCCACCAGACTCGTTTTTCTCGAAGGCGAGACATCGCTCATGGCGCTGGCGCCACGGCAATACTTGGAGATGCAACCAAACTACGAATTCGACCCCATGCCACCCGCAGAGGAGGATAATGTCTTCACAGGAATGGGTACAAGACTGCCTTGGGACAATGGACGAAATCACCTAGGACCTACACCTGAAGTCCAAGCCCGGATGCATCAGATGTTTGCGCCACATCGTGCAGGCGGCGCGGCTTTTGGTGGCCAAGGCCAAGGTGAAGGCGATAGCGACGATGACGCTGAACGAGCCGCGATACTAGATGACGAGGAATTGCGACGTGATCTTCAGGAAGCGGCACAGTCTGGTGGAGCAACCGGTGGCTTCCTTGAGCGTTTGATGCAAATGCTTGGCGTGGGACCCGGGCCGACTGCTGAGAGGCAAGACGAAGCTGATGCTGATGCTGATCAGGAGAGAGGTACAAATACGGATACTGAGGAAGAGAACGAGCCTGAGGAAGAGAACGAGCCTGAGCCTAGGCAGGGGAGAGATGCAGTGGACACGGGGAGGTAAGGATTATGATCGCTTGGGTTGATTCCTGGGGAGTAGTATAGAACTTAACATAATTATTAGACAAACAAGTATATTCTTAACTGTTGGTTAAATTATTGATCAAATCATTAATGAGCTCTCTACTCCGTATATCCGGTGAAGTGCAAGGAGGGGCTTTATTTGACTGCGTCATCACCATTGATCCCATAAACCCACACTCACTACTAACATATCATAATTGTAGACTTCTTAATCATGGTCAGCCCTCACCGATTCCCAACGTATCTCAAGCCCCAGGCTAAGCGCTGATAAATGATCGCCAAACTACCGTCGTATTTGCTCCGGCCCAACTGCTATACCACCCTGGGCATCCCTATCGTTAGACGTTAGACCAGTGCCCCAGACACGTCAACTTACTAGGGCAGACACCGGAGATGAAGGGTTTCTAGAAAGGGCGGTAGAAGGTAATTGAACCTGGGTCGGAGGAGCCAATCGCAATGCGGGAGTGTGGCCTAAGCGAGGCCGTCCTTTTCTCAGCCCTGTCTAGTACCTTAGGTACCTACGGAGTAGTGTTAGTGTTGAATGATGGTCGGTTTTGGTTGACGAATAGAGACAGCAGCTCGCATAATGAGGTAGCCGAGCATATCTACTAAGTTTACTAACTTAAAACAATGACCGCTATGAGATAGGGAGGTCGTGCTAAGGATTAGGTGAACCGTTAATATTGCGCCATAGGCAGGTATTGTATATTTATCTATGCGATAACATCCGTTGGGCCGGACGGTTGGAGCCACTGAAATACTACGTAGTAATGAGCAAGTTGCCAATAATGTCACAGCCCTTGTCTTTAAATTTCCTCGGAGCCGAGAAAACCGACGCAAATCAAAAGCACGGAGCACATGGTCGGCCGACCTTTGAATTACTCCTAGAAGCAGCCCAGGCGCATGCGGCGCATGCAAAGCAATCGAGCTGGAGGCCCGGAGGACAAAGATGCGCTATAAAATTAGCGATGTACTCGGTCTGGGGACGTCTACAGGCAAGTTCACAAGGGTGAAACGTGGTGGGGAATAGGCGGGTAGTTCTAGCCTCAAGAGGGCGAATTTGGTGATCTGGCCCGAGTATCTCAATACCAAAAAGTTGTAGTGCGGTAATGTGTCAGTGTGAGCGGTAATCATTCCATGAACAGCAGTAAAAGTCGATGCAAAGTCTGTCTTCATTGCGGGCGCGAGGACCCAGGAGGGGATAGAGACGAGATATGGGGCCATACACAATCTATTGCAAACAAAATCCTTGTCTTGACAGGTTTTGCAGCAGAAGCATCAAGACTGGCAATAATTGAGGCTTGCATTGCATTACACTGCATTGTGTTGCGTTGTTTTGTGTAGCTACTTTTGGGCTAGCTATCGCTGCAATTTATATTATGGCATCTATCTCAAACCAAAACTCAACACGTCGACGCCCGAATTGAATGAGCTGTGTCATACATCACTGACCATAAACATATACCTCCGGGGATTGGATGGAAATATTTAGGAAAAGCACGGCTTTGAGCCTGCGGAGGAGACTGGGGATAAGATGGGGAAGACGGGTCGGCCGAAAGGACTGTCTTTGAACCCGTCATGAACCCGATGGACAACGTTGGACAAGCAAGTCAAAAGTCAAAGTCAAAGCCCGTGCTTGCTCTGTTTGTTCATTCCTGACTACCTAAGTAACATCAAATATCACGATCGTCGATTCGTCGGTATCTTCTCCCTATAATGCAGATCTCTATTCAATTCCTTCCATCGCCAATCCCTTTCTCGGCTTTGCTCGGATCGATAGTCTCTTGGTACTTAACGTTTTTTTTTCTGTTTTGGTAATTGGTAACTGGCATGAGCCGTAGATTCTTGGCGATGACATTAATAGTGCCACCCAGCGACAAACGAGCAGGAAGAAGGGCCGGTCGAGGCTGTCGATCACGTCACGGAAGAGGTTGTCTAATGAATCAGTTGTTCTGAGATAGTCACATCGATTCATGGAATTTGGAATTGGGAGCTTGGGTGTATCACGTGCGAGCTCGCGCCTCCCACTCGATGATCGAGACCGCTCTGTCCCAAAGTCTAGACCCCAAGAATCGGCTCCGAGACGGGAGGGGAAGGACACCCTCACGGTCGTTGGTTCCCCCCAACATTATGATTTTACTGGGCAGGTCTGGTAATTACTAGCCTTTGTACCTGCCTCGTGCGGTAGAGTGCAGTATCACAATCCAATCTGGAACTACCTCAGAGGTAGGAGGTCTCATTCTCTCCACGCTATCCTATGCCAAGTGGAGACTGAACATTAGTTAATTCGAGCTTCACGGGGAACAGCATTTCGTTCAACAACCCATAAATCAATTACTACTCGTTTATGAAAGACAAGCCCAGCGTCATATCTCTGTCCGATTCAATTCGGGCCTGTTGCAGTTCTGGTCGTACTCAACTTTCACACCTCTTTTCTCTCAAAGAGTCGTCCAGAAGTCCACTGTCTTGTCAATGCGCAAAGTGATCGACATTATCAACAAATGGACCCGGAGTACTTGCATGACGTTCTAGCCAGGTTCTGGTTTACTCCGTAATATCGCATTGATCACTGAAGACATGGTATCCATCCGTCTGGATTGTCTCCATCGGCCGATCAAACCGCCCCCCGCCAAGTTAAATATTTCGAGCTCCGAACGGCGACTCCAGCGCCTCCTGCGCATTTACTACCGCTGCGGGCGGCCTTATTATTAGTGGCCGGCTCGGTCGTTGACGGATTGATTGAAAGCCAGCGAGATTCGCGACCAGTCCTCCATTATCCGTTGTCCATACATCCATCATATAAACCCTTGTGAAGAAGCAATTAGCGATACGAAGTACAGCTTCAACCCGCGTTCAACGTCTTACACGACCAATCAGCATCTACAGTTGTCACATCTAACACAAAAAACAACGGAGGACATCCCTTCTTTTCCAGTGCTACTCTAAAAAGAGGTCCAGCCCAACTCAACCCAGCCCAACGGGTCCACTACCCTAGTTCGCATCCGCACCCACATCTACAACCTGCAGGCCTCTCGCATGAGGTACGAACACACTGCTTGAGCCTTGAGCCCTTCGAGCCTTTTGCTGGTGCTGGTGCTTGCTGGATCGCCCCGACTCGCGCGAGCGCGTGTCTGGGGTGGCTGAATCAGACGGGGGCAGCCAGGAAAATTCCCTACTACGCCGCGCTGCGCTGCGCTTTCGTTAGCTTCCGTTCTTTCGAACAAGGTAAAGCTCAAACGACCCTGGCCTTGCAATTCAAACCGCCCCATCCCGTACTATCCCATCTCCAATCCAAGTCCCAAGGTCCCAAGGTCTGCGCTGAGCTGCGCTGTGTGGTTGTGTCTCGACTACCGGTGTGGTCCTGGGTTGTCCCTCGTGCCCCGTTTCTCGCCCGAGTCCGCGTGCCTGGTGGTGCCTTTCTACACCTATCCGTGTCGGCTTCGCCTTAGCTAATATCTCTATTGGGCTTTGCATTCTCAACCTTGCTTGAGTCCTTTTACTTTCATTGTCCGCCATGTTTGTTGCGAGTTCGGTGCGCTTGCGACCTTATACTATCTGCCTTTTCCAGCCGAGGCTGTCGTCGGCTTCCTGACTACACCACCACATCCCACTTACTACTCGAACCCTCGAAGCTGGTCAGCGCACTTTCCTCGGTCCTCGCTTGTTGACCGTTTATTCCACCTTTGTGTGCTTGCGCCTTTCTGATTCGTATACGAGCTCGATCGACCTCTCACCTGATCCTCCAGTTCCTTGCAGTTCTGAGCTTCATCCTCCCACCGTATAATTCCCAGCCGACTGTCGCATGGTCGCAGGCATGCCCGAGATGACTACGGCGCACTCTTCCACCCACGATGCGGGAAGCGCCCCTGTCACAGCTCCTCCCCAGTCCATCCTGACCTCTTCGTCCTACGATACGCCTCTATCGCAACAACAAACTCCGCCTCATCACTTACACCAACAAACACCCACACAAGGCCTTGCGCTCACCCACCAGCAGCAGCAACAGCAACAGCAACGAAGTGTCAAGAGACCTAGGCCAGTCAAGTCCTGTACCGAATGCCGGAAGCGCAAACTCCGATGCGATCGCCTTTGTCCGTGTTCTCAATGCCAGAAATCGAACCGAACCTGTAAATACGCTATCGATCATGATTCCGCAAACCTCTCCGATGGCTCTGACTGCGAGATGCCGGAACCTGCTCGACCACCAAAACGCAATTGCAATTCCGGCATATTCAGTTCGGGAACCCCGTTCCTAACAACGACTCGGCATACGGACCTGTTCGGAACGGAGATGCGACAAGTGCGCCTTCATTAGAAGAATTGTCACTGCGCATGGAAAGACTTGAACGGCACCTAATGGCCAGAAGTCCTGCTGTATCTGAGGGTAGCGGTGGCAGACTAATTGCTGCATCCTCTGATACTATCCGCGGATTGACCGTCAAACAAGGAGCGTTGCGAACAAGATATCATGGTCAGAACAGCCCTCGTGTCTTGCTGAACCTGGTAATACTCCCTTGGCGCATCTTGATACGTCCTTTTGCTAAATTTAATAGTTTGACGAAGCCAAAGACTTCATGGGGAACCACTCCAATAACGGTGCTGTTCGAGATGTACTACTAAGTTTCAAGCGGTTTCACAAAGCTCTTATCGACGAGTATCGCCGGTCTTTGTCCCCGATCACTGTTTTTGTCGACTCGATGATGCCTGTACAGAAGCGAATGACAGACATCTTGCCGAAAAAGGCAGTATGCGACAGGCTTGTTGCTTCATACGTGGATACGTCCGAAACGATCTATCGAATTGTTCACTTACCAATGTTCACCGAACAATATAACCTTTTCTGGGAAGGTAAGATACAATCAGAGTATTTCCTCCCGCAACTACTATCGCTTTGCTCTGTCGCGTCCCGATTCGAAACGAAATCCAAGGGGCTTGGCAACGAGCGATCTGATGGCGTACATATCCCGACAGCATGTGCTCTTGTGCGGGCATGGCTGGATAGCCTGAGGGGAAAGCAGTTGGTTGAGTTCGAAGTGCTCCAGGTAGAGGTTTTACTGCTACATGCGCAGCGAATGATCACACCCCGGATACAGGACTCATGGACATCACTGGGCTCTATTGTGCGAATGGCCATGACGATGGGTCTTCACCGTGATCCTTCAGAATTCGAGCCTCGAGTTCCCATATACCTCGGCGAAATGCGCCGCCGATTGTGGTTCACGATCCTTGATATGGACCTCCATATCTCTCTTGCCAGCAATCTGCCCTGTTTGGTCCGAGATGGAGACTTCGCCTGTCGGCCGCCCCGAAATTTGGACGACATCGAACTTTATCCGGACATGAAGGAGCTGCCATCATCAAAGCCTATTGATGTGGTCACTGACAACCAGATGCAAGTCTACGCAGCCATGACTCTAGGAGTGCGAATGAAGGTGGCGCATATGCTGAACAGGATCGACACAATCCGTGACTATCAAGAAATTCTGGACGTTGGGGCCAAACTCGAGCGATTTCTTGATGACATCAACTACATATTCCCTAGGCAGGGCATATTGAGCGATTCACAGAAGAGCAAACAGTGGAGATCCCGAGTCATTCTTGATATGCACGTACGACGACCATTACTCGCGCTCTATCGGCCATTTGCTATAGGCTCATCCGACGCTCCAGGACAAATATCTCGAGCATATCTCAGGTCATCGATGGTGATCATGAAATATCTGGATGAGCTAGATCCTATGCTCGCCCACTTCCAGGATATTGCCGAGATGTATCACCAGGTGCTGAAGAAAGACATCATTCAGGCTGCTCTGAGTGTGTGTTTCTATATTCGATCGGCTGTACGCCCAGCTTCTGATAACTCTGGGCTTGGATCGCAAGCCCTGCGCATGTCTCCTGATTCTTCAGACGACTTTCCGACTTATAACCCGGAAAACCTTGTGCTCTGGTCTCCATCTCGACTGATTAGTACAGTGGAGAAGACACTGGACCTACTGGTTCGTAACATCAGCGGCCGTGACACCAAGGATGTGGTGTGTCTATCAGTTGTACTGGATTGTGTGTCGCGGCCTGAAGTCACGACCGAAGACATTGTGCAAAGCCTCCGCATGATACTGGATCGTTGCTCGAGAGCAACTAACATGAACCTCGAAAGTGCTCCTATGGGTCCTGGCGTTCCCATGGATGGGTATCAGGGGGATGCTTACAGGCATCATGCGCCGTTTATGTATCAACGAAACTCGGTGGGAGTGCCAGCAGCCGTTAACGATTTTGACAACTGGATGTTGTGGGAAGGGTGGGAATAATAATATTGAGGGATCGTATGGACCACGGATGTGTTTCTTGGACAAAGTTTTATGCTTTCGTTTTTTGGTCACGTCTTCACTTCATGTTGCAAGCATACTTTTATCGTCTTCGGGAGTGGCATTTATTCGGCCATATGTGCAGAGTAAATCACATTGGCGGTGGCAAGCAAGTCTACAAGTTGACGACATACGCCAGGTGTTGGAAATTCAGCAGGCGTTGAGTGAGTTACCCCCAAAGTAGGGATGTTTTCTATTTATGGTGGCCTTGATACCTTTGGCCATACGTGGCTCTGCGAGGCGCATTTGGGTTAGATGGTCGAAGCGTGAGCCTTTATATGCTTTTGCTTGTACAAACCAACCGATAAGGAGTGTTTTAAGATGCGCGTGATAGCAAGAGTTGATCTTAGGGCAACTGATAGACGAGGCCTTGAACAAGTTGTACATCAGATGGGATGATCAAGCCCTTGCAAGCTACGCATGAACCAAACAAGCAGATGCAATTCTTGAATCGAATCAGGTGATTGCTGTCTCGCCCTTTTAATCTGTTCCATCAAATCACGTCTTTCCACGCAGCCTGTTCTCTTGCACCCTATCGGCTAGTAAATGTGCAGTACTGCCTCTGTTGATAGCAGCTAACCAAGTAGCGCCACGTCCGTCACAAGGAGAGACACGAGGAGTTTCAATGGGTTCTCGAGCCAGACGAACACATGGAGCGAGAACGAAGGGCAAACCACTTTCTCGCACAATTGCATCGACTTTATGATACGCCTCAGCTCCTATTGGTGTAGTATCGCAAGGGCTGAACACAAGACGAAACGGCAAAGACGTATCCGAGTGTAAAGCTTTTGATGTATCGCGGAGACGATGAACAGATTCTACGGCGCTTAAGAGTGCTCGTGTGGACATTTCTAAGACACCCGCTTGGTCGAAAGCGAGGATGACGGCTTCTGGAGAGGTTGGAGTCTGCAGTGCTGCTTCAAGATCGTACTGGGATGTAGACGAGCCGGTAATAAGGGTAACATTGGCATGGTATACGAGGTAAGAGGGCCGAGGGGTGAGGACTGTTACAGTATAGTTTCGTGACAAAGCAGATTGAAGGATTAGGGAGCCTTTGCGGTCTGGTGTAGTGAGGAGGAGGAGAATGTGCATTGCGGAGTTTTACTGGTGTAAATGAGAGTTTCAAGGGCTGTTTGATATGATGAATGAAGGACAACAAGATGTTATTTCTGTGATTTAATATGCCAAGAATAATCTTTTGTTAGGAATAGCTTCTCTTTATACTTGATGGTCTTCGTCGTAAGGAGACATGCTACCGTATCTATTCGGCCGATTGATGACGGCGCCGAGTTATTCGGCCGGTTGGACATAAGCTTGCCCCATTACTGACGGTGGACCACTCCAATTATTACTTGTACTCGTCAAGTCAATATATTCTCTTTTGATACTAAGTACGAGACGCAAGTTCAAGACTCAAATCACGAGCGAATAAATACTTGACCGAAAAAAGAAGAAACTCAAAGGCAAACGAGCCTCGGCATCTCGGTTCCTGTGAGACTCCCCCGCACGATCCCGCACTTTAAAACCTGGGGTAGCAAATGCAACAGAAGCATCGATTTCATTTGATCAGAGTTTGTGCTTGGACCGAATTGTTTGCCTAATTGGGAATAAGAGCTGGGATGGTTCTGCAGATCCACGGGATGGTTGGGAAGGGAGCGGAATTGTTGGTGATATCATGAATACATATATTTACCAGCTTGCATACGTCTCCGACTTGAAACTAACACCTGCCTGTTCTTTAACATACTATACCAATTCGATTGTGTATATACTACTGTATCAATAGCAAGCGAGTGCTGCTATCTGACTGGGAGCATATTGATTGTTAATATCAACTCCACGCAAACATACAAACAAACACTACAATGCCTGCCAAGAAAAAGTCGCCCGTCTACGTCCTCGGCGTGGGTATGACAAAGTTCATCAAACCCCGCGGAAAAGTCGACTACACCGAACTCGGCTTCGAAGCCGGCATCAAGGCGCTTCTTGACGCGCAGATCAACTACGACGATGTAGACCAGGCCATTGCGTGCTACTGCTACGGCGATAGCACCTGTGGCCAGCGCGTCTTCTACCAGTTCGGCATGACCCAGATTCCCATCTACAACGTCAACAACAACTGTTCGACCGGTAGCACCGGTATCAACATGGCCAGGACCTTGGTCGAGCACGGAGCTGCCGATTGTGTAATGGTCGTGGGCTTTGAGAAGATGATGCCTGGCAGTTTGCAGACTTTCTTCAAGGATAGGGAGAGTCCTACGGGGACTACAGGGAAGATGATGGCGGTGACGAGGGGCGTTACCAATGCCCCTGGGGCGGCTCAGATGTTTGGCAATGCTGGGAGGGAGTACATGGAGAAGTGAGTATCAGCCACCGTTCAGAGATGAGGGAGATGTATACTGACTTGCTCGTAGATATGGAGCCAAGGCTGAGGATTTTGCAGAGATTGCACGCATCAACCACGCCCACTCCCCCAAGAACCCCTATTCTCAGTTCCAACAGGTCTACACTCAGGAAGAGGTTCTCCAATCCCCCATGATCCACGAGCCCTTGACCAAACTGCAGTGCTGCCCGACCTCAGACGGCGGCGCTTCAGCCATCATTGTCTCCGAGGAATTCCTCAACGCCCGTCCTCATCTCCGTGAGCAAGCCGTCGAGATCGCAGGCCAGCACCTCGCAACCGATGCCCCGAGTCTCTTCTCCCGCAGCGCCATCGACCTGATGGGCTACGAGATGACGCAGCGTGCTATGCTTGAGGCAACAAAGCAAGCCGGCATTTCACCCCGTGATGTCCAGGTCGTCGAGTTACACGATTGCTTTAGCGCAAACGAGATGGTCACCATCGACGCGCTGAATCTCTGCGACCCCGGCAAAGCCCACGAGCTCGTGCGCGCAGGCGACATAACCTACGGAGGAAAATACATCATCAACCCCTCGGGAGGACTCATATCCAAGGGCCATCCCCTGGGCGCAACAGGCATCGCGCAATGCGCAGAACTGGTCTGGCATCTACGCGGCTGGGCAAACAACCGCGCAGCGCCCAACACGCGATACTGTCTGCAGCACAACCTCGGCCTCGGCGGCGCGGCGGTGGTGACGGTTTACAAGAGAGCGGACGGGCGTACCGCGCCTGCGGTGAACTCGACTATGGTGGGACATCGTAACAAGCTGGGGTATAATCCTGCGGTTGAGGCGAAGGGGTTTACGCAGGAGCAAGCTGATTTGGTGAGGAGTAAGAAATCTAGGAGCGAGTGGGCGTTGCAGGATGTTGAGAAGAAGGTTGAGGCGAGGTTTTAAATGTATTGTGCCGGAGGGTATTATGAGTATGATTGAATAAGAATCCGTATATAAATTCTCAATTGAGGGTTGATTTAATTGTATGTGAGCCCATCTTTGAAGTATAGTCCCAGTATCTAGGCGTTATGTCTTCCAGACACTCTTTAGTCGCATATGCCTATCAATTGGTCGCACTTTGCGCCGTAAACATTGAATATTAATATATAGTCATCCAGACTTCTAATGTTTGATTTGCCCTATACTCATAGCATTGTTTGTTAGTGGTCATTTTTGATAGTTATTACCCTTGTAAAGTTACTATCCAACCAACAACTCTCATTGGCTGCCTCGATGGCAAAAATCCTAATTAATGCTACTTTCCCTCCCCTTTCATCAAATACAGACTCGATACGATTGAAACCATTTAAGATCTCGTTTATATTCTACCATGACTCAATTCAAAGACCTGCCTCCTGAGTTGCGTGTTGACATATGGAAATTGGCGCTGCCCGAGGAAGGCCCGGCAATCTACAATATTACCCAGGATTATATCGTGTCGTTCATCCCAACATGGTATAATGCTAGAGAACATACCAATCCTGTACGATGTCTCCCGCCTCGTATCCAGGTCCCTATCCCTACAATGTACAACGCGTGCAGGGAATCTCGCGCTGTGGTCGATATATGGATGAGGAAGAACGGTATCAGTTGGTTTCTTCGCCCAGAGACACAGGGCCATATCCTCGTCCGCGCCATGGATCCGCAGCGCGATATCATCTACATGCCCATTGATGACTGGATCACAATCCGCCACTTCCTTGTCATGAACGACGTGGCTCCCTTAGAGCAGCAAAATCTTCGCGATACTTTTGTCAACGTTGCTTTCTCAGCCCACACATTCTCCCAGGACCAAAACATGGAGGACATAGCTCAGATGCTAAGTTTGTCCCCGAACATGAAAAAGATCTATATCATCTACAACGATCTTCCCCCGGTGAGAAAGGTCACACTAGTCGGTGAGCACCGTGAGTGGTGGATAGACGTTTCTGTGCAGCCGCGCTGCGAGATTGCCTCGTTCCCCAATCTGCACGAGACAGTCCACATACATCGGTTGGATAGGAATGAGTACCTCAACAGGTTCGAGAAGGGCCGGCTCTCAGAATTTGCAGCGTCGACCGAGTCATGTTGGAAAGTCTGGGGGGCTGAAATGCCGGAGATGACCAACGAGATCACGGGCGAGATCAGGGCGCAGGTGTATAACGTGACGGTGATGCAATTGCCTACTTGGACCTGGTTTTCAGGGTATGATTACTTGCATTAGGAAGTGCTGTTGATTATCTGTGTTACCAGACCTGTGTCATGGCTGCTGTGTTAGTCCTGGATAAAAGACCATCAAGAATGAGTATCACCAATACTCGATATATAGACTATCTTTAGGACGTCGGTCGCTGCTAAACTGTCTATCACTACGAGACAATAATTTAAACAATATATACATATGTTTTCCAACCAATTCAATGTTATCCCGTTATAACTCTTATTCCTAGATACTACCCAAGTTCCCCCGCCAAGTGTTGTGGTTTTACGCATCGAGCGAGGCTCGTTACACAGCATCACGACTTCACATGCAGCATCCTTTGGCAGTCACGGCATTGGGCTGAAACAGAGGATGTTTTCGATGAATTGTTTGGCATTGACCAAGTTGTTACAAATTAGTCGGTGACACAATTAGTATGACAGAAAATGGGGAAAAAGAAACGAAAACCCTAACTTTCTCTTCCACGGCCACTATAAAATCCTTGGTCAGAGACGCGCTGCAGCGCGTCTCTGACCTACATTCTTCTCATCACTTATACCATTTCCCCCAAATTATCAAAAATATCAATTCGAGAACTATAAACAACCATGGTTTTATCGTTTCCTCAGTTTTCTAAACTTCCCCCAGAAGTGCGCACATCTATCTGGGAGGCTGCGCTTCCTTCAGCCAAAACCCCCGGCTTATACACGTACAATAAGCAGAGACTCGACGACACTGTTGAGGAGCGACGTGAAACGTTAGCTCAACAACATCGTGTTCGAGTTTCCAGTCCTTCTTGTTACAATGCTTGCAAAGAAGCACGGCAGGTGGTAGAGCACTGGATTAAGAGGAACAAGATTGAGCGGTACTTTCGTGAGGAGACCAAGGACGTCGTTCTCGAGCGGCCCTTTGACGCTGACCGCGATCTATTCTACGTACCCCAAGATCGATGGCAGCTATTTCTGATTGAAATTATGGAGGAGCATCATGAGAACGAAGTAGAGGACGAGACCAGTGCCATTCATATCATACACAGCATTAAGCATCTCGCACTTCCAGCCTTCACAGCCTACTATAGCATCAGCAATTTATGTGCCTTGCTGGACTGGACCAAAAAGCTCGAGACACTCTACGTCGTCTGGGAGGAGCTTCCGAAAACCAAGGGCATCTGGGAAATCGCATCGTATCCAGAGCCTGAAGATACGGTGAACATGTGTCACTTTGATGACCGTACAGGTCGCAACTTTTTAGAGGAGGGTGTACTGGAGGAATGGTTTGACGAGATGGAAGATATGTGGGCGACCAGTGAGGTTAATCCGGAATTCTGGGATGAGGATGCTGAGAAGTTGAAGATACCTCACGTTCATATAAGGGTGAAGGAAGTGCCCAATCGGTGCTAGAAATTTCACTTTGTAGTACGACCCTTCGTAGATGCAAATCGCAGTATCTGCATCTACACCACGATGGCAAATATCACAACCCCATCCACATTGATCAAACATCACATCATGTTTCCAGCAGGGCCCAGACCAACGAGACCCTTAAAGAGCCCCTCCATCATGTCGCTGCCCGGCTAAAGTGACGAGCCCACTCACCGCAAGATAAGCCAGCAGCATCAGATCATGGATATCGAACCCTACAAACCATTCGTAAGAGGCCACGAACCCGTTGACGTTCTTGATGTACATCGTACATGAGATAGGCTCTGTTAGTTACTTGAATTTGTACTTAATCGTCATACCACGCGTGGGGGTTCTTTTTGGAGAATAGTCATAGTGCAATCTGATGACAACGGAAGACCGAGTCCGTACATCAAGATCTAGCATGGCTAGTAACACTAAAGCTATAACACTGCCTCTTTCGGCCGAGAAACAGCCGCACGATTGAAAAGTCCAACCTTTGGCGATTCCTGTTATCGTCAGATCAGATCATGGTATGGATTCTCGGCCAGATAGCCGGGGAGATGGGTGTATATTGTACACGTACAAGTACACGCACACGCCCTGTGGCAGAACGACCCTGTGGCTTCCAACATAGCAGGGCCTTATATTCACTACACCACTGTATCTTCACCCTTCTGTCCCTGTATCTTAGCTCTGACTGGTCTCGATCATGGGTGTATAGGGCCGAGCCGCCTGTGGATAGCGATGAGGCTCTTTTTTTCGGCGCTACAGGCCAAGGTTTCTAGAAACAGGTGATCTGATTTTGCTGCAGTCTGACAGACTTGCCGCCTAGTCAGGAGAGCAGTGGCAGATGCATGCAGGGACTGTATGGTGCATGTTTCTAGAAGACACTTAATTTGATTGTTATTAGTGATGAGACATTTAGTTGCATGGTTAAAGGATAATAGAGGATACCTTCGACATGGCACCAATATCGGCGTGTCCTGAGGTCAGACCACTGCGGCGTTCCTCGTCCGTGCTTCTTTCGATCCGCCGGTCAAGATCCTCTGTAGTCTTCAACAGTACGAGCAAGAGTACTGATACTTGCAGTGTAGTATACGCATGTTTTCGAGGGTTTACCAAGCTCAATATAGTATTGACACAGAGATTGATGGATCATTTGGTTGGGGGTGATCAAGTAAAGACATTTACATAAGCAGGGACCATGATTGCATCTAGTGATGCGAGAAAAGGGTTTTTATTAATTCAGGCACATAAGTTAGACAAACCCACCCGCTACCATAGTATCACATAAGAAAGAATAGAATACTTCGACAAGGAGTTCAGCAAATAAGAGCAAGATAATACGATGTTTCGAAGATCAATTTTGTATAGGGTAGCTTCCCTATAACAAGGTGTCTTGAGCTTGCATGACAACTATACTGCAGACACAATTTTTGATAATCAATGATGGAATTGACCATATCTAATACTATAATTATGCCTTTAATGTCCTCCCCTAACATTGATATAACTGTTGTGGCATCACGGTGTATGGTCACGGCATTACTGACTCTGATGACCGAATCAAAAATATCGGCACCTCATGAGCTAATTTTAGACGTCACTTACACGACATCAATTCGTTCACTTGCTGAAACCAAATAAATTTGCAAGTCGAGACACCGTTGCTGAATAAATGACAAAACAGTCTACGGATAAAGTAATAAAATTACATCTCGTAGGCGAATAGTCCAAGCACCGGATTAATTACACATCAAGAGCGTTTCAGAAAGTTCCCCCGTGTATTGAGCACGTTTCACTGGTCCCTCGAGCATAACCGCCCCCAATTGCGCAATCATCACCGGAAGCGCCTAAACGAGTATTAATAATTCATGGCCGCCATCACAGTCAGCGACGAGTAGCCTCAGCCTCAAGATACCCCTTTTATCATAAACTCCAATCTATTATAAACCCTCTTCTCCTCATACCTGCTCTTTTTACGACGCGACATTCATAAACTTGATTCCCACTCTCAGCACGGACCTTTTCACAGCAACAGCGAGCTCTAGTTACCATCTCCAACTGATACCCCGCCATTTTTCTTCTACTTTCCACTTACAAACTACAAACCACAAATCGCAAACCACCTTCACAATGGCCGACACTCACACCTACGAGTTCAACATCAGCATGAGCTGCGGCGGCTGCTCCGGCGCCATCGACCGCGTCCTCAAGAAGCTTGACGGTAAGACTACACCCCAAGCGAACCGCTTGACCGCTTGCTAATAACATCCTCTCCCCCAGGCGTCGAGAGCTACGATGTGTCCCTCGAGAACCAGACCGCCAAGGTTGTTACTGCCCTTCCCTACGATACCGTGCTCCAGAAGATCGCAAAGACCGGCAAGAAGGTCAACTCCGGCAAGGCGGATGGTGTCGAGCAATCGGTCGAGGTCGCTGCTTAAGCACCGTGCTGAGCTAAAAACAAACATGAGCAATGAATGATCAGCCGCCTGGATATATATTAGCATTGTGAGCGCTTGGGAATGCCTTCGGTGTTTATAGTCCCGAATAAGAAGGACAGGAGGGATATTTGATTCTGCCCATTAAATCCCTACAAATCAATGTAAAGATTTGGTTGCACACTTCGTTGACAGCACGGCTCCTTGGAAGCATGTCACTAGTCAAGATAATCTGTTTGCGTGAAATCGAACAATATGAGAGAGACTTCGTTCTAATCTTGTTGATAGTTGGTGTTAATGCTCACCTTAGGATGCCTCCGGAGGGAGTATGAGAGCTATCAACGCTGGCAAAGATCGTAGTCGGTTCTTTCCCGCTTGGATTGCTGCAGCAATTTGTTCAGCAAATATATTGAAGAACATGGTACCATGCTACAAACTACAGTTAGTACAGGCCAAAGCTGGAATGCAAAGCTGGCAAGCTTCGGGAAAAAAGAACAGATATTGTCCAATATCTTAGTATTCTGCGAGTCCTGTATATCTCCAGATTGAAAAAGGGACAGCATGGAAGAGTGAAGAGGGGTTGAGAAACCCATCATGGGTTCTCCTTTCCACCTTTACCAAGAGTTGGGTCGATCACATACCCAATAGAACATGCAGAGAAGGTGATCGGCAAGTATGCAGTGCAACTCAACTCTCATGCGAGAAGCCTCCTGCTTCCTGGTTCCCGGGGTTCCAACTCCTCGGACGAAAGCAAAAGCTCGATGTTCAATGACAACGGTCGAACGCATGGCGCGCTACAGCCAATGAAGATACACGGACAACCCCAAGATCTGCCCCCTAACGAAGTCTGGGGTAGCAAAGCAGTCATGATTACCCCAGATCTGGGTGTCATGATCACAAATGTCCCCATGAGAAGACGCTTGCCCATTATAGTATCGTTGAGACAGGTATAGTGCAATGCTTCCAAGAATGCAAGGCGATCTCGTGAACACACTCGTTTCTGCAAGCTCGAGATTCCACGAAACGTTCTAGGTAGTCTAACACATGTAAAGACTGAGTGAGGCGTCGTATTACAGATGACGCCGGAGCCAGGAGGAAGGGATACGGTTGCAACCACAATTACAGTTAACGCCTAGTTATGCCGTCAAACTGGGGCTGAGGCCGCTGAGCCGTTCCTGGGGCGTCTCCAAGGGGCGTGCCACGACGTTGGATGCGGGGAAGACAATTGCAATTGCGGCTCATGCAAGTCAAAACTGCGGAGCCGCAGTGGATGTCATTTTAGCATTGCACGGGCCTGAAGGCGGGGCCTGTAAGGACAAGCGTTGTCATGAAAACGCGGAGGACCCAGGAACCCACGGACCCTGCCCCAGACATGATGATGATGATCTGGGGACCATGGACCATGGACATGGGGTGAGTGGTCTTGGGAGTTCAAGATTGAGTGACGCCTTGTGGCGATGCTCAAGGCTCAATATAGCTCTGTTGGCTCTAGGTTATCACTAGAGCTTCAAATCCATGACCGACAATATTAGCCTTGAGCCGAACAAAACAGTCTTTTCAGGTCTTGTAAGTTTTCATCTTGGTTTACTTTCCATGTTGGTGGTGAAAGGGACAGAACAATTGTCTCAGACTTCCACTGAGCATACTCCAATCACATCGGTGCGTCATATAAATCTCCTTCTAGACCGGCACGCAGGAGAGATAAATCACAAGGGGCAAGGCACATCTAAACAGCCCCTGTGAAGGTATCGTGGAAAGTGGATCTTCAGCAATCAAAGAGTAGTTTAGGTGTTGCCACTGTGTTAAGTAACCAATCATACTTACAAGCGAATAGTACGGGGGAACAGGGCCTTGGAGCGAACGAACGCAGGAGTGACCAGGGATGTTTGATCATTAGGATCTAGAAGCCCTAAAACGAGCGTCGCAAGCCTATGTAGCATTTGATTGACGAGGTACATCCATCCGCAATCGCAACCGAGACCTTGCACAGAATGAGACGGGAGGTTTGAGGCGTAGTGTACATAGTATGTCATGAATCCCTCCCTGGTAACGCCCAGCTAGCCGAATTCTGACTGAAGCATTGATATAACTCGGGGAAAAGGACTGGCGAATAACATCTTCAATATGTTGTTGAAATGCTGGGCTGTTGAGGAGAGAAAACCTGGCATATCTTGGTTGCCAGACTTGCTCATTAACCAAATACTTGTCTCCTCCTTATCTTGATCGGCCATAGCCTGGAGTTGTTATGGATATTATGTGGTGCTGTTGTCGACGTGGGATTGCTGCAGAGCTTGGAAAACCCGAATGTGATAGGCGGTGATACAACACAGCATTAGCAGTACCTAGAATCACAGGGATCCCCTGAGTCAAGCACTCAGTGCGTAACACTCTGACCTAGAGCTTCCCCGCATTTCCCAAAAGAACCGACAAAAACTTCCGCCCAGCCGGCTGGGTGAACCTGAGCCTGAGGACGGTTCCCAGACAGGCGTAGATAGGCTCAAGTTTGGCGTTATGAGTAGTCCGAGATCAGTCTGGGGAAGATCCTCATTTCCAGCCTTCATGTACATTCACGGATCCGAACCTGCTTCTCAGTAGTGCGTTACTGAAGAATCTGGGGGCCCGTGGAGTGTCTGGTGAGAAAGTGCGGGGAAATGTGAGGATACCCTCAAGAAGTCCACACCAAGGGCTTGTGTTCCGGGTATCGTATCGGTCTGAAGACCTACTGCCAACTCTAATACTACTACAGTATTTTGGGGTAATCACAGTGATTTGCCATTGCGAGTCTCCGTACATCCCTCCACGATATCCTTTTGAGCGAAGGCTATCCGTAGTGTTGCCGGCTTGTTGTCGGCAAAAGGGAGGTTGTAACTATGGCTGGATGTGGACTGTCTGGGCTCCCCGCCACCGAATTATGTGTTTTGGCAGCTGGCATGACAAGAAATGGGGCTTTGTGGTTGGTCTGAAGTGTTGACGGAGTGAGTACCGTATGAATTCGTGGTAGCCATTTGGAAGATGTATAGGTTCCTTCCTTATGTCAAGTTGTATCGTAACTGGCGTTGCGAAAGGAAGCTATCACATTGCTGTTGCCCCTCCATCAAGGACGCATATTCAGCGGATTCAATAACGCCGAAGCTCGGTCGTGTATAACGCGAATGGCGAGATGCAATGTTGTAGCAAAGAAAACTCATCGAATAAACCAACGTATTGATTTCTTGATTCACTATGATCTCAATTAACATCTTTTCGAATACCTGCGCAAATATGGAAAGATCAACGTAACCGGCAGTTAATTCAGTCTCATTCAACTTGCGTAGGGTGTCTAACGTTAGGAGATCAGATATTACACCGACGTAGGAACGGAGCCGCTGCCAAACAAACACCCGGTATTCCGCAACTCATGAGATCTAGTGGGTAGTAGTGCAGCTCCCACATGGCTGAACGAGTGTGCTTGTACCAGTCTAGGAGCATTAGAAACGCGCGGGATGAAGCATTAGTTAACGTTTTTCGTTAGGCGCCTTGTTAGGACGGGACCCTGGTAATTGTAGCCCACTATTCGAGTCCGCCAGGGGCTCGCTCTCACGAGATTTTTGAGTAAGTTGTCGTGTCATGCCATGTTGAAAGAGGATCTGACAAGCAACCGAATTAGAACCGGATATGCCATCGAAAGATCCGAATTTACCGCAAGATTGGTGATTCACTACCTACCTAATATCTGTTATCTTCGGACATGGGGTGTTTTAAAAATGGGGTTTCGTTCCTGACATTAATGGGCTGTTGTAGCGAAAAGGCCAAAACCCGGTGTAATGGGAAACGGGCCGCGAAAAGCAGCTGACTATGGCGACCCTCAATTTTCAAGGATCTGATGCCGGAAACATCACGATACAATTGAAGACTAGCTCCATCTGCTACTGTGTTTTCCACATCCTTTCTGGTTGTTAAAATCTGTTTGGTTAGACTGAATTTCTTTATGTTGCTAGGACGCTTTCTGAAGCTGGAGCTGGAGCAGCGGATGTAGGTATCTTTTTACCAAGAGGTACACGAACCTGAAATCCACGCTACTGTCATTGTTTTGCTCGTTAGGTCTCTGTAGACCTGGGCCGCTGAGGGGAACTGGAAAGTTGAAGCAGTAGCGGGGTGTTTGGCTGAGACATAGACACCTCGTCATGAAGAGAGACGGCAAAGCGCGACAGGTACCGTAGCTGTAGGGGAGGTGAATACGGGGCCTAAGCTCTCTGGCTCCTCCGGGCTACCTACAGGCTACAGCTTGTAATGTAGCAGGGGAGGTCCCCACTCGCTACCTCCACCTAGGTCAACCAACCTTACAGGTGGTGACGCCACTACAAACAGCCCGAGCTAACTTCACCTCACCTCACCTCACATTACATTGGATCTCTCACACACACTAAACTTCCATGCAACCCTTGCCCATGTGGAAGCATAGGACGATACTCACCATCGCCGCATCCCGAAAACAAAGTCCAACAAACATGGATCGAATTGCGGATCCCCGTGCAGCCGAAGTGGCCCCTCCTTTGGGCCCCTTGTCCCGTCTTGGTTCCCTTCGTCAGTTGTCGAGTCCAGAGTAGAGCATCTTTCTTGTCTGATCTGTTCTGATGTCTCGTCTCTGCTTGCACACCCTTCGACATCAACATCCACTCCCTCTCCCCCGCGGCCGCCAAGATGAGGCTTGAATCTTTACACGCAGACGCCTATCCTTGCCCCGTTGGCCCATCATACCATACCATACAGTTTAGGCCCGAGTTCTTACCATACGTATCATACCAGACAAACCATACCACATAGACCAGGCCCTTCACCCAAGATCGCCCATCCAGCATCTATATAAACTCTGGTCCCTTCGTTCTCAAGTCGTTTCTTTCTTCTCCATCCTCATTCAGATCAACAATCAACTCTTCCACACTCTCAACAACAACTCTTTCGTCTTCACGACAACCTTTCGATACCCTTCAACCAAACAACCAACAACCAATAACCAAAATGTCTGCTCCTCAAATTCCTCAGCAGCAGTGGGCTCAGATCTTCGAGAAGACTGGTGGTCGTACGTTACCTTCTCTCCTTCATACTTCCATTCCGATTGCCTCTTTCTCTGATACTAACATCTTCTTTTCACAGCCATCGAGTACAAGCAGATTCCCGTCCAGAAGCCCGGTGCCGATGAGGTCCTCGTCAACGTCAAGTTCTCCGGTGTCTGCCACACCGATCTCCACGCCTGGCAGGGTGATTGGCCCCTCGACACCAAGCTGCCTCTTGTCGGTGGCCACGAGGGTGCTGGTGTCGTTGTCGCTCGCGGCGAGCTTGTCAAGGATGTCAAGATCGGCGAGAAGGTCGGTATCAAGTGGCTCAACGGCTCTTGTTTGAGCTGCTCTTACTGCCAGAACTCCGACGAGTCTCTCTGCGCCGAGGCTCTTCTCTCCGGTTACACAGTCGACGGCTCTTTCCAGCAATACGCCATTGCCAAGGCTATTCATGTTGCTCGCATCCCCGAAGAGTGTGACCTCGAGTCTATCTCACCCATTCTCTGCGCTGGTATCACCGTCTACAAGGGTATCAAGGAGTCTGGTGTACGAGCTGGCCAGTCTCTTGCCATTGTTGGTGCTGGTGGTGGTCTCGGTTCTATCGCTGTTCAGTACGCCAAGGCTATGGGCATCCACGCCATTGCCATTGATGGTGGTGAGGAGAAGGAGAAGATGTGCATGGAACTCGGTGCCCAGAAGTTCATCGACTTCACCAAGAGCCAGAACCTCATCGCCGATGTCAAGGCTACCACTTCTGACGGTCTCGGCCCCCATGCTGCTCTCCTCGTCGCCGCTGCCGAGAAGCCCTTCTCTCAGGCTACCCAGTACATCCGCTCTCGTGGTACCGTCGTGTGCATTGGTCTCCCCGCCGGTGCCCAGTTCTCCGCTCCCGTCTTCGACACCGTTGTTCGCATGATCTCCATCAAGGGCTCTTACGTCGGCAACCGTGCTGATTCCGCTGAGGCCATCGACTTCTTCCGCCGTGGCCTCATCAAGGTTCCCTTCAAGACCGTCGGTCTCTCTGAGCTTACCGATGTCTTCAAGCTCATGAAGGCTGGCCAGGTTGTCGGCCGCTACGTCGTCGACACCAGCCGATAAGCGCGCGGCTGTCGCTCGGGTAGTGCGCCAAAGCACGCTTTAAAAGATGAACAGGGCTACCCATTGCGCACAGGGTGATACCCTACTAAGAGGAGTTCAGGCGGGAGTTGATTTGGGTTTTCTGGCGGTGTAGTAGTAGCCAGATCTTGGTTACACTTTTGTGTACAGCCCTAGTTTATGAGTTTTATGATTTTTTTCTATTATATGAACAACAAAACGATTATTTCGATTACAAAACTGCCCCGTGAACAATAAACTTCTACGCTGTGAATAGTGATAATAATGCCTTGATAAACTATAGGCACTTATCAATGTCTCCAGTCAGCTTTCTCCTGAATGTGTCAAGATGTTTGGGTCTTAACACTAATTCAACAGCCTGATTGTATTGGTTATTGCATGCTAAATACTCCTATTCTGTGTACATGTATTTCTGGATTATATTTGCGTCGAAACCGTTGGTATTGAAATGGTTCTCTGGTTATGTACGTTAAGCACCAACTCCAAAAGTGTCTTGTAGTGTTTGCCACATTGTAACTACAAGCCTACAAATATCGACAACCGCAGTCTAAGTATAAGTTCACCGATTGCTACTCAACTGACTGATACTCACGTAACAACGATAACTATCGTCTACTCGCACTTGGTTAAAGTACCACCGCGGAATCAACCAAATCACCATTCGACCATAGCAGTCATCATGACAGAGTCAAAGACCTCTCTGTACATCTTTATTGCGGGGGTTGATTTACCCCTCCATCCACCAGACGTCTGATGCAACCCTCCATTTGCAAAAGCACCCCTGGCAGCCGCCAAGCCACTTCTAGAACGTCGTCAAGCGAGTAAAAGAAAATCAGACCACTGCTGTAGTGCAGTCTACACGCGTGTTCAGCATCTAGAGCGTCGGAACCCGCCTTGACGAAACTATTTTTGCTTGGCCGCAGGTAGTCAATGTTGTCTCGAATGTCAACCGAGTTATACTTGGGTTGTGAGCAGCTTACAGAAAAAGAATCTGCCCTCGAGAAACACTCATGGTGACATCGCCATGTGCTCGAAGTAGAGCGCATCATACATTCATCAATTGGAGAGTTCACAAGCGGGGAAAAATGCGACATGTTTCGTGAATGTGAATTTTAGAAACGACTAATGTAACTCTTCAACACGTGCCACCGTCTTACCATCTCTTCCGCATGTAGTTGCATCGCTTAGGCATAATTGTCAATTGAGATTTTTGCGCCTTGAGCGCCTCTTCGTTGCACCCCACAGTAGACGCACAGTCTGGTCTTCCGTCTATCCCGGAAAAGTCTCTTCCTAGGAAACATGCCGTAAACTCTGGGAGTCAATTGAGGAGTGATTCTTGATCTTCTAAGTCTCCCATCAAGAGCCGCCAGGGCCACCCAACAGAGCGAATCTTCGTACAATGCTGGGACCATATTCTTGGTACTGTGACATTGGTTAGTTATTGTCAAGAATGACAGATCAAGCTTTCTTACCTCAGCCTTGGTGTGGCAGTAGGATCGGAATTCGGGAGTTTGACCAAGGAGACTGCCTCCAAACCAGGGACCGTGTCGCTGTCGCTTATGAGTAATAACCGACACATCCAGACCACCACTTCGAGCACCACCACTGCGGACCTCGCTGGCTCGGATTCGGGCGTCCACCAGGTGCTTAATGTCTCGCTGTAATCGGCGACCGAAGTCCTTGTATAGCGTGCTTCCACCGGAAAGAACAATGTTCTTGTAAAGGCCTCGTCGGACGTCAATAGGCGACTGCTGAATGACGTTGTCGACAACCGTGGGGAGAGGGGTCAGGAAATCGGAGCTGTAAATCTCGGGGTTGAAGAAGATCTCAGGGGCAAGGAAACGCTCGTAACCAACATCCACGCTGACTTGGCGGCCATTGGGATGCGACACGACGTGCTTGGCAAATCGGGTGCGGTCTCGGTCGTACTTGTTGAACTCCTTGACAATATCGGGACAAACGTAACAATACTCCTCCTTGATCTCCTGGGCCGTCTTGAGCGAAGAGTCGGGCTCGCCTCGGTCTCGCAGCAGGGACTGGACGAAGTAGGTAATATCTCGACCAGCAATGGGAATTGACTTGATCGAGGAGCCAATGACATAACCCTCGGCAACAGGAATGACGTGAGTAACACCATCACCGGAGTCAATAACCGTTCCGGTCAGTGAACGGTCCTGGACCTTGGAAGATGTCCAAGACGCAGCCAAGGCCAGGACAGCCTGAACGGCAATGTACATTCCAGCGCAGTTGAACGACTCGAAGAAGATCTCGGCGGTGTTCTCACGGTTCTCGGGTGGGTTCAGGGGCTACATTGATTAGTGTTCGTTTTGACGTCGTTATAGGGCGTAATATGCTCACGGGCTCGGTAAGGAGGAAGTAGTGGTCTTCAGGCTCGACCCGGAGATACTTGAAGATGGAGTTTGACCAGAATCGTTCCATGTGGTCCTAAAGGCGGTCAATTACAGCTCGTGTTGGAAACTTCGGCAAGCATACCCAATTCTCTATTTGGCCATGTCGAATGGGATAGTGGATGCCATATCCTGAGCTTGTCAGTTGAATTCGATGATTTGGAGCTCAATGACCGCCTACCAGGTCCTCCTGAAGCTGCTATCGCCTCATCACCGATAAAGAAGTCAAGATCCTCGGTTCCACGCTTTCCACTCAAATGACCTCCAGCTCCAGCACCTCCGGTAAGAAAAGATGGCTTGTTCGCAACGGCCGGTCGTCCTGACCCAGAACCACCAGCTCCGCCAGTTGGCCCCTTTGTCGCGATTGCGGTCGGGAAGACGAATGAAGGAGAATCGTTACCGGCGAAGCCTATAATAGAGCATCAGTAGGCAACTCGAGACTATCTGGTAGCTCCAGGAGCGTGTACAGACCTAGCTTGGAGAAACCCGTGCCGCTGCGAGCTGAGGTTAGCTGTCGTCGTCAGTGCGGGGGCTGGGGATAAGTGAGACGTACTTGTCCATGACAACGGCGGGAGTTTGATTAGCCATGATGGGCGAGAGTGCGTAGCAAAGCGCACAGTTGAAATGGAGGATGAATAGAGAGAAATGCCGCGCGTGGAAGAATGCAATGTGCGGCGATGGGCGACGGCGGTGGTCGTTACGTCGGGTCCGGGTTGGGTGAGGATTACGTTACGTGCCTTGCGAAGCTCACAGCTTGGAGGTGAGTGAGGCTTGAACTGCGGCTGTGCTGCCCCGCCGTTGGACCAGGGTGGTCAGTGAATGAATGGCTGGAACTGTGGACCTTGCTGTTGCGATAACCGGGGTTGGAGGTTGGACATAATTATCAGCACATCTTGATCAACTAAGATCTACAGGTCAAACTTCACATAGTGAGCAATATCGCGACAATACTCATGATAGCCAGATCTTCATTTATACAGGTTTCTGCGTCAATGTTGTTTCGTCATATCTGGTGGTTGATATACCAACCTCTACCCGGAGAGCTGCATGGCCGAAGTCGGTGTGCTGTATTTATATGTCACCTACCATGCTATTTAGATCAGACGTCATTTCAGGAGTTAAATATGACTGCAACAAGAAAAAGAGGCTATGTACACTTCCGTAGGATATCACCATTACCAGTCTTCCCCAAGATGAGACTATACCGTTAATGTTATCCCGATGCTTCAGACATAGGCGTTTTGTCTTCGGATGTAATACAGGGCCTGTTCTACCTAACGTACTATAACATGTTCCCTGCATTTTCAGCGATTGCTGCTTCTCATCTCTCCGCGAACCACCAGTCAAGCAAGAATGACTGACTTCTATCAACCTGCTGTGCTCTTTCCTTTTGCATAAGAGTTACACTGCCTTTCAATCCTTGGTCTGCCTAAAACTGCGTTGTCATCATATTTTTCAACCTCCACTCCTAAATTCTTGAACCTCATCCAACATAGATCTGGGTATTTTAAAGCCCACTTCGCGTCCTTCTTTTACAGCTCTACGCGTGCATCATCAATATCATCATCCCAAGTACTCTTGTGCCGCCAAACACTCGTTACCCTATGACTTCCCTCGAGGATGTCAGACAGCAGCGACGATGAAACACTTTTCTTCTCAAAAACGACACAATTCGGAACTGACGGCACTTTTGATCGTGTGCTGAAGGCTGGACATCGAACGAAGGCGGTGCCTGCTATCTTTGTACATGCTGGAGCCGGTTTCCATAGCCACCAGAATGAACAAATTCATCTCCAGGCCTGTGTAGCGTGAGATAGCCACGACAGCCTTTTATTCTCCGACCATGTAGCTAATAGTGGCAGTGCCGCCGAGATGGGTATGAGATTTCTCAAAGCTGGTGCTACCGCAACCGAGGCCGTCGAAGCCGCTCTCCGAATCCTTGAGGACAAAGAAATCACCAACGCTGGCTACGGTTCTAACCTTTCAATCGATGGCATTGTCGAATGTGATGCTACTGTTGTTGATCATCTCGGCCGCAGCGGTGCCTGTGGTGCTGTTCCAAGTGAGTTGCTTTGCCATTAACGGACTGGTACTCTCACTAACAATACGCAGATATACGCAACCCAATATCTCTTGCCAAGCTCATTCTAGATAGAAGCAACAAGCCATTGAGCCTACGACGAGTTGCTCCAAACGCCCTCGTAGGGGAAGGCGCCAGGACCTTTGCAGAGGAGCATGGGTTGACAACATATGCAAATGAGTACATGGTCTCAAAGAATGCTAAGGATCGATTCTTGCGCTGGCAGGAAGATTTAAAGCGGGCTGACGCCAAAGTCCGGGATCTCACGGCTTCGCCTGAGGTCGAAGCTCTTATTGCATGCCCCCCGTGTCAGTACGATACCGCACCAGCAGTAAAACCAGAGCAGGCACTACTACCAAGGGATCAAAGAGCTGCTATTATTGCCGGCACTTGGAACGAAGGACAGCCTGATTCACCGTACGTTGGAACACCGAGTCAAGATACGACGCCTTTGCCAGATCAACCTACGTCTACCAGCTACTTTCGAACTATGGGCACTCCCACGCCTACATCCAGCCGCTCCCCCTCTGTTCGATCAGCCCATGAGAAGGCAGCACAGACGTATGCTGGGGTGGTTAGTGGTGCTCAAGATACATCGCCCTCCCCTTTCCGCACTAGGATGCTATCTCGAAAGACAAATCCTACGACTGATGATTTCACACCAGTCATGCTGGAAAATACACCAACTCAGCAGAGGCAACGCCTACACACTGCAAACAAGACCGACCACACACTACCGGAGACTCCTGCTGGGAACAAGGGTCACGGTTCGGATCACCAAAGCTCCGCAAGTCCTCGTGGGGTTAAGCGACCTCTCAGCCCAGATGACAAAGCACAGCCTCACTCACGAGCAGTAAAAGATCGTCTTCGTTTGGGGTCTGCGAATGAGGACGCTATCACGGATACTATTGGTGCCATTGCGATTGACGATCGGGGTCATATTGCAGCCGGGTCTTCCTCAGGCGGTATTGGGATGAAACACCGAGGCCGCCTAGGGCCCGCAGCTCTCGTAGGAGTTGGAACAGCCGTTGTTCCTTGTGATGAGGAAGATGAAGACCAAGTCGCTGTCGCTGCAGTCACGAGTGGTACTGGAGAGCACATGGCTACAACTATGGCCTCCCAACGGTGTGCCGAGAGGATTTACCATGGTACAAGGCGCGGCCGAGGGGGTGCAAACGTGCAGGATGACGACGAAGATGCCATCATGGAATCTTTCATTGCCGAAGACTTCATGAAGCATCCTGGTGTCAAAAACTGCCATTCAGCTGGTGCCATTGGTGTCATGGTTGTCAAGAAAACACAGACAGGATACTACTTCTACTTTGCTCACAATACAGACTCGTTCGCCCTCGCTTCAATGGGAGGATCGGAAAAACAGCCTAGCTGTACTATGTCCCGACTTTCTGATAGTGCTGACATCGCCAAAGGTGGACGCAAAGTTCGACTTAAGTAAGACATATCATTGTTTGAGTTTGGTATACAGAAATGGGGATCAAGGTATGCCTTAGGTTCCTGTTCGAGCTGTTAGATGGCCAAGGGCGATATCCATGTAAGCCATGACACCTAGAGGTGCGATGGTAGATTGGGAGACTTATAAGTATTAGACCAAAATGATACCCTTTAATTCCTAGACGTGTTAAGCCGTTCTTTTCATGCTGTATATTTTAATAGAAACAATATCCCTTTCGTGGCTACTCATTAAGTTGCTATGAAAATATGCGTTGACTGCAATATCATTGAACATCGACGCAATAGCTGATTTAGTGCTCCAAAGTGATGATATTCAATATTGTTTGGATCATTGAGGGTATCTCATACTTATTTATGCGCCTACGAAAATAAACCTGTCCCCTTATGGACGAGGCGTCCCTGTCGCACTCCCTGTTTCCTCTCGCGAGCCTCCGTTGACAATCTTCCGCTTCTTCTTCTTCTTACGAGGTACGACAGCGGGCTTAGCGCCATAATTACCTAACGATAGCTTCGTACCGCATGTAAAACACTCTGAGTTCTCTGGTGTCTCGCAAAATATGCTGAGACAGATCGAGCAGACAAAGCCGGTATCGACAACACGACCGTGGCAGAAGCAGGCGGCGCGAAAGTCGACTGTGTCATGCGTTGGAGCGATAAGCGCCTCGCGAGCTTCTGTGTCAGCAATGAGACCAAACATGAGGTAGTTCAGTAATCCCTCGGGATGTTTGGCAGCCAAGTATGTGCCGCCAGTGTTATAGCAGGCTTGTTGCAAGAAAGTTGGTTCACCAGTGAGTGCAAGGGTGTCAATGACGACCTGTGTGTGGGCAGCAGCAAAGACGGAGTTCATGGTAGGGATGTACTGCGAAGGTTCCGAGTCTGAGACAGATATAACGAGAATGCGGCCGCGGACGGTCGGAGGAGCGGTGTTGGCGGACCCCTTGTGACTGTCCTCGAGGTTGGCCGTGGGTGAACAAAGAGCCTGCACGGCTTTGTTGATATGACATAGAGCCAGTGTTAAAGCTCCAGATATTTGTGGTGTTTGAGAAGAAAGATCT
The DNA here is from genome assembly GCA_025948275.1 of Fusarium avenaceum. Lineage (NCBI taxonomy): Eukaryota > Fungi > Ascomycota > Sordariomycetes > Hypocreales > Nectriaceae > Fusarium > Fusarium avenaceum. Next base: position 908,487 of record CP109670.1, on the reverse strand, counting down.
GCTTCTTTTGTCTGATCCATGAGCTTTCGAAGTCCGGCTAACACAGCAGCTTCGATCTGCGCAAAGGAGGGAAATTTGTTGGCCGACGTCTGCGTTTGGGAGGCGTCACTCATAGCTACATCACCTGAAGCGTCGCGTGAGAGCTTGGGTGGTGTCGGGTATAGCCATTGTGCGCGATCGACGTGGGCGGCGATAAGGGCGACTTGGTTTGCGTTACTGAAAGCGAGATGTGCGTTGACAAAGACGAGGATGTTTGCGATGGCACGCGACAACGGTAAGACGTTGCTGATGGACGACCAGGCTCGTGGATTCGTGTCGAGGATGATGGAAAGGAGGGAGGGTGTATCTTCGTGGGAGCTGACCTCGTAGTGCTCCGAGACGTCGACGGCGTCCATAGTGTTGGTTGAGCAATCGGCTACGAGGCCTCAAAGATGGGCAAGTTGTGTTGAGTTGCAAGTATTGAACCTTGCAGATGGTGTTGCAAAGCCTTTGATGACAAGGTATAAGCTTTGAGTTATGGGATGAAAGTGCTGCTCTAAGCCAAAGGCTGCTATAAAAAAATGAATTAACCAACGCCAACTCCGATTTCTAGAAACAGAAATAATATGTCTTGAAAGAACTCAACCAAGGTTCAGCTCATCGACGCGGCTATCCATGAAAGGGAGAGAGGATGTGAATGTTTAGTTGGACGTCATCTGCAGGCATTGGTAGGTCGCATGAAATCTGAGCGCGGCTGTTGCCACCAATGAGCGCTGAGATCAAGCCCCCTGCCTCACAGCTGATATCTTAAACGCCAGACCACGTGACTGTTTGGTTGGATACAGCCCAACGGGGCTAGGGGATTACAGTATGGCAGTCACTAAAAATTAACGACCTAGGGACCTAACTGAGACCTAGCGGCTGTATGCAAATGTCTCAGTGGCTTAAGCCTACCTAAGCCCAGCGTCTTGTGGCAGGTTCATGTGGAGGTCGTGACGGGGCTTCATGCCTTGTGCGATTTACGATTTACATCACAGGTTCCAGTTTCGGCCTTAGACTTTGCCTGCCCCTCCAAAGGGAAACTGGGTTATTTCTTCATCTCTTCATCAGAGCTTACTTCAACTCCAACTCTTCATACTAAAATCAATATCTCCATGGCAGAGACCACAGAAGCCGCCGAGCAGGCGCCTCCAGCCCCGGCACAGTCGCTGGAGGACCAGACCCTTATCGTCTTTGCGCGTTTGATGGAGGGTGGGCAGGAAGATAACGAGACATGCCGCGATCTTGACGAACTGACCAAGCTGCTCAACGACGACTATGAAGCCTGTCAGAAGGACAAGTCTCATGAAACTATCTGCAACGTTATCGATGGCGATTGTGTTGACACTGTTCTGTGCTACCTTGATATGAGACAGCCTGAGATAGTCCGCGGCCACGCCACTCTATCAACATCCGCTTATCTCAAAGCCGCTGGTGATGACGGCTCAAAGAAATTGTCCACCTTTTTCTTTGACCGGGTCCGGAGAGGAACTTATGATGATTATATTGTCGCCTTTTGTGTTGCCGCTGCGACATTTCCCATCGTTCCCGATCTCACTGCAGAGCTGTTTCTCAACGAAGATTTCCTGCCCAGCCTTGGTACGCTTATGCGACGAAAGTGGAAGAGCCGAAAGGTCGAGACGGCATGTTTGGAGATGCTCAACGCTGCTTGTATGAACTCTCTATGTCGTGAGGCCATCAACAAGTACTGCATCGAGTGGCTTGAGGAGATTGTCGACCAAGATCTTAGTGAGATTGTTCGAAGCACCAACGCAGACCCAAACCTTCAGAGTGATGGAGGATCTATCTCCATGCGACGACACTCTGAGCAGGTCCAGTATCTCGCTGCCGTGATCTTGGCTAAGTTGAGGGTAAGACGAGACGCCCACGAGCCCCGCAATATGACTGACTGACACAGAATTCAAGGCAGTTCCCTCCAAGCCAGCACCTGGCGAGAAAAATCCAGAATCGAGCCTGCAGTCACAAGTATCGAGGAGCTCTCTGGTATGTTCACTAAGATGATTCTGCGAGATGAAGACCACGGTCGAAAGCACTCTATTGAAGGTCTGGCCTATGCTTCTCTCCAGCCCAAGGTCAAAGAGTCAGTTGTTAGCAACCCTGACTTGCTTCAGAAGCTGGTCAAGACACTCAGCGACGCCCAACCCAGATCCCCTACCACCTACGGAGCTTTAAGCATCTTTGTCAACCTGACAAAGTATCTGCCTAACCTAACAGACGAGGAGAAGAAGATGAACCAGCTCAAGGCATATGCCAATGCGGCTGGGAAGCTTGGAGGACCCGACCCCCTTAACGACGATGAACATGTCGCAAGACGATGCAAGCTGGTATTTGATGCTGGTATCACACCAGTTCTTGTTACCCACAGTAAGAATGGCTCGCCTGCGTCTCTAGCACTCGTCGTCTCCATCATCTTCTCCCTGTCTGTCACCAAGTCTCTGCGTGGCCAACTTTCTCAGCAAGGAGCTGTAAAGCTCCTTCTGGTATCATGGATGTCGCTACCTCAGACCGAAGCCCCCGCACGCCGTCTTGCTGCACAGGCTCTAGCCCGTATCCTCATCAGCACTAACCCTGCGCTGGTTTTTGGCGGCAATCGCTCCATCCCTATCAGTGCTGCTGTCAGACCGCTTGTGTCTATCATTCCTCCCGACCCAGCTGCTCAGACACGAGACCTCCTACCATCCTTTGAAGCGCTGATGGCGTTGACAAATCTTGCTTCTATGGACGACGAGGATTTGAGACGTAGCATCGTCGACACTGCATGGCCACAAATCGAGGAGCAGATGCTCGCTTCCAATACCCTTGTCTCCAAGGCTGCCGTTGAGCTTGTCTGCAATCTTGTGCAGGCACCGGAAGCTATCGCCCTCTACGCTGACGAGACCGCCAAGGCCCGAAACCGCCTTCACGTCCTTCTTGCGCTCGCAGATGCCCCTGATGTTGGAACTCGCAGTGCCGCTGGTGGTGCTTTAGCCTCACTCACCAATTTCGAAGGCGTTATCCGAGGCATTATCAACCGCGACCGCGGTGTCAAGGTTATTCTTGGACTGTGCATGGATGATGATGAGGACATCCGTCATCGCGGCGTGTTCGTGGTACTTAACCTAGTTACTGCCGAGGGTGAAGTAGGCGAGCTGGCTCGGGAAAAGGTCAAGAGCGAGGACGGCGTTGAAGCTTTGACAGAATGTGCCAAGAAGAGCCGAAGACCTGAAGTCATCGAGATGACAGTCCAGACTCTGAAGGCTCTGTTGGGCGATACATCATGAGTGAGAACGAGGAATGAAGAATGAAGAAACACGTATTATTTGCTGGTGACCGGGTGGCGCAGATTGGCATTTCTTTCCAGACAGGGGAATGAGGCAGCGGATTTCCACGTTCACAATGATTATGACTATGGCAATGAAATCTATCATGTTTTCCCCTCTTAACCAAACTAAACAAACGCCGTACACTTTTATGCCTTGGTGTCAACCCTGTTGAGAATCGCAACGCCCTCTACGTGACCTGTCTGGGGGAAGAAATCAAAACCCCGAAGGCTCTCAATCTCGTACCTCTCTCCTTCTCCTTCGCCGCGCACCAGGACGCCAACATCTCTAGCTTGTGTATGCACGTTACAGCTGACATACAGTACTCGTCGAGGCCCAAATTTACGTAGCTGGTTCAGGAAATCGGCATCGCAACCCTTGCGGGGCGGGTCGAGAACAACGACGGTCTCGTCGCGGTTGTATGTAACGCTCTTGAAGAGCTCACCAGCATCGGCGGCGATGAACTTGCAGCGATCCTCGCCCATACCATTCAGAGCGGCATTGCGGCTTGCATATGCGATCGAGTCAGTGGCAATGTCAATACCGATCGAGTGCTGGAAGAGCGAGGCGAGAGTGACAGTGAAGAGACCGGAGCCCGAGTAAGCGTCGATGAGGTACTTGATATCCATGCCCGTACCAGCGGGTGGGAGGATGTTGTCACGGACGAAACTGGTGAATGATGGAAGGATAGAGTTGTTGTTTTGGAAGAAAGAGCCTGCCGGGTTGGTGAAAGTGTAAGGACCGATGTATTCGGTTGTGGTGGCCTTGGAGTCGGTGATGCAGGACTTGATGTCGACCGTATCTTCGTTATCGACACGAACAGTGTAAGGAGGTGTCTCGCCGCTGGCTTCTTCGCTGTCTTTGGGCACACGCTTAGTGTCTTCGCGGAGCAGAATTGTAGCACCGCGTTGGTAGTTCGCAAACTCCTTTTGCATGCGCTCGCGCTCGCGGGTCATACCAAGACGCACAGCATTGGTTCCGATAGGGCAATCCTCAATGTCAAGAACCTTCCGGCGACCCTTTTGCATGAATCCAATATCAGGGCACTTCTCAAAGGGGATTCTGGGGTTCTTTCCCCTCTTGCTAGGGCGGAATCCAGGAGGTCCGTCGAAGTGAGGCGTCAGCTTGGTGCGGTAGCTGTACTGCAAGGGACTACCCATAGTGTCCTGAACAGCGGGGACGATGTTGGGGTCGAGGTTGGAGAAGTTCTTGAAAGCCTTTTCGACAATGCGCTTCTTGAGCTTGAGCTGCTCGGGGTACTCAAGCATCTGGAACTGGCAGCCGCCGCAGGAGGCGAAGTACTTGCAGCTGATGCGGGCGTCGTCGCGTAGAGGAGAGGGTTTTGTGATTGAGATGAAGTCGGCGAGTGTTTGGTTGCCACGAGGAAGATGACGGAAGACCTTGACTCTTGCGGTGTCACCAGGCACTGTGAAAGATACGACATAGACCTGGTTTGAGCCAGCTTTCATAGCAAGGCCCTCTCCTGTTGACGAGAGTTCCAAAACCTCAACATCTGTCTCAGTGCCCTCTTCAGGGAGAACTTCCGGTCCATACTCTGTTCCCTCGCCATACTCAATAGCCCGTTCCTTAAGTAGGGCTTCAATATCGTACTTGAGGACTTCCTCAGACGACCCCTCGGTGATGTTCTTTTCTCTCTTGGTCTTCTTTTGCTTCCATTGGCGATTGTTCTGCTGGTTTGGCCTCTTGTTGAGTTGCTGCGAGTTACCGTTTACTTGCGAGTTGCCATTTGGCACGGCCTCTGGCTGTGTGCTCGCCATAACTGTGAAGGGACGGAAATGAGATGGGCGCGGATGAATGAAGGTTGTTACCAAAGAGGGAAGCCTCAGACGTCTCATAAACAGATTATTCAGAGCAATCACTTGTTGAGTGATTAAAGTGAGTTTTTGAGGATACGTTTGTGAGTCTTTGGGTCTTTAATATTGGGAATGATTTCTTTTAAACATGTAGAATGAGACGAAGAAATGTTTCTTGCAGGTGCCCCACTTGGATTTCGGGGAGGGTGGGCCCTGCATGTCTGCTTTTTTAAGCAGTGTCTGATTGGCTGAGTGCCTATTATGTGCCAATTCCATCATGAGCATACTGGATATTAATGGGATTTGTATTTATAACCACGTCCTTTCTATTTTAATACCAATAAGAAAATATTCAGGTATAGAGTAGTACTCTAAAGTACATACTTCAAAGAGTTCAAAGGTCCCTACTCTTATAGAACCATTTACAGTAGTTACTATCGTTATCGTGATAATTGATTGGTTCCCCAATTGCCTAGAGCGGCAGGTGATCGCCTCACGAGCCAGTGGCCATGCATCTACCGGGGCTATTCCGACCATCGGCCTCTGGCGCCAATCGTCTTCTTATCACGTCAACAGTTCGCGTCTTTTTCTACTGTGAAAAGGGATAAAAACGGTCTTGTTTTGGGAAATATCTTCTCTCATCATCTCTACTTACTAATTTTACAGTTGGACAATTCCTGTTTGCAACAGACAAAGCATTCAGCTATCTCAGTGTAAACCACAAAAACGCCAACAAGGGACCTTTCTACACGGACGCATTAGCTAAGGTAGCTAGTCTTTGCGAAGGGCAACATGAAACTCCCGTTTTTGTTATTCGCATCTAGCACCCACTATGGTTTGTTATCAGCCAGCCCTATATTTGAGGAGTTCTTCTCTTCTGAGAGTGGCAGAAAAGGAGCCGTCGCATCAGAGGCTCAAGAGTGCAGCTACATTGGAAGAGATATACTAGCAAGAGGTGTACGTATCTCTCATCATTCTTTCAGAGTAAGCGCTTACCAGGTTCTCAGGGCAATGCTGTGGATGCCATGATTGGAACGACATTCTGTGTCGGTGTCATCGGCATGTATCACTCTGGTATTGGAGGCGGTGGCTTTATGCTCGTCCGTGACAAGGAGGGTAACTACGAAGCCATCGACTTCAGAGAATCAGCCCCTGCGGCAGCATATGAGGACATGTACCAGGGAAACGTCAATGGGAGCATCTACGGAGGGCTATCTGTAGGCGTGCCTGGGGAAGTCCGCGGCTTCGAGTATGCACACAAGAAATATGGCGTATGAACCACAATCACTTTACACTTGTCTCAAAATAACAAAGCCGCAGAGTCTCCCGTGGAAGACCGTCCTACAAGGAGCTATTAAGGTTGCTCATGATGGCTTCATAGGTTAGCTTTTTTTAAGCGTGTATAAGACGCATTCGCTGACAAATGATAGTCAACGCCGATATGGCAAGATTCGTGGAAAAGACGGTTAAAAATCATCATAACTTCTTTGTTGAAGATCCATCATGGGCAGAAGATTTCACCAAAAATGGTATGTCATGTCACCAAACCCCCATCTGCGAGGCCTACACTGACATAAAGAAGGACAACTCATTGCTGAGGGAGAAAAGATGACAAGGCGTCGATATGCACAGTGGGTAATTATTAGCCACCAGGAGTCAACGTGACTAACAAAGTCAGGACCCTTCAAGCCATTGCAGACCATGGCGCCGATGTGTTCTATACTGGTCCTTTTGGTAAGTCCCCCAAGTCCATCATTAAGCAAAGGCTAACAGAGCGCAGCGGAGAGCATGGTCAAGACCATCCAAGACTCAAACGGCACAATCACTCTAGATGACTACAAGAACTATGAAGCCATCTCTCGCGAGGTTCTTCAAACCGAGTACAAGGACTACAATGTTTACGGCATTAGCTCTCCAGCCGGAGGCGCCGTTTCACTCAACATTCTGAATACCATGAATGGTTACACTCATCAGGATGAAGACCGAAACACCACGCTTCACATCTATATCGAAGCCATGAAGTTTGCCTATGGCGCCCGTCTGCGCCTTGGCGATCCTGATTTTGTTGAAGGTGTGCCTGAGCTGGAACATGAGATGCTCAATCTCACAACTGCCGAGAAAATCCGCAACAAGATTGACCCTCGGAATACTCTGGATCTCAAAAAATACGATCCTAATGGTATTTACTCGTCTAATGGGCATGGTACTTCGCATATAGTCACTGCTGATGGCGATGGTATGGCGGTTTCGTTGACCACCACCGTCAACCTCATCTTTGGATCTTTCCTCATGGATAATCTCACTGGAGTAATTCTGTAAGTCTATCAACAAATCCACCCCACTCAAGAGTCCTTAGCTAACGTTCCCAGGAACAACGAGATGAACGACTTCTCCATCCCGGGTGTTCCCAACGAATTCGGCTTCGCCCCAGCAGAAGCAAACTTCATCCGCCCAAACAAGCGCCCCCTATCATCTTGCACACCCCTCATCGTTTCTGACAAGGATAATTCTCTCTTCGCCGTCATTGGCGCCGCGGGAGGATCGCGTATCATCTCGGCCACAACGCAGGTGGCCTGGCGTGTTCTTACCTCTCCATCTTGGTCCATCAAAGACGCCGTTCGCGAGCCTCGTGTGCATAACCAGCTCTTGCCCAATGTCTTGCTCGTGGAAAAGAAGTTCAGCCAGTATGATGTTCCATCGCTGAAAGAACGGGGTCATAATATCACTTGGGTCGACGAGGGGTTGAGCTCGGTGCAGGCGTTGACAATGGATTCAGACGGTGTTTTTGAGGTTGCCGCTGAGCCAAGGCAGAAGAACAGCGGAGGTGTAACACTTTAGAGCAGAGCATAGACGATAGAGGTTTGAATGTTTTATGGTTATCTTACCTGACTGGGCATTCAAATCCTTCCACAGATATGTAGTGTTTAGCACAGCACGATTATATGTACTCAGGCTTTGCGCTTGATATCAATCACTCTATTCTGTCTTCTTTTCCGCTAAATGTAATAGAAAATGGGGTATCCTTGAGATCTTCTATAGCAAGTTTACGTTTCTCGTCTCACTAGTGACACCAAACGTGCCACCTGAACCGTCCACTTCTTTGCAAACTCCTCCTCGGTGAACCTCTTGGCCGACTCGCGAGCTCGTAGTCGAACCGCCAAAGGATCCGGCAACGACAAGGCCTTCTCATAACCTTCGGCAAACTCTTCTTCTGTTGTCGCGTGGAAACCTTTGAGTGTATTAGCTAAATGCCCGTCTTGAGCCTCAACATGCGCCAACTTACCAGTAGGTTGGCCGTCGATTGGCACAACGATATCGAGTTTGGGACCCGCACTATCGTGAACGACAGAAATAAGTCCAGCAGCCTGATACTCAACGACGCCAATTCCAAAATGCTCATTCCACATGCCATTGACGCCCACCGATGCCCTCCTCAGCCAGTCCAGAACCTCCGACCAGGGAGCATCAATGTGAAACCTGACAAGGTCTTTGATGCCCAACTCATGAGCAAGAAGTCGCAACTGGTAGACACGCTTCGCATCAGAGTCATCACGCACACTGCCAATGAGAATCAGATTTGAACCCTTGGACGCCTCGCTCTTTGTCTGGACGAAGGTAGCAAAGGAACGCAATATGAGCTGATGATTTTTCTCAGGTCGGAACTGTGCAAGATAGATAATAGCCTTTTCTCGTCGCTTCTCGCTCTCTTCGGAGACTTCGACTTCTTGTTCCATTTCGCGCACGGCTGTGGGAGGGTACACAACTACAATCGGATCCGTCTTGCTCTTCTGCTTACGATATGAGTCCCATAAAGTCTTGATATGGCCTTGAGTCCAAGTCGAATTGGTCATGACGATATCAACCGATGATCCAACCCAGGAGTAGAGGATGGCAAAAAGCTTCCAGTAATTCTTCTTGGCGAAACCTTGAGCTCCGGCGCCCTTTCCAGCATGTGCGCCTTGGGTTCCTTCGAGAGACTCGAGCATGTCGGTAGAAATCGTGGGGTAATGCACATACGCCCCTGTTGGAACCTTGGGGAAGAGTAGCTTGCATAATCCGAGAGCAAATGCATAGCCCATCGTGTCGATAAAGATGTCAGGGACGACTAGCGAGAAAGCGTCCCAAGCCAGAATGAGAGAGCCAAGCGACTGGCCGATCAGTGTGAAGTGAGGCCATGTGGAGGGAAGGACCCAATCCCGCTTGGAGAGATAAAGAAATGTTATCGTAGGAGCGTGGAGCTCAATGTTGAATCTGGTCTATCATGGTGTAAGCATTTCATGGCCTCAAATCTGACCCTACAGCCCAATATACCTTGACTCGAGATAGGATAGCGTCCTTGGTCACATCGTGATCGCCTGTGTACACAATGCATTTGGCTTTCGGCCAGCGATCTTGCGTGGCACGGATAGCAGCCCAGAGGACTCGCTCTCCACCGCCTCCAGCATTGCTTTTTGGCATATTAGCCAAGTCCCATGATAACTCCCACCATAACGTACCAGAACGGATGGAAGAACCCAACAATGCCAGCCCAGTCCTTTTGAGAATTCAGAGTGTTTTGGAGATTATCGTCCACGTCGAACACGAGTTTGGTCTCCGCGCTGCCTCGAGGATCTTGGGCCCGGGCAACCCTATCCTCCTCTGTCATGAGATCTATAAGATGGGCACGGCGTCCCTCTGTTCGTTTTCGAAGTGACCATCCTAAAAACTGTCGGAGTAGTTTGCCTAGTAAGGGCAAAGCGATCAGAATGGCCAGCGGCACAAACGCCGCCAAGGACGGCATCGTGGGAGGTGTGGTTCCTGATCAGGGGACGGAAGAGGCGGGATGTCTACGGGACGACGAATAGATGCTATCGTGTCTACGGATACCGCGTAGCGATTGCCAGTAAATATATGACCTCGAGTGCGAGGCTGGCTACTTTTTGTAGCAGAAGGTTATCAAAAACGAATGGTAGAACGAATGAATGTTAGTGTAAGGTGACGTCTGGCCAGGGCAGTTGTCAAAAAGTTGGTGGGGGATAGGATAGGCATCAACCACAGATAAAGCTAAGCTTTCGCTCAAACATGGAAAGCAGCAAGCTCTATCCGTACCACGTACCTAATAAGCTGTCCCTTCCGCAAGATCCACTGCAGCTGCGCAAGCTACAGGGGTTCAGAGACTTCCATTAATGATCCATCCTCCTGACCCTGGTCACTAGACCCTTAATTCGGTAGCCTACCGGTGCCTTCGGAGAATCGATATTTAACGTGAAATAGGTACCAGGTACGGAGCACAGCATACAAAGAGATAAGAGCGTTCTGGATCGCCATTACCTGATCATCTAATTGATCATCTGGTTTTATTATTTCAATGTTTTGGTTGTCAAGTAAGCTTGTACTGCCCTCGGCTTATCAAGACATTGTTGCTCCATCATATGGCCATGTCTTCATGGCGAAAGCAAACTTTAAACTCAAGATGTGTGTTGTCCTTTTAGGTCAAAAAGATATTAAACGTCCTAGCCTTACTTCGTATACATAAACAATTCAAATTACGGCCCTAGTTATTTTAGCAAGTCGATAAAGATGCTACTCTTATGCGATCCAGATTGGTAGGTAGAAAGTCATGAATCTGGATTATAGTATCAAAGAACCACTCGTCGCTCAAATCTACGTAGGATCCTAAGAATAAGAGAGGCAACAAGTTACAGGAATTCTAATATTATATTTGTTCATTCTGTTTGACTGCGGTCTTGATTTGATTCCTATCATGACTATCCATAGCCCATAGCCAGGTATTGTATGGTTGGATGGCAAGCTCTGATTGGTTGTGTATTAAGAAAAATAGCCCCAGTCCAACTTCATCTCATTGACTTTCAAGAACCTCACTCACTCCACATCCAAAAGTTCAATTACACACGCCATCGCAAAGACATGGGTCAAGATGTCTCTCCTCAGACGAACTGCATACTCTTTATCGCCTCACACTAGACCATTTCTCCCAGCCGCCAATGCCACACGCCGCGCAAATGTCATTTCAAATCCAGCCATCTCAAATTCAACAATACAGTCGCCATGGGCTGGCCGCAGGAACTTCTCTGTCGCTTCAGCACTCGGTGAAACAGTCACCATGACCGCCGATAGCCTCAGCTGGGTCCATAGTGTAGGCATGCCGTGGTATGTGGCCATCCCACTGCTTGCCATAGGCGTCAACGCAACCATTCGATTTCCTCTCCAGCTCTACAGTGCTCGTTTGAAAGAGGCTCAAACACCGCTGAATCCTCTTGTTGTGGCATGGTCACGGCGTCATGCTACTGATCGGAGCCTGAACGACCTTAGCCTGCCGGAGCGAATAAGAAAACTCCGTCTAGCAGGCGCCGTTGAGAAGTCAAGACGGAGGATCTACAAAACCTGGGGGGTTCAGCGTTGGAAAAGATTGGCACCCCTAGTCGGAATTGTTCCTTTTGTTACCATCTCCGAGGCTATACGGCGTAAATGTGGTGCACCTCTGGGTTGGATCAGCCACCAAATCGGTCTAGGCAATACGGATCCAGCAACTGCTGGCATTGGAGCTGCGAGCGGCATGTTCGACGAGTCTTTGACCAACGGAGGCTTGTTATGGTTCACTGACTTGGCTTCGGCGGATCCTTATTACGGCCTGCCCATCGCCTGCTCGGGCATTTTGATATGGAGTATTTGGGGCAGGATGCCTAAAGAGCAGCTTCAAGCATTGCTGAAAATCCAACCTGACGAGAACAGTCAGATCGTCATGACCAGGCTACAACAGCTCTTCGGCAGAGCAATGCTTATGATGCCCATATTGCCGCTTCTTTTTGCTGATCTACCAAGCGCCATCTTTCTCTACTGGGGTACATCGTTCGCCCTCACTCGCGTCAACGAGACGTTCCTGAAACGTTTTGTTCAATCGAAACCCGGGAGCCTGATCGCACCCAAGCCTCAGAAAGAATTCCCGTTCGTGATTACGAAACAAGTCACAAAATTGAAGGAAGCCTGACAAAAAAGCAAATTCGATTAATCTTTCATCTGTAACTATCACTGTGTACTCTTAGAGACAATGTATACCTAGAAAACTCCGATAGACGCCTTAAAGCAAGAGGGGCCACCCATAATCATCACGCTGCGCTCTAGTCAATCTAGTCAAGGACAACGGCCAGGATGACAATTGTCAGAATAACGGCAAGGATCAGCAGCAGGCAACAGCTCTTGTTTCGGGCTGCCTTCTGATACCGCGCGGCCTGTCGATTCTCGACATCAGCTTGCCGGGTGTCGTCGCGGACATTCTCCACGTTGTCTGCAATCGTTCCTAGCTGTTCTCCCTGCTCGTTGACGATTTGCGCAACTTGTCGGAAAAGGACGTTCAGATCGCCAACACCTTGCTCAATGTTGCGAATCTCCTCCTCGCGCTCGATAATGAGCGCTTCTTGAAAGTCGACCTCGTCCTGGGGTGCGAGTTGAATGGGTTGCTCCTGTTGTTGCAGTTGCTCCAACTGGGTATCGGGTTGGGCGCCCTCGGCGGAATCACCCTCCTGTGCCGCACGGGCGGCGGTAACGGATGCGCGCTCTTTTTCGAGGGCTCGTCGCTGAAGACCTTGGAATTCTTGGAGGGCAGCTTGGAAGTCGCTCGAGACCTTTGTTTGTTCGTACTTTTGTTGTTTCTGGATGTATTTAGTATGCGACAGTTGGATCGGGATGTATAAGACATACGGTCAATTCCTCCCACGTCTGAAGCTTCTTCACGCCCTCGGCAATCTCCTTGCACATGTCCCTCGTCTTGTCCATGCTGTTATGAACCCGCTCCCGCAGGCGCGGGGTGTCCTTTCGTGTTCCCAATACGTTGACATCGTTGGCAAGTTTTCTGTTGCTGCTGAGAAGCGTCTGAAGCTTGCTCTTGAGATCGTATTGTAGTTCTTGGAAGGCTGGGTCATCGCTGTAACCTCCGCGGCGACCGGATTCGAGGTTTGAGAGCTGATCGTACGACATGGCAGCGATTTTTGAAGTTGCCAATTGGAAATCGGATGAGCGAGATTATCAATAAAACAGATAGCTAGGTAGTTTGGTTGAGACAAAACACGAATTCGGATGCGCAAGCAAGCGTCAAGTCAAAGTCACCTGGCTGCCTTATTAGAGGGTGGCTGAAGGTATCAAGTTAAAGCACCCTGCAAACATACGTAATCGGGCATGAGAGTCGATCTAGCCAACCAGAGCGGGGCTGGACTTTGGCTATCAACACGTGACTGATATCACGGAGCTTGGACCTTGCGCCGTTAGCGTCAATGAATTGGTTGCTGGTTGGAGATTTTTATTTACTTGGATTAAGCTTAGAGGTTCCATTGCTAGGTACCTGACTTTCACCTCCCGTCGACACAATCGCAAAACTACCTCCCAGGCTCTTCTTCATCCCGGGGATGCGCTGCGAAGATGGCGGCCACGACAGTTAGAAGAGCGCCTTATAAGGATTTTCTACAGCCAGCGCTACACAGACGATTCACCTCGACAGCCACTGTTTTGCTTATACTGTCCTATCTACAAGCTATCGTCTTGGACAGTTGGAAATCTTGTTAGTTCAACATCTTTGAACTTCCATCTGCGCCTCACTAACTGAAGCTACTTTAGACTTTTGGGCTTGGTTCCCTATCGGTCCTGCCGGCGTACGAACCGCCTTCATCTTCACCTGTGGCCTTGCGATCGTCGTTCTGCGAATAGCCAACTACCACGTTGGTCTACGAACTACTGGCTCCGGCTTCCAAACCTTCCGCAGCACCATTACTCGACTTCAGACATACGAGACCTTCTTTTGGTACGGCTTCTCGAGCTTGCTCTTCAGCCATGTTTTCCTTTGGGTGATGCCTACGAAGGCCAACCTATCTTGGGTCACTTACTTCAGCGGAGACCGAGCCAGGCTGAATGAAAGGCCCCTTTTCTTGCTCGCTTATATGGTCTCTTGTGCTATCACGCAAACTTTCAATCACTACCGAAAGGATACCGATCGTCTGGTCTTGGGTCTGTCAAAGGGCAAGAACGACAAACAACCCGACGCGTTGAAGCTGGTCTACTTTGCGATCCCGCACACTTTTAGTGACTCTGTCGCGGGCGCCGCTAGTGCGCTGCCTGTCGCGTTGATTCTATATTACGCCATTCTGCGATCATTTATTTGGGGATGGGCGCTCATGTTCTTGCGCATTTTCTACAACTTGCCAAAAACCAATATGCTCCCGCCTAGTTGGCCGAGTGATCTTTGGCTTCTGTTCCGTTGTGTTGAGGCTGGAACTTTTGTTCACCTGATTTGGAACATTGGTAACTTGGCTTTCTCGACTTTCATGGTCAAAGAGCCCCTGAAGAACGGCAAGCCTCTTACCTCTGAATCTAAGGACCCGAATGGCAGTCTTTTGAATGGTCTCAAAAGCAAGAAGCTCTCTATCAAGGTGAGTTTTAATCCGCACGGGTACTACTTGTGTTGTTGTTCTAATCGTATCTAGGCATTTGCCATGTGGGAGCTCGCATATATCGCACAAGGCTTTGACACTCGTCGACAAGCTATCTTTGAAGACATTGATCGCAAGGATGGACCAATGTGGTCCCAGGTATATGCTATCTGTATGGACGTGGTCAAATCTATTGAGACACGAGTGGATACATACGGCAAGGCTCCTGAGGCGCCTCCTGCTGCCCCCGCCGCGGAACCCAAACAACGAGTGTCTGCCCCCCTCAGAGATGACCCCATCTTCAACAGCCGAGTAGCTCCCCGGACGATGCGAAGCGAGGTCGAGAAGCGATTAAGTCAGGTTGCGCGATCTCCCGGCGAGTCTCCTGCCTCGAAGCTAAGCCCGATCGCGAAGAAGACCTGGAAGGAAGCCAAGGACCGGGTTTTGACGAAGGAACAGCAAGAACTCGTCGCTCCCGATCACCTCAAGGGTCAGTTCGAGCATTGGACGCTCCAAATGATGGAAGTGGACGCTGTTGCTGCTCTGTTTCAACAAGACTTCCGAACCCAGTTTGCCGCTGCGGTGCTGGGTACCCCATATGCTGAGCCTACACTTTGCATCAATGCTATCCACGTGCTTCACCATCTCTCGGTGCATAGTCTGGCGGAAGATCAGTTCGGTAATGTGCACAGAGATGTGCCAAGCATCATCCGAACTTTCACAATGGTCATTAAGAAGTTGGAGGCATTCCGTCTCGAGTTCCCCTTGCACTGGACCGACGTCTCAGGCAAGAGGGTGAGCCCCGAGGTGGAAAAGGTCATAGATGCCTTGAAAGTAGCCCTGAAACAGGTACTTGCCAAGTTTGAGCCTTATAGCAGCGATCTTAGATTGACACTTAGTGATATGCGCTTAGCCAAGGAGGCTTGCGCAGACACGAAGAAAGCCGAAATGGCAGAGGTTGCACGATAGAAATTGGGAAAAAGAAGGTTGTATAAAAAAAGATTATTGGGGATAGGATATTAATGTATTATGATACCATTGTAATAATTTGCAATTGAGGAAACTGATTATTATTTAGCCATATAAGAGGATGGTTCGCATACTCGAGAGAGGTGAAGTGTAATTAAAGTGACCAGAGATTGTGGGGCCGTCACTGTAACGTTTTGACGTTTTGAAGCACCGTGTCCGCTTACAATACACACAGTAGTCTAATCAAAGATCCAGCAAAGCCAGCCTCTTTCTGTTCAAGTTAAGGTTGATTACATCAATCACTCGATCAATCGTCCGCCTTTTGGACATGCCATTCACATCCACCCAACCCCCTCAACAACTACAGTGACACCACTTCACTCACTGTAGTGCCATTCTTTCACTCATTCAACTATTTTCTACTTAGTCATGTTCATTTCTTCATCCCTTTCTTATACTCACTATTCCGGTCATAGCGGCCTTTGATTGCACCGCGGCGCATCGCATTTCGACTGCGGCTTTCTTATGCTCATGGACTAGTATAATGGCGTCTCCCGTGTCTCGTCGACGACTCGTCGCCTCCATCGTCTACCGAACACTCTACCTTCTTCTTTACGTCTGTCTTCTCGGACTGCTGATAGCTACTCCCGCCGACGCCATACATCGCTCGTTCCAAAATAAACAGCAATACAACATCTGGATCATCACCGCCGCCTACGTCCTCGCTATCGTTGTCGTGACCTTCGTCTTCGTCACCCGTCTTTGGCTCAATAAGACCGACCTTGATTCAATCCCGAAAGGATGGGTCCCTGTTGAAAAGGGTGATCTTCGCTCAGCTGTGTACAAGGTTATTGGACTAGGTCTTGGTCGCAGCGCATCTATCGCATACGAAGCACGCCCCAGGCTTCGAACAGACGACGCGACGCCGGATGACGAAACTGTCGAAACAAAAGTCAGATTGGGGTTCGACGGCCCCGGAGGTCCAGCAGAGGAATTGGTGGTGGTAATACCTAGTCGAAAACCAGTCTGGGGTGACATCGAACACTATGGCTGGTCGTCACCAAATGCTCCGGATTTGCCGAATCTCGAATACACCACCGTCTTCTCCGAGCTACCTAATCTAATCGAGGGCAAAGCTTTAACACTTGCGCCTCCTGATCCGACCTCTGAGACGAATCCTCCCTTACTCGACGCCGAAGCAGTTGCCCTTCTTCAGCGGACGGCCAATATGAGCCTACGCGACTACGTAGTCCATCTCGCCGATTTAGGGGTTATAGAGATGGACGCAACCACCCTCAAATTTCTTTCCCACTACGAATACGCCCGCTTCTCTAATCGACCCATCTCCAATGCTCAGTTCAAGGAGCTTATGCATCTTTTCGCTCAGATCCTTCGCACCATGGAGCCCCTGGACCCTGATGTTCTTGACGCTGATCAAGACGATGCATCCTCACCCTCCACCAACGGCGATGATGATGCAAGATCGGGTATTAGCACTGCTCGCAGTAACTTGATGCCTTTCGATACTGGCAGCATTAACAGCTCCACTCGGCGAGTGCGACATCAACCCTCGACAAATACCTGGAACGTCTATCAAACTGCCCCTAATAGCATAAGGAGTGGTATATCTAGGCAAAGACCTATGTCACAGATGTCTAGCAACAATAGCTTTGCTAGTGGAATCCGGCGTCATTATCCAATGAGGCAGCCTTCGTCCTTGAGTCTTCGATCAAAATCATCAGGCAGCTCAGGCAGTTCGGGATCTGTCATTCGGCTGGCCACACGGCACGACTCTACAGACTTACCATACGTGCTCACTTTAAGAGACACGTCGGGTAGTTATTAATGCCCCGTTCCAAAGAACAACACAATAACGCAGCGTAGCTGCTTCATGTTTACGACTTCACGACTTAAAATACTGCAGCAGAATGCGGATAGATATTGTCTGGTTTCCTTAATCCTAATTAATTCATGTATATATTTTAAAGAACAATCGAATTAAATATTCCCACCCTAAATCAAACAATTCCTCATGTTTATAGCCTTTCAGCTGAGAATCATTCACATTGCATCATCTTACGGTGCTGCTCAAGATATTGCAGGCATGCACCTTGTCATGGCCGATAAGATAAGCACCCGCCCTCTGTCGCATGTGAAATTCTTCAGCGAAAGTCTATCCACCAAACCTAAACATCACCATTTTATATCAAGACTACAAAGCTTCCTCCATTGACTCTCAATTATCGCGTTCTCAGGAAGCGGAATGTTTTGATTCCAATCTTTTGTTTTGACGTGCACATAAACATCGCCACGGTATCGCGAAACAAGTCTCAATGGCTCCTGAACCCCCTCCTCCTCTACCCGTCGCCGCCAACCATGCGGCCCTATCAAACAAACTCTCTCTCCTAATCGCCTCGCGATCCTCCGTTCTAAAGAACATGAGCCTCAGCCGCCCCACGACCACCAAGCGCCGGATCATCCCCGACGACAACGACGATGACCTCACGCGCGGCACAGCACGCCCAAACGATGGAGTTGGCTATGTCCCCGAGGAGAAAGATAAACAGCAATTCGCCAATGCCAAAGTGGAGAGAATGCTGCGGGTAGAATGGCCAAGGGAGGTACCGGCAAGGCAAAAAAGAAGGTGGATGAGAGCGAGAGTGAGGAAGACGCCGGCAGGAGTGCGCTAGGCAAAAGGAAAAGGCCGCGAAAGGAAAAGGAGGTTGACCAAGAGCCCGCGCCAGAACCCGAACCCGAATCTGAGGTCCAGCATGTGCCTGCAGAGCCAGCTGAAGATGGGGAAAAGAATGAAACTGGAGGTGAAGCCGTGAAAGATATCATCATGGAGGACGGTGTCACTAAGGGAGAGGACACTGATAAAGGAAATGAAGCGATAGACAAGAAGCGCAAAAGAAAGAACAAGAAAAAGAAGAAGCAGCAGACCAATAATGGGGAGACAGTGGCATGAGAACATATAGACAATTTATACCAAGATACCCAAGGCAGTTGCTAGTCAGGTAAGCCAACAACATTCTTCAAGATATAATCAAGGTGTATTGAAAAGAGACGGAATTACTATTGGAAAAGTATTTTATTTCAACCAAGCGCTTGTCCAAGGTGACATATCGATGTTTGCCATTATCAAAACACCTTGTCCCACGGATCGAAATAGCTTCCAGGTAATATACCCCATACCAACTATGCAACTCCTCTCAAAAGACGATATCCATCTCTCGAGTCTACCGGAATGAACGTATACTCTGTCGTTAAGGACGAATATATCTCATATGGTTAAACAAAATGCCTGCCAGGGTATCCTGCAATGCTTCGCTCTGGAAATGAAGAAAGCCTCCGCGGCGATCTTCTTGCCTACCCAAATCCTGTACTCCGAGGTAGGCTCTTCTCGCCATGAAATCCAAATACATATATGGCGTAATACAATGCCGTAGGGGAAAGAATACCCATGTACAAAATCCGTGTATGTATATGTACAGGTACGTTGTCTGTAAAAACAGCTGTCCTGTCCAATTAGAATAAAGGGAATCTTCCGGTTAGACCGGTCTAATTATGTCGTAGCTTTTTGTCAATGGAGAGACATTTATTGCATTCGCTTTCGTTTCCTGTCATCGTCTCCTCGAGGATCTTCGTCTTCGTCTGACCTCTCGGCGGTATCACTGGGGTTGAGAATATGCGCCATACTTCCCCGTCGGGATATGGGGGCTGAGTGGTCTTTCAAAGCAAGATTCTTATTCTCGCGACCAGCGGAACCCCATGACCAGCCTCCAAATGTGTCCGAACCACCAATGCCGTTTACAAAGGGTGGAGGAGGGGTCGTTGGGCGTGACTGAGGATGTGTTTGAGACGCTGTCTGTAGCGAGTATGTTGACAAAGAATCCCGAATACGCTGCTCATCGGGGGCTGCACGGCTAGGCGAGGGTGGCCAAGCACCGGAAGGCGCGCCGGAGCTGAAAGGAGAGGGTGTGGGTTGCCAGCCGTGAGCACGAATATCAGCGGCAGTGTGACGACGTGCTAGACTGCCAGGGCCAGGAACGGTTTCGACATTGGACAGAGGGTGAGGAGCAGGCGGTGGAGGCGGTGGGCCTGCGCGCAACGGGGACGACTGAGTAGGGCTGCTACCACTGATCGATCCATATGGTCTCCTAGTGCTATTTGACAGATTCGAAGGAACCGGTGGCTTGTAGAAGTTCTGGCCGCGTGCTGGAGGAACGCCCAGAGTAGGAGCTCGTCTCTGGTCGTCCTGAGCGAGTTGTCTGGGTGACACTGGGGCATTCTCGACACCGGCGAAGTACTGCTGTCGGCCAGTATAAGGGGGTTCCTGTGGTGGCTCGTCGATCGTTCGAAGCACATCAGCTTGCCTTTGGAGCTCACCCTGTAACGCAATTACTGACGTTGATGTTAGCTATTGCCGACACTTTTATGCAACGATAATACACACCATCACGGGAGATGGGGCTCTCGGCAGGAACAAGAGAAAGCATAGTCCTGGAGAGCTCCTGGTTGAATTGGAGAAGTCTGTTCACGGTATCCATAGCAGCCTGGTTCTTAACATGCATATAGTGAGCTGCCTCTTCACTCCTCTGCAAGCGATTGCTCAAATCAAAGAGGGTGTGCTCGATATTAAGAAGTCTGGCATCGGCGCTTTCTGGCGGAGGAGGCACAAGCTCGGCCGGAGTGCCTGGTTGAGATGTAACAGGCTTTGTGTAATTACTCTCACGATGCACGAGGGCATGTCTGCTGGCTCTTCGCTTGATCTCGCGCAGACCTACAAGGTCGCCACGCTTGAAGTTGCCATTGCCGTGCTTGAACTCCCAGAGCGTCGTATCAGGATTCCCTGTGTGAAATACATCGCGTTCTATCCAGAGGTTAGTATATGCGACTCCAAACAGTCTCTTTGACGATTTTGGTACCTACCTTTATGAAAGCCGTACATATTCAACTGCCTCACAAATGATGAGATGTTGGTATGTTTGAAATATTGACTGAAGGACATTAGTAAAATGCTAGTCGACCAGAATTTTCATTGCTTTAGACGCACGATAAGACTTTAGAGAAGTCGGCTGAAGGCGACATTACGAAGCTCTCAGCACTCGCCGACCACGAGATCAGGTGTTGAATATTGGGGTCCTCCAGCATGCTAGCGCATTGTTAGCAAGGTTTTCGCGCGGAGACTTGATAGCGCAATCCCACTTATAGAGCTTGTGAATGAAGGCTGTCTGCACGATTTTGGGCTGGTGTATAGCAGCGGCAGCCGGAGGAGGTGCTGGCATGCTGTTTGAGTTATTGACATGATTGTTCGAACCGTGTGAATCGGGGGCGGGGGAGTTCTTGGGTCGGTCGTTGGATTTGCCATTGGTTTCGGAGTCGGAGTTGTGGTTGCCATTCGAAGATGGAGCAGGTGAAGTTATCTCCATCGGGTCGCCGTTACTTGGAGGAGACATCTTGATCGTTGGAGTAGGTATAGGAATAATGCGAGCGCCCATTGACTCGCTATGGGGGATGGAGGTCGAATGCGGGAACGTCTCAGTCCTGACGGCCATATGAGCTGTAGCCATGATGGTTAGTCGACAAGAAGGGTCATGTACAAATGGACAGAGCCAGGATTAGGGTCGCCAAATGCTTGCTGCGTGAAGAAACAGAAGATGCAAGGAGAAGCGAGCGGCAGGCGAAAGCGGAAGGAAACGGGGGAGGTTAAAGGATGGAGTACATAGATGTATGTAAGGTAGGAGGGTGAGCCCAAGGCCGATGGGGGTGTGAGGAGGGAGTGGGTGTGTAGCGGTTAAACTTTGAGACGACGACACAGGAGTGAGAGCAATGGAACTGGGACTGGGGCTGGAAAGGGAAGGGGAGGGAAGAGCTCAGAGATGGAGACGGTATCGCGGATGCGAGACTGTGGATCACAAGCCGAGAGACACCGGGAAAGAAAGTAAGGTAAAGTGGCAGCGGAGTCGGTATCGGGGGCCGGTCGACAAAAGATAAGATGGAGGGAAGCATTTACTACACAGCACAGTAGATATCAATGCCATGCAATACGATGCCATGCCATGCGATACGTTGCGACGCGATACATGGCGATCCACGGGCGCCTACCGTGCTGTTCTGGGCTGGACTGCGTTGCGTTGCGCAAAATAGAGGATGAAAACCTCAGCATGGCTTACCTCATTCTCTGTCTGGGTGTAAAACCGAGATGATGGGGAGATGTCTCGCAACGCAGTTGAGACGGTTCAAGCACTTCCTAGTAATGGTGAGCGGACTGCGCAATGTCGCTTCGCTTTCGCTTGGAGAAGAGAAAGGTGACAAGGAGAGGAGAGACGAACGACAGACAAGAGCAGTGATTTGCAGCTGAGCTGGTCCCGCCAGTGGAGGTTGCTAGGTAGTTGTTAGCTACAGTATGCACTTGTCGACTGGGCGGACCAAAAGCCAAGAGCCAAGAGCCAAGAACACACAAGCTCCTAAAGCCAAAGCCAAAGCCAAAGCCAAAGCCAAAACCAAAACCAAGCAGGGAAGGCGGTTTATGCGACACCCAAACCGGATAGTTCGCTGTTGATCAGCCTCGCATAGGGGCCTTTTCAGGGCTCTCGGCCTTCTAGAAGGCGGGGGGGTTAGAGGCGAGATTGACGTTGACTTTATCTCAGCACCTCGGCCAGCTGATAGGCTGGGGTTGTTCGGGCAAAGGGCACAATCAGCGCAAGGACGTGTGCTGTAACGATAGACGAAACCGAGTAGATCGTAAACAGCATGCGCCACGGTTGAATGCTCGGTGATGCCGCAAAGATCGAATGCTTAGTCGTAGTGCTTGCTTGCTTAGGACTTCTTGACTAGGTTTAATCCTGGAGTCGAGGGAGTCCAAGCGACGGACAAATCGCTAAGGCTATGACACCTATCGAGGAACAGGCGGGGAGAGCTCACAAGGCCGAAAAAAAAGATAGGCGAGTGGCGGCCGAACGAGCGAGAGAAAAAGGCTGAGCGCCAGAAAACAACTGCTGGACAGTGTGAAAGAGATGACGGGAATGTACAGCGACAGTGTGAAAGGCTTCGCGAGAGGCTAAGAGAACGGAGAAAATTCAGCCATGCCACGCAAGGTGCCAACGACAGAGATTCCAGTGCCAGGCAGGGAGAAAAAGGAAGACAAGAAGAAAAAAGGTCTGACCGCGTGCTGACCAGAACTGTTTTCTTTTTCTGGAACTGCAAGAGAACCGATGCGATCACAACCTAGCTATCAGATGGATCCAGGAGCCAGGGTTGGAAATTTGGAGGCACGACGGATGACTAGAGCCTAGTTAGCATGGACTGCATGGAGATAAAATGGAGATGGGGGATAGGATGGGATGGGGATAGCGCCCATGGTTATGGTGCATGGCTATCCACGGAGGAGATGGGCATGGGGGGACGGGGACCAAAGCCTCTCCTTGGGACTCTGGTCGAGATCCAATCGAAACCACGACATCGTTTCCAACAGAAGCCCACACACACCCACTCCAGCCTCTAGCACCCGCATTCTTTGTTCACTGTGAGACCCTTTCCACCGCCTTAGACTCACTCCCGACATCATCCCACACCCAGGAACGGATATTTTATTATGCAGATTGATTACCATTGCTATGATCAACCATTGTCTGAGAGCTATGGTCATCGGCTGCAACAACGACTGACTGGTGGACAGTTTGCCAGGCTGACAGGCTCTGGCTCGTGCCAAAAGCATTAATCCATGATTCTAGATCAATGCCTTAACATGTGTGGTATGATCCATCATGGTTCCATCATTGGAATGGAGTTCCAACGCCCAGGCCGTAGGGACTCTCATCCGTCGTCTCGGTGTTACACCCAAGACTTTGGCATGTCTAGTCGCAGTAATGGAACAATGGAAGCTGGTGATAGCGCCCGCCAAGATTAGCACCATCACTGTGCAGTCCCTGAAATCTAGTGGCGGCTTCAGATACAGATCTGTGATCAAGAAACTGTAACGAAATCACTCCAAGGTGCACCGGAGTTGGAAAGGAAAGGCTTACACGAAGAAGAGCCCGGGGCATTTAGCATCCTCTCCTTGGCGCCATGCCGCATGCTCTCAGACATAACTCCGTACATGGTGTGGTCGGTTTGCGTCTAGACACGCCGGGGAGGCAAACTGCAAATGCGTGGCGTCCAGCCTCGATAACCCGAAGAGGGTGTCTCGAGAGACATGGACGACAAGAGAAAGAAGGACAGAGAAACTCCAGATGTGTTCTTCAGCGGTCAACAATGTCCTAGACCATTTTCGTTCCTTGCTGGGGCGCAGTGTGTGTGGAATTGTTGAAGAAAACTGAAGAGGTGGATAAGGTAGGGACAACGGATAGTTCCCATCACAAGCTAGAAAGGTTTTCTTTTTCTGTGCCTGGATACCAAGAATCTGGCGAAACACTATGAGAAAAAGCCTCAACGTTGCTGCATATACCGGGTTTTTGGGGCCGATCAACAGTCCGGGAACGAAAGTGTTGCGAAATCGGAAGGGTACTACTTCATGATGGTTGTCACGGAAAGCATGAGCTCCAGTATTGCCCAGCCACGAACCAACGTCAGTATTTGATATAATAATCATATATGATGTACGTACAACGTTTCCGTACTATTGTGTACAATACGGAGTACCTGTGTCGCATATCATCAACTTTGAGCACTCGTTGAAGGCCGCAATTACGGAGTGCAAGGTCTCATGTCGCATGTCGAGTGAATATCTTGCTCGGACCCTCTGCTAGCCCGCGACCACACATGCCCTGGCTCCGCCTGTAATACCACCGGGAGGGTAAGGTTACAGCACTTGATATTAGGTATAATTAGGTGCTCTCCAGGATCGTAGATAGGTAGTGGAATATGCAGTGAATCTTCGAAGACCAGATGGCGGACAGACCCTATCATCGTGTAGTGGTCAGTGTGCGGATCTAAATCAACCATGACGGGCCGGACAACCCTGGCAGCCATGGCTCACCAAGCGCGTCCTTCTGGCAGGAAACCCTTGTCAGGCTGGGTACGGTTTCCGCAAATCGCAGCCGAGGAGTTTGTGCTGAGGCCTGAGCAAACGAAAGGGGTTCGCACCCATTTCAATGTTGTGCATGTTGATGGAAGAAGATCATTGAAGTGTGTTGCGCTAATTCCACTTTGGTTTGATGCAGGCACAAATGACGATCACATGAAATCAGGTCCAATGTGAAGCATGTCCTCAGTGGACGTTCCTTCCTCAGCCTGTCTTCGGCGTGGGAAGGTGCTCAGCAACTGCTTCACTCACTGCTTTCCTAGCTTGGCAGGAGCTGGAGAAAGGTGCAATTTCTCGTCCAGTGTTTAACCTGGCCCGAGCGAGGCCGCTTTGTGCTCCGTGCTCTGATGCACCGTCGTCCGGCTTGACCTCCGTGGCCCGTTGTCCCGTGCCCGTGCTCCCTTCCCGTTATGCTTGGCTTCTTCTTGCTGCTAATCTCAACTCAATGCGTTTATTTTTATCCTTCCTAGGTACCTCAGTATCCGTACCTCAGGTAGGTATTTAGGGTAATCATCGCCTGCCTTGGTGTCGATACTCCGTAGTATTAAACACATCACCACTGTCACCGAGTCTCCAACCTACTAACATACATAGTGCAGGGTATCTGTATTTTCATGAACCTTGGAGAGAGTGAGTTCCAGGAATTTGATTGGATGCAGCACATGCTATATCTCATGGCTTATTTCCGTGCTGACTCTCGCTGTGTACACGCATCGCTCCGAAGCATATTCTACTGATTCAGGACCCAAGAGTCATAACTCAGAAACTAATCCTGCAGGCAGCTCATCGAGACTATGACGATCCGCCACTTTAGCTGTGGTCGAGGGCCTTAGTTTCTCTCCGCTAGTCTGACCTTGGCACTGGCGTTCTAAAGTGTTGACAAGCAAATATTTGGCTGCGTCTCGGACAGCTTCCCCTAGCTAAGACCCAGGCATGAACCAGCCAGGGCAAGACGAAATAAGCCAGGGGATCCAAGCAGAACCCGAACTACCGCACCTGGTCCCTACTAACGGCCGAAAAAGACCGATCTTGAGGATTCTTCAAGTTTTCTCCCGAAAAGTTCCAGGGTTCTGCTCAGGATACATTCACCTGTTCCACAGTCTACTAACTACGCAAGACCATCCCGGTTTAACCAGTTTGTTGTGCTTCACTGATGAGCTCCACCAATTCAACATTTCATTGATATTTGAGTTTGATGTTCAACAGGCCATATGGGCCAGTCCCACCACACATCAAAGTAGAGATGGATATCGTCGACCACTCCTCGAGCGATGTTTTCTAGGCAACAATTTCCCCCACGACGTACAACAGTGTTATTGATCGTCATAAACGGTTGAACATAACCGGATCGACGAGATGCGGGATGTGGATGACTCGCTCCGTAATTATATTGCATTCAGTCGCGAAAGTGTTTTCGTCAGATCTACAGTTTGGCCCCTGGTTCCGGGAATAACGACAGCCAATAACCGACATTACAATCAAGCCGACTCAGCATCGAAAAGAAAGCAGACATATGAGAACTCAATCTTCTACTGAGTAGGGTTGCCGATACTTTTGTTTCAAGGGACCATTTACTTCGGGGCTCATCAACCCAGGCTGAGCTCTCATAGGCCCTTCATTGCTATTCCATATCCTTGCATTGCTTCTTCCTTTGACGTGGTTTACTGGATCGGCAGCCATGTCACCCAACGGAGCTCCCACAGCATTGGTATTGAGCTGAAGCAACGGTTTAGACGCCCGCTCTTGACTCATGTTGATGAGAACGAACCCTCTTTAAACGACATGTACTGGTATCAACAGCCAATCAGGGCCAATACAAATCCTAAGGATAACTTGCAGCTCAACCATATTCCCCTTGTTTGTCGTTTCCATATTTATTGAGCACAGAAAATCGATACATACACATCAAATGGTTCCACAACAGGGCCGCGGCGTGACTTAGCTAAAGTCTGTCGTCTGTCAAATGGCAGCACCACTGCATTCTGTTGCTTCTTGGAACCACAAACCCCCAACTGCCCCAACATTTAGCAAACCACCATCTAAGATTTGACGCCAACTTGCCAATTTGAACCAGCAAACCCAAAACCCCACCATGGCCTGCATGGACCGCCTTCCCGTACGGAGTGGCATGCCAATCCTCGGACCGATCAGTTGGCTCTTATTCAATACATGCTAAGATGCATTTCCCCTGCACCAGACAGACTATTGAGTGCTATGGTACGAGAAGATATCATAGGGCCGACTTAGATCACGAAGATCTATCTAGTGTCGTTACTCAGCTTGGCTACGTATAGTCTTGTATGGCCGAAGATTGGATCTGCTAACCATTTATGGAGTACAAAAGTGGTTGCCTGCAGTGTTCTTGGCAACCGACCCTGAAAGACTACTCAGAGACATCGTGGCAGGGTTGCCACAATGCTAACTGGTCCTCGCTAGCTGTCAACCCACTCGCTCTTAGAATAACGGCATTTGCTGGTTATCGATACTTGTTGGACAAATGAGCATGTTTGATCTGATCTGACTAGACATTCCATGTCAATCAACGATGTACCGGTATCTGGTCAGGCACTGCCTTACTTTTGATAATTACTTATTTCCGTCCATCAACATCTGTGATACTTGCTACGTTGCAGTCTCATTTCCAGTCACTCATGACAAAAAGTAAAGTGTCTGTGTCTGTCTATGACAATGACTTTCCCCAGCCTGCACGGCCACCCCAGATCGTCCCGTCCCCCTGGTTCAAGATCTCAGCGAGCGTGCTTCGTACTGGACCATCTACGATGATAAGTCGACTAGTGGGACTTTGGCTGTGCTGTCACGACTCAAGCACGGCTAACGTTTTCCTATATTACATGACGCATGAATCTGCAATCACGTCTTATCTTCTACGTGTCCCAGGACTTTGTACTCAGCCTTTGCTTCCGGGAGTTGATCAGGTTCATGGTGCTCTGTCCGAAACGGGATGATAATAAAAGGGGAACGGGCTGAAACAGGGATGTACTCGGCTCATGCCAAAACCCGAGGACATGGGTGGCTCATGGGCTCAAGCCTCATGGCAGGCACGTCTGGCAGGCACGTCACTCCCCAACTCCCTAGTGGTTCAAGTCCATGGATACACGGCCAAGGCACTGTGCTATGCTATGCACGACAGAGACTGCGTGAGCGCTAATATGTTCTGTGCTTGTCCAGGTGTTCGAGAACGCTCCAAGGCATAGCATCGGTTGTTCCGGTAGCAGCATGGCCACTGGCACTTTATGATCGGTGTACCTGAACCACTCCGTTCTCAACTGCGAACTTGTGCTGATATGGGCTCGTACTCCGGATCTGACCCTCTCAGTCGGTATTAACCTGTCCTTTTGGGACGGGCACCTCCGGCCGAAAAAAAAAGCCATGATCTCCGCATCTCCGACTCTTGACCCGTTTCCACGGCATTTCACTCATATAATTAATGATTTCTAGCGACTAAAAACTGCTATTTCCCTGCGACTTCGGCAATTGTTTTTGCTCTATTTTCCGGTCAATGGCTGAGACACTATTGTTTGACACTGGACCCGTGCACGCCAACGATGTTACTCTATCCACGGCGCCTTGTTTGACAGAAATCTCTGCTCACGATTAATTCCTTCTTTTGGAATTCTTATTCCTTCGGCCAAGCCGGTGTGAAGCCACTTTTCCTATGCATTACGTATGCTGCCCTACAACCATTCAGTGCTGTCACCCGGAATGATTGAAAAAAATAGAAGCCCAAAGCTTCTAGGTATCATGATCGACGTTGGCTTCCCGGATACATGATCCGGTTGTGTTCTCCTCAGACAGGGGAGAGTAAAATTCTGCATCCTCGAATAGGTAGTTTTCCGCGTGGTATCTATGCAAATTCTTCCCACCCCCGGTCATTGTCTTCACTGTTGACAAGGAACTCCTCGACAATTAACTACACGAGATTGCATATGCAAATACAACAGGGCATGTGCAGATATTTTGGTTATATTTAGCAACCCAGTTTGTAGACAAGCACCACTTTATAGCACTCTCCGTAGACATTTTCGAAATACTACACAATGAAGGTAGACTATACACTCAGATCTCAAAGTATGTCATCGTGTAAGCCAACACAGCACCATAGAAGTGTTTGACAATAATATATTTCATGCAAGGAGCTAAGGATTGGCAACCACCTTGAGTTCGATTACATTTGATTCATGATAGGTCAAGCCGTCAGCACTGCTTATACTCTATGGTCTAATACAAAGACATTCGACATTCATTATATGCTATGTCCATGGAACTTACAAGATCCAATCCTATCCCGATGCTACAGTATACATTCCAAGTCCATCTTACATTAACATCCACCCAATCCGCCATCATAACACTTAGAAGTCGTCATCTTCCAAGCCTCCAATCCGTTTCTCGCCAACCTCACGAATCTTTTCACCCAGAATCGTTCTTCCATATCGTTCTGCCACTCTGCCCGCAGCCTCCATCATGCGGCCCGTACGGTCTCTCATCAGCTGAACCATCTCAAGTGCACGCATGCCTCGATCCTCGCTCTCACGACACTCAACAGCTAGGAGCTGAAGCAGCGTCTTGTCAATCTCAAGCTCAAGGCGAGATAGCTGCGAACGCTGAGTATGGCTGCCTGACGTAGCCTCAACGAGATCCCGGAGCTGAGCGGCTTCCACATTATGGAGCATGAACTGCTGCTCAAGTTTGCGTGTTTCTGAGGAACCGTCCTCTTCTTCGTCCTTGTCACCGTCGTCATCAGCCATATCGAGATCTTCTGACCCTTCGCGAGTTTTACGCTTGGGAGGCTTAGGTGCTGAGGATATAGGAATAGAGAAATCGAACTCGGAAAGTAGAGGGCGAGGAAAATAGGGGTATTGTTCACCACCCTTGAGGATGATACAGTGGAACTTATTGTCAGCGACAGCAATAGGGAAGTATGATTCGCTCTTGCGGCCTGTCGCGAGACGGTCGAGCAGTTTAGTGTCTAGAAGAGGCACCCATGACGCTCTAGATGGGTGCCGCCAGTGAAGTAGCGTAAGAAGAGTTCCGGTTGAGTCGTAAATACAGGGGTCCTAAAGGAATGTCAGTATTGGCATTCTTAATTCTTGGCAGTACTTACACCGTTATCTGAGAAGAAGACGCTCTTGAGTGTAGCGCCTTCGGGGAGAGCGACTGTATCCTCGTTCTGGCAAATCTCGTCCCTCTTTACGTTTTCGATAGTATACAAGAGGCGGGTGTTGCCATCTGCACCCATGGGTCCGTTGCCCATAGTTAGAACGTAATCCCTCCAGCTAGCACATGTCACCATCGGCGTGCTCTTCGGTCGATATACACGATAGGGCATGCCAAATAGAGTAAACACGCGCACGTAGTTGGCGCTGGTTGTGACAGTGATGAATGACTCGCTCAGAGACATGGCCGTGATGGCTTCGCCCCGAGGTAGTTCGGTGCGCCAGTCAGATCGTTGTGTCCATGTCTCGTGAGGTCGGTAGAATATCACTGCAGGGGTATCATCTTTCGGTGGGCATGAGAATAGAGTACCGTGCTCGGTCAAGCAGGCCTTGTCGTATAGGAATGTGTCGGTAAAGTGAAAGTTGCGTTGGAATTCGTTGTCGTAGAACTCCACCGTAACGGTATGGTGGATGTCCTGGTCGACTGTCCAAACAAAACCGATCAAATTGAGACAAAGATATTTGCGATTGCCTCGCCATGGGGTTGCTCCTGGCTGAAATGCTTCGTGATATTGCGGCTCGAGCATATGGCGACGCTTATTGGAGAGACCCAGAGCGTCATCGTCATCACGACCACGCTTCTGGCCAAGCCCTGCAGTGTATCCAGCACCGTCGTCGTCCTCCACGAAATCATCGTCGCCGTAACCATCACCACCTTCAAGGAATGAGTCGAGACTTCCTAGAGAATCCCTTCGAGGTCTTGTTGGAAGGCCCTGTTGCTTTTGACCGTTAACGGGAGGCGGCCTCCTATTCGCAGAGATCTCGGCAAGAGGGTCGTGAATGAAAGGTGCGGGTTGTGTGTCCAACTTCAACAGAGGCGAGAACTGATCCGTTAGGAATTCTGGGTAGATGTAGACTTCGCCGTCGCTAGTTGTGAAGGAAAGGATGTTCTTTGTTGGATGCCACACCAAGTCAATGACATTAGGGTAGTCGTATCTCGCGATGACAGATTGGGTCTTGGTTTCCCAAATCAACACCTTGCTGTCTTTGCTCGTTGATGCCAACATAGCGCCGTTGGGGGACCAGGCGATAGCTGTGATATCGGCCAAGTGTCCGTTAGCGAAAGATCTTTGCTTCTCCCAGTCATTCTTCGAAATGACCTGGATGTCTTTCACAGGGGTGGGTGCCGCGAATGCCCTGCCGTCTGGATGCCATGCTACATGTGTTGAGTTCTCACTGTCCGCATCCAAAGCACCAATGATGCCATCCACCTTTCGAATCAACTCTGGCTCTTCGGCTGTTAGGGAGTAAACGTAGACAATTCCATCTGTGCCCGAAAGCGTAACCAATCGCCCCTGGGGATCAAAGCTAACGTTTCGTACAGCACGGCCATGCTCCCGCAGGTGTTTGACCTTTGAGATATCCTGTGTGTTGACGATCTTGACACTCAGCTCGTCGCTCGCAACAGCACACCATTGGCCATCAGCTGTTAACGCAACATCCCGAACCGGCAGCGTTGTGCGGGTAAGGAAACGCTCAAAAGCATTTGTTCCGAGAGAGTACAAGCTGACGGTGCCGTCTTCAGAACCAACGACGAAGAACTGGTCGCTCGTGGCAACAGCGGTGTTTTGTTCCTGGCACTCATCTATATTGATCGGTTCTCCATCGGAGCCTGTTTTATAGAGACGGATCGTGTTGTTGGCGCCTACTGTGACAAGACGACTGCCATCGGGGGTATAGGCGCAGCGAGTAGTTCCTTGTGTATGGGCGGGTCGAGGCCGAGGTTTGGGGGCAATTGTCGATTCCATGATCGCCTTTGTCGTGATATTCGTCAAATTGCTCACAAACTGGGAAGCATTTGGGTGTTTGTTATGGAGGAATGAGGGCGATGATGGGTGATGGTTGATTTAGAAGTGGGACAGGCACAGGCGTTGTCTTTCTCGTTCCTCGGGAGACGCGTCTGAGCGCGTTGCAATTAAAGTCGCGGAAAGACCCCGCGATTCGTTCCCCGTTACAGGGGAGATCCCACTAAAGGTCAACTCCCACCTAAATATCTCCAACTCTTTAACAACTGCCTAACCTAGATGACTAAAAGGATTTGAGGAATACTCAACAGCCTACGACAAACATCAGATTCTGGATTCAATCACAGTCACTACACTTATATTTTTCTTCTAATTCTGGCCTAAGTTCCAGTTTTAGTAATCATGCAGTCTGCGAATCGTAACAACTTCTTCGAAACAGAGTGTGTAGTCCATCGTCTCCAACTACTTACTCCTGACTAACAGCTCAAAGTGCTGTACACGTCGAGCGTGAACGCAAAGCAGCCAAGGCCGACAATAAGAATGGAGATCCTATAGTTATGAAGTCCAAGATTTTGGCTGCTGTTCCAGACCCTGCTTCACCTCTTACTTCCATATTCATTGCCGAATCTGCTGGTGCTGTTCGCCGAGTTAATCTTGAGGTACGTTTGAACGACACTGAGGGCTGAGTCTCAAAGAACTAACCATCATCAGACCTCGGAGACAAAAATGACATATCGGGGCCCAACAGCACCTGTAACTTGCGTCGCAATAGGGGCTCAGGGCAACAAGACAGTGTTCGCTGGTTCGTGGGACAAGGACATCTGGTCATGGGATATTGAAACCGCAAAGCCTGGTCGCAAGTTTAGTGGCCATACAGATTTCGTAAAGACCATTCTCTGTGCAACTGTCTCAGGCAAGCAGATCCTCATCAGTGGAGGCGCCGACAAGAAAATGTTTGTCTGGGACGTTGAGTCAGGCAAGCGGCTACATACCCTGCAGGATCCCACCACGACAATGCTTGCCGTTCAACACCTTGCCATCGATCCTGTACTCAGCGATGCCAGCACTGTTGTCTTTGCGAGTGCAAGCAGCGACCCGCATATCCGACGATGGAAGATCACCCTGGACAGCTACGAGCAGCTGCCCGAATCTTTCTCCGACCGCCCTGATGCTGAGCGACTCACTATCCAAGAACACGAGACCAGCATCTACCGACTTGTCTACGACCAAACGAGTGACGACGCAGATCTGTGGACTGCCAGTGCTGACGGAACAGTGAAGTGCCTGGCCCGTTCAAGAAACTTCGTTGCCGATGATACGTTCACACACGGGGACTATGTACGAGGTGTTCTTGTAACAGACCAGTGGGTCATCACGGCTGGTCGCAATGAGGATGTCAAGGTTTGGGATCGCTCATCTGGCAAGCTATACTGCACATTGGTTGGCCACTACGAGGAGGTTACCGACATCGTCTTGCTACAGAGTTCCGAAGGCACCCCGCGCAAGGTCTGTAGTGTCAGTATTGATGGCACTATCCGTACATGGCCACTTGCCAAGTCTGAGCTTGACGAAGTCGTCGTTAAGATACAAAAGGCTGCTGAGCCTAAGGAGGAGGAGAAGGAGGAGCAAGAAAAGAACGGCAGCGCATTGACTGCCGAGGAAGAGGCTGAGCTCGCAGAACTCATGGACGATTAGACCTCGGTAACATACATACCTAGTAGGCCAGGCCAAATATTTCCCGTCCTCTTGTAAACACGCTGAAAGCACACCGATATTTCCTGTAGTTTACCCATCATTCCTCAATCGCTGAAATATTTGCCATGCGTTGTACCAGCGTGCCACAGACACTCAGCTCGAGTTTGCCTGCAGAACATATGAAAGGAGATGTGCATTTACGCCGTGTAACTTAGAACCACATGTCGCTTTCTCGATACACAGCAGCGAGAGCCATGCCTCATTCCTCATGTAGGAGTTTGCCCAAACATGCAGACGATTGCTCGCTGGCCCGACCTCATGCTTCCTCCCTCTCTACCACACAGGTACATCCATGTTCATCTACATGCCACCTCAGCATTCGTAGTTTAAACCAAAGATATAGAGTTGACCTCCTTATAAAAGAGACCATTGCATGATTGAACAGGAGAATGTCTCATATTGTCATGATGTGTTGGCCCGAGATTCCTCGGTGACCACATACTTGTTTACATCAAGAAGGAAACATATTTCTACGAAGCAAGGGAGCTGGTTAGTGGCTTAATGAGCTATCATAACTGATGGGATTTTAATAGGTAAAGTAACGGACCCGTATGGTGTCAAATTGTAAGACATTACTTACTTTTTGGTCAAAGCCCGATTTGCAGTTAGCAGCCAACCAACAGAACAGCCCTATATTGTGATCCTCTAGACTGCTAGAAATATCCGTTCGCATTGCTAGGGTCTGCCCAGAATGATAGATGACAAGTGTCGCTTTCATCAGAGTGCACGTATTCTAGTACTACTATAGTGGAACTGGTGCTGTTTTCCTCAAGTGCAACACTGAACGCTGACGGAATTGCCAATCAGTCAACTGAAATGATGCAGTGAGCCGGGCAATGCAGGAAGACGAGGCCAAAACCTGGACCTGCGTAACCTCGAAGTTACACAGACAATTAAACCAATACCATTGTATCCCCTTGCCTTGAACACTGAGGGCTCTTTGTCTGTGAGGCTCTGACACAAACGACTTGATATTTATCTTCGGGTAATTCACAAATGCAAGTGTCGCCCCTGAGCAGCATGTATAAGTGTAACAATCAAGAATTCCGTCCTGATAAACTAACTTCAATAGACGGCAATATCCCAGTTGAACGACCCCATGCCACGCAATAACACAGTTCGTTGGGAGATTAACACAAAGTCGGTCTCTTGTTCTTTGGAGTAATATGAAAGGCTGTTTTGGAGAATGGCAAATTTCTTGAAGAAATGAACAGCTGTCTCTCCACATCACAGATAACTCAAGGACTGCTTAGTGACTGATAGATGTTTGTGTTAGCTCTCCAGTAACACCAAAGGGAAGAAGTGTCTGCAAGCTGATCCGTGCTGTCTTGTTCGGAGAAAAGGAATGGTTTCCCCTTTACTGTATTGATATTCGATGTCATACCTGAGCAATCTAGTCAAAAATATCCACGTTGCCACCGAATAGGTTCGTCGTAGCGGATCTAGTCTGTCGGGCCTTGTCAAGTTGAAACGATAGTCATGTGCACGAGCCCCCAACGTGTTATATGACGCTGCATGCGAGACTTCGATCCGGCAAGACTTGCAGACTCTTGTCCAAGTAGTTGGAACCCTTAGTTTATATACATACATCATGGGACTGCATATGCAGTATCAGTTCGCAGCACGCTGTAGTTCGTCTCTGTAGGATAGCAGGGCGCTGAAGTTATACTTGAAAATGTTCAAGCCTGCACCAGCAAAAGACATAATTCCTACTCAGGAATCTTCCAGCGAACCAGTGGTAAAGGATAAGTGTATAACTCTAATAGCCGCGAAATGATTGTCATTCGATCGCCGCCACTGATTCCGGTGAGAGTGATTTGGTAAGCAGTCTCGCTTGTTCGAGGCCATCTTCAAGCGGTTCCAAATTTGAACTGGGACCTTGCAAGTCGCACTAGCGAGCAAACAAATAACGGTAAGTGGAGGACGTTCCGGAAGAGCAAAATAGCCGCGCGGTGCGAAGCGTCTTGAGATGGACGTGCAAGGCTAGCCCTGCTAAGGTTGTAGTCAGATCGCGAGACATCTGACTGATTCAGATATCGCCACGAGGCTTGGCTTCAGACAGTCTTTAGAACCTGCAACACCTTAAGTTAGCAGGTTGGAAAGCAACCGCTGCTTGGTAGCGCCGTAAATGGAATAGCCATACTTTCCATTAGTCTTGAAGATCCATCGGCTCCAGTTTGAATGTTGATCAGCACTGACAAGGGCTGATGATCACCAGTCTACGATTTCAATTTCGGGCCAAAATAGAAGTCGAAGCCTCGTCCCTGGCTTAATGATTAACGTGGGGGGATCGACAATGAATACAGAAACCTAGCAATCCTTGATGACTGCAAGGCTTTGCTCTGAAGCTATTGACTGAGCTCAAGAATAATATATTATTCTCTACCTTTGACTTTCTTTTTTCGTTTCAGCTTAAAGATAGATCGAAGCCTCTCTAGCCTCTGCGTTAATGCGAAGAGTGACAAACATTGTATCCCGCTTATCGTGCAACGGTTGACAAATAGGATTCGAGCCGGCGGGGCCCTCACCCGGCATCGTGTGTAGCCGCTTTCGAAAACCAATTTGTTCAGGCTAATGAGTGGCATGGTGAGATTGCGCTGGGGCTGGAGATAAACTTGTCAGTACAGAGTAGCACATGAGGGTCTGCACTCTGAACTGCGCGCACGTACGGAGTACCATGATGTGGTAGAGTAACGTGCGACGACTATTTCCGGTTTTGTGTTTCACGTTTCAGCTGAATGTTTCTTCCTATCGAGTTTAATCCATGATTAAGTGGAATCGATGAATCAACCGAGAATATGACGTTGTATACGACCTATCACATCATGAGAAGGTTCGGCTTTGTTGTCTATGAACAAATTGTGACAAAATTGCATAGTTGAACCGGGTAGAAGACATGGCGAAGGGATAGACTGTCTTAGCTGGATAGGCCATATCCTGGATCATGGAGTATCCCTGATGTATGCCCATGCAATGTGGGACTAGCCTATGAGTTGCAACATGGAGCATGGAACAAGGGACAAGGGTGGAACCTAGTTTCTGTGATCGATGCTCAATGCCCCGGACGGCGGACACGTACATCTCGCAAGGTTCTTTTTTATCGTATATTGCCATTGGTGCTTGTGTATGTACTACAACAGGCAAGGAGTCTTATTTGATCGATTGAAAAACGCGCTGCAAGTGAGGCGCTGAAGGGAGAGTCGCTGCAGGTGTCCGATAGTTTGGTTCCATGTTGCGAGCGGCTCAGGCAGCTGGCCAGTCCCGATAATCCAACCAGCTGGGAATTTCTATGCTTGAAGCTTGGACCGTAGGTATCGGCATTGTGCTGTTTGGCCCAAGGCAAGGAGGCTAAACAAGCCAAAAGCAACCATGTATCAAAGCTACTGGCTGGATAGTCTTGGCGTCGCTGTTCGTTAGTTAGAGCTATGGGGACATGGGGACCCAACATACTCACAATCAACCACCAGAGTGGCTTGGATTTTGTTGTGGTTACCCGACTTCTGCAGGGTTAAACAGCTCAACCTGAAATATCTTAATGGATACTGAGGAGAATAGAGGAGACACCAGCGGTAGACAGTGGGGCTGGAGCTGGAGCTGGAGCTGGAGCTGGAGCTGGAGCTGGAACTGGTAGCACTGTCGGTCAAACTAACAACTTGCGCAGAGGAGTTGCGCCTGCCTTCCTCTACCTTCCTCTGCCTTGGATGGTTCAGATCTAGATATCAGAGCAGGCACCTACCTCGATTTGTACCTCAGTTCAACCTTCTCTTCTTGTTATCACATTCACGGCACCTGCCTCTTTTAAGCTTTACCTAGGCTCGGCATTCCATCATTTCCTTTCTTTTTTCTTACCCCTTGTTTCCTCCCCTGGCCGGGACTTCTAAATTACATTCATACCTCGGTCGACGTCTGTACTTTGATACTCGAGAGAGATCCCTTGTAAGATCATTCCATCACCCATTCCAATCTGCAACTACTAATTTGATGATAAAGTTTCTTGCGTATTAATGGACGTGTTTCATACCTAAACCTTCTCCGCCGCGCTCCTTTTCACGCGTGTTGACCCTTGAGTTGAGCATTCCTTCAAAGTTCAACCCAATCCTGTATCTTCCCTTCGCTTCTCCTTCCCCTACTTATCTTTCTTCCTTATTGAGAGATTGCCTGAATCGGTGGCGCCTCGAGTATCCACAATGGATATGGACAACAAGCTTCTTGGGAGCATCGTTGCTTTCGAGGGTCGAGGAGATACGATATCAACACAGCTACGACTTCTTCCGTCTTCACCACGAATCCTTATTCTTCCCAGTATTCAAAGCTACGTCTCGGACGAAGGAATGGAAGGCCAACCGGACATTCGGGCTTATGTTAAGAAAATACACGAAGCCGCAGTGGCTCGTCATGAAGCTGCCCAGACCTTCCTTCAAGGATCAATACCAAGCAGCAAGCGACTTGTGTTTATGAACGGCGGTACTGCAAGCGCACAAGCCCTTTGCATCAAGGCCATTATGGATTACGAAACAGATGGGGACTATGCTCAGGCCGAGACTTTATTCAACCAATTAGTCAGGGATGGAGTTGCTGGCTTGGACAACCCGGTCAGGGACTGGAGAAGGCGAAACACATTCGAAGATTCGGAAGAGGATGACCTTGATGGCGAACTCGAAGATCCCATAACACGGGCGATGCGAGCTGCCGACGCCTTGGATCGACAAACAGCCAGCCTTCAGCCCTCCAATGATCTGGACTTGACCCTCACACCGCGCCCTCGCAGCAATAGCCTGCCGCTATATGGTTATGATGAGAATTTTGGGGATGATGCTCCATTCTTTGTCTTTGGTGCCCAGGATAAAGAAGTGGGTAAAATCGCAATCGAAGAAGCCAAGAGCTATTTGCACTCGCCCCAGGCCTCCAAGTTTTCGGTCAGGCACTACGACCGATCTGCCAACCGCAATTATCGTGGCGTCACCAACTTACAATCCCCTTCTATAAGGAACTCTTCTCTGGTCTCTCCAAGCTGTATTGGTGAGTCCTACGGATTGAAAGCAGCCCCTATATCTCCTGGTCTGGAGGGGCTGAGCCCAAGATCAGATGTAGCGAGCATCCCTTCCACAGATAACGTCGTGTATGGCGAAGCTTCGCTACTGGATATGAGATCATCAAGCCGGGTTTCTACTTTGCCACGAATCAAATCCCTGGACAGAATCTACTTGGAAACCCCCAAGTATCGGGATCTTTGTGTTTCCACAGCCACTACAGACCTTGAACAACAGCCAGAATGTGACATGGAACAAGAACTATTTAAAAGCCATCGTCAATCTCACACAATGAATATCAACTCTAAAGAATCTCTATCGAACAGACGCAGCCTTATAGGAGGTTGCAGAATTGTTATTGTCAAGACCAACCTTCCCATCATCAAAGTTGAACCAGTTCCTTTAGAGAAGAAACGCAAACCTGCAAGGGCGTCGTACGTGGACAGAGGTACCGATGCCGAAACGACTCCTGAGCCAACACAGACTTTCCAACCTGTATTATCTCTAACAGAGGATCTTGTCATACACCTGAAAGAGGATGTGCCTGATCCTCTTCTCAAATCCGTCATTCATGGGCTCAGGCTGGGCCATTTCCCTGTTGCCATTCAATCACCTGCTTCTATGGCCGACAAACGCAATGGTTTGGTTCCAGAAACACCCAAGTTTGAGACTATCGCAAAGGTGGAAGAGCAGGACAAGACACCATCTGCGGCTGGCCAATACAACTACCCGGGTGAATATGACCCCTTTTCATACGAGCCTACATGGTCCAGGAGAAAGCCCCTTCCGAGCTTGCCAAAGCTCAATGTCGAACGGCCACCGACGCCAGTGCAGACTCCTCCGCCCCTGGTTCCGGAGTTTGATAGCAAGATCCACGACCTTAATATCGACAGCCAGCAAACAGCCATTACAGTGCAAAACTCACTCCGCTCTGTTCTCCAAGATCATATCCCCCAGAGAATGAAGGACATCGCCAATTTCAGTTCCCCCTTCTACCCGAGCTTGAAGGACTCTGGAAGCCAGTCTTTTGGGAGACTAACCCTGACAGTGATCATGCATGTGGTCGTCGAGTTGACCAGATCTTGGCCTTCGGATCTCAGCGAGGTGTGAAGAGAGACTATGCCTTTACCATTGCAGGGCAACTTGAGAAGTTGGGATCCAAAGCAAGCGGCATGAGTCGTAGTGGACGATTGGACTTCAGGTATGTCATTTTTAATACCTCTTAAGTTTCACAGAACTGACCAATTGTAGATACCTTCTTGCCAATGCCATGCAGACCTATACCGCCCAGCCTTTGACCAGCCAGACCCAGGAGAATCCTTTCACCAACTCGTTCCTTTTGGCAACACTTATTGTCCCGCACCTTGAAACATATCTTGCTCTCCATACAGAAGTTAGATTTCTTCTCCTCGAGTATCCGCCTGAACATCTCTCGACAGTCTTGGCTCTCCAGAAACTTGTCGGGGTGGAGATGATGAAGGTGGCTCAGGTTGTTGACGCCAGCAACAAAAATATGCCCTTCACTCACCTACGTGGAAATTCCATCACCGGCCCGGAACAAGGACCCGTAGGTCGATTTGGGAAGACTTTCCCGCTCAATTCCGGCTCCGGATACGACATCACAGTATCTAAAGCCAATTTTCTACTCACCTCAAATGCAAGCGATGCAGAGATTACAACGTTTATTGGTACTATCTCGAAGATACTATCCAAAATTTCTGATTTCTACATTCCTGAAGAGCTTCCAAGAAAGCTATCCTTAAAGAAGCCTAAGACGCCGTCCATTACCGGCACATTCTCTCCTTTCCCGCGTGTATCGTCAGCCCCTTATAGTCCGCCCATGTCACCGACAGCTGGTGCTACGTTGGGATCAACCTTTCCAGGAATATCTGCAAACCTGAGTCGGGCCCCTTCAATTGCGGAGACCGTAAAAACAGTCAAGTCCACCTGGAGCAAACAAAGTCGGACCAAATCAAAGCGAAAGCCATCAACAGCAGACACTCGATCCATCCTTACCATGTATGTCGATGACAGTGATTGGGATCAAGAAGACCGGCGAATTATGCCACTCCTGGAAAGAAAACCAGATGGACGCAAAGCCAATACTCATAAAGCACTAAAGTTCCTCGGTCTGTCATAAGCCTAGGGACAGGACAAATATTTGTGGCCATAGAGTACAGTTGTAACGATTTGACGATTTCATCTAATCAAAGAGTTTTCCTTTGTAATACTCGTCAGGATAGAGTTTATTAATGCCTAGCTTGGGCAGAGAAAGCATTAGAAGCAGTCGTTCGTTATGAATAGAGTAATGCAATTATACTTTAATGTTGATCTGAAGTGAATAAGTTGAAATTGTGTTGTTCGTATTAGGCAAATGCCTGTAAATTAATTTGAGAGGGAGATTAGCTATGTAAGATCAAACACTGCCATTATCTTCGTTGCTCAATCTGCCCTGCCCAAGACTTCCATCGACATTCACCCCGGCTTGTCTCTGTGCCTTGATATCCTCTCTAGCTTCGGCCTGCTCTGCCTTTTTCCTGTCCGTGATATTAGCTTCAGTGCACTACCGACAACTACAAGCACAAACAAACCTCTCAAGATCAGAAGAGAAGTCCTCGATTTGGATATCGTCCTTGCGCGGCTTATCTCTCGTGCTTGTTTCCTTTACTGCATCTGCGACTTTGCCTTCCGCAAAAGTAGCCATTTGCTCTGCGTCTTCATTGTCGTTCTGGAGCGGAGCTTCACCCTGCTTGGACACTCGGCTTTCGATGCTGGACATTTTGAGGATATTTTATGCTTGATGAAGGGTATAGTATGGAGTGAGATGTGGTTTGTGGTATTGGTATGTGAGGAAACACAAGATAGTTATTGTGAACAGAATTGTTATGCTGAAAAGGCGTTTGGTCTTTAAAGAGGATGACATCGGGTGGTAGATTGTAGGTCTATGACGTACATGGACGTGTTTATCAACGAAGCAGAAGATCTTCATGCATGAAGCATGTGTAGCGTAGACTAGGCATTTGAGCTTTATCTTTATGTCTTACATAAACAACTTACACAGCACCTAACGTTAGAAGGAGTTCATACAAAAATGCATGAGTTGATAGTCTATGATATGCCCGAAGTGTTGGTTTTCATCCATTTTCAATACTGATTTGAAACAGCCAACATCAATCTCTCCATCTTAGTGATATAACTAATTGGGTTGAATTGTAGACTAAGTGTGGCATAGGGTAATATACTGTGTACTTCTATTTGTCTTCGAATTGGTTTAAGATACCTCCTCAGTTTACAAGTTAAAATCAAAGCCCGTGAGCTATGAGAAAGCAATACTTCACTTTTGCTTACATATCATCGACTTCAAAGCTGTAGTTTTAGTACTACTCAGACAAGTCAAGACAGGAAAGCATTGGCTTGGGCACAATGTTATGAAAAAGGAATATTCCACCTTTATTAAGAATAACCTCCTTCGCATACACTAAAATCGATCTCAGGTACCAGAAAATAGACTACCACGGGCGAACCAGGATGGTGAAAAGAAGAAACAACATAACAATCGATATCAGAACCCAAGCAAGAGACAACTAGAACAACCTCCTCCTATAGCTCTCGGCGACTCAAGAGTCTGCAAGAGTTAGGGGGCCAAGATTGCAGGACAACGGGGTCAGGATGCGCAGACAGTGTGATTCCCAGGAATGAGTGTTGGGCTGAAAAGAACAAAAACCGGCCAACGCTTCCCAATGCTTATCTTCCCAAGCGGAAGGACAGCATGGGAAAGAAGAGAGAAAATACAGCCTGCGCACGCGCGAAACCCTCCAAAGTCATGTGCCATTGGGAAAACAAAATCTGCCTTCATAATTGTCGTCTCCCTTTACGCTCCCCTCCCCAGCACTGATCAATCACCAGCTCGATTCATTTCCTCCATCAGAATAGTGTCAAGTCCCATAGATGACATCGAGCGGAGTAGCAAAAGCCGTTCTTCCGAAATGCCAGGGCAACAAGGAGAAATGTCGTTATTTGTGGGAACGAAAGGCAAAATCCAAGTGGTCATGATCTGGTCTATGCGTAGAAATGGAGAGAATAAAGGGAACAAGCAAGCATCGTGGTTGAGCCCATCCGATCGTGTCCCTAGCATATTGTCCGTTGTCCCGGCCGTACTCCGTCATCCTGCTTCGCCAAGAAAAAGGAGAGATTTGACGCATTTAACAGCAGCTGTTGTTGGCAGACGAGCCAACGCCTTGGCCTTGACCGACTTGCACGCTGGGCTTGGTGTTGTTGGCTGTTGTGGTGCCCATACGCTCCTTGATCTGGCGGGCCATGGTCAGGAAAGCCTGCTCGACATTGCTGGCATTCTTGGCGGAAGTCTCAAGGAAGGGAATTCCCAGGCTGTCGGCGAATTCCTATGAGTTGTGTCAGTCATGGTGTGGTCGTGGGTGTTTATAACAACCGAGGAAGAAATTCGGTGACAGGGGCACCCCAGCGCTCAGGCGCTTAAATGCATGTGACCGCGACCTTTGGCTGCGATATTGGAGATGTGAATATGACTTACCTTGGCTACACTGTACTCAACAACCTTCTTGTCTGACATATCGCTCTTGTTGCCGACCAGCAGCTTGTTGACGCCCTCTGTGGCGTATCGGTCGATCTCCTGGAGCCATTGCTTGACGTTGTTGAAAGAGTCCATGTCGGTGACATCGTAGACGACGCAGATGCCGTGGGCACCACGGTAGTAGGAAGAAGTGATGGTTCGGAAACGCT
Organism: Fusarium avenaceum; assembly: GCA_025948275.1. Lineage (NCBI taxonomy): Eukaryota > Fungi > Ascomycota > Sordariomycetes > Hypocreales > Nectriaceae > Fusarium > Fusarium avenaceum. The sequence goes on along the minus strand of CP109670.1, from coordinate 865,400 downwards.
CTTGACCGGCGGTATCCCACTTGAGAACATGTTAGTACGGCGGTTATGGGAACGAAACATGTGCGATGGGGCACATACGATCTGAAGCTTGACAGTCTTGCCATCGAGCTCTATTGTTCGGATTTTCTGGCAAGTGTTAGACGGTGTCCCGACAAAGCATGGAGACTGGTTGGAGGCAACGCACAAAGTCGACACCAATAGTAGAGATGTAAGACTCGGTATAGGTGTCATCGGCGAATCGCAGCAACAGACAAGACTTTCCAACACCGGAATCTCCGATGAGGAGGAGCTTGAAGAGGTAATCGTATCTGGAGGGTTCGTGTCAGAAAAATCATCATACAGTCGCATCCCAATACTGGGAGTAAATGGAGAGCGCAAGACAGGTAGTCGGCGGTGAGAGGGTGTAACTCTAGAGCGATAGTTAGCACATGTCGTAGATCCATCAGGAGGTTATCGCAAAGGAGGCGGAGAGTGGCGTACTACTCGGGGTTCATGTTGGCGATTTGTCTTTAGGTCGCGGTAGGACGCAAATCGAGCGGGAATCGGCGGAAAATGCGGTGAGACTGTCGAGATAAGTTGTCGGGAGCGATGGAATGAGGATTTGTAGATGATGGGGGGAAGATTAAGTTGAAAACGGATGTAGAGAGAGGCTCAAGTACGTCAGGGAAGAAACGTAACGCCAGGCAACGCCAGCAGCGCCTAGAGGAGGGAGAATGGATGGGGCAGCTGACAGTGCAGATCACGTGATGGAGATGAAGCAACAAAGAGACGAGATGGGGGAATGAGCCTGTGATTAACTCAGAGGCTGTGCAAGCATGTGCAACAAATGATAAAATAAGGGGTGAAAGGATAAGTAGGCTTGCTTGCAAGACCTTTGACTCAAGTATCTTTTGTGGAGGTTGATTACTTCATTAACAAACAAAGGTGCAGACATGACGGAGTATAGGTGGTTGCACCTAGGTTTGATAGTCGTGCCGGCATACTAATCTATTTCAAACTGCCCAGTAAGTTGAGCAGCAAAGTCATTGTACGGATACACTGATACAGTGCTTAGACTTACAAACACCGGAATGAGGACGCATACTTGCCTCGATCCTCCCTCCGCGTTATTCGTCTGCTCTGAAAGATAACTGTTTAACCTTTTATCGTGAGGCAGTTGATCAACCAAACTTTGGTCTTGTGCCATTGTTCACACGATTCAAGTGACTTTGCACGTCACAGGTTAACTACTTACCTAGATCAAGTCTCATCTCACCGCCTGCCTTGGTTCAATAGGTAATGAATGAAAAGACTAAAGTTCCAACTCTAGCGATAATAGAAATAACTGATAACATCTTATCTGTGGATCCCCCATTCATTTCTCCAGCTTTGAGCCATTCTCTCCAGATTCTCGCCTTCTTTGACTTCAAGGTTCCGTCACAGTGGACGAGACCCACCCCGCCACATCCCACTCCACTGTCATCTCTGGACCTTGTGGCGCTGGAGCTTGACCACTTGGCCAATCAAACACATTGTTTCTCAATCATGTCGCTTTTCTTACACTTTACTGCCGCAAGATACTTCCGCATCTACCCATCTAAAAAAGATCCAAAAGTGGACTTAACATGCAAGATCGGCAACACAACACCTGAAGTACACCAACTCAACCTGATTCTGTATTATTCTACTCAGTACCTTACGCTAATCAATTCTCCTCGGCTTCTTCTATCAAACTTCACTCTTGATCCATGAATCTCTTCATCGTGCTGCGGTGACCACCCAATGGCCGCGACCATCCGATCCAGTCTAAGCCGCTCCGGCCGATCCTCCGTTGCCTCTATTCGCAGTCTCTCCAACGCTCGTCCGGCAAAGGCACAGGTTAAGCCTACCACTATTCGGGAGCCCAATACTCCCTTCCCGCCTTCCGATGCTTCTTTACTCGACAAATACTTAGGGCGAGGCGCCTTATCCAAGACATATTTCGATGCGACAGGCGTGCGATGGGTTGGGTCTGGCGAAGACGGACCAAAGGACCCCAATAAGGCCAAGCTGGGCAAAAGTACGTCACTGAGAAAACATCACCAGGCTGTGAAGTACCACAATACTCATTCTTTCTAGCTTTACGAGTTCTACAAGAACGATTGCCGACACTTCTTCTCCATCCTCTCCCTCACGACATTCTTGCGCCAAACATCGCCCTTCATCTCTTCCCCTCCACGCATCCCCATCTACCGACTGTCTCCGGCCGTGTCGCATATAATGCCGCCCTCTGGACCTCTCCGATAGCATGGAACCGGGTTCCTATACTTGGCAACGTTTGTATAGAGGTTCTCGCAGAGCGTATGACAAGTGAGCCTCTCACGTTCTTACCCCGCCGTGCTGGAGCTATTCCAGAACAGCTTGTCGTACGGTGGTGTGAGAAGCGAAAAGGTTCAGAGAGTTATTCTAGCCGGGGGGTAATTGCACGTTCATTGCCATTTGGTCGTGGAGTTGATCCAGATAAAGCTTTCACTGGGCTGTTTGTGTTTGACTTCGATGCCGAGGGACGAATTCTAAGTCATACGATCGAACAGTCACAAGCTGGTGGCGATTGGGAAGCCGGTGTTGGCGCAAAGGTTGTCGGTCTGACGGACTGGCTCCTTGGAGGCTGTAAGAACCCCGGTACTCCTATACCTATGTTTGCGCGAGTGCGAAGACGTAGATCCATCTAGGCCCTAAACGTAGAAGGAGGCGAAAATGAGGTCTTCCTGGAAGCATAAACTCTTCTCGGGAAATGAGAGTGGTTTAGGGAAGAAGAAACGGCATCATGAGAGGCGTTTTCGGTTGAATTTCTAATATCGTCAGTCTTCTTGGACTGGTTTGAGTCGATCGGGTTTTACCCAGAGGACTCTTGTACAACAATGAGCCACACGACTCCATACACACACGCAGGCTTTGTATAGCTTTGTAAATTAGCCTTAAAAGTTATTATTACCAGATTGTTCATGATATCAAGAGATTGAGTGAGTGATGTTGATACTGGCTCAAGACCTAACCTGGACCAAATTTGGCACTTCAGTTCGACACATGCTACAGAGCAGCGATGTCTTTTACAAACAACTTCAATAGCTTTCCCAAGTTTTTGCTATGCTAATATCTCGTTTATAGCAGGTGAGTACACTCATTCAAAATCTCCAAAACCTTTATGGAGGACTTGTCAACAAGTTTCTAGCATTTTAATATCATGATAAGTACGCTACACAAGTACTATTTCCAAACGGATTGTTGTAGCATCGTCAAGTCCATGTATTCATGCGAGCTATTCGCCTCTATACCCACTGTATTGAGACTTTTATTTTCAATCCAGAGAAGTCGGCTCATTCTCTGCCGAACCGATCTCTTCTATCAACGGTATGTGGGCATTTCACAATATTCTGCCCAAATGACCGCCAGCCGGAGCGCGATTTTAAAATGAAGCACTCGGCAAACCTGAAGCCAGAGCCAAAACCCTTGCTTGTAATTGCTGCTAATATCCAAACGTCGTCTACAGCACAATCTCGCCAATGTTCTCCCCTCGAAGCCGTGCTGCGCAAGCTTCTTCACACGTGCCTTGTCTCGGGTCTTTTCGGCCGCCTTCTTTTCCTCTGCGATCTTCTTGACAACGTCCAGCTCGGCAAGCTCGAAGCCAGGCGGCGGCTCATCGTCCCTGTCGAGGTCGATCTCGCCGAGGAGCAGTACGTTTTCACCGCGGACGAGGAATGTGCCGTGATTTATATCCGCGTACAGTCCTGTTGGTCGATCGCTGCTTGCTGACTCGGGGGATGGCGCAAAGATGCGTTCGACGGTGGATTGGAGGACGAGGTTGGCTGACATGAAGATTAGAAGGAGTCGCATCCTGGGGGCGTTGTTTTCCCTCAGAACCCACCGAATTGATCCCAGCTTCTTAGAACACCAATGAGTTTTCTCCCATCGCGCAAAGCGATCATGAGCTTCTCTGCAGGTTTACAGTCGTCAGCACACGATCCTTCCTTCTCCCTGATTTAGCTCCAGTTGTGTCTCAAGTGCACAAGAGTGCGGAACCGGAAGTAGGAATAAACTGGTACCATGGCGGAATCGTACTGTCTGTGAGGTCCAGGAGCTGTGCGGCAGTGGTGAACATCTGCGGCGGCAGCTGAGGTAGCGGTTGCGGCGCACCGCGGCCCTGTGGAGGGGCATCGGAGATGGCTAGGTTCTCCATTATGTCGTGAGTTGGAGGAGTAGGTTTTGTGTTGGTCGTGCGGTTTGTGATGATTTGTCAAGTCTATAGATCCATGGAATTTTCGTTGCTCAAGCTCATGACATGAACATTGCGAGAAACACTATGCGGCGGTATGAGATGATCGGATGCTGCTGGCTGGAGTCGTTGATGCTTTGACGTTGATCTAAGATGCTGCGGATCCCGTTTCGGCGAAGAAGCGCCATAACGATTGAGCCATATAGCCGCATATCGCTATATACAGTAGAATTCACCAAAGCAAAAGTCAACATTTTTGCAAGCTTCAATGCGGGGCAGTCTGAGAGACAGATGGAGGGACGAATGAGGAAGGAGGGGCATGTCTACTATCTATCTCATCTTGGCGGGGCAGAAAATGAATGTCAGGGAACGGAACAGCAGAGAAATAAGCATCCATGACAAGGCCTTGGCCGCAGTTTACTAGTGTACGAGGTTGCAGCGGTGACTTTGCATGTGCGTCATTAGATGCCGTTCGGCAAAGGCTTCTTTTTTCTTTCTTTTACGTCTCATTAATTGGTATCGTCTTCTCACAAGCATCAACAAAGCAACCAGACCTAAAGGTTGTTTAGATGCGTCCAAGTGAGGGAATTCGCCAAGTCTATTCAACTCCACCATGATCAGGCGAGTTACTAAGATTCCGTCCCTTTCTAGCGGATGGACTCGTGTGCATTCGCCTCCTTGTCATGTCGGCCGTCGGGCTCAACGCCGATGGGGGAAAAAGCAAGAATCTGAGGACAGCCAACCTTTTTGCAACGCTTTTCCGATCCTATCCATGAATTGCAATAAGATAAACTTATTGGCTCTGACGCATATATCTCGATATGCTGTTCAGCAACCCTATCCTGCCCGATGTTTGTCGTATAAAAAAAGATACTCTATCATAATCCAGCCTGAACGCCTTGGATGGATGCATATTGTAAAGTCTCTGTATGCAGAGATGAAAAAAGGGGGAGATTGAAGAACGCAGCGTCAAGTCTCGACCCATTCTGGGATTCGAGATAGGTGCCCGTCTTCCCTCCCATGGATTGGAATGAACAGGGAATGGTACTTGGTGAAAACACTCGTTGCCCATGAATTCCTTCGTCGAACATTGTGCAAATTCCCAATGTTGTGCCTGAATATGGAACTGGTCGTTTCCAAGACCGAGGCAGTCCATGAGAGGGAGTCCCGCTGGGTCATAGCCGATTCACAGTAGACCGCTGCAATGCCTCTTGGAGCTCGGGTCTTGTTGATAACGCCTCCCAGGCCTGTGTGAAGGTGAACCACTGTCGTTCTCGCTTATGGGACTCTGGCCAGTCGTCGTACTCGCCGGTTACCGTAGCCTCGAAGAAGTGATATCTTGACCGGTCTTTTGCTGCGGATTTAGACGGGCGCTTCTCGTCGATATCACCGAGATCGTAACTGATTTGAACTGTAATACCAGCTTCTTCCCAGGCCTCTCGCTCAGCGGCCTCCTGGCAAGTCTCATCTGACTCCCATCCACCTTTGGGCAAAACCCAGCCCTTGCGCCGGGTAGACTGGATCAACATCACATAGTTTAGGTCGGCTGTGAGAGGTACGATGCCAGCGACGAGACGCTCACCCTTAGTGTTGTATCCTGTAAGAAGAATAAGTTAGTCGGTATGATCTCACGTTCGTCAATCAAATGAGCAGCAGGGTGAGGCATAGTAATGTTGCCCAGATGTTGGTGATATTTGTGACTGTCACCGTCACACCACAAAAGAAAACGTCCATCAAGTAGAGCTGGGTTATAGGCAACACCAGGGCAATTTTCTCTACCGATAGAGGGAACAAAGCCAAAAGTGCCAAGACAAGTATTCACGGATGGCAATTATGGTGTTACCCATAGGGTATTAACTCACGTTGCTTGCTTCTACCCACTCGTGACTCCATCGAACGGCCACCGCCAGAGTCGCCAGAGGCAGAACTCGACATGTTAGTGGTAGGTCGGGGCGGCGAGTAAGAGGAATTGAGAGGTATGTCGGGAAATTTGGTCGGACAAGAAGCGAATATAAAGATGTTCGCAGGTCTCGGATGGCGATGGTGTAGGTACGAAAGCTTCAAGGTGCTCGGAGGTAGCGGAATAGAACGGATGTTCACCCCTGGGTCGAGAAGAAAGAGAACCTGCGGCGGGCGGACGGGTGGCTTCAAAGGGCCTTGAGGAACATCATTGTCGAATAGTGAGTGTTGGATGAAGTCTTGTGATGGAAGAAGAGAAAAAATCAAGGACAGAAGTGGCCGTGGCCTGCGCCTGAAGGTGCTGGTGCTTGGTTTTTGGTCGGGGAGAGCCCAGACGCTCCAAAGAGCTGGGCTGGCGATGTGATATAAACTGCGAGATGATGGAGGTGTGGGCGCGCACGCGCAAAACGTCCCAAGTTTAGCTCGAGGGGGCAGCGGGCGACTCGGCGGATCTCTCTGTGTCTGGCGGAATCCGTAGAGTACGTACTGCGCTGCAGCACTGGAGCAGGGCAGAGGGATGGGGGCGTGTAGGTACCGGAGGCACTGGGCGTTCGGTGGACAAGCCTTGTTGAAAGCTAGTGACAGCAGGCAGGGACTGGACGCGGAGGTAAAAGTTGGGCCCTCGTCTGCTAGGATGGAGTATGTGTAGCGTGCCAGACGTAAGGTACTCTACAGTACCTTGAGATGATGTAGTGCTGAGTGCCTGCAGTGGGCTTTGGGCTTAGGTGGATGGACAGCGGGCGGTGGTGGCACCCTCTGACCCTGTAATAGTGAGTCGCCTGGCCGCCCCGTGGATGGTGGAACTCAGGGCTTTCGCTGGGTCAACCGATGCGAGCAAGCAAACTTTGATGACAGATGAATATAATCTGAGAGTTCCCCTTAATGCTTAGTTGCCGTTTTATTTATGTTGGCTAACTGGTAGCTGGCCCTGATGTTGCTGGGCACGAGAGGAAAAGCTTGACCTGAGTAATGTCTTTGCAGTAAAGGCTTTCGGCAGGTACAAAGGCTTGCGTGTGAGGTTAAATCGATCGGTGATGCTGAGCTATGATTATTTGCGGGACCTTTGATTGCCAGAGCCAGCCTCTTTGGTGTAGGTACAGCGATCAAGAGTTTGCCGACCAGATCAAACTGAACCGTGCAGGGTAGGCGGCTTCAGTGAAATGTTGTCAACCACCAGCAATAGCATTCATGTCAAGGTGCGAGAGCTCGTATTGTCTGTGATAAGTTGAAAGTATCGGCTTTTTGGTTACAGGCGAGAGCGAAATCGTGTATCCATACAAGAGGTCAAGTTCCTAAAGAGGAAGGAAGGCCAGGATTGATCAATGAATGTTGGCAAGAACGAAAGTGACATGAGATATCGTGTGGTAATGAGTGTAATTTAATTACCACTTCACACCTCGCCTCGGGCAATTATTAAACGAGACCAGAGTATGACCACGACAAGGTCTGTCAGCTTTATACTTGAGCTTATCTAGGTATTTGTTTGATCGATGGGACATGGACACCCAAATTGGACCAGCACGAATCCAAATAGGAGCATTTTAGCTGAGAGCAATTGCCAGTGCTACCTACAATGCAGGATTATGCTACACATAAGGTAGGCTACAATGATACTTCCTCGGAATGGCAATGGACGTGAAATCATACGGTGCATCAGTGACAAGATATGACCACATCATTGGGAGAAATTTGTTTTCCTTGTTCGTTACGGCGAAGGTCACCCACCCTTGTCCATACTACAAAACTGCCCCTTGGCTCCCTGAAGAGTGTGAGATGCAGGAGTAAGAGAGATGCATGCGAATTGGATTTGGTAGCGGATAGGAAGATCGTGACCCTCAAAGTGGTGCGAGATAGACCCTACGGGGGAAAGATTTCCACATATGAACCCTTGAATGAGGAAGACATGACCTAGGTATGCCCCGTTCGTCCCGCAAAAACCAACGCTCTGGGATGGAGAAAGATGCAGAAGCGCTCTGCGATACAATACCTGTGTGTACAAGAAAGCTGGAATATCTAAATATTTCTCGCTTCTTGGGAATACAAGTTCGATACCTCGTCCTGAGCCTTACCTATTGCAATACTTCCAGTGATATCTAAATATGTTGCACATATGCTGATTTGTAGAAGTATTGTGAGTATGTGGTTGTAGGATTTCTCTAAGATTTCTCCAATGCACCTACAGACTATCTCAAGGTAACCCAGTTTGAGCATGTCTTTGTGATTCCAGTGACAGTGCAGCACCAGAGAAAAAAGTCCGTGATGACATTGGAACCAATGCATCGCTTGAGAACTTTCTTCTGGCTCTAACCTGGTAAGTAGAGTATACAATACCACATACGAACATAGCATCTAGTAAAAAGTGAGAGATCTCACAACCAATGGCAAACTATTCCCCAGCTGTTGTAGAGCAACATGCAACCCTTTGTCGTACAAGAATAAGCCTCAGAAAAACATAGCATCATTGCACTATGACCCCCAACTCATGTTAATCCAGTGACTGGCTTGACCATGGCCTCGAGCCGGCATATCATCACGCGGAAGTAGGTCCTTCACTCGCGGCGTGGGGTCACCTATGGCATCGGCATCGATGGAGCGACGGGGCTGCAGCTTCAAAACTCGCGACGACCTCAACTTGACCTCTTCTCCATTCACATGTTAGCAATGATAGGTTCATCGTCGCCCACGGATAGCTCCTATTCTGTACCACATTAACCCTGACGTACGATGCATGTAGCGGTAGCACCAAAGGGGGGAGGGGAGGGGAGGGGTAGAATGCGCGCTTGTACATACAAGCAAAGCAAGTTGCACGCATTGGGCCCATCTGTGGGATCAATACTGGAGACTGAAGGCGGTAGACTGGAGTATCGTGAAAGCGAGGCGTGAGCCCTTAATCTTTGCTATTGGAGTATTAGCGGGAGAAGTCCGCATAGCCCCATGGCCGATGGTTAGTTATCATTGGAAGCGGATATCCAACCGGATTCTTGCTCTTCGTTCTAATTCAATCACTTCATATTTTTGCTGCGTTTTTTTTCTATTCTGTAGAGACGTCATACCCGTTTTAAACCGCTGCCGGGTTAAATGTTGCAATGCATATTTAGTCTGTTTATTTGGACACCGGACTCCATTTCCTCAACAAATACTCGATCGCCAGCCCTTCTTACACTCAATTTTATATGAGCAAAAGTTCGTAGCGTCTCTAGCTCGGCAATCCTCTTCCAATGTCAGTTTTCGGAGACGACACCGAGAAAAGGCCCGCGAGTCGGGTGATAAAAAGACTGGTGCCGTGATTGTGTCGAGGCGAGGCCAAAATTGTCAAAAATCTGCAAAGCAATGGAGCCTCCCAAACAAAGATACAGCAGAAATGCAATGCACTAATCTCGCACCGTAGCCCCAATTCCGTGTTGTGGTCTGGAACCGTCAGTTCGCGGCTGGGCTTGGTTTCTTTCTTTTTGTTTCACATTAATTGTTACACACGAGTTTTAGCTGCAGCATGCAAGGAATAGCTAGATATGCAAGAGGAAATGTGTTGTGTCTTGTACTTACGAAGATACCTGGTATAGAGGCCAGTCGCTAATGTTGAGGGATTGGCCATCATGAGCTACCCAGGGTGATAGTTTTCCTCCAATCTCATCTTGTTTCCCCAGTCCTGAACCGTACAGGCACATACTTTTATTCGAGATGAGATGGCATGTACATCTGAGGGTTGGTAACACGAATTCAGCCTTGTATCGATTTTGATCCCGTAAATCCTCGAGAAGTCGGAAGCTTTCCTACTGGACGCGGACCGGGCCTTGAACACCCTCACTTTGGTTATGATGTCTTAAGAGTTGAACACATGGAGTAATTCTAGGGTAATCCTTCTGAGGAATGTATAATTACACCACCTCGTCCTGTCTATAGATATTTTGAATCAACGTTGATACTGAGGCGAGTACAGTCTTAAGTTACCTATCCCGAGTCTCCAGTAACACCCCGCCATTGGGTAGGAAGCTGCAGCTCCAGTGGTTGCTGCCTTGGTTGGAACTAGGGTTACGGAGCTGAGCAATGAGGTGGTTGATCTGATCTCATCCATATCACTCAATTTCTGACTTCTGACCTATCTGTATCCTTTTCCATCTCGTCTCGCTGTAGAGACCAAAAGCGTCGACTTGTTCAAACCAGCTCTCACTCTGTCATCTTTCGATAATTTCTTTTCCTATATGCAGCTCCCTCCAGCCGGGACTGGCTGCTTAACGATATCGGAACCTGGCCGCGGGCTCTGCATTTCGCTTGCTTCCAAAGTTCAAACCGATTCTCAACTACGGTCTGGTCTATCTATTATTACACGCCCTTGCTCACCAGTTTCTGCGATTCTGGACCCCTGCTCAACTACTGAGACTAGCCAAGTCGCCTAAAGTTAGATCCAAGTCTGTTGCACATACGCGCACACGATCACATCCCTCTGCGCCAATCCTGGGATATCATCCGCAACTAACGTCCTGTCATCATCATTCGTGTGCATTCAAAAAACCCGACCAGGATTAAAATCATTAACTCACCAACCGCCAGACATAACATCCCACGCTCGCGCACCTGTCTGCCTTATTTTCGAGAGGGGAACGAGTAGGCACGCGATCGCATCTCTCGTCACCCGTTGAACCTCACTCAACAAACTCACACGCCCCCTCCATCCTTCAGGTCTCGGGAATCCGCCCCTCTCTCCGTCTCCATCCCGCTCGACAGACTTGCTACCTACGCGGTAACTACAGTACCCTGATCTACGTCTATCTCACGCATCGACTTTCCAATTCTGGATAGTCTTGTTCGTTTCGTGGATAAACTCATCTCTCCATTCTCCAACTCGCCGTTACCCGTAAGAAAAGACCGGCGCCTCCCGCCCACCTACGGCCGTTGCTCTTCCGCCTCGACAACTTGCCATTAGAGCATATTGACCAGAAATCCTTTCACAAGAACACTGCTCCAGCTGTGCAGCTTCAAAGCTCACGATGGAACCTAGTGGCATGCACATCCCTGAAAATGCGTTGTTGCAGTACGAATATCTTTCGCCAATTGGTGAGTGCTTATTCCCACGTTCTGCTCCAACCGATCACCCCCGTGTTCAAATGCCGGCCTGTCGTTGGTTGCCGGCGTTTACGCTTGAGCTCCGTCGCGGCCGGTCCCCGTGGCGCCTCCGTTTTCCCGTCCGGGGCAAGTCGCTCCATATCCATTTCCACTTCAACACTTACAGCCTGTGAACCTCCACATCCACGTCAATATCTTTTCAATTTAGGCTGACCACGGCTTCTACTCCGGTACTCGACGTTTGACCACAGTCTCATGTCCAACAGTTCCGCGCTGTGAATCGTGTGTTAAGGACTAATGTTACTACCGCATCAAGGCCATTAGCATTACCCTGACGCCTACCTGCAATTCCCTTCCAAAATCCCTTTTTTCACTTGTACAATGTTGTTTTGGCATTATCCATGTAGTCATGGGTTCAATGGTCCACTATCCTAACAGTCATAGGCTTGCTTTTCATGTATGCTCGACTCTTTGCTTTTCGATGACTGAGATTGACATTGCTATTACCGATGTCAGTGTCTGTTTTTCTATTACTCATGTATCTTGACATGATGTATCGGGCCAATCTGAACTTCAATTTGATAATGCGACATATCATCGCATCTGTTAGCCAAGTTTTGGAAGTTCGGATACAGTATTAGCATGATTTTATCATATGATGAGACGTATCACGACTACTTTAACGATCTATGCTATACCAGACGTCAAGTGACTTGTTGATGGTGTTCTACGTCAACTCTTACATGGCTTCCCTTCCTGCCCCCACGCATCATCGTTCAATAATCGACGTCTCACAAAAGACCTTGAATCTCATCATCCGCCCCCACAGGCTTGCCGTTCGCACATTTTCCCTTACCGAATGCTGACCGATGTCTAGGATACTCCAAATCATCAAAATGTGGTTACTGTGGAACGCGTGGCAAGAGTCAGTCAAAACGTGAATTCAATTCCTGCACACTCCCTGCTCCGCCATACACTTCGATGACCACCCTAAGCTCTTCTTCACATACGTCACGAGGTATTGGTGATGATCCGGCCGTGTCATGGAGGGTTATTGCTTACGTGCCAAATGACTCATCTTGTGTACCCATCACAGAGCTTCTTGAGTTCATCTTCCTGTAAACAAGGCTAACTAGTACGTGTGGTAACAGGTTACTCATATTATGCCTCAACATCATCATTGAGTCCCGGATTCTACCAGACTCTCCTTGATAGGTGTTGGAGGCGTTCGGGGACTCTCATGTACCGACCTGACCAACGTCGGTCATGCTGCCCTCACTACACCATACGCCTCGATTCTAGCAAGTTCAAGCCGTCAAGGGATCAGCGGCAGACCATCAACAGATTCAACAAATATGTCATGGGGGAAACCTACATGAAAGAGGCTGCCCGCTTGTACCCCAAGTCTCGCGAGCAAGCCAAAAAACGAGATAACCAATTTGAGTTGATAGAACGAATTCATGAGGCTGAAGATGCTAACTTGAAGAGCCCCCCGGAGGCTGCGCATAAACTTGTTGTTACTCTGGAACCTGACAATTTCACGGAAGAGAAGTTTTCTGTTTACCAGAATTACCAACAGGTAGTGCACAAGGACACCCCAAGTGAAATAACCAAGAGCGGCTTCAAACGTTTTCTTTGCGACTCGCCCTTGAGGAGAGAGACGATGGCATTGCCGGACGGGCGCAAACGTCGCCTGGGCTCATATCACCACTGCTATAGGTTGGACGGCAAGCTGGTTGCTATCGGAGTTCTTGACCTCTTACCGGAGTGTGTAAGCTCAGTTTACTTCCTTTATGATGAGAGCATACATCAACACGCGCCAGGTAAGCTTGGTGCATTATATGAGATTGCTCTGGCCATCGAAGAGGGCTATGGATGGTGGTATCCAGGCTTCTACATTCACAGCTGTCCAAAGATGCGTTACAAGATTGATTACTCACCTCAGTTTGTTCTTGACCCTGACTCATTGGCTTGGGATCCCTTGGATCGAGGAATGCTGGATCTGCTCGACAAGAAGCCCTTTGTTAGCCTTTCACTTGAGAAGAAGAAGGCTTCGGGCGAAGGCAATCATGTTCATTCAACTTCCGATAAGGATATGAAAACCAGCGAGGAATCTGAGGACAAAGGGTCCGACTCTTCTGAAGAGGACGGCAGCTGGTTGTTTACTTCTGGGATGCCCGGTATTCCTCCGGTATCATCGGCGGCGACATGGGATATGGATCACATTGCCTTGAAAATTGCCCCCGTTGGTCCGCTGTATGAAACGTCAGATCTTGTTAGCTGGGATGAGCGTGGTGTTGAAGAACATCCGGGATTAAAGGCTGCAGTTGCCGAACTCGTTGCTGCGACTGGACCAGACTTGATGGATCGAATTTGTCTAGACTTTGTACCACGACGATAAGCGAGGGATAGAAGAGTAGTGCTATAGAGTGCACGAAGTTTGCATTGACTTCTACATAGGATATGCTGCCTCATAACATGCTACCATAGTGAATTTGTTACGGGCCCGATATTGTGATACTCATGATCACATTCAAACAAATGGGGAAACAATTAGATAAGAGAATTGATCATGAAGAAACAAAGAACCCGACCGACAGTACCTCAAAGGCAATATGAGCAAACCCTTTTATTTCAATATCGAACTTCGACGTAGTTGAATTGGCAACGTTGATTGGTAACAGAGCTATGCTACTCAAGCTATCACCCCGCAATCTCCAACCTCCAAACCAGCCAGCCCACCACACTTTTTTCTGACTTATCTTATCGTTCACCTAGGTGAGGAACCGACCTTTTCAACACCAAAAGCCTGCGTCATTGTCGTTTTCACGTCGCATCTTTCACTCAAGCGATCAAGCGCGTTACTTGTTTATTACAACTAAGAGTTTCGCATCATAAATAGCTGGCTCACTTGGGCACTTGCCTCTATCGTCGTCACTATGGCGTCCCAGCAAAACCTCTTTTCGCCCGCCGAACTCGCATATCTGCACCAGTCGCTCTCTCTACATCCTCCAATCCGCCCCGATGGACGCAGTCCGACGCAGTTCCGTCCCCTTACAGCCGAGACGGGTGTTCTTCCCGGTACAAATGGCAGCGCGCGCGTGCATTTCGCCGATGGTACAGAGGCTATTGTAGGAGTTAAGGCTGAGATTGAGAAGACTGGTGGAAGCGCAGAGCAGCATGATGAGGAAGACAGAACGAGAGGCGATTGGCTTGAGCTGGCAGTGGAAATCCCTGGGCAGAGGGATGATGAGGCGTCAACAGTGTTCTTGGCCGAGATGTTGAGAGAAGCGCTGCTGGCGGATAACGAATTTGCGAAGAAGTTGAGGATTAACAAGAGGTTCCACTGGCGATTATATCTTGACGTATGTGGTTTTGAAAGTTCATGAGAGGCACACGGTACTAACTTAGATGCAGGTTCTTCTAATATCTCCTCCCCTGTCGTACCCTCTCCCGCTACTATCCCTTACAACACATCTCGCTCTTCTGGCAACACGTCTTCCCCGTCTCAAGTCTGAGGGCGATGAGGATCCCATGTTTGACGACGACTGGGAGGCCTCGACATTCCTGTACCCCCGCGATGGCGCTGATGCAGCGGGCTCACGACCACCTATTACGCTACTTGTCGTTGCGATCAGCGACAACACCATCTTTGACCCTGCAAAGGAGGAACTTGCTGTCGCAGAGACTGCCCTGGCTGTATCCGTGGCTGAGGTCCGTCACGTCAAGACAGAGGGTGATATGGAGGTCGACAAGGGTAGCCGCGAGCTTAAGCTGCTGTCAATTCGAACTATTGACCCCCGTCGAGACTCACACCACCCGGAGTGCCGCATACGACGAACAATGGCGCTGGCAAGGGAGAAGCACAGACGGCTGAGGGTGTATGGAAGGCACCGCTGGGTGGAACGAAGTTTGGAGTTATGGATAGCATAATACAGGCTGTGCTTGAGAAGGGAGGAGTTGCTGACGATGTCTTGGATGGGTTGGAGGGTGTTGAACTCCTGTAAGTTATATGCACGATTTGAATATGGGTGTGATAGAAAACTATAAAGCCTCTTTGGCTGGATATTTATGTAATCTTACAACTCGTGATCCTTATGCATGGGGATCGTTATGCTACATCTATATGATACATGCAGATTTTACATCTTTGTTTTACACGTTTAGAAGACGCCAAACCACTTCTTCTTGGGCTCTTCAATCTTCTCTTGTACCTCAGGCTGAGGTAGGGGAGCTACCTCCACAGCTGCTTGTTGCTCTGGCTTGGGATCCTCCTCACTCTTGCCAAACACAACAGTCACAGGGTCCTTTGCTTCGATTCCATGCATCTTCATAAAAAGTCGGCGCTTGGCAACATCGTCGAGGTGGTTGGTGCGGTGCTCCTTGGCCTTCTCGGCCTTGTCCTGCTCGTGAAGGGCGATGACGTTCTTCCAGCCGACAAAGAAGTGGATGGGGTGCGTCCAGAGGTCAGAGATGGGAGGAACGAAATCCTTGTAAGGAGAGTTGTAGGCGTAGTTCATGAAAAAGGTGAAGACGCCGAGAGCGAAGAGGGTTCCCTAGTGGGGGGTTAGTTTATTGTGGCGTGCACTGATGACAGCTGGAGCCAGCTGAAGCTGTATGTATAGACGTACCATGGTGATGAAGGTATGCAGCAGTCGGCTGTGCCAGAAAAAGTGCTCCCATGACCCCTCGGGGGCCATCATGCCAGGATAATGCTTCTTGCCCTGGGCGGCGACCTCGGTAGCGGTCAGGTCAGGACCATAGTGCTTGGGCACATGGTTCTTCTTGAGACGAGAGCCGTGGGAGGGAGGGTTGAAGCGTGCGGGCTTCTCGAGAACGATAGGCTTGTCCTTTGCGGACGAAGAGGCGAAGCGAATTCGAATGCTGTTTTGCGAGAGCGGGATACTGATACCACGCCATAGAGGGCCCTGGAGAGGGAGAAGAAAGCGGGGGATGATGGCGCGGGAGGTCATTATGTTGACATATACGGATGCTTATAAAGAACAGAAGAAAAGAAGCCCTTGTTGTTCCTCCTCTTGCGGCTGTCGAGCTTGGTGGGTTGCAGTGATTTCGTGATGCCCTCACGTTGAGCCAAGCACAGAAGAATCTTTTTTCCGGAGCCGTGGTAGAAAGAAACGAGGTCCGGCACGGAGGCCCCACTCCGCCTGTTGAGCCGGTAGAGGCTAAGCTTGACTTGGGCTGGCTTGAGCCTGGCCTGAGTGCCTGGTATTCGGGGAAAAAAAAGCAGGACTTGACGGGGGCCACACTGATCTGACAGAGCCGATCTCACTGAGAAAACAGTTTTTTTCGTCACTTCACCGCAGCAAACTCGAGTCAAGTGCCTGAGGATGACCCCGGAATAATGGACATCGCCGATGCGGACCCGCTTTGAGGACTTTGGTCCGACTTTACCCGGAGCCACAGTGGGCGTTTACAGGGGGGCACAATGTTGGCTTACTTACTCTGCAGCTGTGATTGGCCGGCAAGAGATCAGCCACCTGTGGCTTTCCAAGAAGAATGAGCGATTCGGCCAAGTTCTAACCCGTCGGTCATGCTGTCATAAAGTTTTATTTTCTTGCTCTGGACTTTTTTCCCTCTCTCCTTCTTCTCTCTCCATCCACACTCTCAACCATCAAACGACTTGAACTTCTTCGGCTAACGCCTCTTACTGTCTTACTACAACCTCTTAACCACCTAATACCAAACCACATCCACAATGGCTGGCGGTAAGTTTTGAATCACCACCTGGGTTTAGTTTGCGCCGAACACCAGCACAAGGCTCTGAGAGGCCAATTGGGGAGCACGAGAGAGAGCATTTTGCGCAGAGGATATCACGACTTCAACTCGTCGGTCGAGGGAATCTGGATCTTGGGCAATGGCAGAAAACATTGTAGCGGCCGCCAACTTCGGCACGCCAGCTGATCCTGTCGCCTGCGCTATTTACCCAGAACCGAACTTTCCATGAGCGACCACGAATTGTCGACCATGCCTCACCAACTGCCTGTGCTACGTCTCTGGGCGGCACAGCAACTCTCGTCTTGTCCCTCTTGACTCTCATCAGCCTTGCCTGACTGGGGCTCACCGGCTCACTCACCTACTGATACACTTTTCTAACTCGTACTTTCCAGGCGATATCAAGAAGGGTGCCAACCTCTTCAAGACCCGATGTGCTCAGTGCCACACCGTTGAGAAGGACGGTGGCAACAAGATCGGCCCTGCCCTGCACGGTCTTTGGGGCCGCAAGACTGGTTCCGTCGATGGCTACTCCTACACCGATGCCAACAAGCAGAAGGGCATTGAGTGGAACGACGACACTCTCTTCGAGTACCTCGAGAACCCCAAGAAGTACATTCCCGGTACCAAGATGGCCTTCGGTGGCCTGAAGAAGGCCAAGGACCGCAACGACCTTATTGCGTAAGTTTCTACATCATTTGAGCTGCAGTCAGATTTGGAATCAGTGTCGCCACTACCTCTCAGGAGTGTCTCATGCGAGACATGATTCCAAACTGATCAAGCACTCTGCCTCCTTATCGTATCACCACAATTACTAATTTCTTCCCAACAGCTACCTCAAGGACTCTACCTCTTAAGCGACCTTAGATCGCATGTAATGTTACGACTTTCGATAGATGGGGACCGCCAAGGGGCGTTTGTACAATAGATTCCGAATTCCACGCAGCACTTGTTAAGACATGACAATTGCTTTGTACCATTCCCACCTCTCCTCTTATGCACTTCGCCCGATACACTTTTTGAGACACAGGAAGCCCGGCGTTGGTTCAGGCGGGACAGGAATGACATGAGAATTGAATAAAGGTGTCTGCCTCTTTGCATCCAGAGTTTGCTACAGTTAGACAGATTTTTGATGACTTAATTCTCACTTCACTACTCTTCCATCGTCTCATGATAGCGATTTGGAATCCCACACTTGTGAGCCAACACCAAAACTGTCGATTACGATTACATTTCCCTTTTGACCTAAGATATACGAGCGCCCCATAAACAAGAGGGTCATTCATCAAGATGCCACAATCCGCATTTTTCCGCATGAAATATTTTATCATGAATTGTGATTGCCGAGCTATTTCCGCATATGATCCGTTGCTCCGACGGCATATGCGGGACCTGCGGCGATCAGCGGTCAGCGTGGCATTTGTGGTATGCTTGTCTTAGATGCTATGTATTTTTAGAGACTTCACTTGATCTGCATGGACGGTGGGGATTAGAAGAGGGTAATAAACCGAGACCTACGAAGTACATCTGAATACATTGTTCACAGGTAATGGCTAAAATATAAGATTATACACAAGATAAGATATATATATTGGTATTTATAAATTCAATAGCAACTTGAGAAACATTTACTATGTCTTTGAATAGTTTATAATTAATAATGTAAGACTTAGAGTAAAACTACATCAACTTAACTAAATTTATTAAGATATTCGAGACTTAAGATAAAACTATATTACTTTAGTTAAATTTATAAAGAGAATTAGGACTTTAACTAAAAATATATTAAATAAACTAAATTTATTAAGATATTTAGGATTTAAAATAAAACTATATTAACTTACCTAAATTTATGAAGATATTCAAAACTTGAAATAAAACTACATCAACTTAATCGAATTTCTATAAAGATATTTAAGACTTAGGATAAAACTATAATAACTTAATTAAATTTCTATAAAAATATTCATGATTTACCCATTTTTTGCTCTAATTTTCTATAAGTTTCGGGGTTCGACACACTTCGTTTAGTCGTCGCCAGCGCACGTTCCCAGTCCACTTCGTCAATTTCGGACCTTGGCTTTTCCTTCTTCAGGAACCTTCTGAGAGCACTTTGGGCTGCGTTTACGTGCAGTCCTCCCAGATCCGCACCGCTGAAGTCGTTGCAGCGGGGATCACGAGCAACAGGCTCGATGCTTTCCAGTTCAGCATCGCTTTGTACGGTGTGGTTAGTTCGATAGATGGCACGAAGGATATCGACTCTCTCGTCTGCCGTAGGTAGATCAATGAATAACCGTACATTGAGACGGCCGGGTCGAAGCATAGCCGGGTCGATCATGTCCGGTCGATTGGTTGTGCCGATGACATACACGCCTGTGCGATCCTGAACACCGTCAAGCTCGGTAAGAAGCGCGTTGACAACACGAGTGCCGGCTTCAGTAGAAGCATTGTCACGTTTAGGCACCAGAGAATCCATCTCATCGAAGAAGAGAATGCATGGGGTAGAGGAGCGTGCACGGTTGAACAATTCTCGCACAGCGCGCTCTGATTCACCAACATACTTGTTGAGGAGCTCTGGTCCGTTGATAAGGATAAAGCTCGCTTGTGCCTCGTTGGCAACGGCTTGGGCGACAAGCGTCTTTCCACATCCTGGAGGACCCCAAAGAAGGCAACCGGCAGGGCGACTGAGACCGGCCTGTCGGTAGAGCTCGGGGTCTTTGATAGGGCCGATGATAGACATATTGAGCTGATCACGAGCAGCTTCAAGGCCTCCAACCTGATCCCAGGAGACGTTAGGGACGACTGTGAACCCCTCCTTCCGCAGAGAGGGCACATATTCTTTCAAGGCGAACTTGAAGTCGTCGAATGAAACAGAAAAGTCCGACGGTTCAAAGGAGGGAGCAGAAGGTTCATCTTCAAGTTCCATGGGCTCGGGGAGCTGATCGGTAGGAAGTTCACAATGGCCACGACTTTCGTCCTTATTCTCTTTGCGCTCCGCTGCGGCATCCAGTGCCAATGTCAATAGATTAACGATGTCAGCGGCTACAAACCCGTGCATGTGCCTGGCCAGCTCCGAAAGTTCGACAGTATCTGTCAAGGGGAATCCCTGTGTCAGGAGTTTTAAAATGTCCAACCTATCCTCATGGTCTGGAAGTCTCATCTGGATTGTGCGCTCAAACATTCCTAGATTGAGTGCTAGAGGATCAACGTCCGTAAGTCTCGTGGTAGTAGCCATAGCAAGAATACGCCTGCTCTTGTCTTGCTCCTTTCCGATTCGTTCCATGTGGCGAGTGAATTGATTCAAGCTGCGGCGTTGGCCCTCGATGGGCCCAGTGCCCCCAGCTTTCGGCATATACCAATCGAGGTTTTCGATGAGCATGATACATGGTGCGATGTTTATGGCGTCCTCAATAGCATCGTTGAGGCTCTTTTCCATACGCTCCGGATCTTCGAAACACCCAGTGAGAGCAACGATTGGCACATCAAGTTTTGATGCAAGATATTTGATCAATGTCTTCTTTCCGACCCCAGTGGGACCGGATAACAGAATTCCAGGAACTTTTCGATAGTTGCCAAAATAATCCGGTGTGACCAGAACACGGCGCGCTTGTTTCCAGAGCTTTGTGTAAATGTCTTTTACGCCAGCCATTTGTATAGAGTCGGAGGGGCGCATGACGGAGTGGCCTCTTAGTTTTGAAGCCTTTTTTGTAAGTGCCTTCTCCTGCTTCTCTGTAGGCGCAGCATCCTGGTCTGTTACCGCGCCCTTTGGAGTGACAGTGCCATTCTTTGCTCGGTCTTCTCCGCTGTCCTCCACGCGGCGCTTCTTAGTTGTGCGCAACCCGTCGCTTGTAGGCTGAGGCACTGTGTCTTGAGAGTTCGAAGTCGAGGTCGGTGTTTTGTGCCAGTTCATGGTCATTTGCTTGTTGAGTAGGAAACGGCCGTCGTCGTGCTTGGAGGGCGGCTCCTCGAGTTCGGCTTCGGAATCGCTTGACTCTCCAAGTTCATGCTTACGGAATTGCAGCACTCGATCGATCGCATCTTCGAGGGGTTTCTTCTTTTGCCGGCTGAGGCTAGAGTTTGACCGCTTAATAGCTTCGTAGACGGCGGATGTGGTCTTGAAAGGTTTGCCGTCGTTGGCATCTTCGAGCTTCTTCAAGACCTGATAGACGTCGCGGTCGAGGCCCTGCCGTAGACTGGGGCCTTTTCGTTTAGCGCTGAGCTCCATAGCTTATGTTGTGCAAGGGTGCGAATGAAGAATGGAAAAAGAGGGAGGTAGGCGCAATAAATATATTTCGAATAGGTTGGCAGGGACCCACCCAACTTTTTTACTTCGAAAGCCACTGTCACCGTGTACGCAATGCTGGACGGACTCAAGGGTCTGGGAAGTTAATTTATATGTACAAATATGACACATTACAATTAAGATGTTTAATAAATTTTGACAAAGTATAATAATCTATAATAAAGTGATCTTGTTCTTAGTAAAGTTTCACTAAACCATTAATAAAAAAACATATCTTGGAGGGGTCTTGCTTATCGATAAGAACCCCGGTTTCGCGCCGATGACGATACTCCTTCCCTCGTGACAGTCAACAATCGACAATCGCTATCGGTGCAAGCGGCAGCAATCACAATTAACGCGCAATTCCTTCTTTAACTACCACGATAAACACGCTTCTTTGTAACTTCTAGAGCCGCGATCATCATCATGGGCGGAAACGCAAGTAAAGTTACAGCCCAGGACAAGCAAGTCCCTCCCATCGCCCATACCTCCCCACGATTGCGCTCGTGACCGCCTGTACTAACACCTTATCCTTAGGGCAATCCTGGATATGAAGAACCAGCGCGATAGACTGCATCAGTATCAACGGCGCATTTCAGTCCTCACCGATAAAGAGACCGATATCGCAAAGCAGATGCTAGCGAAGGGCGACAAGAAGCGCGCTCTGTTGGCCCTGCGGCGCAAGAAGTATCAAGAGTCGCTGCTGAGCAAGACGGATGCGCAACTAGCACAGCTCGAGAAATTGACGAACGATGTCGAGTTTGCGCTTATACAAAAGGATGTTGTTTTTGGGCTGCAGCAGGGTACCAAGGTTCTTAAGGAGATCCATGCCGAGATGGGAGGTATAGAAAACGTGGAGAAGTTGATGGGCGAGACGGCGGACGCTATTGCGTATCAGCAGGTAAGCTGCTACGATCAGGTCTTGTTGTTGACTGCATTGTGCTCACAAACCCACAGGAAGTCAGCGATATGCTTGGAGGTCGTATTTCCAACCATGACGAGCAAGAAGTGGAAGACGAATTGGAAGCCCTCGAGGCCGCACTCGCAGCACCAGCCGACGGTCTACCCTCTGTTCCTGTAGTTGGACTACCCGAGGTCCAGCACGAACCTCATGTCGAGGTGCACGCCGAGAGAGAAAGGCAACCTGCTATGCTAGCAGCCTAGACGATGGACCAGTCATCTTCTTGGGTTCGAAGCATTTTGGACACAGCATTTGCATTTTTGAGAGTTCTAGCTATACTTAGACTTTGGGCGTATACAGCGGGTACGATGAGGCGTTGAGGCATTTTGGTCGGCATTTAGATCATGAAACACAGCACATTTGTCATTAGTCTATTGTCTAACTTGTCTATGCGTACTTGCTGATGAGTTTTCTCATGATGTTTATGGCGCCTGCTCGATAGCCGCCGCCAAACATGGCGAAATGGTTGAGGTGATGATACCTGTGATTGCGTTAGTCTGTGAAGTACTCCGTGGAGGGGCGATCTTACAGTTCGTATAGCTTCACTCTATCAGGCCACTCAGCTACTGGCTCGGCCCTTGGCAACAGCTTATAGTATTCCTCCCAGAAGTGGTTGGTGAAGCCGCCAAACATGTACATGATGCCAGTCTCGTACTCAGAATGGCCATATACAGCTGAGGGATCGTAAACGACTTCTTCGCACCCACCTCGTCCCCCAATCTGCCCCTTGGAGTGGTTACCGCTCCACAAATCGCCATGGATAACAACAGGCGTAATGTTTTTCACAACATCATCTCCGATCAACCGCGGCACTACCTCTGAAGCAATTTTCTCAACAGCCTCCTCAAGTTCTGCATCCGGGCCGTTGTTGCGTACTGCCTGCTGAGTGATGTGTCTCAAGCGGTTGTCAGCGTAGAACTCAGCCCACGATGTACGCCACGAGTTGTCCTGCTCCGTAGAGCCGCAGCAAGTTGCTACGGGAAACCCAAAGACGGGTTTGTCTTGACCTTCTGGGATGGGCGCAGGCGTTGTGTGCAGCTGCGCAACTTTGGAGGCCAGGGTCTTGCCTGAGCCGCCAGGGGCAGAGGAGCCCAGGTCGAGAAAGTCTGTTGCGAGGAAGTAGTGGCCAGACCGCAGGGAGAGAGCTCCGTGGGCATGAGACCGCGGACAGAAGTTGGGGACTGCATCGGCTATGGCGTTGAGGGAGACGTGTTCACCTAAGGTATATTAACATCATGATGTGACATAGGATGGAGTAGAAAATCGTCGTACCCTTGAACATGACTCCAGCCCCCTTCCCCTCCCCCGTCTTAACAAAGTAATTCAAGGGCTTGCCATCCTTCTCAGAGGTTATCTTGAACGTTGACACAAAACCTGAGCCACCATGAGAATTTATGGCTGAGTTGGCGGGGTCAAGGCCCAGGGCCTCTATGATAGCGGGGTCGACTTTGGTGTGTGGCATGATTTATCCTAGACCATCAGGGGAACACAGTTAAACAAGGTATATGGTATTCAGGAACGTAACTAAACGAGTTGTTGATGAGATTTCCTAACTCAATTTGGCTGGTTTGGCTGGTTTGGCTGGTGGGAAGACTGTGCAAGATGAGATGGGGTGACGTCAAAGCTGGCGTGTGTAAGTTAGTAATGCGGAATTGCGGCTCTGGTTTCCGCGAATACGGGGCTTTGTGTTACAGGATATCTATGATATTATCATGTCGTCACTTCAATTTGGTCAATATCGGATCAGTCAGGTATTAGCTGTGCAGTCTGTGTGCACTCCTGAAGCCGGACATTTAGTTGATGTCGAGCCCGGAGGCCGGCGACGAGTGGGGCCGTACGGGAAACAGGCGGGGCATGCTCCGGGCTATCCACCGATTTGTTCACAGGAGATACAAGGTTCTAAATTCAGTTACCCAGGCACAGGTTAGTTCTGTCTTGCTCGTATCATTAGTCGCAAGTGACATACTATCCAAAACTAACAGCTAATGCAGAGTGCACAGTGGAGTGCATAAGCTCAAAGCTTATCTTGACAAGAATCCGACATCACAACTCACTCCCTAGGTTTAGGTAGTATTCACAAGGCAGCAAAAGCCTATTTGTATTTTGTTACCAACAATGACTCACAGTATTTCTTCTCTATATGGCCATAGTCAGTCAATAGAGAGTTTTCAGCAATGACAGCGCGGAGGGGTATTGTTGTATCTGTCTAGAGGAGCTTCAAAAAGAGGCGTTGATAGAAGACTTGCAAGCTTAGTTAGGAGTCAACGAGGAAGGGACAACAGGATATGTTCGACCCGGAGATGATGGAGTTGCACGGCAACCGTCTTTAGAGAAAGTACCTAGGTACGGACGGAGTACGTAAACAGCATTGAGGCTGTGTTTCTTTGTAGGCCATGAAACGAGAAGGAAGCCATGGAGCAATACTCTCTAAAGTCAGTTCAAACTTCAGCCACTGGTGGCAGAGGAAGGTATGAAGGGCCACCAGCAAAGTCTCAAGATGACTGCCCGTGTACTGAATGAATAGCCATGGGCACGCTATGGTGCCATGCCCAGGCTTTCTTTAGAAGGCATGGAAGACTCGGGACACATCCATCACTCATATCTAGATGCTTAGAACGAACGGCTTGAGAGCGTTCTTGAAAGGTACTAAGGTATGCCTATTGAGGAAGTCTTAGCTTTGGGAGTCTTGTTTGAGGAAGGAATAGCTCATGTGATAGCCGCCTGCTCAATGGAAACTGGGATGATTTGTGTCTTCCCCTTTCGTCTGATTGACGTTTTTACATTCTACAACTTACACATATCCTTTCAAATCATTCAAAACTTGTGGTATCAAGCACATCACTTAAAACCTTACGACTGAATCAGCCAATCCAAGCGTTTGTCGTTCGATTAACTCTGCCACCAATGACAGAATCCTTGGACCAGGAGGCTGCAGTCTCCAGGCAACTCTTGAAAGCCGCCAAAGAGGCAAACGCGGGGGAGGTATTCTATCTGATTACGAAACATGAGCCTAAAAGCATTGACCCGGAGATCTTCAACTGGGCAGTGATATCTTTCTCCATACCAATAATGAGTTTCCTTCTCGAAAGATATCCTGACATGCTCAACTGGAGCTATGATCACCTCGGAACACCTCTGATGATTGCTTGTATCACTGGAGCCCCAACAGCATTCGTCAGTTTCCTGCTTGAATCTGGAGCAGATGCGAACCTCATGCCCCCAACGGTGGACAACACGGCGATGCAAATGGTAGTAACTTACTACCAAGACCTTGGACAGTGTATCGAACTAATCGACTTGTTATGGCGTTCTGGGGCGAGGATGGACGGTGATGTTCTTGCGTGGGCAGCGCATCTGGGTCGAGTAGATGTTATGTACCATCTGCTCACCTTGGGAGTGAAACAGGAGCGAGATCCAATGCGGATGCGGAGGATTCAACCGAAAGGCCAACTAGCTCTTCACGCAGCCGCTGAAGAAGGACATTTTTCTGTGGTCCTAGAATTGCTTCTCTTTAGTGTTGATGTCAATTGCAGGAATGGGTGGAATCAGACAGCAATGGAAGTCGCCCAGTGCATGGAGAGAGCTGGATTTAACATAACGCTACTCAAGTACGTATTGGCATTTTGGCGACGAAGGAAAGAGAATTATGGCTTGACAAGCATTTTGGCACGTATTAGCGGTAAACAGCAACGATAGATGTGTCATAGACACGAATACGATTATTGTGATAAAACTTGCTCTTCATCGGTAAATTCAACCTCAGATAATACAATGAATGACAATATAATGCCATAGCAATGATGAGCCACGTTGGACGCTCCGCCTCGGACCCGAGCCGAATCTACAATCCCCACTCATCGGGGTGAGCCCACAACGGCCCCGTCAAATCCAAATCCAAATCCAAATCTAAAGATGATATGTGATGTGATGTAATATCCTTGTTGTTTCCGACAAACGCCTGGCCTCAAAGATGCATCTAAACACGAGCTCTCTATTCGTTCCGATAATATTTCGTCAAAGAGGGTCAGACCAGGATCTAAGTCTCGGCCAATTGCTTGGTAGAGATCTCACTGTAATTAAGACGATGCAGCAACAGTTGTAGCGCTGCTGAGCGAGGCATTGTCTGAGTCAACACTTGGGGTTTGTGGTGACCTCGTTGGTGAGGACATTGAGTATGAGGCAGAGTTGTTGTAGTGAGAACCGCCGTTGAAGCAGGTTGTGCAGGGACACATGGGGTTGTTGGTGAGAGGTGGTGGAGGAGCGCAGTGACGGGCGAACCAGCTCTTTACTGAAGAAGGCATGATGATTGTGGGCGGTGGTGTTCGGTGTTGATTGGTATATAGTGTGTTGATATAATAGTTGTATGTAGGTAGATAGATATCTCTGACTGTAGTGTAGTTTGGTATTGGGTATCGGGTATCCGTATAAGAGTAAAACTCGCTTGCTAAAAGATCAAAGAAGCACAAGAGTAATAAACTACACACTTCTTTAGGAAAAGAAAGGAGCAGCCGTGGGTATTTATGCTCGTAGCATTTTGACAATAAGCATGTGGGACCGGGAAACAAGCCGAGCACCTTTTCCAACAGAGAAAAAGGATTCTTCTCGTCGAGACTCGGAGAGACCAAAAAGAAAGAGAAGCCATCCAAGTCAAAACAGACCCCTGCAGTGAAGCCCTTGACCCATGCCCGCCGTCCCTCTCTCTCCTCTCTTCAGCCCAGATACCGAGAGACGTCCGGACAAAAAGTGGATTCTCGGATCTCTACCGCGTATGGCGATGCCTTCACTTTTTACTGCATGCACTGAGACGTTTTATAACCCCAATTCCTTCTCTCGAAGGCTCCTATTTCCCTCTTCCTTTTCCCCAGAGCCAAGACTTTTGTTAACATGGGTTTAATAATGGCGCGGTTTTGTTTCTAGTTAGAGGGCTTATTTTCCCCTCACAGGAATCTCCATTTCCCCGCGTTTCTTGTCTAAGCTTGATTCTGGTTTCCCCCAATAGCCAAGGGGACCTGGGGGGTAATAGGGATGCAAGGGGACACGTGCAGGCGCGGCAAGCGAATGTGGTCTTATTTAAGTTTATTTACGAGGATTTGATTTGACGGGTTGACGGTTGGCGTTTTGGGTGTTGCGTGTTACGTGTTAGTGAAGGTGGTTTGAAGGTGTTGCGCACGTGAGAAAGACAAATGATTCGAGTGAGCTCACTACCTATACGACGGGACATTAAGAGGCAGGAAGTTACATGTGCTTGATCCATCATCCAACTGCTAATAGGCTTTGTCACAACACTGTTACGGTCATCATAGGATGAGTGCGTTGTGCTGTAGGTATGGTGGTTGTCGAAATACTCAATATCTCCATATAACCAATATACGTTGACTTACATGTCCATAAACCACCACGAACTGAACCAGAACTACCTTGCTAATGTTCCTCTCCAAACCACTCTTCTCCAATCATTAAACCCAGAATCACCTTATATATCGTCATCATCAAGATCTCCATCCATCACACATCTCCCTCTCATCTGTAAACATCACGAGACTCGTCAACCATCTTCAGATTCATCTGAGATGATAATTTTCCGTCGGCCTTGAGTCGGCATTCGCAAATCGCACTCTCTCACCCTTGCCCCCCTTTTCGCCTTCCATGAACTTGCATGCGGCTCTTCCGCAGTGGATCTGGAAATGGAGACGACGCAATTCCCGACTCGATGACCGCGGAACAGCTACCTATTGGTCCCAGGCATTGCGGCTCGATCCGATATCTTAGGTACCCGACGACATCAGAAGATTCTTCTAAAATTCTTTTTTTCTTTTTCTCCCTGTCTCTGAACTTTTGCAGCCCGACATGGATCGATGGGTATAACCGAGGACAAGGACGAGGACTTGGGTGGGGAGAACACGAGGAAAGCTGGTTCTTGTTGATTCATGGACGTTATTATTCACGATAGTGAGTCATGAATCATACCTAAGTTACATGACAAGAGAAGAGAGGCGACAAATTTCACACCATGTAGAAATGATGACGTCTCGAAAGGTGAGGCTCAAGTTCAGGTTGTGGTAAGGCGTGACAAGAGATCGCCAAGCCTCGCCTGCGATGTGTGGCTGCCGACCTCACATAAACACCACCACTTTTGATTTCCATTAACCTAGCATATGTCTCATCGGAAGAAGTTTTCGACTAAATTTCACAACCCAAGAGTACCCTCTTTACTTTCCGTACCCAGAAATAAGCAAAAAACATACCATAACGTCCCATTATGAGATCGGGCTGTGGCTCTGAGACGATGCATGAAATTGGACCCTTACATCCGAGAGACTTATTAGCCGAGTCTGGACCGAAAGATCGAACCGTTTCTATATAGCTACTGCATCAGCCCATCTTCTGAACCCTTTCTGGTTTCTATAAACCAGCAGAAGCTTCCTGTCTTCAACAATGAATCTACTACTGCACCGGAACTTGTCTCACATCACAACTCGTGTGAGGATTCAACCTCAGCAAAGGTAGTTAAGCAGGACGTCACAGACAGACTTCTGGTCTCTAGTTGAGGCCAGAACCAGGACGTAGTCCATTCCATGATTCTATCTTTTACCTCATCAGATGTGGCAATCACTCAATCTCCAATTTTTACACAAGGCCCGGAAACACACACATATAACACGGCACCAACATCAGAAACATGGTACAGAATTGCAGGGCGCGGATACGCGAAAAAATCATCTTGTTGGAGACCATATCGCCCTTCCATCCTTTGAATCATCCGTCCTTCTATCGAACCATTTGGACATATTTCGAGAGCATCGAAAACATGCGTCTTGCGAGCCGCGGGCCCAAGACCGACCGATGCATGCTAAATTAAAAACAGGAATATCCACCGTGTCTCCCACTCTTTCGTGAGTGTTTGGTCAACTCCCGGTTTTTGTTGAAACCGCAGCCTCCTTGAGCTCAGTCTCACATGTTGCTATTATATCATATCCTAACCCCTGTTCATCTAACTGCTCTGCAACTGGCTTGTTTAGATTCCGAGGTTGAACTCAACACCGACGTCGATGTCACGAGCTACACACATGTTAGCAATCAAATTTCTCAGACATTCAGGGATGTGGGAGGTAACTTACCCATCTTGACGACCTTGGACAGCTGGACGGACTTCTCGGCAGCGGTTTGTAGGTCATCGATGGAGAAGATCTTAAGACCGGAGTCGTTGATGAGCTGGTGAGCCTTCTCAACGTTGGTACCCTGGAGACGGGCAATGATGGGGATCTTGAGGTTCATGCTCTCGACGGTCCTGATGAGACCAGTGGCGATAGCATCACATCGGACGATACCACCGAAGATGTTGACGAAGATAGCGGTGACCTTGGCATCGCTGGTGATGAGCTCGAAAGCCTCACGGATAGCAGCGGGAGTGGCACCACCACCAACGTCGAGGAAGTTAGCGGGCTGTCCACCGTTCAGCTTGATGATGTCCATGGTGGCCATGGCAAGGCCGGCACCGTTGACGAGGCAGCCGATATCACCGTCAAGCTTGATGAAGTTGAGGTTGGACTCGGCAGCGCGGACCTCATCAGGGTCCTCCTGGGTGGTGTCGCGCCACTCAAAGACATCCTTCTGTCGGAACTCGGCGTTGTCGTCGAAACCGAACTTGGCGTCCATGCAGAGAACCTGGTGGTCAGAGGTCTCGGAGAGGGGGTTGATCTCAATCTGGGTGGAGTCCTTCTCGGTGAAGATCTTGTAGAGCTTCTGGATGGTGTCCTTGGCCTCCTCGATGCACTGCTCGCTGAAGCCGAGCTTGGTGGCGATCTCGCGGGCAATCTCGTCGGTCACACCGACGTTGATGTCAATGTAGTTGGTGTTGATAGCGTCGGGGGTCTCCTTGGCAACGGTCTCAATGTCCATACCACCCTGGGAAGAGGAGACGATAACGGGGCCCTGGCTGGCGCGGTCCATGAGGATGGCCAGGTAGAACTCACGACGAGCAAACTTGCGCTCGCAGATGTAGACAGAGTTGCAGAGACGGCCGCCAGCACCCGTCTGCTTGGTGATGAGGTTGTGGCCGATCATCTGCTCGGCGAACATCTCAGCCTCGTGGGGGAGTAGATGACACGGACACCACCCTTGAGACCGTTGTCGAAGGTACCCTTTCCTCGGCCACCGGCAAGGACCTGAGCCTTGATAACCATATCATCGTTACCAATCTTCTCAGCGATCTCCTTGGCCTCCTTGGCAGACATTGCGACGGAACCCTTGGGGACACCAATGCCATACTGTATAAGTGATATATGGTTAGCAACCCATGATATGTCGTGATGAACGCGGTCCCATTGTTTTTATTCGTTTTGTCGAGATCGCTACAATGAGACGCAAATAGATAAAACCTTACCTTTCGGAGGAGGTCGGCAGACAGGTACTCGTGGATGCTCAGAGCTCGTCGTTGTTGAACGCCAGGGAATCGAGCGGCAGGCGCAGCGAACTATAATTGCGAAGAATTGAATTAGCCAAAATTCCCATGTATCTGCATATCCAGTATCCATATCAAGGCGCATCTTGCAAGCAGCAGCCAAGCTTTTGTTTGGATAGATCTGAAGCGGGAAGTAGAATTGAAAGTACCTTTGAGGCGTTGAGGGCCGAAGCCACAGCACGACTGCGGCCGAGCTTGAACATTGTGACGGTAGAGGGGGAAGGAGAGGAGATAGGGGGAGTATGAGGGGATTCAAAGTGAGGAATGGGGGAGAAGGGAATCAAGAGAGCGGTTTAGATCGTCACAGGAGGTAGAAAAAGAGGTTTTCGGATGACGAGGAAAACCAAGTCCACGAAGCTACTGCGTCTGCTCAATCAGGAGCCCCAAACAGACCACCCGGGCCCTCCCCAGAGGACAGGACCCCCCCTAACCCCCCAAAAATACAGCAGACCTTGTCCTGTGGCCCTGTGGATGGGCTGGTCCACTCTTTCTGGCACGGGATTTGTCGGGCTAACTTGGAGGTGAGTTATCTAGTACTAGTCGGAAAAAGACATTCACCGAGGAGAACGAGAAGCAGGTAACATGACGACAGGCCAAAGTTCAAGTTCATGTTGAGAACAGGGTCCAGAAAAAGCTCTGGTTGTGTGGTTAGGTAGTTTTGGGTGTTTTGATAAAGCCTTTTTTAGCCGTTGTGAACATCACAAGTTATTGTATAGCAACGCATACAATTTGATTACCCGTTGGTTATACTGCAAAATATGAAACTTATCTGCACGTGCATTGTATAATTGTACACATGACATACAAACCATTCAAACATTTCACAACTGCTCTCGACCTTCGGTGACAATAATCCAGCTGCCCTCCTGTTCCATCCCAGGGCTTTTGCAGATTGGCACGTCCACTTTTATTACCAACCCAAACCTATTCCAGCCACATCCCCTTGTTGAATCCAGCGGCACATTACTACCGAACATCGTAAATCGGTGATGCAAATCCGTCTCGGAATGGGTTTTGGAGTTCCAAGGTGAAACAGCGAATGAGATCGCCCTCCAAGCCTTCGTTTTGGCGCTGAATTCTCTCCGGGTTTCGGCTACAATAGGCACGCAGGCATGGCAGCTGGTAGCTTCTTGACCGAGTATTTCCCCCACATGGACAAAGACGTCCAGTGATAGGCAGTTGGAGCATGTGAGTTTAATTGCTGGAGGTCTTTATTCAACTTCATGATATTTGTCGACCAGCTCGTAGGCCATGATGAGCTTTCAACAAACAGATATCCTATATACACTGCATCCATCATGTAAACCCTCCAAACGGAGTCCCAATAACTTTACCCTTGTCATTCCACCTCACTCCCTCACCCTTCAGCAGCTTCCTCTTCTCATCAAGAGTGATCCCCTCCCCGTCCTTTGGCCATTTGCCCTTGAACCCGCCCAGCGCACCTCCCGTAGCCACGACGCGATGGCATGGCACTTCTGGCGCAAACGGGTTGCGTCGCAGCGCGTTACCTACCGCTCGCGGGGAGGACTTCAGATGCGCCGCTATGATCCCATATGTTGAGAAGCTGCCCCGCGGGATCTGGCACAGAAGTGTCCACACTTGCTTCTCGAAGGTTGTGCGGCTTGATGCTTCGATCAAGGCGAGCTGGGGTGCCATGATTGTGGTGAAGTCGATGTTTTGTGAGGTGGGTGATTGTTGCTTTTCGGTTTTTATTACTTTAACTTTGCGAACCTCCTGAGGCTCTTCAAGAGGTCTTTTGGTGACTGTAACCATTGCTGTGTCTTGAAAGATCCCTTGGAGGTAGGATAAGATTTTGACTGAAGTTTTTCTTTTAAGTTGCGGAGAAATGCTAAGAATTTACCAAGAATTACAATATTGTTTGGGTAGGTAGTGTATCCAGCAGGTAAGAGTTACGATGTTTAATCACAGGCACGGTAGATATGCGTCACGTCAAAGGGCGTGGTCGACGCCAACATCTAAAGCAACACATATCGCGAAGTCATGTGATTCGTCTACAGTGCCATACTCACAAGTGATCCTCACACAAATCTGTTTGACAAGGTTCTGAGTGTAAACTACTCTTGGGCACATTTTAGTAGTTCTGATACATCTTTCCTTTATTCATGTTCCTAACGTCATAGCATGATAGAAACTTCGGTCACAGTATGTGAATCACTTGAGAATAGTACAACTAACGGTCTTCCATTCGTCAATATATGATTGATGTCAGATACAGCATCTGTGCCTCGAGACATATCCTCTCTTCATCAGTTGTCTCCTTGGTTCTGTTTTAAAATGTACAAAGATGTGGATATATAAGGTATTTTCTTGAGCAGGAGATAATGCAATGTCTCCATTCTAACCAAACGCCGATTATTATGCTGATTTGAGGTCCTGGTTCCCATGCCCAAGCCTCAATCTGTTTCAACTCTCACAAGACACAAGTTTCATATGTCTATTTGTTTGCTGGCCGAACTTTGGCGTGCCCGTGGTCGTGAAAGAACACATACCGCACATGCCATACGATTCAAGATTAGGAATATGCCTTTTTGAGACATGTCGTGTTCAAGCATGAATCATGTCGTTTCGTGATGATGATGCTCTCGTTTCGTAATGTGTTGATGCAATTGTTAAACGCCGATGTTAACTTTAAACCATGAAGGACTCTCCACAGCCACATTCCTCCTCTGCACCGCTGGTCAGTATCATGCCCTACTGATGTAAATTGTGGCAACTTACTGATGTTTGGATTTTTGAACACAAAGCGCTGGTTCAGCTTGTCCTCGACATAATCCATCTCACTTCCGATAATGCTAAAGAGCGCCTTGCTGTCGATCAGGACCTTGACACCATCCTGTTCAACCGTCTCGTCAAAGGCACCTGGCTTTTCAACATATTCGAGATGGTACGCCAAGCCACTACATCCTCGGTTCCGTACGCCGACCTTGATCAGCTTCGGCTCGGGTTGGTCAAGCAGTTCTCTTAATTGTTCCACCGCAGAAGGCGTCAACTTCATAGCAGCCTTACGAGCGCGTAGCTTAGATCGTGGTCGGGCAGCCTTTGGCTTCTGGGCCTCCTTCTCGTTTAGCTTCGGAGTTGGTGCCGAGGATACCGTCGAGGGAGTAGCATTCTGTGTTGTCGTGGCCTCCTGCTGCGTTGGCGGCTGTGGTGTCTTTGGCAGTTGAGGCGGCGGCCTTGTCTCGTGAACCTTAGGTAGAGGATCGGGTTGTGTTATTGAAGTTTCGGGGACGTCGTCGTTTCTCGGGGGTGTAGAAGTGTGAGTTGGAAGAGTGTAGGAATGGTAGGCGACGGCGAGGGGCCTGGAGGTGGAGAATTGGCGCAGAGGAGAGGGATTGCATGCTCGTCGCAAGACGAGTCTTGCTACCGATCTTGAAGCGAACATGGTCGGCGCATATGAATTGTGTGGGTAGGTACTGGTGATGTTGAGGTTGAGTATCAAAAGGCAAATACCAACTTGAGAGCTGAGTGGGTATGATTTCAAAGCCGGCTGCTCGGTGCTAAAAGGCGATTGCAGCCGGAAGCCGCTGGTACGTCAGGGTGGCGCCCCGAACTTGTCCGAGCCTATCAGGGACTGAGTATTGGTCAGTCTCACGTGATCGGGGAGCATGTCAGTGTAAGTCATTCAACATCATGACAAAGGTGACGAATAATGGCGTGAAAACAATATCATTATCGTTCATTCGATTTATTATCGAGATGTCTGTGCAGTTTGTTTGGTTCAGCTCTGGAAGTGGATGCCCTGGCTTGGCCCAACAGGCCAACAGTTGCTACTTCGTATGGAGAATGTGTTGACAATGATAGCCTCAAGATTGAAGAAACCATATATACTGCTTAATACTAAACGGTGATCATTATAGGAAGTCAATATTTCATATAGAGAGTAAAGTCTTGGTTTACATATTTGAGAATGCTACTGTATTACTAGGTATTTAACACTAATTCTCAAATTAAAGACCATGAGTCCAAAGCCAGAGCCATCGAAATAATATGCTTAGAAATGGCTTCATATCGTTCACAGAGGTAGAGTGCCCCAAGTTATACATCCTTATCTTATAATACTTTTGGACGACCAAAGGGCCTTAACTAAGCCGCTATCATTTATTTGCTTTTTGCTTCTGTCCTAGGGCTCATCAAAACTCATACTTAAAGAAGTTAATAAGCTATTTGGGGCTGAGATGCTTTAGAGACCTGCTAGATCAACATACACATTGTGTACCAAGGTCTTTTCATTACCATATACTTCTTTGCCTTCTTCATGTAACACAGGCTAAATACGTCCTCGCGAAGCATTGGATCTGTAAGGAAACAAGCATTGACGCAAACCCCAGCAAACCAATCGCCCGGTCCTGCATGCAACACAATCGGCACTTTCATGCAAGCACTTTGGGCAGAGTAACAATGATACCAAGCACACCTTGATGATACATGATAACAAGAT
The DNA here is from genome assembly GCA_025948275.1 of Fusarium avenaceum. NCBI lineage: Eukaryota > Fungi > Ascomycota > Sordariomycetes > Hypocreales > Nectriaceae > Fusarium > Fusarium avenaceum. The sequence goes on along the minus strand of CP109670.1, from coordinate 830,253 downwards.
ATGCGATATCGGGAATCATGATAGTGGAGCAAGGGTTCCGTTCAAATATCTACAGTCCACTCTACTACGTAGCAATCATGGGAATGCGGAGTTGTATCAAGCGGCCGCTTATCTTGATAATAGATAGCACATGCAATCGCTGGTATCCAACAAATGCGACTGACAAAAGTGAAGTAAACCCACGATAATCAAACAGTGGGTTACAGGCCTCGCGCGACCGTTCGATATAAGGTATTTGTGACTACAGTATCCGCAGTTGGGCGAAACGTTACATGCGGGTACAAATTAACTGGGTATGGTCAGAGCTGGGAGATAGCTACAGGACTAGACTTATCGTGATAATATCGGATGTTACAAGAGAAGAAGGCATTGCCGGGAATTACGGGGCTTGGTATGTGAGGACTGAAAAAAAGCAAGTTATTGCTGTTGAATGCGAAAACAATGACGAGATGGCAATTCTCGTAGTGAGACATGCATCCTCGTATCTGTATGTCTATCAATGGATATAAAGTGCTGTGACTTGAAGACAAAGAATAGAATAGGCATGATGATTGGTGACATGCAAATCGAACCGTTAAGCTCGTCTTCGCTGTAGGATCTGGAGATTTGGTAACGATTGGCCAATCACGGAGCTTGACATTCGGGCCTTTCCCCTGGAGGACTCTAAAATTAAATCTGGGGTTTGGGGCAGGGCAGATAGGGCGGGCTTGTCCAGAACTGGCATAAGAAACGCATCATGAAGATAATCTGGAAGGGTGTCTGTTCTACGGAGTACAGCAAGAATATACTACGTAGTATGATTAAGAAATGCATGATATACAGATACTTGGAGGGCAGATAGACATGTAACACCAACACCAACGCCTACAACAACAGATATCCTGCAGTACATTAACAACCGGCTCTGTGCTATTGTACTACGTAGGTCCAATTCTTGTCTGCACTACAACTACAACCTTCCAAAGTCAGGTAAGTTTGCTACTAGAACGTTACCCATTGTCGGGTTGTATGTTACACGGACGTTACCGCTAGGGCCCGCCACTGAATGTTTGATGCCATGGGCAACCTGTCACCAGTGAGGGATCTTACCCCAGGAAGACGAAGACGTTGAGTCTGGGGATACTCGATTACGTTTTGGGTATGTTTGCTCTACATTTGGTCATCGGGTTACCGTGTGTAGTTTGATGTGTGTTTGGATGCTTAGTTGGGCTACCAGTTGTTGCTGAACACGGCACTTTGCGTCCATTGACGCGTATATCTCGGCCGAGATTAGTGGAAGGGCCCTTTGATTACGGAGCAGTAACTCATATTATCTAGTTCATCGTCGTTTCAATGCGTGTATATGCCCTCATCAATGAACATCTACGTCAACCACCAAATGATACCACGTACTTCCCCTACCTAGGTCGGCCAAGACCGATAAAGTCCAGTATCAATACGCCACTGTAAGCGGATCGACAGCGATTGTTGCATCCCCCGCCCTCCCCTGTAAGTGTAGGCACTGTAAGCTGCAACTAAAACCAACCCGCACCACCCTTAGAAATCTCCCCCATCCATTCCCCATCCCCATCCCCCCATTCCATCCACTTCACACCACTCCATCCAAACTTGACTCCCGACTTTCCAATCCCACGAGACAACCCCCTGGCAATCCCGTCTTCCTGCGGGTTTTTTCTTCGCCTTCTCGTGATAAGTCTTGAGAAACCAGGGCAGGGGTAGTTTATTTTTGGGGACCGGACGATTTAGTCTCGTGCCTGGCATCTCTCCATCTGTTTTTCTCGCGACTACTTTAATTCTGTGACATCCTGGGTTTGTCTGAGAGATTCCCCTGCTTTATTCATTCATCGTTTTATGTTCCATTGAGGTTTCTACTACTCTCATAAGTATCTCGTCGTCTTATACAAGGGCATTGACCCTCACCTCAGCTCAACTCAACTCTTCACCTAAAACATCAACAACAATGGCTTCTGTCGAGAAACATAACCACATCGCCCGCGAGGGCTCAGAAACCGGAGACTCAGACACACCCGGCTTCCGTCCCAAAGGATGGATGTACAAAACCGTCCGCCTGGGTCGTCTCGAGCTTTGGTATGCCTCGCCCAAGGTCCAATTGTTCATGGTCTCCATTGTCTGCTTCTTGTGTCCCGGCATGTTCAACGCCCTCACTGGCCTTGGTGGTGGTGGCCAGGTCTCCAATGAGGCTCAGGATCACGCAAACACGGCCCTCTACAGCACCTTTGCCGTCGTTGGTTTCTTCGCTGGAACTTTTGCCAATCGTTTAGGCCTTCGCCTGACTTTGTCTATTGGAGGACTGGGATATTGTGTTTATGCGGCTTCGTTCCTGTGCTACTCGCATACTCAGAACATGCCCTTTGTTGTCTTCGCAGGTGCGCTTCTCGGTGTTTGCGCCGGGCTTCTGTGGGCTGCTCAGGGCTCTATCATGATGTCGTATCCTCCTGAGCAAAGTAAAGGACGATACATCTCTTGGTTCTGGGTCATTTTCAACATGGGTGCCGTTATCGGTTCTCTTGTAAGTTTCATATCTATCAATCACTCCCTTGACTTCCTACTAAACCTTCATCATAGATCCCCCTTGCTCAAAATGTCAACAAGAAAGCAGGCCCTGTCTCCGATGGAACTTACGCTGCTTTCATCGCTCTCATGGCCATTGGTGCCGTCCTCGCCCTTTTCATCTGCGACGCCGACAAGATCGTTCGCGAGGACAACACCAAAGTCATCGTCATGAAGAACCCCTCATGGAGCACTGAGATCAAGGGTCTTTGGGAGACACTTTACAGCGCCCCCTGGGTCGTTCTCCTCTTCCCCATGTTCTTCTCTTCAAACATCTTCTACACCTACCAAAACGTCGATATGAACCTCGCCCAGTTCAACGTCCGCACTCGTGCCCTCAACAACTTGCTCTACTGGCTTGCGCAGATCTTCGGCGCCCTTATGATCGGTTACGCCCTCGATATTTCCAGCGTTCGCCGCAGTGTGCGTGCCAAGATCTCGCTTGTCATTCTTTTCCTTTTGACTTTTGCCATCTGGGGCGGTGGCTACGCTTGGCAAAAGGATCAGCGACCCCGTGAGATTGCCATGGACCCTGCCAATGAGGACGATAAGGTTGACTGGGACGATGGCAACATCAAGTTCCTTGCCCCCATGTTCCTCTACTTCTTCTATGGCTTCTTTGACGCTGCTTGGCAAACCTGCATCTACTGGTACATGGGTGCTCTCTCCAACTCTGGCCGCAAGACAGCTAACTTCGCTGGTACGTTCCCCTCTTCTCCCCAACCTCTAATCCAGATCACTGACACAGCAATGCAGGTTTCTACAAGGGTATTCAATCCGCCGGCGCTGCCATCTTCTGGCGCATGGATGGTCTTGGCAAGCCTTTCGACACCATCTTCGCCGCTACATGGGCTTGTCTCGGTGTCTCTCTGGTCATCGCCGCGCCTGTCATCTTCACCAAGATCCAGGATACCGTCCCCGTTGAGGAGGATCTCAAGTTCAGTGACGAGAAGCTTGAGGATGTCGTTGTCGTGCCTACGGATAAGAAGACTACGGAGGTCGAAGCTTAGACCAAGATATGGGCAATGCATTATTTAGAGGAACACCTACTTAATATTAATGAATTTCAACGTTTATGGTATACGCCTGAGGTGGAGTTGGTCATGACACATACCACTAGATTTGGCCTCGATTTGTTGCATTATGTGACATTTCTTTTTCTATTTTATTACGATTTCATCTAGATATCCATCATACAGGAAATAATGACTAATATCCCGAGTGCACAAGCTTCAGTGTTGAGCAGTAATGATTCAATATGCCAGACTGATCAAAATACTTCTGATCATAAGCTGATAAGACAAATACAGTCAGTTACACTAATCATCCGAAAATCGAACATCCACAGCGAGTCACATTTATCAAGGGACTAAGTTTCAGGGACGATGAATCCTATTTCTTTTTGTTCTTCCTATTCTATTGCAGAATATAACCTTTTTGTCTTTCTTTTCCATCTCCTATCCTGGCCTGTCCCGGCCTGTCCTGTTTTCACCAGACTCCCTTTCCCAGAAGTTCAATGAAGAAGAAAAAACAAACATAGGCACGGCATGCTTGCCGTCCTTGATCATACAGTAAGAATCAGACACAGTTCGTTTTTGCACTGGCGACTAACAACTCTAAGCCCTCCGTCGTTGAGAATACATTAAAAAAGAACCCAAAAATAAGACAGGCACCCAGGAATTCGTTGTTACTGGCCGTTTCTGAATGCACCCATACCGTAAAGCTTTTGTTGTCCATGCCCTAACCCGTCGTCGCCGGAAAATAGTGCAGGGATGGAAAACCAGGAAATGAAGGAAGGTGAGAAGTAGAATGTTAAGTGTGAGTGATTCCGTCGTAAGTTGTACCCTGAAAAGTTGTTCAAGGCCGAGAATAATCGCGGCCGTTGATTCCAAATCCGAACGCTTCAAGCCCCAAAGGACTGAGCGCTCTTGGTTCGTGATAAGATCCTTGTTCTAGTTCCGCGCATTGGAACTGATGTGAAAACCGTAAAACATAAATGTCAGACCCAAATGTAGATAACGCCGTTGTGCTGATGGATATAGAGGTCATAAGGAACATGACGATGTTTCCCATCTGCCGATTAAGTTCAAACAAAATGGGGGGTATCAAAGATGAAGTAGTTACTGTGGGGAGGTAATATGTGCGTGTGATGATGGTGAAGGGTAAATAGTTGTTGAGCCGGATGCGAGTTGAGAAGGTATGCAACTAGTAAATTCTATGTCTGAGTGGGCGTTGGTGCTGGTGTTGAAGTGCCTCGGTCGCGGGAGATCCAGCTGAATAGATCCGCACGGCCACCCGCAACGCCGACGATGGAGGCAGCTGAGGACTCAAGGGTAGGTCGGGTGGCAGTCTCGCGAGGCTCCAAGAGCAGACTCTTGCGGTAGTAGGTGACTTGCACATTGCCCTCCTCGCTGTCGCGGAGATGGCTGATCTGAGAGGACATCCAATCCTGCATATCAGGCACCTCGGTGAGGCGGTAGGGGATCTGGAAACGCTGAAGTTCTCCAATGATTTTGGCTGTGCGAGTATGCTTGTCAAAGTTCACGACAGTGATACCACCAGCGCCATCCTCCTCAGACTCAGGACCGATGCACATCTGTTTAGTGGCAGGGTTGCCAATGTCGACAAATGTCAAGTCGGTCAAGTACATACCGAGGAAGGGCAAGCAGGGAGGAACGTGGTCATGAAGTCTGGTTCGCAGGACCTTGTTGTTTTGAGAGGGCTCAACCAAATCTTGCAGGTTTTGGAGCATGTCCTTGCGCTTGCTAGAGATGGCATCCCAAGTCTTTCGGAGGCGGCTAATGGTGCTGCTGTTGAGACTGCAGATGATGGCCATGAGACCGTCGTAGTTGTGAAGCTCAAGGCACTGGTGTGCGATCTTGATCCATTGCTTGATGACCTGAGCGCGCTTCTTGACCTCTTGCTGCTGAAGAATAGTCTCGGCGACAAGGTTTGAGAGATCTGTGGACAAGGAAGACATAGCCTTGACATTAGGAGCGTCAACACCACCGTTCTTCATCCACTGAGAAGCCAGGAGCTCCTCGGGCAGGATGGAAGAGAAGATGTTCATTTGCTTGATAGTCAATTGACGAGCCAACTCGAGAGGGTCAAAGTCAAGAATGCTTGGCTGAGCTACACCCATCTTGAAAGCAGAAAGAAGGTTCAGCTGACCCTTCGTGATGGCAGGGATAGGCAAAGGAGTGTCAGCTGGCACGTATTGGGCAACTGAGGTGCTGGTCTTGCCCATGGAAGATACAAGTCGAGGAACCAGAGAGCCCTCGCCAGAAACGCGTTGAGCAAGCTCAAACAGACGTCGGCCAGCGTTTGGCAGAGAGGAAGCCAGCTTGAATTCAGCAAAGGGCATGATCAGGTCAAGGGCGTCACGATCGGTCTCTTCCTTCCAGTGGGACTCGAGCCAGCCTTTGAAAGCATTGTATACTCTCAATCGAACAGGTCCAGCCACATGAGGGGAATCATTAACGTAATCATATCGTTCAATGAGCGCTTCGGCCAGACGAACTGGTGAGCAGAAAAGGCGGAAAGTGAGGTAAAAGGTCGAGACAAACATGGCATCGGGAGTGGATTCGTGAGTAGTGAGACGCTCAACGAGAGCAGGTAGAGAGCCGCCAGTAACTTGGCCCTCCTTGTTGAACATGAGCTCGTGAGCAAAGGTCTTCTCCATGAGCCTTGACTCGACATCAACCTCTTCCGTCTGCGATTCGGTGTTGCTCAGGTTAGAGATTGAGGGCTGCTTTTGAGGAGCAAGAGTGTGGTCGGGGGTGGTGGCTCGAGTAGAAGACTGCGAAACCATGCTGACCTCTGAGTCGCGGCTGAGGTAAGTGGCACTGCTGCCAGCGCTGGAGGCAACCATACTATCAAATCGAGAGGACGAGGTGAAGTCGCTGTCATTGTTATCGACAGGGCTATATTCCTCGCTGTGCAGAATAGTGGTGGATAGTTTGGGAAGAGGAGGAAGAGAAGGACGCAGAGAAGAGATAGAGGATGCCACGCTGGAGATGTTGTCGTCAGCAACTGACGAGCGCCGAGAAGAACCTGGTGAAGGGTGGATAGTCTGTTCATCGGTGGGTGTCGTCACCTGAGGAACCTCGGGGAGGGGCTTGTCGATGGCAACGACAGTGAGGCGTCGAGATGCAGGGTTGGAGGAGCTAGAAGTTCGGTTCGATCCGGCATTGCTTGCAGTATCGTTGGGTTCTGAAACAGATGGAGTCCTGGCTCGCTCCTCAACATCAATGTCAAGAATGCTTAGGTCGATACCGAGGCTGCTAGTCTCGAGCTCAAATTCAAAATCGCCGATGCGCTCGATAGCGGATTTTGCCTTGGCAACGCAGTCTCCTGCAGCCCTAACACAGCCTGTGGCGGATGCAAGGAGCATTGTGTTGTCGTGGGGCATAATCAAATCGGCATCTTCAGACGCAGCACTAACCAGGGTATCGCGGGCAGAAAAGACGAGATCTTGGATTCGCGCGAACATGGTGGATCTAGCGCGGGCAAGAGCCTCTGAGCTTGAATTAATGTGGTCATAGACTCCGTCGATTACTGCAAGGAGCTCTCCACCTGATAGTGCAGATTGACGGATAGCTGAGGCAAGCTCGGGACGCGACTGGGATTGAAGATGCAGGCGTCCGATGAAGGATCCCAAATGAGACAGGAAAGTATCGTGGCTGCGATTGAGGCGTTCCGTAACGAGATGGTGAGCTCGCGATGCTGATGATGGGCCAGCGAGCGACACTCTGTGAGAGATGGTGGCCGACAGGCGGTGAGCTTGTGCAAGGCTTCCCTGTGATAGCCTGTGAGAGCTCGGGCCGGTACGAGAGCTGAGTGACGATAGTCGCTTGGTGAAGATTGATGTCGATGTCTGCGTCGTCTCGCTCGATTCAGAAGCAGCGACACTTGCGGCAGGTTGAGAATCGGTGTCGTTTGTGCTGCGCTGGCTTTGTTCCTCAAAAGTTGATTGATCAGCAGGTGGTGTTGGCGGCACGTATGATTCTTCGAGCACTGTATCCATAACAGTAACGGCTGCCGGTGCACGTGCCCTGCGATCCTCTTCAAGCATATCCATAAAGCGAACACCTTTTGTTACGATTCTGAAAGCCTTGAGAACCATCTCATCAATAATATCGTTCACATCCTCGACGGGAGCGATCTCAAGACGTTGTGTCTCTTGTAACCGCTTCGCTGTCTTTACCAGTGATGAGAGCTCAGAGAGAAGTGACTTGCGGCACTTGCGCAGCACATCGCTCCTCTGGATGAGCGGGGACTCTCTGTTCAAGCAGTGTGTTCGTTCCTGTACATTGTGTTAGACAGCCGAAGTACTTGCAATTGTTTCACCGACTTACCAATAGAAATCGCACACCCGCAATGATACCCTTCATAAACTCTTGGTTGCCAAAGATCTCCTTGTCATTAACAGATGTGCTTCGGAGCAGATCCCAAAAGTTCAGAAGAGCCTTGAGAAGGTTGCACATGTCATCAGGCTCGTAAGCCTCACAGTAGTTGGTCGGTAGCCATCCTCTGGCGCCCGAAACGAGCAATGTGCCGTCGGCCCATCCATTTGTGTGGATAGAGTGCACTAGGACGACATCGCCCTCGTTAAGAGGCAACGTCACGCTAGAGTCGGACATAACATAGCTGGGGTTGAAAGGATAGAAGGCTCGCAGGAAGTTGTGGAAGACTTGAGGAGGGATGTACTGAGTTGAAGGCGAAGGTGAGAGATCCTCCTGCGAGCCATTTGGTGTAGCGGGTGGTGTCATTTGTGATTGTGAGTAGAGGCTGGTGTCGTTCTCTGAGGTCGATGAAGCATCTCCAGACGAGTTGATGCGGGATTTGGCGATAGTAAGAGGAGCCACCTGGAGACTGGCTCGCATAGGTTGGTTGCTGAGCATTGCGTGCGATTGCCGCTGACAATCGATGTCGTCGTTTAGATCATCGGGGGCGGCTCGGTCGGTGGGTTTGGACAACCACTCGAACCAAGTATCGATCCGGCTCTTTCTCTTTGAGTCTTTTTTATCCTTTTCTTTACTAGTATCCCTTCTCAGTTGATTACCAACAGTCGTTTCAAGATATCCAAGAGAAGAATGCTGGTTGCAGCTGGCGAAAAGCGAAACTTGATGGTGTAAGTGGTGATGGTGATCTGATCAAAGTTGATGGAGTTGCACCACAACAGAAAATCGAGGAAGGAAAAACCGGTTGGCTGGGGAGAAGAAGAAAGTCAGTCAGTCAAGTCATGTCAAGTCAAGTCACCAGGGGACGAAAGTCGCGAATTGAGAAATGATTGATTGTGGGAAAGAACAGGACAGGACAGAAGAAGCATTGCAGCAGATGGAATGAAGGGAGACGATGGACGACGTCGAGTGGACGGCGAGGAATGCTCAGGACAGCAGGGGGGACCTGCTGCAAGGCGCAAAGACCTGAGGCTCTTGGAAGGGGGTTCAGGGCGGAAAAAAGACGTTTGAGTCGTGTATCCTAGGTGCTGTGGGCAGTCAATTGCGGAGAGAAGCTGGGTTCCAGTGTTCTGACCGCTACCGCTACCACTTGAACCCGGGCCCCCAAAAAGTAAACATGCCCGGACTTGTGGTTCCCTCTAGCCTGGACCCTGAACAGCTGCGTGCGTGCGATTGTACGATTGCGTTGATCGTGGTCAGGCCATGGAAGTGGCCTCGACTCCTGTCAGCAAGCACAAAAGCGATTGCTATCGTGTCGCCTGAAAGATGCATACGCATGCGGTCTGTATGCGGCACGATCCGTCAACGTGCATGGCCTGCATGCTCCAACTGTCTGTGCCTTGATGTTCCTGCGTGGTTGTGGGGAAAAAGAGACGAATGGGATAAAGTGACAATCAATCAATCTGCTACAGCTACTGCTGAAGTGCAAATTCATCATTATTTTCTTTCCTTCTGGCTTACCTGAACGTGACACCGTGTGATGTATCCAAAATCCAATTGAGCCAATGGCAGCTCGTCGTTGTTGTCGTCGATATATGTTGTTGTCTGGTTGTGCTGACGGGATCTGAGTCAGGTCATTCGTCGAGTGTACGAGTTGACCAAGAGTTGATGGAATGATGCGGTTGCGATTGGGCGACAGGGGTGGCTTTGATCGATTGAGTATGTATGAGAGAGCTCGACGGTCCAAGATCCAGGTTCAGATTAGATGCTAACGAATTAAATGGTTCTTGTCGAGGTTGTTGCTGTTCGCTGTTGTTTGTCCAAGTTGGTGACCAAGAGTAGAAGCAAGGGCGTAAGTGAATGCAGACCGTAAACCAAACCCAAGTACACTAGCACACAAAAAACAATGAGAGAAGGTCGATTGATGATGATGAAGTCGAGACAGGTCGAGTCGAGCGAGGGGAAGAGATGGGAACAAAAAAGACATCAACGGTCGGGGTCTGGGGAATGTGGTGGTATTATCACCTCTAATGGAACTTAGTCTTTTTTTCTACGGAGTACACACGGGGAGAGTCTTTCTGGGTCTTGTTCTCTCTCTCTGGGTTCCCTGCGGCTGGTGGCCACACCCACGTCGTTCGTCAGTCAAAGGTGGAACCCTGGCTAGGTCTTCTCTTCTCTTCTCGGTCCAGGGGCCCCCCAGCCTGTCCCAAGTGGGAGCTGGAGACTTCCAAGTTCCAGGGGTGGAGGAGATAGCATACGGGTCGGAGTGGGGTTCTCTTTTGGTCTTGACTGTTGACCCGACTGTTGAGGGTGCCAGGCCTCACAGGCTAACGTTAGCAGGATAGCAGGCTAAGCCAGGGCATGGTCGGCGGGAAGATAACCCCACGCCCCCAACTGCAATGAAACCACCAGGGGGTAAGAGGCTGGCTCTCAAGGTCACAAGATAAAGTGAGTCCTGTGTGCCCACGGGAGGGATTGGGCCCGGTCTCAGCGGGGCTTTTTCGCTCTCTCTTTCTCTCTCTCCCAACTTGATCAACCGACTTTACTACCGACCTACGTAAGACTCAAGAGCAAGCACCAGTCCAGTGGGGTTTCCAGGGGCCTCCAGCCTGAAGAAGCTAACATGATCCCCTGTTGTCTGGGCAGCTAAGAGCTTCTCAGCCGGTGTCAAGTGGCCCAAGTGTGGTGCATTCAGAATGAAGCTCTCGAGAGCTAAGAGTAACGGGTAACGAGCAAAAGAGACGACAACCCCTTGGATTGGAATAGAAAGAAGCTTGATGCAGTGTGTGGATGGACCCCTTTCCACACTACCTTACTATCAGAATACTCCCCTCAGACTTAGGGTCTGTGTGTCTATACGTCTTGCTACATGTGAACCATCGAGGCCATCCCTCATCGTCAAGGGAGGTTAGGAACAGTATGTAAGGCCGTCCATCTTCTACCCCATGTGTGCGCATTTCGGAGGCATCATCTCATCATGCATGATCACAGCGGAACAGGCGCGCCATTAAAAAAGGCCATACGAGGAACTTGCTCTGCAAAGTAAAAACCCGATAAACTTGGTACCAAAGTTTCAATAGTTACCGTCGATTGACTTTAGATATCAACGGCTTGGTTCCACCCACAAGTTCTCCTCTCCTCTCCTCTCCTCTCCTCTCCTCTCTCATGCATACATAGTCTGTCTACGATGCAGGTGTTGAACTTTTGCCATTGCACCGACTCGTCCACGGATGGTCTTGAGGGGCTCGTACATGAGAATGCTGGAATGCCCCCCTTCTCAGGGTGTCGATGTCTTTCTTCGCTGCCGACGAGCTTCTCTCGAGTCATAAGCCATTCGTGTGATTTTGGCAGGCTGCTCAATAATACTGGCTGCTTCATCACATGAATTATTTCAGGTCTCCCCATCTGATCAGAGTGGTGAGTTATCGGATTGGACGCCATCGTAACGCCGGAACATGCAGCAATTACTCAAGAAGTTTACGAACGATATTTTTAGCCATCAAGTGTCCGCGTGTGAACGAGATGCGTATTATGCCGAGATCGAATCAAAGCCACGGATTCTTCGGCCACTACCCCGGTCTAAGCAAACCTATTATCCATGCTAAGTATCCGTATTATCTGGAGTCTTAAATGTCGTCAGTCGTCAGTCGTCATCAGAAACCCGAGGACCATGTCAAAGTGCTGATCCCTTCAAGTACCGGGTAGCTTTAGGTTCTGGCAGTGGAAGACGGATTTTAGCAGCCCTTCCTTGGCAAGGGGCAATTGAGTCTTGGGATGGCCGCGCAAAGGGCGTAAAAAGAATAAATATTTGACCAAAATTGTGCAGTGTGATTGGCTCCCCTGCGTTCAAGTTCCCTTCTCGTGCCTCTTTCTGCTAGTCGTGCCCTAGTTTACTTGTTCCTGAGCTGGTCTGCAGGCGATATGCAAGATGCACAAACCGGTGCGTTTCTCCTGCGTCTCGCTACAGCACTACAACGGAGCCGCGAATCGAGCGATGCGCGGCGGATTGCCATGAGCGCCCCGGCCGCTCTTACGGAGGTGTTCATTTTGTTGCGCCTGGGCTAAGTCGCCCACCGGGACGATGACATTGCTCCATACCAAACTCAGCTACCACTGTCCGGGCTCAAAAAAGATGTCTGTGGGACCGACTCAGTCATCCTCTTGGATCATCAACACCAGAGCCTCGAGAGGCACGAGACCACTCAGCCGCGAGCTATTGCTGTCACTGATATTCCGCCTGACGAACTGGCGCACAGCATGGACCAAGCTGTGTACCAGCATAGACCCTGCCTCGTCTATGACAAGTTCAAAACCAAACATCGATCTGATAGCTTCGTACGTACTACACAGAGGCTCTTGTCAGCCGCTGGATTAACTTGCTTCCGATATCGTATCGATGTAAGGTAAAGGTCAAGAGAGTGTAAAGATGGTCAGCGGCCAGGAACATATTCGCCAGTTTTGTCTTTGCATCCAACACGAAATACCTTTTTGGATATTGTTACTATCATGAGCAAACGACAAGACACCGTGGCACCAACTTCCGAGCTCCTTCATCCTGCTGGATCGTCATTTTTACCCCGTAGTTGCGCCCGCGCCGTCGAGCGTCTAGATGGCACCGGACAGCCCACAATTGCTTCACCAGAGAAACCGGCTTCAAATTAGTCTGCCACCAGGCGCAAAAGTTACCAAAACGGCGCTTTTGTAGCGTTGAATGGCGTAAACGATGGACGCTGGTAGACGTTACACCCCTTTCTTCTGACGTTCTAGAGGCAGATTGCTTCCCAGCAATTCGGTGTCAATGGTGCTACTACGTAGTAGTACCGCTTCTCATGTCATATTACCAGAATGCCTGTCTGCTAAACACGATCTGCCCTCGGCTTTGGGATTGGGAGATATCTATGTTTTCGTCATCCACTAGCTGCTGATCGTTTTTGGGAGAGGCAGGGTTTTTGCGACATCAAGGTCGGACAGACAGTTCTTCCGAGAATGGCATTACCATGGTTGTGTTGTAACTACTGTACACTCAACTTTAGGCTCTCGCGTTATTCGAGAGACAAACAGGCACGCCCGGTACAACGTTTGAGGCGGCGCCATCGTAACACACGATCTGGCGTCTCGAATACGACTCTAGATACTCTTGTCTCCGCAGATAACGGATGACTACCAGATGTGGCGTTTAGCATTTAGTGTTGACCTCTTGCTGTGCGACAGTATCGCCAACGACCGAGTGCTTCATATGTATGCAGGGTCTGAGATGGGAGGATTCTAGATCCAACATTCCAACACACAAATCTTGTATGATGTATCGTTATAGGTATGGTAGGCCAGAGCACACTACGTGACTTACAGGCGAAAGGCAGAATGCCTAGCAGCTTCCTCAGGATTGCGCCGATTGCTAGTCATTCAAGTGAGTGAAGGAAGCAGGGGAAGCACCTCCTGGGGGTGTACTCCGTATGCTCGGGACTGCTCTCTCCTGATCAGGACAGCCTCATTTTCCCACTTTAGCGACCTCTCTTCTTGCCTGAGGTTGAGCTCTTGATCCACCACCAAAATTGACTTGACTCACATTTACCTAAGTCTCTGAAGCATCACCGCAATGAGTGGTGAGACCAAATGTTACCCAGCGACCCGTGCCCAATGGTTCATTCAATACTTCAGCAAAGCCACTTGTCTCCGTGTCAATAGTCCCGCAATGATCAACATAGGACCCTGATCCATCAAAATCCGTTCGACGAGCCGGCAGAGGATTGACCACATCACATTAGAAATAATTTCCGCTTGGCGTCAAGTCACGAACAAATTGCCTTTGCTTTTTCTCTGTCTCGCCATTCTCTGCCGCCTCAATACAGACTCCGCTTCAGCTCAAAAGCCCCTCATCTTCACGCTAAAGATTAGTGACATCAACCCCTTTCAAATCTCTGCCAGAGGACCGGCACAGAGCTGCCAGAACTGCCAGGCCAGGGGTACGCTGTCTGATCCCTGACTTTGGCTCAGGCCCTTGCTTCCGCGAAGCCTCCCCGGTACCAATGACGGGTTCACCCCTGTCTATACCCGACCCTGTTATATCGTTGTGTGTGCAGATTACAGGAACGCTGTGGTCAATTAACAATCAATCAATTAATCGCGGCTCTCGATGGCGTTCGGCCCGGACAATCTCGCTCAGGTTAATTAACGGTGTCATTGAGTGCCATTGGACCCTGCTACGCAGACAAGCATTCCAACCATGGCCAGCCTTGCCTCAGACTCAGCCGGGTGCATTCATCACTTTTTAACACAAGCTGTACAAAGCAACCTTACCAATATCGTCTTGGTTTCCGAGCCGCAGCACCTACCTTAGCCGCAAGAATCCTACATTTCTTGAAACCAAGGAGACACAATACTGATCTCTGCATTGCCACTGTGACTTGCCAAGCATAATGCGCTCACACTCAACATCTATCGATCGTTGGCAACGCCTCAATAATCTTGGTGGTATACTCCCACTTTCGAATGTTACTTTGCAAACGACTTGGCACACCAACATGGTGTCGGAATAACAAAAAACAGCAGCGAGACACAGCGATAAAAATAATGGAACGATCTCTATATGAAGGACTAACCTCGTATATCAATAAGCCACAAGCAGTTAGTTTAACTGTTCACGACCAAGGGCTGGCTGTTCAACACCCAGTTATCAGAGGGCGATTCTCACAGGTTGAGGTTATTATTCAGTTGCATAACCATCATATCAGACTGCATATTGATGCTTCTTCTTGAAAACGCGAGAAGCTTCCGAGTTATTGGTTCCTGCCCGACTGGATCTTGCATTGCGATGTTCGAGTTTCGAGAATCGCTGGTCCAGTCCTGAGTAAATCTATAGTCAAAAGCTTGATCATCCGCCCGTTTTCGGCAATATCCCGAGTGTGTTCCTGTGTACTCCGTACGGAGTAGGTTGGTGGTATTGATCAAGAGTTTGGTAAACAGTCAGGGATTGGCTGGTCCGAGCCCTTGCAACTCGTCCCCAAATCCCCTTGCAGGAGGCCATGATCACGTTATCATCACCAACTGCTTCCAGCGGATCCAGCCGAGGCAGACTTCACTCATATCACCAGCGCTCATATGTTTGCTTGTTGGTTGGTACAATGGGCGCTGTATCGAGAAGTTTGCTTTTAAGCAAGCCACCCACGAGACAAGGATGCCGCCTGCTCAGTGTCTCCACCGTCCAAGCTTGACACTTGGAGCTCTTACCTGTGCCCGGCCAACAGCCTTTGCGCCATTCTGTTGCTTGTGTGCTAGTGATCCTTGGAGATATGAAGCAATCACCATTTCTTGCACTGCATACTGGTTCAAGACAGGATGTTTTGCGATTCAAAACCACTGAACTAATACAAATCAATGACAACTAGTTTCGAAATCGATCAGAGACATATTGGCTCCCGGCTGGCTTACTTCTGTAAGGAGGTTCCACAATACTGCATGTTTGTGCATGTGTGTGCATCACTCAGTTCGAGTATAAGTGCAGAGCTTGCTGATAAGTCGAAAGACTTTTCAACTGGAGCATATTCTGTCTCAGGTCTCTGGGTGAAGTTTGAGTTACCGGACCGCCAGAGCGTTGAAAGGACCTCGTTTAGATCAGAAAGCCTCCGCTTTGATGGGGAAGCTAGAGGTAGATCGGGGCCTAAACGTAACGTTGAGTAAGAGAGCCATGATGCCTTGGCCAGAGTTACCAGTGGGCGATTTTGATATTCGAATAGATTTCCCTTGTTTGCGAGAAGCCTACTAGGGCGCATCGTTAAGAACCGGCTGTTCCTTTCCCAAAGTCAACAACTTTGACTACAAGAGCGAATTTTAGAATCAAGTCTGGTAAACGGGCCGTGTTGTTAACAGATAAACCGTTCTAAAACGGTTCTCTCCCGCATAATGAGAGAATGAGAGTTTGCTAGTGACGGTGCCTCAATCGAGCTAGCTGGAACGGAAATTTGTCTCAAGCTTTGCGCTAGCTATCGACTCCACGCCGATCTCCATAACAATCAGCATGTTTGTCAAAGAATGTCGACAAACAACCTACGATGCTTTTATCCCGTGCCGGGCCGCATCTTGCTCCAAGAACAACACTTGGTCTGCCGTGTTGCAGAAATGCCCCACGCAAAGATCGAATCCCGGCTTAGGGACGCAAGGTTATGGATACGTCATGCCGTCTAGCTTACCAGATCAGCGCTAGAAAAAGCTCAGCCGTATTTCACGCAACAAAGCATGGTTTTGCTTTTGTCTGTTGATGAGCTATTGGACATTGAGCAGCTGTATTCCGTGTTGGAAGCGTTAAGGACTTTGAACAGAAGCAAGGTCTCGACAAGTCGATCAAGCTTGGAGGCTAACCCTAACCAGTGAAACAAGGACTTATCGCTATGGTCCGGTTTTGTTACGTGGTACTCGGGAAAGCTTAGGGCCCGGAGCTACCAGCCGGGAGATCTGTTTGACGTCAAGACCAGAGCAGATTGATGTCTCAACTCTCGACCAACAAGTCGGGGTGTGAATGGATTTGCCATTGTCAAAGCGGAGCAATAATACGTCTAAAGTTTGTCTCGCAGCCATGTGCTCGGCGACCTAGCCAATATTGTAATGCGCCACCAGAAGACACGGATTGACAGTCTAGAGAACGGAAACTACCTTCATTGGAAGAGACTTGGTGATGGCACCTGAAACTTGGAGGCGCTGCCCGGGGGGGTTGATCTTCAATCTCCTGCGTGGCTGCTAGGTTCAACTTTCTGGTCTTCTTTCTTTTTCTCATGGTTCTACATGGATCTTCACCAAAACCGATAGTGGCAGAATTTAAGCCGTGCACGCTCTCTATTCGTCAATAAGGTGCTTTCTATATCCGCACCTCGGTCAGAATTGCTAGTATACAATTTTTAGCACTCGAATATCTGCCTCATATATGTAATGTTCATTGACTGCATAGACTGCAGTCTGCAGTCTGTAGCTTGGCACATAAAGCAGCCCAAGCCTGCTGCTGTTGACCAAGCGCAAATCAAGAAGAGGGCCGTGCCACTGTAATTGCCGGTAAAGGCCTCAGTAACTGAGTGGTCAGACTGCTCAGTGCAAGACCTCGCATTTGCTACGGAGCTAGCACGGCACTTACCAGTTCCGATAAAGACATACCGACACCACTGACTTGGTACGGGAGAGTGCCCTTGGCGACTCTCAGACATCGTCCATTGTGGAATCTATGCACGCCGACGGGGCCGTTAAACCCTTTAGACATGGCTATAATACGCGACCGGGGAACAGGCCCTGCCGCTAACGAGGTCGTTTACGGTGGTCAGGAAGTTGAGGCTGACCAAACGACAACGGCGTGTGCGGTCTAGTTGACTTGGTTGTCTTCATGTTGGACGTGCTGCCATGACTATTGCCTTTGGAGAGAGTTCTTTAACGACAATAGATCCGCTTACCGTGATACTTTACGCTACTCAATATGCTTGATTCAAAGCATTCATACGAATATCGTGCTGCATACTGAAGATTAACGCACGGATACCAGGTATGGGACGGTGCATCTAGCTAACTAGTCTAACATGGGCACCCAGCCGGCTCCTTGTTCCGTGTGAAGCTATCTTGATCGACAACCACTCACTATGGAGCACGCAGTGCTTCATCGTCTCTAGCCTCTGTCTCCAATACCGAATCCGAGATCGACAACCCGACAGCAAGCATAGCTTTATCCTCCTGATGTAGTCATACTCGGTTCGACACACCGGTAACACCAAATGATCATCAGAAGACTTTGGCCAACTACCGAGGTCATCTATGGGTCTTGAACGGCAAATTGCCATGATCGACAACTCGGACAATCGAGCCGTCAAGGTCCATACAGTAGCGTGACCGCTCTAGGGTCAAGACACAAAAGGCTAGCCAGGGGATGAGAGTTCATAATCGTACGAACATGGCGGAACTCAAGCCGTCCCCAGACCAACCTTGCACCGCATCATTGCGACTGCAAGCCAGCTCTTCTCTGGTGCCTGAAAACCTCCCAAAATAAGACGGCTTGTCTTGCAGCTGTCTGAGTAGAGCCAATCTCTTTCAGGAATGGCCTGGGCACGTTAAAACTAAAGTTGAACCTCATCTCATAATGGGGTGATTTTGTGATACAATGAATCCCCAATAACGCTTTGAACTTTTCTGACCAGTCACGACTACTCATGAAACGCGATAACATGTTTATTGAAGAGTATACGAGGCTAGAATTTGCTTCTTCTTGATTCCCGCGCACATCCGCTATACGCGGCTTTGATATACTTTACGAGCTTTAACGCTCGGTTATGAGACCTTACAAGGCCTATCGGGATTCGAGAGCAACACGCCATCGTCAGTGACACTTAATTGATTATCTCGATGCTCTATCGCCGCTGACAAATTGTTAACGGGAGCAATAACTGCGGTGTTTTGGCTAGCAGACAACTACCCTAGAGGGCTTTTTATACCTCCAGCCAATGTTAGTGGAAATATCCGTTTTGGGCCACACACAAGAGATAACGGCATTTTGGTTTGCTATTTGTCACACAACCCAAGTATTTTGTGATAGACAAGCCTGATAGGAAGTTCCGGACACTGCTCGCCATGTCATGGAACTAAACCTGATGCCGGTAAGTGGCTGAGTTTGGGTCCAGATCGACCCTAATCGCTACAATCATATCATAATATGTTAGGTTCGATTGGCGACAAGTGTTAATCGGCGGGACTCGTGTAGAGTACTGCAGCGCATTTGGTTGTGTTGCTGACCTAGTTTCTCGATAGCCAGGAAACACACCACACACCATTTCCTACCCAGGCTACCAGGACCGGGGTCTAATGGAAGAAGCACCGGCGTAATTACTCCAATACAACGTCGCACAGGAAGCCCAAGCCAGGTCAAGCCAGGTCAAGCCAGGCGATATCCATGCCCATGTGCGAAGGAGCATGGATCGTTTTCCGACTGACCGTTGCGTCTCCACGTGGGGTATCACGACCAACACTTAATACGCAAGGGAGACGCGCGGACCGGCCTGCTATCAAGACGTTCAACGGTCTCGCATTCGGGCGCTAGGTCGCTACCATTTATGCGGATATGTGTGACGGAACGACGCCGATGATACAGAGGGAGAGAGAGAGCCTGCTTGCGAATACAGTGCACAGGCGCGTCAGGCGCGTTTATTCTTGGGCGAGGCACGAGACATCTTTTTTGATGTTGCCCTGAGCAAACAATCCCATTGGTGCATGCTTGGTCGGGTTCCTGCATTGATGTGAAAAATGCAGAATGTTAATGCAGGGGAGTTGTCACTCTCCAGATGTCAGATGTCACCCTGCAGGCCGCATTTGGAGGTATGATTGATCGACAGAAAAGAGGGATTAACGAGGCAGGGGCCGAAGAAGCAGCGCAGAACGAGGTGGCATTCTCTCCATACGAAGTGGAATGGCATGAGCAACAGCATGGGGGATGGTATGGCCTCACTTCACCTACAGGGTATGCGGAGCAGGAGTACGAAGCATCCGTAGGATCTTCATACATCGCATCGCGTCATATTGAATCGATTCCTACTACGTACTCAATGCTTAGCAGAGAGAGTCATGACAGCACGAATCCTTTCTATTGCCGAAAATCCTCACGAGCAGCACGAGTCAGCTTGGCTTGTATCCATCTTGTCTGCCAGGATATCCTGTCTTTTGTTTCAAAGAGCGGCATCACGTCATTTGACATATGCATATGCGGAGGTGATGCTATGATGTTGGAGGCATTATCCTTGAAAGGCGAGACTAGTCAAGCTGAAGTCAATCAAGACTTACATTGACTATGTCGCAGATACAGCGCTTGATTGAGAAATGAATCGATGGACTGTTACCCTTCAACTCGGTGTATTACGTGTGCTCTAAGCCTTCAACAGTGGACATCTCGCCGGTGTGGAGCTGAGCATATGCACCAGTTTTATCACGACGCGGGTGAGGAGGCAAAAGTGATGAGGCCCTATAGGCTGTACGTCCATCACACTGCACCGCATTCCACGCCGGTGATTGAATACCCGTATCACATGCACATATCGATTTACTTGCATTTGTGATTATGCTTACTCCAATCAGGCTTACGCATACTCACTCTCAGCCCAGCCCCCAAGATTGGATCTCAAGCCTCCAGCAAAGGATGCAGTTTTCATATTAACAGAACTGCACGTGCTTTTCATCTGTCACAATTGATCACCGCATGGCGCATGCTTGCTTAATTTTGCCTCTCAATGGCTGGGCCCGTGTGGATTTGTCCGTCATCTAAAATCCTCAAAGTTTGAGACATAGACAGAGATGCCGGCGCTAGCAACGCCTCGTCTTCACCGTTGGGAACCACCCCTGACGCGAGCTGGTCCTAGAAGGGATTGGGACAAGACGGTGACACAGCTAAGGCGAGGCGAGAGACAAGGCGAGATGAGACAACAGGAAACAGTCGGTAAGTGATATAGGAAATAGATCGTGACTCAATGGTGATGAGCTTGAGAGATTGGACTGACTCAACAGTTGTGATAATCAACGCACGAAGCAACAAAGAATTGAGTGAGACGATTGGCGCGCTCCAGGGAGCGTAATAATCATTCAAGACGCAGAAATTGATATCAATTGATGGAAACTCAAGCTCTTACGGATACTTGCCTCCGCTTGACGAACACAAGCTTGGTTGACCCAACGTCAAGACTCATTCGTATTCACAGTCTGATAGTCCATTGCTTTGACTTTGCAATTACCACAATAGGCACCGAGCGAGGCCCGCCATGTCTAGCCTGTCTTTGTTCTGTTCTCTTCTGAATCCCCCAAAATCCTTCATTTGCTTCAGTCTTTTTGCCTTTCTTTGCTTTGTCCTTGTCCTTGTGGGCCTGTCAAAATTGACGGAATCCTACCCGTTCAGCCCGGACCATTTGCAGTCGAGGACCGTGCCATCTTGGGATAGTTTCCTCGGACCTTGAACTATAATCGTCTCTATACCACCATTACGAGGATTATTTTGACAGGGTGAAGATACGGCTATTATCCACCAAAGCTGTTGCCTGGTAAATTGCTCTACATACCCCGCCAGTTACATAAAGATCGGCCTTCTAACATGCTCGAATTGGGAACCCCAGAAGGTTACAATGGGACAGATCGCTCAAATAGAGCCACTTGGTGCTTTACTCCGTACCGCACGACATATTATTGGGTTCGTTGGGCTCGGGCGAGAAAAGTCCCTGAAAACCCAAAGACCTTTTGCTTTTAGCTTTTTGCCGGCGGTCATGGATAATGAGCCCTTTCTACATATGGATATTGGACGTTTCCACTGAGTGATTACTCCGCACCTTGCTTGCCATTGATCATCCTTTTTGCCCTATGAGGCAGATATGGCATCCTTTACACTGCTCAAACAGCGGGTTAAAAACTGACTCCGGCAAGATATATGGCCGGTATCCCAAGAACAAGACTGGTTTCATACCAGCACAAGCTTAGCTCAATGGCAGCCGATCACCAGACGGTATAAGCGGAAATGACCGTTGATTCATCTTTATCGACCTGAACTTCCCGGTGACTTGGCTTAAGCATGGGGACCTCGTCTCGTCACCGTGTGGTCGGAATCATCAAGCGAAGGGGAAAAGATGAGTTATCACACCCCTCCTCTTCTTCTCTTCTCTCACATCGGTATCGGAACTGGGTCTAAGCCCAAGGATCAACGGTGTCACCGTGATTAAATGCTACGCTGCTAGTCCATGCTATTCACTCTACAACTTTAACATTGCTACTTGGGGTTGCATTGTCGGGTTAATTATCTTCATATAAGCATCACACTCATCTTTTTCAGTGCCACGGAGTGTTGCGAAGCGAGCAATGGACTCTTCGCCCATTTCTCCTCTCTTTCCACGTGGTGATACACCCCTGCCGGCTGTCAAAAGGAAAGTCAGTGGAACCTCTCGTCTCAGAACTGTCGAGGTTGTCATACGGGACGGTTCGTTGTTTGGTTCGTGCGATGGGGGATTTACTCTGGGTTTAATAAGCTATGACTCAAACAATGTCTCCGAGAAAGATGAAACCCGTTCTTCTGATCACTCGCAGGTCCGGTTTGACAAGATGTTGCAGATTGATAAGTCTGAGACTACAATGGTTAGATTGCGTACGTCAACAGCTGCACACGTGCCTTCTTTTATCTATCAATCTCCAAGCTCGTTCACCAAACTGCTTATCATAATGACTCAAGGCGTTCGAAACTTACGACTTGCTATCCTGAGCGGGCTAGTGAGCGAGCGAGAATGGACCATGTAACTCAAAAGAAACCCACGACGATATGCTAAAATGGGCAGGTGTTTTACGTTTCATCGACTACCACGCCGCGTGGAGCCAATTTAACGGATCTTCGCAGTTGGGTCATGTGTAAGAACTAGCTTCATGGTATGTTTTAGTGAATTGCTTTACACCGAGATTGTGTTTGTAAAGGATATGAGGATGTAGATTAAGCTTTGATTAGAGGAATAGATGGTTTGGAAATTGATAGATGGGAGACAAGTCTGGAACATGGCAAGGCGATAAAATAGTAATGAGGCTATGACTTGATGGTATACCGGTGATTGTCTGACATACCATGATATCTGAAAGTCTTGCGAGTGAGCATTACTACCACACAAGAGGCATATGGTTTCACGGAAGCAATTGTAGTATAGGAGTCCCATCACTTGCATCTAGTAATGGGTATCGTTCTCATAACCTTGTTCCGAGACTGACTATCATCATGACATTAGGATACCCAGCTCCTCAATCTACCGCTCAATCATGACACGCACGTCGCCAACTGCTGCTCTAGCCACCTTCTTGAGCAGCGTCCTCTCATCCGCTTCCCGATACCGCTCCCATGAATCCAGACCTTCCTTGGCCTGGATACTCAACGTCTCGTATCCCTGACGAATAACCTCTGTGACCTCCTGCGTCGTCAAGAGACTGGGTTTCCGGCGACTCGCACCGCCCTCCGACAGCATCTGGTTGTAGTGCGCGCTGACATTGATCAGTGTGTCGATGGAGTTGCTGTGGCGGTTAGCCAAGCGGTAATTCTCCTTGAACTTGGTGAGGATTTCGCCGGACTCGACGACTTTGTAAAAGAGATCGTCGTAGTCTGCGGGTGTGGGAAGGAAAGCTTCGCCGGCGGAGAGAGATAGGGCAATGAGGTTCACTACATGGTCGAGAAGAGTGTCGATATGTGGTAGGTCCTTCAGATCGGCTGTATATGTGGCGAAGAAGCGAACGATGGAGAGTAGGGAGCGAAAGAACTCGGGCCAATGGTACTCGAGACGTGTGCGTGTGCGAGAGAGGTAGGAGACGATGCGGAGCATAATGCCGAAGCAGAGTGTATATAGACTGACATCCAGACGACGACGGAGGTTGTGGTTCACACCGTCGATCATGGTGTCGAGGAGGGAGATGGCGAGGACTCGCTCGCCTTTGACGAGAGGGAGATAGGGCTGCCGTTGCCGACACAAACGGACCGCTACGCGGGACTCATCGCTGCAGATACGCTTGCAAATCGTGGGATCTTCGATCAGGAGACGGAATACCATGAGGTTGAGATGGGCATAGTAGGTGGCGCGAGGTGAGAGGTAGGCGTGTTGGAGGAGATAAGATGTGAGGGAGAGATAGCTGGCGATGGGCTGCTCAGCACCGGGCTCTGGTGCCATCGTCACCAGGTTGAAGCAGAAGAGCTTATTAGCATGGGTGAAATCGTATGTAGCCAGAAGAACAGCAGCTTCCTCCTCAGGCCTGGACATGTGTGAGCTGTATTGTGTGTATCGTAGAATTTGCTTGACTTACAGTTGAGTGAAGAGAGCCTTGGCAGTCTCGACATCGTATACTGGATTCTTTACAGGCTTTGGGCCAGGGGCAATTGCGCCGAGTCCAATCATGTTGAGGGTAGCGCTAAATGTCCAGCCTTCGGGCAGATCGTCCTGGATTGTGATATACCGCGATCGAACTGTTTGACAAGCTTGTCCCACGGCGCCGACAATCTTCTGGATCACGGCTTCGTTGACAAAGTCGTTTAGTCGTTGTTGGTAGGGGTTCTGGAACTCGAACTTGTTGTAGTTGGCGAGGAGGCCTAGTAATGTGAAGGGCAGGAGGACTTGATCTGCTGTATCTGCGTCTTGGATGAACTGGCGTGTCGTTAGTTCAGAACGATTGGTCTCGCAGTATGCTTCCTTACCTTCATGACTGCAGGGAAGAGGTCCCTTTGGATCAGATATGTCAACAATGTTGTTTGGTACGCCCCAGCTGTTACCGCCACCAGCACCTCAATTGCCTTGTATCGAACCTCCACTACTCCATGTCAGCTCGGTCGTCATGCCGCAGGATGCTTAACCTTACAGTCCTTGCTATTTCTTATTATAGCCTCCACTGCGCTGACAAACTCGGTAAAGACGGAGTCGATGTGGTCGAGTCCTGCAAGCAGGACCATGATGTCGGAGCTCGGCTGGGGGTATCGTTTCGAGAGGAGGCATGATAGAAAGACACTGAGTGTCTACCGGGTATTAGAACCAATTTGCGTAGTGTACACCAACAGCACGACTCACTTCGAGCGCATGCAGCTGCGCAAGGTTATGCGCGCCCTTAACCGTAGCTATGGCTCTCGCAAAGAGCTCTTGCGTACGCATGTCGAGGGACAAGACATGGCTGGGACTCAGGTCGTTGAGGATACGTCTCAAGGCTGCACGATCAGGTCTAAGGAGGAAAAACTCAGCCCAGAAGCCGTCGGTCTTCTCTTCGTCGTCGTATTCATCCTAATTTCGGAAACAAAGGGCGGATCAGTCGAGGGCGTGGCGCGTGGGAGGTTCTTGGTGCAAGCGGATATCTACCTAGAAGGACACAGCGGATTTAGTTCATGATGGGGCCCGAGAGTCAAAGACGCAGAAAGCCTACCTTGAAGAGAGAGTCGTACAGCTGGATGATCTTTGGGGTAAAGACCTCCGGCTGAGGCTGGCGAGTGAGCGGTGACGCTTCCATAGGAGGGGGAGCTGAAAGGTTGCGAGCAGCGATAATGTTAGAGACAGGACGAGTTGTGATAGAGAAATGGGCCATGGCTCGCTTTTATCACGTGCACAGCGAAACTTGGTGTTTTCTATTGATACCCAAAAACCATCGACAATATGCCATTCAACACCAAAAGTAGTTGTTAAATGACCTTTGTTCTTTGTTTGAACTGAATTATAGTGCCACTCAATTCAAAAGTTGTAATTGTTTTCCTCTCTCAAGGTCTCAGAATGATCCTCGCCAGGACAAGTGTTCGTAGCTGCGGCTTGCATAACCGTTGTTTTATAATATTTTAATTAATATGTTTGTGAGAAGGAGACTATTAGGAGGGATGCTACGCTTTGCTATATGGCAATGTCCGAGGCTGTTATATGTCAAGCTTGTGGTGTGCAACAAAGAGGTTCATCACAAGCCTCTTGTCCACATACTAGTCCCAACACTTCTGAGAGCATCTGGCACATACAGCAGTTTTGACACAGGGATTTCATATTAATTTACATCTGTTAGTTCGTTCAGGTATATGACTCAGTAATCTCTCCGGAGAATTGTCGATAACTTACCGTTGACTTGAATGTGAGGACTGTTCTTTTGTCAAACAGTGCATCATGCTGAGACTCAACAATCTGCTAGAAGTAAGTCCATTGCACACAACCATACAC
This sequence comes from Fusarium avenaceum, assembly GCA_025948275.1. Lineage (NCBI taxonomy): Eukaryota > Fungi > Ascomycota > Sordariomycetes > Hypocreales > Nectriaceae > Fusarium > Fusarium avenaceum. The sequence goes on along the minus strand of CP109670.1, from coordinate 804,599 downwards.
TTAAAGAAATTATCAATCTAACATATAAGTTTTGACTTGATGTCTCTCTTTTTTGTCAACTTAAGGGGGATGTGGTCGCTGCCGTTGATACTCCAACCTCGCGGAGTGTAGGGTATGCAACATTGATACACACATCAAGCCAGATTAACAAAAGGAGAACACTCTGATCTTATGGCACCGGAGTGAATAGTATTAGCTACAGATTTGTATCAGTGTACTAAGTAACCTCAAACATTCCCGCCTGATTCATCATCGCCCTAGTAAAGAACAAGGCAGCCTAGAGTTGCCGTGCGTCAGCAGCCGAACGATGTCAAGCCCACTACAGGGAGCATGCACCAAAGAACTATTCAACTGAATTACAGTTGCAACAGCCATGTTTTTAATGTCAATTTTAGTTACTGAAAAACGCTGATTACCCAGTTTAAGAGTGCCTCATACCACGAAAACACATCATCGCAACTGATTACACTGGCACTCATGTGTTCGTCATCAGAGAGGAATCTTCTTGTGTCATAAGACTAGATGTGCCATAATTATTTCTCATGACTCTCGCGGGAATATTGCTTGGTTGCCGAATAGATAGGATTACTGTGCGTGAAAGACAACGTTCTATACACTGCATGACATCCATCACTCATCACGTCACGGGCAAACGTTGGCTCAAAATGCAACTAACTTACATATATTACTTTCACATTTATTACAGACTTTTGTGTAAAGTGGCAAGTGGCCAGGTCGCTTTCGGCCAGCTTTCACATATTCATCAATGGTTTCTATTTCTTCTTACTTTAAACTACTGCCTGGGCTCACCAGTTCTAACCCTGAGCATATTTGCGGCTTAAGTAGTGGCTTTCGACGTTGAATTCTCCATAAATATGATCAATGCTCTGAGTCGTTGCTCGATTGACCCTGATGATACCATTGATACCTGGGAACTGTAGGACTGTGAAAGAAATTTGACCCCCATAGGTCCAAACATGCAACAAATGGAGAGATGGACCTGTATATAGCTTTCCTACTATTTTGAGGCTGAAGCGGCCGGTCACAACAACCATGAGGATGCCATTTTCACTTCTACTGAGTAACTGATAAGATAATCAAGAGATCAATTGCGCGAAAAAGGATCATAATATGTGAATGAGCACATCCACGGCTACTGATCGCTCAATAGTACGTTGTATTGTAGCATCATCTGACCTGTGCCTGAATATAGGTGGACATGTTGTTGTCCTTCATTTAAGTAGCTGTATGGACTTTAAAAAACACAGCTGGTGACCTTGAGAGGCTATCAAGTAGCCCCTAATAGTCTACATCTAAGTAAATGAATATGGGGAAAGTTGAACCTTCCCCTACTCCAAGTTTGATCAAGCCTTCAACGATGTGAAACTCGTTGCTTATTTGGGGCAGCTCTATGAGTAGATATGCCGTATAGGTAGGAACTACTTTAATTATGTTTGCTATTTACCATCATTCATGACCAGATTATGTTCTCAAGCCATATTTGTACCTGTATCAGCTCAATTTGGACGAGGTATGAGCTTCAGGCTAGAGTACATTACACTGAGGAGCCAGAACCATGCTGTGTGAATGGCTATAATAAGGTACAGCCTCAGAAGGGTTATTATAGTAACCGAAATACGGATGCTGGTAAGCTATCTTGTTCTTCAGGCTTTCGGGGTTCTCCAACCGATAATCAGTATATTAGGCTCAATGGTACACTCCCTGTTACTAAACGAACAGGAAAACATATCGATACAGAATAGGCCATGAATCATCCAGGTAACGTATTGTTTGACTCCCCAAAGCACCCTTGGGCTTTTGGTGGTAGGCACTACATATGGGCGGTTTAACTAACTAATATATGTGTTAGTTTTGGTGCCATGACTGAAGCGTACTTCTAGGCGTACTATGTATGAATAGAGCTACCTATTGAAGGAATTATAGTGATTATGGCGATATGGCTATAGTGTATGTGAATGACTCGGGTAGATTCTCCCTCATGGGCCGTTGTCAGACTGTGGGCGTGAAACATTGATGAAGGGTTTAACTGGAAGGGCTATCACTGTGCTGTAAGGTTCAAGTCTGAAAGGTGCCCAGGATCGAAGGGCCACTTTGCCTTGGGGGGTTATTGAAGAATGAGAAGAAAGATCATCCAACCGTCATTGCAGTAACTTAGAGGATATATGTGCACACTCTCCAAGTTGTCAGTTGTTGGATCAGCATTCTATATCAGGAGCTTTTGCTTCACAGTTTGTTTAAACCATTCGGCCACCTCGAGTATGTAAGAGCAGTCGGGTTGCCTAGCAAAGCTACTGTTTGATGCACAATACTGCATATTGCACTTATCACGAGTTTCGCGATATACTCCTCGCCCATGTTTCCATTACATCACAGCTCCATTGCACTAGCCCTACGAGGAGCCACTTTCTCCAGAATCTCTCTTCCCCAGAATCTCCCTTAGCGAGAAGATATGCATCAATATAGATCGCAGAGGCCCACGAGGTTAATTCTCGAGATTGCTGTTGCGTAAGAAGGGGTGGCTCTGGGGTACGTTCGGCATAGCGGCTTGCAGCGGCTGAAGCAGGACCCCATGGAGATGGAGAGTTATAGCTTGTCAACATCAAACCGTTGAGTAATTGGTCATAGATCTCTTCTTCTTATCACGTAATTAAAGATGAGAAAGTCTGGGGAAGTGGAGGAACTTGATCTTGCATCGGTATTGATTCTTGGCATTCAACTGCGGCCTCTTTTTGTTTGAGAATGCAGTATTGGTGTTTCTCTGGAGTAGGTTGAGGCTCTAGAGGCATCGGAAAATAAACTTGAGCCGCTCGGAGTTGAGAAATTGGAGACAAGTACTGAGAACCTAGGTACCTACCTAAGAAGATGGGGTAACATAAACGCCAACAGTACAACACATGATTGCATGTGAGTAAAGTCAATGCCCAGCGTTCGACTGCTCGGGATTTGACCGGGGAGAGCAACGACTTCACAAGCCAAGAGCTTCGGCCCTGAAACTTGCCCAGGCTTTGAGGCAGTGCATCTCCAAATATCCGTACACCGGGGAAGCATTGAATAATACCCAAGTGGAAGGTGTACAATTAATCAATTCCCTTGACCTCCAATACTGCACACTCCTACTTCTCTTCTTACGAGACCCCTCAGGCCACATTCTCCGCACGTCCCCAACAACGATAACAGCCCTGGACCCCGCTCCCCGCATTATCTCCAATTTCCATCATGTAAAAAATACGTACGAGTAACTCTCATCAATGGCTTCGCTTGTGATTAACCTTGAATCACTGCTCAACGCTTCCCTTAGCCCCCGTATCCTTATTATCTAGCTTATCCTGTGGAGAACCTCTGTCTCTCCCTGCTATACTGTTTCTGGGGTGCATGCTCCGGAGCCTAAGTACTGTACTTGAGTGACTTGTGTATGTGTCTCAAGGGGAGTGGCATGGGCTCGCGAGTGAGACCGCCCGTCGCGCTTTTTATTTTATTTTAATGTGGCGCTATTTGGAGAAACAAGGCACGGGAATATGAGCCAGCTTCACCTCCTATCACGGTTCTTTTTCCGTAATATTGTCTCGTAACAACCTTGGGTAACCGTGGGCTGACATGAACTGCTCATGTCGTGTCATATTTCCAGGTTGGTTGACTCCATCGTTACCCCAGGCTCCACGATATCTGCCGTACCTGATCATGTTTCCCCTTTCCCTTCGAATCTGACTTTGTACGTAAAAAGATCCGCTTCAGCCTGGAGAATGTAATACAAACTGCGTGCTCAACCATTGGCCCAGTTCCGAGACAACAAGTGAGTAGGGAGTGCTCATGTCTGCACAGCTAGGTGGTTGAGTCAACATCACACACATAACGCCAAGTAATGTTGTTGCCTCTTTGTCCCTTCCTCCTCTCAACACCAAGGTGCCAAAACGAGCCAGCTTACCTTTCCATCTTCGTAACCTCCGTAGTATAAAGCCATATTTGCAATTGAAGGTCATCACCAAACTTCCTGATACACACGTGACCATCCCAAAATGCAATCCAATCTCCACGATTCCACCATCTACCCCATGTTGACTCACAGGGCGCAATCATCCCCACTCAATGTCAAGATTGAAATGATCGTAGGGCGCATTTGACTACATGTTGAAAGTATTTAAAACTACCTCGTAGAACGTAGCTGAACTGTTCCTATTCTGCTCAACATAACTAACAATCTCCTGATTTGCAGTGAGCGCGTTAAAGGCAACTAACCACACAAATTCTACTGTCGTCACAAAAAAACCGATACATCGCACAGGGCGAAGGCTGTTTAGATTATGCAGGGTATGATATAATATCTAACGATAAAGGGTATACAGGAGACGAGGTATCTATATGCTTCACATATTCAAGTGAATGTGAGAACAAGACTTGAAACAAAAAAGACCACTGCTTTACATGATCTTGTCAAGGAAGCGTCTCCAAGCGGGCCAAGTGGCAACCTTGGCGCGGTAAGCGTTGATCTCCTCCCAGTTGTGCTCACGTCGACCAGTGTCAACATCGATCTTGTCAATCGACAACCAACCCTCACGCTTCCAGAGGTAGCCAATAGCCCAGAAGACAAGGACAACAGGGAGAGCCAGGTATGAAATGAAGAAGCCCTCGACAGTTCCCATGCCGGATGAACCAGGAGGGGCGGTAATGGCAACATAAAACTATATCATCGGTTAGCAGAGCACGTTGATTTAGGGATGGTATAAAACTTACCTGAGCGATGAGTACGAGACAGATCAGACCGAGACTGAACCACGAACCGGCAGTACCGAAGGCAGCCTTGAAGGGGATCTCGTCCAGAGTGTGACCCTGTCGGGCCCAAGCCTTGCGGAAGCGAATGTGGGCGAGACAGATAGAGCCCCAAGTGAAAAGGGTTGAAAGACCAGAAAGAGCCAGGAGCCAGTCGAAGATCTCTCCACCCTTGGGGTCAAGGTTAACGAAAGCGATAAATCCCATGAGGATGTGGACAAAGACGGAGACGAGAGGGCGTCCAGCACGGTCAATGTAGGCAAAGACCTTGGGGGCATAGCCGTTCTGGGCCATGGCAGTCAGGGTACGGGAGCCGCCGTAAACGCAAGAGACACCAAGAGAGAGAACCGAGACAAGAATGATGACGTTCATGAAGTGAGCAAGACCCATCATGCCGGAGTACTCGCCGACCAAAACGAAAGGAGAAGCCTTAGCGTTGGAATATCCGGAGATGTTAAGACGGTCATCGTCAGACTTGATCAGGAGACCGATGAAGAAGAGACCGAGAACGAAGAAGAGGGTGATACGCCAGAAAACCTGCTTAATGGCACCGGGGAGAGCCTTGGTGGGGTTCTCAGACTCGGCGGCAGCGAGACCAACCAGCTCAGTACCGGCAAAGGAGAAAGCGGCAGTGACGAAGACAGAGCAGAATCCCTTGAAGCCATTCTTGAAAGCACCAGGATCCTCATTCCAGAGCTTGGTACCCCAGTACTCGTCGTAGCGGCCGCTGGAAGGACCGCCACCACAGACGAGAACAAGAGAGATGATCATGAAGGCGACAGTAGCTCCAAGCTTCAGGCAGGATGACCAAAACTCTTCTTCAGCATAGCCGATACCACCGAAGATGTTGATGAGGATGATGGCAACAAGGAAGATGGCGATAAAAATTCCGGGCGAGAGCTCTTCGTTCCAATACTGGATACACACGGCACAAATTGTCAGTTCGAGTGGCAAAACAGTGGCCCATTGTGCAACATAGTTCCAGCCCATGGCGAAACCCCACGAAGGATCGATGAAGCGAGACGAGTAGATGTAGAAACCACCGGACACGGGGTACATGACGGCGAGTTCACCGAGAGCGAAGACTGTTGAGCATGGCGTGTCAGCCTTGATCATATCAAAAGGTTATTGGGCATGTCAAACTTACCAACGTTGAAGATCATCATACCGATGAGGATGAAGTCGACGAGAACAGATCCAGGACCCTGAAGATACGATATTAGAAACGTTGAAGAGCTGTCGGGTGTTGGCATCGACTTACGCCATTGTAAAGGGCCTTTCCAGAACCGACGAAGAAACCAGCACCGATAGAGCCACCAATGGCAATCATCTGAAGATGGCGAGGCTTCATACGACGATCGAGCTCGAAGTTGCCGGTGTCGGGACGTCGCTTGAAAGACTCCAAGGTCAGGCCGTTTCGGGTCATTGAGCTCTCCTCCTTGAAGGCAAAGCCGGCACCAGTTTGGACATCACCAGACCGTTCGGTGACGGTGGTGCCCTTCTCCTGGCCGACATTGGTCGGGTTGTCGCTGGAACTTTTGGAATCCATTTTGGATGTTTCCCCTGGTGGGTAACTCTTGTGGAGTTGAAGGGATCAAAGATAGTAAAGGTCGAGAGACCTTGGTCGTTGGAAGAAGAAGAAGCGGTGATGGACGGGAACAAGAGTAATCCAGGAGGGAAACGGCGGCTCTTTAAGTATGAGTCCAGGAAGGCGACGAGAGAGCCTAGGGTCTCACACGAGTTGGTGCATGAGAGGCGAGACGGCCGCCATTGTGGAAACGGTTCACTCGAGGAGCTTCGAGTGAATGCCAAGTCTGAACTAGCCCCCAGTTTCTCGTCGCCGATCAACAGAGTACAAAGTCGTTATCCTCCGAGCGCGATGGGGAAGCAGAAACGAGAGGGTCCGAGGTGCCAAGAGCCGCGATACGGAGGAACATGGATGATTGGGGTAGGTCGAAAATGAGAGATGGCGGAGCGGAGTGTATCACCGACATGGGACCAGGACCACGCGACGGAGAGGAAGGAGCAGCCTGGTTCCGATTCGACAGATTCAACGTCGATGTCGCGGTTATACGCACCCCTTGTTTCGAAGGAAAGAAGATTGGACCCTCGACTCGACCTGCAGCTGCAATGAGATTTGGGATTTTGAGTCTTGGACGAGGCAAAAGGACTGGGGAAGCGGGAAGTTGCAGCTGGCGCTCACTAAGACCCATACCCATGCTTGCCGTGCCGTGTCTTTAAAGCGCATGGATGCTGAGCTCTAATTATTACAGTTCACCGGATGATACAAGTTGAAGCTCACCTTCCCATTTCCACCCAGCGGATGCTCAATATTGCTCCTTGTTAAGACTGCATAGGCCATACGTGCCCGTTGCTGCGATATCTCATCGGCACGCTCAAGGAAGCAAGAATGCACAAGCCATGCAGACGATCAACCTAATTCTAAAGTAAAGTGGAGAATTGGAGAGGAACTTCATCCTGGAAACACACTAAAGGTTACTCCACTCTAGAGGGAAGGTACCGGTACATCTGAGAGGTACCTGCCTAAGATACCTCTACTAACTTAACCTTACCTTAAGGTTCTTGCCCCATCATCACCTCGACCATGATGCAGGATTGCAGGGCAAGAACGCCCTCTTTCGATTCTGAATCGTTCTCAGGTTCCTCTCAGACGGGCCGAAATCGACCCATTTCTATCTGCCTACCCTTTGTTCAGAAGATATCTGGGTACCAAGGGAGAGCTCTCATATTACCTATCCTAAACATGAGCTTACGTTGATACTGGTGTGATGCCTACTCTGACACCCAACATTGACCCTCAGCTGCCAAGCATCCATTATCTCGGAGTGAGCGGAGACACACGTATACATTGCAAAGAACTTTTGCTGCTCATGTCAACTGCGCGAAGGATTGGACCAAGTTGGTGTCCATTACCAACATTAGGTGGCAGACATTGCGGGGACGAAGGAAGAGCAATTATAATTACATCCTCCAATGGCTACTGGGATATTGGGTCTGCATGACAGATAGCAGCTTTACACCGTTTCTGGGGCTTCTGGGTCCCGAAACTATGGCTCGTTTGATACCAAGCAGCTTGGCAATATGTGTCGATGATACCCAGTACCCATCTCTCATCTTGCCTCTGTTACCCCCACCTGCTCCCTCGGACCGTTGGATAGCATTGTCTCCGCCGTGGTCTGGTTACTCGGTGGTATGTTGCGCAGCCACTCGTGTGTTCAGTGTTTGTTCCTGAACCGGTCCGTGGAGCCATCTGTCCTTTTCCTCGATTGCGATGCTGGATTTACGATGCTCTACCTTTCGCTTGCAGTCGCTTTAGAGTCCGACACCTTAGTTGACGCCTCTTACGGCACCTTGCAGCAGGTGACAGGGGCTAAGGGGAAAAAGTCTACCGAAGGAACAACTCTTTCTAGAAGCGTGGCATAGTGAGGCCATGAGCTACTCGGGTTACATCGTTATTATCGGGCTTCCAAATTGGCGCCAATGAAGCTGAAGAGCTTGCAGGCGTCAGCACAAGCCTGTCGAATGGGGGACAAGTTGAGGACACAAACTTGGAGCTTAGGTTCGCACCCCAGGCATGTTGCACCGTGGTGCGACAGCAGCTATCTCTGTGGGAGGGACTGCGATAACAACAAGACCCAGTTTACGCTCCAAGACGGGCCTCCCCTGATAGCGGTGCGCGGTTGTTTTTACCGCGGCGGTAGTGGGATTTTCTAGAAATTCCATGACGAACTAACTGAACCATCACGTCCAGTATATTTCATGTTCCAGGTTCCAAAATGTTGAGCTCCGCAAGCAAGTCCTCGACTATGGGGTAATACGTAACAGTTTTCTCTCAACTGCCATTACCCCGTGGGCAAATCGCTGTCAATCTGGGGACGGCTCCATACTGTACAAATTTAGGAGAGATCGTAACGACCAGCAACTGTCCGTTGAGGAAATTCCCCAAACGTTTGTACGTAATACAATTCTTTTGGTGAACCTTTTGGTGGTGCTTGTTGTTTGAGGACCCATTGTTTTGGCATCATGCAGCAAGCATGGTCCCGCGAGGCTCGGACATGGCCGACTGGGCACCCTTGCAATCCCCGCAAGAACAGTCAAGACAGTTGAACCGTTATCAAGTGTTGCCCCTGACCTTGCAACCAATTCTCGCATTTGCAGCAGCTGAAGACACGCGACTTGAGTCAAAGCACCTGTGATAGAACAGCCCAGTAACGCTATTCAACAGCACGACAACTGAGTAGGATTCGGATTCGATTTAGGTTCGCCACCTGTCCAGGTACAACAGCTTTTCCTTTACCCCTACCTTATGCGGGCCGGTGGAAGAAGGTTATTACAGTACCTGCGGCGCCTACTTGATTAGGCTGGACAGGCTCGCAGGGTTCCAATTAAGCTCAGCAGGACGGACCACACCAAAATAGAGGCAACCCAAAGCTCGAATGTGAATGAGATTGAGAATTGGGTAGGGCTGGCTGCAGTAACCAGAACCAATTTCAAAACACGATTGGCATGTGCTGAAACTAGCCTCTCAGCGAGAGCCGACACCTCCGAGTCCAGCATACGTCGGCAAGTTACCGAAGCATCAGCTTGTTATTATGAGACGAGTGCCAGCTTTTCATCCCAGCCACAGATCACGTTCGCAACCGAGGCCAAGAGAGATTCATATTGGCGATACGACCATGGATCGGTATTCAGACGATATGCAAATCAACTCTCAGCATCCAGTAATTGTTTAAGAATCGTCGATATTGGATGATGATCCCTAACACTACGAAGCCTTACTCGATGCCTCATTCGACGCGTATTATGTCTTTCCTAAAAGGGCAGGTTGTAAAGACGAATCTCCGACCTTCTGCTCTGGGAGTGTTTCTGCGCCGCAAGCCTCTAATACGCCGCGTCTTACCACCTTATCACTTGGCAAAGGGCGATAACGAATTGTTACTTGTCGAGCATGGGGCCCTGAGCTGTTGGATATAAAAGGCCCCAGCTCCGCCAAGACTCGGGCCAAGACTGTTGGCAAGATGACCACTGCATTTCAGGTAATTCATCAGTTTTATCCGTACCCTATCTTTGGACTTTGGCCCCCCAGTTGCGTGCACGACCTTTCCGTCGATCTCGTTGCCCCTATCACTGGGCTCTCGCGACCCTGCAGCTTGTAGCTGTACCTACGCCGCTCGACGCCATTCCGATACTGCCGCAGAAATCCCTTTGCGAAACACGTCGTGCCGGATACCAAGTTAACGCGGCCGTGCCCACCGACCTGCCTGTACAATCATCGACCTTATCTAAACGGCCTTGGCAAGCCCTCTATCATCAAATGGAATGCATCTAGAATAATGTCTCCATCGCCAAGGAAGCCGAGCCAGATGAGTTGAGATAATCGGGACCGTGGGGTTTATACTTGCTTGGCGTGCAGGGTTTTTCGACTTGCGGGCGTCAGTTGTGTCACGGTAACGGACTGTGGTCCACATACGGGGAACCCGTGATCAAACTCAACCAATTCGCATCTACACGCGCTCAGTATAGGGTAAGCTGGAGTTTGACGGCTCTGTTGACCAGGACAGGACAGGATTTCAATGTTCAACTCCCTTGTGTATTTCGAGACCGATTTTCTATTCTGGGCCATATCGATATCTTGGCTTCAAAGTCTCGCAGGACCATACCAAATTCCGTAACGTTCGAGTCGATCAAGGCTTGGTTCTGCAGGGCAAGTTTTTGGAGCCTGGTTCAAGATCTGTTGCCCAGAACGCCGAGGGTTGACAGCAGGACGACGTTAATATATTAGGTATTTCTTGGTAGGTTTTAGAACTCGAACTTTCTATAATGTGGTGGGTAATGCCACAAGAACAGCCTCATTGTTGTCACGAAAGCATCATGCTTTTTGTCACAGGATCTACCTTGCCCACCACTTCGTCAAAATGAGTTGAACGGGTGCCTAGACGCATGGCTCTTGGGCATGGTTCAAGACATGAACCTCACATAGCATCTCGGCTTCCATCTTATTTTTGCTGAATCGTTTGACCTTGCTTCATAACAACTAAAAGCAAACAAGATGTTCATGTAGAGATATGTGTTTAGGAGCAGGGCCCAAGGATGTTTTTTTTTTTAACACAGCTTACCGACTACCCTAAACTGTTCGACCGTCATCTGGAGAGATGCTGCGATGAATTTCATACGCCGTCTTATGTGAGTCAGGTAGGACAGTAGCTGGGGCAAGTGAATTGTCGTGATATCATATTCAATTCCGTGGCTGTGATACGGCGTAAATGATAGTATCATATTTAGTTAAATCATTGTTTCCTTTATCTGCACGTCAAGGTCCGTTTTGCAAGTTTAGGTGACGGTTTCGTTGTCAAACCGCGACCCAGGAGGTGTTTCTGTTTGGAAGTGCTTTTAGGACGTGTCAAGTCCGTTCGAAGAATTACATGACAGTACATTCCAAAGCATGTCGAATCCACTCCATCTTATGACATAACATCTCGATGCGATCTAAATGCTTTTTCCTCTAGATAGGCAACGAGAAAATCATAATGGACTTGACACTACCTCACAAGTCTCCTATCTCATTAACAATAGGCATCGTAACTTTTTCAATAGACCAAAAAGTATCATCACTGTTATATCTTGAGCATGTTCCATCAAATGATACTCGAATCTACTCTTGTAATTTCAAACTCCATCAGTATGAGCGTATTCATACAATTGCCTAAGATAACAGCATTGTTCTTGATAAAAACTTCCGATTCTGATTGGCTTTTGGATAAAACCTTCCCCAATATCGAGCATATCGGTAAAGCCTTCCTATACCACTGATACTTAGTGGAATGACTGCTATCACCTTGCATATCTGCCGGTAGTCAGCCGTGTCTTTGGAAAGAGAAGACCCAGAGGGGCCGTATCAGAGTTCGTTCCAGACCACCGGATCATCCTAGATATGCCACATGACGTACAACCGCCCTCCAATGACATGAAATTCAAATGCTTAAATGTGAGTGTCCATGAGATCAATGCGGGGTATGGCAGTTGCAAGTCCATGTATTTTCTATGAAGTGTTCATGAAGGAGAAGATAATGATAGAACATATCTTTTGAATGATCTCTTGTGAGTACTGATAAGAATTGGTCGGGAGAAGATCCGAGTTGCGGGCTATCATCTTTATCAGACTATAGATACCAACATACCTTAGATGTGGTTGTCAACATGTCACGAATTGCCTCATGGAGTTAAGCAGCGAGTAAACTAACCACTCCGCGGTGTCCTTCCTCATTCAAGACAGTGTGGCTTATCGCCCGCGCTGTCCAAACGGCCAACTTATCAGCTCAAGCCACTCACCAGAAGGGGACAGACAGAGCCTACTACGTACTATGATAAGAACAAGAAGATACAGTGCACAACGTGATTCACGGAACGACTACCGTAGCGCCATCGATAGTGCAGATAAACTCAAGGGTTACCACATGCAACCTTGCGTAACCAATGGTTCGCAGCTGGTAACGAGTCTCGACACGACAGAACGTGGACAGCTAGCTACTTGTAGCCTAGCAGAAACTGGGGTAGAAGCTGGGGTCAACTTACGCTTTGAGTAGGTGTCGAAAATACCTGTCAACCTTCATACCATATTTGTACTGGACTTATTCCTTCAACCTACAAACTTGACGCTTGACATCTAAGATAAGTGATTCCAGCTTCGCGGATACTTTCCCGTAGAAACCAATCAAGATAAGATCGTCACGATCGCCAATTTCCCCAGGTTTCGCCTCCGGGAAGAGTAAAGTCGTCTTGAGTGGAAAGAGTATAAAGACTTGGGATCGTCGTCGTGCAGAAACCAAATCCTAGTAGAAGCAAGCTCTTCCACTTCAGAGCCTTCAGCTCTAAACCAAACTTGCATATTGATCAATTTTGTCTACCATCTTCCTCCATCATGCGTCGGGAAAGCATTCACGATGTCCATACTCCAGGTGGAATGATGGAAAAGCCACGGGGCTCGGTCTCTAAAGAAGATGGTCTTGCCCTTGCGCCTACTCGAAGCATAGATGAGGTTCAGGCTATAGAGATGCAGGAGGGCAAACATGGCCAGTTTCATCGATCTTTTACCCCTCGACAAGTCCATGTGAGTAAAGCAATTCAAGTTTAACCTGGGACCACTAACACAGCTCTTTCAAGATCATTGCTCTAGGTTCCAACATCGGATCCGGTGTCTTCATCGCCACTGGCAAAGCTCTAGCTACTGGTGGTCCAGGAAATATGGTCATCGCCTATTTCATGGTCTGCACCTGTGTCTGGGCTGTTCTCCAATCCTTATCTGAGATGACGATCGCCTTTCCTGTTTCGGGCAACTATATCGATTATGCGGACCGATGGGTAGATCCTGCTTTGGCGTTTGGTGCTGGTTTCGCTGAGTGGCTTGGTAAGTATTCATATGTTTGATTAATGGTCATATATTCTGATAATGACCAGGCTGGACTGCGATTGTATCTGCCGAAGCCGGTTTCTTCCATATTCTGGTAGGATATTGGTCCAATGGTTCCTTTCCTTTGGCCGCATCCCGTAAGTTATAACTTCATATTCCTGTTTGAAAACTACACGAACCTAACTTTTACATAGTCAGCATCTTCATGTTCGCTTGCCTCGTTATCTTCCTCCTCCCAAACACGGTCTTCGCCTGGTTCGAATATGTAACATCTCTGATCAAGATCTTCCTCTTCTTGATTATCATTACTCTTTCCTTGGCCCTGGTCCTTGGAGCTGGCCCTAATGGTTCTGTTCACCATGGAGAGACATGGACTGAACTACCAGCATTCCTGAATGGCTTCTCGGTACGTCTTAACACACATTCTCCAGAAATACACCCACTTACACTCCGGTAGGGATTTGCCAACTGTGCCCTGCTTGCAACCTGGGCAGTCGGTGATCAAGTCTTCATCGGTATCATGGGCGGCGAGGCAGAGAGTCCACGCTTCTCGCTTGCACATGCTACCAAGCTGGTTCCCTTCCGAGTCAACTTCATCTACATGATCAGCGTCGTTTTCATCACCATTTTGGTGCCCTCCAACGATGAGCGTCTCCTTGGCGGAGGCGGTGTTGCCGCATCACCTTTCGTTGTCGCGGTTCAAGACTCTGGGATTCCCGCTATTGCTTCCATCCTCAACGCTGGAATGATTTGTGGTGTCCTTGCCATCGCCGCTGAGTCTGTGTACCTCTCGTCAAGAGTTTTGAGGACTATGTCTCACCAGGGTCTGATCTCGACACGTCTTGCTAAGGTTGATGACAAGGGACGACCTAGACTTGCTTTAATCATCACTTCGGTGGTGGCTGTTGTACTTGGATACATTCAACTGTCCGGTAAGTCTCAACCCTCTATTAACTTAAAATCATGAGCTTACATCATGCTAGCTGGTGGACTTACTGTCCTGAACTGGCTGATCTCCATTACAAGTGCATCCTTCTTCAGCAACTGGATCATCATTTCCTTTACCAACTACAGATTCCATTGTGCTCTCAAGGCCCAAAATGACAAGCTCTTCTCCGAGACATACGCCTGGAAGTCCGATGCCTGGCCCCTAGCACCAGCCTGGTTGATGCTTATCTCTATCATGTTGCTGGTCTGCTGTATCTACTCCGGCATCAACCCGGTTGTAAGTAACCCCAACTCTCATTCTTCTCACAGATGCAACCTAGAATTGAACTACACATTGGATCATACGAAGCATAGGCTAACATCATCCCTAGGGCGGCGCTGGCTTCACTGCCGAGAACTTCTTCCAGTACATGATCGGAGTTTTGGTCATCTTCGGCTTCACTCTTGGATACAAGCTCATCTACAGGACACCCTGGAGAGACCCTGCTACTGCTGACTGCCTCACTGGCCGACGACATCTCAGTGTTGATGAGATCAAGCAACTTGATGAATACTATTCCAAGCCTAAGTGGAGACGCTTCCTCACTTATGTCCAGCTGTGGTAAATGCAGCGGTTTGCAGGCTCGATGATGCTAGAGAGGCCTTGAGTACGGGCGTATTCTATAGGTTACTGTAAGCTATTGTCAATGTTATTATTGTTTTATCAAATTAGTGTTGGTCTTGTTAATAAGTGAATGACCATTTGTGACGCCTCTACAACAAATTGGTAGAATTACGAACTTGATGGAATAAGATGGACAGCCCAAGAAAAGTTGATAGCTAAATGACTAGACAGCCTATACCACCCATAGGCATGACTTGGTATGAAGAGTTCATCATTGTAGAACTGCATGGCTTATTTGTAGCCGTTGGTCAATGAGACCAGAAATCCATCGGATAACTCACGGTTCCGTGCAGAGCATCAACGATTAGGATGAAGTAAGCTTCTCTAGAACAATCATGCGACTGCAACTTAGTGATCAAATGTAGACCATCATGTATACAACCCCCCTATATATCCTCTACCATCGGATCCTCCGGCCAAGGCCACGTCAAGCTATCTATATCCAGCGAATTCGCAATATTCAAGAGCTGCTCTGCACTGAGTTCATAATTCAACCCCAGTCCAAACTCATCTTCGGAATCAAGGTTGAATGGTTCAGCATATCCAGTGATAGGTTCCGTAATAGGCTCTATGTTTTCTGCCAGTACTCCCGTAGGCGTACTGTTTTCCTGAATTGCGTTTAAAGATCTTGCTTCGTTGTTGACCAAAAATCCTCGAAGCAGTCCTTCCAGCTGCTTCAATTCAGATGCTACCATGGGGGCGACGAGATTACCACGAGAACCCATCTCATCGAGAATTGCGTAGGCCCTTTGTGTCCAGGGAGTGTGGTCGGGTAATAAGGATGAGTCAATTGCAGATGCCATGAGAAGTACAATTGTTGCGGTAAGTGTTGCGTCTTGGTCGAAACGTAGGAAGGTCTCTGGTGAAGGTGTCAGTATCATGTAGCCTTTGACTGTTCAAATACGAAGTACCTACCTAAAAGTCCTTGCTCAGAGAGACTTGAGAGAATTCTGAGGATCTGTTGTGCGGACTCTGTGCACATCTGAACCAGACCTTTAACACTTTCTGATTGCAACCAATGCATCAGAGCTACCTCTAGATGCCCAAGTCTTGAGAGCAGAAACGTATAGAGGAGGGGCCTGGTGGTTAGAATGATGCACTTGATGTGTTAGATCATGTTGAGCGAGTTTGGAACAGAAGCACTCACTTGATGTTGTAAGACATGTAGATGCGCTGATATCCGAGATATACCAGCCATGCCTTCACTTGTCTGGACCTCAAAGGATTTGTTGAGTCGCTCAGTCACTGTCGCAATGCTTTTGAGCACTTCTTGAGTGGCGCCGAGATATCTACTGTCGAGTTTCCCTTCAAGTCCGTATACAGCTGCAAGATGTCAACGAGCCTTCTTACTCATAAGGACAGCATATACGTACTCTGATCTATCTTCGCAAGCACTCGGCAGAAATCAACATGTATCTTCAAAGCCTCTAATTTCTGTGGCTGTCCTGGAAATACAGGGAAGCGTGCGCTTATAACCTCGTCGGATATGCCTAACGGAAGTCCCTGAAGAGAGCCCATCTGTCGTTCGAGAATGTAAATTGTCCAGAACATGTGGCGACATCTCTGTACATATGCTTCGTCAAGAACACTGGGTTGCATTTCGGTGTGTATACCGTATTCTAGCCCATGACGAAGAGCCGAGCAAACCTGGATCGTTAGCTATAGTATGTATCTATAGGGCACGTTTGCTTACTAGACGATAGGCCTCTTGGATGCGATCCACACATTGTAGATAGAGGGCGGCGCAACACAGAACTTGCATCTCGTCTATGATATCGCACTCAAAGAAGTTGAAGTCTGGCATAAGCTTCATGGCCTGCACAAAAAAGTCACTGCCAGGAGGCCTTCTAGATTTGGTTGACTGCACGACAAAAGCTTTCCCAAGAGCCAACACCAAAAGGTAATGAACAAACCACAAGGGCTCTTCTCGAATATGTTCAGCACGGTTTTTGTGAAAGCGATGGAATCGTTTCATAAAGACATCCTCGTCGAATAAGTTGTATAGCCAGCTGCAGTGAAACTTGACCGAGTTGATAAGATAGAGGGCGAAATCCTTGGTAGGTAGCGTCGACATGTCTGGTATATCCTGGGTCATAGATCTCCTTGTGCCATCCCACCTAAGATCGAATACTTTCCCTTCGAGACCAGCAAAGTGCAAGTTGTGAGTTGGCAATGGAGTACCTGTGAGACGTTCGTGTGTCATGGTCAGGACCCTCTTGTTGAAGGACCAATTCGATGATGTTCCCATAAATACTGGGCCAAAGTTAGTTCTGCTAGATATACAGAAGGCGAAGGAACTTACAAAGTTGGCCTGTAATCCCTGGGACAAAGTCGTATGTGTGAAAGGCTAACGGATTGATAAGGGGAGCTTTTGCTTCGCTACCAGTTTGTTGATGTTGTGGTTCTTCTGGACCATAAGGCGATATAGATGCCGAGGGTTTTATTGTCAGCCCTGAAATATCATGGTTATCACCAGATAATGCGATGCGTTCTGACTCCCGTTAACATTAGATGTCAACACTCGATAAGAGTTGTGAAACCTTACCAAATTCAGGACTCTCCGACTGTCCAGCAGTAGAATCAAGGAGGGTCTGCTGATTTGCCTTGTTTTCAAGAAATGCCAACTTCTCTTGAAGTCTGTTGATATATCTGCAGTGAACGAGTGAGTAAGTCTAGCTGGTCTATGGACTTGGCACTTGGCTCACCCTCTTGAAACCACTACTTTACGAGACTCATCATCAAATCGACATGTCAATCCTCTCTTATCGCATTGTTGACACGGCTGGGAGCCTGAGCATCTAATCTTCTGATCACGACATCTTACACAACTAACGATCCTGTCAGTGTCATTACTGGTCTTTTAATGAAATAAGAACATACGCTTTTGGGACACGCTTTCGGGCATTGTTAGGTCTTGCAGAACTAGCCCTCGTTGACGCTGACATCACAAAGGCACACAGAAGTAATTGGAACAGCAGTAATTAAGAGTGATGATATTGTTGTATGAATAAGACAATGCCTTCTCTACAGTTCCCCAGCCCCAGGTTGTCTCAACAGGCAAGCTTCCGCCTAGAGAGCGGGGTAGATTAAGGACCGTTGATAGGGATCCAAAGCCGATAGAATGGAAGAATGGAAGCGCTTTAGAAGGTGTGGGTATCTAACGTAGATTTAGTGAGGCGATTGGCCTCGATCTTGATGGCGGAGTTTGATCGTCTACGAGACCTAATTGCGTTTAGAGCCATTGGCTTGTCACTAAGAATAGAGGAGCATATCGTACCTAAAACTGACCAAAAGATTGAGTCTCATACTTAGGAGACGAGGCACCCGATCAAACCCGTATAGAGTTACTTTTTAAAGAGAATAGTACACCGCCAGCTGCAACGTCGCAAACAGGAAAGGTCAGTAACATGCCTGTGGTGCAAAGCAGACCGTTGACTAACACCGTTTGTACTCATGATATCGGATTCGTTCCTTGACATGGTCTCACCTACTTATGACTCAGAAGCATAAAACAGCAATTCATTCGAGTAGACACCCTAATTGTTCCGATGGCCTTGGACACAGCCTCTCTGTACAAAGTCCAAGCTAACGAGCGGCTGAAGCTGAAGCTTATGGTCGCTGGTGGCTTGCAGGCTGAGGGTCTTCTTGTGCAAGCGACAAATACGACTTTTCGATACAGAACATAGTTAAGCTTGTATAAGAGGAGGTAACACCCACCTACTTACTCACCTAGTTTTATGACCAACAATATCTGCTTCGCATACTCCTACCTTATCATCAATGCCAGGTTTCAATCTCAGCTACCAGTGGCTACACTATACTCGACCCTCAGGGCCACCATGTCCAGCTCCTGAGGGTCTCGAGCGCCACTGGCTAAAAACACCCCAAGGCCAGATCGAAGTCCTCTCCAACACACCGTCCATCACCAGCAAATCCAATGGCCCTCCCATTGTCTTCTGCCATGGCGGAATGGGCTGTGCCTGGGTATGGAAGGAGTACATGCAGTATCTCGCTGCACGCGGCGTTCAATGCTACGCTGTTTCGTTGCGCGGCCACGGAGAGTCATGGCATCCATCTTACTTCCGCATGGTCTTTGCAACACCCCGGAGCGCTCTGGCTTCTGATCTTGTTGCAGCGATAGAGTGGGTGCAGACGCGCGAGGAGAGCGAGGTGATGCTCGTTGGACATTCCAGTGGCGGCGGTTTGAGCCAGGGCGTTCTCAGTGATGGGCTGGCCAATGTTAAAGCGCTTGCGTTGTTGGGCGCTGTTCCAGCATTTGGATCGTAAGTTTAGATGCAACTTCTGAGTCTCCAGTCGAGATACTAACAAAGCTTTACAGAATGGGCGTGTACTTGAATTGGTGGAAAATGGATCCATGGTTCACCATTCGAATGATATTCCATCTGTGGCACTCCAACTCACCTCTCTCACACCCAAAGCTCACTCAACGCGCTTTCTTTGGCGACAAATTCCCGCTCTCAGCCGTCATACCCTTCCAGCGCCATATGAATCGCTACGAGAGCTATCTGTGGCCTTTCAGCATGATGTACAGCTTCGCATCTGCATCAAGTATCCTTAGACATATCCGCAACGAGGGCGTGAGCGGCGAAAAGGTTCTTGTGATGGCTGGGACACAAGATAAACTGATGACAGCACCAGTGACAGAAAACACTGCGACGATTTATCGCGAGGCGGGAATTGAGGCGCGAGACGGTGTGAGATTGCGTTTTGTTGAGGGCGCGGGACACCATCTACAGAATGATGTTCAGTGGGAAGACGGCGCAGAGAAGTTGTTTGAGTTTTATAAAGGCATTGCTTGAGGAGGAAGCTCTTCCCTCTGGTTAGTCGTTGTCCTTGACAGGGCGGATGTCCTTGATTTGATGATACTTGTATAACACATCTCCATGGCGCTCACTCGCAACTCCATGATACTATTCATAGTCTAACTTAGACTAATATCCATTGAAAAAGCGGCAACGCTTACCAGACATAAAATGTTCGGTTCGATTACCCGTTAACATTTACCGCTTTTTGAGGCATGTCGTGGATCGGTTCAATATGCCGAGACGCGACCGAATCAACGTGCCACTCTATTCTCAACTCCTGGTCCGGTAGCGGCCTGGAAAATGCACTGAAGGAGCTCCGTCGCTGTACTGAAAGAAGAAAAAGAGGGGACGGATGACAAGGGAGTCCGGGGCTAGAGCATCTTCATACAGCGCGTTCCCTAGGCGAAGTTCCCTTTTCTTTCCCCTGAGGCAATTCGTATCACTTCAATTCATCATCATCGAACACGTCCATCTTCGGTGTTAGAAAAAACGTCCTTCATTGAATCTTCAGCTTCGGCACTTCAGAGCCCCGAAAACTCCGGCGTCTACATCCCGGATTCGGAAGCCTACCGACCTTTTTCGTGCCTTGCAGAAACCTCTCGGGCTTCTTCCGTCGCATCGCCCTGCTCCAGTGAAAGGACCAGCGCAACAAGCAACCTAACCTACACGCCAACCTTTTCGCCCGGGGCCTCAGGCAGTCAACCTGGCGCGCATTCAGCGGTTGTCAGTGGGGGTAGGTGCAGCCAGTCGTTCGCTCTTGCCAAGATCGGCATTCGTTATGGAGGGGAGAAAGGTGACGGTGCCCCGCGCTCCGGAGCTGTCCGCCGAGAGCCCCTCTTCGGCGGGCTTCAAGACGTATTCGGCCGCTGGGTCGGCCGATAGGATCTCTCTTGTCTCAGGTCATTTGTCGCATCAGTCTTCTTCTTATAACACAGCTTCTCCTACTCAAGTTCCCTCGTCCATTCAAGCTCGTCGTCTCTCTACAACCACAGCCACAATGTCTTCTCAACCCGCACACGCTACTCTGCTCATTCCCGGGCCCATTGAGTTCGACGATGAGGTCCTCAAGTCCATGGGCCACTACAGGTACGACGTAGTTCACGTTTGCCTATCAATAATAATACCTCGCTTGCTAATACTTGTTCCGCAGTGAGAGCCACGTCGGACCCGGCTTTGTCAACACCTTCGGCGAGACCCTCACCCTGACCCGCAAGCTCTTCCAGTCGACCGACCCCTCCGCTCAACCTTACGTTATCTCCGGTTCCGGCACCCTAGGATGGGATATTGTTGCTGCCAACCTTGTCGAGGCTGGTGAGGACGCCCTGGTTCTTAGCACCGGATACTTTGGCGATGGCTTCGCCGACTGCCTCCGCGCCTACGGTGCCAACGTTACCAAGCTCGACGGCGAGGTTGGTGGCCGACCTCAGCTCGCCGAGATCGAGAAGACCCTTTCCGAGAAGAAGTTCAAGATCCTCACAGTCACCCACGTCGACACATCAACCGGTGTCCTGAGCGAGCTCAAGGACCTGACCGCTCTTGTGCACCGTGTCTCCCCGAGACTCTCGTTATCGTCGATGGCGTCTGTAGTGTTGCATGTGAGGAGATTGCTTTCGATGAGTGGGGTCTGGATGGTGTTGTTACTGCCAGCCAGAAAGCCATTGGCGTGCCTGCTGGTCTTTCCATCTCTTTCTTCAGCGGCCGAGCTGTTGCTGCTGCTCTCGAGAAGCGCAAGACTCCTATTCCCGCCTACTTTGCTTCTCTGAAGAACTGGACTCCCAGTAAGTGACGCAGCTTCGTATATGCCTTTTCTCCCCTGCTAACGACTTCAAGTCATGAAGAACTACGAGGCCAAGAAGCCTTCTTACTTCGCCACTCCCTCTCCTCAGCTCATCCACGCCCTTCACACTGGCCTAACACAGATCTTCACCAAGCCCCTGGCCGAGCGATTCCAGGGCCACATCGAAGTCTCGAACAAGGTCAAGAAGGCCATCACCGATATGGGCCTCAAGATTGTTGCTACCAAGCCCGAGGATCAGGCCCACGCCATGACTGCTATTTACTTGCCCGAGGGTGTTGGTGCTCCTGATGTTCTGCCCAAGCTAGCTGCCAAGGGTGTCGTCTTTGCTGGTGGTATTCACAAGGCTATTGCTCCCAAGTACATCCGATTCGGCCACATGGGTGTCAGTGCTGTAAGTGTTATGCGAACTCGGCTGTTGCAAACTTCTTGCTAATACTCTCAATAGCTTGACCCTAGCCGCGACCACATTGAGAAGGCTCTCAATGCTCTCAAGGAGAGTTTGACCGAGGCTGGGTACAAGGCTTAAAAATAAAACAAACATATAGCTATCGACAGGGGAGCTAGGTCTTTACTGTGGATTAAAAAAAATTATATAATGATACAACGACTGGCCATGGATGTATATTTGGATAGACGATGGAACCGACTAGAGGGTTGGAGAGTATTGTCACATATTGATCTAGCGAGTCTTGAAATATGATACTTTGACGACAGACGTGTTGAGCCATGGTTCGTTGTGTTTTATGAGCTATCAGATTACGCCTGTGACGGCTGCCTTCAAAGTGTGATATCATTCCCGGGTTGATGCAGGCTATTAAGGCTACACAGACGCAATGCAGGATATGACCATCTTAGAACGAGCGAACACGTTTGAGAGGAAGTGCTCGGTCGGCATGTTTGTCGTTATCGGGAATACCCCAAGACACAATGGTGATTCGGATAGCCGCATGCGGCGAATTCAGCAGTACGTAACTCAGGCGTCGTTGATAAATCCAAAGCGAATCATGAGATCGATCGAGGGGTTATGCGCCCGGGAGGCTGGGAGTTTCGGAAAGGCCATGTACCGCTACAAAGATCCCAGCGTCATGGGTCTGACGAACTGCAGCCTTGTCGCTGTTTTGGGCTCTTTTGGTATGGGAAGAAACACAGTGACAACATCAACCGCCGTGACAGAGTATGTAGAGATACATTCAACGTGATAGTGACATGACATGACAGGACATCCCCGCTGCTGACAAAACCAACGGCCTGGTGCTTCAGCCTGAGACTGACGGGCTTAGAGGGATAGAGAACCTAAGTACCTACCTGAGCTCCAGAGACAGCTCGTTGCTGGTGGTTACAAGTGACGCAGGCGTGGCATAGTGCATACTGACTGCACTGCGGGGCATTTTTTTTTGGTCCTGGCACTCCACTAAAGGTGCTGTATTCACAGTGCACTTGCTGCTCTGCTTCCACTCCAACTCCACTTCGATTAGTCCAGTCCAGTCCAGTCCATGGATCTCTTCACACTTCACCTCACCTCACCGACGTCGTCCACTTTACATTAGTTTGCTTTGCAACGTCCACCCGAAGCCGAAGTTTGCATTTCTCCTCTTTTTCATTTTTTCCCAAGCTTCCTCGCGACGCCTTGACCTACTCCGACTATCCGTCTTTCACATCGCCATTTTCCATTCTCCCTCCTCTTATTGTAGAGTTGCGCTACTGCTTCCCTCTCTATATCTGCCTGGGGCTGGTATTTGCTTGTATCTCTTCCATCTCTCCCCCCGCCTCGCCTTGTCTCGTTCAACCCACCACAACCACAACCACCACCTCCAACCACCCACTCTTCTGTTCTCCCACGTAACGACCCCCTCGTGAATTCGAAATAAGCACGCAAAATGGCCGCCTCCATTGAAGAGCTGGACGTCCTTGTCCGCTCCTTCTACGAGGGGCGCGGTGAGCAGGTAGGTTTATCATCCGCGGTGTCGGGTTTTCCTAAACCGTGGACCCCGCGCGTCGAGATGAGGAACAAGAGCTAATCCCGCCTCGTGAATCGTGTAGCAAAAAGCCGCCCAAGCTGCCCTCAACCAGGTTCGTGCATCTCTCCAGCTTCTGGCTTGTGTAAAGCCTTTTACTGACTTGAGTTTCAGTTCAAAGAAGACCCCGATGCCTGGCTCATGGTCGACAAGATCCTCTCGGATGCGCAGTACCCTCAAACCAAATGTGCGTTGCCTCTGCTTTGCGCCACTTCCTAAGCTGTGCTGCACTCCAGCCAGCACCTACCTCCGAATATGCGAACTCACGGCGTGTGAAACCACTCGACTAACAAAATTTGATAGATTTGGGTCTGCAGGTTCTGGACAATGTGATCTCGACGAGGTGGAAGGTTCTCCCCGGGAACAATGTCAAGGTCCGTCTATTCCACGATAACAGCTTAACAGCCAAGTCTGACAGCTTTGGTCTTGTAGGAATCCGAAACTTCATCGTCCAGTTCATTATCCAGTGTTCGAGCACCGAAGAGTCGTTGCGCGAGCAAAGGACCTTGCTCAACAAGCTCAACCTCGTCCTCATTTCCGTCCTCAAGCAGGAATGGCCTCACAACTGGCCTACATTTATCAACGAAATCATCTCGTCCTGCCATTCCAACCTAGCCATCTGCGAGAACAACATGATCATTCTTCGCTTGCTTTCGGAGGAAGTTTTCGACTACTCGGCCGAGCAGATGACATCGACCAAGACACGCAACCTCAAGCAAACCATGTGCGCCGAGTTCTCGCAAATCTTCAACCTTTGCCAGGAGGTTCTCAACACCGCCACACAGCCTAGTCTGATCAAGGCGACTCTCGAGACCCTTCTGCGATTCTGCAACTGGATCCCCCTGGGATACATCTTCGAGACGCCACTCATCGAGACGCTGCGAACCCGTTTCCTCTCGACCCCCGAGTTCCGCAACATCACCATGCAGTGCCTCACCGAGATTGGTGGCCTCCAGACCGGTGGCCCTGGACAGCCCAACTCATACGATGAGGAGCTGGTCAAGATGTTCACCGAGACGTTGACAACCATCGCCAGCATCATTCCGGTTACTCTGGATCTCAAGAGCACATATCCTAGCAGCAATTCAAGAGATCAGGAGTTTATTCAAAACCTGGCTCTCTTCCTTTGCAATTTCTTCGGAATGCACTTGAACGTAGGTCATGAAATGTGTTTAAAACTTTCAGGAGATTCTAATATGTGTATAATAGCTCATCGAGAAGCTTCCCAACCGAGATTTCCTTATTCACGGTCACTACTATCTTATCAGGATATCGCAGATCGATGATCGAGAAATCTTCAAGATTTGCCTCGACTACTGGCTCAAGCTCGTGCAGGAGCTCTACGAGGAGATGCAACAGCTCCCCATCACCGACCTCAACCCGCTCATGGCCGTCGGCGCAGGAATTTCTGGTAGCGGCGCCCCGAACCCTACGGTCCTCAACAACTACCCTCTTCGAAAGCACAAGTACAACGAAGTTCTGTCAAACCTCCGAGTTGTCATGATTGAGAAGATGGTCCGTCCCGAGGAAGTCTTGATTGTCGAGAACGACGAGGGTGAAATTGTCCGAGAGTTCGTCAAGGAGAGCGACACAGTGCAGCTTTACAAGACAATCCGAGAGTGTCTGGTCTACCTGACACACTTGGATGTGGTCGATACAGAAAACATTATGACAGAGAAGCTGGCTCGACAGGTTGATGGCAGCGAGTGGTCTTGGCACAACTGCAACGTTCTTTGCTGGGCCATCGGCTCGATTTCCCTTGCAATGAACGAGGAGACAGAGAAGAGATTCCTTGTTACTGTCATCAAGGACCTCCTTGGTCTTACTGAAATGAAGCGTGGTAAAGACAACAAGGCCGTTGTCGCCAGTAACATTATGTACATTGTCGGCCAATACCCCCGATTCCTTAAGGCTCATTGGAAGTTCCTTAAGACTGTTGTTAACAAATTATTCGAGTTCATGCACGAGTCTCACGAAGGTATGTTTCGAGCTGCTTCACCTGCGACTTACACAATACTAACCAGCATTTCACAGGTGTTCAGGACATGGCTTGCGATACGTTCATTAAGATTGCCCGTCAGTGCCGACGACACTTCGTTGCTCTTCAGCCTAGCGAGCAAGAGCCCTTCATTGAGGAGATCGTGCGAAACATGGGTAAGATCACATGTGACTTGACTCCCCAACAGGTTCACACCTTTTACGAGGCTTGTGGTTATATGGTTGCCGCTCAAGGCAACAAGCACCAGCAAGAGAGGCTCCTCTCCGATCTCATGGCCATCCCCAATGCGGCTTGGGACGAGATTATCAAGCAAGCAACAGTGAACCCTTCCATTCTTCAAGATGCGGAGACTATCAAGGTTATCGGAAACATCATGAAGACCAATGTGTCAGCTTGCTCTTCTGTGGGATCCTACTTCTACCCCCAGATTGGTCGCATCTACCATGACATGCTCCAGATGTACAATGCCACAAGTACACTGATCTCCGAGGCTGTGGCTCGCGATGGTAAGACTCAAATTCGAACATTCCGCTTATAGTGATACTGACATCGTTTAGGCGAACTCGCAACCAAGATGCCCAAGGTCCGAGGTCTTCGTACCATCAAGAAGGAGATCCTCAAGCTTATCGAGGTTTATGTTGATAAGGCAGAGGACCTTCAAGCTGTCCGTGCTCAGATGGTTCCTCCTCTGCTGGACTCTGTTCTCGTCGACTACAACCGCAATGTCGCTGGTGCTCGAGACGCCGAGGTGCTCAAGGCTTGCTCTACCATCATTACCAAGCTCTCTGTCAGTATGCCCGCAGTGACATGAAAGATTATTAAACTGACCGTCATTAGGCTCTCATGGAAGACCAAGTTCCTACTATCATGCAGAACGTCTTCGAGTGCACTTTGGAAATGATCAACAAGGACTTCTCCGAGTTCCCCGAGCACCGAGTGGAGTTCTTCAACCTCCTCCGGGCCATCAACTTGCACTGCTTCCCTGCTCTGCTTAAGCTCGATAACAACCAGTTCAAGTTTGTCATTGACTCGTGCTCGTGGGCTTTCAAGCACGACAACCGAGATGTTGAGGCTGCGGGTCTCAACATGGCACTGGAGTTGATTAACAACATTGCCGAGAAGACAGATATCCAGACCGCCAACGCTTTCTTCCAGCGATTTTTCATCACAATCCTCCAGGATGTGTTCTTTGTTGTCACCGATAACGACCACAAGGCTGGTTTCAAGACGCAGTCTATGCTGCTCATGAAGCTATTTTACTATATTAACCCTGCAGACGGCACTCAGCCTAAGATCCAGGGGCCCATCTACAACCCCGATCAGGCTGCAGCCGGAACTGATAACCGAGAGTTTGTTGCCAACTTTGTAGCAAACCTCTTGCAAAATGCTTTCCGCAACTTGCAAGCGTACGTATTAACCCATCCCATCTATACTACAATGCTAACCGTCAAACAGGAACCAGATCACAAGCTTCGTCGAGGGTCTCTTCACGCTTAACACGCAGTACGATAAGTTCCGACTCAATCTCCGTGATTTCCTCGTCTCCCTCAAGGAATTCGCGGGCGACAATGCTGAGCTGTTCATCGTCGAGAAGGAGCAACAAGAGCAGGATGCCAAGACGGCCGATATGGAGCGACGACAGAAGGTTGGCGGTCTACTCAAGCCTTCTGAGCTGGAAGATGAGGAGCTATGACTCAACGAAGAACTACGGACTGAGTTTGCTCCCCAAGCCACTGAAGAAACGGGACCGACAGATGCAGCTGGGGATGGTTGGGAGTTTTATGGTCTTTGATGGGTTTCACCCAGGATTACGATCCAAAAGCCAATCTTGCCATCCCACGCACGCTATAGTATCTTGTCCATGCCCAATTTCATTCCTGTTATGATACCATATTCCTCCCATAGAAGAGTGGCCATCCGCCTATCCCGGCCCGGTGGCGCGACGCCCTTGTCTAAATCGCCCCTTGGAAGTCTCAAGGGGGAGAGTTAAAAAAAACAAGATAAAGATCAAGGAGCACTGGTTGAGTTTTCGTCGTTTTTGGCCGTTTTATTTTCTGATTTGACGACATTGCTGCTTGTGGAAGCCATTGCCAATCCGCTTTTATGAATAAAAATAAAGAGAAATGCCTTAAAAGATTCAGAGTATTCTGTATGTGGGAGGGGGAAAGAGTATGGGTTTATGTAGATATAGTTGTAGCTCACACTATGGTAACCCAAAGTGAAATGAGATGAAGAAAATGATAATCATCGATTCATTGTGTTGCTTGTTGCGCGAGGTCTATTGATTCAAGGAGATTGTGATATAAGGCAGTAATGTAAGGAACTGCTTCTCTATTCCTACTTATATACTCCTGGCTTCGGGACTATGTCTTCATGTTTACATCTCGACCCAGACCGTTCGTCTGTCAGCGCTGGCTGACCCAGGACACCAATCTCATTTGAGCGTTAATTATCACGAGCCAACTCCTCATATCTCAGATATGCAACGCCCGTACGATAGCTAAGGCGAGATGGCTATATTCTGTGCATATAACCAGGAGCGCGAAACCGAATGGTTACTGCATAGTAACAGAGTTAGGGGCTCTGGCATTGTGAACCCTTCGTTGGATTGAAGTAGTTCTGAATCAGAATTGAGTATGGCTTACAGACCAGCCCTCGCTATGAGAACAAAGTCGATATAACTGAAGGTGGTGTCCGCCTCCCGTGTCTCATCCTTGATCATTCTCTAGCTCCTCAAGAGGCCAGCGCAGGGCGTCTTGCCAATAACTCCCAAGATGATCAGCAATAAGCCGTACCAGAAACGTACCCGCGTCACCAAAAAGCCAGAAGTGACGACACCGGTGCAGGAGAACACCGTAGTAAGCCAACACCAGCAATGCCTCTGGGCGATGCTTGCGGGCGATCTCCACATAATCTTGGCTCAGTACAACCGGGAATGCCGATGCAGCTTGTATCTTGGTACTCGCCGGTAAGTTGCGGTGGACGTTGAAGGCCCATTGGAGTGTGCTGGCTGCATCGCTACAGGCTTCGACCGCCGCACCGCTCAAATCGGAGGTTTGGATAAACTCTATCAGTTTGTCACACTCGAATCCCTTGTCTCCGAGTTCCGCTGCGTTTTTCACGCCGAGAAAGAACGGCGCCAGCGGAGATTGTAGAAGAGATGGGTAGGATGGTGATGTGAAAGACCGCACACCCTGATGAAGAAGAACCGAGTTGCAGAACCTTTCGATGAAGATATGGAAAGAGCCGCGATACTGAGTGAACGTATCGTAAAGCATGTGTAGGCTTAGCAAGGAGGAGAAGAGAAACTGGGGCAGATTGCGGGTTTCGTGGCCGGCTGTTTCCTGTGTGTCTTTGTTGAAATATGTGAGAGCACGAGTCTGCAGCTCTGTAGCGGTCCGACGATAAGAGACCGAACTCTCAGGATGTAGTATGGCGAGGTGGTCTGCCGCGATGGCGAGCAGTTGGTCCAAGGCGTAAGGGGCTTGGGACGACCATTCGAGAGCAACGTCAATGATTATATCTACGTTCGAGATATCGAACAGCATAGACTTGCGGAAGTGATGTAAGAGTATGAGATGTTTACTAGTAAACACAGGCGTAGGAAGAGCATCCGGGAGTGACGACGACAAAGGGGACTCAGCAAAGTCAAAAGACTCTGTGAAAGATGGGAGAGTAGTAACAGACGATCGATCATCAGGTTCAGAGCGCGGTCCAAGATACGGCGGCGGAGGTATTGACGAAGGACGCTGCGAAGCCCCAGCGCTTGAAACGCTGTCAACAGGACTCTGTAATCGGCTGCTGCTCTTGTTCCTCAGCGGCTCGTTGACAGGCGATTCCGCGGCAGCCGGTTTAGGAGGCGTCGGAAAAGAGCAGGCTCGCTCACTGGTGACGCAGTTGCTGCAGTTGGGACGGTGCTCATCGCACTTGATGTGTCGCCTCTTACACTCCAAGCAGCCGTTACGGGACTTGCGATGGGCCCTTCGGAGCTTGCCAGCGGCGCCGGAGCCGGAACCGGAGCCGGAGGTTGGGGTCAAACCCTCGGCGGTGGAACGCGGGGGCATCGGAAGAGGTGAGGGTGAGAGGCAGAGTGAGTGCGGGTGTGGGTGTGGTACCAGGGGGCGAAAGAATTGGTTCGGTGAGATCAAGCAGCCCGAGCCATAGGTTAGTAGTCTTGGCCGCCTAGGTAGTGATGATGTCTTTTCCCTGGCGTTTCGCGTAATATGATTGGTCGGCACTGAGGTCAGAAGCCTCGTCGTATAGAAATACGTTGATAACAGTGAGTGATAGTCGTATTGTTTCAGTAAAGTTTTTGTCGCTGGGGCGGGACGAGTAGTCTAGCATAAATTCGAACGGAGTTTTAGTCATGCATGGGGTTGCCGTCTTTGGCCATGACCATGACCGCGATATTAGATATTATCCAATATCAACAACCTACGTCTTTGACATCACACTCTGCTGTATATAGGGAGAAGCATAGGCCGTTCCGCTCGGAATATTTTCTGAGGAAATGAACATGTTTAGCTTGAGGCTGTGGTGATATTACATTGAGACAAGGTCGAGACAAGGCGTTTCGGAATTATCCGTTGTATTTAACCAAAAATAGCAGTCTCATACTGTATCAGCCTCATATGGCTACGAATTTTTACAAAAGAGCCTTGTGACGCGTGTTATTGCGTGGCATCCACAGCACTAAACCATTATCTTTTGAAGTCGTTCCATTTCCGCTATCATCCTCCCAATTGGTGATATCATGACAATGATGCCAATACACCAGATATTGATTACACGATAATATCCATATTCCCCGAGCAAGAGCGGCCTAAGTGATTATCGATCTAAAAAGAGCATATACTATCTAGAGACCTACAATCCTCAAGCCTAAAGAGATGGGAATCTCTGAAAGAATACCTACTTATTCAATTTCAACTATGAGGTCAATCCACCCACTTATAAAAGACCCCCCCCCCCAACAGTCGTCACTTAGACAAATATCCGATACGCGTTCATCGGATTCAGCTCGAATTTTCGTATCAAGATTCAGAAAGCTATACGCGTATACTCACTCACATTGACCAGAGCATTATAAATATACCCAGTCCATGCTTTACTCCGACCTGCAAAGCTTACGACGCCCTCACCACACCAAGGCCATTCTGCCTTGCCATCAGGTAGACCAATTCCAAAACAACAGTAACCAAAAACGGGGTATATTCTATATTCCTGTCTAGTCGTCAAACCCTGTAAACTCGTCCTCCTTATCCTTTTTAGCCGCCGCGGCCTCAAGAATTGCCTTTTCGCGATTTTGTTTTCGGATCTGGACAAGCATCTCGTTCAACTCCATCTGCTTGATCTTCTCGTCCTCTGTCATGTTGGAAGTGGCCTCTGCCTCACGGCGCTTGCGTCGCTTCTCCCTTCGCTCCACTCTCTCATCCTCCATCTCGTGCTTGGCGCTCCAGGCCTCGTTGTTCTTGCGCTTGCGCTTCACTTCCTCGCTCTTGTCCTTCTTCTTGCCTGCCTTCTCTTCCTCGAGGGCCACCTTTCTTGCTTGTTCGCGAGTCTTTTCCTTGTAGGCGTAGTTGTCCCAATCTATCTCAAGGCCACACATCTTGTCGCCCGTGAAGCCCTTGAGCTCGGGCATTCTAGGCAAACGCAGCAGTCCCCATGCATTGCCAAGATCAGCCCAGTCGAGATCAGCCGCGCGGAAAATAGATGTAGCCTGGTGAGCGCCGTAGCTTCGAGCCCAGCTCACGAATCCCTTCTGTGCTTTGTCGAACAGTGCCCGGTCTGTCAACACAAGGTCCCTAATCTTCTTCGTAGCAGCAACAGCATCCTCGTCTGATGTGAAAACAGTTGGCTTCTCCAGTTTGACAATTGGAGTTTTGCGAATCTCTAAGAACTGGACGTAATCTTCTTCTCGTCCAGGGTGCAACATCACTACTGCCAGTCCTTTTCGGCCTGCGCGGCCAGCTCTTCCACTGCGATGGATAAACACCTTGGGATCTGACGGGGCATCGATTTGAACCACCAGATCAACCTGCGGGATATCCAAACCACGAGCAGCTAAATCGGTTGTAAGTAGTATTGTAGGAGCGACGGAGTTGAGAAAGCGGTTAAAGTTTTTCTCTCGGACTTTAGCTGGGTGCTTTCCATGCAGAGGAACCAGGGCGAAACCCTCTGGCAGGATCAGAGGCAGAGCATGTTGGAAATAGTCGACAGCTGCGCAAGTAGAAAGGAAAACGATACTCCTTTGAGGTCGTACAGGTAATTGCCGAAGCAGTTCCGCAAGGGCGGGAAGTTTTTGGCTCGCGGGCTTAACCATATATGTCATTTGCAGACTGGCAGGGGTCTTTCTGTCTTCAAGAACTCCACCATCCTTCATCTTGACCTTGACCTCGATTTTGACGGGATTTCGCAGACCGACTCGAATGATCTCGCCAACGGCCTCACTAACACTAGCACTGAAAAGTCCAGTTCTTCGCTGTTTTGGCAGATGCGACAGAATCTTCTGGAGATCCGGCTTGAAACCAAGGTCCAGGAGACGATCGGCTTCGTCAAGGACTAGAACCTCAAAGGAAGACTGGGGGCAGTGGACGTGAGGCGAAGACAGAAGTTCGACAAGTCGGCCGGGAGAGGAGATGAGAACGTTCGGGCTGTGTCGAAGGAAGAAACTGAGATCTTGCGCCGTGGTCGTTGTGCCTCCTACGAGCAGCTGAGGCACGATGGCGGGCACGGTAGTAGAAGGTCGCTTTTCGTCGTCTTTTAGGTGAGGAAGGACTTCAGCGGAGGCTTCGTGGAATTGCAGAAGATTGACTAGGACAGTATGGATTTGAGCAGCCAGTTCGCGCGTGGGAGAGACGATGATAGCGGCGACATGGTGTTTCTTGGTGGGTTCGCTAACTCGTAGAAGTTTTTGGACAAGAGGAATGAGGAAAGAAAGGGTTTTTCCACTACCAGTAACAGCCTAGAGACAAGTTAGGACGTCAATCGCAATACCACCGGGTTGATAAAGGCCTACCTCGACAACAACATCTTTGTTTCCCATGAAATGTGGGAGTGTTGCAGCTTGAACGGGTGTCATCTGGGTGAAGCCCATAGTTGCGACAGCATCGCGAACCCATTCTGAGAGAGGAGGATCTAGGGCATCCCAAGCTCTCGGGCTTCTCTTTCTAGGCCTTTCCGGAGCCATTATTAGCGAGAAGTAGACAAGAACAATATCTTGTGATTATAAAGAGATATGGTCTATCAAAGATCCAAATCGCATAGCAGAGGGGCCGTCTTTGGGATCTTTTGCGCGAAACATTTCTTGAAATTTTTATCTTATCACCACGTGAGATCGACGCAAGCTTGAACTGTGGCGCAGACCTGTTGTGGCTGAAGTGCCATTTACTTGATAGCACGTGCTTACTGGAAATGATGTCTTTTCACTAAGGTAGGTGACCTAAATAAATGACGTGGGATTTACTGGTCCCTAAGGTAGATGATTTAAATTAGAGTGAGCTGTGACAGGTGACATTACATCTTGATTGGTATTGGGCGAAAGACACATGCCAGATGGCGGAACATCCGGGAGACTGTTGTACCAGGATCAACAGGTAATCTTGTTTTTTAATTTCATGTGCTTACTCTCAGAAACTCGAAGAGTTATACGAATATCGATATTTTCCAAATTTTACATGAGAATATCATGAAAGCCGAGGTGCTGTTTAGAAAGACCCTCTTATTCAAAACCATCACATGCCAGAATGAAAGTTGTATACGTAGAGAAAGGCGGTGTCATGGCGGAACTGGACGCCACAGTTACGTATCTGCCCCGGCCCTGGAGGACAAAAAATCTCCAACCGTTACGGATACAACGCCAAACTTGATCAAGATACAGCTCACGCCAGTTTGACGAACAAGACTCGCCCAGCTCAGTTTAGTTTCGGTGTTTATCTTTCTACTTGCAGTGTCACGCGACTCTTCTTCTTCTCCCTCTGCAGTTATTCCTCGGTTACTGTCTCAAAGACGCCTAGTCAAGTACCCGTTCTACATCACCCGTCACTCTCACACGCATCCATAGTACCGTACCCTTCTGTACTGTACATGTGTGCGTGCCCTGGTCATCAACGCCTTATATCCCCGAACCCATCATGCGGCGGGGGATTCACCCTCCGTTGCACCCTTGTTAATCAATCTGGATTCAATAAACACCCACGGCTCTTACTATACTCAGAATCCTCGGCCAATACGTAGCCCGAGCACTCCGAGCCGCAATTTGAGTCAGAGTCTGAGCCCGAGTCAGGGTTACCAGCTACATCATCAAGACCACCAGCAGGAGGACCTTGGCTCTGAACACAACAGCCAGAGTCTACGCCACAATCAACGGCATAGCCACGACTACATCTTCGGCCACCACGACACAGACAACCATCTTTTAGATCCAGGGATTCAACAACAACACCGTCCTGTTGACGAACCCTCTTATTGCGATACCTCAAACACCTTCACCATTTCATCTTCACCTGAACCCCCCGCAACGGTGCGCAGATCGCGCCGTGATAAACATCTCCACTCTACAACATCCAATATCCTCTGGCCACCCGGCCTCGACTCTCTCCGGCGCATAGTACTCGGTGCCGTTCGCTGCTCAGCTCTGCCGCCCTTCAACTTCGCCATGTCCTTCCGATCCAAAATCCCGGAGACGCCCCGCGTCATCTCTCCGAGTCCCACCCCATCCGAGCGCGAAGCCCCCGATTACATGGGCCCCGTCACACGCTCCGCGGCCCGGAGACGGACACCCACACCCCAGCCGCTTGAGGAAGAGCCCGATGAGGATCTACCCGAGCACCCCGAGTTTCGACGCGCCCGAACCCGCAGCCGCTCGCCGATAGATACACAGGCAGTGACGCGGTTGACGAAACGCACAAGCACTGCGGGTAAGGCGGGGAAGACAGGAAAGGTGTCCAAAGACACCATTCCAGAAGAGCCAGCAACCTCAGATGGGGCGCTCAACGGTAAGAGCAATGGGAAGTCCTCTACGTCAAATGGCCACCTTGCGCCGCCTCAGCCTACAACACCGACAGGATGGTCCTGGCGGGACTTCAGTCGTAGTCCCAGTCCCCTGGGCCTCATTCCCATCCACAGGCACTGGAGGACTTTTGTACACAAGCACGAGGTACCCCGCAAGGTGCTTCATGTGTCGATCGGCTTCTTTGTCATATGGCTCTACGTGACGGGTACTCAGACAAGCTCTGTAACACCCTGGCTCATGTCAGGTCTTATCCCTATCACAACAACCGACTGGCTCCGACACCGATATGCGTCGGTTAACCGCTTGTACGTCAGAGTCCTCGGTGCGCTGATGCGTGAGAGCGAGTACTCTGGCTGGAACGGTGTCATCTTCTACCTCCTGGGTGCCTGGATCGTGCTCTACGGCCTCCCTAAGGATGTCGGCATCATGAGCGTTCTCCTGCTCAGCTGGTGCGACACCGCTGCCAGCACCTTCGGCCGACTCTGGGGCCGATACACTCCCCGTCTGCGCAAGGGCAAGTCTCTTGCTGGCTCGACTGCTGCGTTCCTTGTTGGCGTTGGCACTTCATACTTCTTCTACGGCTGGCTCGTTCCCACCACAGGTCCCTTCCCTGGTGATGAGAACTTCCTCTTCAAGGGTGTTCTGTCGCTTCCCAAGACCATCTGCGAAGCTGTCGGTGTCTCGCAAGAGAAGGCGACCATCTCTGGTGCTGTTGCTCTGGGCGTCATGAGTGTATGGTCCGGCTTCGTGGCTTCTGCCAGCGAAGTTGTCGACATCTTTGGCTGGGACGACAACCTGACGATCCCCGTGCTGAGCGGTATTGGCATCTGGGGCTTCCTCAAGGTCTTCTCCTAAAGGGCATAATTCCTTATCTTCAACAGAGTGCGGAAACGCTATTTTATGATCAAAATACAGCCGTCCCGTTATATCGAATAGCGGTGCATATGAGACATTGAGCAATCGCATATATGGACGCATTAGTTTGACATTGTGCATGCATTGGGGTTTTATGTATACCCTGCTTTCTCCCCTCGCTTCTCTATCCGTTTTTGTTTCTTATCCCTTCTCCTTTGTGAAAACATCGTTCTTACAGAAAATGGGCTTACTGGAGCTGGGGTTTGTACAGGTCTTCCGTATCGAGGACTTTGTCTTTTGTTTGTACTTTATTTGTGTTTAGTTGCGAGATGAGAACGGCGCACGGAAGAGTGCAAGAAAACATGAAACCCTGAAGAAAGTACATGACGGTTTTCCGTTTTGGGTACATGGCCGCGAACCTTGGTTTTGGGCTTACATGTGGTGTTACGTCGGG
The DNA here is from genome assembly GCA_025948275.1 of Fusarium avenaceum. Lineage (NCBI taxonomy): Eukaryota > Fungi > Ascomycota > Sordariomycetes > Hypocreales > Nectriaceae > Fusarium > Fusarium avenaceum. The sequence continues at coordinate 768,814 of CP109670.1, read as the reverse complement.
AGAATATATACCTATTCTTGGGCAATGACGGGAGGTTTTTGGGAGAGAAAAGGAACGGGAACAGCATGGTGAGGCGTGATACCTTGGGCACATAGTAGATAGAACGAAACTACTGGGTTATCTAGATGATAAGACGAAACGCATCTCCTTTTTCCAAAACAACTCAGTATAAATTTTGTGATGACGGTTTGGTCGGGTTGCGCCACTTTTGACGTCTGTTGTACGAACACCGTACAGCATTTCGTATTGTTCACCTCTCCGTTCAACGGTCTGGCTGATACATCCGTACTACGGGTCTCAAAGCTGGGACTTCGCGGTGGTGGTTATCAATTGGGTTGAGTTATGTTTCACGACCTCAGAGGCTCAATACAAAGCCTCGTATGCCAATCATTCAGGGTTGATGAGGTTATACAAAAATGCTCAAAGCGCTCTTTTTTGGCACCTCGGAGGAATTACCTTCGTGACGGGTTTTTGTCTCTCGGTTATGTCCGGTCGTTGAAGGTTGACTTACACGACAGCGTCCATGTTGGCGGTAAGGAAAATGCGAACCGTTCAGTTTCGGAGGCGAGGTCTGCTTAGAAGATGGTTGGCGACGTCATGGGTCAAAGGATTGGAGTGAGATACTCAAAACTCTCCTTCTGCATTAGGCAAATAGCTGGATATGGGCGAATGGCCAAAGTTGAGAGATAGATTGGATATCAGTCGTTCAGCCAGCAAAGCCTCAAGTCCAGCGCACACCCTACACACCATCTTTGTAAAGAGAAAATTCCATCTTTACTTTGCATCTCTCTTTAAGTTTGTCGTCCTATAAGACGGTGCCCCATCATCAAGCCCCCCTGCACAGAGTCGCATCTTCCCCTCCGTGTGCCTGGGCCACGCCTTGCCGCACGCAACGGCGCTGAGTTGTCCGTGCGTGATGGAGGGTATCAGAGCAGGGGAGGCGTGTAGAAGAAAGTAGGAACTGTATAATGTGTTAGTAAAATCCGAGATATGTACGCTTGGACAGTTACGTTACAATAAGGATTATCTGTTTTGTAACTTGTTTCCCTTTTATCGAATGGCTTGAAACAGTGAGTGAATGGTATGTCCCGGCCAACTGTCAATGGCTTCTATGAGTGGGTATGCTGATGCGTTGTTAGAAAACGGCACCCGCCCTGCCATGCAATGCAAATGCAATGCGATGCGATGCATTGCACAACGCAAGTACTTGGCTTCTTGCGGAGAAATAACTCGCCGGCCTTCGTCTCTTCTCCAATCTCGACGAATCTTGCGTCAGTATTCGACTCCAGACATTATCCATCTGCTCATCTCGTGGCCAAGGCCTCAAATCGATCAATGTGAGGCGGGAAGATCACTTAAGCTCAGTAGTCTCCAGGAAAGCAGGTCATTAAAGCACAGCAGCTTGGGTCCAATCTGACGCACAGCTCGCAACGCAGGGCTCGCAAGTCATGCCACTTGAGCGATAGGCCCTCAGATTTGATCGTAGGACTTGCCATCCAGAGTGTATCATGATACGATGGCAAGAAGCGATACACGGCTAACAAGATCGCGAGATAACTGAACAAGGATGATCCCTTCTGATACCGACGGTGATCGGCTGTGGCTTGTAGACATTCCAAGTTTGAGAATACAGTCATGTCGTTGTACTTCATGAACAGGCGACTACCCGCATCGGATGTGCATGAGCCGTGACAGCTTTCGAAAGCCTAGGGATGGCTTCAGATTCTGGGGAGCGGATAGTTACAGGAACCGTTAAGAGCGTATCACAGCGGCTTCTTGTCCATAAATCCATAAACAAGAAAAAGAGGCGTCGTTGCTGCAGACCTCAGGGACTGTCACCATGAAGCTGCAGCCTTGAAGCTGCACAGAAACGGGGCGCCGTCCCCATTTGTAAGTGTCGTTAGACAGACCATGATTGCCAGTTGATGAGACACCAAGTTGACAGAGGAGATGTCAATGAATACATATATCGGCGTGTTGATGTCTGGCTTTAGTGCTGTGGAAAGATATCAATATAGTGAGTTTCGCAGCTACTCGCTTGTCACATGGGCTTGACTGCTTTATCGTGAATCGTAGGAAGACATTAGACAGAAATATCGAGACATTGCTCCGGTCTTTCAATCTCGTAGTGTTGTTGTGATTACTCATTAATCTCGAGGCCAATGTTGAATGTCCGGTGATTTCAGTTTAGAACGAGCCTTGGTGCTAGCTTTCACAGCCGTCTCTGTTGAACGACACCAGCCAAATTGCGTAATAAATCTAACATTGCTGTCATTTTCCTTGAAAGGCTCTGCTCGTCACTCGTCAAATAAATTCTTGGGCGCAAGATCAACCCAGGCAGATCTCTGGGCCTGTACCCTGTCACAGGCGGTTCGACCCAACTGTTCCAGCGCTCACCAAGGTCGATTGAGCCTAGGTGGTGGATGGTGGATCTCATCGCGTAGTTTGCAGTGACTGGCTGGTGGTAAGAAGCGGGGGAGGGGCGAGAAAGAGAGATAGAAAGAAGACGTTCATTGCAATGGATGCAGTCATGGTATTTGTCCAAGCTTCATCCAATGGAATAGCGAAAGAATTTAGCCATTTTTTGCTCTCGCGATTTTAGGCCTATGGACGGATGTCAGATAGGTACACAATCGGACAAATCGAGAGCACACAAGCCAGAGGCGCGAAGAGATGGATATGAAGCATGTAGAGAGGTCGTGTTGTAATCGTGATAGTGGATCTTTGGAGTTGTGTCAGAGCAATGGGTTCACTATGATACAAAGGTCCATCAATTGCGCCAGAACGACTTTGACTAAGTACCATCAACAGAAGTCATCTCAGGGATGCTCAATGAGGCTCTGCGTAATTGAAAATTTTATACGGCACGTGGAACATATCGGAGCAGCCAAAAAGAAAAAGCAAGTCCAAGAAGGGTGACAGATTTGCCTGAGGTCGATATACATCGTTACTCTACGATATGGATGTTACTGTACCGCACGCACCTTCCTCCCCCCACCATCCACCACCTCCGAGTCCGTCCACCTTCCGCCCAAGCTGGGGGGTTCTTTGGAGGCTTCCACTACCTAAGTATCGCACCTGCCAAACCGAATCCTGCTGCAAAATGACACACCATCTCGAGGAAGCAGGTGCGAGAGACACCCATTCCATGATTGACCCCTCGATCCGGTCCCTGGAATTCAATAGCAACCCATGTCTTTTCCACTTGTCAATTTCAATTTACCCCATACATGATACATCCTACATCCGTCAATCCCACCGTCACGACAATGTCTGGTAATTATCTTGACAACGCATCACTACATTACTGTGCTCTCCTGTGCAGTTACAGAACAGAACAATGCCAGAAATCGCCCGACTTGCTGCAGCTCTACCCGACCCGTCGCCTTGCCTTCGCTTCTCAACCCACACCCTGTCAACCGAATTTCAAGAGCCAATCCTCGGCCAGGTCATTGCATGGTATTTATCTTAGCCATCGCCTTCTCTCAACATGCCCGAGCCTTTAGTTTAAACCGCCGACGAAAGAAATCCGACTGGAGGGGGTGTGGGCAAGACTACGTTTGGTGCTTCAATTTGACATGGAGAATCCAAGGCTGCTTTTTCATCAATTCTGTCTTTTGGCTTTGCTTAGCCTTAGCGTCAGCGCGCTTGTTTGCAACTCTCTCCGCCTCCGTCTCCATGTGTTGCCTGCTCCCCTGCACGGGGAACAAGACGCAGTCCCAATGCATGCCAAAATCACATGGCGGATACAATCAAGAAATCGTCAATGCTCTAGCACCTGTAGTCTTTTAAGTATCTCCATTGCTATGTATCCTCGCTCAGAAGACTTAAACTGGATACAGCGACAGAATGCCAAGGGTTTAATCGACGGTTGGTGATCTCTCACGGATGTCCATTTACACGGTGAGGCAACCAATGTCTCTTTTCCTTAACAACACCCACCACGAATGTTACCCGCTACTCCAAACCGCATCGGAACCCGGCCGATTAAAATGTACTCTGTATGGTACAGATATGCCTTTGTGAGGGTGTGGACATTGGTGTCGACTTTACTGACCTAGATCCATCTAGCCAATCGTCCGACCAGTTAGCTTCAATCTGGTCGTTCGTTGCGTTGTTCGTTTGGTCCTTTCTTACCACGATCCATTTACCTGCTTTCATTCCGCTGCTAGCTATCGCCAAAAAGCAGCGAGCCAGCCTAGTTCTACGTCGGCCGTGTACCTCACGTCACTCGACCAAGAATCTAATCCAAGCTTGGCCTCGACTTGCCTCTTCCACTGGTCAACTACCGGGCTACCTACACAAACCCTCGACGCTCAGACGGCTAACACCATCCGTCTCAAATCGAGCCAGTCAAGCAAATATCGGTGGGAAAACGCACCGATCAATTTTGCCCCCAAGACAAGTTCTACACATGGCTCTTGTCCCTTCTCAACACTTAGACCCATGGGCTAGTGCAGCCACTTGTGTACGTTGATGGACCCGGATATGCATAGCATCTTACCAGCATCTTACCAGCATCTTACTTTCTTTTGCGCTTCTACTGCTCAACCATACGGTCTGGGTCGGGCCCTTCCAAGTCGGGTCTTCTCTCGGTCTCCGCTCCGGCACACAAGACGCATTTTTCTCTTTTTATCAATTGTCCACTAGCAGCACATTGCATCGTCATGTCCAGCCCCGGCACCGCCTTTGACACATATCCACTACCTTTTCAAGCACATATCCCCAGTCAGCCAGTCTCATTCTTAAACTTGTCTGGCAAGTGCAGCTTTGCACCCAAGGCGGTCTCCATTTTTTAGTTTCTTAATTGTTACGTCTTACATCTAAGATTGCGGTCTTTGCTCTCGGCATATGCACATGCCCTTGGTCATCCCAAACTGCCTTGTTACACCCAGCCAACGGCGTAGCTCAAAGGCGTTTACAATTCCAACGTCACTGCATTGCTAAAGCAGAAACCCTGAAGCACATTGAAGCCACACACTTTTCTCTTAGTTCCGTCTTCAAACACTGTTCTCTTCTCTATCTTCACCCTCCCCCTAAAGCCCTATTTTGAGCATGCCTCCTTACTCTTCTCTATCGTTGGCCGGGTTGTCAAACGGCTGTTCGTCTCGGATATGTTTTTATGCCATATCATTACCATCCAAGGCTCCTTTTCCGTTTCTAGCCACCCTAGTCACCCTCCTAGTAGTCCTAGCTTTGAAGTTTTGTCACCATCCTACCATCCTGGCCATGTCGTTGCCATCCGTGATGGTCCACACTTGTGCATCTTGTCGTGATCGTCTCGTCTAGCCGTACATCCTCCTCTTGACCATAGCATCGTCCTGCCATATCCCATCGCACGCCCTTGCGGGCGGGGCTTCTTGTCCTCCGTTGACTCACTCATTGACGAATGGTGTCAAGATGAGTTATCCTCAAGTTGTTCCGGTTTGACCGGGGAAGGTCCTCTGGAAAAGTATAAAAAGGCCTGAGTTGATTGAGTTGAAGCTCTGTTCTTCTTCTTCCTTTCTCATCACTCCTCAACCAACTTCAGACTTCAAATCTCAACTTATTTGACACTTATACCAAGTCTCCTAGACTTGTTGTCTTGTTACAAACACTTACCACCTCAACCGAACTTCACTTGTTCACAGTCAACTTAACGTTGAACCACCAGCAAGATTACTTATTAAATTACTCAATTGGCACAATCATACCTTCTTCCTTCATCAATTATCATCATGTCTTCCCATTACACCCCTGTTGGCTATTCCATGCCTCTTCCTGTTCCCTCCAAGGGCTCCCACTACCCCACCTACAGCCAATATTCCGCCTCGCCTCCGGAATGTGATGACTCGGTTAGCTCCGCCTCGGGCATCCCCTCCTACAGCAACGGTGGATATTCTGCTACCTCCTCTGGCTACACTTACTCTGGCGGGTACGCTGAGTATGAGAGCACTCGCTCTGCTAGCGGCGTCGACTTCCAGGAGTACATGCAGGACCGCTTCGCCAATTCATTTGACCCCATTCCTCTTGACCGCAGCATGGCCATGCAGGCACAGACGTAAGTGGACCGACCCATCCCTCCGTTTCCACAATAGTCGCAGAAAATCACTGTTTGCCAATCGATGATTGCACGGGATTGCACTATTGCAGTCGCTGGGATTTATTGTACAAGGATATAACTGACTTTACGAACTAGATCTGGAAAGCTCAATGCCAAGCACCGAGAGCTTATGGAGCTACAGAAGAAGGCTCAAGCTCGCCTTGCGAAGACACGTGAGCGCTTCCAGGAGGGTATGCGAGATGCGCATGAGGTCCGCAGCGATCTTGAGTGGACACAAAAGAAAGTTGGGTAAGTTAAAACCGACTCCACGGATTCTTAAAGCATGTGGCGCGAACTCAATTGTAATTCGCTATATGCAGCGAGCCTTTTTCGATGGTACTGAATTCTGAGACTGACCAACTTCCACAGCTCTCTCAAGACCAAGGCTTCTCGCAAGCATGGCAAGGAGTACAGCAAGGCTCGCGCCCGATTCCCATCACCCGAAAACTAAATGTTTTCTGGGCTATTTCTTTGAAGCGGCATCTTGACATTCACCACCAAAATTTACTTAGCGAGCAATTTTTTTATTCACTCTTAACACACCAAAATTAGGACACAAACGCATGGTTCCACGATAAATGCAGGAACAAGCGATGATCGGATTCCCGGGTTTTCAAGAGTCTTTTTTTGTACTTATTAATGCAAGCAATATGCACTTGTCACAACACCCTCAATTCGACATGCAGGAACGAGTAGTTCATGCAGGGCGAACATGGGGTGACGTTGGAATCAAGGGGCACTAGGCGCGGTAATTGAGTCGCTTGGCGCGCTGTGTCTTGCTGCTTTTAACAAAAGCGACAGGGCAGGTGTGCGGGCAGTGCTTAGCCAGGTACGCCAACCTCGTGGCTTCTGGAGCCAGTGTGGGGGAAAACCCAGGGAGGAGCAAAGATGAGCGGCTGTTTCACGACTTATGGCTTATGATTGGATGAACAGAACGATCTAGGGGCGGTTGTTAAAAGTACACCTCCTCCCAAGCGTCTGTGGGGGTGCCAGGGTATGGCGTCAGCAAGTTGGCAGCAAGACATGATGTGTCGAAACGATCGCTGCACGGGAAACGTGTTTAGGAACCTCACTGGAATAAGGGTGGCGCGGGAGCTGCCGAGGGCTGCAAGGCCGCCCAGATCGTGGGATTTGCCGAGGGGTGTGTATTGAGTGAGGAACCCTGGAAACCACTGAACCAAGACCATGACGGGGAGGATGGTAGCGGATTGCCCAAGCAGTGTATCAGAGACGCTTGCCCCAATCAGGGGAGACAGCGATGTTGATATCGCTCCATTGGGTAACGCGGCGAGTCGGGGGAGTTGACGGAACCCTCTTTGGCAGGGTTAGGATCTGTAAGAAGGTTTTCTTTGTGGATATCTGAACCGGAGTATGGAGTCTACCAGTCTCATAGCAAGCAACATCTCGTTTCCCCTCTTTGACAGACAGCATGAGCCCAGGGACTACATAATGTGATAACCCCCCCGTAGATGTGATTCACCTACTCCCCACGCCCCTCCAGGCCATTGTAGACCAGTCTGAGTAAGGATAAGCATGTGATTTGAGGCATGTTGGCGTAGCGAGTCGAAGTCTCTGTAGAAGTGGTACTTGAGAGGTTGCGGTACCCCTGTTGTTGTGTCACGTGAGGGTACACGTGACATGAATGTTGTATAAAATGATCGTGGAGCGAGGCAGTTGAGCTATAGTATGGACAACCTTGTTGGCGGGCTTAACTGTAGTCTAATTCCATAGAGATGCTCGAGCCGCTATGTTGTCCGCAGTAGTTAACTGTTTAGTGTATAGATGTTTCAAGCCGGAGCATCAGCCTTTGACGCAGCGTTGTTCGTATTGCGAGGGATCCACGTTCCCCTTGTCGTCAAACCACGCGCCTTCTCAATCTTGTCCCAGGGGTTTTCGTTAGATAGATGATCGTAGTACCCAATGTACCAAGTATCATTGCGCTCGTGTGGTGGCGCATGCTGGCCTTGGTGTGAACTATATGCAGGAGCAGGCCGTTGAGGGAGACTCGCCGGGCGCACTTGCGCTGGCACTGGCTCTCCAGAGTCTTCGTCCTCTTCATCATCGTTGTCAAGGGCAATCTCATTGTTGTTGGAGGGGGTGCCTAAGGCGGTAGAATTTGCACCGGTTGCAGAGTCCTGGGAAGGAAGTGCTGCGTCTGCATTTGGGTTGTAGCGACGACGCTTTGATGGTGGCGATGCAGCGCCGAAGGATGAGAAGCCCATTTGGGCCATGAGGGCTTCATCAGGGGCTTCCATGTCGTCCATTATAGGGTGGCAATTATGATTGAGTGGCGGTGCACTGAATCAGAAAGGTGAGGTATGACGCGAGAGATGTTGGATCGTGTGAGCACGGTGCTTGGAGATGGGATGAAACGAAGTCAAGCCAAGTGAGATGAAAAGAAATGAGTGAGGCGCGTTTGGTGAAGATGGACTCTGGATGGGTTGAGGTTAGTGGTGGAGTTGTGGCTGTTGGGCAGCTTTGTGGCGTAGCTTGTGCTACCTTGTGACCCTGACTGGCTTGGCATTCGGCATTTAGCATTTGGCATTTGAGAACAACAGGGATTAAGAGGGACACGAATTTTATTCAAATAATCAAATTCATAATTATTCATTCTAACTTTTTGCAAATCTAATCTATGATTATTTTACAGTGAGCTGTGCTGTACGGAGTACAACAAGAGCATTTTGAAGTACGAGGAACGAAATATCAGTGACATCACACTGTCGTTCAAGACCTTGACCGCACCTAAATAAAGCGCAATGGGTCAGGATAAGTTATGCAGTGCAAGGAGCACTTCGGAGCATTTGACGAAAATCAGCGAATGACAGGAAACGCTCCCTAGTTCAAGGTTTGTCTGTGTGACGGATCTACAGGCTCCGAAGCCTGGCGTGTTTCAATCCCTGGCATGAAGAAATTAGGTACCGAGCAGGGCATCGATTCAATGTCAAGCTGGGAATTTTTCATGTGATGTTTGTGTATTTTTCTTCCTCTTTGACAATTAATATTCAATACTTACACTGCTTTCTCTGTCTTCAAACGTCTTGCAAGTTTCAATATCGACATCCAGGAACGGAGTAGAAGTGACGCCTCCCTTCAACAGGAATCCCTACCAATACACATCACAACCAGCCAGCGCATCATCAATTTATCGCCATGGCCGAACAAAAGCCCATCAAGCTCAACCCTCCCACCAAATACGCACCATCCACCAAGAACTCTCCTCCCGTCGACCCTCCCACGCTCGACTGGATCACCACAACATGGTCCGTCACGCACTCAACGCTGTCCATGTGGCGCGACGCGCGCAACGTGCGCATCACCTACAAGATGCTTCCCGGCACCGCAGACGGTCGCCCGCGCATTGACGACCTAGTCGAGTACGAGCCCTTGTCCAAAGATGGTACGCGCAAGTCAGTCGAGGGCGTCGACACGCAGGCCTCCTCCATCGGCTGGGACTGGCGAGGCAAGGGCTGGCTGAAGTTTGTCAACACTCACTGGGAGCTGCTGGGCTGGGGCGAGGTTGTCACGGCCGAGGGCGTCAAGGAGAGATGGGCAGTAACGTGGTTTGCACCGACGGTGTTTACCAAGGAGGGTGTGGATATCTACTGCGATCGCAAAGAGGGTCTCAGCGAGGAGACATATCTGAGAATCAGGGAGGCCTTGAAGGAGTCCGACTCAAAGAAGGTTTCTGAGCTGGTTGAGGCCCAGATGCAACCTGTCGAGATCAGGCTGCCGTGGCTAGAAGCGACAGAGGCCTGATGCATTGCGCAAGGTTAGGAGACGGCGGCGGAGATGTAATTTTGACTAGTTTGATGCAATATATCCTGTAGACCAAGGGTGCGACTAACGGGCATCCTCCATAATATCAGCACAATACCTCTGAGCATTTGTAGTACTCTCTCAACTAAGGGCTTATAAATTGCATACTAAACATTCTCGACACCATATCCCATAGCTGCTACCGACTGTACATTAACGCGAGACGGAGTACCAAAAGGTATCTAACAGCTATCATAAGAACTGACGACTAGTACACGAATCTGTGTCCAAGGCCTCTTTGTCGAAAGTGCACTAAACGTCTTTACTGTGTTTTCCTCGCTGGCTTCACATAGATCGCTTCGATGAACCTTGCCTACGTGGGTTCGAGTGGACATGATGTCTGTAACTACGCTTCTAGTCATCATGTTTTGGCCTATATCTTATAACATCAAGCATTTGCTTAAAGCGAAAGGACTCGTCGAGCTCCTGGATGATCCACACGACCGATCCTCTCATTCACAGATTGGAGCATGAACATCTTATGTTTGCTGATATGGGTCATCTTCTCGATAGCTCCGATACTTCGAATCACAAAGGTACGATTTCAGAGTCTTCACATCCTACTGTCCGGGCGAGGTCAGCTGTAACTTATCACAATGCAGAAGATTTTTGGATTAGAAGCTTACCACATATGCTCATACCGAATATTTCGCTTCCAAGTGAGGTTGTTTTCCAGAAGGGTCGGCTTCGCAACAAGACACTTGATCTGGGCGGACTACAACATATCGGCTTTTCTCTGACGAGGGTCGTCTACTGAAGAACAGGAAGCGACACTGGTTGTGTCGACAATGCAGTAATTGCCAAGCTCACAATCTCGTCACCACAGGATGGAAACAAGAAGCGAAAGTGGCATTTCCCATGAAGAGAACATTAGGAGAAAGCTCCTGCTGCTCCGGCGAGTACGAACCCGGTACTGTAGTATCAAAATAAGAGGCAGAGATTTTCTCGTTTATGACATGAATCTAACGAAGTTCTTGCAGATCCAGGAAAGCCAATACATTCTCATATATCTTTCATGTGAACCGCCAAGCAAACATATTGGCTTGCAGGCGAGATTCAATCTTCTACAGTGGCTGTGTAAAAGTTCCAACAATTTCCTCTACTTTAGGTTTTACATAAAACTATATAAACTATAATAAGCTTTGCTAAGTTTACATAATTTCATATAATCTAGTTGTTAAATCATAAAGAGTTTTCTAATTATAATATACTCTATATATTTATTTCTAATATAACTATATCTTGTTAGCCCGTGGTTGGAACTTTTGTACCGAACTGTATTACTGGACTGGCAAACAATTGTAACAAGGGGCTTGGGTCTTGCTTCCAGAAGCCCAGCCCCTATCTCTGGACAATACAAACAAATCGGCAATGAACTGGGGTATCTTTTACTAAACACTATTGCTACTCTTGGTGATGTGAGTGTCGCTCTTCGTTTCGCTTTGGGGATCGGACGTCTCGATCTTCTCGAAAGCCGTCATGCCTCCTGTTTCTTTCTTTTTGTGCACCGTCCTCCCCATGCTGTTTTCTCCCATGTCGTGGCCCATCTCTGTCTTGGCGTTCACGCCTCCGACTATGTGAATCTCCATCCCGGTCATCTTCATTTCTTCTTTCTCTTGACCGATGTCTTTGCTCATGCCGACTCGTAGATCGACTCCCATCCCGGTCTCGGTCTCTATCTCCATGCCGGTCTTGACTGTTGTCCCTTTCTCCGTGCCTTCGGCGTCGTTTCTCACGGTGTCGTTCATCACGGCGCATCTGCTTCAGCTCTGCTTCTCTTTCTTCTAGAAAGCGCTTTCTGTCCTGCTTGAGTTCACGAACCTTTGATGCGCCTTTCTTCATCATGGCCAGAGGATCATTGGATACTATGCGCTTGGTATCTCTTTCTTTACGATTCGGGTCCTGATTACCCCATACGTCTTTTGACGAAGCATCAGGGGCCGCAGCGTCGGATTGTGAGTACCATGGCTTTAGAGCGCCATCCTTTCCTGGAGCATTCGAGAATCGCATCATGTACTGATCCTCATAACTCTGCTTCTTTTTCTTGGCCTCTTTCTCAGCCTCCTCATTCTTCTCGGCATGAGCCCTCGACTTTTCGTCACCCAGTAGATCAATATGTCCATTGTGATCAACTATTGGCGCGGAACTTGTGCTCTTTCGTTCAGGCTCGACTCTTGCAATGGCCGAATTTTCACCTTCTCGGACTAGTCGCATTTCAAACTCGGTGTCGTCCTCGCCTGGGCGCTTTCGCTTTCGTCGCATACCCCCCTTATGTGAAGCGTCACGATCACGAGGAGCGGACTCGTCGGGTCTAGGTGGTTCGGCATCTTCGATAGGTGGCGGCGTCTCGCCGCGTAGTATAGCTAATCTACGTTGCGCGTCGATCTCCTGCATGCGCTGCTCTTCCCCTTCCTCGGCAGCCTTTGCAGCGGCTTCATCGCGACGGACGCGAGCGATGTTGTCCGCGTTGTAGACATTCCAGGACTTTTTGCCCAACAAATGACTATATCATGTTAGTCTTGCATGCCTTTATACGCTGAGGGTAGATGGACTACTTACAGTGGCATGATGAAAGTGAAAATAATAACTAGAAAATAAAAAGAATTTGGACCCTTCCATCATAAACGTAGAGAGGCTCATGCTCCACGGCCGGAATGCGGGGCCGGGCGGATGACGGAGGTTACAAGCTAAGCCCCTGACAAGTCGCCCCTCCAAGGTCGTCAGCTCACACGTGCTAATTATGCAATGTAGCAACAATGTATACTAACAATTACGAACTTTTACCTATCAGTATCTATCACTCTAAGGGTGACGATAACTTTCAAAGCAAGTTTTGGTACTCAGTTCAAGTCTATCCTAGGTCTCGGTCATAATTTATCCATAACTTCCTTCATATTAGCCATTTCGCGAAGTAGTAAGAAGAAACTGCTGCTAAAGTGGTAGCCAAAGACCTGTTCTGAATGCGGGAGAACTACGTGCCGAATATCCACTTTAAGACAGCTATCCATATCGTGATTGGCTACTATGACGTTTCTGGTGCCTGTTTCTCACAGCAATGTGTGCATTATTCAGGCTTAGGTGCTCAGCGTCAGCGTCTGGGCTGGTTACAGCTGCCCCAACACGACACGACACTCGTTCCAGCCCTCTTATAAGTAGGGTCTTCGCCTCTTCAGATCCAGACCTCGACATAACATCCACAACGAGACTGTGTCAGAATGTCTAGAGCACCTTTCAGCGGATTCATGGGCGGCTCGCGCCAGGGCGGCGGCCAGCAGCCCCCTCCTCCTCAACAACAGGGCTATGGCGGTCCGCGATACAATGATCCTCGCCAGCAGCAGCCTCCCCCGAATCAGCAAGGCGGTGGGGGTGGTGGTTACGCAGAGAAGCCTCGCGCCCGACAAGTCCAACTTCGGGTCGAGAAAGTCACAGACAAGTCTCTCCAATCGAGGTTGATCTACGGTAACCTGTATGTCTTTATCCATCTTCAATCTAGCCTTACTACGCAACCAAACTGACATAATGACTTGAACAGGTGCGCTGTTTCTCCCGAAGACTTTCCCCCAACCGCGATGGATCCGATCTGTACATCCTCCTCCGAGGAGGCCAACCCGTTGGCGAATACGTCGTCACCGCAAAACCCGTCCCAGGATTCCCCCAGGGCGGTATCAGTCTTTCAGACCCCCAGCGATCATGGGCCGGCATCACCATGCGAGACATGTTCACCGGAGAGATCTACGATCCTTTTACGGCTGGTGGGAAAGCGTACCTGGGCTCCGTCGACCTCGAAATTGGCTTTGCTTCTCCCAACAAGAAGACCGATGTTCCGTACGATGAGGACGAGCTATCCAAGATGTTCATCGACGCATACCAGAACCAGGTGCTTTCACCTGGTCAGCGCATTCTTATGGACCACCGAAATATTCCTCTTCTAGTCATTGTTAAGACAGTCTCTTTAACAGATTTGGCCATGTCTTCAGATGACTCGTCAAAGAAGATATATAGAGAGCCCCAAGCGAAGGGTATCTTGACTACTCAAAGTCGGGTGCTTTTCCACCGTGATGCAAAGGGTGGCTTCAACCTCAAGCCCTCAATGCACAAGCCCAACTCCAATGCCATTCTTGCTCCTGACTTCAAGTTTGAGGACATGGGTATCGGTGGTTTGGATGATGAGTTTGCTACCATCTTCCGCCGTGCATTCGCTTCTCGTATTTTCCCTCCTGGCCTGATTGCCAAGATGGGTATTACTCACGTTAAGGGTTTGCTGCTGTACGGTCCTCCGGGAACTGGAAAGACGCTCATTGCTCGGCAGATTGGTAAGATGCTTAATGCCAATCCACCCAAGGTCATCAACGGTCCTGAGGTGCTCAACAAATACGTTGGTCAGTCTGAGGAGAACATCCGAAAATTGTTCGCGGATGCAGAGAAGGAGTACAAGGAGAAGGGAGACGAGAGTAGTCTACACATTATCATCTTTGACGAGCTTGACGCTGTGTGTAAACAGCGAGGCTCTGGATCTGGAGGCGGTACCGGTGTTGGCGACAGCGTGGTGAACCAGCTTCTCGCCAAGCTCGATGGTGTGGACCAACTTAACAACATTCTCCTGATCGGAATGACCAACCGAAAGGACATGATCGATGATGCTCTGCTACGACCTGGACGTCTAGAGGTGCATCTTGAGATCTCACTTCCTGACGAGGCGGGTCGACTCGATATTCTCAAGATTCACACTGCCAAGATGGCTTCCAATGGTCTACTGGACTCCAGCATTAACTTGGAGGAGCTGGCTGGTTTGACCAAGAACTTTTCGGGTGCTGAGATCAGTGGTCTGGTCAAGGCAGCGGCATCTTGCGCATTTTCTCGACATACCGAAGTTGGTCAGCTTGCAGCAGTGAAGCAGGATGTTGCCAGCATGAACGTGAACCGCGAAGATTTCATGGTGGCGCTCACTGAGGTTCGACCTGCGTACGGTGTCTCAGAGGCCGAGCTGATGGAGGCTCTCCGTCTCGGCATTATTCCTTATGCTCCTCACATTAACACGACCATTCAGCAGATGTCTCGTGTTGTAGGCATGGTCAAGGAGGACCCGAACAAGTTCAGCACATCTGTTCTTTTCCATGGCCCCATGGGATCTGGCAAAACAGCTCTCGCTGCACACATTGCATTGCAGTCAGGTTTCCCGTTCGTCAAGATGGTTTCCCCGTCAGACCTTGTCGGTTACCGCGACGATTTTGCCAAGAAGGACTACATTCACAAGGCTTTTACAGACGCATACAAGTCGCCTGCTAGTATCTTGATCTTGGACGACTTTGAGCGCTTGATCGGATGGAACCCTATCGGACCCCGTTTCTCAAACACTATGCTTGAAGCATTGACGACTTTGATCGTCTCTAGGCCTCCCAAGGTAAGTTTTTTCATGGTAGTAATTTACGAATAACGCTAACGCGATATACAGGGACATCGTCTGCTTGTTTTTGTAACAACTTCAAAGGCATCTGTACTCAGAATGCTCGAGATTGATAACGACTTCGCAAAGAAGGTAGCAGTGCCTGGAGTGTCTAACCTCCGCGAGTTGGGTACAGTGCTGCAAGAGATGGACAATGAGTTCAGCTCCAACGATATCAACTCAGTAATCAACGAAATCGGTCATCAGACGGGCTCAGACAACGTTGGAGTGGGTATCAAGACGGTCCTGGATTGTGTCTTTGAGGCCAAGCGCGACCCTGAAGGTCGGGTCACAGAAGCATTCACGGAACTACTAGTGGGGAAGATCAATGAGTTAAGAGCTTAGATAATATTGTATGAAATATGAGAAGCAATTAGATAGACTTCGAAATGGTCTGACTTTACTTACTGATCATCCTAACTGCTAAACTGTGCCTGGTTATAATAAATCATGGTAAGGTCAACTGATATGAGTATGTGCTACGCTCATCAATGTTACTGTCATACGGTAAGATGTATAATATGATTGCATCAATAAATCTGATACAGGCTGTATTCCTAACTTGCGAGAAAGGCTTCATAGTGAGAACGTGGACAGTTTAATCTCAGTCAAGACTAACGATCTTGTAAATTAATAACTTTATGTTAATTCACCTAAGTTGTGATATGTAAGGCAGTTCAGGTGAACACGATGAGAAAATACAAATAAGATACAATAAACAATAGATAAAAATAAGGTTTAGGATATAGGATATAGGGTTATATGTCAATAGCAGACACAGTGCTCAAGGGTAGCAAAGGTAATAATCGGCGGTCCTAATACGCATACTGTTTATCGCCTGTGATCGGCCAGGTTTATTCAGAGTTCACCCTTGTAGGTGGATTTACCAAGCCGAGTTGATTGAGCTAAAGAAAACTGGTGCTGGTACTTATGTAACATTGCCGTTGGGCATCATGATCGCCTTGATCTTCTCGCGAGGTGTTACTATATGCGGAGCACCAGTTTCTAAGATACACGAATACAAGGTTTGGCTGATCACATGGCTGTCGCTCTAAGCGGACACAAGGTAAAAAAGACAAGACATGCATCAGAAACACGACCTGAGCATGGATACCATAATAATTAGCGAGCACGCGAGAATGGATACCTGTCTATACTAGATTCCGCACAGGCGGCATAAACGAGTTCAGAAAATACTACTCTGTATCCGTACGCAGGGCGAGAGAGAAAGAAAAGAAGTGGCTGGCTCTGAATGGTCCGGGTGGAGTGGTTCATCGGCGCGGGCCTTTTCTTGCTCACGAACTACTCTCTCAGATCTTGACTCGGCCGGGGCAGCGGCTAAGCCACAAGGTAGCGATTCTGGAACTCAAGATAGGCGTCAAGAGAGAGGTAGAAAGGCTCTCATGCGTGACCTCGGCCGAAGACCCCGCTGAGGGGGAGACATGGTTGGACAGTGAAGGTTGGAATGACTCGAGGTGATGGGGATTTTAGTGGTTGAGCGGTTGTGTACACCGCATATTTAGTGAGGCAAGCGAGTGCCATTGGACTCTTGTGTTAGTGATATGCACATGGATGGGGAAGTTGATCTGGCGCTTCTTGAGTATTGGCAGTGATCTTGGGATTTATGTCGTAATATTGCTATGTGACATTTAACGAATTGGTATCTGTATTAGAGTTGGGGTGTTTTGGAGAAGAGATCTTTGAGCTCGCGATTCATGGTCATGGTCTTGTGTGCTGACAGGTCTCACCACGACGAGTCACGGAACAAAATCTGCTACAAATGCAGGTCAAGCAGGGCAAACAAGGCTGCAGGTCTATTTATACGGTACTTGTTAGACATGCATACAAAGGTGATAGGTTAGTAGTCAATAGTTATTCGCATTGGATCAGTGAATCCCTTTACCCTAGAGCTGGAGCTAGAGGCGGAACTAGAACTCAGACAGGAAAGACCCACGGGATGCTTCCCCGGCACCCGAGTATTTGGTGTCGAATCAGATATTAGAGTTTGACTTAGATCTAACTTGGATTCGGTCTCGTTCTGACGGACTTCAGGGATCATTGTCTCAGGCTTTGCCATGAAAGGATCTCAGGTAATTATGGCATCTTGCGCGCGCGTGTGACAAAGATGGAATGATATTTATCATTCACGCAGCAAAGAGAGGATAGAGGAGATAATAGTGATTGATGCAAGTTGGTGCCAAGAGCAAAGAAACGTGATGGGATCATGCATGATGCATTAGCTGCGCTGCATCCTCGGTCATGGGATTCTGTTTCTGGAACGATTCCTCACTTTTTTCTTATTTACCCCCGCCCAAAGTTCCCGTGCAGCAGGTTCTCGTACAGTATCCGTATCAGTCAGACTGCAAAAATCACCCTCACGGCACGTTCCGGTAGGTACTCTTTGCAGCGAGGAAAAATTCTATCAGGATTGATACCCAAGAGATGGAGAGAATATCCTCTGATCGACAAAACTGGGCATGAATTCTAGACGCCTCTCCCGTGGTCGCCCAATACCGATCTCTCGGAGTTGGCCAGAAACTCTGAATGCATATAGAGGGGGAAATTGACTCGACGGTCCGACGCAAGTGTGTGCGTGTGTGTGTCTGGAGTTTTTCTGGGTTGCATGGCTCGCGCACAAGTAGATAGTACATGGTGATATCTGGATGGCTGGGGCTTGCAGGGGTTGTCCCGCATGTGTCTCACTGGCCGAGCTGGGGACCGTTGTAATGCCGCTGCAGGTAGTGAGTACTTTGACTCACCTATCCAGGTTATGAGGCTTGATTGAGATCAGGAAGCCTGCCTTGCCGTGTATCCAACGCCTTGGATATCCCTGTAACGTTTGGTCCTTTGATCTGGTCTGTTGGTATAGCCCTCATTTCGGTGCTTGAGTTGGTTCGGTCAGCAACAACAATTAGGAAAAGAGAAAAAAATCGATTGCTTGCAGCTGGTTCATGACTCTCCCTTCATTGTTAGTACGAGGCGAACAGTTCGTCTCAAGCCCAAGCTGTCACTACGATCACCAATCAGGCTGTTGATCACGACTCTGGCAGCCGGCAGAGAGCTGCCCGGAGCTGGAACCAGAACCCGCTATTAACCCTTCCGCCGGGTTTGCTGGGGCCGGAGGGAAGCTAAGAATACAGCGGTTACAGGTATCGGTGACTGGTCAGCTCTGCTTCGGTAGCAGCAGGCTAGAGGTATAGCGACATTTCTTGCCTGAATCGATCAGTGTTATTCTTAAGTGCTAGGTTATTTCGTGCTCCACACCCTCTTTTGCTGTTGCTCTAGGTTCTGATTGCCATGTGCCAACCGCCAACCGCAAAGGTCAAGGCCAACTTCAAGTCAAAGTCAAGGCCAGTCTAGCCAGTCCAGTTCAGTCCAGGCCGAGCCCACGCCATTCAAGGCCCATTACCCATCTCCCCGGCCGCCCTCGCCCTCGCGCCTCTGTAGTAGACTTTCTCCCAATTGCCTCTAAAGGTGTCTTTTGTTTTTTCTTACTTTTTTCTCCCCCTCCTACCCCATTCTCTTTGCTTTTCTTGAGTGTGAGACAGACAAAAGGGCTTTGACTAGGGTCTATTGTTGTATCGCGTGCCTTTTATTCGTGAGGAATTTAGTTACACGTCTGTTTTTTTGCGCCTACTGCGTGACTCTGGGATTGCCTTTACGACGGGGACCCCTCTGTTTTTGATCGCTCGACGATCGTTTTCATCCGGTCGAAAATATCCCGAGGTACGGATACGGATACTTGAATGGCGATAACACCAACGAAAGCAACTCTACACTAGCAAAGAAAAGCATTGAGTCTTGTCTCTCCGTCTACGAATACTTTATGGCTTTATCATGTAAGTTGATTTATTCTTTCTTTCTCTCTCTATGACATCAGCTCCACCGTCTCAAGGTTGTCCTGTTCTGTCCGTGTTGGAAACTCGACTAGGTATTTCTGGTCCATGCCTTGGCTCGTCTCGCCAGGCCTCAGGTTGGTCGGTGCAGTAATTACAGTACATAAAGTACTAGCATAACGGCAATTAAACGTTGTGGATGGCGAATGGTCCAAGCAAGCACTATTCCAATTCCTATCTCTCTTCCTTCATACTCTATCATATCTCTGGTTCGGGCTCGCCGCGTTCCGTCAACCAAACCTTCTCTCTCTCCTTTCCCCTCGACCTTTCATCTGGTTCTTCTCTTATTCCCCCACCATCGCGCGCGCAAAGACCAGCAAAACCCACGATATGCGCGACGACTTCTACCGATTTTCAAAGACTCGCTACTAACTCAATGCCTCGGTCCTCAGCTCCTCGATCACTTTGAGCACCGTCAGCTCCGAACTCTCTCGACGACAGGTAACGCGCCTGCGAGCGGCCGTGCCTATGGAGGCCATGGAGCCTTCGTCTGCAGACCCGCTGACACCAGCGTCTGGTCTCAGCGCGACGCCCCCCGTACCAACGCCTCCAGCAGCTGCTGCTTTCAAGGATCCGACGTCGACCAGACTCAAGGGCCAGCAACGGTCTCGGTCTGGCTCAGGCACCGTCGCAGCCCCTACTGCTACTGTGGCAGCACTCAAGAAAAGGAAAACAACAGCCCTAGTTTATCGACGCCCAGCAAGTGGCCCTCTGTGAGGTCCACCACCACCACGCGCATGCCTACGAGTACCGCTGTCGCGAAACCCTTGGTCCCTCTGTCAGAACGAAGAATTCACCTAAAGAAGACCACGACTCGAAGTCTCAAGGACTCGGATTTCAACACCGATAACCAGGGTAGCCTGTCTCGATGGGAGATTACTCCTGATGGTGGATCAGCAGGTCGTGAGGGACGACAATTCGCCGTTGCCAACGTAGGGAACAACGGCCGGATATATTTAAGGTGAGTTAAGATCTCAACGGTCTTGGCGCCTCATCTCTCCCTTGGGGAAATGTCATTGCACCAGCCACGTTATCGCTCTCCCTTCGCTCTGCGGTCTTTGCTCGCGCCTTGTGGGGAGATGTTTTAGCCCGTCCTACCTGCGATTCTGTCTGTCGCCTTGGGGAAATTGTAACGTGGCTGGCACTGACCACGACGCTCGATCGTATTCATATTTGCGTTCCACAGACAACTGACTTCCATTCTTCAGACCGACCGTTCGCCCTGCGTACCAGCGATGTCCTCAGCCTCAATTCGTCTTCCCCATTACACCACCCAGCACCGCAGGTTTGGACACAATCTCTCAGACCAAACAGACTCAAGACGAAACTAGCGAACTTCACGTTAGCCAGTGGACGCCGACCCCGGAACCTTCGCCTTATCACAGCAAAGCCTATTTCGACCGCGGTCCCCAGTATCCGCTCCGACCTGTGAAACACCGACGCGCCCTTTCCGATAGCACGGTGCACGAGGTAACCATTGCGAAGGACTCGGAACCCGGAGCTTTCAAAATTGTTATTTCCAAACCGCTGGAGGAATATCGACCCCGAACTATGGAAGATTTCGATTCTAATTCTGATCCTCTCCTCGACATTGCGATTCCCTCCTGGCGTATTGGCGTTCCCCGGTTCACGGGCAGAGGTACACCAATGATTCGCGGATCTTCGTATGCTCCCACCGAGGAGTTTCGCTCTAGCAGCGCCTCACTCCTGAGCCGATCTCAAGGTGTGCTTAACAGCTCTCATCCCGATATAGCTTCGACAAGAAGGCCAAGTTCTATGGCAGTACCGATGTTACGAATTTCTCGAAACGTTTCCGCCATAACTCAAACTCCCACAACTTCACAAGTTTCCCGACTTGTCCGCCCGAGCTACCAGTCAAACTCCAAAGTCGAACCCGCTATGTTCGACGATCTCACCTTTAAACCAGCCTGCGATGATCGAACATTAGTCAAATATTCAGCAGCAACCGGAGCCGTTATAGCTGCCACGCCGCCACGCCTCGTTGCCGAGATCACATCACCTAGTTTCCTCGATTATGAGCTCATCTCCGACTTCTTCTTGACCTTTAGAGCGTTTCTCGAACCCGTGGATCTGCTTCGTATGCTCATAGCGAGATTGCGGTGGGCTTTATCTCGCGATGACGAGACAGGTATGGTTGTTCGTGTTCGCACATTTGTCGCCCTTCGACACTGGATTCTCAACTACTTCATGGACGATTTCGTTGTGGACCACCATCTTAGAGCCACGTTCTGTGAGCTACTAAACGACTTTGTGGACGAACTTTCGCAATGCAAGAGAGCTCTGAAAGTTCAGCTCAAGATTCTTGGAGAGTTAAAGAAATGTTGGCGCAGGGTTTGTGCGTTATACTGGGATAGCCCGGATTTCGACGATACTCTGGACTCTAGTGTACCGATCACACCAGGTGGTATTGTTGGTCACCGAGATCCCAGTCTAGACCCATCTTTCTGGGAAGGAGAAGATGATGGAACACCTCGCATCGAAAGTATGCTGCCGCTCAGAAGGAGCCTTGCCGAACGAACTAGTTTCATTGTGGATGTATCTCGAGCTGGCCATGCTGGAGATTCTGTCTTGGTTGAGCACCGTCCGTCTACTCCTGAACAACAAGTCAGAAGGGAATCCATGGAAGGGGAGCAGTTATCGCCAGTTAGCATGACCAGCATGGATATTGTTTCATGCTCTTTTCCTAACAAGATCAAACCCGCTCATCCTAATCAGACGAACCCTTTGGCTGCCCATCCTGTTACCACCACTACAACTCACAATACTGGGCCGGTAGCTACAACTCCTCGAGCACTCGTTGGCAAGCGTGTGCGACCTCAGGCTGCACACAAGCGTAATAACAGCTTGACTGACTCCCTACGGGATCACAGCTCGGACAAGTTGTCATTCCATGATCAGGAGTTCATGATGACTGCCCCCTACGCTGGTAGCCTCGTCCGAGGAAACCTGCTACCTCCAGGCCAGGCGTTTGTCGATGTTGAGCCGGACGAGTTTTCCTCTATTCTCGGGCCTACCACCAGCCTTCGCCCTGAAAACCAGAGCATTGTCAAGGAGAGGATACCCGCGGGTGCCATGTCTGGACACGGCATGAAGAAACTACTGGGTAGCGTACGAAGAGCATTGAGTACCAAAGGACAAGGTGGCGTCTCTTCAAACCCAGGGAGCTATATCAACATCAACAACATGGGCCCCCGTGGCGCTACAACAAATCGCATTCCTGGAACAGCTGTTGTGCCCCAGAGCCGCCACAAGCCCAATGGCTCTCGTCCTCCTCCTGTAAGAATTGACTTGCTCGGGGCTGAAATCGTGGAAGATTTCAAGAAGGCGGTGCGGGATGAGGCTGCTGCTGAGGCTGATCGTCGTGGACTACCCCCTCCCATATCTCCCAACCCGTCTATCACTCCCACTGGAGACTTCCACTATTCAGCTGCACACATGGACTCGGTCACTTACGATGAGATGGCACATGGCTACAGACACCGGCCAGTTAGTGACATGGCTATCACTACTGGCAGCAAATCCATAGTGATTGTGGACGACACGACACCCTTCGATCCATCACTTCTCCATCGAGGTCCTCACAGCAACGCTTCTGTTGAGGCATTTGCCGATACCTTTAGGCTGACAGGTGGTGACCCGACTCCCCCGTCTACTCCTCCTGCGGGTAATGGCTCAGGTACACCTCGACGCTCCTCATACCTTCTCAATCAACACGTTGTACGGCCGTCACTGGACGAGGATCCTCTGCCTCCCTTTGTTCCTGATTTTGCGACCCTAGCTCCTGTCACGAGCGCTCCGGTTTCAGAGGATGGCAATCGAGTGTCGTATTCCACAGTAGCCCGAAGTATCCGCCAACACCCTCCAGTGTCCTATCAGAACCATCGTCGTAAGAGGTCCAACAGAACACATCGATCATTAAATTCAATACTGCATCGCCGTAGCTCACTCAGCAACGGTCTTGCCCGTCGATCTACAGTACAGAGCTTCGACGCTACAACAGTTTCTGCTGCTTCTATCGCCGAGCCCGAGCACAATGAGCCTTCGCCACAACCTCTTCGAATTCTTCGACGACGACCAGGAGGAGATCTCCGAGCCGCCACGAATGTTGGAGAGCTGGACCCCGTTACGCTTAGGAGATCACAATCTGTGGGCTCGTTGACAACATACTCGGAGTCTATTCGCAGCTCTTTCATTCAGAGCCCCCGTGTGACCTCTTTTGGTCGTGGTTCTTTCGGGAAAGGAGAAGTTGTCTCGATTGAGTATGCGCAGCCCAAGAGTGAAGCCTTTTCCGTCGGCCAGCTTGCAGAGAAACCGAAGCGAGATCTTTCACTGTTCAGTACTCACTCATCCAAGCCAGTTATGCGCCCATCTTTCGAGAAAGAGGCACAGAAACTAGCTCAAATTCCAGATGACGAGGATGATGGTGGCATTGAATCCGCGTTGGCAAAGTTGGAAGGCAAGCTTCCTTCAAGGAAATCCAATATTTCAGCTGTCAGCCCTCAAACAGCCCATTATCCACCTGGCGAGATCATTTTCGCAGATGAACCAGAGACTGAGCAGGTCGGAAACCATGACCGACAGCTTGTTGTTCGAGAGACGTTCATGCTGGATGCTGAGGACAGCGATGCCGAGCCTTTGTTCGAGTCCCAAGACCAGCATCTGACGCCTCAACGACCAACCACCGAGGTAAGGTCGTTCCTAACTGGCTCTTCGCGAGAATCATACTCTTCTGTCCCTATTCTTGACCGAGATTCAATGAAGGCTCGTCCATGGACCAACATGTCTATCCTTGAAGGCTCGGACGAGGAAAACACACCTCGTCCACAGAAGTCCATGTTGTATGTTGACGATGAAGTTGATTCGCAACACACCTCTTACGACTTTATCGAGAAGACTCAGAGTATCGAAGGTATCAAGGTGGGCGAGACTGCTCCATCAGTAGCCGAAGACCAGTCATTCCTCAACGATGACAGCGATCTTTCATCAGAGATGTCTGCGGATGAGCTTGACGACGAAGAGTCTGAATTTGGCGATGCCGTCCTGCCACGGGTCAAACTTCCTGCTCATCCCCTTGGGTCACCAGCTCCCAAGCGTAACCCTCCATCACCGCCTATGACTCTCGTGCAAGCACTGGAGATGTCTCCACCACAGTTTGTCCATGTCCCCGAGTTGCATGAGGATCAAGTCTGGGGCTTGAAGCCTCTTCCTCCAACTCCCGAGACTACACCAACTGCTCCATACGTACAGGCAGCTGCACAAACGTCAAACGACGCGCTTCGCCAAGTTTCCAAAGCGGACTCTATTGAGAGCAACAAGTACTCTGCTCACTTGCCATTCATTTTGGCTTTTGATTCAGAGATCCTCGCACAGCAGTTCACGCTCATTGAAAAGGATGCACTGAACGAGATTGATTGGAAGGAGCTCATCGACATGAACTGGAAGGATGCTGCTCATAGTGATTGTCGCTCGTGGGTAGAATTCCTCCGCAACTCCGATGCCCATGGTGTTGAGGTGGTTATTGCTCGCTTCAACATCATGGTCAAGTGGGCAATCTCCGAGATTGTCCTTACACAAGGTCTTGAGGAGCGAGTACGATGTATTACTAAGTACATTCATATCGCCACTCACTGCCGTCGGTACCGCAACTTTGCTACCCTCGGTCAACTCACTATTGCCCTTTCTAGCAATGAGGTTGCCCGCCTTTCCAAGACTTGGCAGCACGTCTCCCCTCAAGATGTCAAGACACTTCATGATCTTGAGAAGCTGGTCACTCCCATGCGCAACTTTTACAACCTCCGTGCTGAGATGGAAGTTGGCTCAGACCAGGGCTGTATTCCTTTTGTGGGCATCTACACTCATGACCTCCTTTACAACGCTCAGCGTCCTTCTGAGGTGGCTGGCTCGCCTACAACACCCCCTCTGGTCAATTTTGAGCGATGCCGCATTGCCGCTGCTGTTGTCAAGACATTGCTTAGGTTGTTGGAGGCCAGTACTCGATACAAGTTCCAACCCATTGAAGGCATTACGGAGCGTTGTCTATGGATGAGTGCCTTGAGTGATGAGGACATCCGACGCCACTCAGAGATGCTCGAATAAACCGCTACGACCGTGTAGTACCACATTTCTACAACACATTATACATACAGGAACGATAATTACGACTTATGACTCACCGACTCGACGGCGTTTCATTTCCTATGTTTCAACACCACAAGAGCATACCAGCATGCCTCTGCATTATACCCCATCTCCTAACTGGCACAAGCACCATCAAACAAAGAAACTACTTTCTTTATCTCGATATTAAACATAATCATCATTATTACCAACAGCATCTGGGACAAAGCAAGGAGTTGGGCACTTTTCTCGTTTCTATTTCACACAATTCATCTATGGAGGCTTCTTGGCCTGGTTTGATCATACCCACACAGCGCAAGCGTCATGTTGCGTCTGCTTAACTTTTTTTTTGGAGTCCTAATTCATAGAGCGGGAAGTTGGCCAAATGGATGGTCACTGGGAAGTTTGGATTCACTTGAAATAAGTGGTTGGCGATGGTGGGATAACAATGGAGTTGATATATCACGGGGGTTTAGGGAATGAGCAGATGTAGTGAAGAGTTCAAATAATTGATACCATGTTTACGATGATTACTTGTCTCATGACGTAACGCGAATTGTTACTTATTCGGAAGACATGGCAATATGTGCTGGTAACAGTTACAATGTTTCGGTATCGTCACTCCATGTGAAGATCTCGTCTACTGATTACGCAGGCATCACAAGTTGACGGTAAGTTACGGCACACTTGACACACTCATCATGGGTAAACGCGGGTTAGACGACTCATATTTTGTCTCTTCTCGCATCAATACAAATTCCACAGAAACAAAGGCGGGATAACGATCAAGTCCATCCCCTCGGCAGCGCAGGGCTTTCCCTCTCCACCCTCTTCACAGATATGAAAAGGAGGCGAGTATCTTTCCCTCATTAGCACCGCCAAGATGAAAACCTTCAATTCCCAATGAGAGTTCGTAAAATAATGTCAGCAAGTAATAGAAATCGAAAGGGAGGGAGAAACGAAAGGTTGTCGAATAGTTTGATTGAACACCACACATCCGTCAATGCTTTTTCATCTCTCATCTCTCTTTCTGCTCTTCTCGTCGAGAAACCACATCCCAAATAGTGACAAATTCAATTTCTTCTGTGTTTGAATTTGCTTGGTATCCTCTTTTTTGTTTTTGTTTACCACTCGATAGCAGGGGCAGCTTCGAGCTGCTCACCATTGCCCTCCTGGGCCTCAGTACCCTACCACTGAGACTCCTTGGGGGCCTCGGCGGAAGCAGCCCACTCGGTGTTGGCGGGGGCAGCACCCCACTCCTCACCGGCAGCGCCGTCCCAGCCAGTGGTGGCACCAGCGCCGGAGGCACCGGCGAAGCCAGCAGCGGGAGCCTCCCAGTCGGCACCAGCGGAAGCCTGGAAGCCGGACTCGATGGCGGCAGGGCCCTCCTCCTCAGCGCCGGGGACCTTCTCCTCCTCAACCTTCTCCTCGGCCTCAGCCTCAGGGTCGCGGTCTGGATAGTGTTAGTATGCGTTTGCTTGCAGGTGATATTAGTTCGGAGTGGTAAACATACAGAAGTAAAGATCGACCATGACGTCCCAGGGGGTCTCGCGGTTGTAGATGGTACCACGGAGGCGGAGAACCTCACGGGCGAGCATCCACCAGACGGCACCGATGGCGTGGCGACCCTTGTTGTTGGTGGGGATAGCGACGTCAACGTACTCGGTGGGAGAGTCAGTGTCGGCAAGGGCAATGACGGGGATGTTGACGTAAGAAGCCTCCTTGATGGCCTGGGCATCGGTACGGGGGTCGGTGACGATGATCAGACGGGGCTCCTTGAAAGATCGGGTGATGTAGTTGGTGAAAGAACCGGGGGTGAAGCGACCAGCGATGGCGGTGGCACCAGTGTGGGCAGCGAACTTGAGGACGGCACGCTGACCGTAAGGACGGGCAGAGATGACACAAATATCGGCGGGGTTGTCGACGGCAGCGATGATACGGGCGGCCAGGACGATCTTCTCCCTGAAGCGAACTGTTAGCATTTGCGCGCAAGTGTGGTGTTTTGCATCCAAGCTTCTGTGCCCCTCCTCCGAATAGCTTCATTTCCCCAGATATGAAATCCGCAATTCAAAATCCTGCGCGGCCCTTTCTGAAGCCCAGCAATTCCGCCAAAATTCCATGTCGTACGTACCAGGTCTTGCCAACGTTGATCACGTTAACACCATCCTGACGGGTCTTCCAGAGGTAGTTCTCCATGTGAACCTGGAGGTTCTTGGAGCCGAGGTGGCACTGAGCAGCCAGGAGGGTCTCAATGTCCTGGCTGGTGGCGTTGAAGATGGAGGGAAGGTTGGAGGGAGCCATCTTGACGGATTTCTTCTCTTTGTCTTGGGTGACGAAAAGGGATGGCTTGAATGGTGACGGCGAAGAGGATTGTGGTGTTGCGTGCAAAGACTCGCAAACCAGAAAGTTCGCGATCGAATTTTGAGACCCGAAAATGTGTGTGGTGGGAAGCCCTGATGGCCCGCTTGTCCGTTTATGGATTAATGGATCGATAAGAATTTGGCTGCTGTATCTCCACGTGATAGTGCACTAGTACACTTTGGGTGGCGGCTCGTTGGTGGTTCGGTATCGGCCGTTTGGCTAAGGGAAAATTTGGGGCGAGGTTTAGACGACAATCCATCAGTCTCTGATATTAAAGCAGTTACAGGTTGATGCTTCAGTCATGCCCCCAGAATACCGGCGCTGCCGCGCCTAGGCTCATTGAACCGTATGTTCTTCCTGTAACGATTCACTTTGCCGATGTTGACCAATTGCTCAGTCTGCCTCCGACCCGCTACGAAGCCCGCTACACCCAACTTCCTACCCATCGTCCAGACGGCCAACCTCTCCCAGCGTGAGAAGAAGCGCAAGGCGAAGCAAGACCCTTACCGATGGGCTCAGGCTCAACAACGAAAGGCCGCCAATGTGCAAAGGCGTGAGGAGCTCTCTCGTGAGCGAGATGAGGCTTGGGGTGATCCTATCAAGGGACAGACAACACCCTTCATAGAGTCTCTCGAATCAGCTGGCCAGAAAGCCACCCGCGAAGCTGCTGAGGCTGCTAGCGACGAAGCCGCCTCTATCCAGGAGCTACCAACATCTCCGGAGCTGCGAAACTACTTCCTTACCAACTCGGAACTCGAAGAGGCCGTCAAGCACGCATACACTCTCACCAAACCTATGATTGGCGTAGTGGAATCGCAGATGGAACCCGGAAGTGGAGAGGATAAGATGAAGGAGCACGAGCAACGACATGAGAAGGCTATCGAGGCTCTGCGCCGTATCACAGCGCTCAACAACAGCAGCGCAAGGGACCGATTCCACGCCAACGTCCGACGTATTGTCGACGAGTTTGGCCGCCACAACACCGATAAGACGCTAAAGCCAAAGCCCAAGTCTATTCATCCCAACACAGTGCCCATGCCTGGTCGATCTGGTCCTGATACTGGCAGCTCTGAAGTCCAGATTGCCATCTTGACGACGAAGATCCACAACCTCTCTCAGGCCCTGCAGATCAACCGAGGATACAAAGATAAGCATAACAAGCGTAACCTGAGATTGTTGATGCATCGAAGGCAGAAGCTTATGAAGTACATGGACCGCAAGGAGAGAGGAAGTGAGCGATGGACTCACATGGTCGAGAAGCTGGGTCTTACACCCGCGACCTGGAAGGACCAGATCTCACTATAAGAGAAGTCTGGAGCTGTTTTTGTAGAATAACTTGTTTCTCTCTATGTACAATACAAGCCACCTGAAAGATGAGCGACGATGCCGCCTTTTGCATCTACCTATCTCTTGTCCTTTGCGCCATTGTGGAAACTATTCCGTGCCATTACGAGCTCAATTGCTGCTATACTACACAAAATCCTGCTAAAAACAAAAACAAGATACCGATAACTCCAATCAAAAGACGCTGATGTAGTTGCCGATGCGCTCCTTCTGGTTCTGGGCTATGCATTCGGCAATCCAAGTGATGTTGCGGATTTCCTGTCAATTTGTTAGTTTGCGGTAAGACATGAATATGAGGGGTTACTGACCTGCTCCCGCAGTTTCACCCAGGCATAGACGATAGCGTGAGTGAACTGCCTAGTGAAAGCATTCTTGGAAATCTCCATCTCCTTCTGGTAAAACATGTCCTCCAGAGTCTTGCTCTCACCAGCACCACCGCCCATGTTTCCGGGTCCTGATGGGCCGCCACCAACAGAGATGGCATCAAAGAAAGACTTGTAGTCATGAACACCGTCAACTGCCAGGCGAACACCCTCGGGGTCCTCAGCTCTCGAGAGCATTAGAGTTCCCTCAGGGTATAGTTTGCCAAAGCTGGGGTAGAGCTTGTTACGATCCTGCTTGGACAAATCTGTGCCGAATGAGTTGAGGGTGATGTTGATGGCTCGGCGGTCAGCCTCAAACTCAAGAATCTCGGACATGACCTCAGAGGTCGGTGTGCCAGCCATCTCGGGGTGAGTGTTGACAAAGTTATAAAAGTCCTCTAGGTAGTTCTTGTACAAGGTGTTTCGCACAATCTCGATGTTGAGCTCGTCAAGGTCCTGGTGGCTAAGGCTGCCCTTGAAGTATGGAGCAAGAGGGGTCTCGATAAGCACGCTGTTGTACAGCTCTTCGATATTGGTAGCAACACAGAGAACAGGCATAGTCTCGAACCAGCCGAGGGGGTGGCATCTCTCAAGAAGCTCACGAGTATCGCGCTCATGGAGCGTGCCGGTGATAAGAAGGGCGACATTATCAATCATGTAGCCGTAGGTGACGTAGTCCATGAAAGTGGCAAGAGAGCCGACAGCCTGGGCGCGTACGTATCGGAATTCTGAGATGAGCTTGTCGGTCGTCTTGGCCGCAAGAGCTGAGGTCGAGGGGTTAGGTGGTAGAGAAGCGAGGAAGTCGCCGTAAGAAGGACCAAGCTGGAGCTTGAGATCTTGATGCTGTTAGCATAATGACAGGAGAGGGCATTCAGTCATGGTCGCGTACCATCGATCGTCTCGCATTGGGTCAAGTTGTTGTAGGCTGGGCCTGTAAGAAGGCTGTTGCGGTAACCTCGAACGATGCCCTCGACGTAGCTGTTTACTGTGGTTAGTCTTCATAACTACTGCATGAAGGTTCCATCACTGAGCTAAGACGCACCCGCCGTTGACATTGTAGAGAAGGCCCTCCATCTTGTTCGTTACTGTTGACGTTTTCTTCGGTTATAGGGTATCGTATTTGAAGTCTGGAGGATGAATGGCCGTCTTTGTGGCCGAGGTGATGGATTGCTATGTAAGTCGATCGTCAAAGTTGGTCGCCTAACATTCTAAAGCCTGCGACGCAAGCTGGACATCGCGAGTGGAGACACGTGAGTGGCCAGGAGCGTGTGGCTGGGGTACGTACACGGTAGAGGAGCGGGATATTATACTGCCGAACGCCGAAACACCTGCATTACACTTTCCACGGCAGGACGAGACCAAAAAAAGTTGAGTGGATCCTTCCCAAGCTTCTTCTGAAATTTTTCCATCGCCAGCCCACCCTCGAACTTTCCTTTCGCAGCCGCGTACAACAAACCGGACTGTGCCTCGCGAGGAAGCCACGACACCAATCGATTTGAGCGAGAATAACAGGAAGGAACTAACTAATTCACCATGTCGCTCTTTGTGCTTGCCGAAACGCCGGCAGGGTAAGTCGCGACGCTTCAGCCTCGACCTCGACCTCGACCTCGACTTTCATGATGGCGAGGCAGGTGCAGGTTTACTAGGACATGAGCTGACAATTGGCAGCTACGGCCTGTTTAAGGCTACCGACAAGAAGATGCTCAAGAACGAGGACCTCGCCGCTGAGCTTGGACGACCCGAGAAGGTCGTCGAGATGTAAGTTTTGAACAATTTTCATTTGCGAAAACCTTGTCCATTGAGCACCTGAAATTGTTTTTTCAGGAGCAATTGGACGGTCGCAACATCGCCACAACCCCAGAAACGCATTCACTGACACCTTCCTTCTTCACAGGCTCAAGCTCAAGAAGTTTGTCAAGTTCGACAGCGCCGCTACTGCTCTCGAGGAAGCTGCCTCCCTCAAGGAGGGTAAGGTCCCTGAGCTTCTTACCCAACTCCTCGACGACCTCAAGTCCGAGAAGAAGGCTTCGCTCGCCGTCGCCGACATGAAGCTTGGCACTGCCATCTCTAACCTCTCACTCAACATCACTCCTATCTCTGGCTCCAACACCATGGATCTCTTCCGTGGTATTCGAGGTGGAATGGCCAACCTTTTCCCTGGTCTTGTTGAAGAGAACTTTGACCGCATGGCTCTCGGTCTCTCTCACTCCATGTCGCGTCACAAGCTCAAGTTCTCTGCCGACAAAGTCGACTCTATGATCATTCAGGCTGTCAAGCTCCTCGACGATCTTGACAAGGAGCTTAACGTTTACGCTATGCGAACCAAGGAGTGGTACGGATGGCACTTCCCCGAAATGGCCAAGATTCTCAACGACAACTTGGCTTACGCTCGCGTCATTCTGGCTGTCGGCATGCGAACCAACATCGCCGACTCCGATCTCTCTGAGGTCCTCCCCGAGGAGATTGAGGTTCAAATCAAGGCTGCTGCCGAGATCAGCATGGGTACTGAGATCACCGATGAGGATCTTGAGAACATCAAGCTTCTGGCTGACCAGGTCATTGTCTACTCTAACTACCGAACCCAGCTTTCCTCTTACCTCGAGAGCCGTATGCGCGCCATCGCTCCTAACCTGACTGCTCTTGTCGGAACCCTGGTCGGTGCTCGTCTCATCGCCCATGCTGGATCCCTCATCAGCCTGGCCAAGTCCCCTGGTTCCACCATCCAGATTCTCGGTGCCGAGAAGGCCCTCTTCCGTGCTCTCAAGACCAAGCACGACACACCCAAGTACGGTCTCATCTACCACTCTTCACTCATTGGACAGGCCACTGGTCGCAACAAGGGTAAGATCGCCCGTATGCTGGCTGCCAAGGCTGCTCTAGGTCTCCGTGTCGACGCCCTGGGCGATTTTGAGGACGATGTGGATGAGGAAGAGCGCGCTATTCTTGGCCTCAGCAACCGCATCAAGCTCGAGAACCAGCTCCGTAAGCTCGAGGGCAAGCCTCTTCTGCCCAAGGGTGCCAACGTCACCCCCGCTGGTGAGATTGTTGGCGCTGGTCAGTTCACTGTCAAGGAGACCCGCCGATACAACGGTGATGCCGATGGCGTTGCCGACGACGAGGAGACCAACGGAACCACTCCCGCCAAGAAGCTCAAGAAGGCCAAGAAGCTCATCGAGGAGGTTGACGAGGAGATGAAGGATGCCGGGGAAGATGAGAGCGACGATGATGCCGCTACTCCCGCTAAGCCCAAGAAGCTCTCCGAGGCCGACTACGAGCGCCTCGCCGAGGAGGCTGGCATTTCTGTCAAGAAGTTCAAGCGCAAGTACGAGCGAGGCGATGTCGAGATGAACGCCGATGGTACACCCAAGGTTGTCAGCAAGAAGGAACTCAAGAAGTTGCGCAAGGCCGAGGAGAAGTCTACACCTTCCAAGGCGCAACCCGCTGAGGAGACTGATGGCAAGAAGAAGCGCAAGCACGACGACTCAGAAGACGAGGCCGAGCCCAAGAAGGAGAAGAAGCAGAAGAAGAAGAAGCGTCACTCTGAGGCTTAAAGCCCTGAGTGAACTGTCACGGCTAACGTTGTGACAATGCTGAATCGGACACAACTGTAGGACTTCGAGATTGTTAATCTCATCCTACCTGCTTTTCTCTTACTCGTCTAAACACTGACGACGAACCATTTCCAAATGAAATACCACAATAAAGTCAACACAACAGACGATTGGAAGGTTTCCGATGTGTAGATATATGATACCTGAGAGACTCCTGGCATGGCAGCTTCTGCCCGCATCTTGTTTCCTGGCTGGCTGGCGTTTGGGCGGAGGGCATATTGGCGTGATTTGGTTTTATCACTTTTTCGTATTTTCTACTTGACCCTCTGTTCCCCGTCCTCTGGATGGATGCGCGCTGAATTTAGGAGGGGGATCTAGTATGGACTGATGTATCTTACGCGAGGGTGAACAGAGGCGATATAGAAGAAAAAGAATTTGTCAAGTTTAAAAGTTAATCCTGAAGTTTGGCCCTGCTCTGCCTACATGGTGTGATTTTACAGTGATTTTACAATGATGTGAATGGTGATGGTTTATGAGAATGTGTTCAAATAATTTTGACTTGTCTAGGTACGGTGGATGGAAAAGTTTGCCATTGAGCCTTCATTTTGTTATCGGCAACACTACTGTGACTCTTAAAGTTAAAATGTGTGTACTCTTCGTGGCGAATCAGAACAGTTGTGTACACATCTATACATTCACTTCATCACAAGAGCGTCGTAACAAGAATTTGAAACAAAAAGGTATAGTTATTGATAGCGATTGGGTATTTTCCATACATTGTAATCATCCAAGAATGTCTTCATTAGAGACTCATCTGAGTCACGGGTATCCTTCAACAAAGATTAAAGCACTAAGCCACACCATCCCTTTCCACCACTCTCGATAAAAGAGAAGAGCAAAATACATACAACTGAAGTTACAGAGAGCAATGAGTGATAGCGGTAGTTGTTGAGATGGGTATCAAGGTGCAGCAGAAAAAAACAAAAGCGTGTCAAGTCATTCAGCTGAGGCGAATGACGGAAGCCGGGGTATAACGCGAATGAAGACGAGAAGAGAGCAATTAGAACATTGCTTTCG
Organism: Fusarium avenaceum; assembly: GCA_025948275.1. Classification (NCBI taxonomy): domain Eukaryota; kingdom Fungi; phylum Ascomycota; class Sordariomycetes; order Hypocreales; family Nectriaceae; genus Fusarium; species Fusarium avenaceum. Next base: position 734,741 of record CP109670.1, on the reverse strand, counting down.
ATCAGGTAGACCAAGCTAGAACCCTCAAGCGTTAGCTGGACATTGCCCCAGACGTGGTAGCACGGAGAGAGAACGTCTGGGCTTAGATGTTCTCAACAACGCGGGCGTTCATAGCCTGTTGGAAACCCGAGTCCTGACCTCCAAAGTCTTGATCATGGCTGAGAGCATGAGAGCTGGATTCGCCGGTCTCATTGCTCAGAGCAGCGTTAAGAGCACCTCCCATGCCCTGGCTGGCACCGGGCAAGAAGATGACCTTGCTGTTAGCAGACTTGGCCATGGCTTGCATAGCCTCGAGATATCTGATCTGCATGGCAGGAGCGGAGCTAAGAATGTCGGCAGCCTGTCGCATGAGCTTGGCGGATTCGACCTGAGAGTTTGTTAGTGAATGCGCAGCAAACCAAATATGGGTAGAAGCTTACCTCAGCCTTAGCAGCAATGATCTTGCTTTCACCAATACGCTTGCTCTGGGCAGCCATGGAGAGAGACTCCTGCAGCTCCTGGCTGAAGACAATATCCTTGATGAGCATACTCTCAACCTGAACACCCCAGCCAGCGGCAACATCCTCAATGATTTCTCCGATAGACTGGGCAATCTCCTCGCGACGCTCGATGACGTCCTGGAGAACACGAGCACCGACTACGTGACGGAGAGTGGTCTGAGTACGCTCCATGAGAGCTTGCTTAACGTTGTTGATACCGAAAGCAGCCTTGTGAGGAGACACGATGTGGTAGTAAATGACTGAGGTCAAGCGAAGAGTGACGTTGTCCTTGGTCATGCAGATCTGCTCAGGGACTTCGGTGGTCTGGATCTTGACATCGATCTGTAGGAGTCTCTCGCTGAGAGGGTTGATCTTGACCAGACCAGGATCGACAGCCTTGTAGAACTTTCCAAACTTTGTAACGAGTCCGACGTTGCCCTGGTTGACTTCCTTGTAAGGGTTGGGGCAGATGATACAGCAAGGAATGGCGCCCATTGTTCCAACGATGCCTCCAAGGACGTTCACTGCTGGTGTTAGTGTGTGGTCTTATACCAGATATCAAACGTAGTACTCACTCATGCTTCCATACCAGTCGTTGGGACCGGCTTCGTGTTCGACAACAGTGGCATACTTGCGCTGAAGATCCTCCTTCTTGGGAGGCTCGACCGTCATCTTGTTGCTGGGAACGAAACCACCATTGCCATCTCCAGGCGCCGGTGCCTTGTGGTGTGCGGAGGAGCTTCCGCCATTGATCATGCCCTCGGTGGACGACATTGTGAATCTTGTTGGTGTTCTGTTGAAAGAAGAAGTGAGTGCTTTGAAGTTGTTTATTGTTGTTCGAGATTGATGCTTTGGTCAAATACAGTGTGTTATGTGTGTTACAGGAAAGTGTTTCGAAATGGGGTGGGGAGGTGGTGTTATTTAATCTTGTCAGGAAAGTCCAACCCACCCTCAGCTCATCGTTGAGCAACAGCCGCCAAGTCCATTGACGTCGGCCTCATTGGAAGGAGCGCTCAATACCACACAAGTTTGGCATAGTGAACCATGTGCTGTACAGGTGACACGGGGAAAGAGTGATCTGCCCTGCGATAAAGTGGATACTGTCTGGTATTCAGAAGCTTGATTGTAATTTCTGATAGGCTCACACGGAGCTCGAGCAAGGGTCCTGTGTGGGGCACAAGGCTTGGGCGTGCTGGGCGTGCCGCTAGGCTTACAGTCTCTAGGTATCGCTGCACAAGACTTGCAAGTTTGAAGCTCTACGGAAATACGACCAATACGATGGAGCAGGGAACCGCGGCTTATCGGATCATGAATTGACATCCACAGGCTCGTTAAAGTGCTCAACTTCAACTAGAGCAGACAGGGTCTACTGCGAGGCGAAAGATGCTTCGTCAGTGGGAATAACACCACTCAGCTAAACTCCATGATAGGGCCAAGCCTTTTGGTTGCTCGGCATCTGGCAAACCCGGAAGCGATGTGCGTTGGCCAAGCAGTGCTAACAACCACCTTAGGGACATGTTCAAGGTAATTCCGTATCTCTGTTTCTGCCTCGCCAATTTCCAATGCTTTCTCACACAACTATCATTGACCATTCCTACGCCGTACTTGTACAGTTACTGCGCGGAGATAACTTCATACGGATGATGGACTAGAACAAACACTAGCTCAGGACGAGAGGCAAACAGTGCAGATCGATAAATCAAATCAGCCTCTTCGACGGTAACGGCTCTGCAGGGCCGCGATACTTTGGCTAGCACATGTCTTGTCGCCCGATTCATGTTGAGTTCAATGACCATTGGACTTTTGTCTACGGAGAACCGGCAAAGCTACTGCGAGTTTGACCAATCACAATGTGATCGCAGACTCACATTTCACTGCGACTGCAACTGCAGGGTCTGGAAGCGATATTCTCCGCGGTGTAATATCATTGGATAAAAGCCATGTGACCTACTGCATCGCCTCTGTAATTGTTAGTTACAATATTGCCTGCCCACTTGTCATTGTTGGTCATGTTTTCGGCTTGGCAATGCCGCGATGACATGGTAAATCATCAGCTCGATCTGGAAATGCCCGGCAGCGACATGCCGTAGCTGGATGAGACATTATTCTAGAAAGTTTCCCGGCGGTAATGTTGCATGTTCTGGATATCGAAATCTCCAGTTCCGCCCGGCTGTGCCTCAATGCCATCTTGCCACTCGTCAATATGCCCCCGTGTAAGCTAACACAGGCAGTCAGGCACTGGGTCCCTGATCATCTACACCAAAGAAACTAAGCCTTCAGAGGATTTCCTACTCCACAAGGCGGAACGCTAATCTACAAACTTCCCTGGGAGTCATCTGATGAACAGGCACGCAAATGACAGCGAACAGTTTATCGACTAGTCAGTATATTGGCTCAGCCTTTGCACAGCCTGGGTATCCAGTTGTTTGGTATCGATAAATCCCTGAGCTAGACCGGGGCCGAGCCCGAATTCCGGCCCCATATTTCGATCACGTCCTCCGAGCCCCGGCCGTATAATCGCCGCCACACTGCAGCAAATGACGAAAACTGGCATGAAGTTCTCCAGATAAACAACCCGAAGGAAGCATGAGATCCACTATTAATCTTCTAGAAAACTGCCAACTCCTTTAGGGTCTTGTACAAGGTGGCTATGCAAAGGATTCATGTAAGTCTCTACCAACTCAAAGCGCGGTAAGAGGTTCAGCCTCGAATGAATTGGCAAGGCTAAGCGTTCATAGCCCTGACGATATTCTCATGATGGAAATGGCCGTAGTAAGACAGGAGTCATGCGCCTCGTCGAATGCGCCCAGCCAGGTGGTCACCGAGTATAGGGTATTTCTCGTAGATGTTTGGGCTGTACCAATTGCGAGCGCGTCAAACCATAAAGAACTGTAAGAGTTTAGTCGATTTTCTAATTTGATAACAGGTAGAAGCCCAACCACCTTTTTCAGACGTCGGCTTTGGTATTGAGGCTACACAGGCTCAGAGTTTATGCACACATATTGATCAAGTTCTGTCGCACAGGTATGGAGAACAAATGGGACAAAGCTCGGCAGCAGACCAATGACTTAGACTTGCCCCAATATATGCCGTAGCACATGAAAGAAGAACGATTGGTGGTACATCCTGTTTGACAAGTCGTTGTGCTATTATCAACTCAACAATTCACTCATACCAGAATTTTGCACTTGCGCGATAGAGTGTAGCATGGCTGTAGGAACGCTGTTAACGCCACGCCTTTCAACAACAACCCAATATCCCCTGTGGCTTAGTTGGCTAAAGCGTCCGACTGTTATTAAATAGACAATCGGGAGATCGGAAGTTCGAGCCTTCCCGGGGGAGTTGAATCTCTCTTTTGCCGTTGTCATCTTTTTATCGGTGTGCAGTCAGGTTTTTTGTTGCTTGGTATATGAGTGAGATTAATATGAGGTATTGGTATGATTTTTGATGGCCAATTGATGCGACTTTTGTTCAATCACTCGAGCCAGGTCGGTTCTAACTAGCAGCTGCATGTTTTTGCAAGTCTGACTTGATTGTTAAGTTGCCGTGATAAGTTGTTGTTATAGTCCTTATGACCTGGCGGTTTAAGTCCCAAATAGCACTTGCACTTAGGGGAAGAAAGCAGGTAATTCATTTGGTGAGACATATCCGTTCAATCGACATAGAAGCACATATGAAGACTTGTTCAAAGCCTAAAGAGATCTTTAACAACCAGAACTAGTAATGTGATCAACCTCAACACTTCTACCTATTCTATCTCTTGACCCGACTCTCTCAGAGCCAAAGAAAGCAACCCATTTAACCCTACGCTTTCAATTCACCACAAGTCAACCATCGTCCCACCACCTCAACACGTACAACAACATAACATCCAAATCTCAGGCGGCCATCATCAAATCAGCTCATCCCCTGTGGCTTAGTTGGCTAAAGCGTCCGACTGTTACTTACAGACAATCGGGAGATCGGAAGTTCGAGCCTTCCCGGGGAGAGATCTTCTCTCCGAGGTGTCCTTTTTGGTCGTTGTGGGTATTTTTTTGGTGTTGCGGACTTCTGGCCCCACTAGGGCTGGGATTGTGAAACTGAGGTGAGATGATATTGCCGAGTTTAGGAGTGCAGGAAATGTGAGATCAAGTGCCAAGTAATGCAGAGGAGCTGCTGGTGGGTAGATGGCTTCAACAACTTGTTATGAATGGATGATTGGTGAGAGATAGAGAATGTGTCAAATGCACGGCCAACCGGGTCAACAAGTAAGCCGATCTCAAGGCACAGGTTCTCTGAGGTATATTGACATCCTTTACTTGTATCGTACATGCCACTCCTGACCTATGCTATTAATCCCCGTGAATCATGTGACAGAAAACTCATTTGGCTTGCGGCGTTATCCTTCGCTTTGCCCATAATCTGACCGACGTCCAAGGCTGCGCTGAAGCCACACCCTTGACAACCGAAGGCGAAGGCCATCTTTCACTTCCCGCAGGCTCAAGGTCGTAAAGAGAGATGAAGACCGAGACATACATGAGCACCTTGCGCAGAGTAAAGTCGGAATCATCACACATGGTCAGTGACCCATCTAGAAAATGTTAGTCAGTACTTGGTCAACATGTAGAAACAATGGACATACCTGATGCTTGGATTGAGTAGGGGTTAATCCGCTGTGTCTTTACACCCTTTTCGCTCACAACGTCTTCAAGATATCGTCCAACCTGCCAGATCTTAGAATCTGTAAAGCTTCTGGGGTCGGAGTGATGAAGATCGTTGACGACGTGGGCAAAAGTCCCCTTCTTCAAGACGAAACTCTCTTCCTTGTCTTTGAGTGTGACGTCCTCCTTCAAGTACCTCGCCGACCATCCTCCACCATACAACCTCAGTGTTTCAAGGTAGACTCCTTTAAGTAGAGGACATTCCGTTAGAAGTCCTTCCAAATCAAGCTTCTCAATTTGAGGAGGAATCCAGACAGCACCTCCGAACTCATTCTTAGGCAGAACAATCTTGACGAATGGGGTGATTTGTTCACGGATCTGCGATAGAAGAACACGGTCTTGGTAAAGCTCGAACAGAGACCACGAGATGAGCGATGTAGAGTTGACAGTCGTGCTCCAGAGAAGAGCTACATCGAATGCAGCGCGCACGTCGGAAGATAGACCATGCTTTCGGTAGACTTCAGTCCTGGCGCGAACAAGCGGGCTGACTGTGTGAAAATCTTGCCATTTCGTTGCTGGTTCCTCATCACTGAGAAACTTGTCGAACTCGTCGTGAAACTCGCGCATGAAAGTACGTAATCTTGAAAGAGCGAACCTAGCCCTCTGGGAGCTCGGGAACGGCGCCCAGACAGGAACACCCATGGCGAGAGAGTGGAAGGCGTCGTTGAAGATCCAGAGGTGAGGCCAAATGTCAGGGTAGATCTCGACAAAGTCCGTGCCGAATACAGAGATGGTGGCAGTCCTGGCAATGAAGGTCTTCATCAGCTCGAAAAAGTCCAGGGCCATTGTCTTTTCTTCCTTGTCTTCCAACAGTTCTGCGTTGGCCACTCGCTCCCACTCCATCTGGTCAGTAGGATAGCTGTTGAACGAGATTGCATCAGAAGCATTGTCGTCAAGATCTCTGAGAGTAGCTTTGGAAAGGTCATCCAGATGAGAGCCACTCAGATACTCCTTGGTAACCTGATGAACCTCAGCAGCGGCTTTATCATAAGCTGCAAGATCCTTCTTCGAAAGACCAAAGTTGGTCATCATAAGGCGCCTTGCAACATACTCCTTGTCGGCGACAGACTCTGGCTGCTCAAGGAGACTAGCAGCGAGAGAGGGTCGAAAAACAAAAGAGTGAATGCTCTGGAACAGTCGAATGGAAAAGACCCCCTGGGCATATCGCTTCCTGAGGCGCGTCAAGGCGGAAGAAGGACTGATAAAGATACGTGGAGCATGACCGAACAGCGGCACCCAGAAAGGTGCAAGAGGCGGTGTTTTAGATCCATCTTTCCGAGAAGAAGATGATTTGCCTGTGAAGAGTCTTGTTGTGATGAAGAGAATGATAGTCGTGACGAGGATAGCGTGTAGGGGATATCGCCGGGCTTGCGGGAGGAGTGTCTCACTGAGACGTTCCCTTAGGCCGTCCATCGTGGAAGATGGAGATGAAAGAGGGATTGAGGGCCTTTGAGATGACTTGGGATGGAATCATGGAGGTATAAGATATTGAGTTGGTGAAAGTGAGGCAATCTGTCAATTTTACTGCTGAAGATGCAAACTCGAGCTCCTGTATGGACCAGACCCGCCCGTGCTGACTGGCGTTGCTCAGCCGTGAGTTGTAGGGGCTGTGCACTGTAGGTAGTTGGAGTGTTATAGTGGACGGTGCATTTTGGTGGAGGTCATGATGGAAACAATATTTTTTGAGACGACTTTGGATATAACGGGTATCGATTGCCACCGAGAAACCGAGTTCAAGTCTCTATATTTCTATTATTAGGACTATGCCTGGCTCGTGAATTGCATGCCCCGTCAGTTCAACATCTCATCACCGTCTGCGAAATACCGGACCCAGCATGGGTACCGATTGTACACCATTTCACAGACTGCCACTCCCATTTGGAACATCCAACACAACTCTGAGAAAGCACGTACAGAACCGAGTTAGAGCTTCAATTCATTGTACACTCCAGTTCGAGATCACAACGATTATAACTTATAAGAACCAATTTAACGCTGGTGGTTTGCGATAGAGGGCGGGTAGGGCTGCATGAAATGTGTTTGGCGCAGGGATGTTATTGGTTGATTGTACTGGCTTCGGGAAATGGGCGCAAGGGATGCTTTCCTTCTCTCGCACGCTCATGAGACTCGAGCTGTTGACCAATAATGACACTGAGATGTAGGGATTCTATCATGGGATGTGGTTTGTATCATATGCATAGTGTATGACAATATTTTGTGGTTGATTCTAATCATGCCTCATCATGACTGTTTAACACCAGATTCGTGTCTTCTGCACAGGGGCCTATTGAACGTTGAGTGAGCGTTTAACTATTCCAAGAGAATAACAGTTACTGTTGAGATTAACCGCTGAAACCAATTCTAACCTTATTCCAACGTCTATTCAATTGATATCAATTGTTATCATCCTGTAAGTCAATTGTCTGCTCCTGCTGTCTCGGATCGACACTCCGATCATCGGCTGCCTCAGGCCTCAACTGTTGCATCATCCTGCTAGATCTGGCAACTTACCTTAGGTGAGCTTCCTCATTGCTGCTTATAAAACTCTCTCTCAGTCCGAGATAGATAGTTACCAGCTACTAGGTAGTTAACAGATACCAGACACCTCTTTGGTCTGCTACCGATTCGTGGCCGGTACCTTGTTGTCTCAGTCTCGCTTGCGTCTTATAAACGCGCTTATCGCCGCAGCCAAGTCTGGGCAGCTCCCCCACCATCACCAACCCCAGACATCCCATGATGAGCTCTTCTTGAGCCGAGACGGCCAGTATGATACCTCAATTACTGCAGCGGTCGTCGAGGGCATGTCCCCGGCGTCCTCTTGCACTCTATCGATTGTCTCCCGTGTCTCAACGACCCGGTCTAACACAGACATTCTGGACCTCTGCCCCGCGTCGCGAACAGCCTCAAACGCCCAAATCCGCGCCCACACAAACGGATTCAAAATCCACGACGACAAAACCCTCGGCCGTGTTTCCTGCAAAGAAGCAACCGACAAAACAAAATGATCCTCTTGCGACGGTGGAAAAGTCCGCGACGGAGCAGCGCAAGGCCGACTGGGCCATCATGAAAGAGATGACTCGGTATCTGTGGCCCAAGGATGACTGGGGCACAAAGCTGCGAGTCGGCCTTGCTGTCTCTCTGTTGATTGGCGCAAAGGTTCTGAATGTTCAGGTCCCCTTCTACTTCAAGAGCATCGTCGACTCCATGAACATTGACATTGCTGCTGTTGGAGGTACTGCAACAACAGTCGCTGGGGCCATGATCCTCGCATACGGCGCATCCCGTATAGGCGCAACCATATTCCAGGAATTACGAAACGCCGTATTTGCCTCTGTCGCCCAGAATGCTATTCGAAGGGTCGCTTGTAACGTTTTTGATCACTTGTTGCGTCTTGACCTCACCTTCCACCTTTCCAAGCAGACCGGTGGTTTGACAAGGGCTTTGGACCGCGGTACCAAGGGAATCAGCTTCATTCTATCTAGTATGGTCTTCCACATCATGCCGACTGCACTTGAGATCAGCATGGTTTGTGGAATTCTCACCTACAACTACGGCGCCAAATTTGCAGCACTCACTGTTTTGACAATGGTCAGCTACACTGCCTTCACTATCTGGACTACTGCTTGGCGAACCAAATTCCGACGACAAGCCAATGCGGCTGACAACAAGGCCTCCACTGTGGCAGTCGACTCACTCATCAACTACGAGGCTGTCAAGTATTTCAACAATGAGAAGTTCGAGGTTGCGCGGTACGACAAGGCTCTTCAGCAGTATGAAAAGAACTCCATCAAGGTTGCGACATCTCTGGCTCTTCTTAACAGTGGACAAAACATAATCTTCTCTTCGGCACTTACTGGTATGATGTACCTTGCCGCCAATGGCGTTGCTGAGGGTACCCTGACTGTAGGCGACTTGGTCATGGTCAACCAACTCGTTTTCCAGCTCTCAGTCCCTCTCAACTTCCTTGGATCCGTCTACCGTGAACTTCGACAGTCTCTGCTGGATATGGAGACCCTCTTCAATCTTCAGAAGGTCAATGCCAATATCCAGGAGAAGGTCGATGCGAAGCCCCTGGCTCTTTCAAAGGGTGGCGAGATCAAATTTGAGAATGTCAACTTTGCTTACCACCCGAACCGCCCTATCCTGCGTGATCTATCATTGACCATTCCCGCTGGTAAGAAGGTTGCTGTTGTTGGTCCTAGCGGATGCGGCAAGTCTACTTTGCTACGTCTTTTGTTCCGATCTTATGATGTCCAGGGTGGACGAATCTTGATCGATGACCAGGATATCCGAGATGTAAACCTTGAGTCCCTTCGACGCTCCATCGGTGTTGTTCCTCAGGACACTCCCCTATTTAACGACACAGTCGAACACAACATCCGCTACGGTTCTATCAACGCCACACACGATGAGGTTGTGGCTGTTGCCAAGCGAGCCCACGTCCACAACACCATCCAGTCATTCCCCGATGGCTACGACACCAAGGTCGGCGAACGGGGACTCATGATTTCCGGTGGAGAGAAGCAACGTCTCGCCGTCAGCCGTATTCTGCTCAAGGATCCCCCTCTGCTCTTCTTCGACGAGGCGACAAGCGCCCTGGATACCCACACCGAGCAAGCCCTCATGCTCAATATTAACAGCATTTTAAGGGAGAAGGGACGAACAAGCGTCTTTGTCGCTCATCGTCTCCGAACCATTTTCGACTCTGATCTTATCATTGTTCTGAAGGAGGGACAAGTAGCGGAGATGGGCACTCATCGGGAGTTGATCGACCGTGATGGCGTTTACGCCGAGTTGTGGAGTGGTAAGTCCAAACTCTTCCGTGGAGTATCATGATGCTGACAATGTCTTTAGCACAAGAGACGAGATTCCAGGAGGATGGGGTAGAGAACGATGAGGCTGAGGAAGAGAAGGGTGACCAGAAGAGGAAATAAAGACAAGACTTACGTGGATACGGCAGAAGAAAGATCGTACCTTGTTATTGCTAAAATGGTACGATGAAACGGAAATACTTCTATATGAGATTCATTGGCTGGTTCCTGAAGGGTTATCGAGATCATGATGCCGAGGTTTCTAAGATCCGGCGAAGTATAATTTCCCACAAGATAGAGAGAGATAGGAGAGATGCGTGGATGATGTGCCAGCATCCGAAATGGCACTCGCCGGTCAGTCAATTGGACCCCAAACTTGTGCGAAACCTTTCTCAAGGACAATGAAGTCTGGAAGAGCATCTCTTTCTTGTCCCTCGAGGCCATACCGTATTCTCATGACTTGGACAAAGATATGGAACAAGCCCTGTGTTCTTGTGGCGAGCCTTGGTATAAAAATTTGGGAAGCTCATAAAATATCAAAGATCTAGAGTTAAGAGAACTAGACTCTGATCGCGTATCTATCCTGCTCTCTGCCCATTCCCTTTCTCTCATGTGAACCTGTCACCCGCCGACGTCGCCTGTGACGTAGAACAGAGGGACAAGCGTTGGAGTTGTGAGTTGCTCTCGTTTCGTATCGATTTGGTCGTAAAATCTGATTGATTCCATGTTAGCTTCCTATATCCAAGTAGGGTTTGTATCTAAGATGTTCGCATGCAGTCAAAAGTCGCTCCTCCTATCGTCTTGAGATGCCCTGGGGGCTGGGGGACCGTACCAGAGCCGAGATTGAACTTTGTAGCCCGCCACAAGCTACAGATTGATTAAAAGAACCTGAGGTTTGCAGCTGTGCGAGTGTCGAGAAAGTGACGAGGGCTACCATCAGGCCCCAATTGACTGATTGCCGACGAAGAGCTCTTTCATGAGAATGGCCGATGTGCATGTTGCTTGTTGTAAATACGGTGTTCTTCATCGCTAACGTTGGATTGGATACCAGAAATTGTGAGGCTGTTGTCTCTTACTGAAAAGGGGAGAGTATCGTAGTATCTCTTCTGCAAATTTCCACCCCTCGAGTTGTTAGTGTATAAATCCTGAGAAGGAGAAGATGTCTGACTTGTCAACGAATCCCGTCTGAAGAGCTCAGTATTGGCTGCTCTTTGTATCTTTCTGTTCCGTTCTGTTCAATAACCAAAACAGTAGCAACAACGAGTGTGCTCAGGATGCCCTTTCGTTGCTCTCATAGTAGATCTAATTACTTGAGACAAGAGGCGTCTCCAACCGTCTTTGAGGCTTAGCCGATGCTTTTCAATCCATGGGCGTTAGAAAGATTACGGATGATCCAGAGCAGGAGGTGGGATCAACGGGATTCGATGTATTTGCGATCGTGTGACCTTCAGTATCCATTTTAACGTCCTCGTCTTACTTTTTCCAGACCGGAAAGGTGTTTGAGTTACACGTCTCTTTCGAATCAACGGGCATGGAAACAAAGGGGCACTTCAAGATACTTTGATTGCTCTCTCTGCGGCTTGAAGGAGGACTATGGGATGTTGAACGGTATCACGTCGAGTGTGGCCACAGAATTCCATCTGTTCAAAGCTGGTCAGTTTTCTCTCCCAAGACTTTCGTTCAGGGATTATACTACTTGTAGATATGATCGTTTTCTGACATCACCCGGGGCAGTCTCTTTCTGACGCCGAAGCGAATGTGCCCCTTTTCGTATCAGTCCCGATACATTGAGGCGACCTCGTACTTCTGGGTTGCGAACTCGGAATCCTTTCACCCCTTCAATAGGCTGCTAGGCTAGACGTCTTCTCGGTTGCTTGGGATATATAGACTGGTTTTGCCTCGCATATCGGAACATGTGTCGCTTGGTGCTGATTCTTGGAAAGCCCTTCATCCGTGTCGTCAATAGGTCAGGGATCTCGTAGTTGTAGATTCTTGCTTCGCCTATTGTGACATCGCCAAATTGTTGCCATTTTCTACATTGAACTGGTCAGCAAACAGTCTGGACCGCTAGAAATTTTCAGAACGGCATACTTGCCTTGAGATTTCGATTTCAGCCGAGGCCAAACCATTTTGCTTTTGGCTTCGGAGCTAGCCTTGCTTGGTGATATCTGATTCGGCTTTTCAGTGGAATTCTTGCAGCTTAGGGACTGCGATACATTCGGCTCGGGTGCTGTTTCAGTTACAGAGCAGCGAGGAAGCGATTTGAGTGTTCGATGTTGAGAATCAAGAAAGGTTCAGGTTTGAAGGCAACCAGTCTCTTGAGGTTAGCAAATACGTGCTTTTATGCAACTTTTCTCAAGGTGTGGGTGAATTTGCTTAGAGGTGCGTTGCAGTGGGAGCCATATGATTTCGGCGGGTTTCTCATACAGCTTGAAATAAACTCGTCTGAGAAGCAACTTCTCCCTCATAGAAAGTATTGACGAAGAAGTGTAACATGTTGTCGAGATCAAAATCATGAAAATTAATCAGATTATTGTTTTGTATCACTTATACCACCAATAAACCAACAAGGGGGCTGTTTACCTTACAACCAGTAGCGTCGGTATAGGGTAGCCTCGTTCTGACTAATATCTGCTTTCCAACGGCTACCCGAACCTACGTATAACTGCAATGCGATCGAGAGCCTGGACTGCAAATGTAGTTACAATAAGAATTGGAGATTGTAATGTGTGACCCTGGGCAATATGATATAATACTCGATGCCAAGATCTGCAAGATTCAACCTGCCTGAATTGCCACGTGTAGTGTAATTGTGCCCCACGTTGGAGAGTCGATCCATGTAAGAGTATCACTAACAACACAAACCAGCCAATCCATGCGATCCCAATTCCAATTCCTCTACTGCCAGAGCAACCCATCATGAAGATACTCTTGCACTCCCACTTCCCAGCCGGCCATGCATATCCAATGCAAGCTGTGGCACAGTCCCTCGTCCGTCGAGGCCACGAGGTCGTCTGGCTTACCAGCGCCGACAATGAAGCTCGCGTGCGAGCCGTGGGAGCTACCTTTGTCGCAACACACGCTATTGCCATTGTGGACGCTCCTCTGATAGCTCAGCACGAGACTGGTATTCTGGACAAGGTGTATAAGCGGCTTGAAATCAGGCTCATTGCGCAAGTGAGCGATTATCGTCGGGTATTGCGGGGTTTCAAAGCAGATGTGCTGCTTGTTGATGTGATGCCCTACGGAGCAAGAGCCTTGTACGAACTCGGCGAGATTCCTGTGTATGCGACACTGGGCGTCATTCCCATGTACATGTCGAGTTGGGGTGCACCGCAGGCCGTTTCGGGGGATAGTCCTTCGACGTCGTTGCTTGGATTGATCTGGAACTTTCTACATCATCTTGTTAGCCAATGGATTCTCTTGCCATTGCTCCTGCGACCCGTGATAAACGCCCAGAGACAAGAGATGAGATTGCCGAACTTACCATACGGCGAGCCTACCGAGTCTTTCACTTACAGCCCCTTTCTCCATATCCAAGCGTCTTCTCCGTCGTTGGAATTTAGGTTGCTGCCGAAGCCAATCGAGCAGAGGAGGAACACCAAATTCGTTGGCCCAGTTGTCACACAAATTGAAACCAGCTATGTGCAGCTGCCTCCTCAATGGGACGAGATAGTGGCACATCCCCGTGTAGTTGGCATTACGCAAGGCACATTGGCAATGGACCCGACATCGTTGATCATACCAGCCATCGAGGCCCTCTCAGGCGACCCTGATCTTCTCCTTGTCGTGGCATCACCCCACGTGGAGGAGATCACATCAAGAATAGGAGAGCCGTCCAACGTACGATTCATCAAATGGATCCCATATCACCTCTTTCTCCCACAGCTTTGTCTTCTCATCACCAACGGAGGGTACGGGAGTATAACGCAGGCGTTGTCACATAAAGTGCCCCTGATTTGTGCTGGACAGACAGAAGATAAAAAGGACACGGCGGCTCGTGTGAGCTGGGCCAGGGCTGGCATTGACTTGAAGACGGACAGTCCATCAACTGAGCAAGTGAGAGCTGCGGCGAGGACGATACTGGATGATCGAGGGTATGCGGAGAGAGCTGGAATCTTGGGTGATGAATTGAACGAGCTTGGAGGAGCGGATCGGGCTTCGGAGTTTTTGGAGGAATTGGTCGGTTCTAAGGGGGCATGATGGAGTTAGTAATGTGACCCTTGTTATTCAGGGAGTTTGCGGGAAGTTAGATGCTGATACCACCTAGAGACCATGTCAGGCCAGATAGTTGATGGACATAACGAATCAAACGATGTTGGTCGGGAAGCTTGTTGTACAATAAACAGTTCATATAGCAATCGATTCTGGTAGGTACCTAGAATATCGAGTACATTCCAAAAAATGCTGTATCATATCCGCCGGTTGCAATCACATAGATTGACATGTAATGCCTCTGATATAATTCCACAATGAAAACACGCTATATCAAAGACCGATTGGATGAATGATGCCCCTGAGATCCGGAACTCGTCGCCACAACGGCCAAGCCTATAGATCCGTAACTGTTCTGTAATTTGACAGAACCTTGGAATAGGTTAGTATTATGATCATCATACTTTATGACCTGGGGACTCGAGTAAGAGTAGTGGCGTACCGTAAAGACGCAATAAATCTTGCGAAGATGCCATTCTATGTGCGACGATATGCTGAGCCCAGAGGGAGCCACGGGCGTGCAAAACCTCGAGGAGGAGCATATACCCCAGCCAGAGAAGAAGATTCCCCAAGGACACTCGCGACCGAGGCGAGATCTGAATGCGTCTTGTTGTCCAGATTTACAGAAGTCGCATTCTGTCACTGCAGTCATGTGACTCGACCAAAGGCCAGCCGATGAGGCGCAGGAACCAAAGAAGTAAGATGATGGCTACAATGTCGTACATGACAATATCGAGGCGGTAGCCTCGGCAGTAAATGACTACAGCTACCATGATGGGCAAAGAACTCGGCGTTGGAAGGGGAGGAGAGATTACTGGTCGTGCCGAGATACAGTTGGTGATCGAGGAAGGGGTGATATTGAAGAGCTTTGGAACAGGAGCGGCTGGATGAAGTGAATAGTGAGGAAAACTTGAGTGAACTGAGAACAGACGATGGGGTTAGCGTTTTCTGTGTGTGTTCTAGGGATGAAGAACATAGAAACACTGACCAGAGTAGATGTTCTGATGGGAACAGCGGATGAAAGTATTTGTTCGAAACACCAGAAAAAAGAGCTTGGGATCTTGGTGTGTATTTTGGGACGGATTAAAAAGTGTGGGAGGGGAAGAAATGCGAGTGTGCCTGGGCTGTCCACGAGTGCAAAAGTGGGAGAACTGCCCCTCAGAAATGCCAACGCCAGAGCAAGCAGTACGAAGTTTGAGAATGGACGACCTTTGCACTAGAATATCATTGATCAAACAATTTTTGATCTATGGAATATCGAAATAATATTTCTCAAGGAATTCTGCTACGGTGCAGTGTCTGCTTCCATGTGGTGGCCTGCCATCAAGTCATGTCACTGGCGAACTACGATGCGGCATGTCGACGAAAATATCAAGGTGATAAAAAATGACTACGATGCAGATATATACATGCTATAATTCGCCATACTGTGTCGAGTGAATATTATATGAGGGAGTGTCACGATACTGCTGGCAGGGCATATGGGCGTCACTCGAGCGAGTGCAGGATATTTCGCGCCAAACCTCGAATAAAATGAATCTTGATATCTCAGCAGTCTGCCAGAACGTAGGCATATCCTCACAAAGACTCTACGCCCACACCATGCACGCACGTACCGTTCCATCGCATACATCACCAACATTACCCCACCATACGTAGCCCACCAAGACATCACCGCGGTCACAAGCAGAGCAATCTTCTTCTTCAAGCCACGGTGCCAGACCATGAACCCAATGAAAAAGGTGTATAGCAACCAAAAATTGAAATAGCCGCCTGCTTGCACAGGTCCACACCCCAGCACCATAAGGGCACCAGGATGCTTCGCAGGCCCCAAGATTCGTGAGCTCCGAGGACTACCGGTCGTCTGGCATGAGGAAAAGAAGAAAAGAAGAAAGGATGTCAAGGAGAGGGAGAGGGGGTTTATATAGATGACCAGACCAGGGCGGTGAGAGATCTACTGATCTGCCGCGCGCACAACTGCCGGCTGATCATTCTGGGGAATTACCTGGTCCAAGTGGAGACGAGTAGGGGTCGATTTAATGTGGGTGAGGTGATGTAGAGGCCGTTAGCTGTCAGGCCAGGGGCGTTATGCAGGTGGGCGGGCTGCTAGCGTGGGGCCGATGGACGACATCCCAACGACCACGCCGGACACTCAGCTGTGATCTTGTAACCACGAGCAATAGGAAAAATAAACCACCATTTTTTGAATGATATGTCGATTTTTAGCTTCCGAGACATATTTTGAAAGTCATTTTTAATTGTTGTGGCGGCTGCCCTGAGACTTTTCGAGTGTGCATTTTGGGGCATATCAGCGTCCAGCGTGAATTGCAGAATTGGCGGGACGATATTTGCACTAAGAACTACACCACACCAAACGCATCGTGAGGCAAACAGCAAGACTGCATTAAGAGACACTGGCAATAACGCCCATGGAGAAATCGATGAGTGTTGGAGCGTGTATGCATATCAAGTTGAACGATGAGGACTGTCGATCTACACTATGAGATTACAAGTGATGCAAATACAATCAAATCACAAGGGTACAATTTTATCAATCCAGATGCATCAAATATACTTGCATCGTATCTACAAGTTGCTGGGTCTTGGAAGTGGCGAGCAGTCCCACGCGGGCTCACCCAGGGGCGGGCAGGCTCTCGAGCCAGACACCAACGCCGCTCCACCACCACAATGAATCAGAGACTATTGTATATTCTCCGATGCAGAGAAACGCCCGAATAACCTATGATCTCAGGCAGAAGTGAGGTAGCCAAGGCAACACTCGCCTTCTCGCCCCTCGGCTCTCGGCTTGTAGCACATCAGGGCTCGTCTCCTAAGGCAGCCCTTCTTGGTAGGTATTGTCACTGCCACTGCGCACACAATCACTCGTACCCACAATTCCCAAAAGTCTCAGCTATATAATCCCCTCCTCCCTCCCATCTTCCCTCTCTTCTCTCTCTTCCCTCTTCATATCTCATCACCATCTTCACTCCCAATCCTCCTCCTCTACCACATCAAACATCTTTATCATATATCATTATCATACACCCAAACAACATCATCATGCCCTCTCCTCACACACCTTCACACCTTCATCACACCTCCATCAACCACCTTGGCCTTGCTCAAGGTCATCCTTGACGCTTCTCCCAAGCCTACTCTTGTCCACTCACCACCATTGCCTCTTCTGTCATCGGAAGTGCTTGCAAGATACGCCCATCACACGGGCAGGGAAAGGACTGCCTCGTGCAGAAATTCCGCAACTCCTCCGTAATGCTCGAGGCGGAGCATTACCGCCCCAAGGTCAGTGATCCCCTAATCTATTGTTTTGATCTTCGCTAACATACATAGCTGTTCTTCACTGTTCACTCTCCCCTCGTGGTCGAGGCTCGACTTCTGGCAAGTACGCTTTTGTCATCGGAAGTGCTTGCAAGAAATGCTTCAGGGCTGGGGTGCCCAGGTCGCGAGTCAACTTGCACCCGAGGTTGGCGGCCCCGGACAGGTCACCACCGGGCCAACGTTAGTGATCTCTGATATGTTTGTTTCGATCTTCGCTAACATATATAGCTCGGGGGCGTTCCCTAACTCCATCGCTGGGAGGCACCCCCGGGGTCGCCACCGGGCGTACCTGCGGGGTGCCTCCTCTGTCATCGGAAGTGCTTGCAAGGTAAGTTCCAATCCCACATCGTTACGACACATACTGATCCTGATATGAGTAGACTCTCCTCCGCGAGAGAGACATGAGCATATCTCTCCTGCCAAGTCCATCGAGGGCCTGAGCGGCTCTGGCCTTGATGCTCTGCTCGGAGGCCCTGCTCCCTTAGGGGCCCCGCCTCGGACGTGTTTGCAGGAGCTGCACTGGACGCCTCGTTGTGAACCTCGGGTTCATGATGGGATATCCAGTACAGCACTTGCAAGCACTTCCGATGCGCGGTCCCTAAGGGGTGGGGACCTTCTGATCTTTGGGATGGGGGACTTGGAATAGGATTTGGGATGGGGGACTTGGACAATTTGACACACCAAACAATTCAAACTCTTCAAACTCATTCTGTAGACATTCGTTCTTATTTGTGAAATTATCTTGCCTGTGACAACTCAGTGCTCAATGATAAAATTAGCACTTGAACATCCCAGTGACGCTTCACCCCAATCCCTGTTGAAGTTACCGACAGCATCATCCTTCTTGAAGTTATGAAACCAACCAGCTACACTGTAAAACCTGCCTGCCTACCTACCTATTGTCCGTTCCAACGATAAGCAGATCATCGTCCACATCAATCAAATCACCTACTCGCACCATCACGGCCATACACCTCCCAGCCACAGGGCTACAAATCTCCACCTCCATCTTGCTCGATTCGATATAAAGCTTGTGAATAGGTCAGTCTCAAGTCCCAGTCACTGCCATCACTCAATCAACATTGTGGACTTACCAGAATATCACCTTTCTCAACGTCAGACCCTTCCCTCACTACGACCTTGTAGCATCGCCCAGGCATCGTTGCTTTGATCCGCTCACCAGAAAGACACGAACTGCTCACGCCGACACCAAGGCTATCCCCTTTCGTATGTGACTCGACTTCATACGGACGACATAACTCCCCTACGAACGGCGCTTCAGCGATGGCATTTGCCTGTCGAAAGGCTTGTTTGGAAATATCTTCCTTGTTCTCCTCCAACCACGCCTCGTATTGTTCAAGGTCGAGAACACCATCATCGCAGATCTGCATAAGCTCGGACGCAGGCGTGTGATCAAGAACAGCTTCACTGACAGGGTAAAAGGAAATGCGATCAAAACGGCGAAAGAACCAAGCTGCAGCATTTCCAGAATGAACAAGGTCGGAGTCCCATATCTCAATGGTGCGTCCCACAAGCTGATAGCCACCAGGAGAGTCTGTCGCATAGATGCACATGTACTGGCCCCCGATACCCACAGCTCCACGGGGTGTGAAAGAACGCGAAGGATTGTACTTTGTTCCGAAGAGGCGATGGCGAGGATCTAAAGGAATTGCACATGGCGAACCCATGAACACATCGCCGAGACCAAGGACCACGAATTCTGCATCACTCAACACCTTAGTCAAGTCATCGATTCCGTTCAGTTTTTCCAAGAACTCGATGTTACTCGGGAGCCACGGGGCGTCGCTTCGAATCGTAGCTGCATACCGCTCGATAGCTGCGCGGCTGACACTATCGTCAAAAGCGATGGGCAGACGGACACTCCTTGAGGGGATGCGGGACGGCACTTTGTACGAGCCAACATGATCTATCAAACGAGACAGCATGGTACTTGGGGATAGACCACGGTTGTAGGTAACGTGGAGGCTGAAAACACCAGGGGTGAGTTCTTCAACACCAGCAATGGGCTTCTTCTGATGATGCTCGCAGAAGGCAAAGATACCAAAATTGTACCGGAGATTGAAGGCAGTAGCATCTCCGAATTCTAACAGGAATGCTCGATCTCCTGCTTGTCGAACTGTTATGCTTTGGCCGTCGTGGTTGATGGTTCCAACGGTAGCAGGGGCATCTTCGATCCTTTGCGCCACGATCGCTTCATCAGTGAGGATTTCTTTGGGGACTGGAAGAGGCGAGAGGGCCTCAATAGCATAGTCGAGTTGCTTCTCTAACTCAATCGCAGCTTCAACATCAATAGGCTCAAACCGAATGGTATCCCCAGGCCGAACCTGGCCCATCTTCCACAAATCTGCCGAACAGACGACACAAAGCACTACGAACCCACCGAGACTCGGACCATCACAGCCGAGAACGACTGCTTCATCCCCGGTGAAGCTCACACTTCCGATCGAGTAAGGGGCATCATGGATGTTGGATGGGTGCAGGCCTGCTTCACCGCCGCTCGGGCGTGACCACTCAGGTTGAGGACCTGTGAGACGAACACCAAGACGGTTGCTGTTATGGTGGACCTTCCAATCGCTCATATATAGCGACCTCGCACTCTCAAAGGTAAAGTAGTCTGGGGCGCCATGAGGACCGGGAATTACTCGAATGGTCCAAGAAGCCTTGGGTTGATGCGGAATAGGCAATGGTGGAATACACGGGGAACTTTCACTGACAGAAGTATTGGATAGAGGATCGAGATGCAGCATATCACCTCGTTGAAGTTTGCGGCCGCAGAAACCCCCGAGTTTCCCAAGTTCGAACGTTGCTCGGCTTCCCATCACGAGGGAATCTGAATACCGCCCCGAATAGCAAGATAGACCTTATGGCCATGTTCGACGACCCCGAGACTCAGGGTCTGACCTGCTTTGATCATGAGAGCTTGGTTCTGAGGAGCAGGCACATCATCGATTGTGACTGGTGTCACACCCCCTGAGATGGCAACAATAACATCGCAATGGAACTTCAAGGTTGGACCATTCAAGGTGCACTCAAGCCCAGCTGCGTCAGATGGATTGTCGACAAGTCGGTTCGCAAGTCGAAAGGAGTACGAGTCCATTGGGCCACTTGGAGAGACACCGATATCCCAGTACCCAGTGCGACCAGGGTAATCTTGGACCGTTGTCAAGGCGCCTGGTTGAAGGACTTCAAAAGAGCAGGATTCGATTTGAAAGTCATCCAGGGATTTTGTGGTGTACTCGCCAGATCTGAACATGGGGGAGGCTACTATCTGACGCAAGTACTCGAGGTTCGTCTGAACACCTTCAATACGCGTAGCTGCAAGGCCGCTGGCTAACTTCTCGATAGCTTCTTCGCGATTCGTCCCAAATGCAATGATCTTTGCAAGTAGGGGATCGAAAGAAGTGGTAACCTCAGTTCCACATCTTATCCAGGTATCGAATCGGAGAGCAGAAGGGAACTCAAGGGCGGTGATACGACCTGAACAAGGTCGGAAGTTTTGAAGAGGGCTTTCTGCGTATACGCGGACTTCAATGGAAGCCCCGGAGACTTGAGGTGTGGTTTCGAACAGCTGAGATGCATTTCCACCTGCAATATTGAGCATACACTCCACGAGATCTAGGCCAGTTACTGACTCAGTCACAGGATGTTCGACCTGTAACCGAGTGTTCACCTCAAGGAAGTAAAACTCCTTTGTCTCGATATCATATATGAACTCAACCGTACCGACGTTGCGATATTTGACTGAGGACGCCAGTCTAAGAGCAGCCTCTCGCATCGCCTTGCAGACAGCCTCAGGAACCATAGAGGCGGGACTCTCTTCCACAACCTTTTGATGGCGCCGCTGCAAGGAACAATCTCTCTCGCCAGCTACAATGACACGACCGGTGCCGTCACCGAGGATCTGGACCTCAACGTGCCGTGCGCGTTCGACAAACCGTTCAATGAACACGCCGCCGTTACCAAAGTTCGCGACAGCTTGCCTTTGAACGCCCTCGAATGTTGCTTTTAGACTTTCAACGTCTTTGCAGTAACTAAGACCGATACCACCGCCACCAGCGGTGCTTTTAAGCATCAGTGGAAATGCAATCTTCTCACCTTCCACGAGGGCCTCCTCCAGAGATGTGAGGAGGTTATTACAGCCGGGAACAGTCGGTACATCGGCTGCCATCGCAATCGCGCGCGCACGATGCTTGAGTCCCAGTTCAGCCATTTGATCTGGAGTCGGTCCAACCCAAACCATGCCCCTTTCTTCAACAGCAGTAGCGAATTGTGCGTTCTCAGACAGAAAGCCGTATCCTGGAATGATAGCATCGGTTGAAGATTGCGCAGCGAGGTCTAGGATCTGCTTGATATCCAGGTAAGTCTCGGAAACAGAACCCCCCTTGAGTTTCAAAGCAAGGTTGGCTTTGCTAACATGAGCAGCATCTGCGTCTGTTTCAGAGTAGATGGCGACAGCCCGAAGACCCATCTTTTGAATAGTCTCGATGATTCGAACGGCAATCTCGCCTCGATTCGCGACAAGAACTGTCGAAATAGCACGCTTACCAGCGCCGTTCGGCAGTGGTCTGGTCTGTTCTCGAGGAAATCATGATAGGCTCTCCAGCCACCATGATCTGTGATATCGACAGCGCCATCGAAGCCATACCCCTCGCATACGAATCCTTTTACCCAAGACCCGTCACTGAGCTCAATTGTGCCGATTGCAAGAGGAGGAGGAATGGTGGACATGAAGCTCGCGAAGGAGGTCTTTGGAAGATCCCATACTTCGACCTCAATTTCTGCGCCTTCACCTGTAGAGACGCGCTTGAGGCCAGGCTTTCTTGGGCCTTTTGTCGTGTTCAATGAGTATAGACGGTAGGCAGACGATGTCTTGGCTGCCTTCACGAGTTTGCCGCCACGAGATACAACATCTTTATTCAGAGGATATCCTGTAAGGTGAGCACCGACAACCGCAATGGGGATGTACTTGGAAGATGCTGAAGATACCGTGACGCTAAGTTCATGAGCTCTGAAACCAGTTGCGCCCAACAATCGCTGTTCATCGCCGAACCATTCTCGAGCCCACGAAAGTAGATGAGGCTCTTGCCAACGATTCGATATAAGAGTCACACCAAAGGGAAGCCCATCCGGCCTAAAGCCTGCAGGGATAGAAAGCGCTGACCAGTCGAGAAAGTTGACAAAGTTCGTATAAGTGCCGAGAATTGAGTTCTCCACCACGGGACTCTCGGATAACTGAGCAAGCGTGGGAAAGGTCGGAGAGGTGGGAACAAGAAGCCCGTCGAACTGGGCCAAAGCACGTTCGATCTTACGCGTAAGTTCTTGACGGAGGTATTCACCCTCAAATACTTCTGCTGCTGAAAGAGATTGAGCTTTGATGATAATGCCTCGTACAACAGGATCCATCTCCTCTGGGGAGGAACCCTCGATGAAGTTACGGATGGCTTCGTACCTCTCTGCAACCCACGGACCGTCATACAGTAGCCGTGCAAGTTGGAACAAAAGGTCGAAATTCACTGGAACAAGGGTCCAGCCCAAGCCCTCTGCCTTGGCCAAAGCTTTCTCGTATGCTGGGCGATGATCATCGTGACCGAACCAATCTGGCGAGGCACAGATAGCCAACCTGGGCTTTTCCAGACCAGCAGAGCCGCCGAACTCATCGAAAGGAACAGTGTCAGGTTCAGGTCGAGCTCTCGAATAGGCGTCCTCGACATCATGGCCCTCGGCCACACTGAGAACTGTCTCTGCATCGGCAATCGTAAGACTGAAGATGGAAATGCAATCAAGAGTCCTGCATGCAGGTACGAGTCCATGATTGCTCAAAGCACCACGCGTGGGCTTCAACCCCACGATATTGTTGAGTCCTGCTGGGACCCTACCAGAACCGGCAGTGTCTGTGCCCAAAGAGAAAGGAACGATACCACGAGCGACAACAGAGGCACTTCCAGAGCTGGAACCACCGCTGACACGGGTATGATCGAATGAGTTCGGCACAGCACCATATGGCGACCTCGTACCGACGAGACCTGTGGCGAACTGGTCGAGATTCGTTTTACCAATGAGGATTGCCCCAGCAGCTTTGAGTTTGGCGATGACCGTGGCGTCTGAGGCGGCCGGGATAGAACGGAACGTTGGACAGCCTGCGGTTGTGATGAAACCATCGACGTCGATGTTATCCTTTGCAGCGAAGGGGACGCCGTACAGTGGAAGGGAGGTAGGATCAGGATTGAGAGCTTCAAGTTTTGCCCATTGAGCTTTGAGTTGTTCGGGAGAGGCTAACGAGATCCAAGCATGTGTTTTCGAGTTGTCTGCCTTTTCAGTTTCGACGAGCGAACAGAGTCTCTCAAGACCATCGCCGGCAATTTGCGCAGCTTTCCATTGAGATATCGTCAAAGGGCTTGTTGGTTTGATACCGTCAGCAACGATAGCAGGTTCGAGTGCAGTCATGATGATATATAAAAGTGAAAAGAAAGCCTGGTGAGATTCAAACTGCAAAATCAAGCAGTTGATATAAGGTAGAATACTGAGGACTTTCTCCAACGGTTTGACTGCTGGTAGCCAAGATTTTATACTGATTCTCAGTGAGCAGATCCAACACGATAAACCTGAATACAGCACTGAATCACTGCCTTGACACGACCAAACTTCCAATGTTCTACAACGTGCACAGCATCAAGCAGCCAAAAGATCTCATAATGACAAGATACCGATTACGCACGAATACCCTGTTTGGCCAAGGAACAGAGGAAGATACAGCTTGCCCGAAGGCCCGGCGGCCGTAGAGACCTGGCCGAATGTACGATTTTATACGGATTGAGTGTCTGATATATGCACGTTGAAGCGATGAGAAGGATCAAAGATTCTGGGGGTTTGGGGTTTGAGGTTTAAGTGGGAAATTCCGGTATCGCCGAGTCTAAGCCGTTTTTCATTCCAGCTAGAAGTTCAAGATATACACACTTTGGACATTGGCTACGACGATGGACAGTAAGTTGGATTTCTGCAGAATTAAATCGTTATATTAGACGATTGAGGCTCTTCTATTCTTTACTAATTATTTGCGATTGCAGAAGGAAGCTCGAGAATCGACGATAAGAAGACCCGGTGTTTGAATCAACCAATCACGAACATCGCCGGCGGCTAAGGCCAAGCTGATCGACTCGCTGTATGTTATTAGGCCGGCGGCGATCTTTTCTTGCAGTACGTTACACGTCAATTGAGGAGAGACTGGTATATCCTCTTTCGATAGATATATTTCTTGGCATTTCGAGGTACAGCACACACAGAAGGTCATGCAATGCTATTGGGTCCTTGAGCTTGGGTCTAGAAGTGGAGAGACTTCTTCATGCTGTGACACGTCAGATGGGCATTTTGTTTGAACTCAAAATTTGGCGATATAATCAAAGTTAAGACTGTAATAGTTCAGAATGCTAATAAATACTCTCAGACTAGACCAGGACAACTAGAGCTCAGGTCTCATCGCAGAGAGACTCGTCTACGGATATGTCCCGGGGCTATCCGTTTTCTCGTATTCCCGACCCCCGTGGGGGTGTGACAATTCCGTACAAGCCTGTCTGACTTCTTATCGTGCTACATCCTTGGCCTAGCAAGACCCGACTGATAAGAGAACAGCCGCCGATGGCGGACCCAAAGCATCAGGCTCATGCTGTGCGCCCGCCCTGAACAACACGAACCTCTCGTCGCCTCGCCTCGCTTCACGAACTGCTTTGGCCCACACATACTGCAGTGCACCAGCAAGAAAATGGGCCCCTTGTCTCTTCCAGTGCAGCCACAGACCTAGTCACCCAGACGTTGACTGTGGGGGCCATGTACTCCCGGCCGCTTCATCCTCAGTCTTCTCACCCCGGGGCCGCTCCGCCTGATCTATCCCGGGCCGGATCCGGAAGTGGCCGTCCGTTGATGGCCGCCGGTCCGAGCGGTAACGGTAATGGTAACGGCGGTGGGCCGTCTTCTTCATCCAACACCCGCTCAAGGCCATGTGACACGTGCCGTGTTCGCAAAACGCGCTGTGTAAAGGAAGAGGGCCAGTCGCGGTGTGTTCTGTGTACTTTTCACAACCAGCCCTGCACGTTTCTGCGCGGACCTACACCGCGTCAGAGAAGACAGAATCGGGATAGGGAGCGGGAGAAGCAAGTTGAGGCTCGAGATGGAGTGGATGAGAACCAGGGTAACGCTGCGACTTCGCCGCCTGTTGCTGGAGCGTCACCGTCCAGTCGACACGGCGATGCGGCTTCTACTCCAGCAAGCGTTGAAAGTAACCAGCAAACCACTCAAATGCAGCAAGTGGTGCCATTCGAGGACAACATGCCTGAACCGGCCCGGCCTAGTATTCTCAGCAATACTCTCGGTCTGGATCTGAAGACACACGCAGAGTATATCGGGCCTACCGACTATCGTGATCCTATTCTGCTCGATCTGCATCGTCCGAATATCTTGAACCAGGAACCTCCGCCGTTTCCCATCTCATCAACTTTTGCTAGACGTCTGGACTATCAAACAGTTTTTCTCGTTCACCCTGATGAATCCACTGCGTCAGAGAGGATGCGCATTGCAGATCTAGATGCAATAGAAGCAACTGTCCATCCGCTAGGTCGAACGTTGGTAGATCTTTACTTTAGGATTGTTCACCCTAGTTTCCCCGTCTTGCATAAAGACGTGTTCATCAGCAAGCATCGTTTATCGCATCGCCATTTTGCACCGTCTTTGCTAGCCGCTGTGTACCTGGTGGCTCTCGACTGGCAACTTTACGACAGTTCACTTGCAGGTCGTGAGGTCGAATCTATCCCCGATCCAGCAGCTCTTGAGGAGTTGGCTGAACGCACTATTGCTCAGGACATGCGACGGCCCAAACTCAGCACCTTGGAGGCTGGATTGCTTCTACTACAACGGAACCGTCGTATTGTCGAATCAGGCTCTCATACCCACCCCATGTCGAATCGAATGTTCACGGCTCAAATCGTCGCCATGGCTCAGGATTTAGGTATCCATATCGACTGTAGCTCTTGGTCAATTCCTGCATGGGAGGTTGGTCTTCGACGAAGACTAGCTTGGGCATTATACATGCAAGACCGTTGGGGAGCATGCGTTCACGGCCGACCATTTCTCATCCATGATACCGACTGGGATGTGCGTCCTTGTACTGCATCAGACTATCCCGAGCTTGACCAGATGGATACAGATGTCAACCCAGACCATGCCTCGCCTATCGTTGTTGGCTGGGATTTATTCATCCGTCACATCGAGCTGACACAGATTCTAAGCGATGTGATTCGCACGTTCTACAGCGCTGGAGCTACTCGCGTCGGAGGGTCTTTGGATCAGATGGGGGTTGTTGCTGCTGTCGAGCTGGCAAAGCCCTTAGTCTTCCGTCTCCGAGATTGGCACGCTAATCTACCACTTCGACTCCAATTACAGAGTACTCAACTCAGAGAGCTATGTGCTAACGGAGCCCTTCATCTTGCACATGCAGCTGTTGAGATTGCCCTTCACCGGGCCCTAGTACGAATCACGACACCAGATACGCCCACATCTCTTTACGACGTCCTGCGATCAACAGCCCGAGCCAAATTGCAATCATCTATCGAACTACTCGGATCTCTCCGTCCTGAACACACTGCTGCGTTCTGGGGAAGTGCAGCGGCGTACCAAGCAGCCGAGATTGGTTCTTTAGCCGGACTACTATGGGCAACTGCAGACTCATTCGATGAGATGGCATGGTGTGCATCTCGTATAGAGGAGCTCAGATGGGCATTGAGAGTTCGAGGTGCAGCGACTCCTTTTGCTAGGGAAGCTTTGCGCCTCTTGGAGCGTGACATTGGTGGTCTTGGCATGGTGAAGACTGCTTCAGACACCATCACATGAAGCACATTGCGATTGACAAAAGGTCTCAGCCACACTATCTCGATTGCAAATGAATGACGCTGTTCCATGTGGCTCAATCTAAGACACGAAGCAAACACGAGATTTTAGTGGGAGCAAATGTCTATGACATCACCTGTGTGACGCTTTCACGCGACGCGTCCAATGCTACCCAGACAGCCTTCCCGTTTCTCTTCGCCTTTATTCTTTGTCTCTACATCCTCTCAAATCATCAATTGTGCCATATACAACACTGTTGACTACCCAAAATGTCTGATTCAAAGCCCGATAACGTCGAGAAGACCAGCAATGGAGAGGAACAAGCTGCAACAGGCGGGAAGCATCAGATCGAGCATCAGTCGCCTGATGCGAAGCGCACAAAGACAGATGGGCAAATGACTCTTGATGACATGGGGATCAAGTCTGATGCGAAGACTGACAAGACTAATGGGTCTGCCGAAAAGAACGACAATGAAAAGAATGGTGACGCCAAGAAAGACGAGGACACCGCCGAGTCCAGCAAGAAGCAGGATTCCAATGGTGAAGACGCTGTGCAGCCTCACGAGGAACCTGATGTTCCCTCCAGCGTCTTGGAGAAAGGTATCATCTACTTCTTCATCCGCGGTCGCGTGAACCTCGAAGACCCCGAGAGCGTCGACGACATTGCCCGCTCCTTCATCATGCTCCGTCCCATTGCAAAGGACGCTCGTCTCGGCGACGGCACCATCGCCGATGCAGGAAACACCCGACTTCTCGCCCTGCCCAAGAAGACCCTCCCCGAAAGCGGCAAAGAACGCTACATGGTATTTGTCGAAAAGTCCGGTGCTTCTTATGACGAGATCAAGAGGGAGTTCTTGTCTGCAGACGAATATGATACCAAGACAGCTGGTACGCGCCGGACACCGCCTGCTAAGCCTGTTGGCGAAGGTGTGTATGCTATCACAACCACTGGTCGGGAGAGCCATTTGGCATACCTGACTACTCTACCCGAGAAGCTCGGAGAAGTTCAGAAGGAGCTTGGCTTGAAGGAGAAGGGCAGTTTTATCCTCAGCACCAAAAACCCGCAATACCCAGGACCGCAGAATGCACAATTACCTGAGACGCCCGACTTTCCCAAGGAGTAAGTAGCATCCCCTTCATCTCTAACGTGGTCACTAACAAGTACAGAATCATCGACGAGTTCCGATCTCTGCGCTGGCTACCCTCCAAACCAGCCCACTTTGACTACGTCAACACACAAATCCTCCTCATCGGTGATTCATCAGGAATTGAAAATGCTGTTGAGCCGCAGAAGAAGGACCAGAAGAGTGGAAAGGAAGACCCTGAGACGGTCCTTGAGCATCTTGAGGACGACGATGTGAAGCGCATGAAGCACCTGGCTGAAGATCAGTCGGCTGCTATTTATGCTGATCTGGACGCCCAGGCTAAGGATTATCCTAAGCTGCAGACAACATTTTAATGAGTTAATGATTTGGGGATATGGAAAATGGCGAAATGGGCTAGTCGATAGAAGTTGTGGTCATGTAGACTTGACCGTGTTTGTTCAAAATAGACCCGTAGGGTCACAAGATAATAGATGGTTTTCGTATGTACTATGAATGTCTCTGCGAACCTGTGGTCTTGGGAGCTTCGATATTCCAATGGCATTTGCGTTAGACCAATAATTATGGTGGTGAATCGGACTCTGTATGTGCTCCATGTCAACCTTGTAATATTCTCCCAAGCATCATTGGCTACATGCTCCTTTGCAATCTTTGAGCACAACATGATTGATTTTTCCTTTAATATTAAGCCATAACTCTCGTTTATAGTCAACCTGTGTCGATCCCAAATGTCACTTATGTTTGCCGTGTTAGACATCTCCACCAAAATTGTCAGTATGCACTAACATTCCTTGGCGCGTCAATTTCCATCTTCTCTGGTCTGGGATCCACCAGCCATTCAATCGTCTTATTCAATCTCCCCTAAGCGTACCATTTCTACCAAAACCGAAATGGACGTTCCCATCGCTGCCAATATCCTTGGCACATTAGGTGCTGTAAGTATCTCACCAATTCCTCACCGATAAAGCAGCTTCGCTAACAATGCCAGGTGTGCTGGTCTATACAAGTCCGTCTCTCACATACTCACCATAAACATAGCTGATGCCTCACAGCTTATTCCTCAAATCATCGTCAACTACCGTCGTCATAATGCAACGGGTCTTCAGCCGTCGATGATGATGCTCTGGGCGTGGGCTGGTGTCCCGCTTGGAGTCTACAACATCGTCAAAGAGTACAACGTTGCTCTGCGGATTCAACCTCAGATCTTGACGTTTCTGAGTCTCGTTACGTGGATTCAATGCTATTACTATGAACGGGTATATAACACTGTCCGTATTGCCACAGTGAACTAACGAGAGGTAGAAATGGAGTGTTTATCGCTCTTTATTGGTTGTCGTACCCATCGCAGCTGTCATGGGCGGTATCCAAGCCGGCCTAATTATCGCCCTCCGCGTTGCCAAATCCCACGACTTGGACTGGCCTCTAATTCTCATGGCTTCTCTATCAGCAGCATTACTCGCAGCCGGTGTGCTAACCCACTACTGGGACATCTGGACACATCGAACCGTGCGCGGAATCTCCTTCCTCTTCGTCGCCATTGACGCAGCAGGCGATGTATTCTCACTAGCATCCGTGTTCTTCCAGCCTGAGCTAGACATCCTCGGTATCGTGATATACGCGACGGAGTTTGTTCTCTGGTGTGGTGTTTTTGCGTGTGGCGGGTATTACAACCTTTTGCCGTGGGCGAGGAAGAGGTTTGGGAAGGAGGCCGAGTGTGAGGCACAGGGGGAGCAGCGTGGGGAGGTTGTTATGATGAATGAGATTGAGAATGTTTCGTCGAGTTCTGTGTTTTGGACGGTCAGTGGGAGTGAGGGAGTGAGGGCGAGGAATACAGCGCGTGGTTCACAGGATGTTGAGTGAGAGCTACTAAGGTATTTTCTCACACATGTGCTAGAGAAATTACATATATGATGATTAGACATTTCGTAGATCTTTAGGATAAGATCACATAAATTTTCATAAGTTAGGAGACTTTAATAGAGCTTAGTAAAACTCAGTAACTAGATAAAGGATAGAATAGAGGAAAGCATCAGGACTTTTACACGGCCACTGCACATATGATAAGGTATGTTTAGACAGGAAGCATGTGAGTATTCAAGTTGTCTCCATTCTGGTGATGCGGTAAGTCAAAACTCCACTAGTCTTTCCCGCCGTCTGCCGACACATCTCTGTCGTATTCTATCTTAAACCATTAATTATCATCAGTCAAGACGTGCTTGTGCAAGTCTGGCACCTGCCCGTTGCGATATTTCCATAGTCTGCTCAAATCACCCATCCTGGGAACCTCATGCAGTCCGATCATCCCATTCGCCGCATCATCATCTCTGCTAACACTAAAGCCCAGTGGAAGCTCCGCTCTGGTGATCTCTTTGATAGCACCGTCCTTTCTGCAGCGAACCTTTCGGTTCATAAAGTCTCCGTCTCTAACCTCTCTCGTCTTGCGTAGGCTTTTATCCAGGGCAAACATATCGTCGAGATAGTGCTGGTTGAGTTGATGCCCGCCACTTCGGTTGATGAACACCTTACCTGCAAACCGGTTCTCATTCTGGGTGTAATTCCTAGTGAAGTTAAGAACACCGAACCGGCAAGCAAAGTCTTTATCGTTGACGTAATGTTCAATGTGCGGGATGACAGGTAAGCTGGGGTCGTTGCCGCGGCATGGGTTGCTAAAGTGATTGGCGATATTGCCAAAGGTATAGACTTCGAGCTTCTGGAGGTTCTCAAAGGGCATTTCGTCCAAGAGCCAGTCAATGATCATTCCTCCTTCGATTCCTCCCTGCGAGTGGAGAATAAAGATAACCTTCTTCTTGCGGTCGTCGAGAAGAGCGTTCTTGATAAGGACGTAGCATTCTCTGACGTCCTGCGTGGCGTAGAGCAGAGCACGTTGAATCAGACACTGGATGAGATCGAAAACAACTCCAGCACTCGAGATATCAGTATAATTTATCTTGATCTGTAGATCTACGAGACTTACGTTCTGTTGTGAATACCAATAACTGGTCGATGGAATGTTCGTGAGATGCGGTCAATGTTCTTCTGGAGCCAGTTCTTGCTACAACGCATAGTCAACTTGAATGGCACAAAACAGCGATCCGAACAACTTACCCCACGCAAATTCCATTGAGAAAAATCCAAGCTTCATCGTCATGTCGATGCCAACGTCGAGTAAACGCATCTTCCGTTGATCTGAGACCACTGCTGGGAATACCGTTGTTGAAATGCCAGCAGATGAACTCGTTTACCGCTAAGAACACAGAGATATAGCCGATATAAGTGAAATTTGGGAGAAAGGCTAGCGTAACAAGGGAGACCAAGAACGTCAACTGGGTCACAGAAAGTAACAAGTGAAGGGCAATGTCTGTGAGGTTCTCCCGTGATGGGTACATCTCACACAGAGATCCTGAGCGCCATGGATAAAGAGGGATAAAAAGGTAGGGAAGGTAGAAGAAGTTTTGGAAGAAGAGTTTCACGTCGGAAATGAAGATTAACCATGGTGTTCCGGTATATGGAGGAGGTATCTCGATGGCTTTGAGACCAACATGAGATGGAGGTTCGATGTAGGGGAAATGTGATTCGGGATCAGTTCGAGGACGCATCTTGACTATATCATGTTAAGTACTTGGCTGCAAGATAGCTGGTTGCCCAATTGATAAGATTGATGTAATTGTCGAATTTGTTAAAATACACATGTACAAGTATTGGAGGTTTGAGGTAGGAGAATCCCACCATTAAGCTTCATGACTAAGAGGGTAATGACGATAACATGAATGGCCAACAAGCAGCCACGCATATGTTATAAACTCGTATCTTATTGGAGCTTGATTATCGCCCGTTTAATTCAGCGTTTAAAAAAAGAATGGCCATTGGAAATGACTGGGTAAGGCTGAAAGGGGCCGCCAATATTACAGCAAACAATAATTTGGTTCGATGTGAGACTTTTGAAGTCAGGGAGTTTGTACTACATCTGAAATGCCACAACTCTTCCAAAGTCGCAAAACACATGTCAGTACGAGTTCTATATACATTCTCTAACCATTATCATTGCCGGCTTTGTATCCGAACTTGGCCGTTCCCATTTTCTTCGTAAATTCTAAGACTTGTCTGCAGAGGTCACCCTATTTTGGATGGTGTCTCGTATAATCCAGCCACACTTTCGGCTTCCTGAGATTAGCCTGCTCAGGATAACCTTAAACTATTTTCCGTAGCCACTTGTTCATTTTATCTTTATCAACATAATGGAATGGAAGAATGGTTTCTAGACTTGTTCCAGAGCGTGATGATTGTCGCGACAGGGGCTTGGTTTTAGTGGACCTCTACCCCTAGATGCGTCACCCTAAGAATATTCCCTGCTCCCATCCCATTCCATCATGTCTCTTGCAACTTGCGCCTCAAACCAACCCTCACATCGGCGTCCCTCCCAAGGCATCCAATAGCAGCACAAGGCCCTAGTGCCATGTCCGAGACTCAGCTGCGATGCCCTCAGTCTGGTCTTCCTCCAGCCGGCGACTGATGCTCAACAAGCGCTTCAGTCGCATGGCCATCGCTGGCCTCTGCACCATCATCTTCCTCATCCTCGTCTTTTGGGGGGCTATCCACGGTAGCTATGGCGTGTCCGAATACTACTCCTTCTCGACGACCAGTTCTTTCTACCCCGTATCCGTCGATCCCGAAGGCAAGACGACACAGGACCTGTGCGCTAGCTTTCCCAAGCACATGCTACAGACGATACAGCCTGTCTTAAAGATGGGCCATGCCGATACGAAAGATAGACTTGACGCTCAATTCGACAGCGTTAGTGCCTGCTTTGGCAAGGACGAATTGCTTATCTACTCCGACCTTGACGAGGCAGTGCATGGCCATCAAGCGATCGATGTCCTCGCCGACCTACCCGCCATTTACTACCACGACAACCCCGATTTCCAAAGTTACCTATGGCAAAAGGAAATGCGGGCAAATGGTACATTGGACGTGGATAAGGAGGCAACTGCGCGCATCCAAGGATGGAGGATGGACAAGTTCAAGTTCCTACCCATGATCGAGCGTGCGTGGAAAATGAAGCCCAACAAGGACTTTTACTTCTTTTTCGAAACCGATACGTAAGTCTCGCCAGCCTCCACAACGTTGTGCTGAAAAGGCCACTAACAGATTCTCTACAGTTACGTCTTCTGGGACAACGCTTTCCGCTTCCTCCAAACCTTCGATCCCGATGCGCCGCTTTATATGGGCTCCCCCTCGCCGGGTAGGCACGACGTTAAACAAGACATAAGGACATGGTTCGCCAACGGCGGGCCCGGGTTTGTGCTCAGCCGTGGTGCAATGAGGGCACTCCTCGTTCGTAAGACAACGCCCTACGGCCAGTACGTCGAGCCCCCGGCTGCGGAGAAGTGGCTTCCCATGCTACGGGACGATTGCTGCGGTGACAGCGTAACGGGCTGGGCTCTGTGGAACGTCAGTGTGCCGCTGCGGGGATATTGGCCGCTGTTCAACCCGCATCCTCTGCACAGCATCCCGTTCAGCGACAGGTACTGGTGTCAACCTGTCATGACGCTACACAAGACGCGACCGGAGGACATGGTTAACGTATGGCGATGGGAGTTTGCCCAAAGACAGCTCGGGGTAAGTAAGATCTTGGTTAAAGTTTGTTTCACATGCTGACTGTTACAGCGCCCGCTTCTCTACTCTGATGTTTGGAAATTCCACCACCCAGGCGATCGTGAGATTGCTGAGAACTGGGACAATGGTAAATGGGACTTTTGGGTCGCGCCACCCGAGGCAAAAATCGACTCATTCGAAGCTTGCCAAAAACACTGCAAAGAGAGCAGTGATTGTCTACAGTACAATTGGAGAGGACGAGATGAGCAAAAATGTGTTCTCTCGTGGTCTTTCCGACTCGGCGAGCCAAGACAAGCCGAGAAGATCATTGAGCCCGAGGTCAAAGACGACAAGGGCAATGTTATTCCTCCACCACCAGATCGTAAAGATCGATGGGTGGACTTCAAGTCAGGATGGCTCACCGATAGGATTGAGCAATGGAAGCAGAACAGAAATTGCTCAGAGGTTCAATGGGTGAGACCTAGTATCAAGAGAATTTTCTGATAGACCGTACGACAAGTGGAGGAAAAGGTTGTTGAACATAGCCAGGCGTTAGGGCGATTAACACTACAGGTTATAGATTATGCATATGGTGCATTTGGCTAAGCGCAGATTGATGTTTTCTCTAGCTAGGTCTTGATTCTTAGCATGGATGGCTGTGGATATGGTCTTACAGTTGTTTTGAGATTGTCTCGGGTGATTGTTTGATATGAGGCAACACAATGTCGTAGATGACTGTCACGCCTTGTTACCTTTCAACCGTCACGATAATTAAGACTCATCTCCCCATTGTCAGATTGACAGATCGACAACACCCTCACAAACCAACCTGAATTAATCCCGGTTCTCATCCGTAGCGAGAGTCGAGACCATGAACTAACGAACGGAAAACTCTGTTGTTCACTTTAGCTCACAGCCCAAGCCTACAAGGGTCCTCAGTGCAGGTGAGGCTTAAAACGGCTATCCATGGTGCAACGATAAAATTCGCTCATTGAGATCATGGTTATATCATATGATGCATTTAATTGCTTGGCCAGGATATACCTCAATCTAAATAGCCTATACTTACGGTAGTCATCCATTTTTATTTATTAAAAACGTATTGTGCTTCTATCATGATCAGTGCAACCTCATATACTCGCCACATTTCTTACCTCCGATATCGCTGCAATGGTAACGTCTGTGAATCAAGCTGATGAGGCTGCGCAGGGTGCGCACAGCAAAGATGAAGCTATCGCCATTGTGGGCGAGGAGCGACATGCCATTGATCCTATCGTTGCTGCGCGCGCGGTGAGGAAGATTGATATGTTTCTCATACCAGCTATGATCATCGGCTGTATGTATGTTGCTACTTGTATACAAACTTCCACTGACGAGTCGCAGATGGTTTGGTCTACTACGACAAGGCCATTCTTGGCTCAGCTGTTCTCTTCGGCATGACAACAGATCTGAACCTCACCATCGTCGACACCTCAACTACACCGCCCACCGTCGACACTCGCCGTCTCAGCTGGGCCACGTCGCTCTTCTACTTCGGCATGCTGGCAGGTCTGTACCCCATGACATTCGCCCTGCAGCGCTTCAACATCGGCCGCGTTCTAGGCGGCGTGGTTATCGTGTGGGCAGCCATCTGCATGCTTACGGCCGCCGTGACCACACACCAGGGCCTCTACGTGCAGCGTTTCTTCCTGGGGTTCGTGGAGAGCATCATCCCCACCGGCTTCATGTGCATCGTCTCCGGGTATTACACGCAGTCGGAGCAGTCGCTGCGGCAGAGCTGGTGGTTCTCGTCGACAGGAATTTTCACCATCATCGGCGGGTCACTGAACTATGGTTTTGCGCAGATCACCAGCGGCGGGTTGAAGAGGTGGCAGTACATCTACCTGCTCGCGGGATCACTGACGTTTCTGTTTGGGCTGTTCTGCTTCGTCATGCCGAATTCGCCCGTGTC
This sequence comes from Fusarium avenaceum, assembly GCA_025948275.1. NCBI lineage: Eukaryota > Fungi > Ascomycota > Sordariomycetes > Hypocreales > Nectriaceae > Fusarium > Fusarium avenaceum. The sequence continues at coordinate 698,660 of CP109670.1, read as the reverse complement.
AGCGTGGTTTCTCACCTCGGAGGAGAGATTCGCGGCGGTGGAGCGGTTGAGACATGGACAGACAGGGGTGCGATGTACGAAGTTCAAGGGGTCGCAGTTGAAGGAAGCTATGCTCGATGTCAAGATCTGGCTGATTGCATTGATGATGGCGTCTGCATACACGGTCAACGGCGCCGTTAGTGGCTTCGGGCCTCTTATCGTCTCGACATTCGGCTGGAGCACGCTGCACTCTATCTTATTCCAGTTCCCCCTGGGCGGACTGTGCTTCATCGTCATTCTCCTGACAGGGTGGCTCGGCTCCAAGTTTACCAACATCCGCATCTTCATGCTCATCTTTACATGTCTGCCTGTAATTGCCGGATGTGCCATTATCTGGAAGAGCGAATGGTCGTACCGCGCTGCGGCGCCTGTGGTGGGATACTCGATTACGGGCTTCTTCGGCGGGACGGTGAGTCTTATTATCACGATTGGAATGTCCAACGTGGCTGGACACACAAAGAAGAGCTTCATGGCTGCTACGATCTTTGTTGCGTACTGCGTGGGTAACATTGTTGGACCGCAGCTTGTTTGGAGCCAGACGAAGAAGGATCATTATCCTGCTTTGTGGCTGGGCTTGATTATCTGGTATGTTTTATGACTCGTGATTGTGATCAACTCTGACGGTTTATAGCTACATTATTTGTATCCTTGCTTCGACAGCATTGTACTTTGTTCTCCGTAACGAGAACAGGAGAAGAGATGCTCTTGGTATGGGAGACGAAAGTGAGCGAGCCAAGCTGGCTTTCCAGGACTTGACGGATAAGGAGAACCCATACTTTCGCTATGTCTACTAACTACAAGCGTGATTATGATATAAAAGTAACTGAAGTGTTGATAGACGATAATAATGCATGATAAATGATTGCCTCGATTGAGCGCTGTCGATCATGACACTGGAACGAGGAACGGAGCAAATACCCCGAGTTATAAATTAACATAGTTTTAGAAAACGTCATGATATAATCATTAACTAACTACACGTAAGGTATCTATCATAAACAGCAACTGAAACCCATCTCTAATATTAAAAACCCCTTTTCATTCCCTTACAGCTTAGAAGGCGTCTCATTGTGGTTCTTGATCTCAACGATCAATTTTCCTAGTTTCAATTAGCATCACTCCCTCGAAAACAATTACTCTTACAACATACCTGTGTTGATACCCTTGTACAAGTCAACAAGAGCCTGCTCAGCAACCTTGAGGCCGCCTCGCACAACAGTCTCGGTCTTCTTGAGCTTGCCCTCGGCAATCCACTGAGCCAGCTCAGCACGCGCGGCAGGGAACTCCTTGACGTGGTCGAGGACGATGAAGCCCTGCATCTTGATGCGCATCGTGACGATCTGAGAAAAGGCCCTGGGGCCTGTGGGCTTGGCGGCGTTGTACTGGCTGACGAGGCCACATTCGACGAAGCGGGCGTGCTCCTTTGCGCGCATGAGACACATGTCGAGAATGTCACCACCGACTATGTTTTGTTAGTTCTTGTAAATGTTAGAGGTCTTATAGAGCCTTACCATTGTCGAAGTAGACGTCGATAAAGTCCTTGGTAGCCTCGGCGAGCTTTTGCTTAAAGTCATCGGCCTTGTAGTTGAGGGCAACATCGAAGCCCAACTCCTCGGTGAGCCACTTGCACTTATCCTCACCACCAGCAATACCCACAACACGAGCACCCTTAAGCTTGGCGATCTGGCCAGCAACGCTACCAGTCGCACCAGCAGCGCCAGAGACAACAACGGTCTCACCAGGCTTGGGATCAGCGATCTTGTGCATGCCCACCCAGGCAGTCAAGCTGGTCATGCCGAGAGCAGAGAGCATGTCCTTGGGGTCTTGCACGCCGGGGTAGTTAGAAGCAGGCTCAAAACGGCCCTCGGGGAGGATGGCGAACTCGGTCCAGCCGGTCATGGCAGCGACAATGTCGCCCTCCTTGGCCTGCTTGCTCTTGGAGGCGAGGACACGGCATGCGGTTGAACCACGCATGGTCTGGCCGATCTGAACAGGAGGGAGATATGATCGGGCATCTGAGACATTGTGTTAGTCACGGTGAATCTGATAAGTCGGCAAATTAGGAACACTAACCTCGAAGCCAGCCTCGCATGGCAGGGTCTAGAGAGAGGTACAAAGCCTCGACGAGAACCTCGCCATCCTTGAGATCAGCCGGTGTAGGCGCAGCTGAAGTCTTCTGGGTAAAGGTCTGGCCGGGGATGATGTCGGCGGTAGGACGCTCAGCGAGCACGATGGAGAGGTTTTCGCGAGACATTGTGGAACAGGAGATTTGAGCTAGTAATCGAATTAGTTTGTTGTTTCTTTATTTTCTTCTTTGAATTGTGCTTGGAGTCGTGTTGTGTTGTATGCTGTGTCTCGATCTATGTTTCGTAGGACAGCAGATCGATCCAATGGAGGGGGGTATTTGTACCTGTTTTGGGCTTGTTGTTCACGATAGAGACGTAGTGTATCACGATGTACTCCAAAGACAATCTGATTCAAAGAAACGGTGCGACTCTAAACAAAGATCTAGTGCGACAATGGGTATAGTATGTTACAGTTTATAAACCAGAGAAAGCCTCTTGCGTTATCGGGGTCCAGTCTAGGTATTTGTACCCTTTACCCCTTCGTTCCCACTCACGTCCCTTCTTTAGACCGAAACTAAGATCCAAAAAAAGCGAGCGACTAGTAAAAGTCGTCATGGGCACGTCTTGTCTATCTGGGGTTGTTATCTCCGTCTGTAGACCGGTACTAAACAACACTACGCCTTCTCTTTCCTTCTCTCTTCTCTATTGAAAAGAAGTATCCGTACAAACAGAGACTAAATCCTTTCACACTAGGTTAGCTGGGTTGAGAAGGATGCTCCGTGCAGCCCCAAAAAACGCCTCCTCCGTGCCCGTTGGCCGGGGCGCTATTCCCATACGGATATATCCCCGGGGTGCAGCGTACCATTCGGCACCGGTGGCCTTCGGGGATCGACGTGCTAGCCCCGACTGGCTCCGGGCCCATCAGAAGCTGGGGAATTGTTGAGGGGAGAGTCTGAGAGGACGTTAAGGCTTTCAGGGCAACTCAGCTGAAAGGGACAATGCCCATACACAGAAACCGTGTCCGGGCAAAGATGCAAAAGGGGGTCAATGCCGAGGTTCGGCCATGCTTTACCAGAGCGGTAATTGGGGCCTTTTGGATGCGCACGTTGACTGTCTAAATGGAACTGCACCGAACCTTTTTTTATGAGACGTGTATTCTGTGTCATGTTTTGTCTGTCTTTGTAATCCTCTCCGAAGGGCACACACAGACGATCCGTCCGCGGGGGGTGGCTTAGAGGCTTAGACGGGGTTTCGGAGTACGGGAGGTGCCTATCAAGGTTACTAAACTCGATTCATGTGATGCCGATCACTTTCTTTTAATGACAGAAACGAAGATTGTTTCATCAACCTCGGGACCCTCAGCGGCCGACCGTTGACCGAAGCTTGCTCGATTGTGGAGATCGCGGTAGACGAAAAAGCCTCCGGGGCCGGAGGTCTCGGCCGGGCATTTGTCCGCTTTTGACAAGGGGGTTGATCTACAATCAATTGATACCGTCGGTACTTCAGGTTGATATAGATGCTGAGATCTGATATTATCAGGCGTTTTCGATGCGGTAAGCACTTTGTTACTATATTTCGATGACGTTGATCATCCCGATTCGCAAGCTTGGAAGCTATCCTCTGGTATTGTCTGCACCACAATTCGACACATGAGTCTTGCAACATGGTTATTCAGTGCACTTTTTTTCTTCAGACATCGGCTGATCGAGTTCTCATCGTATGCATGCTGTTATGCATAACGTGGTATGGGACGAGTCTTGCATGATGCAATAGCGGACTGCCGAGGTTACGTACATGAACGCAAGTCCCAAAGTTCCTCAGCTTCTTTTCTTGGCAACCTTCAGCCGATTGAGCCTCGGGAACGGCCAGAAACGGTATATAAACTGATACAGGGATGGTGTTTATCTTGAGGCTGTATCATGCAATGGTGAATTTATTCCAAATATTGGTTTGAGTCGAATCATTACCTCGTTGTCACCCGAGTTCCTCATTGGGTTCCTTGAAGTGACGTCTCACAATTTATCTATTGAATATGTTGGGAATGGGTACTTTTTCGCTGTTACCAGATTATTACTAGACGCAAGATGGAAGCTGTATGAGAGGGAAGTTCAGCTTTGCATATGCGCGCAGTGACCATGATGATATCTGACCTGTAGGCAATCACCTGCCTATGAAAGACATGGAAGCCGTTTGTGATATACACCTGTGAACTGGAGACTACCAGTAGCCTGTGCTCTTCTCTTCATCGCATTACTTTAAGTTGCGTTTAAGAATTTTTCGATATCCTTACAGGATCCGCACTTCTTCTGATCACTATCAGGTATCGGAGACAGCCATGCCCTGAAGTAACCAAGCATCATGTACGACTTCGCTTACATGAGCAGAGGAATCTCTAAGATATGAACTCATCAACATGCAAATTTCAGTGCAAACACTCTTTATATTCAGCTTCATATCATATTGGAAGAAATATGCGTAGGTCTGACATGAGAAGGAAAGCGTTGTGTGAATGAGGCAGCGTTGATAGTAAAGTACAGATCTGTGCAAAAGTTACAATGACGATACAGCTCTGTAAATACTAGGTTCTTGTCTAATATCACTGGCAATAATAGAGAAATACTACTTAGAACACTTCTGAGCAAGATTGCGCAGGTTTGCCCCTAGAGCTTAGAGATGACCCCAGTCCGAGACATCCGAACGAGTTGGTGGTCGCTAACCTAGATTTCCGATTCAACGATAACTAATCATAATTATAAAGGGGAACATGTTCTTCCTATCGATCCAAGGTCTATGTCCACTGGGAACGATTTATAGTCCTTGACATCCGGTCTTCGCACTTGAAACAATCACCAGCCTCAAATGGGATAGCTGCTGGTATTATATGCACGATTGTCAACTCGCCCGCTGGAAAGTCGTTTACGCATCCGTTAGTCTAGATCAGAGTTAGTTTTCAATTTTCTTGAGATCTTAACCTCATTTGACGATCTCAAACGGACCCTTGTGCATGTCTTCCATGAACTGGCAACGAAAATAGCCACAAAGGACTTGACAGCACCACGGCATCACAGATTCTGGCTTGCTCACGGTCCCTGCTGATCCAGAAGAATAACAACTCCATACCATAGATATTTTGTGACGAAATGAGCCCGATAGTCCTTGATCATGCCATACGCAACAGAGTGGCAATTGATCAAGCGCTTTGCAAGACACTGATCAATCCGTCACATCGGGTCTCGGTACTGCTAGGTCCTGGCGACTGGGGTTTTAAGTTTTTCTTTTATACAGTGAATTTACAACTGCCTCTACCGAGAGGATCAAATTGCACAACTATGAGGAACATTCCCACTACGGATCCTGGGGGTGTCAGAAAGTTATATGTCCAACGCTCAAAATTGTTGGTCTATTCTACTGTTCATGCATTCCTTTTATGCTGATTTCTAATATCTCTTCGATTCAAATTCTTCAGCAAGTTGAATACAAACTCTTTAAGACTCCGAGCATTTTGATACTGATCAAGAGCCTTAATGGCCGAAGAAGGACGACCCTGTAAGTATAGCATCATCGGCAACTCCATTGCCTCCCACGCTGGGGTACATACCTTTTCTGCCCCTAGAGTTAGAAAACACAGTACCATCTAATTTATAAAGGGTTACCTCGCCCTGCTGCTCTCGGAATTTAAGATACACCAATCATACAAAATTGTCAAGTACATATTTAGTTTTACAATGGCCTTGACTAATCTATGCAATAAAGACGGGCCTGCTGCTCTTACACTGTAACCTTGGGATACCGTGCGGATACACGCGGTGGTTTAATATTGCTAATTGTGGGTGATCTTAGTAGACAAAGCGACGACATTCAGCTACAATATTGAATGGCCGCTGGTCCAACATATCCCCTTGGTTTGGACTGTCATAGTGGATGTGTAAAAGTTCTGACGAATTCCTCTCTTCTAAAGTTTATATAAGATAATATAAATTGTAATAAACTAGTCTATTTTAAACAATCTTAGGATAATATTGTAAAATCTTAGGATGATATTTATATAATCTTAGGATAATATTATTTATATTTCTAGTTACCTCGTTATTGACATTCCTACACGCGACTGTAGTCAGTCGGGGTCTAATCAAGATTGCAGCCCTACCTTCAGAAGCCACCTTTGAGACTTGGAACGGGCCACGAGACTAGCCTTCACTCCCAGAAACATCTTGGCCTGAACATAATGCAGCAAAAATCAATACTGACCTTATACTTGAAGGCCGCCAAAGAATAACTGTAGCATTAGAATAGCAATTTATCCGCTTTTAGCATTGTGCCGAGTTTCGATTGGCCATTGACCCAAAAGCTTAGCCGTAGGTGCCAGTGCGATGGGCCACACGCATCTCTGATCTCGTTGCTGTCAGCGAGTGACCAATTTGTTGACTAGTGTACCCCAGAAAAGAGAAACGGTAGCAATCTTGGCGTTAGTTGATATACGATTCTTAAATTTGTTTAAAGACGCCGAAGAAGCATTGAACCAGGGGAACAACCTTGATAGGCCTCGTTGGAAATGAGACCCTCCCACAACCGTTTCTACTAGCCGGGGCCCGATCACGGATACAACTCTAAGATCTCATCGACGCATTATTCGATCCAGAGCCTATAACAGGCCATATCAACCACCCATCCACCTCTTCCAATCCAACCTGACACAACCTCCCTATGTGAAGAAACTCAAATCTGCCGATACAACACTCCATCATCAACCTACGAATAAGACGACCAACACTCGATGGCATCGGCTCCATCGGGGGCCCGAGTTTCTCTTTTTGGCTTAACTCGACCGTTTCCCGTCATATCAACCCCAGTTCTCTACCGCAACTTGGCGTGGTTATCCCTGCAACCACGCCCCATCGCGAAATTAGAAGGATCGTGGAACGTGTATCAGCCCTACCGAAAACGGTCTCGATCTTGGAAGTTGGGCCATTGCAGAGGCGAATGTCATTTCATGCTGCAGGAGAAAGATTGGATGATGGTGCCGGGATCCGTGAAATTTGCTCATAGAAAAGAAGACTTGTTAAATAATAATAAGCTCGTCCGCACCCCCTTCTTGTTCTGCTTTCACTTACTCCTTCAAATATTTTCTCTCATTTCAGTCACTCATTCTTTTTGACACCGAGACTCTAGACGATCTCTCGGCTGTAGTCCGCTCATTCATTCATTCATTTCTGAGTGCTTTACGCTTCCCTGTCCACCCCTTGTCGTGTTGAATTCTTGGCAAGTCCTCGAAACATCGCATATCCAACATCCTCTTTGAATATCTGAAACTCGTCTACGTCGATCATCATGAAGTTCCTTCTTCCCATTCTTCTCGCTGCTCCCGCCGTTATGGGCCGGGCTTGCAGGGCCCCCCAACCTGCCCATACCCAGGGCTCATCAGCTCCCGAGAACACCGCTGTCGTGAGTGAGCCAGTCATCTCTAAGGCTCCCAGTTATGGTTACCAGAAGCCTTCTGCCGCCATCTCTCATGCTGCGCCTCTTTATACCACTCTGGCTGTCCAGGCAGCTCCCAAGAAGGTCGTCAAGGGCACTTCCAAGCCCAAGGCCGCATCTAAGCCCAAGGCTGCTTCTAAGCCTAAGGCTGCCTCCAAGCCGAAGACCGTGTCTAAGCCCAAGCCCAGCAACTCCGGCTCTGGCTCAAGCTCCAGCTCTAAGCCTCTTGGCAACGGTGCCTCCGTCTCGGGATCTTCCACCTTCTACGGTGGTAATCTCTCAGGCGGAAACTGCATGTTCTCAACCTACACTCTCCCCGCTGGCATTCTCGGAACTGCTTTCTCTGGCCAGAAGTGGGACAACAGCGCCAGCTGCGGTGCCTGTATCGAGGTCACCGGTCCCTCCGGAACTGTCAAGGCCATGGTAAGCATCAATGCCACCTTATTTACAAGTACAATCCGCTAACTTCAATAGATCGTTGACAAGTGCCCCGAATGTGACGCTGGCCATCTCGATCTCTTCCCCGACGCCTTCAAGGCAGTCGGCGGCACCGACGGCATCGTCAAGACCTCTTACAAGTTCGTCGAGTGCGGCATCACCACCCCTCTTGTCCTGCACAACAAGGAGGGCACCTCCGCCAACTGGTTCTCCATCCAGGTCGTCAACGCCAACGAGCCCGTCAAGAGCGTCGAGGTTTCCACCGACGGCGGCAGCACCTGGAAGAAGACCGAGCGCAAGGACTACAACTTCTTCGAGAACCCTGCTGGTTTCGGCACCACCTCTGTTGATGTCAAGGTCACCAGCAGCACTGGAAAGACCGTGGTTGTCAACAAGGTCGGCGTTACCGCTGGCGCTCAGTACAAGGCCAAGACCAACTTCTAGGAGGCTAGGGGTCTTTGGTGATTCTTTTATCAATATCTGAGTGGCATGAGATGTTCAGATGGGTACAAGTTGGGCAGCTGGCTGCTTTGATGAATTCGTTTCATCAAGTTGTGTACTCGGGTGACGAGATCCATGACACTCACTATTGGTGAAGGAGTAGTGTAGTTTTATCTTCTAGTATATAATTGATTGGAGAATACCACTCCCAAGTTTATATCTCCAGTGAGGGTCAGGATATAACTGCAACACTCTCCTAAAATAACAGATCAGGCAGGTCAGAAAACAATAGTGACTCCAAGCTCTTATCCATAAGCATTCGATCATATCCACGTGCCTAAACACAGTCTAAATCTTTTAGTACTTGAGTCATCTTTATCAAGATTTATATCCAGGCCATCACATTTCCATGTATCCCAGTAGATACAAGCTAAGATACCTACCGCGATTTACTTCACGATCAGTGGTCCATCATCCCTTCTCGTCGTCAGAGAAAGTCAGATACCTAGTGTGGGGAATAATAGATTGAGGCTCAATTCCCTTGTTAGACGGGTTAACCTCCGTTTCCATGGGAAGTCCCCATACCAGATTGAATGAACCCGGAAAGCCTTTCACTAAGTGCGGAGTAACGACCACTCCTAGATGTTTATCCTTCTAGATCTTTATGTGAAGAATCTGAAGGGTCAACAGCAGCATTGGAAATACTATGGGTATCAACGAGATCAGCATTGATGCTAGCGCTCAGTATAAGGGTAAGGCAAACTTCTGAGAGTGGAGGTCAGGGGTCTCTATGATTCACAGTTGGCACTCCGGACACCTGTCTGACTGGCAAGTAACAATACCAAAGTGAATATAAATTACACTTAGGGGTTGTTAGATTAGGAACCCTGCCATTTTCTTCTAATCCCACTTCTCGTAAAGAATTCCTTTTCTCCTCACAAAGAATCTCCCATGCCCTCCGCCTACACAACTAGATTATGTATAGCATAGAAATGTAAGCTCTCCAGCCGCTTTTGGACGATTAATTGAACTAAATACCTATCGAGATTATCCGCGAACCCTCTTTGCCAGTAACAGACACGTCTCAGTATACGGGAATGGCCATGCCGGTTATTCCGCTGCCAAGATTCTAAATATAATCATTTATTGCCACTTCCCTACCCTAGATAGAACAGTATAAAAGGGGAAAGGTTTAGAGGATTACCAAAAGGATTCTTAATCTTTAGGATAATTTAGAATAGCTTAGAATACTTTAAACTAACTTCGAATAATTTATAATTCACTTAGGTTCTGTTTGGGATAACTCAACTTGGGAAAAGTAGGAGCTTCAGGGTATGCCAGTTCTCCAGTCAAACAGAAGTACGAAGTCTCAGTCTAAATATCTAAAGCTTTCCCTAAGAGAAGGTTTTAAACGAGCATTTCGATGGCTGTTATTCCATCTTTCAGAACATCTTCTTGTCAAGGGAGAACACCATTGAAGGATAACATCTAATCTTACAATTGTTTCCCCAGCAGTCAAGCCAACCAACTCTTCGCTTACTACTCGTCTCTGAGTAAAGTTGGAGTATCCTCGAAAACAACAAGATGGTCGACCCGAAAGCAGGGAAACTCAAGCAAGAACCCAGACGTTAATCTCTCGGCCGAACCAACGAGTTCCGTCAGACTAATGCAATTGGTATTTAGGCAAATATATCTGAGCAGTGTGGCCAAGCCGGGAATTTTACTTCAAGACGGGGGATCTCTGTAGTCTAGGCGAGGTGAATGGAGTAATGATCTGAGGGATCCATCGACTGCTCTTGAGGCTCCTGAAACCGGGTTTCCTCTTAGGGCAAGAATTTTTGATGGTTGAACGGGACAATCGAAAGATATGCCAAGTGCTTGTGTATCTTGGTAGAGTAGCTGCGCCAACAACACACACTCCTCCATTTACACAGCTCTTAACTAAAGAGTGCAAACAGTATAACGTCAATCGCAACTCTTCATCACAAGCTTCATCCCCAGAACAAAATGTGGTCTCCCCCAGTCCTCGTTTACCCCGAATAATTTGGGGAATTTGGGGGAGCCTGAAGACAATTCGGGGAATGGAGAAAAACTGGGCCAACATTTCGGCCCTTTCCCCACAGCAACTCGCTGATGACATAGCCAAGATCTTTTCCAAGTTGTCACTTGAACCAGTTTTTCTGTCTTTTTCTCTATTTCTACCGCCCCTGTTACAACAAGCCTCGGCATTAACCTTTGATTTGCTAGCGAAGAACTTTTAGATCACAATGTTCAGCCACTTATCTCCAACAGGAGACGGGATCGCATTAGCCAGTGGAGCCTCGTGTTAGAGGAAATGCGAACAGACACACAGCGCGACGATCATTGCTCTTCCTCATGAGCAATTAAAAGCATGCGCTCCAATCATGGCTTAACTTAATCATTCAACTCTTCTAAAGAGTTTCTCGAAATCGTATTGCCAGAGTAGATTCACCCCGGCAATGGCAGTCGTCTCGGCAGACGAGTTACTCCAACGCGACATTGTACTCAAGTGGGCAGGGCTCCCTTGTTTGCCATGATATCATACCCCGGGAATACCCTCTCTACGCGTTTTAACCCGCCGAGCCGCTCAGCCGCTTAGACTCCTGCTTGAGGTATTTGGCCAGGGGATAGTAATTCGCTTTGAAGCATAGGCAGAGAAGATGTGGTTATGCTCGTGAGGACTGTGTTGCTACAATGTGCGTGTAAAGGTTCCGATAACTTCCTCTATTCTACATTTTGTATAAGATTACAAAAATTATAACAAGATCTTCTAAACTTATGTAACTTTATATCATCTCATCCTATGATTATGCCAAGCCTTCGAACTCATCTAAATCACCAACGCTTCAAGCCAAACCACGCCATTACCCGTAAACCCAAGCCAAGCCCAGAGCCAAGCCCAAGACCCAAGAACCCGCAGAACAAGCCCAGCGCTATCTTTCCCAAGCGACGATCCTCCCCGTGGGCAACAAAACGGTCCCCTCCACAAGATGCATGACGTCCAGAAAGCAGCCCCATCGAAATCGCAAATCCTCACTCGCGCGCTTCTAATTCCTTCTCCACGCTATCCTTGAACACCCATAGGCTTTTTGAATAAGTCGACGATGGGCTTTTTATATATAAAGGAACTGGATTACGGCCTGGGAAGATTTTGATCTTTCTGGTTGTCAGTATCGTTTCTTCTTTCACTGAAGCTCTTCACGGCATATTCACCATGTATCGAATTTGGAACATCTACGGTATGATACCCTCCTATGAAGCAACGATGTATCTCGACTAACACATCCCAGCGCTTGCCGCCATTGGCACCATTGGCGGTATGCTCTTCGGTTTCGACATCAGCTCCATGAGCGCCTGGATTGGCTCAGACCAATATCTCGAGTTCTTCAACCACCCAGGTTCAACAGAGCAGGGCGGCATCACAGCCTCCATGTCGGCCGGATCCTTCGTCGGTGCCCTCATCGCTGGTGTTATCGCCGATCGCCTTGGTCGACGAAAGGCTCTCATGATTGCCTGTCTCTTCTGGATCGCCGGTGCTGCTCTCCAGTGTTCTGCGCAGAATGTTGCCCATCTGATTGTTGGCCGTATCATCAGCGGTGTCGCTGTTGGTATTACGAGTTCGCAGGTCCTTGTGTACCTCGCTGAGCTTGCGCCTTCGGATATTCGTGGTCGTGTTGTTGGTATCCAGCAGTGGTCTATCGAATGGGGTAAGTTTGACACCTCCCAACTTGCATGATATGTTCACTAACATCTCAGGTATCCTCATCATGTACCTCATCTCCTACGGCTGCTCCATCGGCGTCGATGGCCCCGCCGCCTTCCGCATCGCCTGGGGCATCCAAGCCATTCCCGGTTTCATACTCCTCGGCGGTCTCTTCTTCTTCCCCGAGTCTCCCCGATGGCTCGCTCAGCACGACCGCTGGGAGGAAGCTCATTTCAACCTTGCCCACCTGCACGCTGGTGGTGATCTCGACAGCCCCGTTGTCATCGCCGAGATGGAAGAGGTTCGCGAAGCCGTCCGCATTGCACGTGAATCCAAGGACATTGGCTATCTCGGCCTCTTCGCGCCTGGTGTCTGGAAGCGCACTGTCGTTGGTGTCAGTGTACAGATTTGGCAACAATTGCTGTAAGTTTACCCAAGAAAATTCTCAATAGGAACTGGTACTAACGTGGGTTCAGGGGTGGCAATGTCATGCTTTACTACCTCGTCTACATCTTCAACATGGCTGGAATGACTGGAAACACCGCTCTCACATCTTCCATCATCCAATATGTCATCTTCCTTGTCACAACCGGTCTTGTCCTTCCCTTCATTGATCGTCTCGGTCGCCGACCTCTTCTCATCGGCGGAGCTTTGATCTGTGGTATCCTGCATTTCACCAGTGGAGCTGTCATGGCTGTCCACGGCTACCCCGTCGACGGTATCGAAGGTAAGTCCTATTATGTCTTACAAGCTATTGCACCAACACTGACTCTCAAAAGGCAACGATATCTTGACTTGGGCTATCAAGGGAGCTCCCGCAAAGGCTGTCATCGCTCTGGCATACATCTTCGTCGGAGTCTACGGTCTCACCTGGGCACCCGTTGCCTGGATCTACGCCAGTGAAGTCTTCCCCTGAAGTACCGCGCCAAGGGTGTCGGTCTCGCCGCCTCTGGTAACTGGATGTAAGTCTCAATCACACCACCGTGACAAACAGATACTGACATACAAACTCCACAGCTTCAACCTTGCCCTCGCCTTCTTTGTTCCACCATCTTTCACCAACATCCAGTGGCAGACGTACATGATTTTCGGCACCTTCTGTATCGCCATGACCTTCCACGCGTTCTTCACCTACCCAGAGACTGCACGCAAGACCCTCGAGGAAGTTGAGGCCATCTTCGACAGCAACGTGCCGGCTTGGCGTAGTGCCAAGGCCAACGGTGGCTTTGGGGACCGGGTTGAGGAGGCCAAGCGCACTGGTGGTCTCAAAAGAGAGGTTGACGAGCGGGAGACAACTCACGCTGAGACTGCGTAGTGTTTGATGGTTTGTTGTAGTAGTATATGAGTTACGGAGTTTGAATATACCCACATGTCCAATCATGTATTGTCTTGCATCTAGAAAAAGAGTTTGTTATGCAGTTGTCCAAGTAAGTTGTGTCAATTCGAATGCTGTGACCCACATCGTGTCTATACCATAGGGGGTTCGATCTCGATCCTGCTTGATCTTGACATGTTAGGCAGGGGCGGATACCTGCTGTCTGCGTAATTTTGTTGCTGACTTTGTTGAATTGGTTGTTGTGTTATCTGGCACCTTCGTCAGTCAGTAAAAGTTCTGACTGACAAAGGAGGGTACTACAGGAGGCTAAGAGAGTAAAGATCAAACCTTGGCAAACCCACTCAAGAGAATTATACATGGCTTGAGTTTGCTGGATGATCTTGGTGTCAGTATCTACAATCCAGAGCCCAGCTGACAGGAACTTCCGGCAGAAGCCATTTGATGAAAAGACTAGCCCTGTCCTCCGGCAGCCAACCTTTGGACAATATGTCAAAGCCCGAAAGTGGGCGGAAGACCGTCCGTTTGTTCCACTTACACTGCATTACCAACAACCTTCCGATAGAGTTTCCATTTCACGCTGCAAGCTTCCAAGAAACATGCGGCATCGCTTTTATGCTTTGCCAACAGCGTTAAGACCAAAGCTCTTATTGTTCTTGTTGGAAGGCATGTTGCCCAGCTTGTTCCAAATACATTTGTGAACAAACACTTTAGCGCCGGTGAAAACCCCAGCCTCGAACAAGGCATGGGCTGTAATTGATTTCCGGTTGGGCACTGTTGGTATGAACATTTATCAGTATCTAACCGGGCACGATAAGTCATTGGCATTGCACTTACAAAGTTTGTGTTTCTTTGAGTTTGCATATTCACTCTGTGCAGTACATTACTATCCCGTCTCCTTCCTCTCTTCCCCTCTCCTCGGACTCATTTCTCTCAACCTCCTTTCCTATATACTAGTCTTCTTTCTTTACTCTCTCTCTCTAGATATGAGTGAATCTTTGATAGTCTCGAGCTGAGACCTACGCCAAAGTACACCGCAACTGGTTGTCAACAGTTGTATAAGGACTGGCATAGCACTTACTTTAATCAGCAAGTGTTAAAAAGGCCAAATTGGGAGCTTTACGAGGTAAGCTGCTCCAAAATATCACCGTACCGTCTTGTGTGCATATCGTTAATAAACTTCCATATATAGATGGTCTCCCTAAAACATTTGCATATATACGACCAGGAGCCCGATATCTACGGGCCATCAAGGCCAGGATTGTAACCTTCTGCCGGTGGCGCCTGGCCAGCCATATGGATGAGAACGATCTATTGAAGCAGGAAGTCGGCCACCCAAACTCTATATAATCTTCTCGGCCTATTCTGGCGCACATATTTCTCCGGAGTATGTCAAGAGCGCCTTCCTGCTACTTAAACTTTCGCTAAACTTCTTCCTCCAGGTGCACCACAACTTGCATTCTCATACACGCTTTCACTCCATCACACCATACTTAACCAAGATGCCCATGCCCAAAGCAGACGATGAGATCAGGCGTGGTTGGGGTCCGCTGGAGAGATCATTTGAGAAATGGTACGCCGACAACCAAGAGGCAATCAGCGCTACAAAGAGAAGAGGGTCTTCAATAGGCGACTTCGACAGATTATGGTCAAGGTCGTATCCGCGTGAACATCACGCTGCCTTCGACAAGTGGTGCAATGAATGGCTGGGCCGACACTTGAAGAGAATGACCCGCCGAGTGCAGCCTGAAGAGTTTATCCAAACGATTGCGAACACCAACTTTACAGACATGATATCGGCGAGCAATCTTTTCTGGACTATGGATACATACAACTTGCCGTTCATTCCTCTTGGTCGATCCAATTTCGGCAACGTCCCAACATACTACGGTTTCAGGCCTACAGGAAAGTTTGGAAGGTTTCTTCAGCCAGACATCCAAACCGAAGGGCCGGGTACTATCAGCACCCACATACTGGCCTTGAACTTGACCTATGCAAAGCCTCAATCTGTTTCAGAGACTGGAGATACTTCCAACCCTTTCTTGTTAGAATCAAGCACGTCTACAGTCACTGGTAAAACTTCAACTGACAAAGCCCGTGCGGAGATCGACCCCAACCACTTCGTCTTCGCTCAGCTTGGAGCGCTCTACATCTTTGGAGAGAAGTGTGAAGATGATAAAGAATACGATCAATCTACCCTCAACGAAGGCCGATGGTGGTCAAACGGCTTTGCTGTTGTAGTTCGACTCAGTGAGAAAGGTGTTCCCGGAGCTATCTACACCATTTACAATCACGGAAAGGAAACTGAGTCTACAGAGGATGAAGAAGAAGATAATTACGACGAATCTTCAGAGGCTGAAGGTCATATACCTGGATACCTTCATCCGCATTGCACTGAAGGGTTCAAGTTTGCCAAGGTTGCCGACAGCGTCGAGGCGCTGGGAGATCACACAAAGCGCTTCACCTTCATACCCATCACCCAGAATGAGAACCAGATAGTTCGCGCAAGAGTCTGGCAATCCAAAGTCAATTATGAGGTGAAGGGGGGAGAAAGTCTGGGACTGTTACATTGCACCTGTGAATGGATCTTGGAAGGAGCCTACCAAGCTAGAGAAATGAGCTGGTCACGGCAGCATACTATGAACAAGTCTACGAACATACCTACAGGCATGTTGCGACAACCGAAACAGACTGGGAGGAATATGGGAGGAAGACGTCTGCATCCGCGTCGCTGATATATCTATGACAGATGGAGCATGGACGCTACAGATTCACTCTCCTGTCGTTAGTGTTACCCGTAGTCAATACCATACTAGTAATGCTATGCCTTGAGAATAAGTCAGCTCTCTGTGAAATATGTTCTAGATGAAACTGGGTAGTTGGAGCAGCCTCGAAAATGGATCCCACTTCATGTAGAATCCAAGATTGGTCATGCATGTTATTCAACTTGGACAGGTTTGACTTTTTAAACAAGAGTCTTTACTTTGCACCAACAGAAATGCCTGTTCAGACCAACAAAGCGTCTATTTCTTAAGAGATTGCACCTAAGTTAGACCACCCCGTTATAGTGCTATATAGTTGTATTTGAATTGAGTTTAGTCGCGGATGACTTTTCGTTCCCCTTAATGAAAGGATATCTCGATGATAAAATGATACAAGACTGAGAAGAGTTCATGATATTATTCCCTGAGCTTTAGACTCTCAATCAACCTCCGCAGCTAATTAACTCTTCTTAACATTATGTACTTGTTGGTGCATGTGTAGATTCTTGCTGGCATAAACATCAAAGCTCCTGAGTGAAAGAACACTGTAAGAGAACTTTTTGTACAAGGGGTAAAGTGTAGAGATTGACTTGGTCCAGGATACCTCTCAAGTCGATTAAACGAACAGTTACGCTTCTAATAACATCCCTACTTCCATATTGTACTTGGTGGCTCGGCATTCGGATCTGTGCCCTCGCTTCCTTTGTTCATCCTTGGGCAAGAGGTTTCTTTATATGCAGCCAGGATCAGTATCAAAAAGAGGAAATTCATAGCGAATTTTCTTTCTCTTGGATTGGGGTGTTACCAAAATATTTATCATTATACGCTGCCTGGCAGTGCTATGCCAGTGCCAGACTGCTTGGAGTGCCGGCCATGAATCAGAGGCCGTATCCACCAAATATCCTTCTATAAAGCTGCGAACTGTTCGGATCTCTCTTCCTTCCTCACTCTTTCAACTTTCAACAACTATCTCATTCTTCAGATCATCATATTCCCCAAAAATCACTTCTCTATCTACCCAAAGCCTCGCGTCATCATGAAGTTCGCAATCACTGGTAAGCTACTGACATTCCAAAGCCTTGCACAAAGACTTCATCTTTCTGACTACCTGTTTCGCAGCCCTGCTTCTCCTCCTCGGAGCCGCCAACGCGATTCCTTCCGAAGTAACCACCAAGGAGAGTACCCAGAGTACCTGCAACGTCCAGTGCTCCATTTGGTACACCAAGTGCTACCGCCGCCCCTGGGCCTACCTCTGCGACGACAGCGGCAAGTTCGTCCGCCGAGGATGGAACCCCGACTGTGAGAAGAACTGTTGGTGCAACTGCGATGCCAAGTAGACAGCCAGGTCCGAACCGAAGATGGATATTGTTGGCAATGGTGGAAGGATAAACATCGACGTCTGGTGGCCTTTATCTTGGGAGGTGTGAGTGCTTCGGCTAGGATGTGCCATAGAAGTTGAGGATGGCAGATATCAGGAGCGAGCAATAAATCAGAGATGTTTACTCGCAAACCATTTGAACGATCGTGACCTTGAATGTGATCTGAGTCTGTCACGCATTGAACAACAGTGCTGAACAGACACATTGCGTGTTCTTCCTTGTTGCTATGACGGTTTATTATTCTATCTAACACATAGCCAAAAAGAGCCGAACGTGTTGCCCTAGTATAATCGCTGAGCCAAAAAGCACATCTCACTCATTATTACTTCTCAACGTCGGTTTGTGAAGATTCAGAAACCTTCCTCACGGTGTTGTTGAACACTGGGCCTGGGTGGCCGATACAGAGACAAAACACGGCAATGACAACGAGCCTATCCAAGGTCAGTATTAGCACCTACTGAAATACTTCGAAAAGATCGATGACTTACACTCCCTCAAGAGCAATAAAAAGCCCCTCGTTCGTAACAAGATCCGAGTCTTGGTATCCCTCACTCAACTCATAACATCGGAACGCACATCGAGCAAGAATGAGAATTACAGCGGCGCTCACAAAGCCAAAGAAGATGCGCATGCGGTTGTCGATAGCGCCAGCTGCACCGCTACGGAAATATCGCCAGAGGTAGTCGCCGAGGAGAGCGCAGAAAAGAACGAGGATGACGACCTGGAGCGAAAGTCCAGCCAAAGCCACGTCAATTCCCGTCTGACTCGAGCCTTGGCTGATGGTAGACAGGGCTCCACCCGCAGCTTGGAGTACGAGGCATGTGATGTCGGCGGGGATGAAGAGCCACCAGACAAGCTCTGGTTTGAAGCGGGAGACTTCGGGGGCGAGATACTTGATACTGCGAGCGGTTAGAAACAGTTGCCAGACAGCCAGGGGAATGACTCGGTTACATCTTGGACAAAGTAACGTAGACAGCAGCTGTGTACCACACAGGACCACTTGTGATAAACACAATCTGAACCATAAAGCCTCCAAAGTTGAAGGGGTTCTTGTACAGAATAATTCTGCCAATATAACCAATGATCTCAAACAAACACCCAACCATCATGAAGCTCATGTAGAACCACTGTTTCCAGCGAATCCCCAAGAACATGTGGGCGCCCATGGCGATGGCGTAGAGGACAATAAAGGCGATGTTCGCGGCGAGCGAGGGCCGATATTGGTAAACACTCCATTCTACGGGGCATAGTTCGAGGGTGCAGTTTGCATCTGGTCCGAAGACGATAAGGCCGTCTGGCGGTGCTCGTGACATGGTGATGTGAGGATGGAGATGATATTGGTAGGGCTGAGGGAGGTTTGGTGTTTTGGACAGGCGGGAGGGAGAGTATCTATATACTTACTCCCATTTTCTAGAATAAACCAATTATCTCCACGAAAATAAGCTCAATATCCAATCCGTATCTATAGACGACGTTCCAATTCGCACTCGTTTAAACTGCCAAGGGATGTCAGCTTCTCACCCCCAGTTCATTCTGGCCTTCGCTCAGCCCTGCGACAAGAGCGAATGCGAAACACAAGCCAATCAGACGCAGCTCCAGTGAAATTGAGTAGGCGGAAGCTAGACACTAGATCCTGGGCTAATCTGCTTTGAGAAAACCATTCGAGACGACTAGATTGCTTTTGGGAAAGCCTTTCGAGGTGTGTTTGTGAGGGACGTCATTTAGCAATGCCATGACGGCTTGATATAAAGTGATTGTTGGAGGAAGCATTTTAGGCTGGTGGTTAAAGGTTTAGATTTGCGGGTAGATAATGTTGTCTCAGGTACTCATGCTGGCATCTTGCCGCTGTCAGAAGTTTAGCATCTAGTTAGTTAATCTGGGAACTGGTTCTACTTGCAGTTGGTGTGCAATTCCTCTCTTCTAAAGTGTGTGTTGGATAGAATAAATTAAAGCAAACTCTATAAATCTATATTATTATGTATAGTCTTAGGATAGGTTTATAAATAAAATACTCTAAGTAATTCATATTATTATATATCCCGAGATGACTTGTTATTGAAATCTTTGTACAGAACCATATACGCACTATTCCCATCTTACCCATCGCCAAAGTCTCCAAATCTTGTACAAGTGATCTCACTCTGTTCAGAATAAGCACCGATTAATACTATTAACCGTTACTGTGTCAAATTCATTACGTATCATAGATATTTAAAATAGAAGAGGATACCCACACTCCAAACTTCCTAGTTCATTCCCCGTTGCCTTTGAAGCGTCTCGGTCCCGAAAACAACGATCAGCAATCCGAGCATGGCCGCTTGTTCCCCAGCACAACCACTTATTTTAGCACATTTATTCCCGTAAGCTACAAATGTCATCATAGAATAAATTCGTGAAGTGTATGCAACGGTTTCAGCCTCTGCCGCATGGCGACGGGGGCCGTTCGCGCCATTCTGTAGTGTACTAGTAAGCTAAAGACTCGTCACACCCTCGGCGACTGTTGACAACCAATACTTGCTTACACAGTAGCCGTGAGACAACTGTACTCAACTCTATTCCTTCAGGGTAGTCTAGATTCTCACTGTTTGAATCTCACCCTACAACTCCTTCTCTCACTACAGCTTCGCTATTTCAAGCAGAGATACCCGCCTCACTCTCAATCTCCTCCTTGCTAGGGCACCACTTATCCTGTAGTTCCTTATCCGTAGACGTCTCGATCACGCTCTTCTCCCACCACTCACCCCAGCTAGTCAAGAAGATGCGGTCGCGGTCCTCCGGGAAGTCACTTCTCGTAAGCGCCGCAAGGACGCTTTGTGCACCTGTCACACTTTTAGTAACAATCCCTCACCAAACCAGCAGAAATGAAACTCACCTTCAGGAATCGACTTTGCGTCGGGCATACTGGCTTGGATGCCCATTTGCTTCGCAAGACCTGTGCCGGGGATCAGACCGGGCGAAACTGCAACAACGTCATTGGTGCCGGCGAGTTGACGGCGCCACCAATGCGCACCGAGCAGGCCGGTGAACTTCGTTTTGCAGTAGATAGGATGTCCGGACACTCCTGAACCGGCCTTGAGCTCCTCGTCAAGCTTGCCTGTACATGCATTAGATGCCGAAACAACCCGACAAGGGGACAAACTTACTTGGATCAGAAACGGTGCGAACGGCGCCAGATGAAACAAAAACGATCCTCGACTTGCTCTCGACTAGCTTTTCCCGCAGGAGGTGCACAAGATAATGCTGCGCTGTCAAACGTTAGTCAACGCCAAACTTTATGTCACGGGTGCACTTACACAGGTGGTTCACAACATGCGCTTCGCACCATGGAGATCCATGTGGCCCAGATTTAGTATTAGTGTCACCACTGGCTCCCGCGTTAAGCAGCAAATAGTCAATCTTTTCCTGGCCCAGTCTCTCAAGAGTCTTTTCGGCAAACGACTTGACGCTCTTTAGGTCGTTCAACTCCAACGGGAGGATAGCGACCTCGTCCAAAGACCGATCATACTTGAGCTCATCATAAGACTTTTGCGCTCTCTCCGTGTTGCGTGCTCCAAGCAGGACTCGGTATGGCTGGCTTTGCTCGAGGAGCTGTTTAATAGCTTCCAAGCCCTGGTGCTGTTAGCAATGTTACAATCTAGAATTGGCTGGTTGGGCGTACGATTCCGGATGAAGTACCGGTTGCCACAATAGTTCTCAGAATAGAGCTCATCTTTACAGAGTCAAGTTAAAAATATTGTCTGGTCTGGCCGAAATAGTTGGGAATATGTATTGTAGGTATTTAAGGGAGAAGAGATCCAGCGGGGTTCATCGGCGTCAGTGACGTAAACACTGCGATTAGAAGAGCGGAAGTAGTTGGTCAGCAAAAGAAATATCACACCGACTTATAAAATATGCTGATTTTGTATTTCTTAACTACTGTGTTCATCTGGGTCAAGACGGTTTGTAAGCACAATGTCAGAACCTTGTTTCTAACCCTGCAAATCATATATTCACCAGAGAGCAAAAGGGACCCATAGTACAGTTCCGTGCAAAACTCCCAACAACAAGTCAGCTAGGAATGTAGAGAACATTTAGAAGAAGTTATGTATGACATTAGGATAAAATAATAGAGTATTATAAAAAATACAAAAATGAGGAAGCTATCGGGGTTTTTGTATACCCACTGCACCTATGTGTTGAGCGATGGATTCATGAATAAATACGCCGTACCTACACAATACTTTCCCTTGAAGCCGATCAGAATCTCTAATCCTTCTCTAACTCCTATAGTCAATATCAAAAACTCTCTATTAATTCCGTATTCATTTTGCAATGGGACCAAGGCCCAGTCTTTTTATGCTGTCAGTGCTAGCGCCAAGATGTGATTCACAGAGGTCATGCCAAATATGACTTACATTGCCTTTTTCCATCCCGCGATGGTGCTCCGAGGAATCTTAAAGTGATACTCGGCGTCTAAGGTGGAAGGCGGCACCATCTCGCCTAGACGCTCGACCCGATTATGGACCATCCACATAATAACCTCCTCCTTCTTCTTCTTGGAGTAAGTATTCTCCTTGCGAACAATTGGCGTTGTACGCAATAGTTTGCGCTCTGACAAAGGCTTGGGCTTGGGCCCCCTTCGCCTCTTTGATGGGGGTCCCATGTCGCTTGTTGCTGTTGCTTCTGTTCTTGTCCGCACAGCAGGATCTGGAGTAGACGTGGATTCGATAGACTCGGGGGCCGGTGTAGAAGCAACAGTCTGGGGTGCAGGAGTTCCCTCAGGTGTGAAAAGAGGACTTCGGGGAGTGCTGGGTGCTGGTTGAGATGCCACGCGAGATACTGGATAAACACGGCGAGGTCCTGGTTGAACACGCCGAGCTGCTTGGGGAGGCTGGGCAACAGGAGGTACTGGAACCCCTCCAGAAGCCTGTGCCGGGTAGATAGGCTGGACCATTGGCGGAGGATGAGGAAAAGGAGGCTGCGGCACATGAGGATGCGGAGCATAGACCATATGTTCAAGATGAGCCATCATAGGGTGAGCCATCGGAGCCTGGGCCATATGATGCGGCGGGTGAGGCACATGAGGATGCGGGTACCCCATGTAAGGAGGTTGCTGGTGGTGGGGATGAGGCATAACTGGATCCGGTTGAGGGTAGTACGCTACTGGATAATGGTGATGAGGAGGAGGATGAGGGTAGTATACCACTTGATAAAAGTGATGAGCAGGAGGAGGAGGCACGTCCGGGTTCAGATGAGGGTAGTACACCACGGGATAATAATGAACCATTTGAGGGTGTTGCGCACCTTGAGGTTGTTGCACGCCTTGAGCCTGTGGTGGATTAGCCAAGTTGTGATGAACAGCTTAAGGTGGAGGTTTGGCCGCGAGAGGTCGCTGAACCTGTTGAGGTGCTTCAATGACCGGAGTCGGCTGAGCGACTTCGGGCGACCCGGTCGCTTCAGGTGATTGAGCATCCCGAGGCGGTTGAGATTGATGCATCTCGGGCTGAGCCACCGATGGTGAATCGGCAGGTTGGGATTTCTCAGTAGGCTCGGGTGAAGAAGCCGCAGACGCTTCACCCGCTCCGGGTGTTTCATCCATTGGCGAAGAGGCTTGAGATTCTGGGGATGCCGTCATCGCATCTACACAACTGCTTGAACAAGTGATGTTAGTTCTATAGTCTTGAAGTTGTGGATAACATCAGAGAGAGTCGAACAGATACAGAAAGCAATGGACACGTCCCTTGACGAATGTGAGAGTACCTGATTGGTAGGGCCTGTGCATGACAAAAGTGGCAACACATACTTCTGCTTATTTATGCGGAGGAAGACAAAGTAATTTTGTCACGGTCCTACTAGTTTTGCGCTAAGGTAGCTGAATTTGTCGAGTTTCGTGCAGTAAGTAATCCAATAATTAGCATCAGTCTGTCCTCGTAACCCTAATAAAGAGTCTTGATTCTGCAACCTGTTAGGACTGTTGCTCGGAAATTGTTGGTGGCTGGTAATTGAGGATAATATTCGAGGGCTTCGCTGGTTCATTACCGATATTGATGACAGGCAAGGTGGTCGGTCAGAGGCAAGTCCGGAAGTCTTCCACCATAGGAGACTGACTCATTTGCTGGCGACGATGGGTGAATTTCACATCTACGTCGGAAATGTCCCAAATATGCTTCATGATGCTGTTCTCTGCAGCGTTCTATTCCGGTCTACGAAACCAGTCCGACTATAATTCATAAATGGCACTTTTAAACTCTCTTGGTTCGCAGGGACTCAGGAAGCTCAGCAACCTTCTCGTTGAAGAGCTTCTCGGCGTCAGCCCACACTCGAGAGGTCTTGCGGTCCTTGAGGGTGAGGAGAGACTCCTTGAGGCCCTCGCTAAAAGCCTCACTGGCCTCACGGGGCAGCATTGAGGGGAGGTGGTCGATGCTGATGACGGAGAGGGGAAGTGAGTTCTGGTCGTCCTTGATCTCGACGGGAACAGTGGGCTCCTCGAAGGTAGTGTTGATGGAGTAGATGGGGATGGGGTTGTGGGGGTTGGTGGTGTCGCAAGAGACGTCGATAACAACAGCCAGGTTGCGGCCGGACTTGGCAAGGAGTTCCTGGTTGATGAAGGGAGGGATGGGCTTGGAGAGGTAGATAGCGTTGAGGAAGATATCAGCCTTGGCGATCTCCTCGTAAGGACCTTCGCAAGTTAGCTTAGTACCATCGAAAAGAGTATACAGATCCTACCATCACGGTCCTTGGTCTCGTTCAAGTCCCAACGAGTAATGTTCTCATCAGGCATACCAGCCTTGAGGAACAAGTCAACGGCACCCTTGCCGCATCGTCCAAGAGCACCAAGCACAAGGGCGGTGGGCTTGCGGCCAAGAGACTTCTCAGCCTTGGTCAGGTCCTCGCGGATCTGGTTGACGAGCTCATCCTCGTTCATGTAGTATCCGCGACCCTCGGTAAATGTCTCGACAGAGGGGAGCTTGGAGGAGGGGTCCTGGAGCTGGTGGGCGAGGGTCTTGATTCCGAGCGCAGCACCGGCGAAACCGGCGTGGAATCCGAAACTATGTCCAGTTAGAAAAGGTGGGTTCCAATGTTTGTTTGCGAAGCTCAAGTCTCGGAGCTGGAAGTGGCAAGCACAGTACTCCATTCTCTCTGCTCAAAATCAATGGTATGTGACATCATAGTTTGTGCTGAACAGGCCACTTCCAGGAGTTTCATGGGGGAGATGAACTTACGCAGAAACACGACGGCCCTGCTCGTCAACTAGGAACTCCAAATCATACAAGACGCTTCCGCCTTGAGGGAAACGACCGAGAACCTTCTGCCATCCGCCTTGGTTCTATAAAGTGTCAGTTGGCGCCCTCTCCGATTCGGGATCAAGGTCGTACCTTGTAGCAGTGGGCAAATGACTGCAACAGGTTAGCATATAGCACATGTTGCTAAACGGATTTCAAGCATACAATGTGGTCGTTCTTGAGGGGGAAATCGTCCTCGGGAATCTCCTTGAGGCCAAGGATCAAAGTCTTGGGCTCAGCCTGGGGCCAGGTACCCTCGTTAACGAGGCGCGCGCCAGCCTTCTCATACTCGGAGTCCTCGAAGATACGCTTGAACTTGGGGTCGGTAGATGATCGCTCGACGGAAACGGGGTATCCAGCATCGACAAGAGTCTTGATGACGGAGGGGAGAAAGATCGGTGCTCGAGGGGCTTCTCCTCGGCGCGCAGAAGGATGTGGGGGTATTCAGACATGATTGCGACGGTTCTGAAGCTTCTGAAGCTATAGGTCCTACGATTTCGAAGATAGTTAGCAACTTGGTTTGGGTATTGCGATCTGATTGCGGAAGACGAATGAAAGTGGCGGAGAAGTGTGCAACGACTGAAAAGGCTCAAGGACGGCTCAATTGACGCTAACGAAAACATGAAAACGGGGGAAACGCACAGGAACAATGGCGATGAGATTTGCGAATTAATCGATTGATGGTTCCAAGGATACCGCGTAAGTGGTGTCTTCTCAAGTTTTGAATGTTTGCTTTATCTGAGTCACAAAAAAAGAGTCAAAGGTGAATGTCGTCTGCTCCTTGATCGGCCTTGACGCTGCGGCCCCGGCGAAAAATGGCCCCGCTCCCGCTCCCGAACAACCCCGCGGTGGGGCCAATGGCTTCTCTTTAAGGCTTAGCGAGGGGAATTTGAAGCTTCTTCGTCAATTGCATCATCTGCGTCAAAGCTCATGAGAGTGAAGATGCTAAGCTTGAGAGTACGATATACGTATCTAAAGGGCATGTTACATGTATTTGTAAAAATTGCATAAATTTTCTTTGTTACGAGAATGAGAATTGGCTTCTAAACAGTATCGTTGGAGCTTGTGTTCGTAAACTCAACATTTGTACTGGTGAGCTAGAGGTAGCTCCGATCGGTCAAATATGACTGGGGCCGGGTACCTGGATCTTATGATCTAGGCAAAAGTCAGGCCAGGCACAAGAGACAAATAGGACATCGACATCGGTATTTTGACATCGTCATGTCCAGAAGAAGAGGTCTAGGCTTTATATGTGTGGCATGACTATTCATTAGTCGTACAACACTGTTTCAACCAATAGAAGCTATCCGTTATTACAACTTGTAAGACAGTATGAGAATAATCGAAGGCCAATGCTGGCGTCCAAGTCGTTGGGAAATAATGAAAAGTCAATTGATGTGTCAATGTTCTTCAAATTTTAGAATTATTTTCATATATCAATCAGCCTGGGATCCCAGATTATTACGGCTTATTCAGAGCCTCGAACATTTCCTTTGAACTAACGAAAACAAACAAGCATCATCAATTGTCAATGTGCTCCTGAGCTCAATTCCCCAAGCCACCAACATCGTCATACCCTTTAGTTATTCGATGCGTTAAATGTGTTAGCTTATCTCAGCTAATCGATCTTTAAATCTGGTTCCTGGCCCACTACCCAGCCACCCAACCACCCTCGAAAGTGATCGCCGGAAATGATGCGCACATTGATGAGATCGGATCGCGTTCCTTGGACAACACTCAAGACAACCTTTGGATCGCGTCCTACCTTGTTCAGCTGAACCCTGCACGCACTTAAACGTCAGGGCCAAGTTGCGTCGATCATGGCAAGCTACCTACGCCAGAAGCTCGAGCTCTGTAAATTGTCCGTGGCTTTTCTATGACGCTACGATCGTAAGCTGGCTGCCATGACGACACGGCGCAAGCCAAAAGCAATAACGATGCGGTTACAAAACGGGGTGATAGGTCGCGTAGGAATGGTCGTAGCTGATCAATTCATTTTCGCATTTACTCGAATCACACAACATACATAGCACAACCTTTGACTTTCGAAAATCCATCAACACACTAGCAACCATGAAGGGCAACGACGAAGTCATCCAAGAATTCAATGAGGTCGTCAACATGACGGCCTCAGATCTTGAGAAGTGGCTCAAGTCAGACGACTCCAACAGCGCCGGCTGGCCCAAGGAGGACGAGAATGGCGAGACTGTTGGCCATGACAGTGGTCGCAAGATCGTGGAGATCTTGAAGGAGAACCCCAAGAAGGATCCTAAGAAGTACACGGATGAGCAAATCCAGCATATGCGCAAGGTTGTTTCATACTGGTAAGTGCTACCGTACCTGCGCAAGTGTCAGATACATAAGTGGTCCGTCAATTCGAGGCTAATTGTATTCAGTAAGCGCCATCTAGCACAGGAGACAAAGTCAAACAACGACAAGTCCCCCGAGGAGGTCAAGAAGACCAAGTCCTACGCATCACTTAAGAACTGGGGTCACGATTTCCTCAAGGCTCAAGGAAACCAGAACGGCAGCAGCAAGAAGGACGACGAAGAGGATGATGAAGAAGAAGAAGAGGAAGAAGAAGCGGATGAGGATGCTGAAGAGGAGCAGGAAGAGAACGACGATGAGGAGAAGAACACTGGCGAGAAGCGAAGAGCAACTCGAAGCCAGACTGGCGCCAACAAGAAGCGAGAGACCCGAAAGGGAGAATCCACAAAGTCCAATGATGATGAGGAGGAGGAGGAGGAGGAGGAGGAAGAGGAAGATGACTCCGAGAAGAAGCAATCCAATGGCAAGAAGTCCAACGGCAACGCAAAGAAGTCTGAACAGGACGAAGACGACGGTCAAGAAGAGGACGACGGTGGTCCAGAATCAGGCGCAAAGAACGGTCCCAAGAAGGGCGATACTGTGAGCTGGAACTGGGGTCAGGGACAGCCCAAGGGCAAGGTTCTGGATGTCAAGGCTGAAGAGTAAGTCTGAATATCTTGCGCTTAAGAGTCCAGTTGCTAACATATTGCCCAGTACTTCCATCACAACCAAGAACGGTAATGAGGTCTCCAGAAAGGGAGATGAGGAGGATCCAGCTGTTGTTATAGACACTGGCAAGAATAAGGCGATCAAGAAGGCTCACGAGCTTAACTAAGTGATACCAAGTAGACAGGTGATTTATGGGTGGGATATTGTACTTCATTTAAAGCTTTAATAATGAAATATCATTTTTCTTTTACCTATTCACTGCCGTCTGGCTCCGTCAATTGCACCTCGATTGTGCAACGTCAATCCCCGGCATAGGCTCCCTATGTGATGAAAAAAGAATCTTTACCATGCGTCACCACATCTTCACACATACTGTCAATATTATACAACACCCTCTGAAGAAGTAAATCTGCAAAAACCGCAAAAAGGAAGCACATCTCAATCAATGAATATGTAGTATAGGAACAGCCCGATGCGGGGGTCGAACCCGCAACCTTGAGATCGCGTACTCGTAAGAGTCTCACGCTCTACCGATTGAGCTAACCGGGCGTGCTTACGATTTGTTGAGAAGAGAAGCAGAACTCTGGTACTATAGCGATGTGGTCATGTAGTCTCTTTCTTTGGCCAGATCATCACATCTGATACCTCCTCACTGCGCTTTTGACTGATGTGAGGCAAGCTCGTCGCAAGAATATCTGTAGCATTCATAGATAGTCTAACAGTCTCCTGTTCCCGTATTAGCTTTGAAGAACCGTTTCCTTCCTGCGTCGTAAAATGCCTCGATAAAAGCTTCTGTGAGGTATGTTGTCGCTCAACTCACCCCCTTTGATTCATTTGGAACAAGGCAGCAATGGAACCATAGACGACCACATCATCGCCATATTTTCAGTGGAAGGTAGAAAATATACCTCGAGCCATGTTCGCGTTCTGATGGTTACCCAACAGTGCACAAGCCATCTGTTGATACATTGGCGTCTAGACATGAAGGAACCAAGTTTATCTACAGGGTAGAGGAGACGTTGAAGAGACCCCATCGTCAAAAGCCCAGGAGCATGACAGCGCTTAGAACAGTGGGGTTGAGCTTCAGCTCCTCTTCTATAAACTCACGACTTGACCGTATAATATGACGATCTATCCAAGCAATACACAATTATTCTATGAATAAAAAGCTTCTCACACAACTCCTTTTACTTCTATTTTCTATTGGCACCATCATACCACCTACAGCCATTTCCATGGCTTATCATGCCTACAGCTTACGTAGTAGCTCATGCGGAGCAGCGGATGTGGGGCACCGCCTGTTTCATGACGAGAGTTCGCAAAGGCTGAATGCGGGCGCAGCTTAAGCTTTCCCATCTCACCATCAACGGGCAACTCTTTTGTTGATTCGCTTCCCCTCTTTCATTCTATTTTCCTTCGATCCAGCGTTTTTCTTTCTTTTGTGCCTCTATTCAACTTACCTTCTGGCTATATACTATCCTTTCTTTTGTTCTTTCTCCAGCGACTTTCATTTTTTCCGCGACTTCGCGACATGCTCCTGGTCTTTCAATCGCAACCGTCATGACCAGTCATCCTCCAACATGTGAGCTTCGCCAACACTGCGATCGATATGCAATTAACTGACTGTCGATAGGATTGAACCATATATTCGTGTCCGTCGGGCAATACACGCCAACGATGCCACCCTTCTCTACCGTATTCTCAAGACACATCCGAGTCTTCTCCTCAATCCCGATTTCTCCCCATCTGGCCAATCCAACTCGAACATGCATCTAGCAGCCTCACTAGGGCACCACGAAGTATGCGAAGTACTTATAAAGCTCGGTCACGAAGATCCCTGCCCTGCGCTTAACGAAAGCCATCAAACCGCACTGATGCTCGCCGCAGTTGGGGGCCACACCGAAGTCGTCCAGATCCTCGTCGAGCACGACAAAACATGCATCCTTCGCCGTGATATCCGAGGGCGCGATGCCGTGATGGAGGCTAGTCTTGGTGGACACGATACCATCCTACAACTCCTCCTTACCCATGTCCCCGGTGGGCCTTACGAAGCAGTTCGCCGCGCGGATGTTGAAGGCAATACGGCGCTGCATTTTGCGAGCGGCAACGGAAACCTGCTAGTGTTGCGAACGCTGCTGGCGGCGGGCGCGGATATCCACAAGCGCAACATCTGGAGTTGGACTCCAGCTGCCTATAGCGCTACTGTTCAGGCCGAAGTCTATTTGAAGGGCTTGGTGAACGAGGTTGGAAAGCGACAGCAGCAGCAGCAGAGAGAGATCGAGACGGCCAAGAAGGGTGGTGGAGTTCGAGTTGTTGAGTCTACAAGCGACGAGGAATGACGTGACATAGTTCACCATTGAATCTTGTCGAAACTACAGCTGTGAAATATCACCTGATGGCCATTTTGGACACACATGATCTGGTGTAGACATCAGCAGAAACATGGGTTTTCACAGAACCAATCATTGCCGAAGATTTCCTATGGACTGCGTTTCACTATCTCATATTATCTATCTGAAACTACACTCAGGCAAACTAGCGAGGAGTTACTCTGAATTGAACTGCTTTTTCGTCCTACATTTCAGCCTCATTGACTTAGGCTATCACTACCCAATGCATCGCCCGGTTTGTAGGGTGTTGCAGCCCATTCGCACTATGTCCTATCCGTATGCACACTTACGGCAGTTTAAGTGCTCTTAGCGAACCAGAAAATCGCTGTTTTGCCAGTCTGACAACCACTACCAAGCCCAGTCAAGTGATTGGGTACCGGTCAGCAATCGAAGCTGTGTGCCATGCCCATGTGTGACACACGACATGCTGACAGGGTGTACCATCTTGAATCCCTGTTCGCCCGTTCTGCGTATCACAGTTGATATGACATGGTCTGGCCTTGGAGTTTTGCTTCCCGGGCATTTTCACCCACACGAACCAAACCCCGCGTGACGGCTGGAACAGCTACCAGGTTTGACGTAATGGCTGGTGAATCACCTCCAATTCATAAAGCGGCTGATTGTTCTGAGGACATATACTCACAAACAGTCCCACATTTCGATAACTCTGACTATCTTTCCGAACTGATTCATTGTCAAGGACATAGTTGACCATGTTCGAATCTAGTACTATCCATAGCATAAATAGCAGCACAACCCTGTCCCACAGTCTCACTCCTTTCAACCAGTCGTCCATCAAAGTCTTTCAGCTCACTTGCCAGAGCCGTTCTTCATGTCCAACTCAACACCAGTTCGCTGTAGGACAATTGAGAACGTCGATCTTCCGGCGCCCGCGACAAAGCTGATCATAACGCAACATCTGAAAGCTTCGCGAGACTCCCCTTATTGGGCCTGGATCATTGTCGGTGCCTTTTACGACTGCAACAACAACGTTATTTGGAGCACAGAGGTCTTCACTGGTCGTTTGGAAGTTGACCCTGACTCTGACGAGGAGACTGTTGACAGTGAGAGTGAGAGTGAGAGTGAGAGCGGTTCATCAGTGGCAGCGAGTGACACTGAAGATACATCTTCAGGTAAGCCGTGAACACATGGCATTGGTTACAGACATTCATATACAGAGTGTTCTATAAAAACGTCTTTCGCCCTCTCGTGAGTTGGTCTAACTTCGTTTAGACATCTATCCTTCCTACCAACGTCCTGTTAACCCTTTCAACTACTATCAAAACGAAGTTTCGCAGCCTCAGCAATCGTATCCTCACTGGTACCAAAGCTCACCATACAGCGTACCGCCTCAAACTTGGGACCCAAGCCGTCAGGGACCTGTACCTGGTTACTGGAACGCTTCGTTCGACCCGAACCTTCGTCGTTGGGTGCACACCTGGCAGCCTCTTTGTTGACCCATTCCTCCCCATCCCTCTGTCCTTCCCCGATCTCTCGTCATGTCTGGTGGTTGGAATCCCATCAATGGCCGTGATGCCACGGGTACGCGTCCCAACTTCGCTCCCGTTGGTGCTCCTATGCCTGCACAAGGTCAACCCTACATTCCTCACTTTGGTGGGCCTGGCTATAACTTTGGTTTAGTTGCTTCCCCTTATGGCTATATGTATGGTGCTGGCGCCGCATATGGTCAACCTGCGTACGGTCTTCCCCAGGCACAGATCCCTGGGTTTCAGCCTCAACAAACCTTCTCCCATCAGCCCAACGGCGCGGGCAATATCCTTCCTCGACAGCCACAGGCTCAACCTCATGTTGACACCCAAATGCCTGCTGCTCAGCTAACTAACTCATCCGGTGGTGTCGGCTGTGAGCCCGGCTACAACTACTTCTTCCCAGCTGTCCACACCAAAGTCCACGTTTTCAAGAGCGATACTCCCCCTTGGCAGCTCCCAGCAAACGCGCAGATCCCCTTCATAGCATCCCACGTCCCCACGACTACAAAGCTGGGCGATTTGCTCAAGGGCTTCGGCTGTACTAACTCTAACCCTAAGAAGAACAAGTGTTTTGAGCTATACAGCGGAGGAAATGGCAAGTGGTACAAGGGGTATGCCTTCAACGGTGATGAGAAGGACGAATGCGACAAGACGATGGATCAGGTCGGCTGGGACTCGACCAGAACTGGAAATCCGGGAGAGAAGCCGGTTGTTTGTCTTTGGTTCTGCAAGAGCTGATTGCTGATGAACAGTTTGGGGATTGAAGCGGTAGGAGATATCCAAGATGGGGCGTTTTTTGCTACCCTACCTTTTGGGGAGGTTTGTCAGGAATGCAGTGAGCTTTTGATCTTTAGGCGGTGTCATGGCTAGGGAAGAATTGGAGTCGCTGGCGATTTTGGCGCACTTGCTTCTGTTTCTATCTACAAGTACTCAGCTTGCTTTACTCTGTTACTGAATTAATAAGTATCCGTATGTACATATTCCTGTTGATGATTTAATTGCCCTGGGGACTGTAGCGCAATGATTGCTCACTGACTCACCTCCTGAGATAGGATATGTCAGTAAAATACAAACTTATTTAACCCAAAGGACAACAGATAGTACGAAGTGCATTGTATCGTTACTCAGGTGCCGTCAATCTAGGAACCCCTGTACGAGAGTCTTGGTATATAGATGATCGACACGAGGTACCAAGTCTATTTCAACACCATGTACAGTTCCGTGCAAAAGTTCCGACAACGAGCAAACAAGATATACTTATATTAGGATAGCTAGTATTAGGTATATCATACCAAGAAGACTTTATATAATCTTGGACTATAATTATATAATATCATATAAATTAGGAAGAGATTGTATTGATTTGTATAATCTTATATAAAATCTACAATCGATGAAATTGTCGGGAGTTTCGCACGCCCACTGTACAAGGTCACTAGTTACACTGGAATTCATGAAACTTGATATACGCGTAACAAATATCTCCAATTGTCACATGATGATAAGAAAAGAAAGTTAGACAACAAGTAGACTAAGCCCGCTTGGCACAGTTCAACTAGTAGAGCCATCGTATGGCAATTGTTCAACTACTATATTGTACATGTTCACTGCTCATGCGCTTTCAGAATTGTTTTTAGAACTTAAATTCTTTTGTGTATAATAGGAGCCTAGCCCCTGGGAGTCTCACCAGACATTGTTTACACCAATCACTTATTTTCCTTCTCCTTCTTCCTCCCCTTCCAATGCGTCCTCGCAATCCTCAACAGTCCCCAAGCAAGAAGTCTATAAACTACCACACAAGCCGCCAAACATGCCACGTTGACCACAGGATCGACATCGAAGTTATACAGCTCCAGCACATCCTGCCCCGTCTCGATCGGACACTTCCCATTCGCTAGTCTCTGATCATCGTTGCATGTAAAGGTAAGACCGCGTAGCGAGTACGGCGCCACGGCGCGTGTGCCGTACCGGATGGGCGAGAGGTAGTTGAAGGCTTTAAAGAGGTCCGGCATGTCGATGGAGAGGATGCCGGCCATTGTGTTTGCGAGCGCGAGGAAGACACCCATGATGTTGACGGCGAAACCGGTGTGTCCGAAGAGTGTGTTGAACATGATTCCAAGGCTCTCGCCACAGGATACAATGCCGAAGCAGGCGAATACAGAGACGAAGTAGAGTGTTGCCGTTCGGGAAGATCCACTGCAATAACGCCCAGGACGCCAAAGATCATGCAACTTATAACCTCAAAGGGCACTTCAAGGATAGTGTACGCGGCGAGGAAAGCATCAACGCTATAAACGCCATCGTCGTCCTCTCTGTAGAACACATCGCGCTCATTCGGATAGATAGCTGTATTCTGCAGCATTCCCACGAAGTAGAACGCGCCAATCTCCTGCACGAAACCCATCCGGTTCTGGACCGAGTAGTAATCGTTGTCGAAGGGTGCGAAGAACAAGGCCAGAACAAGAGCGAGACCGATAACTTGCATGAGACGAGCGACGATGAGCTCTGGTTGACGGTAGGTGTTGATACAGGCGCGGTGGAGAAGAAGGGGGAGGGCTGTTGTGATGGGGGCGCGTTTGCGGATGAGGGCTCCTAGTTCGGCGGGGGTAGAGAGGTTGGCTTTGTTGAATGATCGACGCTGTGGTGTTGGTGACGGCGGAAGAGTTGTATCCTTTGGGGAAGTAATGGACATATCTGTTTGGTTGGTAGGATCTGGCTGGACTTCATCCTTCTCTTTGATACCAGCAAGGCCTCCCCTCTTCGTCGACGAATCCTCCTCTTTCCAATGGTCGATCAGATTCTGCACTCGCTTCCGGGACTCCAACTCTTTACCCTCTTGCTGTAGATCGATAGTAATCATATCTAATGCAAAGTCCGCGGGGTTCGTATGCTGAGGACACTCATAGCCATGACGTGCCAGGTATCCAAGCATGTCTTTCCCAGCACCAGAGTAAACCTGTGAACCACCTCGTGCTAGAAGCAGTACGTTTCCAAACTCCCTGAACAGATCAGATCGAGCTTGATGGATTGTAAGAATCAGTGTGCGGCCTTCATTAGCCAGACCCTGAAGCACTTCCATGATAGAGTTCGCAGTAAAAGCATCAAGTCCCGATGTCGGTTCGTCCAGAAGTAGAATGCGAGGATCAGTCAGGACCTGGACTGCGATAGATACTCGGCGTTTCTCTCCTCCAGAGATACCCTTCACAAGTTCACCACCAACCAGGTTATCAGCACAATCCTTCAAGCCCATCTTCAGAAGAACGTCTTCTGCTCGACGGTTCTTTTCCTCTTTACTCATAAACGACGGCAATCGAAGCCCAGCTGCAAACCGAAGTGTCTCGCGGACCGTAAGAGATGGCAGCAGCGCATCGTCATCCTGACAGACGTAAGAGCACACCGATCGAATAACCGAATCTGAAGGGACAGCGCCATTGAAGGTCAGTTTACCCGCTGGTCGATACTTTGTTCCCACAGAATTGCGTAGCCGCAGGGCCATTGAGTTGAGCAGCGACGTCTTTCCACTTCCTGAAGGTCCCATAATGACATTAAGTACTCCAGCACTAAACGTCGCCGTGATGGGGTTAAGGATGATCTTAGTGGGCAGCTTCTTTCCTCTTTGTGATCTCTTATCCAGAGCCAATGAGAATTGATCGAGCTCCAAGTCAATAGCGCGTACATCGGCAACAGAGCGCGCAGTCATCTTCTCCTTACCCGCCGAAAGATCTGTATCCGACACACGAGCGCGAGCAATCGTCATCTCGACTTTGATGATATGCAGTCCGATGACTGATAGCACAATGAATAAAATGACAAAGGCAAGGAGCACGAGAATAGGTTTGGCAACCCAATCTTTGGGAAATCCCAGGGAAGACATCACGTACGCTCCGGTGTACTGCTTGCATCTCGGATCAGACTCTCCACCCGAATAAGGACAGTCGTAGAAGCTTCCTTCGAATTCGTTTCCGGCATATGCACTAAAGACGTAGAACTGTTCAGGTTAGTATAAGCTCAACACGATGGGACCGCAGATCATACCGTGTAAGTAAGCCACTTGAGCCAGCGGACATAAACCGGCAGACTGTTCACATTGATGAACATGCCACAAGCCATGCTCTGCAAAGTAAAGATCAAGTTGGCGATCACACTCGCTCCAGCGAAGTGTCTAACCGTAGCGACGCAGGTCATCGCACACGTAACAGCAATGTACTGATTCAACAGAGTGACAGCGAAAAAGATGAAGAACCGTTCGACATCGCGCTCAAAGCCAGCCATGAAGTAGAAAATCACGGAGAAAAGGAAAGGCGCGGTTACATCTTCAGTGATCATGCGGGCGATTCGTCGCGAGAGGACAAACGGTAGAGCATCGACACACCCTTCTGAGTTCTCGCGGTCGAATGTTGGGATGTCGAAGGTCATGCGGTATACTTCGAAGATGAGGATGAGGTAGCCTTGGAGACCGGCGGCGGTGTATAGACCACCCTGGCGAGATCGAATGCCGGCTTGGTCGCGGCCGAGGTCGTAGAACATGTATCCAGATACCAGGCCCATGAAGACAGCTTCGGTGATAGAAGCCGCCATGCCGAGGGGATCGCGATATGTGACTTTAAGCGTACGATCGGTAAGAACGGTGAGTTGCCGTAAAAAGCCTGCATGTTCTTCAGGTCTCTTATCCTTCTTTTTCTTTCCATCACCAACATCAACCGAGTTGTCGAGCGGTTGGTATCGCTTCAACGTCTCCTGACTCCAAGCACTCTTCAAACGCTCGACCTTGGCCGTTGTTTCCTGCTCCAACTCGGGCGTTCGGTTGTCAACAGCAGCAATGTCGATGATGAACTCGGCAGGGTTGACAAAAGGGGGCAGTTGGAAGCCCAAGTCGCTGAACCACGGGACGGCATCCTTGACAGCCCCTGAGAAGACAGGGCTGCCCTTTGTTAGAACGATCAAGTTGTCGAAGAGATCCCAGATCTCAGAGCGAGGTTGGTGTATGGTTGTGATGATCGTGCGCCCCTTTTGCGCAAGCGTCTTGAGTGTTCGTACAAGTTGGTAGGCGCTCGTTGCGTCAAGGCCGGTGGTGGGTTCGTCGAGGAAGAGGACAGATGGATTGGCCAGCAGTTGAACACCAATACTCGTACGTCGCTTCTCACCACCTGAACATCCGTGATGTTGGGAGTTCCCGATGCGTGTGTCGGCGCATTCCTTGAGACCTAATTCAAGGATAACTTCTTCAACCACCCTCTGGCGTTCTTCGGCCGTGGTTGAAGGTGGGAGTCGCAAGTCGGCCGAGTACCGCAGAGTCTCCCTAACAGTCAGAGTTGGCAGCAGGATATCTTGCTGCATAACATAGGCATGGCGCACACTATGAACTCCAACCTTACCGTTAAAGGTGGCGATACCCTGTTGGCTTAGCCTGGAACTCAAAACTCTTTCTGCTACCGTGTTGAGCAACGTCGTCTTGCCTGAGCCGCTGCCTCCAATGATGGCTGTTAGTGTTCCTGGTTGCAGATCCGCGTTTACTGAATGAAGTAGCGGTTTCATCTTTGGAGCAGTGCTGAATTTTGACGAGAATAGATCTCCGTAGGTCGAAGGGGCGAGCCATGACGGCGCTGTGTCAACTGAGACGGCCAGTTCGTGAAGCTGAACATGGACAGCTTGTACATCGTCAAGAGACAAGTTACCGCCGCCAGATATAGACAACCTCGAAACATCACTGGTGTGCATACCAGGATCTATCGAGGCATCAGGCGAGCTTGGTCTGTCCATTTTCTCGATATCGACGTTACCGGAGCGGTCGCCGGTGACATTTTGATGCATCGCTGCAGAGTGTTTGGTGTAGGTGAAAGCGCAATTTGACGGGCGATATTATCTATTCGTCCACGCTCGGGACATTATGACCTTGTGCTTGTGAGAGTGAGATGAAAGGAATCGGGTGCTTATTATTACTCAGATATCAGGCTGTTGTTGGGTGTATTAGACGGGGACTGGTCTATGACGCCGAGGAATATAGCCGACTTGGGAGACAAGAAACTAGGTCTGACAGACAATTGAGAAGAAAAGAGAACTCGGTCAGATGCAGATGCAGATGCGAATAGGCACAAGGGATTCCATCTTTGTCTCGTCTGCAGTATAAACCAACCCACACATAATAAACGAGCTGCTCCTCCCACGGGTAATAGACCGTAGACTACCTCACCTAGTCCCATAATACCCGAGAGTGGCACTCCGTACTCTAATTCGTCCCATCGTGTTAAATTTCCAAGCTCGAATCCGAGAAGAGAACGCGACCGATTCAAGGTGTCCGTCAAGTGGGCACCCTCCGAAGCGAGGTTGCGGGGGTCTTTGCAAGGTTCTAGACCCTGGGGGCCTGGGGCAAAAAAAGTGATTCAAAAAGAATTGATCCAGAAGCAGAAGTTCAAAGTTCTAGTCTTGATTAGTGGGATCTGTGTTGGTGGGCGGGCGGCCGATGCTGACGTGGAGAAAATGGGGGAGGACATTTCGGAATTGGACTCATCCGAGCAAGGGTTCATATGGAAGAGGGAGGTGAACTGCAGTGATACTAAACACTATACACCAAGCAAGAAACTGCTCACCAAGATGGATGCATTCTAATTCATCCACAGGTAAGATTCCTTCCACCAACAACAGCCAACCTAATTATCTTATCTCTACAAAGCACACATTTTTAATACAAAACCCTTAATATAAAACATGACAATACAACTTGTATTTCCCACTTTGACCCTTCGCTTATCAAATCCCATCAATCCCTGACTTGCCTGACCAATGTCGCCCTTCGCTTGCATTTCCCAACTCGACGCGATCGTTCGCTTGGCATAAATGTACCCACGTCGGTTGCGAAACGATGCAACGGCTGCCTCGCTTAGGCCGAGATTTGGAGCTTAATAAAGTCTCTAAACGACTTTTTTCGCGAGACAAGGTTTATTTCGTATTTGACTGATCACGGGAAACCTTACCCGATGTGTGCTATGCTATTTGGCGGTGATGAGTTGGTGATGTCTTGTCTTTGCTGCATGTGAACAAGGAGGGCGTTGACCTCTCAGGCTGCAATTGGACATGTATGGGATCAGATTCAGTACAGTCACGTAGAAGTGAGAAATGGATAATGTATTGTAAACCGATCATTGATATGCCTCTATTCCTCATTTCCCCCAGGCATTCTCAACTCAGGGTACAAGCACGGAGATTATCCTCCCTAATGCCTCACACCAAGTCCCCAAATGCCGACGGGATTATCTTCCACCCCGCAATTTCTCCAAATCATCTCTCGTCCTGCTCCTCCTCCAAGACAGGTCTCACATGCACATCACATCGAGACATCCAATGACGCCACAATCACATTAACTTCTCCTCATTACTCGTGTCTTGAATAGAAGAAATAAATAATACAACAAATAACAAGACAATGCACATATTTCTAATCGCCATCCCTAAACGCCGTAACCATATGGTGTCTATATCATCAATCATTTCACACATCTTCGTCCTAAACTGTTCGCTTCTCCGTGATGCTCTCTCCAAGAGGCTTGCTGACAACGAATCCCGCATTTGACGCACCAAGCTCAAACACCTTGTTGCCGCGCAGCCATGTCTCCTTGACACGGCCCGTAAACTCGTGACCCTCCCACGGCGAGCATCGGTTCTTCCATCGCATGTCGCCCTGCGTGAACGTCCACTCTTCGGCATCGTCAAACACGCAAATGTCTGCGTCCATGCCGACTCTGATGGCGCCCTTGCGGTGTGAGAGACCGACCTGTGCGGCTGTGGCTTGGCAACACATGCGCACGATATCGGTGATGCTGGGTGTCTTGGAGAACTCGGCGCGCTTCTTGGCTGCTGAGTAGAGGATGGGGAGACCGAGCCCGACGGAGGAGATACCACCCCAGGCCGCGAAGAAATCACCACGCGCCTTTTGTTCCACGGGGTCTTGGACATCAACCGCGGCCACGTCGATACCTGAGTCGTTGTGGGGAATGTTGGGTCGTCCAGTATCGAGATGTTGAGGAAGGAGCTTCAGTTGAGGTGTGCAAGGTGAGTGATCCGACACGATAGTCTTGATGCATGAATCCTCAGCGACGAGCTCTTCCCAAAGACCATCACGGTTCTTGCCCTCCCGAATAGGTGGGCAGCACTTGTGTCGAGTGTCGCCCTCCTCAATCTCCTCGGCAGTCAAACCGAGGTAGTGGAAGCAGGTCTCGGCTGTGATGTTGATGCCCGACTTGCGAGCGGCCTTGAGGAGAGGAATGCACTGCGTAGCCGAAAGATGAACGATGTGAAGGTGCAGCGACGGGGCGATGTGTGCTTGGCTGATAATCTCCTCGACGGCGTATGTTTCGAAAGCAGGAGGCCGAGATTCGAGGAAGGTCTTGTAAGCGTTGAGTTCACCAGTCGGGGCGAGAGGGGGTTCCGAGGTCTGCACGTCGTCACCCACGGACTGGGTGATGGGAGGAATCATCTCGGCGTGGAACATGAGGGTGGTTGGGGTGTCCTTGAGCTTTTCCATGGCCAGGGCGATATCCTTGGAAGAGACGGCGGGGAACTCATCAACCTAGTGAGTGTCAGCTTGCGACTTGCTTACAGGTTACAAAAGAAAAGATCAACTTACACCAGACTCGATCAGAAAGCCCTTGAAGCCTCGAACACCAGCTTCGACCAGTGGTCTCAACTCATCGGCGTTACCAGGGATCACACCGCCATAGAAGCCAACATCGACCCAGCACTGTCCATGGCTGGCCCGAAGCTTCTCCTCAAAGCCATGAAGAGTCGTGGTAGGAGGGATGGCATTCAGCGGCATGTCCACCACAGTGGTCACACCACCACTTGCAGCAGCGCGGGTACCAGTCCAGAAGCCCTCCCACTCAGTACGGCCAGGCTCGTTCAAGTGAACGTGAGCATCAACGAGGCCAGGGAGGAGGAGCTTGGGGGTATGGTCGACATAGTCTGTGCCGGCAGGGAAGCTGGATGGGGGGAGGACCTCGGGAACGACTGAGACGATCTTTCCAGTGACGGGGCTGACAACAATAGAAGCGGGAGTGATGACGAGGGAGTCATTAGGAAGGGTAACGACAACTCTGGAAGAAACGAGGACTGAGAGAGGACCCTCTGGGTACTGCTCGGCGTTGGAGGTTGTCATGATGGGCAGATGAAAGGACGTGAACTTGTAAGAGATGCAAGAGTAAAAAAGAGAAGGAAAAGAAGAAATAAGCTATGCAAGACAAAAGACAAAGCTACAGGACCAGGGCTTGTCCAAAATCCGGGGAAAGCTGGTTCAGTTTCACTTTCGAATCCCGTTCCGTCGATTCAATCCCGATGCGCGGCCGTTTCTCTCTATTCTTATCCCTTATCTCTACGACGTTGGAGGGGCAGGGCCACGGATTGGTGGGGTTGTGGAGGCCAAAGATAAGGATAAAAGGCGCGGTGTGGCAGATGATGGAATGATGGTCAGCGACTGATAAGGAGCTTCTATCAAGTTGATTGGTATTCTTATCAGAGAGACAAAGACAATTGGTTGCTTGGCCTTTCAACGAGTGTTTGCTTCTGGAAGGTGAAGAAGAAGAATAAGGAAGAGGATGACCCCCAGAATACTGGCTGTCGACTTCTTATCATGAGTTTCCTCGGCTCGGTATTTCACGGGAGTCCAGATTCAAGGAATCGTATTCATTATTCGATCAAAACATCATTTCCTTCCAATCACTTTCGCCTTACTCTATCCCTTCCTCTGTCATCCAGTCCGAGGTTCCCATTCTGTACATATCCGGGCCATGTCGTAGGTCCCACTTAGACAGCCGAAAAGCTTAGCTTATCACAGAGAAAGAAAAATCGAATATTCAGGGTCCATCGGACTCTGCCGGTCGCCGCCAAACCAATCAGAGACTCGAACAGCTTGGCCGATGGCGGCAGTGGGTGATTGAATCGAGTAAATATCGAGTAATACAATGCGAAGAACTGCGTGAGTGGGAGAGCGTGAGCATAGCGTTGTATTTAATGTAGCCGTATTTACTCGGAAGAATTCGTTACCTTTTCCTACTTGTGGCTTGAGGCTGATGTTATTCGAGGCCTACAACAACAATCGGTCAAGAGCTGATCTGAGGAAAGCCTCGTGGGAAGATGTTGGTATCATCACAGTCACCAGACATTTCCTAGCACATCCAGCTCATAATTGTGGCTCGCTGGTGTTTCTCGTGTTGTTGGCATATGACTCTCCAATACGTTTCTATCGAGTAATGAAATCGGGATCTCATGGTGGTTTAGTCCTAGTCCCTTTAGCCCCCGCGGAGTTGCGATCCCTCCTATAGTCGCCCTTTCGGCTCTAGCTCTTTCTGAGGATTACTCGATCAAAACACGAAGTTGAGCCAATTGCTTATACCGAGGTTACAGAGTCCAGGGCGTCATCCAATCACTTCTACACCATGTTTGCTTCGTCACCACACCCTCAACGTTATAAGAATACGACTTTGTCCCAAAACAGAAAGCCACTTATACGCAACAGCGTCAAATGTATCAGTACAATAGAAATAATAAAAATGGTACAAGTACAATCAATCATACATGCATAACTTCTCATAGCCGTCTACACCTTGGTTTTCGTTGTTCAAAGACAGACAAAGCAAGCCTAAAAGCACAACCATACACCGCCATGATGGCCAATGCTCTCAACTCTCAGTCCCATCTGACCCATCCGCCATTTTCCAATTCTTTGGCTTTTTATCCATATGTTGCTTTATCTCCTTTATCATGAAATAATTGTGATGTGATATGCTATTTGTACACGGCGGAAGAGCTGGACAATCCGTCCCAGATCATTCCCGCCTTTTCCCCTCCACAGCATCTCTACTTTTGTCGCTTCAGCGACTTGTGCGCCATCTCAATCAATCCATCCTTGGCCTCGCTATCGGGGAAGTCTGCAATCGACGCAATAGCCTTATCCACGTATTCTTGTGCAAGAGCCCGTGTCTGCTCGATGCCGTCGCTTTGGAGAACCAATTCACGTGCCTGTTTCGAATTAGCATGGATCGTCTCCAACATCCCGGAACAATGTGATTTGTCGGGGCCAAGAATATGCAGGCCAACTTACCCTGTGTACGTCACCCTCCTGGGCAAACTTGCGGCCAACGAGAGCTCCGAGCTCCGGCATCTGCTTCCATGCAAATAGCAGAGGCGCTGTCGCCAGACCCAACTCCAAGTCTGCCCCCGCAGGCTTGCCCAGATCAGATCCGGTCTGCGTATAATCCAAAAGATCGTCCACCAGCTGGAAAGCCAGTCCCAGGTTTCGTCCATACGAGTAAGCAGCATCAACTGTCAAAGCATCAGTGTTGCCTAGCAGAGCCGCGGCCCGACAAGACTTGGAGATGAGAGATGCAGTCTTGAGGTAGGTCTTTTGAAGATAGTAGGTGACTGTCTCCTCAGACCACTTGGGATTTCTCTCGTCCCGCTCGGTGTTCTTAAG
Organism: Fusarium avenaceum; assembly: GCA_025948275.1. Lineage (NCBI taxonomy): Eukaryota > Fungi > Ascomycota > Sordariomycetes > Hypocreales > Nectriaceae > Fusarium > Fusarium avenaceum. Next base: position 655,424 of record CP109670.1, on the reverse strand, counting down.
CTGCATGAACTCGCCCTCTACGAGGTTGGCGATAACTGTAGCTAGCAGCTCTACAACCTCGGGGTTGCGAAGACGAGCCAGTGCGACAGATGCCCTGCCGAGTAAGAAGTCACCTGCCAGAACAGCCATCTTGTTGCCGAATTCCAAGTTGGCCGATGGCGAACCTCGTCGAGAGATAGAGTGGTCGATAACGTCGTCGTGAAGAAGCGAAGCCGTATGAATAAGTTCCGTAATTTCGGCAAGCCTTCTTTGACTGGGAAGGATATCAGAGTTGCTGTCGGGGATCTCTTGTTCGAGGGCTGAAAGAGGCTGCGAAGGGTTGACGTCGGCGAGGATTTGAGCTGGTGATATTGAAGCATCGATGCCTCGGTGAGTAACTGTAGGATGTGTGGGGGGTGTCTTGGGGCAGAGATAGGTGGCTCTGCTCATGAGGAGAACGATCAAAGGCCTGACATGCTTGCCCTCAGCCTGGGTATAATATTTCGCCGCACGATCGAGCGACGGATGTCCAGAGCCCAGAAGTTTACGGATGTTGCCTGTCAGAAACTTCATCTCCTTGGCGACACTCCGGAGAGGGTCGATATGCATCGCATCCTTGGAAGCCTTCTTAACGACGTTGCTCACGACATTGGAGGCGACCTGAACGGCAGCACCCCACGCAGAGTCCCTTCGCGGGCTGGTATGCAACGAGGCGCTATGTATCCTCGTAGGAACCTGACCAACGGTCAATTGTCTGCACAGAGCACACGCAGGCGCTGCTGTCAAGTTCGTCCTCGTCCACATCGACTGTCTAGCCATGGTGCCTCGCACCACCGAGGCCCCCGGACGGAGCATCATCGCGGGCGTCTGCGCACACGAATATATGGAGAAAGAGGAGAAATTCGGGTGGTAAGAGAGTCTCGTACTATGAACGCATTCGCCGAGTATATATGAGCAAGTCGTAAAGGTCGTCAATGGAGGGGTAGTCGAGATCGATATCGCGAGGGAAATTTGTCGAGATGGGATTTTTGGCCTCTGGTTACCAATTGATCCGACCTCTAAACTTTTCCAGCTCTAGCTGTGTTCTGCTAAGCCGGGGTGGTAAGCGGGCCCGTTCGGCGAGCACCCGATGGCAGCCCGTGCGGAATAGTGCGCTGATTGGGCAGATCCAGCTATGGGGCCGGTGAGCTAGGCGTCAGCGGATGAATCGCTACCGAATCTGAGGAACTGGCCTTGAAATAGATTGTAACTTTGGCTTTCCATACCTTGTTTCAAGTAAGCACCTAGGGTAGAATTCATATGAATAATTCGTCCTGGTAGCAATCTTACCTTATTACTTTTTTGTTTCCTTCTACGTCATATAAAAATATGGTGCTGCTCACAATGACACCCTCCATCGTGGAGGCATTGACAACTGCTGGAGCGCCAGAGACACCACAGATCGAGGATCACGACAGCGAAGCCAAGTCCAACGAACCATCACAAGCAACCCAAGAGCCCTCCTTGGACGAGCCCGAACTCGGAAAGCCCATATCGCATGGCCAAATAGTCGACCTATGGAAGCGCTTGAAAGTTCAAGGAAACGCAAACTACACTCTCGAACAACTGCTTCGCGGCGCATCCGTCTACATCCCTCCTCCGCCCCCCAAACCCGAACCTGTAAGTCGATCGATGAACCTTCAAGCCTCCCATGCTAACCATGCTCCAGTCACCCCAGTACAAAGCCCTCATGGCCCGCCTCCGCCGCGACGAAGAAGCCCGCTCTTACGAACGAATGATCAACCCCGTCCCGCAACAAGAAACCTTCAAAAGCCGCTTCCCCTACAGCGCCGCCGGCTTTGCCGAAGCGAACCGCCCTACATCAGCAGCAGACATCGGCGACGAGGACATCGCGATGGAAGAAGTGCACAAGCAAGTCACGCTGATCATCAATTTCCTGGTCAGCATTGCTGGTGTTGCCGGCACATTATGGGTTACGGCGCGGTGGTGGAGCGTTTCATCGAGGTTATTCTTAACTATGGGTGGAAGTATACTCGTTGCTATTGCGGAAGTGGTGGTCTACAATGCGTATGTGTGGAAGATGGACGAAGGGAGAAAGAAGAATGTGAAGGTCAAGGAGGTGAGGGAGGTAGTCGAAAGTTGGGTGCTGGGTGATGATGGTGATAAGGACGAGAAGACGGTTTTAATTAAAGAGAAAGACGATACGGGGAGTGATGGGGTTAGGAAGAGAAGGATGGAGCAAAAGGTCGAGATATAGATGTGCTATGAAGCGAATAATTTGACAAATATGACTGGATGGTTTTTTTCAAGAGGCAAATGAACAACAGATTCTACGTGAAATTATCAAACTTCGACGATTCTGCTTAAGGCGAATTTTCTTTGCAAATAACGTTGTGACCTAGTTTGAATTACCTTGAACATCTGGAGTACATGGACGAGGTATCATGATGGTGGTGATATCATGGCTCAAGTACACATGTGACTGCGCGCCAGACGCGTCTCAACGCGTCTTCTCGGATGGTGGGGCACGTCTCTCATTAATGACTTTCTCTACGATGCCTCAATTCCGGTATTAGACCTGATTCTATTCCGTATTTTCTCTTTACGTCGCTCTTTTACCCTTCTAAATCCATTTGTTTGTTCTTTTTCTCTATTTTCTCCTCGTTGAGGGTACGCAGCTACTGAGTGATCTATATACATTCTACCCCACGCGACAACACCCATTCGATTGGTCTTTGGCAAAGCACCGGTAGTAGCTACGCGAATGCGAAGAACCTCGAAATGTAAGTCCCTATACTCAATTTGATATAAATAGCATGGTACTGACACCCGTAGGTCTTCAAGTCCAGCACTAAGTGGTCGGCCACGAGCGAAACCACTACGAACATACGGCAAACGAAGCATTCGAGATGATTCCCCGAAGGAATCAATTACGAAGAAGCGGCGCGTATCGAGTGAAGGAACGTCCCCAGAAACATCAATATCCAAGAATACAAACACGATAGCACAACCACTTCCGAAGATTGTTGTGGCGGAGACCAAGGAAACAACCGAGTCCACCACGAATACAGACAAACTTACCGCCAATCCTCCTAAGAAGGGCTCGATCATGAGCTTTTTCAAGCCCATTCCCTCATCATCGTCAACAGCGGCATCTAGCCCCAAGAGCGACGAACCACAGCCCGAAACAACACCACCATCTTCACCACCTCAACCAGCCAGGATAGAAATGCGAAAGAAGCCACGGCTGCTCCGCTTCCGCGGTACCTCGCTACCAGTACTCAACGACAAGAACACAGAGGATGATCAAAGAGAGCTTGCGGAAGCAGGGGGTAGTAGCGCGACATCGGCATTGCGAGAGAGCTCGTTGAATCGAGAATCAAGCACGGGTGATGCAAAAGCTGGAAAGAAGGCAAAGGCAAAACTATCGACTGTCCAGACGACGCTTAACCTTTCTGCTCAGGCAGCATTCTCGGAGTGTAAGATATGTAATACGGTCTGGAATCCGTTGTATCCGGATGATGTGAAATTCCATACGAAGCAACATGCGGCTGTTTTGAGAGCAAGAAGGAAGGAGAAGGGAAATGAATTATAGGGCTTGATACCCATTTACGATTAATGAAATAATATTAATACTGCAAGCTTCGGTGTTTATTTACTGATTGGGTTGGGTTCAAACTGTTTTGCAAACACTGGGAGGAAACCACTGGCTCGTGAAAATACTGTTTCGATCAATGATTCAATTTGCACTCGAAACGACGCAAGATTTAACTCGGCAGGAGATGTTTTGCTTATTGTAAATAAGACTCTAGCAAGGAAATCGTAGCATGAAGTTCAGTGTCGTCGGGAGTCATGATGAGACACCTAGTGATACCCAAAGTTTAAGACTTGGGATCCCTGCTTTGGGTAGGGCTGAGCCAAAATAACTTTACGTCGATCACCCTTCCTGCAGCATCATAGCGTCGCCAGCCTTGCCTGAGACGTCAATTTATGATTTAAGGATGAAACGTGGGTGGCATCGCGTGATCCTAGCTATATTTATCCATCCATGGCTATGCGGGTGGCTGTGCTTATGGTAATTATCAAGATACCCACCCAAGAGTCATCTCATTCAAACCTCTATTATTCGAGCTGTATTTCAATAAACGACATTAAGCCCAATGCCAAGAAAAGCAGGGACAGGTTGTATCACCTGTCGGTAAGTCTTAGTACTCTGTGTGACTTGCTAGTAACTAATATCTGACAGCATACGCCGTGTCAAATGCGACTTGGGTAAGCCCTCATGTCAGCGCTGTCTGACGTCTAAACGCCAATGCGATGGTTATCTCCCCGAGAATTCAACAGTAACCCGTCGTCAGCTCGCAGAAGCAGCTCGTGAGGTCTCGGTGATTGGGCCAATCTCACGGGCTCTGTCTCTGTATCCACGACATGGTAGTAGCAGCCGGTCACCGACACCGCCAAACTTGTCGCTCTTTGATGTGTTCCGCACTTTGACGGCGCCGTCAACAGCGGCGTTTATTCCATCTCAGTTCTGGACAAGAGAGCTGCTGCAGCTGGCGCATAGTGAACCTGCGGTTTGGCATGCTACACTTGCGCTGGGGGCGCTGCATCAACGGCATGAGTTGAACTGGCAAGGTCACGGATTTCATACAAGTGAAGGGCTCTGGGCTCAGGCAGCTGAGAATTACGGACGCGCGATATCCCATGCTCGCGACGTGAAAGATCCGATAAGACTGCTCTCGCTAAGTCTTGCCCTTGTATCAATCACACACATGACTGGTCGTTGGGCAGACAGCCAGGTTCACATCATGGCTGGCCACCGTCTGCTAAACCAGGCGGGACATAGTGTAGCGACATCAAGCGCAGCTGAGGTTCTGACACGACTTGACCTGCACGCCATGACATTCTCCGACTCGAGCGCCCCGTATCCTTACAAAGAAGCACCGAGCAGAGTGTGGATTGACGAGGTCATGTTGAAGACTTTCAAGCTGGAGAGCTATGCGCAGGCAGGTACGGCATTATTCGGGCTCATGAGAAGGATCATGATGCTGGGCGAGAGAACAGCACATTGGGATGAACAGGCTATAAGCAATGACCAGCAAATGCTTGAGGACACGATACAGGATCTTGTTGCCTGGGAGTACAAGATGGGTCAGTTCGAGATGAGCCATCCGAAATCGCATGATCAGAGAGGCGCTGTATCTATCAGGCTCTACCATACGCTGTTGCGCACATTCTTGGTAGCGGGAGCTTTTGGGTTAGAGATGCGATGGGACAATCTACTCGGTCTTTACGAGCGGATCCTCACACTCGCGGAGACGTTATGGTCTTACACGCCGAACTGCAACGTCCACTCACCTCTTTCACTGGAGCCAGGAGTCATCGTGCCGGTCTTCATGGTCGCCCAGCGATGCCGCCATCCATGGCTTCGCCGCCGAGCGATTTCATTCCTCCACAAGATCAAGAGACAAGAAGGCATGTGGTTCAGCGACGGCGCAGCAGTAGTCAGCCAGAGAATCATGGAGATCGAAGGTCAGGCATACTTCGAGAGCGACCTGGGCAAGGAAGAAACTCCATGGCGGATCGGAACAGAGAACATGCCCTGGGAAGCCTGGTCGAGTATCGACTTGCAGAAGTTACCAGCGAATACGAGCTGGGCTGGGATTGAAAAAGTTCCTGAGGAGAAAAGGATGCGTGAGACGATGGTTATGGTCCTAACAGAGGAGAAACGGATTGAATTGTCGCTTATAATGAGTTCTGTTGAGAATCCGGGGAGTTATGGCAACGTGCGGACAGAGACGCTTACATATGGATGAAGCTCAGCCATTTTTTGTCTAGTATCAAACTAAACGCCATGTAAGATACCCGTAGTTTTCGTATTAAGATCGTCATAATCGCGTTCGTATTCGCGAACCACACCATCCCCAACAACAACAAAACGACAACAAAACGACAACAACAGCAACGGGCCCCGAAACCCCCGAATTTCCATCGTGACATTAAAGAAAAAAAAGGGGGATCCACCGATTCATAAGGCTTTTTCAAGGTTATTTGCTGGACGACCAATGGAATTGCTTGTCTTGTCATCGTTGTTCCTGGGGGAGACACTATGGTACGACGCCGGATCTCAGGTGTCCGATATTGCCAAGCATTTCGCTTGGAGAGTTTGGAGATCTAACCTAGTGACGGTGTAAAATATGGGGTTCTAGATGCAGAAGGGGGATAACTAAGGATAGGTAGGTAGAGAAAGGGCTACGTTGATCCAATTTTGAGCTAAGGACCCTGTTTCTACTTTCCTGAAAGTCGACTACTTAAATGAGAGGCGTTTGTACTAAAAGAAAACCTTCATCCCGTCCTCATCACTTTCAACTTTCACTTTTCATAGTACAACTACACGACATACAATCGACGCCATGAACGCAACTATCGAGACTCCATCTAATCCGTACTGGCCGTTGGACGCCGCTCTCCCGGTCTATGTCGCCAACACGATGGATTCTCGCACTCTCGTGGGCACGTTTGTAGCTGTTGCGATTGGCATTTTTGCAGTTACGCTCCTACTCATCCAGTCTGCGCGCCGGACGTTGTCCAAGGGAGAGGTGTTTGCGACGATGTGGTTTGCGATTTGCGGATGCATCCATACCTTCTTCGAGGGTAAGTTTTGCTTTGTTCTTATTTTCAGTGGTGATGCTAACAAACAGCCAGGCTACTACGTCTACAACTTCCTTGACATCTCCAGCAGATCTCATCTCTTTGCTCAATTGTGGAAGGAATACGCCCTCTCAGACTCTCGCTACCTGACCCAGGACTCATTCATGGTCCCTATGGAGGGCATCACCGCCACCCTCTGGGGCCCCATGTCATTCTTCTGCGCCTGGGCTATCGTAACGCAGCACCCTCTGCGCCACCCATTCCAGCTCATCATCAGCGTTGGACAAATCTACGGCGTCATTCTCTACTTCGCGACATGCCACTTCGACGAGATCGTGCACAACATCGTGTACTGTCGCCCTGAGCAGTTCTACTTCTGGATGTACTACGTGTTCTGCAACGCGATCTGGGTTTTCATTCCTTCTGCGCTGGTCGTGCAGAGCGTGAAGGCCACGGAGGGTGCTTTTGCGAAGGTGCAGGCTGCCGAGAAGACGAAGAAGGCTCTGTAAGCGGGAGATTGGGTTCATTGGTGGCTGTAGGGTGGATTGTATATGCATGGTTATGGGGTACGAGCGGTTAGAGAGCATAGATGGTCTGTTTATCGTGACGAGGACCTGGTGGTAAAAGTTATTGCGTTGTATGATAGAGCGTTTCGGTCATTGGAGGAATAAAGAGTCGCGAATGAAACACTCAATCTGTGTACAAGATTATTTCATGAGGGAGTGAGTGGATGTGTCTTGATGTCGATACCCCGACCCCGATGACAAACAGCTGGTCGTAGAACACTTAGACCTCAATTGAACCCAAATCACAAATCACAACTAGGACACTTTAAAGCAATTCAATCTGAAATTGGCAAAATTCAATGAATCTAATACTCCATATGTTATGTTGCGCGAGCCCGATCCGAACGACGTATAATTCTCCACTGCACCTTCACCTAACCTAGACATGTCGGTGTCCAGACATTGCCTTAGTACCTAACAGGCAGTAAGCCATGTTGCTATAGCTTAGCATTCCACAATGTCTCGCCTGCAGGGAGACGATTTCAGATACTCGATGCCAGGAAAAGAAATTATACCTCAGCATTTATGAATTGGGATGTTTTCCTCCATTGGCGTATAACATTTTCCACAGAGAAAGATGATGTCTCAATTGTCGACCAGTGCGTACAGATCAACACGACTTGTCGGTAAAGCAACAGAAAAGACATGGAGAAGAAAGAATATGATCAACTAAGACCAGCCCGAAATCATCATCGCATGCCAGAAGTCTGGATGTCTCAATGATTACTGCGCCCTGCAGGGTCAGCCTTTGCCTATTGGCATAACATTCTGCGGCGTCGACTACCCTCGCGTCTTAAACATCCCTTAACAACTTGGGAAGCAAGTCTTGGCCCAGTACTTCGCAGCTCCAATAGCTCAACTTCAGTACAATGCAAGTTACTCCAATTGTATGTGAACTGGTATGGCCCCCCGATTTACTCGCAATCTAGTACCTCCAGCCGACCAATTGTGAACCATAAGCATACCTTGAGCGTGCAATTCAATATGATGGCGTATCCCAGCTTGTCTTGAATGTGAATGTCTCTATTTCTTTCGCCCTTGACCTCAAATTCCCTTGTGCCCCTCCAAGTTATAATCAAAACATTTCTCTTGTTGTCTTTCATGTTTCTTTGCAGGTTTCAACCCTCCATCTCACCGGCCAGTCTGCTTTCGGTGCGGTAACCTAACCAAGATGCTGGCTTCAACAAATCGCTTGCTCAGGCTATTGCCAGCTATTCTTCTCATCATAACTTGCTTCTTATTCGTGTCGACACTGCAACAGGGCAATCAAGAAAATGCTCTTGGCGATAGTTGGTGGGCTTACAATGAGGGCCAAAAAGATGCTGAGAGCCCTGCGACAACAACTCCGCTAGTATCTGAAGAGAAGCCAATTCAGGACTACGAGAAGGACCTGGATGAGATGGATAAAGAACTCGAGGAGTACGAACAAGAAATGATCCGAGTCTCTGAGGATGGTAAAGAAGATGGTAAAGACGATGATGAAAACGATGATGAAGACGATGATGAAGACTACGATGATGATCGAGATGAAATTCAAGACTTGGACGCAGCCGGTGGCGAGGTTCCAGACTTTACACGCCTGAACAACAGCGTTTTGTATCCTACCAAGGATGGGGTCGACTGGGGCAAGTTTGCATACATACAGTATGTCACCGATGAGGACTACCTCTGCAACTCAGTCATGGCTTTTGAGACACTAGATCGTTTGCGTAGCCGGGCTGACCGTCTCATGATGTATCCGGGTGAGATGCTTGCCCCAGATGCCGAAGAGTCGGACACAGTGGCTGGACAGCTTCTGATCAAAGCGCGCGATGAGTACAACGTCAAGCTGCAGCCTATTGAGATCCAACGTCGAGAAGGAGACGATTGTAAGTTCGAGCTACACTTTCAGATGTATGGCACGCTTTCTAACAGAGTTGTAGTGACGTGGGCCGAGTCTTTCACTAAGCTGCTCATCTTCAACCAGACTCAGTACGACAGAGTTCTCTACCTCGACTCAGACGGCATGGTTCTCCAACCCATGGACGAACTTTTCAAGCTCCCACCCTGTCCCGTCGCAATGCCGCGCGCATACTGGCTCTACCAAGACGAGCACCCATCCAAGGTCCTCTCATCGCAGCTCATGGTCGTGCAGCCCAGCAAAGTCGAGTTCGAGCGCATCCTCGAGAAGATGGAGACCATAGAAGGAAACGACTACGACATGGAGATAGTCAACGAGCTGTACCTCGACAGCGCTCTCGTGCTGCCGCATCGCCAGTACAACATGCTCTCGGCCGAATATCGACGAGAGAACCACAGCGACTACCTTGGATCTGAGCGCGAAGAGTGGGATCCCATCGCTGCTTACAACGAGGCTAAGTTTGTGCACTTTTCAGACTGGCCGGTGCCGAAGCCTTGGATTCAGGATCTGGACTTGCGCCTGGAGCATGAGCCGCAGTGTCATATGGTTGGTGATGAGTTGAGCTGTACTGAGAGGGAGATTTGGAATAAATTGTACACGGATTTTGCTGTGACGCGCAAGGTAAGTGCTCCGCGTGTAGCTGATTTGTTGATGAAATGCTGACTTGACTGTGTAGAGAGTGTGTAAAACCGTTGACAAGAGTAAGTTGAAGGAGGAGAAGGAGAAGGCAAATTCCTGGGGCTTTGGCTTTAGCAGAAGCTGATCAAGGAAAGAATGGTCAGGATTGATACAAAGGCTTATATCTTAGATGTGAGATTGCAGTAATATCAAGCGTTTTGTTTGCAGAAGCATATTGGGATGTTTGGAGAATCAGTTCAAATGCTCTAATATAGTTATATCCAACGGTATGGATTCCTCTGCTTCTGAATCTACATGAACTTCATGACTTTCATATCATACTCTCCCTTGACCTATTACTCGTGATAAGCTCAACATTAGAGCCCTTATATCTCTCACTATTCGTATCGCTCCCCGTCCTAATGTTCTCATATACCACAGTAGGAGATACCTCACCGTCCACCGCAAGCGTATATCTCCCATTGCTCGTCTCGCCCACCCTCAACTTTATCTTGCCTAGCTTATCACTATTGGAAAAGCCCACGTGCGCAAGGCTTGCACCGCCTTCAGACGCTGCAATCATAACGTGACGGATGTCCGAGGGGTCAAACTCCGTCATGCCCTTCCACCCTCTAGTGCGGATGGCTTCGAGGATGAAGAGAGCGACGACGACCATGTTGAGCGCGAAAGCAGCGAAGGCGAATTTCTTCTCGCCAATTCTGATGGCTGTGACGCGGACGAAGCCTTGGGCTTCATCTTTGAAATCCCCGACCATGATTTGCGCTGAGGAATATGCGACCAGCATGTCGTCCACCATGGCAGTAATTGCGTTCTCGATGCCTTCAAGGGTGACGTTCTTGCTCGCCCTGGAGCTTAGAGTGTTGTTCATCTCAAGACGAAGACGATGGTCGGCGATAGAAGTGTTGAAAGCCGTGCCAACTGTCGACACGTACAGATTTGTCTCATCGTTGGCGATCAGCTCAAACTGCCGGAGCAGAGTACCCTTTAGCCAACGAGATGGATCGATATCAGGAACGTCGGTATCATTCGTTGGTACGACGGTGATGTTCTTGCCCCGACTGCTAACCGTAATATTAAATCGTGTTGGTTCAAAATTCACTTCGCACTGCGCCTTGTGCAGAAACTTGTAGAATCCTCCAGCTGCGAAGCCGATGTACTTCCTCACAGGGGCGACATCCACATCTTTGTCCTTGAAGTGCGCAACTCCCATCGCCACGACAGCGTTACCGTCTCCAAAGCCGATATAGTTCGAGTATTCGCGCCCATCGTCACTGTCTGGAAGTTCTCCGTAGGCAGCCCAGCGAATGTCCCCTTCGGTTTTGAGTCTGAAGTCGGCCGTCTCGTTGTAGATGCAATTGACTTTGGCGTGATATCCCAATTCTTGGTATTTCCATCCCAGCACGCTACGTCCAGTTTCGTAGTGAACTTCGCCGAGTCCGGGAGAGGAACCAACTCCGTATGATCGCCCGACGTAGCTGTAGCCAGTTCTGTCCAGCTTCTGGTGGTTGCGCGTCGAGTTGTGGATGGGCGATGCCGAAGCTGCACCAGCGAGAAGACTTCCCAGCATCTGGATGCCCACAGAATATGTAAACTTGCCCAGAGCAGTGTGCTTCCCGGGTCCCTCTGATTTAACTTCCGAAGGATATTCTCTGACGAAAGTGATGTTATCCCAGGCTGGAACCTGGACAGTGCCTTTAATAAGTTCCGATGTCTCAACAGGCGTCAAAGCAGCAGCCCATATAGCGCTCAGCACCATAGACACAGATACAAAAAGACCCAGCAGGAAGATGTATCCTATTGGCAAGTCCCAGTTGACTCTTGGTATCATAGCATCCATCCATGCGCGCATCTGATTCATGCTCATACTTTTCGTTTTGAGCCGCCTCCGAACCCCAAGGTTGATAACTCTACAGATAGTAATAACCTGGAGAGAAGACATGAAGTTGGCAATGATTTGAACAGCGAATTGGACCGACGGGCGGTTCTCATCGACGAATTTGAGAAACCCGCCAGAGAAGAGTGTTTCGTTTAGAGAGAGACATAGTAGAGTTGTTGCGAGTGGCGTTGTGAAGACGAGAGAAATAAAGGTATTATAATCAGAAGAGAAGAAACCAATGAAACCATTAGTTTTAGCCATAGCGACAGACAGAACTTCACCAAACTATGCACAGCACAGACAGTTGTTGGTACATGGTCAAACTCGAATGGACAGACGAACGGGAGAAGCGGGAGATTGGACGTTAAGAGAGATTCAACCTCCCCCTCTCGACATCTACATGTTGGTTCAAGGCACAGCAATGAAACCTGTGCCTCGATGGCATCATGTACGCAAGCGGGTTCATGGCAAGGTGTAGCCGCCCAAGATGGGCAAGTTGTCGAATCACGGCTGTACACGGCTTTTATAAGCGCGTAAGACCCTGGAGATTTCTGATTTCTTCACTCCGCGGGATGTGGTGCATGGTCCCCGGCGCTTAACTGAAACGATAGGTGCAGGACGGGAGGAATTCCGATGAGGAGGTGTCTTTTACTGCCCATGTGAAGTTCATAGTGAGAAGGATGTTTTGTTTAGATTAGGGTTATCAACTGATGGGTTGTTAGAGCTAAGCTATCTCAACTGCCGAGCCAGAGATAACCCACTTGGTGCTCCGATATGCGGTATCACGAGGCGAGGAAGCAGGTGGCCCAAATTAGATACTTCGAGCCATGCAGTACTACTGAAGACTAGGAAGGGATCTTTTGTACGATTAGGTATGCTCACATCGGCTTGTATTCCTTGGTATCGTAAATCGTCGTCAGTATTGCCAACCTCAAGATCCCGGGTTGCGGGCACTTCTAAAACTAAGGAATATCAATATACATGTTTATATCAACTTCTGAAATCAACCTATCTGCCGTTGTATGAAGGCACGAGGCTAATATTCAGTTACTCTTCTTCAATCATTCTAGAGATTAAACGCGGTCGGATTGGCTGTACGATCCCACGTGTACCAGGCACCCGACCACCGGAATTGCAGCGGTAAGCACGCCATAACATGCTACTTCCAGGAGCCCCCAATGCCGATAAAGGCTCTGAAACCACTGACCACCGACGTCATTTCTCGTTCTCACCTCTCACGAGGCCCTCACAAGTGCGACTTACACGGTAAGAAGACTTGAAAATAAAATCTTGCCTATCAGGGCTTGAAGAACTCAGTCCTTTGGGACAACCGACAAAATACCATGTTAGGAAGGTTTTTCACCCGCTCTTCGGCGGCCATGTCAGGCGGCGGAGAGTACCAGCCTCTCGCACAGAATGATACCGGCTACGAGACGGGAAACAACATGGCAGGCTCTTCGGATAGCCAAGATGTCAGGTCTAGGAATCATCGCGATGCTGCTGCCATGCTTCTCATCAAAATGGGTCGCTCTCCCGATGAGCACATCTCCATTTCCCCAGCTGACGACGCCCGGATCCTGCGCCGCATCGACCTTGCGCTGCTCCCTTTGATGCTTTCGGTGTATTTCCTCCAGGCTTTGGACAAAGCGACACTATCATACGCTTCGATCTTCGGCCTCATCGAAGACACAAACCTCGAGGGCGACCAGTACTCATGGCTCGGCAGTATTGTATTTCTCGCACAGCTGATAATGCAGCCTCCGCTTGCGCTTGCGCTGGTCAAGCTGCCCATCGGAAAACTCACGAGTGCCATGGTGTTGGGGTGGGGGACGACGCTGGTTCTCATGACATGGGCGAAGGAATTCCGAACTTTGATGGTTGCGCGCTTCTTCCTGGGAGCTTTTGAAGCTAGTATTGGGCCGAGTTTTATTGCTATTACGCAGATGTGGTGGAGGAGAAGGTATGGTTTATTTCTGATGACGTGAGCTGTGTCTAATCCATACAAGAGAACAGACGTTGAGAATAGGATCTTGGTATTGTATGAATGGGTTAACGTGGGTGGTGCGTACCTTATCCTGTTCTTTTGTTCGGGTATCAAAGCTAACACTTATCTACAGCTTGGTAGTCTCATTACATACGGGCTGGCAAGCATCGATTCCGAAATGAAGCCTTATCAAGTATGTCGACGCCATTCATGCCGTCTCTGCGTTGCTAACAATAATAGATCATCTTCCTCTTCTTTGGTGCCATTACCATAGGAGTTTCATTCGTGATGTTCTTCTGGATGCCGGATTCGCCCACAGAAGCCAAGTTTCTTACCGATGAGGACAAACTCATTGCAATCGAGCGCCTTCGAAACAACCAGATGGGCGTCATGTCACGCGAATGGAGGACCTCCCATGTTGTTGAGACGTTGAAAGACCTCAAGACTTGGTGCTGGGTGGCTATGATCTTTTGCATTTCCGTCCCTTCAAACGGCATCTCGACGTTCGGTCCTCTTATCATCAAGTCCTTTGTATCGGATCCCTTTGAGACCATGTTGTTCAATGTGCCCGTCGGTGTGTCGCATATCATTGCGGTCTCCGGGAGTGCCTATATCTCCATGAAGTGGAAGCTCAAAGGCCCAGTCATTGTTATGCTGTGCATCCCTCCTATCATCGGGTGCGCCATTCTCTTGCACTTTGCGCACAGTCTCGAGAACAAAGCATTCTGCCTAGCTGGCTATTTCTGCTTGTGCACATTTACCGGAATCAGTGAGTACATCCTCAGTCGTTGTCCAAGCAAGATCTAACAAATTTCAGCGCCATTGATCTACTCATGGTCAGCACAAAACACAGCCGGCGACACGAAACGCAAATCTACGTCAGCGCTCATCTTCATCAGTGGTTCTGCAGGGAACATTGTCGGTCCTTTACTATACACGCCTGACGAAGCACCATCGTATACCCGCGGTCTGCGCGCCAACCTCGCACTTTACATCCTCGTCATTGGTCTCGTCGTAGTCACCTCCCTACATCTCGCTCGTCTCAACCGACTTCACAGCCACCGCAGAGTCGCACTTGGAAAGAGTGCCGTGCTCATTGACCGAAGCCTCGAGACTGCTGAGGAAGTGGAGCGGATAGAAAGCATGGAGCGAACGCTGCGCGGAGGGGTGCTGCGTGAGGCGACGGGTGGTGAGGATGATAGGATTTCTCAAGTTACTGAAGATTTGGAAAGAGATAAGACCGATCAGAAAGAGGGCGACAAGGGTTTTGAGGACATCACGGATTTGGAAAATGAGGATTTCCTGTTTGTGTTTTGAGGGTCTCTTGAAACCGATGAAACGAGTTATGACAATTCACATAGAGCTAAAGATCGCGTTAGAATTTACAGAGTACTAGGCATTTTATTCAAAATACATAAAACTTCTCATTGTTTTCTTTATGAGGTGTGGAGAGGGAGGGCATTAATGTTCCAGGGTTTTACTTCATGATATCGAGTTCCTTCGGCCTTGCATTGATCTATTGCATTTATACTTTACCAACCCGATAGCGCGATAATGAAGGGTTAGTTCATGACAATGGCTAGAATGGGTATACTATTCTTGGACTTAATACCTGCCAAGCTGCCAATGCCGTTTGCTGCCGATTCTGCTGTTGTGTTGTCAATGCAGCTAACCCCAAGGTACCGATCAGTTATTGCCACGCTAGCCACGTCTAAGCAAGCACCGCCACGCTTGGCCGCTCAGACCAATATCAACGCCGCAGATGACGACGCAGAGCATGGATGGGAAGTTGGTTTGGAGCTGAAAGTTGAATTGTTGGCGGCTGAGTAAGAGTCTTGGATGCCTCCACGTTTCTTATATCTGACTGATTATCTGCTAGACCTTTGATATGCATCTACTTTGTTATTCACTATTGACCTCTCAAAGCTGAAGTGATTCCCCACCTGCAGCTTGCAACCCCTCTAAGTGCCCCTCCATCATCACGGATCCTGTACAGAGACAACCAAGATTTCGACCTAGGAATTGCACCTGGTCAAGTTTCCTACTTATAGGCGCCGTTTTTGCTGCATTCATAGCAGTATTATCAAATACATATAAGCCTAGCACTTTTACAGTCAAAATGGGCGGCGGTCCAGAAGGTTTCCGCACCGTTGCGTACTTCGTCAACTGGTACGAAGCTACCCTGTATTGACACTTGAGCTCGTCAGCTAATGCAAAGCAGGGCTATTTATGCCCGAAAGCATCGCCCTCAAGACCTCCCTGTAGAGAATCTCACACATATTCTCTACTCATTTGCCAATGTCCGTAGCGACTCTGGCGAGGTGTAAGTCACTACCCTTACTCTCGCGCAACATTCTCAGCTCACATCCTCTAGCCATCTCACCGACTCTTGGGCTGACACGGACATTCACTGGGATGGCGACTCCTGGAACGATGTTGGCACCAACCTGTATGGATGCATGAAGCAGCTTAACCTCTTGAAGAAACGCAACCGAAATCTTAAGGTTCTTCTCAGTGTTGGAGGATGGACCTACAGCAGCAACTTCAAGGCCCCCGCCAGCACACCCCAAGGACGCGACACTTTCGCCAAGAGCTGCGTTGATTTGATCAAGAACCTCGGTTTTGATGGTATTGATATCGACTGGGAATACCCTCAGAACGCTGATGAGGCGAGAAACTATGTTGAACTGCTCGGTGCTGTTCGTCACGAGATGGACGCTTACTCGCAGACCTTGAGTCAACCTTACCATTTTGAGTTGACTGTGGCCTGCCCCGCTGGTGCGCAGAACTTCCAGAAGCTCGATATTCGCGGAATGGATCAATATCTTGACTTCTGGAACCTCATGGCTTACGACTACGCTGGTTCTTGGGATCAGACTGCCGGCCACCAGGCCAACCTGTACCCATCTCAAGACAACCCCACGGCAACCCCCTTCTCTACATCTGCGGCCATCGATTTCTATGCTCGCAGCGGCGTCAACCCCCATAAACTTGTCCTCGGCATGCCACTCTACGGGCGAGCTTTTGAGAACACTGACGGCCCCGGTCGTCCCTACCAAGGAACTGGTCCGGGCACCTGGGAGGCGGGAGTGTACGACTACAAGAAGCTTCCTCTCGAGGGCGCGCAAGAGTTTGGCGACGGAGCATGCTGCGCAAGCTACTGCTACAACCCACAGACGCGCACTATGGTCACTTACGACACGCCCCGAGTCGCGTGGGACAAGGCCGAGTATGTCAAGAAGTGGAAGCTCGGAGGCGCCATGTGGTGGGAGAGCAGTGCGGATAAGGAGGGTGATCAGAGTCTCATTACAACAGTTGTGAGGGGATTTGGAGGACCGGGAGCACTCATGAGACAGGACAACTGCATTGAGTATCCCGCGACCAAGTACGAGAACCTGCGAAATGGGTTCCCGAACAACTGAGCAGCCAGCCAAAGTGGAGTTGGTGGGTCAGAATGAGTGAGATGAAAACTGTCAATAGTTTGAGCTCAGCTGCTTTTTTACGAAAGAGCACATAAGTACATGATTAGTATGAATATCCATTACGGCCTTGAACAGAACAATCAATCAAATAGACATTCTTGAACATACCCATATTGCTGCACTGTGAAACCTTGAAAGTATCTCCTCCACTTCAGATCACGTGACCTTTGCACCAGCCACACCAGCCTCAGTTGGCCCGTGCACCCAGCTCAAGCTGCCAGAAAATTTCCACCTGGAAAAAAAGTGTGAAAATCTTAAGCCTCGAGCCATCAACAACCCATTTCGACGCGGAATCATTCCCAATTGCGGCACCGGCAGGGAACAACAAGATGTCGCATATCGATTACGCTCTCTACGAATCGCCCGTGGGCTATGCCCTCTTCAAGGTGGTGCATCAGCAGGATGCGGTCGGATTAAAATTGAAGGAGACTCAGGCCGCCGTCAATGATCTCGCCAAGTTCGGCAAGATGGTCCAGCTGTCCAACTTCAGCCCTTTCAGGTATTTTTTGTCTTGTCTACGTGATGCCAATTGTTGCGCGATAACTGACACTGCCAAGGGGTCACGTCGAGGCTCTCGAGAACATCAACCTCGTCAGTGAGGGAATCGTCTCGGACTACCTCAAGTCTGTCCTCGAACTCAACCTCCCCAAGGTCGGCAAGAAGGCCAAGGTTGTCCTCGGTGTTTCCGAGAAGAACCTTGCTGGCGCGATCAAGGGACTCTTCCCCGGCCTCGAGTGCGAGACCGCCGATACCTCTGACATCGTTGGCGACGTTATCCGCGGTATCCGACTCCACGCCGACAAGCTTCTCGGCGGACTCAAGTACGGCGATGTCGAGAAGGCCGGTCTGGGTATGGGTCACGCCTACTCCCGCGCCAAGGTAAAGTTCAGCGTTACCCGCAACGACAACCACATCATCCAAGCCAGCGCGACCATCGACTTCCAGGACAAGGGTGTCAACCAGTTCTACATGCGCGTTCACGAGTGGTACGGCTGGCACTTCCCTGAGCTTGTCAAGATTGTCTCCGACAACTACACCTACTGCAAGCTTGTCTTGGCTATTGGCGACAAGAAGAGCTTGAACGATGACAAGCTCCACGACATTGCCGCCCTCGTTGAGGAGGATGGTGAGAAGGCCCAGGCCATTATTGACGCCGCAAAGGTCTCCATGGGTCTCGACATCTCCGAGGCTGATCTCGAGATCATCCACAGCTTTGCTGAGGCCGTCGTCAAGCAGGCCGACAACCGCAAGTCCACTTCCGCCTACCTCGAGAAGAAGATGTCCGACATCGCCCCCAACCTGCAGACCCTCATTGGCACTCCTGTTGCCGCCCGCCTCATCTCTCACGCTGGTTCTTTGACCAACCTCTCCAAGTACCCTGCCTCCACTCTTCAGATTCTCGGTGCTGAGAAGGCTCTCTTCCGTGCCCTTAAGACCAAGAGCAACACCCCCAAGTACGGTCTCATCTACCACAGCAGCTTCATCGGCAAGGCCGGTGTCCGCAACAAGGGTCGCATCTCCCGATACCTTGCCAACAAGTGCAGTATGGCCAGTCGTATCGACAACTTCTCCGAGGAGCCTTCAACCCGTTTCGGTGAGGCTCTCAAGCAGCAGGTCGAGGACCGATTAGAGTTCTACGCCACTGGCAAGAAGCCCGCCAAGAACTCCGACGTCATGGTAAGTGCAATCTGATGCGGAATCACTGTTCAGTGCTAACTATTTATACAGAAGGGTGTCATGGACATCATGGACGGCGAGGATGCTGGTTCCGATGTCGAGATGGCTGACGTCCCTGAGCCCGAGTCTGCCAAGAAGTCTAAGAAGGACAAGAAGGAAAAGAAGGAGAAGAAAGACAAGAAGGAGAAGAAGGAGAAGAAGCGCAAGAACGACGATGATGAGGAGGCCCCCGCCGTTGAGGAAGCCGACGGTGAGAAGAAAAAGAAGAAGAAGAGAAAGTCCAAGGCTGCGGATGACGAGTAGAGCTCTTCCAATTATTTCACTGCGATTGGACATGTTACCGTGTCTTATTAGACATGAGCATGTTCCAGAGCTGAATGTTTCAGGAACGAGGATAACGGGAGATGCATCTTCAGTCATGATAGACGTTGCGCAAGGGTAGTCGGACTCGGGATTTAGGCCAGGATCTCCCGCCAAGCACGCGACTCCTCATTCATCACGATGTCAACTCGGCGTGGAATCAGACAAGGAAGCGGCACGAGTCTTCTTGCGAGTCTCTCCCGCCAGAGTTTGCGCTCCGACATATAGCCAGGAGAGCAGGAGTGGCGCGTGGGGAGATTTGGCATTCCTTGAGGCCCTTGCGCAATTGTTTGAGGAGTTTTTGTAGGATCTGATCTGGCTTCTGGCTTTTGGGCGTTTGAGGGCATTTGGCTTGATGTAAAACTGTTTTTCACTACGAGGGAAAACTCATACCCTTTGTTTACAAAAACACACTATTAACTGAAACTGAAGACTGGGCATTTCATGACTGACTTTGTTGATGAGAGTAACAATGACTATTGAATATGAAGACAACAAGCTTCAACTTGTACAGAAGATAGCCTCCAAGTAAGAATGACTACCAAGATCAATGGACCCGTCCGCAGTAGCCCATCCGGACCCTCTCTAACACTCTCCACTCCTCCATGTCGGGTCGCTCTAAGGACATGCCCCACCAGGGCAAGCAAGGCTCTGGCGAAATAAAATTTCACGAGTGGGAACCAGGAAATTCATGCGAGGCTATGAAATTCAGCTGATAAGGATTGATACGGATGAACATGTGGGAGTAAGTCTTGGCATTCACAGATGATGGATTGACTATTTTGCCGTCATGTAATACACATGTAGATATGATGCATATTGCAGCCGTGTAATTTGAGTTGTTTGTTGTACGTAAGCTTGTGCCCAATACACGCGACACAAACGAACAAATATTTCAAAATGACAATCACAGTTCACGGGACAAATATAGGTGGTATCAAGTTTGTGTCGTCTCAATCAAGCATGCATTATCTCAGAAACCGGATGTGCTTTATGCTACAGCCTCATAACGCCCTTTTTTGGCACCCAATCCGTTCCTTCATCAATCCCAATCATGTCCCTTGGTTATGCATTTATTGCTTATCGAAGACGTAGGTCAGGTGGCAGCGACCGCAGTACTGGCGATCCTGCATGGCAGCCATGAAGACACCAGCGCCGCACTAGACGAGGAGTTAGTGGTCTGTAAAGATGTGGTAGAGTGAAGATGATGCTTACAGTGTCGCTGGGGCACTCGCGTCGAAGTCGCTCGATCTTGCCATCAGAGTCGACCTTGTAGTACTTGAGAACAGCCAGCTTGGTCTTCTTGCGCTTGTGCTTGATCTTCTTGGGGGTGGTGTAGACCTTCTTCTTGCGCTTCTTGGCCATACCACCACGGAGGCGGAGGACCAGGTGGAGAGTGGACTCCTTCTGGATGTTGTAGTCGCTCAGGGTGCGGCCATCCTCGAGCTGCTTACCAGCAAAGATAAGTCGCTGCTGGTCCGGGGGAATGCCCTCCTTGTCCTGAATCTTGGACTTGACGTTGTCAATGGTGTCGGAAGACTCCACCTCAAGGGTGATCGTCTTCCCCGTGAGGGTCTTGACGAAAATCTGCATGATGCCTAACTGAGAAGGTTAGATTCCTGATCCAAGAGTGTATTTGCGAAGCATGCGCCTGTGTCGTGGGGGCTTCTCTCGTGTGCCGTTCTCGAGTTTTCGAAGATGAACTGACGAGGCTCAAAGTCGAAGCGTCGAGTATGCGCGCGGAGGAGGGGGAAATTGCGATCGTAAAAAACAAAGGGCAATTCTCAAGTGAAAGGCAGTGAAGCCCTCACGACAGAGACGGATATTTGCAGCATCTTTCAGACGTACCTCGACAATAAAGCTATTGCCTTCCTAAGCAATCCTCAGATGGTGCGAATGGGTTGAAGAAGACCTTTTGGCAGAGGTGGCGCCCGCTCAGAAATTCACAACCACTGAAAAGTGGGATCACATGACCTAGGGTTCTCGCTGAGCCAGGCCCTTGCCCCTCGCTGCGGTGCGGTGGGGTCCAGTTGAGCTCTGAATTCGACTTGCCCTAGAGCCCACCAACCTTCGAAAAGTGGACTGCAGCGATCGTCGAGCATCCTTTCGCCAAACGCACATTTTAGTGAGTCTCTTCTCTTCTTCTTCCCTTTCCTTTCTTCACTTGCGTGACCTGAATTAACCCCAGCAGCAACCGTCAAGATGGTCAAGAAGAGAAAGAACAAGTACGACTCCCCCTCCTCCAGCCAGCCCGCCTCCAATTGCCTCGCATACTGTCGCCGACGATGTCTGTCCCGACGAGCGACCACCACGTCGCGATGATATTCGACGACGATTGAACGGCTCTGACACCTGCGCATCTGAACTCCAGTGCTAACAACCTTTCCAGCGGCCGAAACAAGAAGGGCCGCGGCCACGTCAAGCCCATCCGATGCAGCAACTGCTCGCGATGCACTCCCAAGGATAAGGCTATCAAGAGATTTACCATCCGCAACATGGTTGAGTCTGCTGCTATCCGTACGTTTTACCTCCACCACACTTCTGATTCTCGTTCCGAACAACCGCTTACAATCCCTTAGGTGACATCTCCGATGCCTCCGTCTTCGCGGAGTACACCGTCCCCAAGATGTACCTGAAGCTGCAGTACTGTGTCTCTTGCGCCATTCACGGCAAGATTGTCCGGTACGTTGTCCTCCCCAGGAGTGTGACGACTGCGCCATGGTTGCGTATGTGCTTCAGATGAGCCTTGGTTGAACCATATGCCTTTGAAACCCGTCCAGCCTGCCCCAGCGCAGCCGTTCGCACTCCGGTACGTCTATGATCTGTTCCGAATGCTGACCATGATATAATAGTGTCCGATCCGTTGTCGGCCGCCGCAACCGTGCCCCTCCTCCTCGCGTCCGCTACAACAAGGACGGCAAGAAGATTGTCCCCACTGCCCCTAAGGTCTAGATGGGTTGATGTTTGGGATGGAGTCCGGTTATGATAGCAACATTCAAAAAAATGGATGGGATGAATACCTTTGGGATCATGAGTCTAAGAAATTCCAAAATTCAATCGGACGACGTTTGATGTCTCCACGTCTTTGACGAACATTATATGGTTCCTGTAGCATTTCTCGCTTGATGTGTGATTGTATGCGGTTCTAGTGTTTCTACTCCGTAGTGACGTACGATTGCTTGTGCTTGAGACCCTTGCATGTTACCCCGGGTCGAGAGTGCTGTGCATCGAGCGGTACTATCGTGAGCAGTCTTGCTTCCCACACCAATTATTCTTAAGATGGATGGCTTCTCAATGTACCGGAACCTCGTATACTCTTCTGCCTGTCCTGAGAGTATAGCCTTGTATCTACCGTTCAATTGCTCTCTGAGACTTCGCATGTGGAGTTTTGCAATTCAACATAAACAGGAGGTTATCGCAGCTTAATGATTTTAGAACCACCATTTGGCTCATAAGCGTATCATAGGCTACGATATTCTTCTAAAAAGCAATGAGGAGAAAGAAAATACGTGTATTATTCCCTGCATATTATAGTGCCTCAATTGCGGATGGATGATGCTCTTCGCCATTACCATCTGTTGTAATTTACACCCAATCTACCCTAAAACACTCCATCAAACTGCACCAAATCAGTGCCATTCTCCGAACAAGCATACGCATCGACGCAGACTCCCCCACCACAGCAACTTCCTGTCAAGCACAAATACCCATCACTGCAGTCCCCATCAGCCTCACAGCTTCCAGCGTAATTCCCGCACTCAGTCCACTCAAACGCTATACCTACACCCCCAGCACTCTTACCGCAAACGCAGCCTGTGCCTGGGATGATAGCTTTGCGTGGATAGGCGCATACGGAACCTTCACCTTCTGCGACGCTGCCGTTCGGACAACATGCGATCCGTGAAGAGTCTTGCACGGTGATGTTGTAAGGCCGTGTTGATTCTGGTGCCCAGTTGAGGGTTGTTATGGCGGGGATACGAGTCGCACCAGCGATGAGAATGAGGTTGAGAGGAATCTCGCCTTCATGGAGGGATTGGCAGATGTCATTCTCAAAACTTCGGTGAGCGTTGTACACCTCTATGTACTCCTCCAAAGAGCCCGTGGAAGACTCTGTGCTCTTGGAGAAGAATGCACTCAGAGCTTGCCAAAGCTGCGTATATGCAGTGACAGCTTCGTCTGCTTCTTGCTTTGCCCTGTCGGTGGACAAACCCTGGTTAGTGAGATCCTTGCGAAGTTCCGATGGATCGACGATATCTTTCGCCGATTCTTCAAGAGTGGTAACAACGGTAGACAGGTCCGGACATGAGCCACCAAACGGATCTATCATGATGAAGTCGATGATGCTGTTCTTGATGGCCCACTGACATTTCAAAGATCCAGATTGAGACCCAGGAAACGTACAGTCAAAGTCCCATTGCCCCGTGTCTTCATCAACAGCGACATCTGCGCAGACTGTGTCGCCTACGAGAAGCTGAGGGTACTGTCTGAGCGACTTGTCAACGACACTGCCACATTGATCATGCAGGTACAAAACCTGGCGAAAGTCCAGATCGTCGGCACGCCTTTTGATAGCGGCGCATTGTACACCAGCCAGGTCGCCTATCTGCTCGTACATATCGTCAATCGTGATGGATATGTCGTACGTGCAGTTACTTCCCGAGAAGTGAATACCTTTTGCGTCAAGTGTTACCAAGTATCCAGCAGGATCAACCACCGAAATCTGCCCTCGCCGAGAGATGTCGACGAAGTACATCCCTCCCGCCTCATCGCGGACGGTTATGTAGAGTGGATAAACACCATCACCCTCAAACTCGACAGACTCGATATAAGGTATGGGGATCGAGACATTGTCCTCACGAAGTCTGGCGTTGTACAGTAACGCCCGGCGGGTTGGACCACCATCTGGGTCGCTTGCCAGAGAATGGCATGTCTCTTCCGAGAGGGCTGCGGTGCGTGTAACATGCGTGAAGTTGGCAGCAGGGAACTCGGGAATGCCAGTCGTCGTAGCGTTACCGCCAGATACAGAGCCGTTAGAGACGCTACCGGATGTTGAAGCCGTGGCCACAGGACTCGAGAAGGTGGTAACAGACCCAGTGTTCCCTGGCGTAGAACTTGTGGTGTTACTACCAGGGACAATGGTCCCGCTTTCAACACTGCTGGAAACTTCCCATGAGTCCGTTGGGAATGGTAGACTCGGGAGGGGTACAGGAATCTGTGAGGTTGGTACACTGATTGTTGGTACAGACACAACGCCTGAGATGGATGATGTGAGGTTCCAACCGAGATCACCGCTCTGGGTGCTACTGGGAAGGACCGCGGAGTCTGTTGGAAGAGACACAATAGGTCCCGAATCGAATGAGCTGGTAGTCGGCCCAGAGCCAGGACCTCCTGATCCACCAGTTGTTGTATTTCGATTAGGCACAACGCTTCCGCTTCCAGTCGAGCTTGACGTTAACCCAGGCACTGTCGGCAAAGAGACACTGGGGAAAGAGCCTGTTGGAAAAGGAACTGACGTTCTAGTCTGTGAGAGACTGATTGTCGGAACAGAAACGTTACCTGCTGTCGGGAAAGTAGTACCATTCAGGCCCGGCCTACCACTACTACCTCCCGCTGAACTTATCAAGTCCCCAGAATTGGTAGACAGTGATTCGGTCGGTAGTGGTAGTGTTGGGAACGGTACAAAACTACCAGTTCGAGATATGCTGATGGTCGGTATAGAGAGATTCATACTCTGGGAAGAGGCAGTGCCGTTCAGACCCGGGAATTCATTACCACTCGTTTGAGAGCCTGTGGTAATATATTTACTTGGGAATGGCAGAGTCGGAAACGGTACGAAAGTGCCAGTCCTGGATATACTGATCGTTGGTATCGACACATTCCCACCAGAAGCAGAGGTAGTGCGGTTCCAACTGGAGAGCCCGCTTCCACTGGCCCCAGAGCCTGTTGTGAGGGACTTAGTTGGGAGTGTCAGACCCGGGATGGGGGCAGAAGTTCTAGTGAGGGGTACGCTGATCGTTGGGACTGATGCGTTACCCCCAGAAGGCAAAGAAGTACTATTCCAGGTCGGAGCGAAGCTACCACCCGAGGTTGCCTCTGAAGATGATTGACTTGTCGATGACAATGTCGGAAACGGCACAAACGATCCACGGGATATACTGATAGTCGGTATCGAGTTGTTCCCCCTCGCTGTAGAGGTAGTACCATTGATACCAGGAACCATACTCCCCACCGAAGAGACCCCAGAGCCTGTAGAGACAGAGATTGTAGGGAACGGCACAGTTGGGAAAGGCACAAAACTCCCTGTCCCAGAGATACTGATGCTCGGGATGGTCAGACTTGAGTTCCACCCTGTGAACGTTGAGCCGGTTGGACGTGTGCCACTATCCGAAGGACTCGAAGTCGAGTTTCCAGGAATAGGCCTCGGTAGCGAGCCGCCCGTGGTGCTGGAATGCGTCATTGCAGGTTCACGAGTATCTGACGGTTGGGATATTGCTCCTATGCTGGATTGGATAGTTTGGGACTGGTTACCAGATCCGGTGAATGATAAGCTAGACTGTATGCTGGAAGTTTGATTATGAATACGTGAGGTGGATATCGAAACGGGACTGCGAGTATCCGAAGACACACCAGAGGTGGTGGAGTTCCATGAATTCCTGGATCTTGTTGAGCCCTGACTGAGTGTTTCCGCAGCAGATATACTGGTGTTGGTATACGGACTTGTCCTTGGCTCATCTCCCGTCGTCTCTCCGACAGATGCCGAAGTTGATCGAGTCCAATTCCCACGTCCAGATGTCGTCGACTTGACTCTAGTTGTTGAAGTCTCAGTATACCTCCCAGAGCCAGGCTGTCCTACTGACGCCGACGTCTCTATATCCATACTCTGCGAGTCCGAGTACTCAACGGTAACTGAGCTTTCCCGCGCCGTCGTTCGGGACGAGTTGCTTGACGAAGTCATAGCATCCTTACTCGTAAGAATACACTCGCACTATATCACATAAGTCTCTCTCTACAACACCTCAAAGAGCCGCTCACATAGGAAGCTATCCGCGTTTGATTATACCTCACATACTCAGCAGGCGTGCTGTACCCAGCACCGCAGTGGT
This sequence comes from Fusarium avenaceum, assembly GCA_025948275.1. Lineage (NCBI taxonomy): Eukaryota > Fungi > Ascomycota > Sordariomycetes > Hypocreales > Nectriaceae > Fusarium > Fusarium avenaceum. The sequence goes on along the minus strand of CP109670.1, from coordinate 629,207 downwards.
TCCCTTCCAGAACACTCGAGCAGAAGCCGCCGCCGTCTTCAACAAGAGACGTGTAAAGCGCATCGCGGGGACAAGCAGTTGTCTCGTTCCAGTTGGCAGGGAACGCAGCGGCTAGGTGAACAACGAGGGCGAGTAGCATCCACATGATGCTGGCTTAAAACGAGTGTATTGGGGATGATGAGTGAAAGATGGTGATATCTGACGGGATTGTTTGGGCGTTACTTATAAGACGTACAGATGCAGCTGTCTCTTTCATCGTAGGCCTCGCAAATAAAGACCGTACAACGAGGCCGCCCATTTTCTGAAGACCCCACGAAATTTGAACAGATCCTCGAGACTGTTTCCAACACCAAAGACAGAGCAGAATCTGCCGAGACACGACATCCCTGACATCCAAGACTCACATGCAGAGCCGAGAAAAGTCGGCACTTCTGACGTCCCACAGCATGTGCATCTACCAAATCGAGCCGGGTATCTGCATCGTGTCAAAGAGACACCATGGACTCGCGAGAAACTGGTCCAGAAACGAGCGATCCTTAATGTCCCAGGTTTAGGTCTAGACGCGCTCAGTGACACGGGAGCTGGGGGTTCCTGGATCGTGGAACGCGAGTGTGATACAAGTAGCGGTCTTGGGAGGACGGCTTCAGGTTGAGTCTTGTTGACCTGTGGTTGACGGGTGATGATGGCTTGATCACGGAGGAGGAATTGGCGAGGGGCTTAGTCTGGGAGTGTTAGTTGATCATTAGTATTAGGGAAATCGGCCTTTGTAGAGATGCAAACAAGAAATTGTATCGAGAAAGACCAAACATGTGGATATAATCATAAATCTAACCTCCATCCATATTTTAATCATCAAGGTATCCGCAGCCAAACCAACCCAATTCCATATTCATCATCATCGTCATATCAACAAGTATCTTATCCACCCTCCTCATCACCGAAACGGCAAACTCGTCGTATTAACACCCGTCTGGGTCTTCTGCTGCTGCTGTTGCCCTTGCGGTCTCACGATAAAGTCCTTGTTCTCAATCGTCACACTCTTGGTCATATGATTGACCTTGTACACGCCCACCAGCCGCGCCGCGAGCTCAAACATGTTGTTGCGCAGCGAGATGACGATGAACTGGGCGTTCTTGGTGCGCTCCTTGATGTAGTTGGCAACGATCGAGACCTGCGTACCATGTTAGTCAGAGTCAGAGTCAGAATACGAAGGATGAAGGGTTCGATGTGGAATGCCCACGCGAGAGTGAACACTGGTGGTCGAATCGCAGCCGAGTGTCTCAGGGTGAGGGTGGTACTTACGTTTCTGAAATCCAACGCGGCATCGATCTCGTCCATGACATACAAAGGAGTCGGCTTGTAGTGGTGCAAGGCGAAAACAAGAGCCAGACTGCTCAGCGTCTTTTCACCACCAGAAAGGTTGCTGATGTTCTTCCAACTCTTTTTTGGTGGCATGACACTGAACAAGATACCTTCACTGAAGGGATCCAGACTGTCGACAAGTTCTAGCTCTGCGTTTCCTCCCATAGTGATCATTTGATACATCTCCTTGAGTCGGAGGGAGATAGCACTGAAGCCTTCCATAAAGCCTTCCAACCGTAGACGGCGCAGGTCGTCGCATCGCTTCTTAGCAGAATCTCGCTGTTCGATAGCAGTCTGAAGATCTGAAGATCGAGCCAAGTGCTCCTCCACTCTTCTTCGGTACTCGGAAAGAACACCGAGGTCAACGTTGACGTTTTGAGTCTTCTCCTCCAGAGCCGCGATCTCGCCCTTGAGTGTTCTCTCATTCATGTCGGCAAGCTCATCGGGTGTATATCTTGGTATCTCGTTGGGTTGTGCGCTGGTTGTCTCTTCTTCTGCTTCCTCGTCTTCCTCTCCCTCCCCGTCTTCCTCGGGAGCATCTGTCATGTCCACATCGTCTTGAGGGGCATCCTCCATGTCGATGTCTCCATCATCGCCTGCTTCAGGCTTGGGTTGTGACTCGGGCTTCGGTTGGCTGCTGGATGAAGCTCCAATAAGGTCGTCGATGTTCTGCAGAACAATCTTGGACAACTTGTCGTTCCAATGACGGAGTCGGGCTTGGTTCTCAGTAAGGGCCTTCTGGTTCTCTTCGAGTTTGTTGCGCATCTCGATTTCGACCGCCCTTGTCTCGTTGAGTTCTGCTGCCTTCTCATCGAGCTCACCCTTGAGTGCCTTGAGCTCCTTCTTCTTGGAGGCCAGTCCTTCTTGAGCTTCCTCGACTTGCGCCTGGAGCTCCTCAGCCCTCTCGCCCTGGTTGTTAATGTCGTTTTCAAGCTTCTCAAGATCCCGCGAAGCAGTTGTAAGCTCCTTGGATGACTTGGCATGGTCCTTCTCGAGCTTGATCTTCTGCTTCTCTGCTTTGACCTTGCGGACCTCGTTGTTGGAGATTTCCTCATTATTGGAAGCAATTTCCTCCTTAATGGAATCAACCTTAGCCCTTTGTGCACGAAGCTTCTCACCTCCAACTTCCATGATCTTGTCTTGCAGAGCCTTGATCTCGTCCTCTACGCTGGACGTCTCTTCACGGAGCTTCTCGACCTCCCTGTTGTGTTTGGCGATCTCCTTCTGAAGAGCAGCAATGCGGCTGTTGTCAGTTGCTGAAGGCTGATGCTCCTTGCTAACTTCCTTAATGCGTCGTTGCATGTCGGCAATGTTCCTCTCCGCACTCTCAATCTCTAGGCCGATCTTTTGCATCTTGGTGTCAAGCTGAGGAATCTGCTCATTCAACTCCTTCAGGCGAGTCTCACACTCCCGCTGGTACTCTTGGAATTCTTGGAACTTGGCCTCCCAGCCATCACGGTCGGTCTCGAACTTGGCGACCTGCTCCTTGCTGACATCCGAGACAAGCTTAGAAGACATGAGGCCTCTCTTGACGGTTGTACCACCACCAGACATAGTACCGGACTTGTCAATGAGCTCACCGTCAAGGGTGACGACTCGCCATCGCTTAGCGCCGTATGCAATTCTGTTGGCTTGAGCGAGGTCGGAGGCGACAATAGTATCTTGCATGGCGTGGTAAAAGGCAGGTCGGAATTTGTCGTCCTGTGCGGTGACGAGGTCGAATAATCGAGGGGCGTTCTCCGGAGTCTTGATTGGTGACATGTCTCGACTCCTGAGCTTGTCCAAGCAGATAAAGTTACCTCTTCCAACATTGTTCTTTCGAAGATACTCGATGCACTGCTGACCAGCCTCGACACTCGCAGTAACAAAGTTGTCCAGGGAACCACACGCTGTCGAGATGGCTACATCGTACTTCTGATCAATCGTACCAAGGTTGCCCAGACGGCCGTGGAAACCATCAATTCGACCAGACTCCTTCATGCGCATCAAAGCAGAAAGCACGTTTCCTCTGGCTTGTGTGTTAGACAAACTTGAGCGAGCCTCGTCAGCCTTTTGACGTGCGTTTGAGATCTTTGAGCGAATCTTGGGCTCTTGTCCAGCGAGCACCTCGAGTTCCGACTTCATCTTGTCAGCTTCACTGAGAAGTTCAGCCTTTTCAGCCTGGCAAGACTTGAGCTCCTTCCGTTTCGCAGATTTGCCTTCCTCGATGGAGGCGATCTTGGTCTCAAGCTCCTCCAGGGCCACAGCACCAGCATTGGCCTTCTCTTGGAGAATGTTGAGTTCACTCTCAGCGACTGCGACTGCAGATTGTTTTTGATTGATCTTCTCATTCCATGGCTCGAGAGACTTTTGCTTGGCAGCAATCTGGTCAGAGAAGGCTTGAGTCTTGCCTTTGAGGCTATCTCTGATCTTGGTGAGCTCAGCTTCGGCAGTCTGGACCTGTTCCTCGAGCTCTGCAATCTCCTGAGTTCGGGTCTCAATCTCCTCTCCACACTGTTCGATGGTCTCGTCTGCTTCAGCAGAAGTCGTTTCGGCGTTGGCGATGGTCTTCTCGAGCTTCTTACGCTTGTCGTCCAAAAACTTGCGCTTTTCGTCGAATTTCACGCGCTCCTGCTCAAACTTGGCCATCTCCTTGACCAGAGCTTGTGTTGACTTCTCTTGCGCCTCAAACTCCTTGGCACCTGTGGCATACTCCTTCTCAAGGGTCTTGATGATCTGCTCACCTCCGTGGTGCTTCTCAAGCTCAAGGTCCAATTGTGCCTGCATCTGGGCAATGGCTTCCTCTGTGACGTTAACGTTCTCACTACACTTGTGAATGAACAGCTGGTAAAGAGCAGATTGCTTCAGAGCCAGCTCATTTTCGTCGCGGATGAAAGCGATCGCCTTGTCCTTCTTGTCTTCGAGACTGTTCTTTTCCTTCTCAACATGCTGAACTCGGCCGCTCTTTTCCATGCAAATATCGTTGAGAGTTTCCACCTCAGTGGCGGATTCTTCAATGGGAGCCTTGTATTTAGAGGTTCCGATGATATCTTCCAGATATTCTAGCAGACCATCTTCGTGTTCGTTTCCGGCCTTGGCTTTCATCTGAGCAATGGACTCAACCTCACCCTGAAGAATCAGGAATCGCTTGTGGTCAAGATCGACGCCCCGATCGCGAAGCAGAGTTGTAACTGTTGTAAAGTTGGATTCTTTTCCGTTGATGTAGTATTTGCTCGAGTTGTTCTTGAAGGCTTTTCGGGAGATAATAAGCTCAGATTTAGGGATGATTTCATGACCACCGCCAGGCTAAAATTGTTAGTTTGAACCCGCCTTCTGATAGTAGATTACTCACCTGGTCCATAACCTCCTGAAAATAGACTGCAACCTCGCAATGGTCCAAGTTTGGATGCTGAGCTGAGTTGTGAATGAGAGCAGAAATTTTGCCCTGTCGCATCTTACTAGCTCTGAAACCAAAGACGAAAAGCAGCGAGTCGATAACGTTCGACTTGCCAGAACCGTTGGGCCCTACAACGGACGAGAAGGATGCATGGAACGGGCCAACTTCCTGTCTGCCAGCGTAACTCTTGAAGTTGTTGAGCACGAGATGTGTCAGAACGATTCGAGACTTGGGTGTTGTATCTTCGACAACAGGTATAGCCATCGTTCGTGATTTAAGCACAATATCCATAGGCCTCTCCATGATGGTGTCCATAGGCTTGATCGGCTTGATAGTCGCTTGGGTTTCGTCGACACCGGAAGTATTCATACTTGCATCAGTTATATCGGCCAATACAGCCGCAGTTGGCTTTTGAGAAGACTCTGGAACTTTTGGAGACATTGGAGACTTTGGCTGGGGTGTTGGAGGGGCAAGCTCGGGAACTGAAGCAATGGAGCTTCGAGCTACGCTCTTGCGCGGGCGAGGGGTGGATTTTGCCGGGGACTCATACTCGGTCTTAACTGTTGTGTCGGCGTCGAAAATCTCACTTGACTCGGCGGAGGCGGAGGGAGTAGCAGTCTTTTTCGGACGGCCTCGTGCTTTAGGGGCTGCAGCAGGAGTAGGAGCAGGGGTTGTTGACTTGCGCCCGCTGCGAGTCTGCCGTCGAGGAGCTGGTTTCTGTTCAGGCTCGAAGTCCTCCTCTTCGTCTGGGTTTCTGGTGCGGTTGGAAACATCGTCCTCATCGTCGGAATCGATAATGGCGGTGCGCCTAGTTGTGCGCCGGGGCCTAACAGGGGATGACATTGTAAAGGATTGCTCTTGTCACAGACGAGAGTAAATGCGAAGGAGTGTGTGCAAACAAAGATTATTACAAACAAACGACAACCTGACCAGGTTATCTGAGTTAGCGACCGAGTTGTGGTGTCGAGGGAAGCTGTACAAAGGACTGGTTACGCCCCGCGTTTGTTTAGAAATGTCCAAATCGGCGGCCATGTAAACAACATAGTACGTACCAATACAGGCCGCGGGGCGGCTCAGTTTCACGTGACTGCGCGCCAGGATCTTTTTAGCACTTGGCCCGTTTCGCGATAGCTCCTTGATGAGCTTGAAGCACTTGAGCTATTGTATCAAAACATTGCTTGCGCCGCAACGTTGTTCAGTCTGCCGCCTTTACTACAGTATATATCACATCATGTTCGACTACGCCAACTTCCACGATGTATTCCCCGAGGGGATTGCAAATCCCTACGATCGTGATACCCAACGAGAGACTGAGGCTTCTCGCAAAAACTTCGATAGCGCTCTCTTCATTGACCGTGTTTTGAGGGCAGTTGGTATCACAAAGGGTATGCTTTCTCCTGCTAGCTGATCGCGACTGTACTGATATGGGGTTTGCAGCCAAGATCTATCCTCCCAAGACCGACAATGCCTTGAAGCAGTTGCACCAGCAGGTTTGCGAAGCCGGCATGTCGACCCATCACAAGTTTTCCATCTTCTACTACATTCTTCTCGACTTCGACCGAACATCAGGTCGTGATAACGTTTCGGACGCATTTGTGGATGCATCTGGCATGCCTAAGAAGTACCAGATCTTCATCAAGGGCCTGTGGTATCTGGACCACCAGGATTTCTCAGTATGTTTTGCGCTTGCTCTTGACGATACAAAGACTGACAAAGTTTATCTACAGCGCGCGCTGGAGTACATCTGCCACCCCTCTCTTATACCAGACTTTGCCGACGACATTGTCACTGTGCTTGTGCGCTCTGCGTCGGACCATGATTACAGCATTGCGCTGTCATACTTCCACGCCGTGCAGCCCATTCTCAAGACCTCTGCTGCCCTCGAGCTCCTTTTTGGTGCAATGGCACACACAAACATCTCAGAAGCTCTCTTCTACTCCCGAACATACCCTCCTCACACCCGTGAGCTGCTCTTTAACCGATTAATTGCTGCAGTTTTGGATGGCGGAAGTGAGGACTATTCGGAGCGAGCTACACAACTCGCCTTCTTGCCCTTTGACAAATCTGAGGAGAAGTGGTTCGAAGAGTACCTACTAAACGGCAACGGAAAGAACCACAAGAAGGCCAAGGATACTCTTGTCATCCGCAAGATCGCTTGCGACCAGTTCGCGGAAGTGTCGAAGATTCGACATGGTGGTCAATGGGCAGGAATTCTTGAAGGAATCAAGGGTGGAATCAGTGGACACTCAGAATAGAGTCGGCGATTTGGGGATCTAGAGGTCATGGATAGCTGTGCATAGCGTAGGCGTTAACTTTGTATTTCTATATTAATCCTCAGGCTGAAGAATGAATATTTGCGTTTTGGAACTGGACCTTTCTGTTGGCTTTTTCCAGAATCCATACTAGTATTTGCCGGCGTCTAAAATGGCCGAAAGGATAGCAGAGACAACAATCATTGCGTAGCCATAATCTCTGAAATAGCAATTTTCTTTAAAAAACCATGCCTGAGCTAAAAGAAGCGTTTCTAGAACATGAAATAAGGTAAAGAGGTTACAAAAGCAAAGGCACATAGCCGACAGAGGAGTTGAACTGCAAACGCGCCACCGGGAACTAAACGGGTTTAGCAGCTACCCATTGGAAGGAATAAGATCCTCTGCAAGGTTTTGACTGTGGAACTTGAGATAAGCTGTGTGGAACTCGGTAACATTGGGATTCAAATCAGAAAGATTGACTTTTTGCAAGCATTGATACCATGTCCATGACGGTCAAGACGTTGAGGGAGGAGGATGATGCGAGCAACGTCTATGATCCGTTCTCCCGAAAGGTTATTTCACGCGTGGGATTTAGAGTTCAGAAGGTTCGAACCGGTCTATTTCCACGGCCATGGCTCAATTTTGATGAAATTTCTCTGTCCGTACTATCCGTTGATTACGAATGCATGGCTTCTTGATCAATGCCTCGGTCACTGCAGAATATGGAATTGCTGTTGGTAGTCATAGCGCATGTCGCGGCCTGAGATCCATTTTATATAACGGTCCGAATACAAAGCTTGGCTATATTAAGTTGGTAGGTCCGCAATTCAAGATAAGGCTACAATATGGGCCTCGACCCCTAATCGCAAAAGACGCATGCCCCATACCATGAATTGGTTCAGAATGAGTGATATCTGTTTTGTCGTGTGGTCGCTGCTAAAAATGCAGGCACCGCCAAGGCCTGGATTGAGCTATTATCCCACACCATCTTCATGCATTGCGGTTCAGATTATCATTGGATTGATTAAGACCTGAGGCTGACTACGCCCGAATAGGTAGGTTGATTGATGCTTCTTCGAATCCCTTGGAAGAAGCTGAGAAGCGAGGCGCTGGGCGATCAATGCGTGACATGCATTTGACAGCGGTACCAGAAGTGGCAGCTCAGTGTCAGACAAGGACGCAGTTGCAGGGCCATGTTTAGCATGTCTGACAGACCAGAACTGCCGCGGTCCGCAGTGGAAGGTTTGGAAGAGATTTGCCACTGTGATCACCATGTCGAGTCTCCAAAACAAGACTCTAGATAATGATCGACTTACAAAGCACCTGACCGGGCCTAATCACCTCGCCGAGCGTTTCTTCGGTGGGACCCGCATACCGGGGCGAAGGACGTCCCCAGGACAAACATCGTCACAGAGCCTTGAGGCATCACGTCCCCCCATGGGGGGCGCCAGGGGCGTTAATAGCGCAAAACTTTTCTCTCCTAGCCCGTTTTGCAGCTCGACCGTTGGCTCTTCTCGACGATGGCCCGTTTTTCATTGGGGTTTCGAGTGGTCTGGGAAGAAGGAAAACACTCGACCACCCCAGGGCGAGTCACCACACTCAGACTGCCCCGTTCTCTTTAATACTTCTCCATTTCTCTTCTGCTTCTGGAGCATTGGTTTCCGCAATTTATCATACGCTTTGCGGGGGACCCATCTGTGCCTTGTGTGTCCCAGCAATACTTCCAACCATGCATCATGAGGGATGACACCCCTAATATCATTGCTGCGGCTGCCATAACTCTTCCACTCGCGACCTTGGCACTTGTAGCTCGACTTTTTGCGCGGAAAATAACAAAGGCTGGATATGGCTCCGATGACGCCTTTGCCGTTGTTGGCTGGGTATGTCTCACTCTCTATGTCACTTACAGATAGCATCCTCTAACATTTTTCAAGCTGGGATCATTGGCCTTGTTGACGAATGGAATGATTTGGATCAAGGATGGACTTGGAAAACCCATGGATGTTGGACTTACCGACGACTTCACTTTTCAAGACAAGAACCGCCTGGCTTGGATCCATTTGTGGACGACGAGCTTTACTTACACGTTCGCCATCGCATTCTCGAAATTCGCCGTTCTCGCCTTTTACTGGCGCCTCTTTCAATTCTCCGACATCAGAATACCCATCCAAATCCTCTCATGTGTCACAGTTTCCTGGTTCCTATTACGATTGTTCATGGTAACACTGCAATGCCTGCCCATCACAGTAATGTGGGATGGAACGCAAGAAGAGAAGGAAGCAAAATGTCATATCCGCGAATCGACGTTCTTCTTCTCGACTGTCCTGACGCATGTTTTGATCGACTGCGCCATTCTCATCCTCCCGGCCATTGAAGTTGGCAAGCTTCATCTTCCAAAAGGCCAGAAATTTGCTGTCATTGCGCTGTTTGCGTTTGGTGCTATGACCTGTCTCGCCTCCATCTTCGTCCTCATCGAGTCGTTCAAATTCAAGTCGGATTCCAAGGAAATGACGATACAAATGGGTCTTCACTATGCTTGGTCGATCGCCGAGTGTAACTTTGCTGTAATTGCTGGTATGTATCCCTCGTTTGATACAATCGACCATACGCTAATCAATGAGTAGCTTGCCTTCCAATGCTTCGACCTGTCGCTCGTAAAGTCCTGCCAGGATCATTCCTCACCTCGGAAAGCGGTGGCCAATCGACTCAGTTCAGCGCCCCGTTCAATGCCCCATTTAGCAATGGCATCCGACTCACAGGCGTATCCAAGTCGAGATCCCGCGAGAACGACGGAGGCAGCTCAACGCACGAACTGTCGACAGGCCCGCCAGATATATACGACATGGCTGAATGGCCACACGGCACGCAAAATGAGATATCAAGTCCGTTCAGGAAATACACGTCCGCCAAGGACTATGAAACTAGCGAAACGGTTGGTCGCATAGATGAAGAGAGAGGCATTTCCGCACAACGGCGTGACGACAGCGTATGAACAGGGCGGCGACCCTCGGCCCGGCGTTTGGATATCACATCAGCATGGCTGATTGCTTTGACTTAGATACCACTGGATAAATCCAATCAAATTCCTAATTTGTCAAATAATCGTGCCGGTTGACTTGCCCTTAATGCGAAGGCCATTTCTGACCTCATTGCCTTAACGCGCCAAGGAATTTGGGTTCTGTACCATCACAACGGTACCGGCCCGCCAGCCTCAACCTTCCCTGCATTCCAGTTGTAGTTCAGGCGTAGACGGCACTTCCCAGGCCTAGTCCTCTGGAAAGGTGAGGAACCAGAGGAGTTAAATATTACAGACCCATATCTGCATGCCTAAGGCGCAAACTGCAGATGAAGTGTCATAATTCACTATGCCGAACATTGCCGCAGCTTAATGCTCACCTTGACCTAGCTAACTCACCTTGCTCCACAAAGTACGGAGCTCACGATCCTAAATGACCAGTTCTTAGAATTGCGAATCTATTTTGGTATTGGCTTGTCGGCGTCGAGACTGTTAAGCCGATGAAACCTTTCGACGTTACGGATTGGACATGGGCTGCGCTGAATGGCTGAGGGAATCACGAACTTCACCGTCGGTCTTCAATATCCGGGTGCGGTTTCGGGTATTTTCGTCTGGGCCTAGGCTGGCTGGAAGTTTGCGGAAAGAGCCCGGCTACTCACCTGGAGCTACCGAGCTCTGTGCAGTTCCAAGGTGAGCTGACTGAAGGTGAAGTGCTCATTTTAGATCTCATCAGTGAGTTCAAGTGACGTATCGCGAAAAAGCTTCCCACTGGCTTCAGTCTTTTAATGCAGCACAACATCAATGTTGGACTCGTAAAACATCTTTGGCGTCAAATAACAGTATCCTTTTGAACGATAGTTATGATAGCCCATGTAAATACTAGCACACCCCTTATAGCCCGTGTAAACACATCTCTAAAGGCACTGCAAGTCCGTGTGTGTCCAGAGGCTCGGCCCGCTTAATTCAGAACCGAACTTATTTTCGTTCCCCACGATCGATCTCCAATCTTCCACCTCTTCCAGTTACTACGTCAACCACCTCCCGCCAAACCTCACGATGGCTTCCTTTATGCGCATGAAGGCTGCTACAGGCCTCTCCGGCCTATCACGAGCCGCCATCCGAGTCCAGCCCATTAGCGCCCTCTCCCACAGCGCAATCCTCTGCCAGCGCGGCGCCGTCGACCCCCAGCGTCGTCTGTTCAGCAACTCCGGCTTCCTCAATGGATCCTATATCGTCTCCGTGCCCCCGATGGCCGAGTCCATCACCGAAGGAACATTGTCTAGCTTGGCCAAGAAGGTTGGCGAGCAGGTCGAGCAGGATGAGGAGATTGCTAGCATCGAGACTGACAAGATCGACGTCCTTGTCAACGCGAATGAGCCCGGTTCTATCGCTGAGTACTTTGTTGAGGAGGGCGATACTGTTGTCGTCGGACAGGATCTTGCGCGTATTGTGACGGGTGAAGATGCTGGCTCTGCCAAGAAGAGCGAGGGAGAGGAGCAAAAACCAGCCAAGGAGGAGCCCAAGAAGGAGGAGTCAAAGCCCGATGAACAACCCGCCAAGTCCGAGGAGAAGCAATCTGCTCCTGCTCAGGAGGCTCCCAAGCCCTCAAAGCCTGCTGAGTCGAAGCCTGCTCCCAAGGAGTCCAAGCCTACACCTCCCCCCAAGAGCGCCTCAAGCGGCCCTGCTCGAGGCGAGCGAGTCGTAAGTATTCCCTGACTGCGACTAACATCCAATGCTAAATATTTCTTTGTAGGAGAAAATGTCCCGCATGCGAAAGACCATCGCCGCCCGACTTAAACAATCCCAAAACACCTGCGCCTCGCTCACCACCATCCAAGAAGTCGACATGTCCAACCTGATCGCATGGCGAGCCAAGTACAAGGAGGAGGTTGCCGAGGAGCACGGCGTGCGTCTGGGCTACATGGGTGCTTTCACAAAGGCTACCACCATGGCTGCCCAGAAGGTCCCCCAGATTAACGCCACCATCGATACCGAGAAGGAGATCATCACATACAAGGACTACGTCGATGTTAGCATCGCTGTTTCCGCCCCTAAGGGACTTGTCACCCCTGTGTTGAGGAACACACACGAGCTTAGCATTGTTGAGCTCGAGCGTGAGGTCGCTTCGGCTGCCAAGAAGGTAAGTCGGCTTGAAATGTGATGCTGGTATGTTCAGGTGCTAACTACCTACGTACAGGCTCGTGACGGTAAGCTTACCATGGAGGACATGGAGGGCGGTAGCTTCTCCATCAGCAACCCCGGTATCTTCGGCTCCATGTTCGGAACTCCCGTCATCAACTACCCCCAGGCCGCTGTCTTCAACATGAACGGTATCCGACAGGAAGTTGTCGCCATCAACGGCGAGGCTGTTATCCGACCTGTAAGTCTCACACTAAACAACACAACAAAACGTTCCTGGCTAACTTGCATAAGATGATGTACATCAGCTTGACCTACGACCACCGTCTCATTGATGGTAGAGAGGCTGTCACTTTCCTGAACACCGTCAAGAAGTACATCGAGGATCCTTCCCGCATGCTCCTTGCCTAAAGACTCGTAATGTAGAAGAGATTCATTTGTATTCTAGCGCGAATTGGGTTTAGACGGGAAGAATTGTACATTGTTCATTGCTGGAGAGCTGAATACATGTGCGCTTGTGTAGAGTTGTACTTTGGTAGGCATTTGAGTACATCGTCATATATGATCTATATTGTACTTGTACTGCTGTAAAGTAGAACCCGCCCAGTCTCGCGATCAATTGTCACCCTGACAGTGTCTTCTGTACTGAGACCGTATGTCAAGCTGTGATCTCGCTCTTCATACAAACCGTCCCGCCCCTCTCTACCGAAACATCGTATGCCTTTCTACCATTCTCATGGTGGGTGGCTAAGGTCCGAATATCGTATTTCTGGCCAGCATATAACGGTGACAATGCCCTGTACACTATATCTCGAGGTTTTTGAGCATTGCCATGGGTATCTCGCCAGTAATCTAGTATATTGATGAGATTGAGGGGGCCATGCACAACTTCACCTGGATGGCCTTCAACATTCTGGGCCCAGTCTTGGTTGTAGTGTATCATATGCCCATTGAATGTTAGGGCTGAGAATCTGAAGAGACCAACTGGCGACCAGCAAAGTTCTCTCACAGGGTGACCTGGGGTTTGTCAGTCAACGGCTACCTATTTGCTGCCCTGGGGCCACATACATACCTTGACTTTTGGCATCGAGATCTCTTATGAAGGACGGCCCTCGGACGACATCTTCAAGAGATTTACTATGCGTTTCTTTCACAGTATCAGGGCCAATCTCAGGTCTAAACACCCACGACCGACGGTCCGTCAAGGCCAGCCCTTTCGGGCCCCGAAATTTCTTCTCAACTTCCACCAGAACCATTTCTCCCGCCGATCGGCTCTTCTTTGGCGTTGCGCTTAGAAGCTCTGTCGTCTCCTCAACCTCATCGCCAACACGGAGCGATACGTCACTCTCCCAGGTCATCTTCCCGCCGGCCCACATCCTCCGTGTGAAAGGCGCAGAGGCATTGAATGTAGTATCACTTCCATCAGCACCAAGTTCCGCCTCGGTGCCATTGGGTGTGAAGTACACCAGGTGATATCCCGGTGGAACAGGCGTCCCCTGGACCACGGGGCTGGGTCGGTTAAGCGTGTATATCAATTTTTCCAGCTGGTTGGCGTCGAAGAGTTGGCGACGGATGATAGACTTGCCGGAAAAGGTTTCCAGTAAGTGAGACGCTGCCTCGCTTGCTTTGAGCTTGTGAAGTTTGGAAGACATTATGAGATGGTCAAGGTTGCAATTGTATAAGTGATATGCGGGGCTCGGAGGTTGAAGGAGGGGAAATCTTAAGACGCTCATGTAATTACAATACCATAACCTAACGGCACGGAGATAGAAGTTCGCGCTGACAGAGGTGATGCAAAATTCAATGCTATCTTTCACTTGCATATGATTCTTGATTTAATATGATTTAATTTCTAATTGCGTAGGCTTTGAGTTTTGCCCACACGACCACAACGTAGAGGACACCTCAATACAACCACTACTCACTGAACTTTCTTGGCTTCAAGCAAATCTTTGTCAAACTTGTAAGCAGGCAGTGGAATTGGTACAATTGTGAACAAGTCTTATCCTGAAGCATTAACAGCAAGTCGCTGGATCAATGTTATTGTCTTCAATATGCTGGTTAAAGAGGTTCCAAAGTGGGTGCTCCACTCTCGGCAGGCGGTCAACTTCCGGGATCCAGGTAATCGACTTCCGACCAATTACATCGTCTTCATTATTATTCCGCCGCTTTTCCCCAGAAACTTTTTGCGACCCATCTCCGAGGCCGGCTTCACAGAAGAGAATGAAGCTATCCCCAAACTAAACCTCGCACGCTTGTTTCCATTCGACATTGTCGTTTTCTCAGTCCAGAATTAACTTCCTGGCATGGTCTTTGCTCTTGATTCCGAATTTCGTGCTTCATAATGGTCGCCTTTGTATGTCTCAGCCTTCATGGTTCCTCCCGCCCGCGGTGACTATTTTGTGACTTGCACACCATGCCCGCCCTCCCCACCAACTATTGAGATCGTAGACTGATACTTCTACTCTAGAGAAGAGCAATCGCTCTCAATGCCGTCGCTGTTGCACGGCTACAGTCCCGAGCTTTGACAGCCCGCTGTCGATCCCTCGCCATCGCCACATCCCAGTACCGCGCCTACACATCTGAGACTCCCCGACGACAATATGCTTTCCATTCCCAGCTCGAGAATGCTCCCAACCCTTCGGCCTTCCAGTTCCAGCAGCCTCCTACTGTAGAGAACCCCCAGACCCTTGTCGAGAAGATCGCCCAGAACTACGCTGTTGGCCTTGCGCCTGGCAAGAAGATCAAGGCAGGAGACTACATAACACTATCGCCGCATCACTGTATGAGCCACGACAACACCTGGCCAATTGCAAAGAAGTTCCTTGAAATCGGTGCCTCCAAGGTCCATAACAATCGCCAAGTTGTTTTCACACTGGACCACGATGTTCAGAACAAGTCAGAGTCGAACCTCAAGAAATACTCGCTCATCCACGAATTCGCCGAGAAGCATGGAGTCACACACTACCCCGCAGGCAGAGGTATCGGACATCAGATTATGGTCGAAGAAGGTTACGCCTGGCCAGGCACTGTTTCTGTGGCTAGTGATAGTCATAGTAACATGTATGGTGGAGTCGGCTGTCTCGGTACTGCTGTAGTTCGTACAGATGCCGCCTCTATCTGGGCTACTGGACAAACCTGGTGGCAAGTCCCTCCTGTCGCCAAGGTTACTTTCACTGGTATCCTTCCCCCTGGCGTTACTGGAAAGGACGTTATCATTGCTCTTTGCGGTCTTTTCCGCGACGATCAAGTGCTGAACCACGCCGTCGAGTTTGCCGGCGGTGAGAGCCTCCCTATCGATGACCGCCTGACAATCTCAAACATGACCACGGAGTGGGGAGCTCTCGCTGGTGTCTTCCCCGTTGACGAGATGCTCCTCTCATGGTACCGCGGCAAGGCCACCACCAACGCCATGTTCGGTGGTTCCTCCAAGGACCGTATCAACCACAAGCGAATCGATGAGCTGGAGCAGAACATGTTGGTCGCCGACCCTGGTGCTACATACGCCAAGGAGCTCTACCTGAACCTGTCTACTCTGTCACCAATTGTCGCCGGTCCCAACTCTGTCAAGATCGCTACTCCCCTGAAGAACCTCGAGGCCGAGGACATTCCCGTTAACAAGGCTTATCTCGTTTCCTGCACCAACTCCAGAGCCTCTGATATTGCCGCTGCTGCCCGTGTCTTCCGTGAGGCTGCTAAGGAGAACAAGGAGGCCAAGATTGCTTCTGGTGTCAAATTCTACATCGCTGCGGCTTCGATTCCCGAACAGGAGATTGCTGAGGAGGCTGGTGATTGGCAAGTCCTGCTTGATGCTGGTGCTGAAGCTCTTCCTGCTGGATGTGGTCCCTGTATCGGTCTTGTACGTATATCCATTCAGCTGCCATCAATGCGCGCCACAGTAAACTAACCATCAGTAGGGAACTGGTCTTCTTGAGCCTGGTGAGGTTGGCATCAGCGCCAGTAACCGTAACTTCAAGGTATAAACTCCTTCCATCCAAGGCATAGGCCATTTTTAACATATTAAAGGGTCGCATGGGTTCTACCTCTGCTAAGGCTTATCTCGCCAGTCCCGAGATTGTTGCTGCTAGTGCTCTCAAGGGCAAGATTGCTGGCCCTGGCTGGTACCAGAAGCCTGAAGGCGTTGAGAAGGTCATAATTGGTGAAGGAAGCGGTGACTTTGTTGCCGACAAGGCCCTGTCCATCGAGGATGCTCTTGACAAGCTCATCCGTGAAGCCGACGCCATGATTGCGGCTGCCGAGAACGGCGAGGGTGCTGCTGAGAAGGCCAGCCCCGCTGCTACCGAAGGAGAAGAGTCCCTAACTGAGATTCTCCCTGGCTTCCCCGAGAAGGTTGAGGGCGAGATTGTCTTTTGTGATAGCGACAACATCAACACTGATGGCATCTACCCCGGTATGTGAAGCTCCTCATGTGTTTGGGTACCAAACTAACTTCGACTTAGGCAAGTACACATACCAGGACAACGTCTCCGTCGAGAAGATGGCTGAGGTGTGCATGGAGAACTACGACACAGAATTCGGCAAGGTCGCCAAGGCTGGCGACATCCTCGTCACCGGCTTCAACTTCGGCTGCGGAAGCTCACGCGAGCAAGCCGCCACCGCCATCCTAGCCAAGAAGATCCCTCTCGTCGTCTCCGGCAGCTTCGGCAACATCTTCAGCCGTAACAGCATCAACAACGCCCTCATGGGCGTCGAGGTTCCCCGCCTGGTTGAGCGTCTGCGAGAGACATACAAGGACGATTCCGAGAAGCCCCTGACTCGTCGCACTGGCTGGAAGTTCCTCTGGGATGTCCGCCGATCCAAGGTCGTTATTACGGAGAAGGATGGGTCATCGTGGGAGCAAAAGGTTGGTGAGTTGCCTGCCAATGTGCAAGAGATCATTGCTCGTGGCGGCCTTGAAAAGTGGGTTAAGTCTCAGATCGAGGCTTAGGAACTTGTTATTGCTTTTGATGTATTATAGAGGTATTTAGACAAAATTTGTAAAATTTCATCTTGAATCATGTCAAGCATATATTTATTAGCTATTATATGCTCGTATTGCGAACTTGGTTCTTTGGATCTTAAGTATTCAGAGATTACGATGGTTCGTGGGAGTAGAAAGTTGGTGAGTTGCCTGCCAACGTACAGGAGATCATTGCTCTTGGTGGTCTTGAGGGTGGGTTGAGTCCTAAATCGAGGCTCAAGATGCATCTTTATACATTCTTTTTGTATTATATTTAGAATACTCTATGTAACCCCTCAAAGCTTAGGCTTGGTAACAACTCCAACACACTTAATCTCAATCTTGGCGTTCATGGGTAAAGCCTGGACGGCAACGCAACTACTACGAGTTAGTATCCGCATTCCACAACCCAATTTCTGAGACAATGACTTACGTTCTAGCAGGCTTGAGACCACCCCAGTACTCAGCATACACCTCGTTCATCTTGGCGTAGTACTTCATATCAGAAAGGTAGATGTTGACTTCAACCACGTCATTAAGGCTTGAGCCAGCCTCATCGAGAATGGCACCGAGGTTGTGAATAATTTGGCGCTGAAAGCAGCTCAATCAGTAAGGAATCTTTGTGGACTCGGGTGCAATTGACATACCGTGTCTGCCTCAATGTCGCCGTCAATTATCTTTCCGGTCTTGGGATCCATTGCGACTGCACCCGATGTAAAGACGAAGCCATTGGCGATGATGGCCTGGTTCATCAGATGCTCTGGCACGGCAGGCGCATTCTTGGTGGAAACGGGTGTTCGAGACATTGTTTCGATTTGTAAGATCCTGATAATTGTTGATGTTATTGAGGTTGTTGCATTGGTGTGGTGAGCGAGATAGCAAGGTGAGGGTATGTGGCGAGCGGAGCGTAGATTTGTCATCCGAGGGACCATTCATATCAGACTGGAGCCGATAACGGATCATCACAACATCAATTCAAGATCAGTTGTTCCATACATATCACAAGGAGAAAATGGAAAGCTGGATATTTAAGAAGAGCAAACCACGACTGCATCATGTGTACTTCAGCCTAATCTAAGATTTATACGTACTCGTTGTTTTCATCCGATCAGACGCCGTTGGATCTTTCGACTGTAAGCTGTGGACAAAATAAATTGGACACGTTGGGGTAGTTCCCAGCGTCTTCACATCTCATCATCATGCAATACCAGAAACCGACTCTCTAATCATCGAGTCACGGGAATCAGACAACTACGTGAGAATCTGAGAGACCAATTCGTAGGGACCCTGTTAAGTACGACAGCACTCCACGAGTATCGGCCAAAATGTCTCGACCAGCTTCACATTGTCTCAAGCACCTACGCCATCCTCTCCGCAACTCTCTAAAGGTCTCACTCCCTCTTCACCACAACCATGCCTTCTCAACAACACCTACGAGACATCTCATGAGCGTGGCCGGCTTCACGGAGAACCAGCTAATGGTGCGCAACGCTGTCAGCCAAATCTGCTCCGAGTTCCCCAACACATACTGGCAAGAACACGACCAAGAAGAAAAAGACCCCAAAGAGTTCCACGCCGCTCTCGCCAAAGCAGGTTGGCTTGGAATAGCCCTCCCCGAATCTCTTGGAGGCTCTGATCTGGGTATCTCTGAGGCGACAATGATGATGCAGACTATCGCGGAATCAGGCGCTGGCATGGCGGGTGCGCAGTCTATACACGCCAACGTCTACGCGACGCAGCCTCTTGCAAAGTTCGGCTCGAAAGAGCAGTTAGAAACTACTATTCCGAAAATCGTCTCTGGCGAATATCGGGTGTGTTTTGGTGTTACAGAGCCTAACGCTGGCCTCGATACACTTCGTCTGGAGACAGTTGCAAAACACAACCCAGATGGCTCTTATAGTGTGACGGGTCAAAAGATCTGGATCACCTGCGCACAAGTTGCCTCCAAGATGATCCTCCTTGCTCGAACTACCTCCATCGAACAGGTCAAGAAGCCCAGTGAAGGTCTTTCCCTCTTTTGCATAGATCTGGACCGCAACCAGCCAGGTCTCGAAATGCGCAAGATAAAAAAGATGGGCGGCCGAGCCGTTGATGCTAACGAGGTATTCTTCGACAACTACCAGATTCCCTCTTCTTCCCTCATCGGCGAGAAAGACAAAGGTTTCAAAATGATTCTCCACGGCATGAACGCCGAACGCTGTCTCCTCGCCGGCGAAGCCCTCGGTCTCGGCTACGCAGCCCTTTCCAGAGCAAGTGAATACGCCCGCACGCGCGTAGTTTTTAAGCGTCCGATTGGCATGAACCAAGCCATTGCGCACCCCCTCGCCGATGCATACATGAAGCTTGAGGGGGCCAAACTGGCAACGTATCACGCTGCGCGGCTGTATGATCAAAGCAAAACAGATGGTTCTGTAAGACAGGATGATATTGGTGTTGCGGCGAATAGTGCAAAGTACATGGCTGCTGAGGCAGCGTTTACAGCTTGCGAGAGAGCTGTGTTGACGCATGGTGGGATGGGCTATGCGACGGAGTATGATGTTGAGAGGTGGTTTCGCGAGTGTCTTGTTCCTAGGATTGCGCCTGTTAGTAGGGAGATGATATTGAACTATATCAGTGAGAAGGTGCTTGAGTTGCCAAGGAGTTACTAAACTCATAAACTACATAAAATCACACACAACTCTGCAAACTTATTGTAGGTGGGGTCTCCATTATTTAGTACCTACTCAGTTAACGGAGACTAGCATATTGTGCGAATAAAAGCCCTTTTACTATGAAGTTCGACCGCGATTGACATTCCTCTTTGGTAGAAAGCCGTGTTGATATGATTAAAAGGCTATCTTAAAACGACATTACGTGATATAATGAAAGTGATACCGTTTGTAATCCCAATATCATATCGCTCTATCTCACGGTGTAATTCTATAAAGGGATTCAAACCCTCTAGTAGTCAAGGATAAATACTATTAGTATCGATAGTAGAAATAGTCCTATATAAAAGTTCTAACATAGGTAGAATACCAAGCTGTACTGAAATAGTTATAAAAGTATAAATAGTCTCAAAGTAAGTCTACATAGATATCATATAGAGGGACTAACTAAAAGCTGTTTTTATATATAACCCCTGGCTAGGAGTAGTCGAGTTATCCTCTACCTGAATTAAATCCTTAACCTATAATATTAAAGCACACTTACTTATGAAATAACTATTAATATCTAAATCAGCCTATCATTAAAATAGGAGAATAGACCCCCAGTACTAAGGCGAGTTTTGAAAGAATGTTAAGATAATAATCTATAAAATCATCCCAAGTCTATTGTAATTGACAATGCATTCTTAAAGTTTACCATGAATATAAAAATATATATTACTATTATGGCTATTTTTATAAAACCGAAGGAAATATAAATAATAGGAGGCCTCTATACAGACTGAAAAATAATAATAGCTTAAATCCAATAAGATTTTCTAACCATATTTGCCACTGCAACTCTTTTTCTAAAGGTTTAAAAAGCTCTTATAAGAATTACCTGCTGGGGCTATAAGTCCCTCTCAAAACTTCAATCAACCCACCCAGGCTTACAAGAAGAAGATCGTGACTAGATCAGTCTTTATATGGATTACTATACAAGCGAGAGGACCCGTGAAAACAATGAATCTTCTCCGGATTAACTGCTCATCAACAGGTATGTAATATGTTCCGATTGCTTGTCGAAAGACTCTCAAGCTTCAGTTAGAGAACCCTATTAGTGTCGAGTGATGGTTCGGGTAATATACTGCTTTCAGGATATTGAATAGCACGATCCCATTCTTCCAACGACTCAAACGGACATCTGAGCCAGGATCGTAATTCGTGCAGGAAGAGTCTGGTATTATCGCGTCCCAGAAACTCTTGGATAAGCTTTTCAGCCTGGCCAGTACTGCCTTGTGTGTCTATTGATTTAAGAATCGCAATGATGTATTCGAGCAAATACTCGGCGGTAGTAGACCTGGACCGGTTGCTGGTGCTATGACCGTGAGATGGACTCCTATCAGCAAATAAAAACTCAAAAACTCGCAACTCACGAGACAGCCACGTTCTGGCGCGAGATACGAGTTCTGGCTCACTCATAAATTCTTGCGGCAGAAGCTCTCTGTATCTTGCCCTGGAGACTTGCCGTCCGTTGAACCCCGTATGGAGAGAGTAGAGATTATTTCGATACACGGAGCGCCGTCTCCGAGTGACCTCATCATCAAATAGCCATGGTGTATGTTGCTCGAAGTCGGAAGCATCACTATTTCGGCGGCCAGACAGCTGAGTCGAATCGCCTCGCTGTTCAGATTGCTCCGGTACTTTGTAAACTTTTGCTTGCGTCCCATCATCGTCCAGCCCATAACGGACCTTGACAACATTGCTCTTGCATAATGGACAAGTCGGTCGCTTTTCGAGCCAGGTGACTAAACAGAGAAAATCGAAGTTTCTATGTCGACAGGGCTGCGCTTCGCATGGTTCGGCTAAGTCACCCAAACAGATCACACAGCATTCGGCAGCCAGATCGCTGAACTTTTTCGATGAAACTTGCTGAATAGTGATCTGTAACACCTGCTTATGAACTTCGTTGGTGTGAGGCTCCAGGTCCATTGCGAGCAGTTTCCCCTATTATATGTGAGCCGGTGAACGTGATAGGCGCAGGGAGAGATATGTGTAGAGAAAGTTTCTGGCCGTGCTTTCAAAAATTGTTGAAACAAGATATGCTGTCGTAAGATCCTTCAAATTGCTTCAAGACAAGACAAGACCAGTGAATTTATTGCAGAAGTACGGAATTAGGCAGCAACTTCTTATCTGTAGTGCATATGTACAGGGAAGGCGGCTGCCTGGAGCGGCGAGTGGCGACATCATTCTGCCACAACAACGGGACAGCAACTTATCCCTGTGCGAGCAATCGTTATTACCAGTAAATCGCCATCAACATCTTGACAAGCTCATGATGGACGCCCTTTTTGAATTCGAGGTCATAGGACTTATAAACAAGGTTGCCTCTGAGCTGCAGAATTATCTCGAAGTTAACGATAAAACACTTGCCGAGTTCATCATCGCTCAACGACTCGAATCCGACAGCTTCGAGAGCTTCAAAGAGAAGTTGAACAAGATAGGTGGTGACACTTTCCCCCTCAGTCTCATCGAAAGCATCGATCGCCTTGTTAGAATGATCCATCCGTCCATGAAGGACAAGACCAGCAACGAGCACAGCCAATCGACTAATCAGCGTTCTCATGTGAATGACGCTTGTGTCTTCTCTGGTCTGGCGCTACCTGACAAAACGCTTACTCCAGATCCTATTGATGATGCACTACACGCCCTTGAAGCTCTTGAGCCGAAAGGCCGTGGAGGAGACTCTCATGCTCGTAAGCGCGACTATGGACGTAGTCGAAGCCCCATTCGCGACGACACACGACTAAGGCGAAGCTCGACGAGCCGATCTCCGGACCAGCAAAGACACCGCAGCATGCGACGTGGCCGAGACGAGCAACGCGACACCCAAGAGAGGCGCAATCAACGCGACCATCACAAAAACCGCGATGGAGAACATCCGAGTAGTCAGTATCCACGTCGACCCTCACCTGAAACTGACGACTTGCCCATCCTGCACAAGCTTTACGATGGAAATATTACAGGCGTCAAGGACTTTGGCATTTTTGTCAACCTACATAATGTTAGAGGCAAGGTTGATGGGCTCGTTCATGTTTCTAGAATCACACATGAACGTATCACCCGACCAGCGGATTTGCTCCAGATCGGCCAGCCGATCAAGGTCAAGGTTATCAGCCTGGAGGGGAAAAGGGTTGGGTTATCAATGAAGGAGGTCGATCAACAAACGGGTCACGACATTGCGCCTCAAGCTAGCTTCGGTTCTGGCGCCAACATGCTCTCTTTGGGCGGCGACGATAGCAAACAGATGGAACAAGGTTCTGATAGTCGGTATCCGAGCCTGCGCCAAAGAAAACGCCTAACCTCGCCTGAGAGGTGGGAAATTCGTCAACTCATTGCTTCTGGTGTCGCAAAGGCATCGGACTATCCTGATTTGAACGAAGACAATAACGCAGCGATCAGGGGCGACGGGGGCATGGAGTTAGAAGAAGATTATGACATTGAGGTGAGGGAAGAAGAGCCACCATTCCTTGCTGGCCAAACCAAACAGTCTCTTGAGCTATCGCCTATCCGTGTTGTGAAGGCTCCTGGTGGATCTATGAACCGGGCTGCGGTGTCAGGTGCCGCCCTCGTGAAGGAGAGGAAGGATTTGAGACAGCAAGAGGCAGAAGTTGAGGCTGCAACCAAAAACGAGAAACGTGCCGAACTTTCCACTCAACGAAACGACCCGATGATGAATCAACACATGCGAGAGTCAGGAAATGAACTCGAAGAAAGTAGCATGTCAGCCAATGTTGCTCAATCTAATCTTATACCAGAGTGGAAGCGCCACATCCAACCGAAAGACGAGTCGTATGGCAAACGAACAAACATGACAATGAAGGAACAGAGGGAATCGCTTCCTGTGTACGCCTTCCGAAATCAGCTGATTGACGCTGTGCGACAGAATCAAACACTAATTGTCGTTGGTGAGACCGGCTCAGGCAAGACTACTCAGATGACTCAATACCTCGCTGAGGCAGGCTTTGCTAACGATGGCATTATTGGGTGTACCCAGCCTCGCCGCGTTGCTGCTATGTCAGTAGCTAAACGCGTTGCTGACGAAGTTGGTTGTAAGCTAGGTGAAGAAATCGGGTATGCTGTTCGCTTCGACGATTGCACGAGTGAAGCTACCAAGATCAAATATGACTGATGGCATGCTTCAGCGCGAGATTCTTTTGGACCCAAATATTGAGCGGTATTCCGTCATCATGCTTGACGAAGCCCACGAACGAACTATCCCGACTGACGTCCTCTTCGCTTTATTGAAGAAGACAATGAAGAAACGACCTGATCTTAAAGTCATTGTTACCTCCGCGACCCTCAATGCTGAGAAATTCTCAAGCTACTTCAATGATGCGCCGATCTTCACAATTCCCGGTCGTACGTTTCCTGTTGAGATATTGTATTCGAGGGAGCCTGAAGCAGATTATCTTGATGCTGCGTTGGTTACTGTCATGCAGATTCATCTCACAGAAGCTGCTGGAGACATTCTTGTGTTTTTAACTGGTCAGGATGAGATTGATACTTCTTGCGAGGTATTATATGAGCGGATGAAAGCACTAGGACCAAATGTTCCGCAGCTTATTATCCTTCCCATTTATTCAGCATTGCCAGGTGAGACACAAAGCCGCATTTTCGAGCCGGCACCTCCTGGGAGTCGCAAGGTCGTTATCGCTACCAACATCGCTGAAACCTCCATAACGATTGATGGCATCTACTATGTAGTTGATCCAGGTTTTGTGAAGCAGAAGGCCTATGATCCCAAGCTCGGTATGGACTCACTCATTGTCACACCCATCTCACAAGCGCAAGCTAACCAACGTGCCGGCCGTGCCGGCCGGACGGGGCCCGGTAAATGCTTTCGACTCTATACAGAAGCAGCTTTCCAGTCAGAGATGTTACCATCACCAATTCCTGATATCCAGCGCCAAAATATCTCGAACACCATCCTAATGTTGAAAGCAATGGGAATTAATAATCTTTTGCAGTTCGACTTTATGGATCCCCCACCTGTCAATACAATGTTAACGGCCCTTGAAGAATTGTATGCGTTAGGCGCATTCGATGATGAAGGACTTCTCACTCGTCTCGGTCGCAAAATGGCCGATTTCCCCATGGAACCTACCCTGGCTAAAGTATTGATCATATCAGGAGAGCTTGGCTGCTCAGATGAAATGCTCTCTATTATTGCTATGTTGAGTTTGCCTAATATTTTCTACCGGCCGAAGGAAAAACAAACTCAGGCAGACCAGAAAAAGGCTAAATTCCACGATCCCAACGGCGATCACTTGACTTTTTTGAATGTCTATAATTCATGGAAACAGAATGGTTACTCAGCGCCATGGTGCTTTGAAAACTTTATTCAGGCACGAGCTATAAAACGAGCAAAGGAAGTGAGGGAACAGCTTATTATAATCATGCAAAGGCACCGTCATCCAGTCGTATCTTGTGGCGACAAAACTGAACAGGTTCGACGAGCCCTGTGTGCGGGCTTCTTCCGCAACTCCGCCCGGAGAGACCCTGAAGCTGGATCCGGTGGCTACAAAACCGTCATTGAGGGCACCCCCGTCTCCATCCACCCGTCGTCGGCTCTTTTTGGTAAACAGTCCGAGTGGGTGGTTTATCATGAACTTGTGCTCACAACACGTGAGTATATGCGTTGGACAACCAACATCGAGGCCAAGTGGCTCGTTGAAGCGGCCCCAACTTTCTTCAAAGTTGCCGGCACGAGCGGCACCATGTCCAAGCGACGCCAGCAGGAACGGATACAACCATTGTACAACAAGTATGCTGGAGAAGACGACTGGCGGTTGTCAGCGCAGCGCAAGGGCACTAGGGGTGGTGGTGGTGGTGGGACTTGGGGATAGAGTCGTTTCCTTCCATTCACATTTGGCTTGCTTTGTGATCACATAGTCGTTGTTATTCTGTCTCTATTCGCTCTATTCAATTTGTATTTCTCCTAGGTACGTTAATGAAATCTCCTACCACGCCCATCATGGCGTTTGTTCATAGCCTATACTATCTACTCAAGTTAGTCTATTCTTCTGCATTGCGATGGCGACGCCCACGCTTCTTGAACCACCAACCATCATCAGTCTGAAGCCGAGGCCACATACACTCAAAACAGGTAGGACTGTAGGGAAGATCGGTCTCAGTCACGGTGAACGGAACATTTCGAACATCCTCCACATCACAAGAATATTCAGGCGCCTTCTCCTTGATGCAACTGCGACCGCAAGTCTCGCACTCAATAATCAAGCGACAGACAGGACACTGGCGCTGGTTAGTTCGATTCATATCTTCATCGAATTCCTTTTGGGCCAGCATTCGTAGCACAGGATGTGGCCGCAGGGGGCGATATTGCACTGCTTTCCTTCGTCAGGGGGGCATGGGAGACCGGCGATACTTACCTGGTCCCAGCAGACGGGACAAATGGCTTTGATGGGGGGGTCGTTGGGAGAGGCGTGGCCGAGGACGTGTTTGCGGATGTTGGGCCAGAAACACTCAGATGCATAGTTCAAAGCAGGAGTGGGAGGCGCAACCTAAACTGCCTCATCACGTCCATTCTGACCATCATCTCCCCCGGCTGTTTGGTTAGTAGAGTTTCCCTCTTGGGGAGTGTGGGTGCAGTTCGCACCAGAACCATCAACCGGCATTTTGCTTACTTCTTGAGGATGCCAGGATATCTCAGATCGTAGCAAGTTGGTTGGCTAGTTAGTTGGTTTGGCGGACTATATTTAAAACGGGACTTTCATGGGGATTATATAGCCCAGCAATAGTTTGTTCGCTTGCTCGACTATTGGAGGGCACGGCATCTTGTCCGAATCGTTCCTTGGTGCATGTTCAGATGGACGTCTGGGGCTGGTACATTGATAGAAGACAGTTGGACACGAATGAAATGTACCCTTCGTCTACAATTCTTGGATAATTTGCGTATCAAGTGTATTATTTGATTGATGTTGCTCATGGCATTAGCTTAGAACAGTCAACAGTAGAGTTCTAGAAGCGAATGGTAAGTCGATATGAAGTTGTTGATTTGTCAGTGTGTGGGAAGACTATCACGCTACTACGAAAATACGACTTGTTCTACTTGACTGTTTCCAATGTTCCCTGGTGGAATGCAGGGTTGTTCTTGATTTTGAGTATGTTGCCATTCTCTTACTAAGGCGTGAATCTAATCGCTTGGTGAAGATTGAGGTAACTGGCAGCTGTGAACCTGAGCACCGCGATGGACAACACAAATACCATCCAATTCACGTTTTATACTCCACCGACTATGAGGTTTACTGATAAGTAAATTGATTTAAATTTTACACGGTTTATAAACTTCGTATCAAATCCAATTAACGCCTATATCGTTATGAGAGAACGCTCGACAAATTTATGAGTATATCGTGTGGCCTATGAAAGCAATGACCCCCTCGATGGTGCTCGGCTTTCAGGATCATAGTCACATACATCCTGTAAAAGTTTCAAGGTCAGTAAGATGAAGGCATGAAAGATGAGAATAGTTCAACATACCTTTCGCTTCGTTCTGAAATCCGTGTACAACCGATTCCATATTATTCTTTCTGTACAATCTTCCACTTCACCCTCCGTGCGAGTACAATTTGGCTGTGCCTCCAGAAGCTTTTCGTCGGGCATATACTTCCACGGCTTCGGCAATGGCCAATCCGAAAAGTGAATGAGCTTAGCCTCGCTATACGCAGCCGCAGCGTCCCAAGTCTCAACATCTGAGCCAAGATACTGAGCATGGTTGTCGTTGCGGAACTCTCCACTTAGGAGATCATACCGCCGATGAGGGAATATCAAAGCGCTGTCGTTATAGAGCTGGTTGACGATTTCCATGTCGTACACGCCATAGACAGCTGTTTGGACTCGCTCCATGATGCGGGTGAATTCTGTCTCAGAAGGCTGGATGAGCATGACTTGGGAGGAGAGGACTTTGGCGGGGGAGATCCAATAGGCGCGGGGCATAGCCACTGGTGCAGGAGGGAGAAAGAAAAGTTCATCCATGGATTGTAGAAGAATGGAATCTGAGTCAATAGACAATACACGATCGTATTGTGTTTGGTTAAACGCCAGCAGTTTGGTGTAGGAGTCCGCCCAGGTAGCTAGTATTGATTTAGTCCAATGATTGAGGCTGCCGATTTGAAATTCTTTTCACTTACGTTCTACCATCCAGCTTGTCTGGATAGTAATGGGTACAATTTTGACATTATACTCATCCCGCGCTTTGTTGATCAAATAAGCATCGCTCGAGTTCACCATTTCTGGTTCTAGCATACCCGACGGGACCATCATGACCCGATCAGGGCGACTAGAGAAGCGATGCAAAGACTCGAAGAACATGAGGGAATTACACAAATATTCAATGTTTGTTACATATTGTGTGTACGCGAAGCGAGACCAGTCGGCGTCACTGTTTGTGTGAAAAGGCCATAGAGGTTTTGATTGTGATGTGAATTCTTGACCTTGGAAGAGATAAAGAACGGAGAGAATAGCAAGCGCCGCGATCAACGCTAGGCGATGGCGTTTGGTGGCCATCATAGGTGATTGAAGAAGAGAAGGAAATGGATGAATGTGTCGCTCTGCGGGAATAAACGTAGTAAAGAGTCGTAAGAGCAAAAAGACAAGGTCAAAAGGGACCAAGTTGAAACCTGTAAATGAGTGAAGGAAGGTAACAAGCCCAAGAAAGAAATAATGGTCTCTATAACCAAACCAAAAGTTTCGACAACATCAGATGTTTAAGACAGAAGAAAGAAGCGCGTGAGAAAGAGTCCGCAAAGTACGACAACGCCCAGCGCATAGCAAAGACCCTTGTTCACGTTTATTTCCAGGCGCTTAGCGACATGATCGATGAGCCAAGAAAAACGACAAGCGCTGCCATAGCCAATCATTAATGACCTAATCCTGGCCAAGTCTGTTCAATCAGGAGATGGACAGTCAGTGCTTGGAAGACCCACTTTGTTCCAATAGCCACTCAGCCGGCGGCATTAACCGCCTTGAGACGTTGTAATTATTCTGAAGCGTTTCAAATCATGTCGCTGAATGCTTGGGTCAACCGTGTTTTCGGGTCTGCTTTTGAGTTATTTGGTGTCTGCACGATTTGAAATCTGATCTCGATGTGATATCCTGATCTTAAAAAATGGAAACGTTTGTCGACTTACTTTAATCACTATCTGGGTTAAACATAGAATTTCAACAAGTCCAGCGTCATTCTTCTCAAAGATTCTCACAATACTCTTGCTTCCGGACCTATCTTTAGCTTCATGCTGTTGGTTGAGCAAACAAGACAGCTCAGAATCGACTACGACCAACAAAGTACATATACATACTCCTTTCCACAGTAACCACATTTTCGCAGCCCCAGATCGAAGAGTAAAGTATAGGCACCTGCCCCGGCGCCATGGCTCAGGCCTCTCTTATGCATGTTGGTTGTTCTCTTACACGCCCAAGTGGGCCAAGGCGAACTCACCAGCTCGCGATAGGTTGCACCCAAAGGATCTTATTTCGATGTTGGTTGAGCCTTGCTGAACATGTTGATCTCGCTTTTCGTCTTCCTGCTCTTGCCGCCCACTTTCTTTTGAGTTTTTGTTTTCCTGTGACTCTTTCTTCATGTGCTGATCTGCTGTTCCACTGCTCCCAATACAACCTTCTTTTGCTTTCCCTTTTTGTTGCTATCTTCAACTTACACCACTCGTTTTTGCTGCTCCCGAAGGCGGGTCATTGACCATGGCCTGGATTGTCCTTACACTTCTTACACTCATCCTGATTGCAACCGCCGAAAGACTCCCTAGAGAGATCAAATGGTCAGACAATACATACGGACCCGACGGTCCCTGGCGTGCTGTCGATGTCCAGATGGGATACAACCAGAAATCTATCGCTCTATATCCCGGTGGTACATGGGAGACGTGGTTGATCAGCGATGACTACTGCGAGAGAGGAACCTGCTATGCTTCAAAGGCGGGAACTTACGACAAACGCACAGGTGACCGCAGTGGCATGAATCTGATGGTAGAATTGGATAATTTTATGCACGGTGTCAATCTCGAGGGCGATACAAGTCTACGATACAAGGACGATATCATGATCGACGGCATCAACATTGTCAATGTGACCATCGCTCTTCTAGACGCCCAAAAGATCAAATATCCCGGTGGCCAGACTATACCTTTCTTCGCAGGCTGTCTAAGTCTAGGTGGCACACGCTCGGTCAACCAATCCTTCGAGCAACCCGACGGAAGGCCAGCTACCAACGTCAGCATGCCGCCGGGCTGGCTCTGGGAGAACCAGTACACGGCTTCAAATTCGTACGGCATGCACATCGGATCAGTGAAGCCTTCCATGTCTGGCTCTCTGTGGTTCGGTGGCTATGATCAGAACCGCGTCGTCGGAGAGATTCTCAGCTTGACTGGAAGTCCTAGAGATGAAGGTATCACGCTTTGGGATGTTGCTATTGAAGGTGTCGGGGACTACTCCCCATTCACGAACAAATCCAAACATGACCTTCTTGCCAAGGGGAATTCTTCCATTAGCAGTGGTCTCAAAGTCACGGTGGATGGCTGCTCTCCTTACCTCACCTTTCCCAAGTCTACTTGCGACAACATCGCCGAACATCTTCCAGTCAACTTCGATCAGGACCTTGGTCTTTATCTCTGGGACACGAAATCAGAGAAGTACGAGGAACTCATCAATTCCGCAACTGCCTTGACATTCTCTTTCATCTCCGCCTCCAATACCGACCCCATCAAGATCCGCGTTCCTTTCATGCACCTCAATCTCACCTTGTCAGAGCCCATTGTCGACAATTCTGTACCTTACTTCCCTTGCCATGTAAACGGGAATGGAAGATATACTCTCGGCCGAGCGTTTCTCCAAGACGCCTTCATTGGAGCAAACTGGCATCCTGATGCCAACACTTGGTGGTTAGCCCAAGCACCAGGCCCCAGAGTTCAGGCCACTTCAAATGTGGTTTCCATCAAAACCAAGGAAAAGACCATAATCAAGGGTGGAAACAATTGGAAAGCTTCGTGGCGAGGGATCTGGGATGATGAACAGCCACCATCGAGCACTCCGACAAAAGAGGCCAGTCCAGCTACCACCACACCCGAGAAAGACGAGGAAGAGGAGACGCCCGTCATGTCACTTCCTGCAAAGATCGGAATCGGCGTCGGTGTCGCTGCCGTCGTTCTGGCACTCGGTGCAGGTGTTTTCTTCCTATGGCGCCGGCGCAGAAATCAAGCCAAGCAGCCACAAGCACCACAAACCGCGTCTATGGAGGATATATACAACAACTCATTCGTCAAGTGGCCGCCAAGTGATCTACCTCCCCAGGAGATGCACGTACCGGCGTATAAGCTGCCGCCATATGAGATGCCTGCTCATGAGAGGCGGTTATATGAGATGTATGTTCACGAGACGCAGCACAAGCGGCCACTTACTGAGAGATACGAACTACCTTGATTTTGCACGATTTATGATACTATGTTTTTCTTTTTCTTCTGTTCAAAGAATGTATATTAGTATAGATAATTTATGAGCCAATAATTAATTTGAATTGCCTGACATATGTTTTGTGTTTACTCGTTTTAGTCGCCAATGCTCGTCTATGGCCCATGCGTGTAGTAAGTGACCAAGTCAAATGTTGTGAAGGGGGACTGTGTTAGACTAAATAAGTTTAGATGGCTTATGTAATTAGTAAGGAATAGCCCTAGAAATATTCTATATCTTTACTAAGTTTATTAAACATTATTAATTATTTTTTGAATATAATGTAATCTTATATAGTTTTATTCTAAATTATTTCAATCGAGCTAAACCTTCAGATACTTGAAGTTATGTAAATTAAGGCCCAGTAGTGAGGGTTTCTAGTCTACTCCCTGCGACCAGGTTGAACCAGTCGCGATACGGAAGGTGTTTGCTTCGGGATCTTTTGTCATACCAAGATATTATGGTTACAGTTACATCTGCCAATGTCGCAACAAAGTAACGTCCCCGCACTAGTTGCGGAGTCCAACTTCTCTTCTGTCCATGATCGACAAAGAGGGGAATCAAGGATTGCGATAAGATTCAACCTTATAATTATCTCGAGTGGCTTAAACTTACGGTTCTTGGTTTGACTGTTGCACATACTCGATGTCATGATGACCAAATTGTGGTTGGCGACAGCCGCACTCCTCGCTGTTCCTTCCTTGGTTCAGGCTCAAGACCTCATTCCTCCTCTTCTCGAGTCAGCTGCATCATTTCAGGAAGAAACTTGGTCAGTCGAATCGAGCTCCAAGATAATATATATCGAAGAAGACTTTGCTTCGGCCTCTGATACTGATGGGTTAACTCTCATTCCACCCACCGCACACGATTTCGCTACCACATTTCGGGACGACCTTGCGCTGGTGACTGGGCTCAACTGGACACTGAAACAAGTTAACAAGCTTCCTACCAATGCGACTGGTATTTCACTTGGTGCCTACACTGGAGAGGCTTCTGACCTAACCTACGAAAATGGAAAGTCGACTTCTGAAGGCTACGAACTCCAGATCAACTCCCGGCGAGTTTTCATCGGTGGAAATGGCGCACGCGGAATGTGGTGGGGGACCAGGACGTTACTCCAGCTTCTTCTCGCTGGCAATGGTACTGCAACCGGCACTATCGGCAGAGATGCGCCATCCTATGCAACGAGAGGATATATGTTGGACGCAGGAAGAAAGTGGTACTCGAAGGACTTCCTCAAAGAGATGTGCAGCTACGCGTCTTTCTTCAAGATGAATGAATTCCATTATCACATTAGTGATAATTATCCGCTTAACCGAGGCAAGAACGAGACTTGGCAGGACGTTTACTCACACTTCTCGCTGTTGCCTGAGGACAAGGATCTTCGTGGTATTCTTCACGGTCGGGAGAATGAGACTTTGTCGAAGGCCGAGTTTGCCGATCTCCAAAGCCACTGCGCTTCTCGCGGCGTTACAGTTATTCCAGAGATTGAGGCACCCGGCCACTCTCTTTATCTCACCAAATGGAAACCAGAGCTTGCCCTGGCCAAGAAGGATCTTCTCAATTTAACCCATCCGGATACTTTGCCAACTGTGCAGAGCATCTGGTCCGAATTTCTCCCGTGGTTCGAGACGAAGGAAGTTCACATCGGTGCTGATGAGTACGATGCTGAGCTAGCAGATGACTATATCACTTTCGTCAACAAAATGAGCCGCTTCATTAATTCCACATCTGATAAAAGAAGTCGCATCTGGGGAACGCACGAGCCCTCCAAGAAAAACCAGATCATCGATAAAGACGTTGTTATCCAACACTGGCAATACGGCCAGTCAGATCCTGTGCAGCTCGCCAAAGACGGCTACGACGTGATTAACTCGGAGGATTGGTGGGCTTACACAAGTCTCAAGAACGACCACATGCCGATCCTGCCAGCGAGATATCCACAGTTCTTCAACGAAAGCCGTGTGTTCAACTTTGCCAACAAGGATGAATGGCAGTGGACTCCTGCGGACTTTAACCCTGTTAACACTAGCCTGCAGCTCAAGGATGATGATGCTCGACTTAGGGGTGCTACGTTGGCTGCGTGGAATGACAATGGACCGGATGCTTCTACACAGTTGGAGGCGTACTATTCTATGCGTCGGGGTATTCCTTTGGTGGGGGCGCGAGCATGGAGTGGTAGTCGCGGGCCTCAGTTGCTTGAGGAGACAACTGATACCAGCATTGATTTTTACTCTCCTTGGGCTCCAGACCAGAACCTTCATCGAGTACTGCCAGAAAAGAAGGGCAATGGTGCATTGATATCGTGGGCCCGTTCCAGCAGTGACGGAAAGAAAGTCAATCTAGGCCACGGCAGTAAAGGGATGAACTACAGCCTCACTCTATCCGTCAACGGACCGTTCACCCTCTCCGGCCCTGATAACTCTCTAGCACTCGACGAAGACAGAAACCTCGTATTCACTGCAGATGGATGGGAGTATCCTCTGCGCCAAGTCAGTAGCAAAGACGCTCTTGAACTTGACCCGGGCCATCCAGGCCGCCTATGGGTCAACGCCAGCTCGTCCACCCACAAGCCCGTGAAGATTTCAACGCCTGGTAATATTACCCTGGTCACTGACGTTCTTCATGGAACAGTCGTATTGATCGACGGCGATGTGGTGGGAAGATTCGAAGTGTTCGTCTATGGCGGGAGGAACACGCTTTTCAGCTGGAGTCAGATGGCATTTGTCGCACCGCTCGAGAAACTTGAGGGAGGTGTAGATCATCTTTCATTAAAAGGATCTGCCACATTTTCCAAGGCAGATAAGGACGAGCCATCTGAAGTTCCAAAAGGGAATGGAGCTGCTGATTGTGCTGCGTCACATAGTCTAGTCACGGTAGGGTTAGTTGGGGCAAGTCTGTGGGCCGTGTGCTTTTGAACTTGAATCTTGTTAAGAAAAAGAAGAAGAATAAGAGTTTCTTTGATAGCCTTTGGATCGTCCAAACATGGCTATCTGCCCAAAAGCAATGTCAGTCGCAGTTGAGCTTTGCCGAAAGGGCTTTCGTCACACATCAAACCAGTCACCATCGACTGGATACTAGATAACTCAAACCTCCTCGAGGACCATAGTTGCGAATAATTAGGACTATTGACAATCAAGCATATATTGCATCTGCCTATCACAAATCTAGGCAATATTTGACTACCTAATTCTGAAGATCCCTCATTAATAGAAATTCGAGAGCCTATGGATTGGCGGGCAGAGGTGGTTAATCAGCGAGTAGTTCATATGAGTCAAAGAGGTGGCGCACTTCAACTAAGGGAGCAAATAACAAATCGTCGATAACACCCATATCCCATTGTTCAGCGATGCCTATAGTCGCAATTCCTGTACAAGAATCCGATGTATCTCCTCTAAATACATCTGAATATCTCCAGGGTTCTCATAGGCATCATTGAAACTATGCACCAGCCTGAACTTCCCCTGGAACGTGTAAAAGAACAGCATAGACATGCCTAGCACGATGTCCGCACCGAACTTGAAGTCCCTGACTTTGATTCCCTTGTATTCACGGTTAACGAACCGCTCAACGACCCCCAGACTGCTGACAAGAGCATCCTTGGGCGGAGAGGCCTTTAGGAATTCTGGGTTTGAGGCAACAGCTCGCATACCACGCTTGAAATGACCAGTCATCTCCAAAGCTTCCGGGTCCTGCTCGAAAGTCTTGTAGTATTTGTTGAATGACTCAACAAGATCCCAGTAAGAAGCAGGGAGGTTGATCTTATGCGGGTGGGGAGCATAGTACACCGATGCTGCATATTTACTCGTGTTGTACGGTGTGGGTAGATATGGTCGAAGGTTAAACTGGTTCATCGAAGTATACCGAGATTGATTGGATTGAGGGTCTGCATGCTCCATGATTACGCGTACATAGGCCGCGTGAACTGCAGAAGTGACACTGATGCCTTTAGAATGACAGGCCTTGACCAAAAGAGCGGTGGTGTCTGATGAGAACACAAGTTCCGCTTGCTGGCAATTTCCAGCAGGAGCTGTGCCAAGTTTCGAAACAGGGCCTATGGCAGGTTGATTACTTAGATAGTACCCAAGTAATTCCTCTGCCTTTTCTTTCGCACTGGCCGACTCTTCAGAGATTCCCAATACCTCTTCCAAGATTGGAGGAAGTCGGGTATGTTCATCGCCGAAGGTAATGTTCTTGGGATGTATAATCGCTTCAAGAAAGCTGTGGCAGATCATCTCCATGCCTGTGCCATCAAAAGTATAGTGATGTCCACGAATGAGGATTT
Source organism: Fusarium avenaceum (assembly GCA_025948275.1). NCBI lineage: Eukaryota > Fungi > Ascomycota > Sordariomycetes > Hypocreales > Nectriaceae > Fusarium > Fusarium avenaceum. Next base: position 593,652 of record CP109670.1, on the reverse strand, counting down.
CAGAGGATGCGGGGATATAGTAGAATGTTGTTTGTTTGATAGGTTTGATAGACTGTTGCATCTCTTCAACGCTGCACGCATCGGATACGACAAAAGTGTCCGTGAGCCACTTCTCCAAGGACCCCTCCGAGGGGTAGTATAAATTCTCTTCATATCCTTGACAGTCGTAGCGATTTGAGGTTGTTCGAAGCGCAATTGCTTCCAGGCGTTTCGAAGATCAGATATCACATCCGAAGAGTTAATCTCAAGCTTGAGGGCGGAGAAGAGTGTGTAGTGCTCTCTCCCGTCGCACATGCTAGCAGACATGTTTGCGATTATCACAAAGTAGGCTTCTAGTCCATCTAGTGGACGTTCCCAGCGGTTGTCTGATACTTGTGTCCACGGCATTGTTGCGAAAGGTCCAAAGGACAGGAAAAGACGAAACAGATGATGGGTTGAGATTGAATTATGGCAAGAATAACGAGAAAATGCTCACGGTTTTATAGACTTTGTGCTTACCAGAGCCATGTCGTCAAACAGCATATCCCGCCACAGTATGAAAATGACACTATCCCCCAACAGTCTATATGGCGCGCTGGAGATTATGTCTTAGCCATGATTGGTTAGATCATTATAACGTATCAAGTTTTAGATCCCAATTTAGACAGGCCGACATGGTAATTTATATACTTTTAACCGACATTTGTCTTGGCTTATCTTCGCCCCTGTAACAAACAGCCTGAGATCGTCTAAGGTTAAAGGTTCTGTATAGCTATTTCCCTGGCCTTGTTTATAGGTAAGTGCCGGGGTGGAGAAGGGAGATGGAATATTTTCCACTGTTGAACAGTTCAAGCCATCAAACATCAACCCTCTAATGCTCAACAACCATCTTCTCTAGTACCGAGGCCGGGAACCGGTAAACATTAACGCACGTTGCGCGCCTGGTGCAGTCAGTCAACGTCTGACATCTCATGGCGAACAAAATCCAGAGTTTCGTTGATGCACACAACTTGCCAAGCCGTTTAGCCATGTCCTTGTTTGTTTTAATACGCGATTTTTTAAAAAACTTATCACTAAGAACCTCCTATCAATTTGGTCACGGGTGGGATAAGGAGAAAACGCACGTCAATAGCCACCTTCTTGTGAAACTGACGTCTGAGTGCCCCAGAGAGATTGCGTTCAGAGAACTCGATGCCGAAGAACCTGTCCATGTGCTACGTACTTTTCTCACGGCCAATATTATCCTCACTGAAGCGCGCGAACTGTATAGCTTGTGTCCTTCGGGTCCTTGAATCGCCCAAGTCAGCATCTTCGTGTAGATGGAACCATGAGCCCATACATCTGACCACTTCAATAAAGATTAATCCTTACTTTTATTTATAATGAGACCTGGTCTAAGCTGCTCTTACTGAAGACACAAGCTCTACCTCGTGCTCAAAAAGGTCTCCTGACACGGTTCGAGGAAAGTTCGCTGTAGTGCCCTCCCAAACTCCATCCCCTTGAGTTTCGTACAGTAGCCTCATCTGCTGTAACATACTGTCTCTTTCCCACCTCTTACCCCTTCCTATTCCTCGACCCAACCGAGCCTGAATCCAAGCAATAAGAAAATCCAAAATAAAAGATAGTATAATAATATAAGAACCCAGACCTAGAAGTAATGACAGGCCTAACACAGAAAAGTTCAACGTTCCTTGAGTTTCCTTAGTCCTCTGATTGTAACACATATCTCTATACGGCCGAGCCGACTTATCGGCATCAGGAACACCATCCCACAGATTTACAGTGTCCACGTTTTCCCATGCCTTCATGAACTCATAGTTTCCAGGTATAGAGGAACCAGCTACATATTCCATCACGTGATATTGCAAGTTAGCGAGCGTATCGTCGAAAAGGGCAGCCATTTCGATTTCCCAATGGTTAGATGGCAAAGCTAAGCTGGTCGATCCTGCGATCCTTTCTTGCGCACGGAGAAATCCTTGGGTACGTGTCCAGACGACATCGTGAAAAGTACTTGACTCTAGAAGCACAAGTCCAAGTCGTTGAACTGCGACAAACTGCGCAAGGTTCAAAGCTAGGGCTTCGGATGCAGTTCGGTTAACGCCGCGTTTGTCCATCAAGGGTGTGCATTTATTGTTGTTGGGATTGCAAATAACATGCTTGTCGATACAAGCAATTGGGCTAACATATTGATCGGGTAAGAAGAACCCCTCTTCTGGATTGTTGGCACCAAAGACTGGGTCTCTATTTGGCTGAGAATGCCGGATACCATTAGGCGCGATGGCAATAAGCGTAAGATCCGTGTTTGGGACCAGTAGATCACCTATAGGTTCCCAAGCTTCAGTAGTTGGATAGTCACTGACCCAAGTTGAATATCCAGAGTCCATTGCCTGTCCGTGTCCATGAGTGTGGTATTCGAAAGTGTAATTCGTCTTCCGAGAAGGCTGTGTCCGAAGAGCCTTTGCACCATAGAAAAATCTAAATAAGGTACCTGCATAGTCTCTTACTCCCTGTATAAACATTGGCCCGGTACTCAACGGTGAACAGACGGTTTCTCTCTTATATGTAATTCTGTTCTCTGGTGGGGCATTAAATCCAAATTCGCGATGAGAATCAATCATGCCGGTTTCCATCTTAAATGCAGGAATATCCAGGCATATGTTCTCTCCAAATGGACACTCGACCGATGAATTTGTCCAAGGTATATACGAAACTGGAAGGTTTTGGCAGAGAGTAGATGTAGTGATGTTGTGATAGCATTCTTTTGAATAAACAGAAGCTCGTAAGTTATCAAGTCTAGACTTGTCCTGATGCGCATTGCTGTCCATCGGTACTCTCAAACCGCAAACTGAGCTCTGTATCAATCGGAATTCTGAAGCCGAATCTGAGATTTGGGAAGAGAAAATGGCCAGAAGTGTAAACCCTATGAAATAGAAAATGCAGAATACTGCTAAAGGAATCGTCCTTACAATGGCGGACTTTGCGATGCCGCGCCAGTACCAAGCTTGTTGTAGAAATAGCCACGCAGCTGCTGGAGCAGACTTTGCGTTTCGCAGAATAACCTGTCTTTGATAGTAAAGCCCATCATGTTTGTGGCCGGTGGCTAAAAGCTGATGAGCAGAAAAGCTGACGATGACCCAAAGCCTGATGGCGACGATGGTGACAAAAGCCGCAATGAAGGCAAGGAGTAAACTGGCATTCCTCGATGAAAGAGTAATAGTAGCCCCCAGCATGGGCCCTCGTGACCAGTCAATCCAGGTCCCTGTGTAAATCTCAAAAGACATAATAGAGTTGAATTATCAGAAAGTTGAAGAAGAGCAAAAGTTTACCTGAGAACTTTCCGTAGAAAAGAAGAAGAATGGGGAAATGCTGGCCAACAAAGAATTTCCCATTTTGAGATAGAATAATGTCTTGTAAAAAAGCCCACAGGCTTAGATTCTGCCAAGCAATACGTGATTGGTGTATCATCCAAAGCTGAAAGACATAGACGTAACGTTTTGCGAGTATTGGTCTTGGCACCAGCTATCTGCCTCATCACTTATTTAGCGTCTGATATTCTATTCAAGTTAACCGCCGTTTACAATAGATCTCCGTAGAATTACGGGGAGTAACATTGCTGAGTCTGGCTGAGTACCTCTATAAGAACCACTACTAAGGCTTTAATGAACGATAGCTGAATGTTTTCCACGAGTCTCTTCTGCCTTGCATGCATCCCTACGAATACTCTTGCTAGCAATGGGCCTCTCGTCAACCCATGTCTAAAATGTTTAGTAGACTGATGTGGTTTTTCAAGCAGGCTTTAGGTTGAAATCATAACCAAGCCTAGATAAACATGATGGTAATGTGCCAATATTTGCACGTCAGTTAGCCTGAGGAAGCCAAATGGGATGAGCCAGGTGGTCTTCCCAGCTGCTATAAGTTTCTTCGGAGCAGTGTCATGTTTCGCATGTAATACAGTAATGAATGTGCAGAAGTGTTGCCAGCCCGCCTGAGGCAGTGTTGTCGATTGGCCGTTGGGCGGTTTTGAGGCCACCCACGAGATTACCAGCTGACATGCACATTATACCACCTTTTCGTATTGCCAGACTATATGATGTTTATCTCAACTACTCCGCCGAAAGGCATTCACGACATTCTAGGGCAAATGTGACTGAAAACATGTGTTGAAATGGATTGGCTAAGCCCAGGCTCCGTGACATCGGAGGACGACCTTCGGACGTTGAGATTTATCCGATGTACGCCCAAGCTGCATTCTCAGCCTTGTAAAACTTAAAGAGGTATGGATTTGCTAAGCTTTTTAAGCCTTTGGAATCACAGGCGCTGAGGCAACTAGCGTGCAACAGCGGCCGCTGAAGACAGAAATAAGGAACATATCGACAGAAGCGCAGTGGAATGCACGGTTTTCAAGGGCAAGGTTCCATGCCAACTTACCATTTCCGAAATCCGTTCTACAAAGAAATTGAGACCGCTTTTAGAACACACCGGTCTGTTATTCGTGTCTCTCAGCATCCTTCTTTCCCCAAACCCTCGCCACATATGCCGTTGTGTATGGCTGCGACGAACATCTTGTTTCGTTGCTCATGAGACGCTTGACCGAATGTGGCCACGATGTGTTGAATCCCATGATTTTGCCAACACTACTGGCAGAACTCGAGAGAGAGCGTCACGTTACAACGCTTCGCGATACTTTGACTGAGATTGTTCAGCGCATATATGATCTGACAATTAACAGGAAGTACCTGATGCGGCAGAACGACTCCATCGAGTCTTCTAGCTCAAACTCCCCACGGCATGGCTCGGTCATTGCGTGGTTGAACATGAATTATCGGGAAAATGGGTTGCTAAACTGGCAGCAACAAATCAGAAATATTGTGGCTCATATCGACGACATGAACACGATACGAGGAGAGAATGACAAACTCGGCGGTTTCAGAATTGGGCATGATGGCCTAAGAAGATTGGAGAGTTCAGGAATACTTATCAGGCAGAGACTTCAGGAGCTTGTGTTTGAGTACGACGAACATGTCCGAGAGTGCTCGACTGTAATTGATGGGCTCAGTCTGGCAACATCAACAGTGAGTACTCCCCTACCTATTTGAACGGATCCTTACAAAGCCTAGGAAGTCCGGCATTCGAATGAAAAGGTGGCAGTTAGTAGTCTGGAAGTCTCAAGATTAACCCAAAGAGACGGCAATCTCATGAAATCTATAGCCCTCCTGACAATGATCTACCTGCCAGTAACCTTCTGTTCAGTAAGATTCAAGTTAATCCTTCTAGGTACAAGTTCGGAATCAACTGACACAACGCCAGACCTTCTTCTCAATGGACTTTTTCCAATGGCCTGGGTCGAGTGACTCGGTTGTAACACCATATATCTGGGTCTATGCTATTGTTGCAGTTGGGTTGACAGTTGTGACCGTTGGCGCCTTCATGGTTTTCAATGTGAGAAAGACGCGACAATTTCAGTCGTGGGAACACAGCGAAGTTTGATACTGGTAGACAGATTGTTGAAAGTTAGAGGGCTTGAATATCTATCTTTATTCCAATTGCTTCGATTACAAAGAGCTCAACCATATTGGCACTGCTCCCACTTCGAAAGGCAATCACGACAGTTACATACTTTCACCTTCGCTGAAAGAAAGACACTGTCAGGGTTACCATAACAAAATAAAATACTATACAATTATGCAAAGTCTCTAATAAAGCTTCTATCGCTGGGGTATATATATAACTTTTCCCTTTTAGGTAACCCGCCCAGCTACAATGACAATCTTACAATCTACAACGCCTTTAAACCCTTGAGTCTGCATGCACGGAAGCCTTTGACATCCCATTACGGTCTCCATACCACGATCCTCCCTCAATGCCGTCGTGCGTAACATTGTATGTCTTGGAAACCACAATATCCGCCAACTTGATGTTCTTGGAGGAGAGAATTGATTCCTGGCTACCCCTATCACTGGGCTTAGCTCCCTCGTTGATGCTCGGCGTGAGCTCGTAGGGTCCTGAGATATCTTGTGTCGTACCGCCGCCGCCGCGAGTACCCCGAGATCGAGCTGTTGTGCGATAGGAAGAGCTGATCTCGCTGGCAGATTGTCCAGACCAGAAGGATTTTGAGAATAGGGGTCGAAGGACGGGGATGTTGACGGTGAGGATTCCAACGATGGTCTCGCGAACACCCCACGAGTTGATTGTGATCGCGGAGGGGTTGTCGGCGAGGGTGAGGACGACGCGGGTAATGGCTGCTGCGATAACGAAGGCACCAGAGGAGAGGAGGAGTCCAATGACAATTTTCCTACGCTTGTTAGTGACGCAGTCAGGATACGGGGGTTGGTTGAGACCTACTTGCGGAATGGAACCTGAAGCTTCCAGAGGAGAGGCATAGGGATACATAGGATAAGGCCGTCAGTCCTACTGCGATTAGAACGCCGAACAATGCTTAGAGTTGTTGGTGCTGTGACTTACAGAACATTGAGGACCGTTGTGACCAGGAAATTCTGCATCTTGAAACTGCATACCACTACAACGCTTGTTAGTTTCATATCAAGTTCAGGGGTCGAGGTAACGAACATCCGGGATTAGGCACAACCCTATGATCAGTTAGCAAGGCTCATGCCATTGTATACGAGCTATCGCAACTTACTGCCAGTTCTTCTGTGTAGGGAAGCATCCAAAAGTGATCTAAAGCCCGGTTAGTCATGCTCTCCAAGCCGTAATTGTATCACGTACTGTAAGGAAGACAGCAACATAAGAGACTGCGCTCAAAATGGAAACAGTCTTGACGAAGACATTGTGCCAAGTGCCAATCGTCATTCGCGAGAAGAAACACAGCATGGTACCCTTGAGGGACCAAATAAGGGCCGTGTACGCATACCAAGCTGCGAGTTGTAGTTTGGATCCCTTTTCGTATTCGGAGATTTCATGTTGAGTCAATTCTGGAAGGACCATCAGTTTTCTTTATTCTCTCTTTCGTGTTTCGGGTCGAACGTACGGTGTGACTGGGCTGCGACCCCAGCTTCGATGTTGGTACCTAAATGGTCTAGGAAAGATAAGTTGATGGTCATATCGGGCTGTCGACAAGAGTAGGCTCACAAATTAGATGCACCGTGAATGCATCTACAGTATAGAATAACAAGACCAGGACGGAAAAGAAGTCATCGCCCTGCAGTCCGCGCAACCCGACTGTTTTGAAGCGTACAGCAAATCGGGTCAGGATGATACATGTGCCGACGACATAGAGGGCCCACACCTCAATAAGGAACTGCTGATGTCAGTACGCGGTTGATCCATCGGTTCGAATGACATACAGACGGCCTATGCTCGGAAACAGGCATTGTGTACGCGACGATCAAACAAAACAAAAAGGTCTACAACTGGATAAGCATCCGTCTCCTTCAGCAACAGGAAACAAGTCCGCATTTATCAAAAGCAAAAGTCATCAAGCCCTGTTTTCCAGGAGGATGCACTAACGCAAATCTTCCTCTCTGGTTTGTCACTAGCGACGTAGCTCCGCTGCACCGGCGACATCGAACGCTTCTACGATGGGCTAGTCCTGGATAAGACAGGTCATAAAGTACTTTTTGTTTCACAAAGTCAATTGTGATGGTGGTGGCTTTGCCGCGCTGTGCAGACGATGAGCCGTGTGGTGTCTTGCGCTGTAGATGAGACCATGTTTCTCCATGCTCATAATGATTAGGCTACACCATGAAACGTGACCGGTTTTGCTATTCAAATCAATTCTCGTGTTTATGTTCAGCATGTTCTCAGCCTCAAGGCTTGTGCTTTGCCGAAGGAGATCGGCTTATTTACGAGTCATTCGATCCCAACGATTGCCGGGCCGGGATCTGCGTCTCCATTTCCATTCCCACGGGTTACGGTAGAAATAAATGCGGAGACGATCAAGATCGATTCAAAATGACGAGTCAATTTCGATTAAAATGAACCCGGACTCGAATTAATTTTTGCGGTTAAATAAACCTGACATGGTCCATCAACGGCATTTACCCAGTGTTCTTCGAAGATCCTTCGAAGCTCACGTCGCGCTTTGGTAACTTGCATCCGTCAACTGTCACTGAACCTTTTCCTACGCACGCTGACAGTCTCTAAATTCATCATTTGCCGTAGCCGAACTTAAATAAATTGCCCTACGTTTCATGATTAGCCAGCTGTTTTGATCGCCGCCCCAGACTAACCGACTCGTGCAAGTCTAGACCAAGCCACATCGTCGAGGCTACGTCTTTCCAATTCCCTTGTCCAATAGCTTACCGATGTGGCTTCCCGCGGGTTTCTTTAGTGCACCGTCTTTTTCATGGGCTAGCGCGGAAGCCGGTTCATGGATTGGATCGAATTACGTATGAGGAAAAGCATCCTGAATCGCCTAAATCCATTGAGACAAACGATCATCGTGTAGTGAGTGTGAGTATCTTTGGTGACTTATACCGTTGTGTCTAGATAAGGTGAGGAACAGGAGAACATTCCACTTACTATAATACAGCTCAGGAAGAAATGCCGGGTGGATGAAGCTACGAACATGTTCCCCATCATAGTACAGAGCCAAGGCACACGGTCATTTTAGATCTGCTGCAGGATGGGGTTTTAGGTAATATAGTAATAGTTCGCCGATGTGCCTCTGATCATATTCCCGATAATCGACGGGCCCCTGCGTTCTTTCAGGGGATCTGTGCATAGCGCAGCTAATTAGACTAATGACCCCTGGCTGGGAGTCGAAATCCTCAGTTAGAGTGATACTCTACTTCAGTCAGCTTAGCCTGCTTAGTAAATCACAAGCTCCAGAATAGACAAGCAATATAATTAAACTGGAATACGAGAATGATTCGTGATTCAGATACGTAGTATAGAAACCAAAAGACTTTAAACAAATGCCCAGCATAATGTCGTATGACACCGTCTGAGCTCATTATGTTGATTAGACGGGAGGTGAAAGACACAGAAAACCGGCAACTGTGGCATCAGGACTGCTGCGAGCCCACTACACCAGAGTCATGCATCCTTTGGCAAACCGACCAAGTTCGTGACTGGTCTAATATAAAACATGAAAACGATCGTTGCAATCTTTAGCATGTCTGTGTCCCGATCCTCGAACAAGACCTAAAAGAATGGGCCAGTCTAGAATTCGCAGCGCATCGGCGCATCGGCGCCTCAACCGTAGAACTATACTACAAATTACCAAGCTCTAATCCCTTATAGCTTCCGCCGCGTGGAGAATTTGAAATATGTCTTTCCGATTTGGGACATTTTATCCTAGCCTTTGCCGGACCTTTCCGTTCATCGACCACGGGAACACAAGGTCGCAGATCAACTAGTAGAATATTGCAAGAGCTATGCTATACGGATACCGTAAGTAACATTGGAAGGGAACAAATGAATAGGGGGAAGGACACACCCATTTGTCGCCTAATGTTATACGATGGATCAAAGACGAGGCGATATCCTTGCTAGTTCCAGGTACCACCACGACCCCTACCTTCCCTGTTCTGTGTAGACAACCGCCGTTTTCTTTGGTATGCCTGCTGTATAATACTTGCAACAATTTCTGTTGTCGTCTCTCAGGCATTGTACCGCTCGTTTCCCCAACCTTGAAGGAAGTCGGAGCAGCCTTGAGGAGCCACTTGATCTTAATGCTGCTTATCCAATCCTTTGGGAGACATAAGAAACATTGGCCGAAAGGTCACATTTTATGATATAAGAGCTACTACAAAATTTAATTAAAATTCATAAGATATATGAAATAAAGCTTCGTTTCTCATTTGAGAGATACATGTTATTTATAATTTAGTCTATTATATTTAAGAAATTCCTATTGAAAGATCAAAGATATAAAGATATTACTCCATAAACCGACGAAGTGCTGCTGGTGCCTCCATTCTGTGGACTATTACCCAGGCGATGTTTGTCGAGGATCAGACCTCTACGGCGAGACATGATTGAGAATTGTGCTCCCTAGCCCCATACTCATGTTTCAACCGATGGTGAGCTAATTTCATTCGTTTTAATCAATGATCGACAACGATGACTCACCAGCGTAAATGCTACAACTTATGATATGTCTACGTATAGCCCAGAGTCATGGGCTAAATAGACTCCAATTAACGCCATCCCATTCTTCGCTCTCAAGCCAAGCAATCTCTTCGGGTGAGACAGGTTGAGAGGATCCAAGAATGAGGCGCAACGCCTCTACTCGAGATCTTGCTGCAGCAACAGCCCAGATTTGCCGTTCTCTACTGGCCATCAGAAGAATTGCGATCGGAGAAGGAACTAGTGGGATGAGCGGCTGTACTCTGCGCGGAATCATGTCCAAGCTCGGCATGTGCCCACGGCGGGACATGGAAATGAGAATGGAGAGAAATGCACAGGCAAACAATGTACTGTTGTTGATCGCTGTGATTAATACATGTATCGTTCTTAGTGACGGGGAAGTAGCTCACGTGAGACCGGTACGAATCGCCAACTCTCTTCTTGTCGAAAGCAGAGCATTCTGTAGGTCAGTATTGTACGGCGAGTGATTTCATGTCCCTTTTAATGCTTTTCAGGTACATATCGGCTATCCCATATGCTTTTTATAACCCCAATTCTGCCTTTTGCAGCCATCGAACATCTGCACTTTTGCTCACCCACTCATAACACTGCCACTGCCACCGCTGTCCCGATCAACTTTTCGAGAGGTGGAAAGACTTAAGAAGAAGAGCGACAAGCCTATTTCCCACAGCACATCAGACAAGCCTACTGCCCCAGCCAGTAGTTTCGCAAACATGGGCACTCTGACAGAGCTCATGATGTGGCATATCCAGTGTATTCATTCACCACTGCAAACACCCGAGGACATCTCCAACTACATTATCGTTGCCAACATTTTCATAAATCTTATGTGTAAAAGTTCTACAAAGGCCGCGTCTGAACCGCCTCAGTTACAAGTCGACGCAGTGGAAAACACTATAGTCGCCCACCAGGGTAATTCGGTCAACGCGGTTCGGATAAGTAGATATTCGAACCGAATCCCTGGGCGCAGCTGATTAGTCTGTTATGCCAGCTAAAATTCAAACTTGTAGCCGAGCACGAAGACAAAGATGCCTTCCTCTGGGCGATTCGTCACTTTTGCGAACGAGTATTCAAGCTCAAGGCCGAGGGCGAACTTGAACGCAAGATCACTGTCATGAGCCCGCGTTCTCTAATTGGAATTGAGCTTTTGAGTGAGTGCTTTAAGTTCTACTGGGCACAGGGCTTCTTTGAGACCTTCGTTCATCAACCAGTCTCCCTGATTAACGAGCTAGCCGATGCCGAGTTCTTCTCGTCATGGTATTGTTAACCTACAGCCCAAGGTCAAAGTTGATCGAAGATTATGCAAGTCAGTGTGCTAACTACGAGTCAAGGCTGGGGGGGGGGGATCTCTCATGTTATTTATTATTCCGACCACACCACTTCCGACATAATTCGGATGATAAATACTGCCCTTCAAAGGAATATTGTCGGTATTCAAGGCTGATATGCGATGGCCCCTTGACTGATAAACGTAATACATAGGATGTCGGGGCTAGGAGGCCACCACAGGATCTTGAAAACAGGAGCGAAGAGCTATGCCAAACTTTATTACGTGGTGTAGAGAGCCTCCTAAGACGCCTTGACAATACCAGTGAGTTTCTTCTTCTGGCCTTCCACAAAGAATGTTCAAGCTGAAACGTTGCAAGCTCAGGTCTGTACTAGGTCTATCGACCAAGGTGCCACTGAGCTTCCAACGGATTTCGATGTGCAACTTTTGAAAGCGGTTTTCAAAGTATTCGAGGCTGGATTCGAAGTTTTGACCACCAACAAAGAAGTTTTTGATGAATGGCAAAATATTGTCTTGAGTGCGGAGGGCAACTTGCAAACCGCATACTTTACCACAGGTCTCTCGCTAGGGCTGCTGCTTGGTTGGAAAGCTGGTACTGCTGCTGCTGGTGCTACCACAATATGTTCAGCAGCAGTCCTTGGCCCACTTGCCTTATTCACCTGTAGCACCGTCATCCTCTGCCTTCATCACAACAACCATAACAAGGCAAAGCAAGAAAGAGAAAGAATAAGGAAATGTTAGTGTACTCAGTATAATGGAGAGTCTTCTTCGATTGTGTGCTTAATCCCTCGCGCTAAACCCCGTTCCATGGTATCGGAAGGTACCCGAGGCCACCATGATATTTCACGGTCTCTTTCCCAGTGGCTTGTCAGAGGCCACAAATCCGCTCAGGAGGTTAATGAAAGGAGATGCAAGAGATGAGAGCTCAACTTGCTAAGAAAGGGCTTCCAGCTTGTATCTATCTCATTGTGCCCGAGGCCGTGAGGAATTTGAGGTAGGCGGGGGCAATATGAGGGATCCTGGGCGTGTTAATTCGTCTTTGGCTTGTGTTTATTTCATGCCATACTTATATTACTATCCCTCGCCCTCTGCATTCGGCCTAATTCTATTTTTTCATACTCATTTTCAATAATGCTTAGCTAGGCCGACTTTTATACCCTTATAGCTTTCTAATCTATTTCGCACTACTGCAAGAAAATATATTTCACCGTAACATGATTTCTATTCATTATCGTGTAAACTAGGTATGTTACGTATTGGACCCAATGTCCATCAATTCGAGCTTGACATTAGAGCTTATTCTGTGAAACCTTTCTCAGCGTCTCCAACGGCGATGTTTGTGCCAGGACAGTAGCATAAGACCCAAACCGCACATGAACAGCCTCCTTTGGCTTTGGATCCCAGCAGTAAAAACGTCCTGTCGACCTCATATTCTCCAAATCAATAATAACAATCGACTCAACTGGCATGACTGTCTCAGTCCAGAACAACATGTACAAATTGTCTCGCAGTTTGAGCATCTGGCACTTCTCAGCATCTGCGATGCCTTCTTCTGTTCCGCTGAGACAATGCCAGGTCATAGTGCCCTTGTTGAGATAAACATGCTCGTAAGCGTCTCGAGGGGTGTATCGATAGAGGATGTGCTTTCCGATGAGCTCATCGGTGACTGGGAATGGCTCAACACGCTTGTCTCCGAATGTGACTGCGTTGATGAAAGAGGTGGCTGTTCGTCGCTTGCCGTTCTCATCCTTGAAGCTTGATACACCGGCAATAGCTTGTCCAGTGACGGTGTCAATGATAAGGCTGACTACTTCATCGTAGGTGGGCTTGAAGAAGTCGACGAAGAAAATATCTGGTCGCACTTCGTACGCCTTGTACTTCGCCGGGGCAGTAAGACCTGCTCCTTCTCCCTCGAGAATCTTCCAAGTAACAGTATCCGCCCCAAAGTCATGGGAGATCTTCCAGCCGCTGTCGTAGGTATGTTCAAAGCATTTACCCTGTAGCTTTGCGGATGCTTGCATGAGGTGCTCCCCAAAGCCGTCAGCCATTTCATGGAGGGTTGGCCATTTCGTCACTGGCACAAAGCCTGGGTTCTGGTTCTCTGGAGTAGCAGATGGAGCCATGTTGATGAATAATAAAGGCTTGAGAGATGGAAAACAAGAAATAATGATACGAGACTTTTCTTAGGATGTTGCTAAAAGAATTCTAGGTTAAAGAAAGAACCTTGTTGTGAAGAGCCTGCTACTTAAGGAGAGAACCGCATCTTTATAACAAACCGTCGAACAGCACGCTGAGTGATTATTTAGCTATATCTCCGACCTTCAGTTCGATACCGGCTCTTCGTTACTATCACGTTCCGCAAATTCCGTGAAGCTGTTGATACAATAGTCCTATCAAAAACGGAGCTCCCCGCATTATCATGAAGATGCTGGGGCGCCATTGATCCCGACCATTCCACTTACAGAGAAAAAGTGCGAGGTCCTCCACCTGTTTTCGCCCTTGGCGTGCGGAGAAGTGCATTCGAAACTCTGCTCAAAAGTCTCGAAGGATTTCTTCTTGCCATTAGACCGGCAATCGAGATATCTAACATCGGAAAATGAACAGCTCTGGCTGTATTCGGACTTTGAAAGGCCGAAAGTCCTATGATGACGATTCATTGTCTTTCTCCGAGTCTCCGCGCTTTTCGTATCGCAGCTTCATTCCCGTACTTTCATAATACGTCAACGAAGGGTTACCTCCCCTGCACTTGTTCCTTGCAAAATTGGCGATTAGCTAGAAATCTTGTAATAGTCACTCTTCCGCTAATCGGTCCCCCATATTACCCTCAGGATGACCACAAGCCCCTTCGTTAATTTAGTATGACTGCAGATCCGATTGCAGGATGGCCAGCCTGGCAAGAGAGCAAGTATAGGACAACTGTTTAAGAAACATAGTCAAATTTCTTTTCCTATCCCAGAATAGTTTCCAGTCCAGCTTCTATCATAACATCAATCCAGTGTACGCTCAAAACTGGACTTTTATAGTACGACGAAGAATCAGGCACCGTCATGGCCGCTGAATCCATCCGTGCCCAGACCTCCTGAAGCATAGTAGCTGCCCTATTGATCGTCTGAAGTCTAAGAGACAAGTACGATTTGTGTAGTCTCTCAAGTGCAAATCTTCTCCAGCCTGTAACTGACACCTTCATACTAGTGTCTTCACTTGGGCTAAATCCAAGTGCGCTTCCTGCTGCTAAAAGTATAATGGTCTGGATGGAAATTGTTCGGGAATCCTCCGGAATAGTGCTCATGATTTTCAACACCTCCACTGCAAGCTCCAAGACGTGGCATGCCAGTAACCCATCTTGGTTCTGATCATTCTGTAGGTCTCGTGTGATCTCAGGGAAGGCCCGGTCAAGCTCAAGACGAGCCACCAGCTGATAGCACTTAGCTATCTTGGAGAGATGATCTGCTGGAGTCTTGTGGTCCCCAGTATCCTCTATCTCTATGGCAGATGGTATCCGACACTGGTCTATATCTAGGCTTAGAGAGAAAGCCTGGGTGAGTAATTCCAGTTGGTGGCTCGATGCATCCGCATCAGGCTTCGTTGCCAAGTTGCACGAAGCAAGACGCCTTGTCTGCCGTATTAAAGTTATGCATTTGGCGAGATGGATCAATATATTCGCGCCGACTCCGGTCCATGGACAAGGATAGCAAAAGACAATACATGGCAGAGCGGAGAATGCGTTCAGGTATGAAAGTTCGCCAATTTCTTGATCAATCAAACAGGAGGCCATGACTTCCCAGTAGATCATTGATGAAGCTATTAGGCGGTGGAGGCGATAAGAAGGAGACTGCAGATTGGTAACGTCAAATTGGGTCATCCAGATACGGAATACTTGTCGGGCCCCGTAAAAATGGCACAAGCCAAGGGAAGAAGGATCATGCCAGCTCTGTAATTTTAGATATAAGCCTCATAAGATCGCTGTTGGGGAAATACCTACAGAAGTCATGCCAACAAGAACGATGCCCAAGATCAAGTCATCTTTTATCGTTGGCGTGGTTGAGGTGCAAGGAATCCCTACGCAGCCCTGGCTCTGAGTATCCAATCCATTTTGGGTAGCATGTATCTTGGCAAGTTCTCTCGATATGTGTGAAATAGCTTCCGTCTGGAAGTTCAACGGCGTCGAAGACGTGTCTTGTTCTTGTTGGCTTAAATGAGCCGCTGATGCACTCAAGATGCTATTGAACACAATGGGGGAGTTTCGTATCAATTCCAGCAGATCCGACCGATAAGGGTTGTAAGGTGAGTCAAAGGATGATAGGACCTGACATGCCGATGAGAAGTAGTGGCCCAAAAGCTTGGACGACTCTTCCTGCGGAGAGTACAGAATAAGGGCACAGTCGGTGTTAGATGGAGTGTCAATTGGAGGCGAGTCCTCTGAGCGAGGGCTAGCATGTGAATGGATGCCATAGTCAATCTCGTACTTGGTTGACCATTTAAGTGGACGCTTGTAGCCAGGGCATGGTAGGTCTGATTTGATGCAGCGAGTACAAGCGGGCTCTGCTTCATCGCATTTCAGCTTCTTCAGCAGCGTTTAGTAGGCCATTGATAAAGTCATCGAAGGGAATGGTGTTAGACGTACGCGTTTCTTACAAGTAATGCATCCGCCTATGAATTTATATAACATTAGCTTATAGAGTGCATATTTGGACACTCAGTCAAACTCACTCCTCACTTTCTCTCGCCTTCGGAACGATGCCGATGAAATAGGAGGCGTATTCATGACGACTAATTGATGGCAAAGAAGAACAATAGTATTGTTGCATTATATTCAGTATCATGCATCATATTTCAGGGTTCCACATGCTTTGCATCATCACTAATGGATCCTGACGTTAGTAGCTTGCCAGTGAGATAAGAACGTTGTTCAAAAACATGATACGCGAACAGTCGGAACTCGGAAGTGGATTTCCGTTGATAGAAATCATGTGGTTCTCATTTGACTTTGGCAAGCTGGGATTGGCTAGTTCTCAACTGAACTTTGCCAAGATGTTATTAGGCGAGATAACAGGATGTAGGCACGCTATGCAACGCTACAGTCCTGTGCAAAAGCGCTGATAACGATCCAACTAGAAATACATAATCATAAAAATATGTAAAATACATAATAATAATAATATTTTATAAATAATCTTAGGATGTAATTTTATAATATTATAAAGAATAAGAGAGTTCATTATAATTTATGTTATCTTAGATAAAGTATAGAAGAGTTACCGAGGATTTTACCCACCCACTATAAAAAGAACAACAGTACCACACCCACCAACGCAGATTAATGTACTGTTCCCTCCAGCACTTCGGCATCGGTCAACGGACCAACGTACCGCTTGCTAACTCTCAAAGGCCAGTAAATACAGCCAAATACAAGAGCAACACCCAATACAACAGGTGCATAATTCATGTTAACTGCAGAAATGGGTTGGAAGGGAGGGAAAAGGAGAAAGACGCAAGTATATAGGAGGTAGATGACCGCAGCAATGTTAATGGGTAGACCTGCTTTGCCGAGTCGCCAAGGACCCCAGAGCAAGGTGTCGGGTCGAAACAAACGACGCCAGATCAACAAAATGATTGGAATCAGATATGAGACCTGCAGGCTAACTACAGCAAGGGATAGGATCGCGTTGAAGGCTGTTGTCGAACCAATGTTGATGAGACTCAGCAGCATAAGGAGAAAGCTGACTACGATTATGGATATGGTAGGAATTTGTCGACGTTTGTCAACACTGGCAACCTTTTCAGAAAAGGGAAGACCTGGATGAAGTTAGTTACGTGTGGTAAAAACAAAGGTCAGGCCGACTTACCTCCATCTCTGGCAAACGCCCACATGATTCGAGCCGCCGCTGTGAGGAGAGGAACTGTCGCCAAGATTGCCATAACAGTGATCATAGCAGTCATGGTGGTAGCAGCCGCAACGCTGCCGGTCGTATGAAGGAAAATCTCAATAATTGGGAAGCCTGTGGGTGTAGCCAAAGCCGCAGAAATATCTCCCATGAAGAAGAGGATTATGAGGAGAAAGGCAAATCCTAAAGGACCGTTGACCAGGAGACAGCCTACCATAGCCCTAGGTACACCCATCTCAGCATTATTCATCTCCTCACTGAGATGAGTAGCACCATCGTAGCCGATGAGGACATAGCAAGAACTAAGAAGTCCTATACTCCAGGCCACCGCGTTATTGCTCCATCCGGAGTTGTTCTCGAAATGCGAAAAGACGAATTCGGCCGAGTGCTTGCTTGGTGATTTCACGGCCATGGTGACTATGATTGCAATGAAGAAGGTGACGTGCAGCACTAGAGTCAGTTTCTCGATGAGGGGCAGCTTGTTGCTGCAAAAGATACAAATGCAAGCGGATCCGAGAAGGACGGCCCAGAAGAGCAGTGTGCCGTGCCATCTTTGGAAGACGTAGGAGTCGGGATAGTTGAGGACGAGAAGACCCTGGATCTGGGTTCCGGCGAGAAAGGGGGAACTGCCAGCAACAGAAATCCAACCCAACGTTCTTTGTCTTGTCAGCCTACGTTTTTTTCGTCTAGGCTCGACAGTGACTCACGAGATATATCCAGCAAACCAGCTGGTCACGGGTCGACTCGTTTTCGGGCTCAGCTTGGCGACGAAGTGATATTGTCCGCCGGCAGTAGGATAGCTGTGAATGGCTTTATCAGTACTTACTCAGGATGAGGATGGGGTAGCTTACCTGGATGCTAGTTCGGCCAAAGAACTGGCAGAGCAGAGTGATCCGATAAAGGCCACAATGACGCCGTACACAAGGGAGACTGGTCCGCCACTTACGAGTCCAGCAGCCAGTGTACTTGGGATGAAAGTCAATTTGAGTCATAGCAATGGTAACGGATGCCTTACCTAGATAATGCTTCCCATGTTGCCATCAGATTGACGCATGTCGCGACCATGGCAGTAAGGGAGAAGTTGCGCTGTCATCACCTATCAGAACACTCACTCCTAGGAACCAGTTTCTCATACCTTGGTCTGTTGAACATAGCCATGGCGCTCTAGATTATGTTCATCCTGGTTCTGCGAACCAGGATGCTTCTCATTGTCAGCTGTAGTAGATGCCATATCGAGAGACATTTTGATTCTCGAATTGAAGTCTGCGAGAGGAATAACAAGAGCAGATGGCCTTACATGCTCAAGACTTTATCTTTCTTTCGTCTATCATACTTCGGAACCCCTAGTCTGGGGTAACGGGAGATGCGGCAAGCATTAGACGTCTAGCGTGCTGGATTGGGGAAAAAAGTGCGCGTGGCGACGCTAGCGAGCATGATATTCGTTATCTCCGTCAGGGGGCCTCGACATAGTAAAGCTTAATCTCCGCATTTTTCGATGAATGTTTTATGGTTGACTACATGAGACTGATTGCAGCGTAATCAGATAGCAGATATCCAGTTCCGAGATCTCTATCATTACCGAAACGTCTCCGACAGATACAGATATGGAAGGGTGGTAATTACTAAAGCTCGGGAGCAAATCGCAAGCGAGGTTTATTAAGCTATACGTAGGGTTGAAGGGTCATTATTTGGACTCTAGAACTACCACCTCGATGCTTGAAACGGATGACTGTTGGTAATTACAACCCTCAGGAGGACATAAGAAATAACAGTCTAAAGGGTATCCAGTTGAGGAAAATATGAATATTGTCGATGGTCTAATCTGGTTTGTTAAAGAGGCTCGTTTTCAAAGTTCCAATATAGATAGTCATCAGTTGGATAAATATGATGAAGTACGAAGGAAATTATATCATTTTATATCATTTTATTATCATATATTTTACCTTTCCTGAAATTCTGTAAAATGTAGCTACTCTCTATATCTATTTTGTGTATTTTATAGTAGACTTATACAATAATAGCACTTTGGGTAAGAAACTGGGGTACTATTCTTTCTTATGTCCCACCAGAACTAATTGTCATATTGTGACCACGATTGCTTGATAGGTCACTTGTTTGGAATAGTTGGCCGATTGTTACTTGGAGTGCGGAGTAAGTCTCGCATCACTCTCGCCTGTGACCTCAGGTACACTTTCCGTATCGGGATACTTACCAACTGGCTCCTTCTATGTTATGAGGCGCCACGGCACGTGAGGTGCTCATTACAATGCCGCAGTTCCATAGTAGAACTTCACCTTGACAACAATCTGTACCACAACTATTTTC
Organism: Fusarium avenaceum; assembly: GCA_025948275.1. NCBI lineage: Eukaryota > Fungi > Ascomycota > Sordariomycetes > Hypocreales > Nectriaceae > Fusarium > Fusarium avenaceum. The sequence goes on along the minus strand of CP109670.1, from coordinate 574,122 downwards.
TCAAGTGACTGCGGACATCACGGTCGATACCCCATTTCTTTCTCGTCCCGAGAAGAGCATCCTCATGGCCTGAGAATCAGACACATTCTTTTTCATGCGGCTACCTCGCCCTCTATCCTCCCCCACAACACGAAGAGAGATTGTGGGAATGCATACAGTATTCCAAAGTTCCACGGAAAGGGACGCTGCCTCGTGCCCCCTTTTCTTTATAAGTTCTTTCGATACTATCTTGATTCAATAAGCGCTAATAACATCAATAGTTCGCTCTACTACAATAACCACCGTTAGTATATCAGACTTCGGGACTAGTATAATTGTCTGACTATAGTTAGATGAACAGAACTTCCTCTTCCGCCGGCTGATTCGCGGTCCACCGGCTGGTATGTCACTGATAACATGGTGAAAGATATCTTATAGCTTCTAATCGTGATTCTTCAGGCCCTAGATGTCGATCGGCGCCCGGGTGCCCCGCCCAGGCCGAGGACTGGGTCTTTGCCCGGCCTCGAGATTTCCCGGGGTACGTTTTGCGGGCGGCGGTCCCGGCCCGCGTGGCCTTCCGTGCCTGGTTTCCTGGGGTGAGGCCCCGAAGAAGCCTCTCCCGAGCTCGGTACCATTTCGGTACCATTTTGGCCCTCCGGGTCATAGAAGAAGCCCGTGTCCGTGGGTAACGACTCCTCGCAGAGATGCTTGCTACTGGGTCTTTCTCTTTCTTCTTCTCTCCTCCTCCACCTCCTCCTTCTTCTTCCTCTCCCTCTCCCTCTCCCTCTCCCTCTTCGGTGACCTCTAAGACACCACTCTTCGCAGCTTTCCTGGAGGAGGCTATTTTTATTCGGCTGATTGAAGGGAGCGAAGCTTTATCGGAGAATTTTTAAATCACTTGACTGGTCGAAGGAACTTTCATAGGATTTGGCATTAAGCCGGACTGGGCTCTCACTCTCTATGGTGCCCCGTTTCAGGGAACCCGGAAGGCACTGTATCAAAACTATGCTCTTCAATCAATGGACGCCACCTGTGACACTATCAATCAGACTGAGAACCTGATACGAGAGTTTAGAGGGCGTGGCTGCACCAGAATCCCCTTATATAGAAGTTGCAGCAACGCATTATCTCAACCACCACACGGCGCGGCTAGAATGTGTTGAAGTAAAATACGGAGCCTCTCTTTTCAAGATAGTCATCATCTATCTTGGAGATAACTTCTTCGTAGCCTTGGATATAATTACACAAAGCTGCTCTAAACTTTGCTCTATCTAATCACGCGTGATCCAACTCTGACTTCTAAGTTTGGCTGCGGCCCTATTCCAAGGTATAAATATCTCCTACTTGTCCTTCTGACTCCTGTTCCGCTACAAAATAATTCCTTCACCTTCCTCGCCCAAAATGATTTTCTGGTACAACATTTGCGCTGAAATCAGGAACATGATCCTGCTGCAACTCGCCAGGGCGGTGCCTCACGAGAAAGGCGCCATGGCGACATATGCTCGTGTCTCTAAAGAATGGCAGATGTTCTTCGAGCCATATTCCTTTCGAAGTTTGAAAATACATTCCACGGACCTAAAACGATTCCACGAGATCTTTGCTATGCATCGACGCAGGGCCTATCTGCAGCATCTTGGCTTGAAGACAACCATTCCTCAGCACAGGTTCGAGCTTTTAGGTACGACGTTGGGTAGCACCGATCTCGAAAACACATTTGCCCAAATGATGCTTCTTTCAAATAGAAGAGCTGGAGACGACAAGGATATGCCATGGATAGGGAAGCAAGAACATAAGAACAACGCAGAATTCGATAGCGCACTGCGCTCTCTCTTCCACTGCTTGGCATCTTGGACGGTGAGACAAGCTCATTCTCTCGGTATCAAGTTAGATATCATCGCCGACTCCAAAAGCCACTGGCAAGAGGCTGCCACCGTGATCCAAGAGTTGTGCGAACCTATGGTCATTCATACACCAGATCCATTGGTTGTGGGCAGCTACTGTCAGGAGAAAACCTTGAGATCCGCTGAGTTGGATTTCCACTTCTTACTCAGAGTGATGAAGTCGAAGCTTCCCGTGGTTCAGGTTATCTCTGAAGTATCGATACCGAAAAGCAACATCCATCAATTCGAGCCCAACTCAATCGTGCACATCTTGAACTCCCTTCCTCGCCTAAAGACTTTTACATGGGCAATCAGACCACACGCCCGCCGAAGAATAGAGCGCCACTTCTACGAATAGCTTCAAGAGGCCGTGAACATGTGGCCTACATTGTTAACAAGAGTGGGACTTACACAATCTCCCTCTACGGGCTTGCAGAGAATGGGGAACCCCGAGCTCATACCACTGGTATTGACGTTGTCTACGCGGTTCAAAGATCTGGAGATTGCGTCCACCTACTCTGGCACAAACGAGCTCCTGTTCTGGGCGAAGGCAGCAAACGTATCTGGAAAGCCGGGCAGCCGGATTTGATACGGCGGTAGTTGTGGGTGTGGAAATGTTTCAACAATTTTCTTTTACTTGTTTCAAATTTCATTACTTCGCCTGGTTTGTTCAATGTTATGCAGATAGGATATTGGTCAAGTTCAATAGACTGGATCGCCAAAAGTTGTTATTGGAAGAAGAGAATTCGAGAAAAGGTATCTAAAACACAAAACGACCTCGCTCGCCACCAATCACCCACGCCTAAGCACCAAGACCAAACGCCGTCTTGGCACGCTCAAAATACTCAAGTCTCGGCTCCACATCAGTCTCAACACACTCCTCGATGTAAAGCTTGAACGCAGCATCGATATCCCCCTTGAAAGCCTGTCGAACATTATCCTTGCACTGCGTAGCGAGGAACCAAGCACCGCTGCCGAAGTTGTACTTGTCCACCGTGACTTTATCCAGCATGTCATTCAGCACGTTGTCCGACAATCCCTCGACCGAAGTGATGCCCTCGAAGCCGCCGCTGAGCGCGGGGATGCTCTTGGCGTACAGGAGGTTGTAACTCGCCATCTGCATGTTGGCAGTGCCCTGGCCGGGTCTGCCGGGGGACTTGTTGCGCTTGTACTGGAAGTCAACCGACTCAAATGCCATGAGGGCCAGGACGGCGGCCATCTCCTTGACGTTGTAGATGCCGTGCTCCTGGAAGCCGCTGATGAGGAAGGGGGCTGCCTGCTTGGCAGTGCGGCACTCTTTGTTTCCCGAAGCGCAGATCTTGGACTTGGGAGCGATTTGCTCGATGATGGAAGCGGCGTAGAGAGTGGCGCTGGCGATGTTGGCAATGCCAAGGATGAGGGAGAGAGTAGTGAACTTCATGTTGACGAGTAGCGAGTTGAATGAGTGGTGTATAGTGAGAAAGAGAATGTGTTTATGCAAATCCACCAGGGATTTTCTTGTAAAAAAGGAGTGTTAAGTAAAAGGAACGTGAGGTACCAGCCAGCGAACAGTCAACAACGAACAAGTGACGATGCTTCAACACAGTGAATAGAGATGCCAAGAACAGAACAAAGAAACGAATGGGAAATCTCGTCTAGAAATACAAAAATCTTACCCTGGTGTAGCATCAAATGATCACCAAAGCACACAGACCAATCACATTCTTGGATGAGGCGCAGACGACAGATGGTGAAACAGTGAAACACTTGAAACGAACTACCATGGCCCAATCAAGCTTAGCACGGGTCAAAACTCGCGGGGACGGGGGCCAATTGATTGATCTGCAAGGGCTGGAGCTCGGGAGTCCGGCATCGTGGGCTGGGGGTTACAGGGGGTTTAGGGGGCTTCAGGCTGTTTGCGGTGGCGAAGGGAGAGTCCGTGTTAGTGCCCGTCTCCCTCTCTAAATCCTCTGTCTCACCAAACGAAATCCTTTCATTCAGCACCAGCCACTCTCACGCATTGAACAAAGCAAAGGGCTATAATTAAAGTACCAGACTAACTGCCTCCATGATATCATCCTTCGAGCCCTATCGTTTCCAATTAATACAACCTAATAGTTTAATCATCCCAAGTGACCTTCATAGAGGTAGGGAACGGCCAGATGCTACCCCAGTCCTCCGTCATATACACGTAGAACCCGCCTGGTCTCGGCACCTTCTTCAGCTCGCCCTGCGCACCAGGCACCCTCCTGAGGCCCTTCTTCCTGAACAGCGCCCTGAAGAGCTCCGTCAGCGCAACCTGGCTGATATCCCTGCCGAGACACGCGTGCGGGCCAACGCCGTAGTGGATGTATGTGTCCAGCGGCCGCCGCGGGTTGACCGTCTCCGGGTCCGGGAAGATGCTGGGGTCTTTGGCCGCGGATACGAAGGACACAAAGACCCGGTCGCCTGGCTTCACGGGCACAGAGCGGCCGTCGTCTTCTTGGATGGTGTCGGCGACCGCGGCTTCGCGGTAGAGACCGAATGTGCCGGCCATGCGAATACCTTCCATGGCATAGCCCAGCAGGAGAGCGTCTGTCTCGTCACCCGTCTCCAGAGCTGCAATGCGATGGAGTTCAGGACGGTATTTCTCACCAGCGGGAGAAAGGTACCAATCCAATGTTTGCGCAAACTACAATCGTTAGCATCAAGCACGCCACAACCTGGAATGTTCAACTTACCACCTGAGCCTGGTTCGGCACCATAGCTCCGGCCGTGGGCAGAATCTGACTCCACACGATGTCATACGTGCTCAGTCCAGCCTTCTTCAGGCCTTTAGCCATGTTCTCCCCGTACGCAGCCAGCGGATCATGGGTCTTGTCCGGCTTAGCAGTGAACAGGCCCTTGACGCCGACACTGGTAGCCAACTTGACGTTCATCTCGACAATCTTGCCCAGCGCCTGCGCAACCTCCCTCGCGCCCTGTCGCAGGGGGAACGACTTGGCCGGATCAATGTCGAAGAAGATGCACACAAAGATAACCGCCAGGATCTTGTAGAGCTCCTGCTCGGAGAAAATACCCTTGGGGTTCTCCTCCGTCTTGAGGGGGAGGTTGAACATGCGCGATACGAAATGCGTATGCGCAATGTTGCCCACGTCACGGACGACATCGACCTGCGTCTTACCCGCAAGCTTGTACGATTTGCGCTCGAGCAGCTTCTCCGCCGTCGTCGCGTAGAACGACTTGACCGCGTTGCGCCAGGTGTCGTTGTACAGCAGCCTGCCCATGCACTTCCTCTGCTGCGCGTGCAGCTCCGTGTCGCCCGACAGCATGAAGCGCCCGCCGCCCTCGCCCATGAGGTGCTTGAGGCCCTCCTCCCAGCAGACGCGGTACTTGGTCTGGTCCTCGAGGATGTACTTGGCTGCCCTGTAGCCGACGATGTTGATGCGCGTGGCTGTGGGTGCGGGACGGCCAAAGTCGAAGCGGTCTACGCGCTTGATGTCCGTGAGGATCTTGTGGTTCTCAGTGGGTATGACCATCGGGTAGTGCGCGTAGACGGAGTTGCCCTTGAAGTGTTGCGGGAAAGCGCGCAGGAAGAGCTTGTAGAAGACGCAGCCGTGGTTGATGTTGAGATCGTAGTCTACCTCCTTGTAGCCCCAGTTCGTCAAGTGACGCGGGTTGTAATCGGTGGTGTAGTACCTATCACCACGGACGAGAGCCACGGCGTCGGAGAGAACGACTCGGGAGATGGTGTACGTAGGAGCGATGCCCACACCTGGAGACATGGGCGTCTTGGCCTCCTCTGCGACGATACCGGGGTACAGCTCAACGAAGTCAGGATGCTGGTAGAGGTTCTTCAAAGACTCGGCGATCTCGGGATCAGAGTTGATCTCCTCGAAAGTATCGTAGGCCTTGAGACCGAAATGCTTACGGAACTCATTGAGACCAGCGAGATTCCACTTGCGACCACGCAAGATACCCAACATTTCGATAGGCTTCATGATACGCGGGACATTGCGTCCACCAAAAGCACCGCCAGGCTGTTCAATCGCCGTAGCAAGCGCCTCGACAAGCTCATCATCGTTGAACTTGCCATCGGGGCCTCTCTTGAAACCACCGAAAGTTCTCTCAGAGGGCTCCTCAGCGACTGACGCCTCAAAAGCCTTGAGAGCCCTCATCATAGTCTGCAGATTCATAGGCCCGTAGTTCTCGCCCAGGAGCTCGGTGTAAAAATCCTGGACCCATTTCTCGTCCATCTCAGAGAGACACGAGTGCCAGCGGTAGCAAAGGTTGAACTCTGCCGAGACGGCGTTTCCAGTTCCGCTCTCGGAGAGATCCTTGGTGCCTACTGACACACCCATCTCCTGACGAGGGTCAAGAGTCCACGTAGTATCAACGCGGTTAAGGTTGATGATGTTGCGCACGTAATCGATGAGCGTGATATTGATGTACAAGCCCGAAGTGACAAGACGCGCTGTCTCAAAGAGCTCTGTATCGCGCTTCTTCCACGCCGCCTCTGCCGTCTCAGGATCAAGACCCTCAGCAGGCTTGGTGAAGCGACCCCCTTCGTTGATGTCGGCCAGGTTGGTTGCCACATGATTGTGGAAACGGTTGAACATGATGAGAAGAATGGGTACACCAGGGGGATTGCCGATGAGACGCTTGTCAGCGAAGCAATCGGGCTTGAGCTGGCCGTCCTTGAATGTTCTGATAGAGTCGCGGGCTTTCTCGGTCGAGCCGTACAGAGGAGCGAGATCGAGATACGAGGATGAGTCGTTCTGGTTGGGATCCTTTGTGTTTGTCCAGAAGAGATCTGCATGGACTGTTAGTGACTACTCGCTGCTGCAAAGGAGGGTGTGGCATACCGTGGATGATGATGGTAGCCCAGTACCAAAGAATACTGGAGACGTTATTCGGGTTCTTCTTGAACCCATCTCTCGCAAAGAGGGACTCAAAGATAGCTTCCGGGTCAGGCTGCGCACCCAGGGACATACCCTTCGGTCTGACCGTCCTCGAGTAAGGCGTCCTCGCAGCACCAAGCTGAGGAAGCATCGGGTTCTAACACAGTCAGTCAAACACTCTTGCTATCGGTCGAGAATGATAACTCACATTGTTAGACCCATCTGGCTGTCGGAAGCGGAACTTGTCGCCCATGTACAGCATAGGCGGATGATCAATCGAGTTCCACAGCTGAGCGATGAAGCTATTGGTGAGAGCCTCCTGGACCTTTGAGTGATCACTCAGATTGGCAACGAGCTGGATCGTTCTCTCCATGATCATGGTCTTGTCATCCTGCTGCATCTCACCCTTGACCTTGCTGCGAACAATCTCAAACAGTGTCTTCAAATCTGCTATCGTCAGTATCTCTCCAACCCCCATACAACCACCTACAACTCACCTTTTCCTCGCAGACGGCGAACATCCTGCTTCAGACCCGGTCTGTTATCAACGACACGATACGACCCGTCGCCCATCTCCCTGGGAAGCGGTCTCTTGGAAAGCACGCGCAGCTTCTTGAAGCTCTTCACAATGCCCTCTTTCTTCTCCTCTGGCTGAGCCTGTGTCTTTGACTGTGCCTGAGGAGCAGCGGCGTGCTTCCCGTTGCCGTTACTGTGGCCATTACTGTAGCCGTTCGTGCCGTTCTTTTCTCGTGTGGACGTCATTGCGAAGGTAGGTATCTAGAGAGGAACAAAACACAAGGACCAATTCTGAGGACCTCGGTGGGCGTGTGCCCGTCTTTATCACTCCATGCTCTGCATAGCCATGTGAGACACGGGCGACATTCCAATCTCCTGCGCGCAAAGAACCTCACACATGCACACACCGCGATAGAGGAGGAAAGTCCATGGTTGGACAGCTGCAGAAAGCGGTGGGACAGCCTGTGATCTGCAGAGTGATATGCGCGGAGTCGGACAGGACAGGATGGTGTATTAGAAACTCAAGCCAAGGGTTAATATGATTGGCGTCGGTGACATTCAGGCCAAGACGCCACTGAGGGAAAGGGTCAATGGTCTGAGTTGCATTAATAAGACGATGGCACTGTTTAGTAGATAACTATTGAGGATCTGCGCTGCTACGCTCTTCACATGTCTTAGATCTTGTCTTGGGTGCGAGACATGGGCTTTTGATGCTGCGAAGCAGATTGAGTTGGCTTGGCCAGCAATGACATGCCTCGCAGATTATGAATACATACTCAACACTGATACAGTGGCTATCCAACCTTTCACATATCAACAGCTCCTCGTCTCCAAACTCCCAATTGCGAGAATTCGATAGCGGTCCGGGCCTTAAATCGCTTGGCTCCCACACGCTATCACCCTCACGCTAAAATCCTCCCGTCCCCAAGGGCAGCCCTAACTGCGACCCGACTTTTTCAGCTCTCCCCCTCCTCTGACGATCTCTCTCAACTGAGACATTCAATCGTGAATGGCCAGAGCTGAAAAGCCTCGTTTGGTATAGGGCGCATGCACGAGCTCTGCCGTGTGCAGGGGGAGAAAGAGACAATGACGTGGTGTGTCCTGGATGGATGGAGGGAGATAGGTGTGTTGGTTACTTCAATTGTCTCTGTTTTTTGGTGTTAATATTGTTGCCATTGGGAGAGACAATTGATAAACAAAGGCTTATATCTCCATCATAACATCGATAGTTTCTCTGTCTTTACAACACCCATAAGAACAACACACTCTCCCTCGTTTTGTAACTACCCTACCATCATACGTAGATCCCCCCTCACTACGGCGTAAGATCCAATCCACTCACCTGGTCACGCCCAAGGGATAGGGAATAGCTATCTCAGCTGAGGAGATCCCTGCACGCAGCTCTTTTTGGGTTCACCACTATCGATCGCCCCAGACCCAAAGGAGAAAAGAGACGACTTTCCACTGCCGACACCTCGCCCAATCCCAATGCCCAATCTCGGCTTTTCAACACTTGCTCCACAGCGGGACAGAAGATCAGCACGTCAAAGAGAGAAAGAAAAGAAGCTCCACTGACAACAGACCGAGGGAGCACTGCACATGTACCGTTTTGGTCCTACCGTCAGACCGTGTACTCTGTCTGATGTTGTGCAAACACACTGCATAGTATACTTCCGAATACTCTCTAAATGCACTGCTACAAAACCATTCATATTTGTCATGTTTACTAATCTCTTGAATCTACCGCTGCCACTTAAACTCCAGCGCTATGCATGTCCACCCATCCCATGGCTTTCACTGTATCCATCCCGCTTGCTCTATTTGGTCCGCAGATCGTGTACATAAAAGTCCAGCTTATCGCTCTCATATACATGACCCTTGGGTTGCCCCGCTCCTCGATAGATGTTGTCAATCGAGTGCTGGTGGAACGTGTCCTGATGTCTACAGTTCAGGATGTGATCCAATCCCGGAGGATGAGTTAATCGAAAGATGCCGTATCTGACTTTGTTAGTTTTAATCATAACGATCGACCGGGTTTGACTTACGAAGGCTGGAATTTTGGCGCGCAGACAATAGCTATACTCTCAGGCATCATGACCTGGTACCCGGCATGCGTGTGCAAGTCTCGTGAACTCATGAAACATGTCTGCGTCGGATGTGTATGGATCCATCCAAGAAGCAATAAGTCCTCCTTCATACAGTAATCAAACATGCTCTCTTCATTCTCCGTCTCACACGTATCCGACGTGCATTTCTGATCGGGGATCAAGAGACACCGGACAAAAAGCGCATTGTTGATAGGTGTACCGCACAGCATCCCGCACATCTCAAGCCCCCGACGTGTGTTATCAGCAGCGATGTCGAGGAATTTCTGCCGCAGGTTTTTCGGGAGAAAGAGAGATCGTATCGGATCGCCGTTCTCGAGGTATGCGCCTGGTTTGAAGGTGAGACGTTCCTTTTTGGGAAGAGTCGGTGGGCCAGCGTCACCAGATGGACTGAGCGCCTCTTTTCGAGGGATTTCAGGACGGTCATTCGCGTATTGAGGCGATGGGGAAGGAATAAGAGGTGCGTATCCTGGGAGAGGCACCTTTTGCGGAAGACTTGGCGGTTGTGTCTGTGATAACGACGAGCTCTGTAGGGGTTCTTTGGGTGGTAAAGCAACAGGCTCCTTTGGTGGTCTGCTAGGCTGTATTGATGGGGTCGTCGCTATGTTGCTTCTTTCGTAGTCAACAGGTCGAGGTCTGGAGATGGAGGGGTAGTTGTAGGTATGCGATGTCGGTTGGAAATCATCGTCGGTACGTCTTTCTTGCGCCGAATCGAGGGCCTGCCTCGTCGCCTCCATCTGCCGTCGAAGATCATCATCGTCTCCAGCACGCGCCCCGTCCCACTGATCCCACCTTCCACCTCTTCTTCGCGACATGATATCGTCATCAGTGATCCCAGCCTGTCTCGTAACCCTCCTTGCGGTGTCTCTTCGTATCAGCTCTTTCTGTGCCAGGTCCACCGCTAAGTCTTGATGATCGCTAGCATCCAGAATCTTTGCATTGCCAGTCAAGCTTGGGTCGCGCGCCGCAAACTGTTCGTATTGAGACGAGGGTTCCGGCGTCTTGGCACCCGCCTGGGGCGACAGCGCCATTCGTTCCCACTCCTTGACAGCATTCTCAATCTCGGGCTTGAGCTGTTCGAGGTCCTGAATCACACGCTTGATACGTTTTGACAGCGCTAGATAGGCTTTCTTGTTCTCGGGGTCTTTGATTTGAGGGTGTGTCGGCATATACTGGAGAATAAGGGTCGAGTGCCGATACAGCATCATGTAAGCTCGACCGAAATCGCCGTCGGAGACTGCAAATGAGGCCTGGACAATGTCAGGTAAAATACGACACAAAAAAACAAGACTCGACAAACCTCTTGGTATAGCGTCTCAGCCGCACGTATCCAGTGCTTGAAAGGAATGTTTGTAAGGAACTTGAAGCTCTCCGCCTGAGCCACCAACTCCTTGATGGTCTGAGGCCGAGAGGGCCGCATTGCTATCTGTGAATCCATGATAGCAGAAGTAGAACAGGGAAACGTTTGAAGATGACTGTCGTAGAGTCGTCAAAGAGTATTATATCCGGCACATGGTCGTCAAGTAAAAGCGCCGCGTGGCTCGTGAACAGCAACTATAAAGAGCTGCCTGGAATCGGGAATGAAGATGGAATCAAATCGATGGGTCCTGTGACGACGCGCCTTGCGGTGTCGGTACCTTGATTGCCCCTCCATGCCCAATCGCGGGGAATTATTTTATCCAGTATGAGATGACAAAAGTGAATATATGCATTTAAAGAGGGTTTTTGATCACAGCCTCACCTATGGCTTCAGCCACATCAGACATCAAAGCAACCGCCACACTTTTCACTATCATGGAGTGATGGCGTGTTTTGTTTATGAGAATCGTACAATTACAACACTCACCTGCAATGCACTCCCCACGCTGTCTCACCGAGCTGGGGTCTTCCATGAAATTTGTTTGAGCGTTGGTGTCGAAAAGGAGCAAATGTGTTCTGTTCCGATTTATTCCGTGGTCTATTAACAGTGCCGGGATATCTCGCCTTCGAGATATACCCAGCATCCATGGTTCAGGTTCGGGGAAACCGGATCTCGACCCCTGGTGAAAATGGTATTTCCAGAACAGGAAACAAGTCAAGATGGGATAAAAGAGGCGGCGGCACTTCAAGATTCATCTGGATAAAGAAGTCCGGCTTGGTAATGAGATCTGATCATGAAGGTCATGATGCAAATGTCATGAGGATTCGTCTCCTCCGAAACCCCCAAAGTACACCTCATTCATCATGATCATGATCGCTTCGCCGCTACCTTGTCATGTCGGTCAACCCCACGGTGAAAAAAGCCAATGGTCCCATCGGCCATCGGCCCATCTATCCACGCCCATGACACCTAAGGTAAGGGAGCATTGACCACGGTGTGGCCAAAAGGGCCTTTGTTATGAGGCTGCCAGGATTTATGCCGTACGCTCAACAGGTTCAGCATCTCCTGAGTCAATTTTTTCCAAGGGGCCTCGAAGTTTAAAAACCGGCTTCTCCCTAGGTCTTGGCCTCGAATAGAAGTTTTAGTTTTATATTTAAACACTCACGCATCGCATCAAGTTCAGCATACCTCAGCATACTTCGTCTAATCTCGCCTTACCTCATTTCACTTACACACTTCAAAATGGAAGCTCTCAAGAACACATCTACCGTTTCTGCTGTCGAAGTCAACCCCTTCGATATCAAGGCTGCGCGAACATGTATGTGGTCGTTAAAGACATCTCCATGCAATAAACTAACATACACAGCTGCTGTAAACGCCGCCATCAACGTCTTCACAATTGACCAAGGGCACGTCACGATCCCTAACGACCTCTGCCCTCTCGATGCACTCTCCAGCATTCTCTGCAACATCTCATCTGTCTTTGAGCTCGACGTCTGCCCCGAGCTCAACCTTACATGCCGCGACATCCTCCACCGCATCCTCCAATCCATCTTTGACACAAACACTCAATTGGCTCTCGAGCAAGAGACATCTGAGATCTTTGCCCACCTAAGCTCTAAGCAACAAGCCCGCATCCTCGCCCAGGCCATCGCTGCTTTCACCGTCGTCTTCCAGCGTCTGGCCCAAACTGGCGAGAAGGTCAATTATGGCGTCTTAAACCGCGAAGCGCAGCTCTTCGCCGAGAGTGACCAGCGGGCTTTAATGCAGGGTCTCATCGAGGGTGACAATGTATTTGAGGAATGTCGCAAGAAGAGTGACATCGCCGAGGCCATCCTCGCTGCTATCGACGCTGACGAGGATGCTGCGACATCTCAGCCAGTGGCTGCCGACGACAAGCACGACTTTGTCTTCTCGCCAAGCGCAGCCCTAGAACACAAGAGCATGGGCGTGCCTTGGGGCTTCAGCATCATGGCCATCAACTAGACCTTATCACGAATCACGACTGGCGTTTCAGGGGCAATGGAACATAAAGGATACTCCCCTATTGGCTTTATTTAGCGCGGCGCTCCAAATAGTGCCAGATGTTTCTATGCATTATCATCATCCATATTTTGTAGAATATAACTCAACTCATGATCTATTTTCTTTTCGTTTCCCTCTCCCCTTTTGTGACATTACTGGGATGCCTCCTTGCCCTTGCCTTGAGCTTGTGCCTGAGCATTTGACTGGATCTGGATAATTTCAGACTTCTTCTTCTCCAACTTTTCCTGGGTTTCTTGAATTTGGCTCTCTAGTCGTACGCTGGATTGAGATGTTAGCCTCTGGCAGGCGAGTTCAAGCTTGGAGGTGTATGTCACTCACATTTCACTGCCGATAAAGTCGAGCCGGCCCTTGACTGTGTTCTCGGCCTCAAACTTATCCTGCTTCAGCAACACAGGACCGGAGAGCTTGTAGATGGTCTCGCCGTCTTGTAGCCGGTCAAACTCCTGAGTCTGGGTTAGAAGATGAAGTTACGTGCTCGTTGACAAGACTGACCTGTTGCACACCAACATTCTCCTGCTTCTGGCCCTCGAGCTTTTGTCGTGATGCAACTGCATTCTGAAGTTCTGTGTGGCGCATGTCAGTATTATTTCTCCAGCTCACTCAGCTTGACAAAGACATAGACATACCGCCTTGAAGCTTCTGGAAGTCCTCAGACAGAGCCTGGAGTCGCACTTGAGCGTCCGACATTGTGTTTGAGACTCAGGTATTGCTGTTGTAAAATGCGGTAAGCTATCTCTAAGCAGGCACAAATATTTCTGCCTATTTTTGATTCGCCTCTTTCGTGTACCTTTTCCCTTTTGCTGTCGCCTAAACAGCCAAGGTCATATCGAGGTCCGATACAGTAAAGTTGTGCAGCCCCTCTCTGCCCCGCTATAAGAATGGCGCTCATCCAAGGCAAGCAATGGAGATGTTTCCCCGCCAATCGCCAATCCCAGCCTGTACTGTACTGCACTGCACCAGTTGCCTTGCTTCATCGACTTGTACCCCATCCACCATCTTGATCGCGACTCCAGCCTTTTGAGCTGCCTTTTGATACTCGACCTCTGCCTTTGCTTACCCTTGTTCCCTCTGGGGGATTTGCACCAAGCCCGACTAATCGTCTCCTCTGACGCCCGATCTCGTCCTCAAAACCCCCTCCCCCACGTTTACCTCGGTGCCTCCCAGGCCAACGTCACCATGTCGACCAACTTTCGCGACCGCGCCATCGCGGAGGTGCAGAAGGCGATCACCGCCGACCACAACAAGGAGTATCAAAAGGCCTTCGACCTCTACATGTCCTCCATGGAGCTCTGGGTCAAGGCGCTCAAGTGGGAGAAGAACAAGGCTCTTAAGGTCACCATGCAGGAGAAGATGGCTACCTACCTCGACCGCGCCGAGAAGCTCAAGCAATTCCTAGCCGCCGAGAACGACACCAACGGAAATGGAAATGGCGGTGGCAAAGCTGCGATGGGCTCTAACGGAGGCTCAACTGGCAAGGGCAAGCCTGCTGCGAATGAGGACGACGATAGCAAGAAGTTGCGCAACGCTCTGTCTGGTGCCATTCTTCAGGAAAGACCCAATGTGCGGTGGGAGGACATCGCCGGTCTCGAGGCCGCCAAGGAGACGCTGAAGGAGGCCGTTGTGTTGCCCATCAAGTTCCCTAGTTTGTTCCAGGGCAAGCGACAGGCATGGAAGGGTATTCTGCTGTACGGTCCTCCAGGAACAGGTAAAAGTTACCTCGCCAAGGCTGTGGCCACAGAAGCAAACAGTACCTTCTTCAGTATCAGCAGTTCCGACTTGGTCAGCAAATGGATGGGTGAAAGTGAAAGGTGAGCTTCCCCGCAGTGACGATGCTGCTGTTATCTAACCCGACTCTGCGCAGATTGGTCAAGCTTCTGTTCTCTATGGCGCGCGAAAACAAGCCCTCGGTTATCTTCATCGATGAAATTGATGCGCTCTGCGGTCCCCGTGGTGAAGGCGAATCCGAGGCTTCACGTCGTATAAAGACCGAAATCCTGGTTCAGATGGATGGTGTTGGCAACGACAGCAAAGGCATCTTGGTTCTGGGCGCTACCAATATCCCTTGGCAACTCGATGCTGCCATTCGACGCCGTTTCCAGCGGCGTGTGCATATTGGTCTTCCTGACATGAATGGTCGTGCGCGCATGTTTAAGTTGGCCATCGGTGATACCGAAACTGGTTTGCAGGCGAGCGACTACAATATCCTGGCACAAAAGTCAGAAGGCATGTCTGGTAGTGACATTGCCAACGTGGTTCAATCCGCTCTCATGCGACCAGTCCGCAAGATTCTACAAGCTACACACTTCAAGCCCGTGAGTTTCGTCTTCAGTCTAACATTCGCCCGCAGCTAACAAACTCAGGTTATGAAAGATGGCAAGCGCATGTTGACGCCCTGCTCCCCCGGCGACCCAGAAAAGATCGAGATGACATATGACGACGTCACATCAGACGAGCTCATGGCGCCAGATGTGCAGCTGAAGGACTTCGAGATGGCCCTCGATGACTCGCATCCGACTGTATCCAAGGACGACATCGCAAGGCAGATCGAGTGGACCAACGAGTTTGGTAGCGAGGGTGCATGATGAAAACATGGGTTTTATAGTCAATTATCACAGACACATAAAGCAAGGCAGGGGGAGGCAGCGAGTTATTACAGAATTGTCTCTTACAGCATGGCGGCGTCTCGTGGAGTTTTATTTATCTTGTAGCTTGGGCATCTGGTGCGGAAATGAAATGTTGGGTTCTCGAAGATGGGTCAAGGAATTAAGTGCGCGCGAACATGATTGGGAAGTAGGTTCTACGGGCACGAGTATTTACATGTGGCTGTATGAGGTCACCAAAGGCCATGTTGGTGTTTAAGCTTCGACAGGGGCTCGATAGTATGTGTATAGGGTAGTTGACAATTGACAGAAGTTGAAAACGAAGACTGTTCACGACCACTATGCAACTGATGATAGCTTGTCAAACGAATGGGGCAAAATAAAGATGAAAGCTTGAGTTGTACCTTTGATTACGAATATCTTACACAATGAACTCAATTACGGTTTATCGTTTTGACAGTTCTTGAGGCTTTATGATTACATTTTGATAAGTGGGTTACAAACAGCTTTGAGAGTGCACCACCATTAAGCCCCACCAACCAATCTCACTAATCTTATCTTATCCATCTAATCGCTTAGCGGTCAATCACGGCAAAACACTTTATTTCCCATCATGATCGCTTCCAGTCCATCCCACTAAGAACCCTTCGTACATATTCCACCTCCCACTCCAAATCCATGTTCATCGCTCGACGAAATGTGCGGAAACCCCTTGCGTGGCCGCTCCAAAGCGTCCAGATACGCCACGCAACAAATAAAATCACAAATAGCCAACTCGAGGCCAGCAACGAGATATCACAGAGGCTGAAGGATACAGGCAATTGGGTCTGGGGTCGAGGGAGGACTCCGAAGAAGTCCAGTGCTTCGGGTGATAAGCACCGCGCGAATATTACCAGCGAGAAACTCTGCGGTATTTTTCTCTTTGCTTGATTCACCAAATCTGCGCTCATCAAGTGTTTAGATGATATCGCCAACTACATCGGCCCCTCGCTCGAGCGCCATCGTGGCTGCGATCTCGTCGATATTAACCCCGGCGTGGGTCTCTGGAGCAAAACACTCCACGAATTAGTCCAGCCCCGACAGCACATCCTGATGGAACCCGACATCGAGCTCTACAAACCCTTCCTCGGAGACTTCATCAACAAACCCAATGTCAAAGTCATTCCCAAACCCGGCATCCTCTGGAAAGACCTCAACGCCATGCTCGAGTCTCTCCCCAACCAAACCATACGTGACCCCGCCGCCGAACCCGAGCGCAACGACACTCTCCTCGTCAACGTCAACCTCGCCTATTTTCCGCCAAAGAAGTACCAAATGTTCGAGTGCGTCAGCACCATGGTTCTCTACCAGCTCATGTCCAGCATCCACACTGCCTCTCTCTTCCAGCAATACGGTCTCGTGCGCATGCTCATCTGGGTCTCAGACGACGGCAAGCGCAGACTTATGCCCCGAAGTGCTATCCGTCGGAAACGTAGCGCCTTCGAAGCCGAACTCGCCTGCGAATGGATCCACGAGATCGCCGGCCACGACGTCGAGGTCGAAGACCGCTACGAGCTTCGTGATGAGTGGATCAACATGGAATCCGGCTACCAATGCCTCGAGCGTATGGAAAAAGCTGGTCTTACAATGCCTAAAGGCCGCGAGACGATTGTCTACAAAAACCTTACCGCTAATCGAGAACACGCCGGTCAGCTCCTCGCAGGCGTCTACCCCCCATGCACAACCGACCCTTCCGTCAAGAACTCGAAGAGCTCGAGAGTGCCTTCGCCAAATCGGATGACGCGATTGCGCCAACTCGTCTCAAATCTCTACGCTTCCGCGATAAGTACGACGTTGGAGACTCACAGCTATTTCTCGAACTTCTCCAGGAACGCGAGGCTATTACAAAGCTCCACCGTGAATCCCCTGCCGAGTTCCCTGCCGCCCAGGCTGCTTTCAACGCACGACTCGAGAACGTTAAGAAGAACACACGCAAGGAGTGGCATATGGTCCGCGACAACTACCACCTCTTCCGGCAGAAGAAGCCCACTCTCTTCTGGGACCGTCGCCCCTTCGAGCCCCTCGCTGCACGCGCCGATGAGTTCTACCCACAGGCACCCTTCGCACTCCTCGACTTCCAGCCCAAGGCAATGAGCAAGTACGTCCGCCAGCACGGCCCAGAGTCGACCAACGGCACCATTTCCGACGCCATGCTGCGATACTGGTGGCAGCACATGCTCACCCCCGTCGACAAAGCCATGGACGGCCTGTGGCCCGGCTTCGGCGACCTTGCACCTCTCGTTTCCTCAATCCACGATCCAGCCAGAGGAGGAACACCGCTGTCCGGCCATGGCGGTTTGTCCTCAAGATGTGTGACGGAGGAGCAATGGGCGGAAATCATCAAAACATACCTTGAGTGGCCATTTGCGCCCGCGTATTCGACGCTTGTGGGACGTCTAATGGATGACTATGATGGTTCACTAGATGAAGATGAATCTAGAAGTGGAGCCATGGGGGCTGCATAAACGGCAAGGCATTGTATGACTACGAATTGGACTAGGAGCATAGAACGGCGTTTCAAGGCATCTGCATCAACAACCACACTGTACCATCACCAAAAGAACGAATAGAATTGTATATCATGTTAATATTGATACAACAAAATGAACTGTTAAATCCGCCAAGTATGTCTTTTTACTTGACACCTGGGGCTATGCCATTTTGACTCTATATGTACCTTGCTTTGAAACCCGCCTAGATGCCCGCATAAACCCACCCCTCACAAGTCACGATGGTCGAAGTCCGTAGACAAAACGACATGCATCATCCAGATAGTTAAAAAGTTCGTCACGCCGAAAAAGAAAACAAGACAAAAAACAAAAACAAAAAAAAGAACGCCATCGCCTTCCAAGCAAATCAAGGCCAACTCCATGCAGAATGGATACAATCGCAACAAACAATCGATCATTTAGAGCTTGAAGGACTTCCACGTCTTCTCGATGGAGGGATCTTTGATGGCGTCGTCGACCCAGCCCATCTTGTCGCGATCATCGGCAATGACTCGGCCGTACTCGAGGAGGAGTCTTAGGACGTAGATCTGCATGTCTTCCTTGCGAAGCACCTTATTCGCCCACGATTTGCCTTCGAGAGCGATTCTCTTCGCCGCCTTGTCGTTGCCGCTCACATCGGCGTATCCGCGGAAGTACTCCATGATTCCGTAAAAGTCCTGGAATCGGTTGTCCATGGGGACGAAGTGAACCCACGGGACCAAGCGGCTATCATGCCACTCCCGGAAAAGGGTGGCCTTGATGGGTAGTGAAGTCGAGTTCAGGAAGCCGAGGTATCGACCCGAGAAGGAGTTCCCGTCGATATCGGGAACGTACTTGTAGTCGAACTGCTCGTGCATATCCATACCATCCACCTTGGCGAAGTAATGATCTGTGTACCAGCATCTGCCGTCTTCCTCACTAGGAGAGCACATGAGATCGACAAAACCAGCGTCCGACCATTCGCCAATCCAATCTCCGAGTCGTCCCTGAGCCTGCGCTTGGAGATGATACTTCTCCGATGGAAGGACAAAGTTCTCTGGCTTCTCTTTGCCTTTTTCAGCTGCAGTCACCTTTGTCGAGTTGAGCATCGACACAAAGCGATGACGATGGAATCCACGCCAATTCTCGGCCTTGTTCTTTCCTCCTGTTGCAACACCTCGCCAGACCACAGTGCTGCCCTTATTCTCCCACTCAACATCGTTGTCCTCGCCACCGGTGAATCGATCTTCGGCTTCCCAGTAAATCGGCGGAGGGAGGAGAATCTCGTTGTTGATAGCTAGTTTGGAACCGCCAAACATAGGAAACAGGACCTTGGTGGATGACACAGAGATCGGGTTAATTAGGAGACCATTGAGGCCTTGCAGATCCGGCTGATGACAGATGGTGGCCGAGTGGGTAAAGTTGGACACGTAGCCCGCGAAAGAGTGCTCGTCGGCGTTCGAAATATCGATATCGGGAGGGTTGTTGAAGGTTTCCATTAACGGAGCTTGACGTGCTGGACTATCAGGAGGACATCCTCGACGAGCAATGGGCCAGTAAGGACCTATGGATTGTTAGCATACACTTCGTGTACGGAGCTTGGTGGATGATCGTACTGGTCTTCTCCCATCGCTTAAAAGGAATCCTGGTATTCCTGTCATGTCGTCCAGCTGTGGGCAGCTTCTGAAACTCCGAAACCACCTCCTTTGCAGGCCAAAGACTGCGAGATTCTGCTCCCTTAGTCATGTACCCATTGATGTCCTCCCAAGGTACCACTAGACGGGGCTCGTCCATGGCATTTAAGGGCATATCCAAATCAGGGACCATGTGCTCGATAGAGCGAATCATGTCGAGCCAGATCAGGGTCCAGAACCAGTCGCTTGTAGAATTGGCCTTGCCGTTTCGAATATGAATAGACATCTCGAAGCTGTAAGCCTCCTTGCGGATGATGGGCTGGGGAACGCCCCAGAACGGATCGATATCGTGATAAACCTGGTCCCAGAACTCCTCGACAACAATGGCGTTGTTTTGCTTGGCGAATTCGAACCACTTGTCGAAACCTGGAGGGGGATGACGTCCACGGCGCTTGCGGTAGGCTTGCGCAGCCTCTTCGAGAGTATGCGACTCCTGGGAAAGGAGGTCCTTGTATCTCTTTCCACCATCGTGTATGAGCTTGTCAATCGGGTGAGCGCCTTGGACAGGCTTATCTTTTACTATCTTCACAGTGGGTAATTAGCAAGGGGTAGTCGAAGCCACGAGTCGTACCGTACGTACAGGTTGTTGCGCTGCCTTGGGCGGAGGTATAGGTTCCGAGTTATCAGCAGCTGGCTGTTCCGACTTTTCTAGAGGTAGAATTGAAGGTGAAGTGACACGATTGGTAAATGTCCAGAGTCCGAAGAGAACGAGGGCGGCGAAAGCGCCAAAGCGAATGAAGGAGGAACTGCGCCGTGTCCTGAAGCCAGGCGCAAGCATCTTGGGCATATCGTCGGGAGTATTATTATGTGATGTAGAGGTAGTCGTGGCCGATGAAGGCTCAACGCAAGAGATATCTGACGCCAGCGACAGAAACGAATGCGCAGCCAAGTTTTCGTGGTGTCGAATTGAGGGCGAGATGACGAATTGGAGTAGAGTCGATCGCGGGGCACAAGGGTCGAATATGAAACTGTGTCGACTCGCGATGAGGAAGTGGAAAAAGACGTCGAGATGATTAACTAAGTCGCTTCCTTCACCGCATGATTAATCGTCCTTCGATCCGACGCTCGCAGGCAATGTTGATGCCAAGCTGTTGTGGTTTTTCGCTGTTCTGCTGTCCTGTACTTTCCTGACGGGAGAAACGTGGGGAGAGTGGATTTTAGATTTTGTTAGGAGTAGAGGGAATGGACAGACAAGGATGTCAAAGATAAAGGGGCCCGGCTTCTGAACAGAAGAATCTAGCCACGCGAGAGGAGAGACAAATAACAGGCGAAGGAAGAGAAGAAAAGTGAGGTGCCTGTCTAGGATACGGGAAGAGATTTTGAGAAGGACGGGAGGGAAAACGCACGAAACATGAATCGCTGGAATGAGGGAGAGAATGAAAAGAAGGAGCTTGTGAACCAAGATTTGCTGGCCCGGAATCTAGGCCAAGCACTCACTGCAGGACAGCTCCAGCTTTAGACTAGCCCAACCTAAAATGTGGGATCACCAATTTAGCTGCCGGACGATACTTGCGTCTGCACTGTATATTGGCTGAGACTCGAAGTATCCCCTCAGGGGCTGGACGGGCGATTTTGGAGAAGCGCCTTGACCAGGAAAGGTCCCTGGTGGATATCAATCGGGGGGCTCTACTAGGGGTTCTGTATTTTTTCCTTGCTGCTGCAGGGCCCAGGGGAGATTTCGATTATGTAGCCTTTAACCACAGATTAAACTTGGGGCAATCAGGGGGTCGATCAGACGCTTTACACGCGTCAAGTTGATTGTGTTTGCATCGTCGCACTGTATTTTTGTGCATCGCTTTTTATATCACAAGACGATTTGATCAACGTCGTAGAGAAAGCAAACATGTCTCGGGCAAGAGTACGTGGACGGCCAATCCGATGTCTTGTACATGTCGTTGGCACTCTCACGCAACGGTTGGAGTAAGACAAGATCAAAGTTTGAGGGCAAGCAGAGCGATAAGGGTACAGTGTCCTCTTTGGAGCGGACGTCTAAGTCTGCGACAGTGTTTCATTGGAATATCCATGCGCGTGGAGGGGACGCGTGTCAGAGTGGTTTCTGGTTGCATGGGCCGGGCTTCAAGCTCACAGCCTTTGATTGACGCCAGTTCATCAACTTGACATCATTCATAGAATTGCTTGTTTCAAGGCTGACAGTTACAACTTCACTACTTCAAGTCATTGGTTTGAGGTGTAGCTTGATCCAACGTCCTTCTCAGACTCTTTTTGATCTGATGGGACCACTGTCCTTTCAAGATTGCGGCAAATACCTCTGCGTTCTAATTAACGAATGCTACAATCCAATGAATGTCCCACAGAAACATCCTGGAGTCTGCGTTAGCCACCGTCGACCGACTCAATCCATGCCATTAGTGAACAATACTACGAGCACAAGAGTCAATCTCCAACGATTTACCGTTTCTTTTTTAAGAAAATGTTTCAATCAAGCCAAGACGGATAGAATGTTTCTCCCGCATAACGCTTAGCCATAAGCCAGAAATAAATCACACCTCTGAATAACCCTCCCTGCGGCGCAGATAGATAACTTACAGTAGCACTGAGCTTATTCCGGACCGCCCCTGAGTGGTGTGGCTGCTAGGCCCGCTGCTAACGCGGGCGCGATCTCTCCTAAACCATGGATGTTCGAATGAGATCCTCGTCGTGGGAGTGGGTATCGAATTTCCAAGCCGCTCTTTGCTTGTCTTTATACTTGGTCAAGACATGGAACAAGATGTGTTCCGGCCTGTAGTCGGAGTATTGGAATGCGTACTTGATCGCTGCGTTGTCGTGGAGTCGCCGGGGCTCTTCACAACCTCAAACCCCAAATGTATACACAACCCACAGCATAACGAGATCTATAAACATAGACACAGATACACTAGACTCACAAAATCCCTGCACATTTGAAAGACTGTCTAGAAGCTGACAGCTTGGCACAAACGAGGCTGAAAAGATGTTTGTGCCCAGGACGGCTAGTGACGTCTACGGCTCGCACGGCAGTCAGCAATTCGATTCATTCCTTCGCGAACAATAGACTTTAATATCCTTGAGATCTGATGCTAAGCTTTTGTTGTGGAGAACCCGTCCGAAACAGAGGCGAGTCTAATCCGTGGACATGGAGTAATACGAGCTGTCACGGGCAATTGGGGGTTTCTAGTCAGCTGATAAGCTGATCGCTGCCACTGACTCAGCTGAGACGTCGACGATTGCTTGTATGCCAGTCAGTAGAGAGTAGTAATTGATGAAGTCATTCTTCGTTCCAAGAGGCCCAGGATAGACCATTCACTATGACGGTCACGGTCAGCGAGTTGGTGTAGATATGACACCCAGCCTTTCAATCTGATTCGTCTATCCGACAAACTGACCAGGCATGAAGGAAACATTGCGAGTTATTCGCATCCTCATGACCTCGGATGTTGTCCTACCACGATTATCGCAGCCGTCTGCTTATCCGGGTTTGTCGCTCACTCTGTCCAACGTAAAACGAGCTGTCAACTCGCCAACAATTGCCAAAACACAATCGCTTTGTGACCTGCCACATCCGTCTCGAGATCCGCGCTCGTCAAACATAAGGTCACGTATATATCGCCAAGCCTAGGCATTGCGGGTTTTCTACCCCTTCGAGTCCTGCGACTTGCGATGCGTTATTTCGAGCGGTAGGGATTTATTGAATTTATTTTGAAGAATGTCGAGTTTGTGAGAGAATGCTCTTGGTGGGGTTAGACTTGCGGCTCCGGAGCTTCCCCAGTCCACAGGAAATAAACCGGCTAACAAAACGGTTGTGAATGTCAATGATCTACGGATACTTCCCACGTATTACCTACGCAACGTGGGGATATGGACAGTATTCGAAGATTCCACGAATTGTCAAGGACCTCGTTGTCGGTGGAAAATCGGTGAGAACAGAAGCAGAGAGGATCGTATTAGCCAAGGTTTTGCAAAGTTCCATTAAACGGGTCCATCAGTAACAAGATAACGAAGGGCGGTTGTTGCGGGCGTCATGCGTGGGCAAAAGGACAAAGACATAAGTCAGAGGCTGCAAGAAACTAGTAACTTAGGGGTAAGAAGCGAGAGGTTGCAGAGACAGCTAGTAACTTAGGGGAAGGCAGACCCGCGACTCTTATGCCCGTTGGCTCCGAGGCTCCTCCGTCCAAAATACAGCTAGTAACTTAGGGGTAAGGAGTGCCGGGCATCACCCACGGCATGACCTGGCTTGCCTGGGAACGACGAGAGATGGATGCTTGCCATTACCTAACATTACCTAACAGCGAAGATGGTTATCTGCGGTTGAAACCGGTCATCCCACGTTCAGAGTTGCGCCGGCGGGCGTAAGAAAAAGAGAGACAAGAATACAGTAAATGCCTTCAGACTGTGGAAGACGTGAATAAAGTGAAGCTACGGATACTTCCACGTGCAACTTCACAAGGCGAAAAACATAGGACGGTTGACAGCCGGCACTTGACTCGAAGTGGAGGGACAAGCTGTGCTGGGCCCTGGAAAAGGGACAATTGAATTGGATGCCGCAGCTGCAGCGGGCGGGAGAACGCAAAAAAAAGATGGAGAAATATGCGTAACAGAAACGCAGAAACCACCTTTACCCAGACCCAGATCAGCGGGACCGCGCTATCTCTGGCAGCCTCCAGCCAACAGAAACGCAGAAATCAACCCTTCCAAGCCCAAACTGGGGTGGGCTTGTCGGATGACCACACCTCCAAGACGCAAAAAACGCCCTTGACAAAGAGCAACTCTAAAAGCACAATTCACCTTTTTTGCGTGTCTCTCTCTGACTGTGAGTTTCGTATGTAACAGATACCCCCGCGCATACGCACCCGCACACGCTATTACCTTATCCATATTCCGCTTCCAGGCCTCGTGTTTTTTGGGGGTGAGGGTGAGAACAAGTGTCTGTGCCGTCGGCCGATTGCAGCCTATCGAGAAGGTAGAAAGGTCCCAGGTGGGAACAGAGAGAGGCCGAGAAGAAGGATGGCGGTGCCATTGACGTTCCGAATACAAATGGAGGCTTCCTCGCTGACTCTTTGTTGGGCTTGTTCTTCTCTTCTCTCTTCTTTATCTCCTCTCACAACCTCATAAACACCACTGCCTTTCATCTCATTGCTACGTCTTATCTCTTATCGTAGCTTCTACGTCATCCCTAGCCTATCCCCCACTTTCCGCCGCTTACACTCAAAACCGCCAATATGAACACTGGTCTCGTTCACAGCCGCTTCCTCTCCAAGCCCGAGGAGGTCGGTGTCGTCGCCGTTGGCTTCTCCGGCGGCCAGCCCAAGGCCGGTGTGGACATTGGTCCCGCCGCTCTCATCCAGTCCGGCCTCCTTACTGAGATCCGCGATGAGCTCGGCTACAAGCTGTTCGGCGATGAGTCCGTCCAGCAGTTCGAGGACCTCGTCCCTGAGTCAGACCCCGACTACCGCGGCATGAAGAAGGCCCGCCATGCGTCGGCTGTTACTCGCAAGATCGCTTCTCACACCTACGAGCACTCTCGTGAGGGCCGTATGACTCTCACCCTTGGCGGTGACCACAGCATTGCCATTGGTACTATTGCCGGAACAGCCAAGGCTACCCGCGAGCGCCTCAACCGCGAGATCGCTGTTATCTGGGTTGATGCGCATACCGACATCAACACACCTGAGAGCAGCGACAGTGGTAACATCCACGGCATGCCTGTTGCTTTCTTGACTGGTTTGGCCAAGGATGACAACGAGGAGTACTTTGGCTGGATCGAGGATGATATGCGTCTGAGCATCAAGAAGCTGGTGTACATCGGTCTCCGCTCCGTTGACATTGGCGAGAAGAAGATCCTACGTGAGCATGGCATTAAGGCTTTCAGCATGCACGATGTTGACCGGTAAGATTGATTTGCATCTCACTCAACTTTGCTCTTTACTAACCTTTTACTCACAGTCACGGTATTGGCCGCGTCGTCGAGATGGCCCTCGCTTACATTGGCAACGATACCCCCATCCACCTCTCCTTCGACGTCGATGCCCTCGACCCCATGTGGGCTCCTAGCACCGGCACACCCGTCCGCGGCGGCCTGACTCTCCGCGAGGGTGACTTCATCTGCGAAAGCGTGCACGAGACCGGCAACCTCATCGCCATCGACTTGGTCGAGGTGAACCCCCAGCTGGCCGACGGCAAGGTGGCCGAGCAGAACACAATCCACGCTGGCTGCTCGCTGGTGCGGTGCGCTCTGGGCGAGACACTGCTATAGGCTCAAATCAGGTTGGGAGTTTTCTTTGTGTAGGGCAAATGCATCGATAGGGAGTACTGTCTGTGTTTGCGGATGACTGAATGATATCCTTGAGTTGAAATGAATGATTGGGTTGGTGCATATCATATACAAGCGGGACTACGAGATCGCTCTCGAAATAAAATGTCACTTTCTTTCCTCGGGAATTGTAGTATTTGTTAGTTGTTTCATGTGAAGTGTGACAGATTTCTACCGGCTGTGGTCGCTAATTAGCGCAGGCTTCAATGATCTGAGAACATTCGTTAATGCAAATGAATTCTCGACAATCGCACAAAATAACTGCCAGTTGTTCCATCTCCTGACCGATCATCTCATTAAGCAAACCATCTCGAAGGCTGGGACTGGGTCCTTTACTTTTCGACGTGTCCTTGTGTATCCATTCAGAAGCCTTTCCAGCGTCACCATCCCCTGTCCCCAGCCACGCGCAGCGACCACCAACCTCCTCGCGAAAGCCTCACCAAGTCCTGCATTGGGTCTTTAATTTCTCTCTGTGCATCAATTGGACAGATTCCTTTACCATCAAATTCATCCCCTGTCTATTGACTCTGTCCGATTTCAATCTTCTTTGCTTTTTCTTTATTCTCGACCGCCAGATAATTCTCAAATACCCAGCAATCCAACGACGATTGAACTGTGACATACCACTATCTATGATCATCTGCGCCTGATTAATACCCTACCTAATACTTGGCTCCGCTGCGATATTAGAGACCTCGATATTCTTCCCTTGGCATCTCAACCCGACGTCACATCCTCCACCAATACAGCAGAAAACTCCACCCCCGGATCTGCCGACGCGGGATTAAAAAAATCACTACTGTTCCTCGACAAAGCGACTTCGATAACGCGTGAGATATCAACGGAGACTGCTATTGAGGCATCCGATCTTCAAACCGCAAGGCACGCTAGATTTACTGGTCGATATACGCGCCGCGATCGGCGGGGCTGCTTAGCAACGTGGCAGTCAATTAGGAGCGACAGACGCGTGTTTGTTTGGGTGTCAGAAGTGGTTCAAATCCCGACGATTTCGAGAAAACAAATCGATTTTTATTCGACTGAACTATTCACGTTTGGAGGAACTTGAACACCGAATCTTCAACATGGTTGCCAAATCAACACTTACCGGCTTGACCGGCACAACGGGAACGTCAGCAATGACAGGAACAACAGGATGGACGGGAACGAGCTACAACAGGTCGTCAATGACCTACGATGGTCCTCCGCCCTCGACGTATGTGCGAACGTACAACTGGCCGCCTCTGCAATTGAACTTCTGGATCTTTGTGATCCTTCTCGCTTCCTCGAGCATCATCGGCGTGTTTGCAACCTTCATCCAGGTCCAGAACCAGCTCGAGCTCGGCGTTCCTTGGTAAGTTCACAAACCATCGCTTCCAAGACAATGGCTAACAGATGCAGGTACTTCCCCTACTTCATCACCGTCGCCTCGCTCTCGATCCTCTTCATCGTCGGTATCTTCTGGCTTATCTCCCAGCGACGACTTCTCCCTGCGATAGTCATGGTCGGCGGCTTTATGTTCTTTGTGCTATGGCTTACGGGACTCGTCGTCGTTGCGATGCAGCTGTTTGGACCTGACGGGTCCATCCAGAGCGTGTGTGATGTCCAGGTCTTTGGGAGGAATCCCAAAGGCACCAGTGTCGCAACGATGGCGTGGCTTCAACAGCGAAATATCTGTACGTTCTCCTCTGACTACGTCTAGTCCAACTGCTAACAACGCAACAGGTCAATCTTGGCAGCTGGTTTTCGCGATGGCTCTCATCGGCACTCTCTTTTTCGTCTGGGTCATGATTATGGCATTCCAGGTCTTTGTCAACTCGTAACGAGCCAGTACACGATTGAACATGTCTATGAAGGAACAAGAATTGCATTTTGATAACGAATTAACGATGCATGGCAGATGAAAAGCCACGGAGTTGAGTGATTTAATACGAGATGCATTGGTTTGCACAGGAAGGAGTTTTTTTCATTGTAGGATTGAGCAGAAGAGAACGGAACAGTCTGGTGCATTTACAGAAACGGAATCACAAGTTTGAGTAGTATAGACCGGAACTGGTAATTGTCGTCGTAATAAAAGGTAATAGTTATGCACATCAATCGGATTTGGTTACTATCATGATGGTCGGCTACCTCTGAACTTTCCAGCCTCTAGTGAGGGAAAAGAAGATCTAGAACCTCAAGTACATCAGCGCCTTGCTTGATTCTCCTTAGCTTCACCATGCACATGCTCACAAGCATTCAATCTGCAGCGAGTCCACCTCTGGAAGCGCAGTCCTTT
Organism: Fusarium avenaceum; assembly: GCA_025948275.1. NCBI lineage: Eukaryota > Fungi > Ascomycota > Sordariomycetes > Hypocreales > Nectriaceae > Fusarium > Fusarium avenaceum. The sequence continues at coordinate 546,015 of CP109670.1, read as the reverse complement.
CAGCTCCCTCTGCGCGGCGGTGTCGCTAGCTCAGGCCATTCAGCTGGACAGGATTAAGACGAGCCCCACATAAGCTCCAAGGTGGAAAGACATCGCGATAAGGATCGAGTGCGATGCCAGAACAAGATATGGAAACTTCACAGGTTGAAACAATCGTGATGGAAGCCCAGAGGCCGCTTCTTCCGAGATCTCACCAGGGCACACTGTGCATTCTTGATATCCGGCAGTTTGTACCGTGTAAACTGGGCATTTCAGGGTCTCGGTGACGTAGAAGCTAAAGCTTGTGCATCCCTGCACAGTATAGTGGGAGGATCTATTGGTGATGACGAAAGAGGGGGAATGATGGACAGCGCCGCGTGGGAAACGCCAGGAATCAAGATGCGATCTGCGGGTTATTTCTCCATCCGATGGCTCGAACCAAGCTTGAAAGGGTCTCACTATTATTAGATCCGGCACAGACAAAGGTATAAGAAGGACGAGTGCTGCTGCTCCAAATCTCCCCCTCTCCTCATCATCACATCAACTACTCTACACTCAACCACTTTACAAACCACCACTTTTCCCCTCACAAACATCATAATGGATTTCATCAAGAAGGCTGTTAGCGGTGGCAGCTCCGATGCTTCCAAGACCGGCGGCAGCACCTCCACCAACAACCAGGACTACGGTGACAAGGGTAAGATCTTCCCAGAGAGCCATATCATGCTCACATACTGACCCTCACTTCAGCTGCCTCTTTCCTCAACGACAAGGCCGGCCTGAACATCTCCAAGGACAACCAGGAGAAGGCCACCGACTTTGCCCGCAGCCAGTACGAGAAGTCATCCGGGTAAGTGGCGTCTCCAAGTGGCGTATACAGAGCTGTGGCTGACAATGATACAGAACCAAGATTGACCCCAAGTACTCCAACTAAGAATAATCTTGAATTATAATGATCATTGAAGCTCAAAGCGATAATGAACGACTACGAATTAATATAACATAATTACCAAATATTCAACGGTAGATTAAATACTTGTGACATGATGCTTGACATGTGAATGTATTGGTTGCGAAGATGCGAACATCCTCCACCTAACCCACAAATTGAATGGATGTAAAGCTCTGTTCCGCTGCGATAAGAGTTTCCTCCTCGATTAGCGATGTTAGACTCTATCTCGTCCCAACCCTGGTTTCAATGTTGCGCCATTCAGTGTCAGACGGCGCTTCAGTGGCTGTTTCACTTGTGATTGTGATTCTGATTCTGAATGGCACAATGGCTCTCAGCATGATTGTCACGATAGTTCAATTCGACAGCTACATTAATACTGGTAGTAAATACTTTTGATTCAATGTCAATGCCATTGCTCAATTATTGGACTTTGTTAAAAGACTAGCAAATGCTTGTGTGCTGGCAATGGTTGTCCCCAGCAACGACCACATGGACGAGCCCCGCTATCTCTCCTCCAGCCGCCGCTAAATGGACAGGCCACCGATACGAGGTCTCTCATTGGCAGGCTCTTGATACCATTCAACGGCACCCAGCAGTAATGGTCAATTTAGCGCACTCGGGTCCCGTCAGGTTTTCACTTTAGGGAGGAGTTTTGGGGGTTAATCAACGCCCAGCGGCCCAGGACCCAGGAATAACATTCAAACACCCAATACCCGGCCATTTCCTCCCTTAGATCGAAAATCCCCCAATTGACATCAACCAAAATTCAATCACAGCTGCAGCTGCTTTCGCATCGCGGCCGTCGCAATGCATCATGGCCAACGATGAGCAAGACCGCGACCAAAGCCCAAGGGCTCAGGCTTCAAGTCCCAGCAATAGCACCACTATCAACGACGGTTCGCGTCCTCAGACAGCCCATCGCGTCTCACACGGACATGACGACCACGAGGCCGCCGAGACATCAGACATGACTGACGATACAGTCGCCGACACGTCGCAAGCGCATGCACAGACAACAAATTCGGCCACAGAATCAGTGGCATCTCCACACGACATCGCCATTACAGTCGATGATACGCATGCAAAATCCCAGACTAGGACAAACCCGCAGAGCAAACCCCCGGCCTCAACAAGCCACGACGACTCCATGTTGCTGCATCGCCCTGGACATACTGCCCCTGAGACCAGCTACTTCGACCCTATCTCTGTCGATCTCACCCGTGCTCACGACGATTCATTAACCGAGGAGGACGTTAGACGCCACTTGGGAGACGTGGAGTCCAGTTTTCTGCCCGCCTTATCGCCCATACCTACCGCATCCACGAACCTGGCTGGAGGTGTCGACGACACGTTCCAGTTCGACTCTCCCATAAAAAAGCCTGCCTCTCAGCCAGCGCAGCAACAGCAACAGCAACAGCAACAACAGCAGGAACAGCAACAGCAGCAGGAACAGCACCAGCATCAACCGGAGGACGACCAAGATGTAACTGGAACCATAGACACTTCCAACTTTGAGGCCTTCTCTTCATCGCCCACCGCCGCCGCTACTAGGAGGACCATTTCGCGCGCTGTGAGCATGGCAAGCCAGTCTGGGGACAATCACAACACAAGCTACGACGAAAGCGAGAACCAGGATACCGAACAGGAAAGCTCACAAGTGTCTAGCGCTGGCGATAACGAAGCCCCTTTATCGAGAACTCATTCCCTGACCGATAAGGTTGATGCTGGCAGTACACCCGGACAAGCACTGCGAAGTCGACGACCCAAATACTTGCGCAGTCGCTTTGGAAGCCAACGCTCATCCACGTCTTCATTTGCAACAAACCCCGAATCTCACGAGGGAAGTGACATGACTGTTGGCCTCGGTACTGATTACGCTCTTCAATCCGGAGGTGCAGTTCCTGCGATGGGTCTAATGCGGAACCCAAGCAACCCAATGCTACGGACCATCAGCATAGGAAGTATGGGCAGCGTTGGATCGGTATTTGGCGCTGAGGATTACACCGACAGTTCATTACCGCAACTCGAGCCGCTACCCGAAGTCGATAGTCCCGAACGGCCGCGACCACACGATTTGCTTTCTACGCCAAAGCCCTCTAAGGAAGGGTTCACCACGGCGCCTACGGATACTGTTATTGCGCGACACGTTAGAAACGTCCAGGTACCGGAGTCTCTGGCCAAAGAGTACAAGTACAAAGGCGGTCTAGAAACCCCTCGTCAACCTTCATCAATCGCCATGGGGTCGGTAACTACGGCCCGGTCCGGAAAGAATCTGACCCTCAAAGAGCAGAGCAGTACGATTGAGAGGCTTTCCAAGGAGAATTTTGATCTGAAGCTCAAAGTTATGTTCTTGAGCGATCGTCTGGATAAGCTATCAGAAGAGGGTATCAAGGAGATGATTTCAGAAAATGTCGACCTCAAGACTGGCCTTGCGGTATTGCAGCGCGACAATAAGGTTCTACGAAGGAGGGTTAAAGAATTGGAGAAACAGGTCAGAGACGAAGGGGAACGACCGAGTACCTCGTACAGTGGTACATCATCGACAGACCAAACGGCCCGAATGGGAGAAGAGGAGCGGGAAGAAGAGCTTATCTTCTTACGGGAACGGGTTGAAGAGTATGCGGAAGAGATTGAGCGACTACGGTCGGAAAGTTTAACCAAGGAGAATGAGAGACGGAAGTTTGCGGACGTCGTTAGGTCGCTGGGTGAACGAACGAGCGAAAACATGGAGAGACAAGAAGAAGCCGACGTCTGGAAGGATCTCCTCGAACAGGAGACCGCGCGTAGAGAACAAGCCGACGACGAAAACAAGCGACTACGAGAGGAGGTGTTCAGGCTGAAGCAGGACGTGTCCTCTCTTAACGGTGGACAGGGAGGTTTGCATCACACCACAAACATCTACAACATCACCAAAAAGCACCGTGATGGTAACCTGTCACCAACCCGGCCTGTCTCTCATATGTCGAACGATATGGAAAGCTCGAATGGCAACTTCAGCTCGGCTACGACCCTTGTTGATGAGCTTCGCCGAGAAAGCGAACAGCTGCGCCATGAAAACGCTGAGCTAAGGCGCGAGGTTGGTGCGCAAACATCCATGCTGACTTCGAGGAACCGCGAAAAGGAGCGCCTCTACCAGGAGATTGAGGATCTCAAGATGGCTCAGCGACGAGGTCGGCCCGCCCCTTCAACTATCGACAGCCTCCTCGACCGATCGGCTTCACAGGTTGGTGGTCACGGTGGTTACGATAGACCTCAATCGCGCGGTAGCATGCGAACGCGGACTCAAGTCGAGGATGAGGTCGAGCGAGAGGAGATTGAGAACAAGATGGCCGATATGCGCGACAAGATCAGCGAAGTCAAGCTACAGAATCAAGAGTTGCAGCGCGAGCTTGAGATCTGCATGGAGGACTTTGAGACTGCTATTGACGGCAAGCGACAGGCTGAAGAGGCGGCGATTACTCTCCAGGAGGACCTCAACAACGCCATGAATGATCTCGTGGCCCTGCAATCCGAACGCGACGAAGCTCTCCGCGAACAAAGCGAGATGGAGAACGAGTTTGAATCGCTGAGGAAGGAGGCGCAGGAGGAGATTGATGCGTTGGAGTCAGAGGCCGATCAACAAGCCGAAGAGATGCAACGAGTGCAAGCAGACCTTCAGGACCGCTCAGAAAACTTTGACGCCTTACAGGAAGAGATGCGCAAGATGAGTGAGGCCTTGATACGACTTGAAGACGACCAGGAGAACAAGTTGCGCCGTATCCAGCAGCTTGAGCAGGAGCTTGATTCATCCAACAAGGAGCTTGAGGATCTAGAGCAGAAACTCATGGAGGCCAACGACAAGAACCAACGTCTATCTGTGCAACAAGAGTCATCTCAAGGGGAGATTGCATTCCTACGGGAAGAGCAAGAGGGCGACAAGATCCGGATCGGAGATCTTGAGGCTGCCATGGCCAACGCCGAACAGAGCATACGCGATGAAAAGGAGCGAGTCAAGGAGTTGGAGAACCGTCTCCAACAGGAGCGTCACCAGCGTGAGATCGTGGCAGACCAAGAGAAGGAGGAGGTGCAGCAGTTCGTCAATGAGCTCAACAGGGAGGCTTCGGCTGCCAAGGATGAGGCGCGTCGTCTGCGTAAGAACCTGACGTCGAGAGAGGTTGAGGCGACGGAGTGGAAGGAGAGGCTGATGGAGCTCGAGAATAACCTTCGTGAGGCTCTGGGTGACCTCAACGGTACCCGCTCTTCTCTTCTCAAGGTATGTTGTCTCGCTGTCGTGGAAGTATACCTGCTAACATTCTACAGTCTATTGCAAAGTTACAACGTGAGCTTGAAAACACAATCCGAGACCTTGATGCAAGTAAGGCAGCCCTGGTGGAGAAGGATCGTATTATCAAGATGCGCGATTCTTTACTTGAATCGCATGCTCTCGAGAGTCGCAAGCTCGCTGAGCTGCTCGAAAAGGAGCGCCTCGCCCACAGAAACACAAAGTCACAGTACGAGACTTTCCAGAAGTCACACCAGCATCTTACTCGCACCGCCAGCAGTCAGGATATGCGTATTGCTGAGCTGGAGACGAACAAGAGCTCGGATCGCAGGAAGATTGCAGTGCTCGAGCAAACAGCACGGGATCAATTGCAGGAGCGCAACGAGTTGCTGCTTCAACTGTGGCACAAGCTCAGCCACTTGTGTGGTAGAGAATGGGTTCACGGTAACTCACTTATTGATCGCCAGGTTCTGCCATCAATCGAAGTGATTGCAAACAGACTGCCCAGCTTCACTAAGAACCTCATGGCTGCGGTCAAGGCTATCGAGAACATGGTCGGATCGTTTGAAGTGCGGATCAAGTCAGTGGAGCGCGATCTGCACCGTGAGTACCAGAGTCTCGAGAGCAATCTTGAGACACGTACCAAGAAACTGGATCGCCTGGAGACGATGGTTAGAAACTCCATTGCTACCGGCACAATGGGCCACGATGTTCGGTACAACCGTCTAGAAGAGGCGTACCGCCAACTCAAGGTTGAAAACACCACACTGCGCACCGCTAATGACGTGCGAGCGCGCGCAGCCCATTCAGCAAGAGACAGCTCCGACGCTCTCGTCCCGCACTCACCGTCACCATCCGTCCCGCGCGGCCCAGGTGATCAGAACCGCGACCGCACAAGTCGTTCCAGATCACGGTCCACAATGACAAGGGCGCACACCACAAACGCGCTCCCAGGGTCTTCCGCCGGCGGTGTCGGTCTAAGGGACATGGCATCCCTCAGCGAGGAAAACGCCAGCGGGGCCAACGACAACAGGTGGCTCTTCCGCCTGCGCGACATGGAGTACAAGCTCAAGATGGAGCGCGAGGGGCGGAACCAGGACCGGCACTCGGCGAGGCAGAGACTGGGAGGGTTAGAGATGGAGAATAGGGATTTAAAAGAGCGTATGAAGAGGGCTTTGGGAGACGTCGATTGAAAGCATTAGGAGTTGGGGAGGAATGAATGAACGGATGGTTGATAGGGCAATGAACTCATCAAATAGGAGCTAGGGTGTTCTGTGGATTATTTATTTGTTTAATTTTATTCTACGTTATTCTTTGGTGGTTTGTATAATAAAGGTAATGTATGACGGGCGCGTGTTGAGATAGCGTGGTGGGCTGAGGGGAATTAACATACTTGGGTATTTTTACTTGTTCAATTGCGTGCCTTCGTTGACGTGATCTGTGATCTGATGCTATGAGATTTGGTATTTTGGTGATGTTGATGTTCACTCTCAAAGTTGATGTTGGTATTGGTCTTGATGATGGTTGTGGGTAATAAAAGGCTGGGCTACCGGGTAGTACTGTGTTTAAAACTATTCTACACTGTATTACTGCTAAGCCGTCGTGTATACAAACTTGTTTGTTGTCATGGAGGAAACTCATACTCACATAGAAAGAAAGCGAAAAGCTCAGGAATAATTAGGAGTTAAGTAAACGTACTATTAGGGACGAAAAGAGTGTAGCATAGAAACCTGTCCTATCTAGTTTGCGCGCTAACATGGCTCAATGAAAGATCAGTATATCTCTCACTCATTTTAGTCCCACTTTACACAGCGAGAAGACATCACAGCAATGTATTCTCAAGTCTCCTTTAGAATGTCTTATCAGACGGCCCGCAAAAGAAGAAAAAAACAGGAACTCCAGATTCGATTGACAGAAATAATTCGCCTATCGTAATCCACCAACGGCAGCAGAGTGTTCAAATATTTCTGTCATTGCGCATCTTCATGTCAGATTAATCACAATTATTTTGCTACCCACCTACTCATCTTCAACCAACCCGTCTCATCTCACAAACTCTGCTCTGTGGTAACACAAGCCACACCTTTCCACAACAAGTATCCCCCTCACGAAAATCTCCGCCGTCTTATTCATCACGGACTTGCCGGATTGGGAAACGCCGCGTCTCCTCACTACGGGATATAAGACATCACTCCACGGCACTCCGTCGTCAGCTTTTGTGTATTGTTATCTTCACTGCTCCAGTCGCCTTTATCTATTATATCGCTTTTAATCAGTGTCGCAATTCCATTCACAATGCTGCGCGCTAGAACGCAAGGCGCAAGCCCAACTTTGAAGCGCTGCATGACATCAGCCTCCAAGAAAGAAGGCAACATCTCAGACGCTTTCGCATCCCTCTCGGGCACGAAAAAAGAACCTCTACCTGATCGCTTCCGCGAGAGGAAATTAGAGATTGTCCAAGGCCGGGAAAAAAAGATCAAGCAGAGCTGGAAAGCACTACTGAGAGAACTAAAGAGGGAGAATGGCATCATTGGGAAGAGAGGCCCAAGGGCCGTGCCGCAGATTGATTATGAGGACTTACAAGCCAATGGGAAGGTGTTAAGGAAGTTGAAGGATGATATTAAGAAGACGGGTGTTGTTGTCGTTCGGGGCGTTATCCCTGAGGATGAGGCGAGGGCGTATAAAGCTGTGGTGGAAGAGTATGTTAGGAAGAATCCATCTACAAAAGGTAAAAAACGTCACTCTTTAACATCTGAAGCACTTCACTGACACTGACAATCTTAGCGTTCCCTCCCCATGACCCTCAAGTCTACGAACTCTACTGGTCTCTCCCCCAACTCCAAGCCCGCTCCCACCCCAACTTCCTTCGCGTCCAGCACTACCTCATGTCCCTTCTATGGAACAAGTCCAATCCCGACAGTGTCATCTCCCTCGACCACCCCTTCAGCTACGCCGACCGTCTCCGCATCCGTCAGCCCGGTGATGCGTCTTTCGCTCTGGGCCCCCACATCGACGGCGGCAGCGTCGAGCGCTGGGAGAAAGAAGGCTATGGCCGCGGAGGCGTGTACGATAAGATCCTCGAGGGGAGGTATGAGGAGTATGATCCCTGGGACGCAAGCGGCCGTGTCGACGCCGTGAACAACCGCTACGATGGACTGGGCGCTTGTTCAATGTTTAGAATGTGGCAGGGATGGATGAGTATGAGCCATACTCTGCCTGGCGAGGGAACGCTGCTGGTCAATCCGCTCGTGAAGCTGTCTATGGCGTATGTGCTGCTCAGGCCATTCTTCCAGGCAAAGAAGTTTTCTAGTGGGAGAGAGTACCTGGATGACAAGAATTGGGAGTTTATGGGGGAGAATATGGATAGTGAACTGCAGGGTGCGACGTTGGGCAAGGGACAGGAGCTGACAGATGAACTGCACCCGCATTTGGAGCTGAAGAAGTCCATGGTACACGTGCCTGAGATTCGGCCTGGCGACTTCGTAGCATGGCACTGTGACAGTAAGTCCCTCTTTCTCTGGATCAGGAAAGACGCACGCTAACAACCCCAGCAATTCACGCCGTCGACAAAGTCCACAACGGAACCACCGACTCAAGCGTGCTCTACATCCCCGTATGTCCCGTGACGGAGCAGAACGCAGAGTACATGGCCCGGCAGCGCGCAGCCTTCCAGCGGGGCACGCCGGGGCCGGACTTCCCCGGCGGCGCGGGGGAGTCGGAGCATGTGGGTCGGCCTGCGGAGGACGTCCTGGACGGGCCGGGCAAGAGGGCCATGGGGCTGGAGGGGTTAGAGGTGGAGGGGTCGACGGGAGGGGCGAGGGAGGCGGTGGAGAAGGCGAATGCGCTCCTGGGCTTTTGACGAGTTGCGTTTGTAAGCATTTTCTTTCCTTTTTCTGTTAGTTCCGTGCTCCGTCCGTCTTTGGCCCGTGGTTTGTAAGCTGGAGGAATTCGGTGTTGGTGTTTCATCGCCCAACGCGGCAATGCTCTGTATCATATCGGCAGTTCACGCATATTCCGCGACTGACACGTCAACAATCCGTTACAAACCTCTCTCCTGACACACAATCACTTTCACCCGTGAACCCGTCCGCTGCGGATGTCGGGATTGGAACCGACGACCCGTAGTCCAATTAACACACCTAGTGCCAGTTGTTTCGGACGGGGTTGGATCCACGTAGCGATGGGCCGACCCCTCATTAGTAATCGATCAGGAACCATCTAGCAACTTCAGTCGATCGTAGTGAATTCCCAGAAGCGGTGAAGAGGTTTGTGGAGAAAGTGAGCGTGGGAGAAGAGGACAGACGTGGACAAAGGGGCAGAAATAAAGGGATATATATATACCTGTAGGTTATCGCCCCGGAATCCTCGGACAGATCAATCTCATCACGCAATCATTCACTATACCCAATCCATACCACACTTATCACATACCAAACTCAATCCGCCCATCATGAGCTACTCCCTATACGACGCCGCCATCCTCCACTCCAAGGATGCTCTGAACTCCCTCTCCAGCATCCTCAAGAAGGCCGAGTCCCACGCCAATGCCGCCTCCTTCACCACCGCTAAGCTGGCCGAGGACATGCTCGACCTGAGCTTCCAGGTGCACTTCACGACCGACACAGCACAGAAGATCGCCGCGCGCCTCACCGGCAGCGAGCCCCTCACACTGGCCCGCGAGGACTGCAACTCCTTCGAGAGCTACCAGGCGCGCATCGCGCAGGTGCTCGAGGTGCTGAACAAGGTGGACAGAGAGCTCGTTGAGAAGCGCATCGACGAGGTCGTCACCATTGGCCTTGGACCTGGAAAGTCGGCTGACATGAAGTGCCGCGACTTTGCTCAGGGATACGCCATTCCCAATGTTTTCTTCCACTTGACTACTGCTTATGCGATCTTGAGAAAGGAGGGTGTTGACTTGGGCAAGATGGACTTCCTCACTCCTTTCGTGGGACAGTACCTTTCTTAGATTAAGGGCTGGATTTAATAATTAAATAAAAGCATGTTTGACGCTTCCTGAAGTATATTATCTGCAGAGTAAACGTGGCTGTGAACCTGATACACGTGAAATTAATACTCAATGTTCACTCTCGTTTTATGTGTCATGACACGTTCATAACACCAATGGTAGAGGTTCAAAGGTTGTCAAAATCATGAGTGCTAGTGCAAGTCTAGGGTAATCCCAAACCAGGGTCTTTGTCATCCTTCGCCACCCCTCTATCGATTACACGCCCTCAAACTCCAATCTTCAAATCCAACATCAGCATCATCACCACCGTTAAAATGGCCGCGCACTGGTGGCTACTCCGCGCAATCCAATCCTTCGAGGTACGCCCCCTTCCCGCCAAATCCCCAAGCTATACTAACAGCCCATAGGACCACATCGTCGCATCCGTACGAAACCCCCAACCCTCCCGAACGCCTCCATCGCTAACAACGCCCAGATCCTCCGACGACCCGGTTTCCATCGCGCAGTAGGACGCATACACAAGACGATAAACGAGAAGCAATATGGACGGAATCCACACGAGCCGTTAGCACCCGGCGAAGCGACCGGTATATTTCCCCCATTCCGAGGTGGTTGAGTGCGGCGGATGGCTGACTGAAGCACAGCGGATCCTAACTCTGGCGATCGAAACGAGCGCTTCGCAAGGCATTTTATCGAAGAGTTGAAGAACCAGTTCAGAGGGAAGCCGACGGATTTGCCGAGCAATAGACCGAAGAAGTGAAGCAGGTGGAATCTTTTTAATGATGTTATGATACCCTGGATACTCCAATCTCGACCACGATCGATTGGAGTTTTTTCGATAAGCTTTTGGGCTTTACTTTTGCAATTGGGAGAGACGCTACAGCGTTGAGAAGCAAGATGTGGTGTTGGATTCGGGTAGTGGGCTGAAGATTGGCTTTACGGTTGTACGATAAGCGCTGAATAAGGAAGTATGGATACCAGCGGTCTTTCGCTGTGCAACAAATGTCACCGTCCGATTTGTTTGTCTCTCAACTTGGAACTTGAAGCTATGGAATTATTCACAGCGACTCAGTTGATGTACGTCAATATGCGACACAGGCAAGCCGACCAGATGTGCCATTCAATCTCCCTCAGAGGAGCCGTGAACTACATCTTTCCCTTGAGGTGTTCGTCCGAGTAGCGACGGTAGCAGCATCGGTATCGGCACCACCGCAGCAAACCTCTGCAACGCTCTGCCCTTGCAACACTGCCGATGCCTCCTATACTGACACTAATAATTATCTGTACTCGTATCAGCTATGTAAACATCTCTGCGATTGTGAACGGACCTTGCATTATACATTACATTATCGATACCTCCACGACGCCATTTACTCTTCCTGGGTATCATAACCACGTTTCCCATGCCCATATTTCTAGTTCAACGCCAATCCTTTTCCATCATACTGAGTTGTTCTTGCAACAGGAGCAGTCACTTCGGAGTCGGGTTCGTTCCAAGCACCTCATCCGGCTGCCTACAAATTGCACGGGAGACAACATGCCACAAAGTTTATGTTGGTGCCAATTAGACCAGACAATTGCCCCCATCTCTCCAAGCTCATTTTTTGAAGCTTCAGGCGGCCTAAACGTCGCGTCGGGTGCTGGACCAGGGCCTCATCCGGCTCATGCTGAAGGAGAGCGGCTGTTTCGATGCTGTCGGCTTTGGCTGAAGATGTGTTCCACATTATGGCGTTGATAAGAACGAGATATCGTTCGTAGAGGTAGTGGCCATTTTATAACAAGACTTTATGTTGGCCTCTTTGCTGACCGTGAGCACTACCGTCATCTCACCAACAACCACTACGTTGAGTGGTCAGAGGACCGTCTTACAACATAGACTCAAAATAGCCGCGACTCACGATATGAAGAAAGCGAGATTTAGCTCCAAGGGTAATACCAAAACAGGATCTAACGTGCGACATCAGCCAATCACATATTACCCTTCGCAGGATCGGCAAAGCTGACGAGGATTATGAGTTGTCTGGCTGTGAATGGCTCACGACAACGTCGCGTATTGCCCCCAATCTACCCAGTTCATGGGGAGACCAATGTCGAGATTCGCCTCGAGAGCATCCTCCACGGCGCCTAGATTGAAGTTGGGATCGATAGCGCCAAAGACATCTGCCCCGGAGATGGCGTCGATGAGCGAAAAGTCAACGGGTTGCTCCACGCTAGGCACAGAGTTGATCATGGTGGGATTGGCTACTGCGCCAGAAAACTCAGGCGGTCGAGGGACGGACTGGGAGAGGGAAGAGGGGATGGAGTTTGGTGTTCCCTCATGCAGAGGCGGTGTCGCGTCTCTCGTGAGTGTATTGGCAGCACGTTCCATCTCCTTCAACACGCGTTCACCCAGCCCAGCCACGACATTAGCGCTCCAGAAATAATCACCGAACTTGCGCAGCATCTCACAATTGCGTCGAAATGCGTGCATGGCCCGGCTCCTGAACATGGGCAGTCGACTGTGTCTCATTTTGCGATATTCGACGCTCAGAGCGAGACACACAGCGTAGGGGACGAAGGGCATGGGGCTTAGGTGGTCGCGAAGAACAGCGCAGGCGATCCTCTCGGCGGCGAGGGAGCGGCGGGCGTTGGCGGAGGGGGTGGGAGGGTTGATGCTGCTGTGAGAGTGCCGGGGCGCGGGAGGCGGCATGATAGAATGATGACGGCGTGGTAGAAGGTTTCGATCGTTGCTGAGATTTGTTAGGATTAGTTGGGAATTAAGGGTGGTGACTGACCGATTAGAGAGCCAGGGACCTTGAGGGCATCGGCGTTGACAATCATGGCTTCGAGGACTGGGAGGTCGATGTAGGCTACCTTGTCCAGACCTGATGCCTCGGCGCTAGGTCCCGGGCGATACAGTTCAATGACTTGATCTAGCCACTGTATGACAGACAAGAACAGCCTAAAACAAGGCGGGCGCTTCTTTATACAGCCGTCGAGATTAGCACCAATGTCCCTCTCGTGCATCAAGCAGGGTCTTCCGTAAGCAGCAGCAGTTATCCGATCAACCGCCCAGACGGCACAGAACAACGTCTCCAGTTCCTCGCAATTCGGCGCATCGTACCTAAGAAGGTGAAGACCGAGAGTTTGGATGTGGTGGATTGCCCTTCCGCCAAGTTGCGCGGGGAGATCTGCTTCTTCGGAGCTGCTGGGTTGAGTGTACAGGGCGAGGATGATGAGCGCTCTGATGTGAAGGACGCGATCTGTGATGATGCTTGTTTCGAGGATGGCGCGCACGGCGGAGGATAGTGATTGCATAAAGTCTTGACATTCTAATACCTCGTCGCCGCGGTTTTGCAATCGGAGATACCGCGCCATGGAGGGATCGGTGGAAGCGGCTAGACAGACCAGTTGTCGAAGCACGATAGTCACAGGCTCATCGGCAGGAAGGTCCAGAGCTGGCTCAGGAATGACGGGGAGGATAGGGTGTATCTTCTCGAGGTACAAACGGCGCAACTTGCGAAAATCTTGTTCTGGAGGAAGACATGAGAGACAATGCTCCTTTACAAAGGGAAGCAAGAATTGATCCATGATAGGCGGAGGACGCGAGGTAATGAACTGAGACGCCTGGCCAGGACCACCATTGGACGAGAGCCAGATTCCCACATCGCCTTTCTGAGAAGTTTCGCGGACTGACGCTGAGCCTGTTGCTTCCATAAACATGCCCTCTGGGTTGAGATCACCGACGAAGCGGGAGGAGGATTGCGTTTTGGGCGTGCTGGTGGATTCTCGTAATGTAGGCGAGGGGAAAGTGGGATCACGAGATTGAGGAGATGGACGCGCCATTGCACTATGATCCGGAAGAGCTGTTCTTGGTGTAGAGACAGGAATCGATCTTTTTGAGTGGTTAGAATTGGTGATGTGGTGATCGACGGACGACTCACGCTGACTGGGGGTTTGAATCATCTTGCGGTTCCTCTGAGCCCGTCACAGGCGGCGACACTGTACTTTCATCCACAGCATCCTCAGCGTGAACACACCTCCTCTACATGTTCTCAGTACCCATTTAATGATCGCCAGACACAGTGGACTCACCTTCTTCTTGCGACATGAAGCACAAGCATGCTGGACCTGCTTGCGCTTCACGGGGAGGCCGCCGCGTGAGGGATCGGAGGCGACGAATTTGACATGTTTTGACGGCGTGGGCATTGTTCTCATGGCCATTTTGTGTTTTCATGCCATGAGTGAGGCGGGTGGAGAATGCCAATGCAGCAGTGAGTGAGCGAGACAGTGTGTGAGTGAGAGTGGGAGTGTGAGGTGAGTAATTGGATTGGATGGACTTTCAAGGTGAAGGACGCGCGGTGGGGTCGGTGAGCGATGGTGGGGGATTAGTCAGCTCGGTAAGAGGAGGTTGTCAACACCAAGGGAGAGGATCGTGAGAATTGATCTGAGAATTGGCATTTGGGGATAGTGCCCAGTGGAACATGCGCGATAAGAAAAATAGCATTACGGATGAGGGTGTAATTGCGACGAATAGTACTGCGATGCTCACGGGTTTTTATGTGAGGCTCCGTACAGACATAAGCAAAGGCATGTCATTGTCAAATGAGAGTGCTCGTAGAATTACAGAAATAGCTTCAAATGCCCCTGTCAGGCTAGATGTGTATCGGCAATTAGACGGGTAAGCCAGGGTCTTGCTGATCACCCAAAGTCTCGGGTGCACAGCGACAGACCACAACCGAGAGACACATCGAGCGTGCAAGAACACTGCAATATGCGCGACTGCATTTAAAGACAGTATGACATAAATACAACACTCTACGGATATAGAATATCCCATCTAACAAATATGATCAACAAAGATCATCACAAGACTCCCCTCGGTTGCCCCTTCAATATCGCCAATCCCCAATGAGTGGACCCGTCCAAACAAACACCACCGCCGTGAATTCCACAAGCCACCAACACGGTCTTTTACACCAAAAACAAAGCCCAAATTCACGGTCTCTATTGACTCGACCCCACCATTTCTCATTGGCTGTTTTGCAAGACCCTGCATCGCGAAGAAATGGTTGGCCCTTGAGTATCGACAACATACGCGCTACACCAGAATAGGAAAAGAGTAAACAGTGTACCAGGGTCTGCCTGGAGGTCGCCTTCAACACGTCCTGGTGCAAGGGATGGGATGTTTACTTGGGGAGGTGTTGTCATGGAAAGCTGTGTTTTTTTAAATGCTACACTTTCGCTGCCTTTTTGTTTTGGTTGGTCGTTACTGTTTTTGTTTATTTCTATTCTTGGGATATTATCCGTCTAATACTGAGTATCTGTGGTGGACATCGTCAATTGAATCATCATGGAAGACATCAACCTCCCCATAGCATTAAGACGTGCGCGTCGCTGCAGCATAAAAGCCGAGCCCATGCCGGACTTACCATCATCTCCTGCAATGCCCACCAAGACTCCCAAAAGAGGCACAAAAAGAAGAGTCCGCTTCTCAGACCCTTTCCCGGCTTCTTCAGGCCTGACCCCAATGGTCGGGCGCATTTCCGTCGCAACACCTAAGCGCCGTCGCCATTCATCTGCGCCTGTAGAAACGACACCAAACTCAATCCGCTCCAGCCATGCACTTCCCCAGAGCGGCGAGGTCACTTTTTTGCCCCTGCGACAGGTCCTCGATGGCCGTGTCAAGCGGCGCATTCGGCGCAATGGACTCAGTGAGGAGATGAACACCATCCAGCAGGAGAAGCGACGACGGTCCATTGAGGCCAAGGCTGAGATTGAGAAGCTGAGAGGTGAACTGAAGGCGCGCGATCGCGAGATCTACGAGCTGCAGAATGCCACCGTCGTTATGGACACCGATCGCATCTGGGATCTTGAGAAGCAGATCCAGGATCTTCAGGATGAGCTGAGCAAGAGATCTGGGCGCGGCATGGATCAGAGTAGAGGGTATAATTGGACTCTCGCTGCGCGGGACAAGATCTCGGCTGAGTTCATGGACATGACACCCGATGAAGATGAGTTTGGGGATGAGACGATGGCGCATTTTGTCACCAGCACTCCATCTAGAGCGAGGACATCTTTCATGACACCCCCTGCGACGAGTCCAACTATTCCCGGGACACCACATTATGATCTTCCTGTTATGATGACGGATGATGTCGGTGTCCAAGCTTGTTTCCCTGATCCCAATCAGCAGCGATTGGAAGAAGAAGTTTCGTCTCTCCAATTCGAGGTCACCAAGTTGACCGATACCCTCGAATCGTACCGGGCTCTCAGCGACCGTCTAACCGATAAACTCTCCGACTTTACACCTACTACCGAGACCACATTCTCACATGAAGGCCTCGAGTCACAAATTAACGCCATGCTCCAGACAATGTCTGACAGAGCATGCGCCCTCCAACAACTCACTTCCTCCATCACCAAACTCGGCTTCACGGGCACCGACGCCAGTGAAATGATCACTTCGCTAGCCTCTGGCTTCCGCGCCGCCCGTCTGGAGCTGGAGTATCTCACACCCGGCGAGATCACCCTCCCGCTCTCATCTCACGGCGCAGAAGTCCTCGATCTCATGCTAACGCGACTTCGTCACATGGCCAAGCGAGCCAAGGAGGACGAGGATGCCATCGATGAGTATCACGAGATTGAGCAATCTCTCCGCAAACAGCTCGATGCTCGCGTCACTGTCATGGATGGCCTCAAGGGAGAGATGTGCAAGGCCGAGAAACTCATGAGCGACAAGATGGCGAGGATACGTGAGCTCGAGGTGGCAAACCAGCGTCTCAAGGGCGCAGTGGACGGCTACCTGCGCGACATCTCTGAGCTCGAGAACCTCGTCGAGCGAATGGAGCGCGACGCGCATGACGCAGAAGACGAGTACAGCGTGCAACTCGAAGTCAAGCGCAAGGTCCTAACACGGAAGGAAGACACCATCGCCGAGCTGGAGACAAAACTATCGGGAGCTTTGCAGCGTTCTGCGGATCTTCAGAAGCAGATGCAAGACGTGCAGGAGTCCAAGCTGCACGACATAGCAGAGCTGAACAAGCGCCACGGCGCCGCTCTCGCAGCAGGCGATGCAAGCGTCGCCAAGTACCGCAGGGAAATCGACAGAGTGAATGCATCTCTGCGCTCCGCGCACTCAACGATCTGCAGTCTGCGCGTTGAGAACGGCGGGTTGAAGAGCCAGATGGAGGAGGAGCGCACTCAAGCCAAGACGGTCATCGATTCAATGAAGGAGGAGCTGCAGCGCGTGGTGCAGATGAGCCAAGAGTTCCTGACGCCGAAGAGCAAAGCGTCGACAGTTGCCGAAGAGTCTGAGGCATCATCCTCCAAGCCGATTGTTCGTCGCGGGTATCTCTCTGCTGGGTCTGCACGGCGGTCAAGTAAGAAGCGACCGAGTCGGGGTCGAGATAGCGGGATGGGATTGTTGGATGAAGATGAAGAGGAGTTCTTCTAAGCGACTATATGGTGTAAAACTTTCACTTAAGCATTATTTTCTTTGTCTAGCCTACTTTTATTTAATTCACCTTCATTCAAGATGTTCTCGTGGAAAGTTGCCTCTTTTGGTGAACATTTTTATCTCCCCAGTTCCCGACTCGATAGCCGAGATCCGACTCTCCACCCCCGTATTTCCAGCCAATCTAATCAAATCAATCTCTGCACCGGCATAGCCGTCCGAGTTCGGCCGCGCAAAACCGCCATCCCTATCTAATTTCGCAATTTCGACTCATTTCACTTCACTTTCACAACATCCCCTAATAAAGCACACACATATTCATAAAAAATACATTCATAATGACAATACTACTCCTCCGCAGCGCCTTCACACGGCAAACATCGCGTTTCCCTCAAATCCAACGCCGTCTACAATCCTCGCCGCGAAAAACAGAGGAGGCAGTCCCCGTGCCAAGCACCGTTGCGCCATTACCTCTCTGGCAGAGACTAGGACCCCTGACGACTGCAGCGCGAGCATATGCGCGGGCGCAGTCCAAAAGGCCCTATAGAACGCAGGTTGCGACCGCAGTGGTCATTTACATAGCTGCGGATTTAAGTGCGCAGTATGTTAGTGATAACGAGTATGACCCTGCGCGGACTTTGAGGAATGCGGTTATTGGTGGATTGGCTGCTATACCGAACTATAAATGGTGAGTATTTCTGTTTCAGTTTCTGACGAGGTATGTGGCTGATTGGTTTAGGTTTTTGTTTCTGTCGCATAACTTCAACTACTCATCGCGCATCCTCTCCATCGCCACAAAAGTCGCCGTGGGCCAAGCATGCTTCACACCAATCTTCAACACATATTTCTTCAGCGCCCAAGCCCTTCTCTCCGGCGAGAGCATCTCAGGGACAATCGAGCGCGTAAAGGACACCGTCCCAACCAGCATCGTGAACTCGTGTAAGCTGTGGCCCATGGTGACGGCCTTCAGCTTCACGTTCCTGCCCATCGACTGGCGGCCTCTATTCCACGGCGTGGTGGCGGTGGGGTGGCAGACATACCTGAGCTTTTTGAACAGGCAGGCTGAGATGAAGGAGAGGCTCAGGCATGTGGAGGAGAAACATGTAGAGATTAGGAAGGAAAAGTTGGGGTTTGCTGTGGCGCAGGCTGCTTGAGGAGAAAAGCGTTTCGTTTGTTTTGTTTGCATTGGTGCATTGTTATAGATTTCTTTGAGTGTCATAGAATTAGACATAGATGGAGTTTTGGTAGAATGGGTTGTATTTTCAGTCCCGATGCGATTGCGTCAATATATTGCTAGTTCTTGTTTGCTACCTACATAGCAAAAATTGTAATTTGCACTGGCTGAGTGGACTTTGGAGGAATGGACTTGGGGCTTCTTGTGATAATCTAGAAGTTACTTATCGTATACAGGGAGACACGTATCTGAAGATACAAGAACTTTCCAATCGCTCTGAGTAGGAAATGTCTGTAAAGGTAAGTGCTGGGTAACATGACGACTGCAAGCTCTTCACTAAAAGGGTTGATTTAGAACTTACTTCACACTTATTTGGACCGATATTGCCCTTGCGAGCAGTTCCCCCGCAATCCCCTGATTCGTTGTGAGAAACCGCTATGGCTAAGCCAAACAAACGCATTGGGCTCGAATACTTCAGTTCGACTCGGAGATCCGAGATACTTCTGCTAATCTTCATCTATTATCCCCAACTTCATATATGTCTACCGCGTCGATGTATTCTCGTCGTAGGAGGATCGGCGTGAAACGCATTTTTCTGATAACACAAGACAACATCTTTCTGTCTTGATTCTGCGTCATACATTTAGCATGATAAGGTTGATCAATATTTCAGGGGCTTTTGATAGGGTTAGAAATATTGGCATATATTTAATGCCATGAAACTGGATCAGATAGGACGGAATAAGGTTAGGTTAGCTGGTAAGTGGCTGGACTTGGCAAGTATTTACGAGGGCTACAGCTGTGTTGGGATCCACGCCTGGGCAATTGCAACACACTATCAAAAACTGATTTTGTTAAACCCAGGCTCGAGGACTATATGTTCAGTAACATTTGAAGTAGGATTGATTCGTTCACTATAAAATAAGAACTAGGGGATCAGTATCCTAATAACTAGCTAGTGTCCCATCCATTTAATCATCACTGAGCTCATTAACGACAACACCATCCAGCTTCTTAATCTTCTCAAGACACTCCTTAGTCAAGGGACTTATCGGGTTAGTTAAGACATGTTGAACAACGGCTAATCGTTGACTCACGGAGGGAAGCCCATTGGAGGCATAGACCTGGTTTCAATCCAGCTTTCTAAACCGGTATCCTGAACAATAAGGCTGAAGAAACTCTTAATCAGCTAAAGATGTTACTGATGGGGGAGGGTTTGCGTACTCTCTGAACTGTTGCTGGACTGCGTCCCACTCATCATAGCTCTTGAAACTGTAGCGAATTTTCTGTAGACTTCGTTAGCTTCACCATGTAATAGGATATTTTCGACGGGTAAATACAATTTTATCAGACATGATAATAATGACAAGAGTAAGTCTTGTAAAGTGGTTATTGAAGAAATATGTTGGATGAGGTTGTCTGAGAAATAAGTAATCTGAAGCGGGATCCTTTTCATCTTTTTATATTTGCCCATTCTATGTTGTAGATAACCCCCGTCCCCGCAGCAATAATGGTGGCTGGCTCAAGTTTTGTCTTACTTTCAGCTTTTGTCGATCTTCCACTCATCTGCTTTTCGATGACATCAACGATATGTTACTTTCCAGATGATGCTCTCCTAATGCTGGAGCCTCCCATTCCTTAGAAACTCACTGGTCGGCCGATGCATTGTTTTGTCTTACTTTCCCTTGAAATTGACCGATAAGCGACTCTCGCGTCATCACCAATCCAATAGCAGGACCCGGACGGCAGGAGACGAGTCGTTTTACAGCTAATGCAAGCCGGGGAGTAGTCTTTGAAAAAATGCCGATCAGGATGTGAGCAGCGCCCTTCAACAGGCGGTGAAACTTCTGGGACTGGCTAGATATGCATAGAATCACCAATTCGGTCGAACTTTGGTCAAAGACCCTGATGTGAGTCGGAAGATCATTGTTGCTACTCCGTTCGGTTCCTGATTTGCTAGTGGCATTAAGACAATCATGTATGTCGGAGCAAGGTGAATACAGAAGGAGAAACCATATGTTGACGTGGGCGTGTGGCGGTCTGCTATGTAGTACCAAGACTTGACCCAGACTGAAAATAGTATGAGCAGATTCCTGTTCGGAGCATGCCCGGCGTAAGATAGTGTATGAAATGCATCTCCGAGAGAATAAGTGCAGATATCATAGCAACCGACACCTAATTGCCGTTAAGTATGCCAAAGTTAGATACCGCAAGCCACGCCACTCAAACCTATTGCAAACTATGATTACCCTACAGCTTACCATGAAGGGCATTTGGTAAATTCCCAGGAACAATTCCAGTAGAGGAACAAGTCAATATGCCTTGCTCGGATTAACTCCAGCCACTGTTAGAACTACCAACATACTCCAAAATCTTATCTCTGACCATTGCTGACGCTCGCCTGAACTTTTCATGCTTCCTCGCCGAACATGGGCCTCCAGTAATCATCCAGCCAATGATAAATATGCCGTTTTATCTCATCGCAGTCCTAGCGTAAGATGCAGGGTGGCTCCACGACTTTATCTGTGAGCCCATATGAGAGGGTTTGAGGACTACCGTCGGGATTTTCTCCTGATCGCGTTGTTAGGGCTGCCGAATACACAATCGAGGGTTACCAAACACTTTCTTAGTGACTGAAGTTCTACTTGGGTGTCGATCGATATCGATCGTCCAACGGGCAGTCATGTCCTACTCCGGCTTTTGGTTCTCGCCCATTTGCCATTCGAGCGGTAATGTTGATCTCAACCGTAGTGGCCCGTTGAAGTACATGGTAGCTCCGGAGTACCAGCGCCATTTAAAGCCACAATGGGACTGCTGGCTGCGACGGTTGTGAAGAAGTAAGACGTCAGCCAATGAGACGAACATTATGGATGGAGATGAAAGATGAGGGGCAAGCTGGCAGAGTTGCCCTTTTAACATTCATGTTAGTATACACCTCTTTGACCAGCTTATATAACGTCTCGAATCTGGTACAATCAGAAGTTCCTAGGTCGCGTTGCCAGTGGATGACAGGTATGATAGCCTCACACATTAAAAGCATTAGAGAACAATCTCAGTACAATAATCTTGATGTGCTTAAACGCGTAGGGTTCCACAAGATAACGCTGTATCTTCTTACTAATGGTTAATGTAGGAAGCGTTAGAGAAAAGACTTGACAAGCTACCTTGTATGTTGATAGTTAGATAGCTTGTTAAGCCTTGTACTAACCAGAAGAACACACATTACTTGAAGTAATTCTTTTTTAAAGTAAGAAAGTATTATTATTTTACAATGTACTCTTTTTACTATGATATATATCTATCTGGCTTACTAATGTGTATAATTTAAACAGCCTGTGTTACTTTAATGTACCTCAGATACGAGTAATACTCTATTAACCATATGATATCATGAACTCACATGCGAGAAGCGCCCTTTCGGCAATAAGAAGCTGGTCTTCTTTAATACTTAATCAAATGTAATTTTAAACTAGTTACATCCACTTATTCAAGCAGTCTTTCTCACCCAAATATGCTTACTACATAGTCCGAACTTGGTATGTGGGGTTAATGCATAGTATACTGCTCCTGCACTTCTATCAATAATTACTTAAGATAGGTTCTAGGTTGGGATTTTGTTAACATACACGCCTTTATTTATTAACCTCTGCTGCTGGTAAATTTTGTCCCCTGCATCGCATGAATCCTTCTAAAGCGGGCTCTTCCATACTCAGTGGTTCGCCTCGATACAGCATCTCTCTATCCTCAATGATGGAGACCGGAACCCAGGAAACAGTGTATTGAGACATCACTGCGTATGCTGAATGGAATATCGCGAATGCCTTCACGCATGAAGCTGTTCTTAGGCCTTCGCAAAGCCTGGTGATGCATTGACATTGAAACCCCGCCAAGCAATGGGCGGGTTATATCATGCTAATTAGGTTTTGTGTAGCCGGCAAATTCAGGTGCCGATGCTTAAATGGACCCTGGACTGTTTAAACCCTAGTGCACCTTAGCCAGGCCTTTTCGTAGAGCAGATATCGTGCTGGCGGCGTGGCATGGCGAAGTTCCCGAAGACTGGCGGCATACAACGAATCCTGAAGTTTATCATAGCGTACCCAAATCAGATAATTTAATGCTGATCTACACGTGATCAAATGACTCTTGCTATTGCTCATATTGCTTAAGAGTCCAGAATTCGCATATGATATCACGGCCTTCGCGGACTTGACATAATATCCGACATTGAGCGTTGCACTAGGGGTGGCCTGGATTAGCTGCTTCGCAAGGGGTTGTTATGGTTGCGAAATCCTGGAACACACTGCAAGTGGGAGAGGCTTTTATTGGGCTTTTGTTAGTTCTGAAGCGAATGGGATCTTAGTGGAAGGGCTGTGTCAATGGCTGGCTGTGCGATAGAACTGATACAGAGGTAGGGCCAAAAGGTTTAGGCGTAAGACCTCTACCAAGACATCACGAGGTGCTTGATAGCCTTTGGCGCTGTTTTCAGGCCGGAAGTTGGGAAGTTGATTGAGAGAAATGCTTCACAGAATTGACACGTTAAACTTTGGTTGCGGAGTAGTTAGACTACACGAAGTTGTGAATTCAGTAACTAAACGTTAAAAAAGCTGAAAATCTACCGCAACAAAGTCCTATTACTGTGTACCAGCCTAACCTTACACACGCCTCACCAAACCCATCAATACTTATGTCTTAGGGAGTAGCAACCATCCAGGGCCAAGTGTGATATATAAGACCAAATATAAACCTCGTACATCACCAAACAGCAACAACAACTTGTACCTCTTTCTTTTCCCAACCAGAACACCGTTGTTTGATTTCGTTCTTCTCATTTCCAACCCCGTGTTAATACTTGACTTGAATCAACAACCACAGGGCACAGTTCAAGAAATGCCTCAGGGCGACGTTCAAACTATTGGAAGCAGCGCTCTTACTGACAGAACCCAGTTTAACTCTGTCTAAGGGAACGGGGGAAATACCAGATCAAATATCTCAACAAAGACGTCGTATGTGGCTTCGCTTGGTCCTAACCGATAACACAAACGGCGAGATGGTCTTCCCCCTAGGACAGTTCATTTTGACACCAGACTGGGCCAAGGCCAGTAATTTTCAATGACCGACAAGAGTCTTCAAACCTTTATGTCTCCTTCATTTGAAAACGATGACGCACTTGTGGTTGAACCGACAGTTGATAGCCAAAGTATTAGGTCCCCATGTTGGTGGACATCTATGCCAATTTCCTCGCCACCAATAAAGCTCCGAGGTCCATGCCCATAATAGTTGAGAAGCTCTATTTTTCGAATTGTCGCAATGCTCTTTTCGCTTTCCTCATAGTTACCAGCCGGTCCTATGAAAAAGCGGTTATGTGCTGGTCTACGCGAGATTTCGGGAAGACGGTGCATGAAGCACCCGCTCCATATTATCGCCAGGGGACGTTTGGGAAAGGGTAGGGTTATGGCAATTCTTTTTGACGTCAGATTCTCGGAGCAGGATTCACTTGACTCGAGTTCTCTAATTTTCCGTGCATGGTATAATTTCAAGGGTCAGGTATATGAAGATAATACTACTAATCAAAACTTCATGGTGGAGCTGAAAGAAGAAAAGGCCAGTAAATATCAAGTAGTTTTATGCCTAATGTCTGTTTAAAGCTCGTAACTGGAGCAGAAAAAAAAAAAAACCAATATTCACAACTCAAAATGTGTTTTAGGATTTAGTACGAATTTACCCAGCTGATAGTTCAATCGCCGCGAATAAACGGAAGTACCCGTCACAGCTCGATCAGATCATTCTGGTCCGACCACTCATCCCCTCGCCTGTTAGCTCTGTTATAAATGTGATAAGGCTGGTCTAGTGGGGTAGTTTCTGCAAGTGCCACATCAGCACTAAGCGATCATGATCTGAATCACATTTGAAGAGTTCCGACGGCAGTCCAATTGGGGAATTTGGTATCTTGCGAGGGAGGAGTAGCCGATCATGTTATGACGCTCACCCTGGCCCTCGCCTCTTAGCTGGAATGCATGCCTACGGCGGTGTTACCACATTGTCACTTCATGCGGCAAACTAAAAATCAGGTGTGTTATTTATTTCGTCTTCCGCCCTCGGCTGAATTTGTTACATTCATGTACGGTCTTACACTTTCTACAGTGTTTACGAGAGTTTCAACTGCCAGTGCTACTAGACGTCAACGGCTATACGCTGCATGATTGCACGGAAACAAACAAGGAACACCGATTATCCAAATAAGAGTCTCAAAGTGGTTGGATTAGCAACATGTCCTTTGAACAGGATATTACGTTTGCAGGAAATACGGGACACAGCGGGTTGTTCCTCGACACTACCTTATTTCAAAACAATGAACCATTTGATAACATGCAATGCTTTCGTTTTGCTCGGCAAAATATACCAGAATATCTTTTGTCGTGGGGGTGGAGTTCGTTTTCTCCTGGAGAGTTCCCCATCAATTACGAATCATTCCCTTTACCTGTTCCAACTTCCGAGCCCTGCAATTACGGTCAACAGACATATAATCTACTGGAAGGGAAAACTTCCGAAAGTCCATTGTCTCTTACACATGAGAGTGGCACATCTTGCGAATTCACGGAAGCGTCTCCATATTCAGAAGTATTTGGATTTGGTATAAAGTCTGGCTCGAGCAATTCGCAGCCTTCCGACTCTGTGCAATTACCCTTGGGACCATGCACTTCCCAGCAACCTATCGAAAATGCCAAGGACATAACGCAGCCAAAGTCTTTCCGCGACCATCAAGATAGACTAGAGAGATCTGATGTGTCGAATACTTCACCAACGGAAGTGCATCGGCCGGAGACGAACCTGCCGAAGGGGAGGAGACGTGGAAAGAATGCCGAAAGAAACCAATTATTTTCTGTCACTCAATTTCACCACGAAGGGAAAAGAACCAAGTTGAGTAACGACAAGAGAGGAAAGAAGAGGACTAAGCAGGAGCAGAACCGTCTCGCCGCGGCCAAATGTCGTGATCGCAAGCGGGGTCTGGCCAGCGCACTGAATAATGAGGTGGAAGCACTAAAGGACCGGCACGATGAACTTTCTTCATACCTCAACGAGCTCAGGTCTGAAGTCATCGGACTGAAAACTGAGGTCTTGAGGCATACTGATTGCGGTTGTGAATTCATTCAATGCTACATCTTGGCCGCGGCCAACACGACCGTGGATGAGCTGGCAAAACAACATTTGACACAGGCTTAACGACAACTTAGGCATATGGTGAAAACAGTAAAAACACACCGATGATCGTTCGGGAGGGAAGTTTTCGATGATAGACACAAGTTATCCAATGCATCAAAGTATTTATTGAGGTGTTTTCATTGTACCGAGGTCCAGCAGTTAAGCGTCTGAGAATGGCCTGTAGGCTGCATGCAACGTAGATTAACAATTATTTTAACTCACGAGTTCCTGTGCTTTCTCTGAACCACTTGTTTGGAAAACACACTTCATGCACCGAGGAGCTAACTCCGGCTCCCCGACATAGGTAGCACTAAGACAGGGTATGTAAGCAAACAAGCCTTTTACTGCGTAACGTCGGCTCAATTAAATGAGCTGTTTATGCGATAAATAAGCATCAGTCACGTTATGCATAATGCATGCAGCGTGGTCGGGGTAAGTTCGAGATGACGTGTCAAATTCTCAATGACAACACTCATATTCGAGGAGTTTCTGATGTCTGCTGAAGTGGCAATCTCCTCAATGCTACATAATATGACTCGACCACTAAACAAAGTGTATCCAGGCCAATATGGGCTGTTAAGTCATGATGGTTTGGTCACAGGTCCAACATAACAAGATAGGGTGAAGAGGACCGTTCAGTATTCAGTAAAATATTATCATGATGGATCCGGCAATTCGAAGAGGACAAAGATGAAGTATAATGATGTCGTCAACGCTAATAATAAGGGTGCATCGAATTGCTTACCGTGCATTGAGCATGCATGGTCTAGACCTCAGCCATGAGAAGGATCTAGGCTTTTGGATCAGTCCATATTTTTCAACCAGTTGAAGCCACGCCAGTACGAAACGCCTGCTGAGGCTATAGGAGCACAAATTATTGCCAACGCCATCACATGTTTGTGCGGGGTCTTCCAAGAGATGGCTAGAGGTAAGCAAAAAGCTTGGTCAGTCGAATGGACATGATCAACCGTATTGCCCGGGAGAAGGTAATAGCGGTAACCGACGAAAAATGCATAACATACCATAACTTACCATAGTGATATTTTGTGTAGAAACAACACGAGATAATTGTGAGAACACCCACCGCCGCAAACGGGAGATTGACGGGATTCGGCGCTGTGATGTCACGTATAATAATACAACCTGTGCAGCAAACCGTTTCTGCTAATGTTTCAAGCCAGTATCAACCTTCTCTGATAACCAATGCCCAACCTCAACATGTTTACTCATACTATCGCTGTTGACCCTTGGAACTCCTAGGACAGACGAAGCAACGAATGCGAGGTGCGTGACCAAGCCCGACAATTCCCACCCTTCTCTGAAGTTAGGTAAAGTTTATTTGCTTCCCCCATTCATTTTCCCCGCTTGGTATTTTGACCAAAGCCCATCGGTTGAAATTTGACAATCACGATGCCAGTTTTGTTGTTTGGTACTGATGTCTCGTAGTCACTACCTGCTGGCCACTTTCTGGACCAGCTCAACCAAATTGAAGAGGAGCCTGTCGAGATTGAAGACTCGATATACGGCAATTTATCATGGAGACTTGGCTCCTATCACCCAAACCTCTCAACCCTCAATTCTTCTCTCGCGGATCTATTTTCGTGGCATCCAGTCACACCTCCTATCGGTACCTCTGACCCTGACGAATTCACATTGAGCCAAGGTATCACGATGAAATCCGAGTCTTCCGAGTCCAGTCAGTGCAACACGAAACAAGACAAAGGCCTCAGTCTAGCACAAGACTCAAAAGGTCCAACAGCCATTAGCATTCGTTTGCAGATAGACAGGATAGCTGACGACTCAAAACCGTCTGCTCCAGCAAAGATGCGCTCGGCCTCTCGCAAGCCAAAGAACCGTAGGGGAAGGCTGTCTCTTCCGGCAAACATCCGACAAGCTCGCGAGTCACACAACAACGTGGAAAAGCAGTACCGGTCGCGACTTAAGTTTCGTTTCGAAAGATTACTCTCGGTGGTTCAGGCGTCTTTGCCCAATATTGAAAACAAAAGCGAGAATGGCCCAGTCAAGGATGATTACTGCTTCAGCAGAGGTGAGGTGTTGGATGCTGCGAGAAACCGCATTGTGACTTTGGAAGAAGAGAACAAAACACTGGCGACCCGTATCGAATTGTTAAGCCAGAATCTTGTGGTTAAGTGAAAGAGGCAAATCTTGGTCAAGAGATAATCAACAAGAGGTGGCATGGCATGTACTATATTGCAATCAACCATTCGGAGTTGAGCAGAGATAGATAGAAAGTGCATACCGCAGGGTTACTATAAATACAACCAAATGCTGGCTTCAACTCAGAAAAGACTTTTGAACTTGTCTTGAGCGTCTTTGTGCCTTGTGATGAATTGTTGGGTAGGTGAGCTGGCTGTTAAACCGCTTTGGATGGATTGGTGGACAGTAGCGCTGACACGCCAGGCTGGAGTTCCGCATCGGGGCGCCGCTAGGCTGACACTGTAGAAGATTGGTATTATAACACGAGAAATGGGCTGAATCGTCGAGATCAAGTCTGTTTATGAAGTCGAGCCTTTTATGACATGCATCCACAACTGACGAAGTGTATCTGCGCACAAGCACTAAATCTTACAGGGTACTTATTTTGACATCATATGCTTGACTAGAATGGCTTTACTTGGTCATGGCTGACTGAGAAGCCCACGGTGGTACAGCAGTCTCAAAACAATATATGACGATACTAACATGCATCAATATCTATATATGGGCTGGAGCTGGTCTCTGCGGCACGGGTTCAGGTGATGAGAAGTGAAAGGCACAGATCGGACATGTGTCGTGCTCGGCAAAGTACCAAGAAACAATGCAATCGGCGTGGAATGTATGCTCGCACGCTAAATGACGAATCATATTTGAGTCCTTGACGACGTCGAAACAGATGACGCTGAAAATGGATATATTTTGTCAGTCAAACGTTTGATTCAAATGTTGGGTCTTGACGAGTACATACCATGTCATGCCGGGAGTCGGGACCGCCCATGCGGCATGTTGCTCGTGTGAAAGCTCAGATCTCAAGGCTTGACTTGTTTTTGGGGGAGCGACCGCGTTAAGGTGAGGCAGATCTCTGGGCTCGCATCTGGGCTGTCTTGTCAAAGCAAAAGATGAAGAACTGGTCGAGTCATCGATGAGTGGAACTCCATATCTCGCCCATGCATAAAACCTTGGCAGCTGTTAGCCAAACCACTCACATGAACCGTTTGGCTGGAGGGAGTGCTTACCGGGGTGCAGCTGTGAGAAGCATGAGTATAAGGGCAAAGAGAGGTAATATTATGACAGGGAGCCATCCAAATTCTGTATGACTGTGGGTTGGATCGCCGGGATCCTGGGCGGAGACGGGGAAGCTGCTGTTGGTCGCAGGCATGGCTTGCGTGTGTTCGTACAGTACTGAAAGGACGGACAAGGGATCAGGAAGTCTGCACCATGGCCCGGGTCTACACTTCTAATACTAGAGCGCACGTTGCGGCTTGGGCCGGACTAGTCTGCTTTATGGTCTGACTTACCTTCAAGCCACGTCAGACTGTATCATGTTATGATGCAACCATACCAAACAGGCGTGTTGATATGATGGCATCTTGTCTGGAAGTCCAATGAACATCAGTTCCCGGGGCAGGGACGACTGTGATCGATTTTGGGGAAGACTTTTTAAATTGCCGAGACGTGTGGGGTCTGCTGGCTTCGGCAAACTATCCTGTAAATGCGTCTATATTGCTATAATAAGCTCGTTTGTATGACGAAACCCGATCATATGATCCGGCACACATGAGAAGCGAAATCTCGAGCCCCAAGGGTGGTCTCTCGAGAGGTGGATGCAGCGACGACGATATATCTCCGCTGGTGGACGGGTTGGTCCATTGACTTTAGAAACCAGAAATTCCACTTGAGCTTTATTGACCCATCTCTCAATATTTCATGTTGTCCATCATTACGAACATCCCAGAGCTACTATATCATATAATACTGAGTGTCATTGATTACCGCGTTGACCCTTCAGAAGGTCAACGATCCATCTATATCTT
Organism: Fusarium avenaceum; assembly: GCA_025948275.1. Taxonomy (NCBI): domain Eukaryota; kingdom Fungi; phylum Ascomycota; class Sordariomycetes; order Hypocreales; family Nectriaceae; genus Fusarium; species Fusarium avenaceum. The sequence goes on along the minus strand of CP109670.1, from coordinate 516,017 downwards.
GGGCACTCGTTCTACCTTGGAAGCCGCTAAAGACTCGTCTTATGGAGTCCTGCAAGCACTCGGATACAAGCCCCAAGACTTTGTTCAATTTGCTGTTCACTCCAGCCATACTGGAGCCTGGGCTCATGGAAACGGAGTTCTAGTCTACGCAAGAGCCCCCGCCGGTCAGCTCTTCCTGGTTTCCGTGCAGGCTACACCCAACACCGAGGACTTGATGATGAACCACGAAGGCGGAGTTATCTTGCCCAATGGGATCTCGTCGCTTCACTACGTCGTGCAGACCACGATCGACTACAATAAGGACCGGACTGGATGTGAGCAGGAGATGCAAATCGAGGGGACATTTGTTCACCGATCAAGGGCTCTTGCGGCGGCCAACAAGCTACTGGATCCTCTTGATTATGTAGACTACGAAACGCCAGAGAAGATGGCTGGTGAATGGCAGCTCGGAGAGGAAGTGGTTGCGCACGCAGTGGCTAAGACAGGCCAGAATATCACGGTTGCGGTGACAACTGTCAGTGACTCACATCTTAGCCATTGAAAATGAGCATTATGGGAGACAGAGGCACATTGCAATGGGGATAAAGTTGCATCCAAATCAAAGTCACAGATCCGTTGTATACTCTTGTTTGGCTTCATTATGCATTTATTCTAACAAGGGGTAGGCCGGGAAATTGGTGTCAAGCCTTTGATCTGTCAAGGGCGAGGGGATCCGGGATCCGGGAGGAGATCTCTTTTCCTGGGCCCCTTTGAGTCTGAATTGCCACAAATATAGTTCAAGTGAAATAGAGATTGCAGGTAGCTAGTAATCTATGAATGAGTGTGTTGCTTTTTACTGCGGTTCAGTAAAGTTGAAGTTGAGAGCCCCATCTACTCAGGAATCTATCGATTGCCTTACGATATAAGAAGTCACAATAGGGCATTATTCTCTTAGCTCTACTATTCTTAGTGTGGTAAAGCACTCAGATATGGCGACATCATAAATGTACGATTGAAGGGTCAGCGAGCATATGATGCATCACGAGATCATATCATGGTGCATCAACTTCTCAAACGCTGCACTGGTCGCGTCATGACAACCCAGGAAACTGTCTTGTAACAACAGGAAAGCCCTAAAAAGGCAAATCCCAATGTAACTGGATGGTCAAGCAGGCTCAAGTGGGGGTAATACGCTGAATGAGAAATGACTCAAGCCACAAGAGGATGTCTACAGAATCACGATGCAAGCCACGGCCATGGTCTCTAGGACGAAATGATGCGCGGCTGCGGTTGACTGATCAGGAGAAGGCCTCTGTTGCAGAATCAGCGAAGCGCTTGAAGCAAAGCATCGAGTCGAGCGAAAAGTATTGGCAATGAGAGATCTCTCTGCTGCATGATGTAGATATTTTGCAGTCAGGTTTGGTAAGAATCGGAAAGCCTGTAATTGAACGAGTTGTACCTACACGCTGAGATTAACGGATGCAATCGCCGTTGTTTCCCCCAACCTTTTTGAATGAATCTGGTCTTCAATCATGGAGGCCAAGAAATATAGGTTTGGAAGGGGATGCAATATCTCGCGGAAACGGTTGGCTGTATTGACAACACCATGGTCGAATACGACAGACTCCATCCAGATCCGACCTTGGGAGAGCCTTCTAGCGGTCTCGGAGGATTGACGAGGAAGGGAATTGACCGACAGACACAGTTTCTAATCAACCTCAACCCGCAGATAGTTATGTTTGCCGACACCTGAGAGTCATGGTTCATTGGCCTTAAACTTAGCCTCCTGTTTGGGGCTGATTTTGAAATCGAGATGTAATGGGGCCACAAGGGATGGTCCATCCCCGCCTCGTTCGACTATGCCCTTGCAAAACCACATAAGAGGGTTATCGTCATTGTAGGCGATGATGCGTTCCAGATGACGGTTCAGGAGTTATCTCAAATGGTACAGGTTCTGATGTTTAGTGTTTTCACAAGGCAGTAGCTGGGATTACAGTGCTACCTGCGGTGGGTACTTCTGTACGAGATTCAAGAACAAGTTCTAAATACCCGCCAAGTGTACACGTGTGATATCATCTTTCTCATTTAGGATATTCTAGCGCACAGGAATGCAATGCCAGCTTGCACGCGGCACCATCGACGTTGTCATGGAAGTGCCGATAGTGACTGTTCAGCCCATTACATCCACCTCGGCAATATCGACAGATATGTATCAATTTGTGACCCATGGTTTTGATGAATCACATCACTTGCGCTTTGAGATTGCCGCCGCGTTACAGGACAATTGCCGAGACGGTGACCAGAGTGTCTATCGCCATTGGAATAGAAGCCTATCTATGAAATAATTGCATTTTAACTTCCCTCTTGAGACAAGTAAACCCCACTTTAGCATTCCCCGCATTTCTTCAACCGTCTTATATATAAATGCTGCCAAATGACACTTGCAAAGAGAATATTATCTTTTCATCGACAGCTTTTTTCCTCAACCCATATTTTCAAGTTTGATTCATATTCCATACTAAAGCCCCCTTATTCAATCGCCATCATGGAAAACCAGGGTCAAAAACAGGCGACAACAACATGGGTAGTGGTTGGTGCTTCTCGGGGCATTGGCCTTGAGTTTGTCAAACAGCTGCTCGAGGCTGGACACCGTGTAATTGGCACAGCTCGCAATCCAGGCGCTGGCGAATTGCCGAAAGTTGCTGAAGCTCAAGATGATCCCAAGAGCTGCATAGTGGAGCAGTGTGATGTTTCCAGCAGCGAGAGTATCGATGTGAGTTCATCATTTCTTCCTCTTCGCCATTGCCATTAACTTGCTATTGTAGAACTTTGCAGCCAGAATAAAGGTGCTTGTTGAGAGTGGCATCAAACTCGATGGCATCGTTTTGAATGCCGGCGTCCTGAACTACCCGAATCGAGCAACCGAACTGTAGGCTCCCACGACCAAGATCTCTGTGGAGCGTATATTTACAGCCGTTAACATGATTCTAGAACATTCGAGGATTTCTCATTTCACTTGACAACCAACGTCATCGGACCCATCATCTGCGCACAGAAGCTCATTAACTTGGATCCGGAGCACCCTCCCCCAAAAGTAGTTTTCATCTCATCCGACTCAGGATCGACCACCAATTTCCTCGGCCATGAAGATGGCTTTGCAGCTTACGCAGCTAGCAAGGCCGCGCTGAATCAAACACTGAGACATATGGCGTTGGAGTTGAAAAGACGCGGTGGCAAATGGTCTGAGATATGTGTTTTGGCTCTTCACCCGGGCGAGGTCCACACGTGAGCCTTTATCCTCCCTATGAAAGTTAGTACTTGCTGACAATCAATAGGGACATGAACTCAGGCTCAGTTGACTGGGATGTGGGAACTCTACTGGAGCCGAACGAGAGCGTCAAAGGTATGCTTCAGGTCATTGGGGAGAAGAACCACAATGACAGTGGCTCATTCTGGTGTTGGGACGGCAGGGTAAGTCTTTTAAAATGTCCTGAGCTTGATTTGATACTGATAAAGCATAGAATTATCCCTGGTAAACTACTAAGAATGGTATGCTGGTGAATCTCTGAAGTACTGGCCCTGGTTGAATAAGGAGAGCATCCACCTTTGTTTCCAAATGTCAATGTCGTCTAGTCCACGATGTCTTGGTCGGTCCTCTTCAATCTTGGCAAGACTTGGAGCATCTGTAGACTTTTTAGGTCAGCGATCAATAGAAACAACTCAAGGCATGTATTGGCGGTGAAATTAGCGATCTGATACGTTCTCTTCCTCTATAGGTCAAATCACAACGTATCTTCGACAAAGCTGCTCACTCAAAGCCGCTTATTTAAAGTATACACTACATAATATTGAATTACTTTGTAAAACGTGACTCTGGTATAGAGTAAATAAGATCCCTGTTTTTTTCTGGATTAGGGAATGTTCTCTGGCATTTAACATGCAAGTGACCCCACTAACAGTGCGTGCTCAAAGCGTAGGAGCTTTCAATCGTCTGCCGTATGAAAGCAACCCATGCCATCTCATAAATGTCACTGATCCTTTTCTCATTTACTTGTGGTCTGGGTTGCTTGCCACGTAGTCATGGATGCAGCAGGCCAACCAGGCGGGGTACATTGAAGAACTCCTGCGCCTCCTTGGCCCCCCAGTCTGTTGGTCCAAGGACAGACAAAGTGGAAAAAGCAGGGATGGTGCTCAAGCCACCAACAACTAACATATGCCAGCTGATCAGCATTCGACCTATCCGAAAATCCGCCTTACTTGTCGTGCATAATTTGAGGCCTTACACATCGCGTCTTAAAATGAGGGTCAACCCAGTGATTCAATGTTCTACCCTCCTCATTTTACTAAACCATATCTCAGAAAGCAAGGTTCAATATGGCGAAATCTCAAAACAAGCACTACTTCTGTGAAGTATGCTCCGCTCCTGTTAAGAACTCCCTCGATCTGGCATAGCACTGCATTGAAACCGGACACCAGGCCAACCAGTGCTGCAAACCATGCATCAGACGGTTCGGCAGCAAAGAAGCGCTCTCGCAGCACATGCTTGACAAGCACGGAAAGTCTGGCAGAGTCATGTCAGCACATCCCCAAATACAGCCGAACCACAACACCGCTGAGCTACCGGTGGCTGCCAAACCATATTCTTTCCAAGATCAAAACTATACCCGTCTGGTGTCTCCCGATCCGAACCTCGTTCACCATTTTCTGGCTTTGAACTGCCACCCCAACCAGCGCCTCAAACGGCAGGGCTACATCTTACCCGATCACCTGAACGGAGGATTTAACATAACCCACAAGAACGCAAATATTATAAGGCAAAGCATCGCTACCCCAACCCCAAATGCGTTATTTCTCAAGAGAAAGGCCATTGCCCTCGATTGTGAGATGGCAGGTGTTCAAGGTGGAGTCAGTGAACTGGTATCGATATGTGTCGTGGACTTCTTCTCTGGGGAGATTCTGTTGAACTCCCTTGTGAAGCCTCGACAGCCGATCATTGATTGGCGAACTCAAATCCATGGCATTGGACCTGCAAAGATGTCCATAGCCGTGGCAAGCAAGGAAGCATTAGACGGGTGGGAAACCGCCCGTGAAAAGGTATTGAATCTCGTCAATTCAGATACAGTCATTGTCGGACAGTCTCTCCACCACGATCTGAAAGTCTTACGAATAGTGCACGCCCGAGTTCTCGACACAGCTATCCTGACTTCCGATGCTGCATATGATCCGGGAAAACGTGGCTCTAGAACGTGGGGCTTACAATCTCTGTGTGCAGATTTGCTAGGCCTGCGTATTCGTCATGAGACGATGAAGCACGATGTGGTAGAGGACACTATGGCGGCCCGAGAGGTTGCGCTTTGCTGTATATGTTATCCTGAAAATCTACAGGCTTGGGCGAAACGGGCACGGGCGACAGCATCGGCACAGAAATTCAAACGGCCAAATCAAAGGCGGAAGAAAACGAAAAAGACAAAGCCGTTGCCTGCTACTCGCAATGAGGACCGAAGTGGAGATTACTTCATTGATCCGTATGGTTATGATGATGATGATGAGATTCTTCGCTGGGAGGACGTGGTGGACTGGGACACATGGCCAAAATCGCCTCCGTACTCCGATTGAGGAGGCTAGAGAGTATTCATGTTTTCCGTTGGATATTCTATCAGGCCTTGTATGTTTGGCCAGCCTTTGATACCCAACGAGATCGGCAGTTGCCGTGGTTCCAACAATCCAATGGCTTTTACAGCAAGTTATTAGGTCAAGGGGCGATGAGATAATCAGAATGATGACCAATTTGGATAAGACTTGTGTGTTTGGTTAATGATATACTCAAATATCTACAAGAAGTTGCTTTCGATACGTGTCCAAGTCAACAATAGACCAAACCCAGTGCATCTTTCCCTCGTCAAACCAGTACATGACATGCTCATGGAACCTGACACTATCCCCTGTAGCATCCGCGTCGGCCCAGCGCTTCACTGGAGCCCCCGTAAATTCCAATCGAGCAGCTACCCTCCCCAAGTCGTTATCGACTATCAGGTCCTGTATCTCAAAGTGCAAGCCCTGAATCGCACTCTGACTCTCCTGTATGAGGGCGATATACTGGGCAATGGTCTTTTCCACAGCGTTGTGCGATACTACTGGCTTGCAAAATGTCTCAAAGTTGGCTTCCATTGTTTGGTCATTGATGCTCTTGATGTAGGCGCAGTACAGAGCGTCAAGGTCAATGGACGTGGGTTTCGCTTCCTGCAGCAGTGAAGACGTTGCTGTTTCTGACGCTTGCTTGGCCCGTCGAGCGTCGTTATCTCTCAGTGTTTTGAGGTTCGATAGACGGCCGTCGACGAACCAGGCCAAGATGATTTCTTGGTACTCGAATCTCTCAGTCGAAGAGGCTGTTTCGGTCTTGATGATCCTAGCAGCGATGGCCTGGGCGTTGGTGTCTACAACATAACTGTCGAGTTTCGATGTACTGCCACTCTGGACACGGGATCTTAAGTCGGCAATAAATTCACTTCGTTGCTGAGAGTCGCCGTCGATTAAGATATTTGGCTGGACAAGAGATTCCAGAATGGTCCATTCTCCTTCATTTTGGGTGCTGATTATCTTTTCCAGAACGGTGATAAGTTCAGTGCGCGACAGCAGTGCATTCATAGTGAGGAAGAGTATATGAGCCTGTGAATAGGTTTCAAGTTCGATTTAAAATATACAGGATTGTATCAGAAGAAATGAATAATATGGCGAAGAGTGGTATGCGGAGGATTGCTTGTTTTTGTATCTGTAGGAATGACAATTACGCCCTTGACAAATCCTTGGGTACATCCCGTTACATAAGCCTCTCAGCAGCCAATCCGAAGCATCCATCATATCAAAGCCAAGGTGGTAGACAGAAGATTCTACAATATCCTGTGATTCCATTCGGACAATTGCGATGAAATTCATTCTGAGGAATTACAGACACCGAATCCTTGAGAGGGGGGACTCATATAGATGTGCTTACGTATGAAAAGGTTTGAATAGAAATCCAGCACCTACCCTTGACCTCCAACTGCCCTACCTCATACTGTATGCATATTTAATTACTGAGATTCGACTACATTATCGTATTAATTCAACATCAAGCACTTGTAGTAGGGTTATCTATTCAGTCAGGTTGCTCATAAAATATGTGATATTTGAAATAATCCACTTCATAATCTTAAGAAATACCTATTTATGTGTAGTCTGGTAGCACCCTACGAAAAAGAGATCCAGCTGTTCCGATAAAATCTGTAGAAATGTCAACAATAGAGGTCTCTATACGGACCGAAAAGCAACAATATCTCAAATTCAATGAGGTTACCCACCATATGAGAAATACATATTAATCCCAGAACGCCGTCCCACCATATATGTTTCCAACGTTCACTCTTGAAGTCTCTCCTCCGATAATTTCATCAACGTGGTTAGTAGTATCATCGTGAAACCCCTCTGAGTGCAAAAGTGTTTCTTTTGGAAACGTGTAGCCAACATTGGCTCTTCCTGACGTATTTATACGTCCCACAGTATTCTTCCCAGTAATTTCTCGAAACTTCGACTTAGTAGCGGCTTCCAAGACAGGATCCAAATCTTTGGCCACATCTTGGATCATCTTTAATTCCTGCTGATCGTTGACTTCGCTGATCTCCATCTCGACCAACTGTGTGATAGCCTGGGGTGGAGCAGGAAACACCTTCTCCAATTCGTTCAAGAAGTCGAAGATATCGTCAATTACTTTCCCCATATATCTCTTGTCGTAGATCGCCCAATATGCCTTTTTGATCAAGCTTACACGATTCTGGCGTTGTATGGCAAGTCTCCGAAAACGATTGTGCAGGCGCTGGGAAACTGTTTCGAGATCCGCTTCGGTACATATTGCCGTGCTTTGTTGTTCTGTTGATGTTGCCTTATACCAAAGTGAGACCCTGTGTGCTGCACCAAATCTTTCAACTATCTCTCTGAGCATATTCATTGCCAACTCCACTGTTGGATCTGCCGATGCGTCGCCGAGGAATCGTGAGTCGTTATTGATATCGATGGCTGCACCCCATCTTGACAGTCGGCATTTGGCCACATCGAGCCGAAGTTGGTATCTAGAGAAGTCCTCGCCAAAACTCTTGGCAAGTTGGATATAGTCGAAACAATCTATACAGTTGTTAAACAAAGCCGCGATGCTGATAGCGCCGGCAACAGCGCCAAAGACTTCGGTCATAGTTATAGATATAGATTAATGGATTGACTGAGATAACTCGAATGAGCGATTTATGAGCGGTAATTAATAGAGCGCCACTCAACCAGTCCGAGTGCATGAGCCTTACAGGGGTAAGATATTTTGGAATACTTGATTGGGTGGGATGAAACTGTTGGCCGTTGGTCATCTTTATCACAGTTGGAGATAGCCTTGTTTCCTCTTCTCCCCCTCTCGACGCAGCCGACATCTTCTTTCACTGCAAACACCCTTTCTCTTGTCTCCATACATATTATGATCGTCACGACAAGACTTCAAGGCCACGATGCAGAGTGCCACCGCGAATTCTGTGCAGTCTTTGAGCGCAACCGACGCCTCGAGAGTACATGTCGGCAACACCTATAGTACGACACAGAACTACTACAAGGGAACTGACCAAGCTGAGACCAAGCAACTCTTGAAAGCACTACGCTCCACTGATCCGCGTCTGGATAAACTCAGAATCCAGGGAACTAACGGTGGCCTGTTGAAGGAATCATACATGTGGATCCTGGAAACACCAGAGTTTCTCGCTTGGCGCAATGAAGACCATGAAAGTCGACTTCTTTGGATCAAGGGCGACCCAGGAAAAGGAAAGACGATGCTTCTATGCGGCATTATAGACGAGCTTCTACCCTCTACAAGACTAGAGAACCCGGAGAGCCAGATCTCATTATCTTACTTCTTCTGTCAAGCCACATATCCTGAGCTCAGGAACTCGACAACTGTGCTACAAGGGCTGATATACCTATTAGTCATTCAACAACCATGTCTTGCATCCCATTTACAGGACTGGCAAGCACATAACACCGCGCATCGGAACTCTTGGTTTGAAACGGAGATCTTATTCCGCAAGATAGTGGCCGACCCAGCCCTTCGGGAAGCATACCTAATCGTGGATGCATTAGATGAATGCCTTGAAGACCTTGACTGTCTTCTCGAGGTAATCTCATGTTCAATACCACATGTCAAATGGATTGTCAGCAGTCGTATCCGCGTTGAAATCGAAGAACATTTCCAAACGCTATCAATACTCGGACTTTCTCTAGAGCTTCATGAAGAATCTGTCTCACAAGCTATCAGCTACTTCATCGACTACCGTACTCGCGGATTGGTCAAGAAAAAACGTCTCAAAAGCAATATAGCGGAAGAGGTCCACCGTCACCTAACACAGCACGCTCACGGTACTTTCTTATGGGTAGCCTTGGTATGTCGAGAACTGGAGAAGTGCCGACCTTGGGAGATCAGCAAAGAATTATTACAACTTCCCGAAAATCTCACCAAGCTTTACGCAAGAATGATGGACCAAATTCGCACGTCTAAGAGCTATGGAACCTATATCAGACTTCTGGCTGTGGTATCAACTGTTTTTCGCCCAATTACCTTTCCTGAGGTGATAGCTATGGAGGAGCAGCTGGACTTGGACGAAGAAACGCTTCCCGATGTTATATGGGAATGTGGTTCATTTCTGACATGGAAAGAAAAGACCATAGTTTTCGTCCATCAATCCGCCAAGGACTTCTTGCTGAAAGAGCCGAGCTTGTTCCAGTTTGGCCTTGCGCATCACCATTACGATCTCTTTCAAAAGTCTATCAGTGTTCTTAAATCTCTGCATAAGGACATGTATCACATGATCTATCCTGGAGTCTCCTTAGGCTCAGCTATCCTCAATCTCCCTAAGCCTGATCCTCTAGATGGTTTGGTGTATGCAGCTGTGTTCTGGGCTGACCATATACGAGAGGCGCATCAACTCTCTATTCAAGGCGGTATTGAGGGAAAAATACCCTTTGTTGACACTATCTACAACTTCATTTCAGAGAAGTTTTTATTCTGGTTAGAGGCCCTTAGTCTTTCTCAGAACCTACCAGCAGCGGGAAAAGCTTTGTTATTTCTTAAAGACCTCCCAGCTGTAAGTTCATTTTCTAAGCCATATATCTGACTATTTCTAACCGTTGGTCTTTAGCAGGTCCTTTCTCAACCAGCCGTTACAGCGCTTATCGAAGATTCCCTTCGATTCCTGCTCCTTTTTAACCCTATCATCGAAAGCTATCCACTACAGATATACGCCTCCGGTTTGCTCTTCAGCCCCCAAAAAAGCCTTATTCGCAATCTATTCGAGCAGCATACACCTAAGTTCATTTTAAGACGCCCTCGGGTGGACGATACTTGGAGCCCGATCTCGAGTGTTTTTGAGACTCCTTCAGAAAACCAGATTAGCACCATCAGCTTTTCTTCTACTAGTGAACTGTTGGCCATGACCACGTTTGACTCTCAGTTGTTGATATGGAATGTCAACACCGGCTATATGCACAAAAAATCGAAGTACGATAACACAACGTTGTTGACAACATCACCAGATTTCCAATGGTTGGCGTTTATCACCATACACTACTCTAGTGATGCAAAAAAGCATGTGCAAGACGCACTTGAGGTTCGCGAGCTGGATTCAAACAATGCACTTTGGACTAGAACACTCGACAAACGACAGGCTCTGGCTATGAAGATTTCTCCTGATAGTCGGTGGCTGGCAGTGTGCTATAAATCTGAATTGCACGTCTATGATCGCGAAGGTGGCACGCCTCGATCATGGCCTTTGCAACTTGACCTGGAGACAGAACCTTGGGACATGACGCCGTGGCCGTGGCGCATGGAGTTTTCTTCGGATTGTGCTGTGTTGTTACTTTTATACTATGGCGATGGCTACAGTGTTGTAGTTTCCGACCTGCACACGGGTATACAGTTTAAACACTGTTCCGTGGAAAATCAGTATGATGGGAACTTAAGGAGTCTGATCGACGCAAACTTTATCCCAAACACCCACCTGGTCATGATCATTGGTATCGAAGAGGTTCCCTACCTATGGGACTTTTTGAAGGGCGAATGCAATCGGTTATTCGTGGACGATCTCCACGTCCATCGTCTCGCCTACTCGCACGCTGAATCCTGGGTGACTGTAGCATATTGCCACGAAGTGATATTGCTATGTCGCGATCAACTAACTCCACTGCGAAAGCTTAAGCTACATGCCTTATTTGACGATACCGATGCGTTTGAAGCAATTGTGGTTTCTCACGATGACAAGAAAATTGCAGTCTGTTCAAGAACCACGATTTGGCTCTTGGATGTACAAACCACTATGGGCGCTGAGCTATCTTCTGATGGCTATGGGAATAGACTTTCTCATATCCTAAACGACGGGGCTTCTATCGCTTACCACGACAATTTCGGCAAGGTCGAGATAGAGAATCCAATAGAAGGAGCTATTACCACATTAGACATGCGAGGCAGTCTTCGTGAGAATCTCAATGTTATTGCACTCTCACCCGAAGGTCAGCTTTTAGCTTGCAGTGACGGGTCATCAATCCACATTCGGGATTTAGACAGAGGTCATTTACAGTATACCCTTGAAGCTGGTGCCAAGGTCGAAGATATAGCGATATCTTCAAACATCGGTGGTGATGGTCAATGGATTGCCGCCTGCATTCGCCACGGGGTATCTGTTTGGGATGTCGACCTGGGACAGTTTCATCGATTGATTGGGTTTCCTGAAGATTTGGGAAGGTATTCTGCTAGAGCGTTCTTTGTTGGAACTCGACTGGCAGTTTCATGGTGTTTTCATGAGTGGGAGTGCCCTTTTGATCATATTTATGAGACATTGGTTTTTTATGACATCAAAACTGGCCAACAGCTCACCCAGTGTAACCTGCCGTGTTCTCGTCTAGGGTATACTTTACGAGGTGGAAACCTTTCCATGTCGCCCAACGGCAAGTGGGTGGTGTCGTATGTCTCTGCATGCAGACGATTACTTCTCTCGGATATCGAAGCAGGCATCCTGTATGCTGTGGTGGATATTAACGCGGTGTGGTTCTCCTTCATTGATAACTCAACCCTGTGTACAGATCAGGGAGTGTTTTCTCTGGACTGTGTCTTGAACGATTTGGATGTTGAGTCACGGAAAGGTAGAACATATGGTGTAAAGATTGGTAACCAAGTCGCTCAGGAGTTACCCGTGATCATCCCGACCTTTGGCAAATACGGGCACGATATCTATGGCGAGTGGATAACTCTCGATAACAGTCCGCTGATTTGGCTACCCCAACAGTACCGTCACTGGTCCATTGATTTCAAGCAAATGGTGATTGGGCACCATCACATTACTATAAATTCTCTCAGGGGAACATATTCTATAGTATTTACAAACGACACAGGAGAGCACCTACGGAAAGCAATGCACAACCTAGCTATAGAAAACCTTACCATTATAAAACGTTTTTAGGTCCCAAGCAAGGAAGCCAGTTGGCTCGACTAGAATTTGAGCCATGTACTATTCTGTCCGTTATAAGACATGACAGTTCACCACCAGCTTGCATCCCTGTACGTACCATGCCGTCTGTCCCAGCGACGCTGAGCTTTTGTCTCCCGGGAACAAGTCCGTCTCTCAAAATTTTCCATTGCAAGTGCGCCCAGCCTTGGAACGTGGACAGAAGGCGAGAAATCATACCACGGAGATGGAGTAAGGTCCTCTTCCCACTTCTCCTGGTCATAATCGAGTCGGTCTGCAACAATCTTGTCAACGTTCGGAATGATGCCAGGGTGGAAGTTGGATCGCAGAAATGAGGTCTGGTTGACAAGATGTTCGATACCCACCGTGGGAACTCTCCATCCGCTACCGAACCAGTCTTCTCGCAGCTGTCCTGGCCGACGCGGATAGACCCTCTCAAGTGCCTTCTGCATGGCGAGCTCCTTAAGCACAACACGTTGGAAAATGTCGGAGCATAGATCGATGGCGTTTTCTCCATCCAATGTGAGTTTGAATGAGCCGGCAGGCATACCAGCATCGATTAGGCACAGTGCCTCGTTGAGCCATTCTTTGACTTCGCAGAATATTCCCCCAATTGCGGCTTCAAAAGCCTGCTCGCCTAAATCATGTGATGCGAACGCTTCAACATATGAAGCATCATAATGACGGGTGAGATACGTCCTTTGAAATATGTTGTCTAGCATACCGACCTGTAGATCGATCTTCAATCGTAAATTCTCCTTGCAGAAAGGAATCAAACCTAATGCGTGGCTGGATGGGTGGCCCACAGCAACATGGTCCTCGCGAATTACCACATTTCGGATAAGGAGCCGTTTGTCGACGGGTAGGTGTTTGAGAAAACGAATGGCAACCGAGGTAGCCGAGAAGCGAAATTTGTAACGGTATTCGTATTGCGCTTTTTCACCAATCTGCCAATGGTGCATATTCTTCCAAATCCGATGATCGTAATAGCGGTAGCCACAATCCTCGAGATCAGACATTGCAGGAATGTCCCATGGCTTGAATTGCTGATCGAGGAGAGCAGAAAGTCCACCGCGCACTTCAAGTTCCCGCAATTTATCCTTGATTGCTTGGCTAAGTTCAGGTCCTGGGTCTTTAGCGAGAAGTCGTAACGTGAAATTAACTGCGCGGCAAAGAGCTGAGTCTGATGGGCGATCGATGTGAAATGATACTGGGCAAGACCCAAGAGACATGTCGATGCCCCAGTATGGCAGATCCCGAAGGTCTTCGAAGCCTATATTGACCCCAAATTGTCTTACAGCGTCTTTAAGGACAGGGACAAACCAAGGGAATGCGGCTTCGATCTGGGAGGTAATTTCAGGAGTAAGGAAACGACCAAGATAGATGACAAGGCCATGGCGCTGCTGGATCTGGTGGTTGAGGAGACAGTCAAAGCGACCAGCCCAAGCGCGCCATTCTGGATGATAAACCGTCGTGAATGTGATGGAGTTGTATTTAAACGGAAGGTCTTTCGTTTCTGATGCGATGAGGCTGCATGTTGACATGAGGGCTAGATCCAAAGGCTGGCCATCTACGTCAGCGAGTTTGCCCGATCCGGGCTGGAATATGTAGCCACCATAGAGAGCGAAGTACTCTTTGTAGACGTGATGTCGCAGCTCGTGAGGGAGACTGAGAAAAGGACAAGGCGCCATGTTAGGTAGAAGTCGAGGACAGATTGGCGGGGTGTCTGAAATAGGCCTGGCGTTGTGTCAGTTTCGGAGCACCACGCAACAGAAGTTACGCGGCCAATTTTCAAATTGTAACGATTCGCCAAACTTGCCTGTAGCCAAGTGGTGACAGCTTCAATTAAAGGCCAGCAAATATGATGTTCCAAAAATAGGGTGAGCTGAGGTTTCCGTGGAGAGCGTGTGATTCAAGATGGGGATGGAGGGGTAGATGGGAAGGGTTACAGTGGGGTTTTTATAATTCTTTGGGCCGTACGACGCCACATAACAGAGTTTCCCAGCAGGCAGCACTCAAGCCACTCAACAAACCTTTTTCAAAATGAAAGCTGGCTTCAATCGTGAAATGAGTTGAGGAGTACCATTGATGAGGGAAAGCTCCTGAGCTTTGACCAATTGCCTCTGCTCTTGGTAGGACGAATATGTGGTTCATTGAGCTGGAATGCGCCGTGGTGTTTGTGGAAACGGAAGACATCACCATTGCGCAGCTTGAGTCATGGATTTCGATTGGATGACAGAGACAAGTCCATACGGGCTGAGAGATGACATTAAAGTACGGCTGGATGCATGGTAATTTCATATATAGTATTGGATCAAGCTCACAAGCACTTGTCCTATTTTTAATTGAAGTGATTTAATAGTCTTGCCAGAAGGACTTGATTTTGTATCATTCATAATAGGTTTTCAAACGATTCTGTCCTTCGAATATCGCATACTATTTAATATTGGTGTTGAATTTCGACCACATCTTTACGATTCTCTGATAAATTTATTAGAGGCCAACCCTATATCGATTTGAGAATCTCATACTTCTGATGCAGCAGGCGATATAAGTGGCAAATGGCCACCCCTCAAACTCGTTGTAACACCATTTTCATGCTCAATATCCCAATATTCTCATCAAGTTCATCTTTACTATTAACAATATCGTATATCATTGAATATCGCTCTACCATATTATCAAACCCCTGTACAGCAGTTACTTGGATCTAGATCCTTAGTGCCCGCTTTAATAGCTCTGACCAATCTCAGGTTAATCCGGGTCCTATCTTATCTTTCTTATCTGGAGGAACCCCACATTCGCAGTCCTTATCCCTACCTCAAGCTAAAGATTCAAGATACCGCGTTCACCTCGCTTCCGTCATGAAGAAATCCATAGCCTGCGGCGCCTGTCGCTCGTCAAAGCGAAAAGTAATATCCCCGCCCAAGTTCCAAATCTTGCCTCTGACTTATCGATAGTGCATACACTCAGGTGGCCCGCCTTGCACGCGATGTCGCGACCGTGGCGACGAGTGTATCTTCCCGCCGAAAGGAACATCCTTCATCTTCCGCCGGAGCCGGTTGGAGCGTCATGCCGCTGAGCGAGACCGTGACATGAGTGATGCTCCGTCTGGCTCCGACATGGCGGAGGCGGCGAGGGCGAGGAGCTTGGCTACGACGGATCCGTTTGGGTTCTTGACTGATGAGGTAAAAAACAGTTATCTACGCTGCTCATACAAATGGTCGTTCCATCATATTCCTAATTTACTCATTGCCATTCGCGAGAGGAGGCTAGACCCTCTTCTTGTCTGGGCTATGCTGGCCATCACTGTGAGGTACAGCATTACCACTATTCATCTCAGATCTCACTGATAACACCGGTACAGGTTTTCGCAAGCAGCTCCGCCAGGATACTCAACACAGGTCGAAGCAAGCAACACATTTGCTGCCCACGCTCGATCGCTGGTTTTATCCCTCGTAGACCAGCCCAGCGTGCACAGGGCTCAGGTCCTGCTCATGCTCACGGGCCATTCCTGGGGTGCAGGCGAGGGAAGACGGGCCTGGGTTTATCTCGGAATGGCTGTGCGCATGGCCCAAGTTCTTGGTCTATTTGAAGAGCTGCCACCTGCGACAAATCGGGAAGATTTCATCGACGCTGAGGAGAGACGACGTACCGCGTGGACATGCTTCCTGATGGACAGTCTACTCAGTGGAGGGAAAGGGCGCGACAGGATGCTTTCGGCAGACAATATGCGTATACAGCTCCCTTGTGAGTCGGACTGTTTTAGCTTCGGCCAGATTGTTCTCTGTGAGAGGTTGGACGGCTCGTTCCCAGACCCATCAGCAATGGGAATTCGCGTCCGAGGCAGTTTGGGCATCGTCGCCAACAGCATGCGCGTCGCTGATGTGTGGGGTGCCGTGGCCAAATGGGCTTGCACACGCCACGATAGCAACGTGCCGCCCTGGCAGCCACAGTCAGAGTTCCAAATGCTACTGTCTCGTTTGGAAGTCTGGAAGAATTCCTTACCTGAGCGGTTACGCTACGAGCTCTTCTTCCTCCGGGCACATAGCGTTTCCAACCAAGGCCAGGCCTACTGCTACATGCACTGCATCTATTTCATGAGCGTCATCTTTCTCTACCGATCCTATCTCCCAGAAGTTGAAATGCAGAGGGCCAGAGTGGGAGACAAAGATTGGGATCAGTGGTCTACGTGGTCAAGTAAAGAGCTCGTGCAGGTAGCTGAGCAGGTTTGCGATATGCTGCAGGAGATCCGTGCTTTTGGTCTTTACTTTCTTCGAGGCTTGGTACCATGGATTGGCTTTACCATTTATACTGCTGTGGGGACCATGCTCTACTTTTATCACTTTCCCAATATTGGGGATACCAACTTGCATGTTGAGAAGCGAAGGGAGCATATTGTGGAGGGTCTTTTGTTCCTCAAAGACATGCGACAAGCTTGGCCGATGGCCGACACTTGGGTGAGCACTACCGCTTAGCCACATAAGCAATAAGAAAGTACTGACTTCGCCGCAGCGTGAAAAGATAAAGGCAATGCAGATCTTTTACAGCAATATCAAAACAGACGGCGACCTGGCAGTCACGCCGAGTGAGCGGAGAGAGATGCGCAACGCTATCATCGACTACGGCGCCCTCCAGCCCGACCCAGTACGCCAACCTGATGCTGAGAGCACCGACGAACAGGTAACCAGCCCTTGAAACTCACCTCAATCGAACTCCCACTAACTATCTACAGAGCGCAACAGACGGCGAAAACGACCAAGCCTCAGCAACAAACATGGACTTTACCGATCCACTATTCATCGCCCCAGCTGATATCGACCTATTCGACACAGACTTTGCATTCGGCAGCAATATGTACGCTACCTTTGCGGATGCCACGCAAGGATTCTGGGAGAGTTTCCCCGGAAGCATGGACATTCAAGGGGAAATGTGAGACCACCAAAATCATCGAGGGATTTCCAAATGCCAAGCCGGAAAATACTGTACTCGTTCTGTCTGACGGGTGGCAGCGGGAAAGGATCGGCATTTACACCACCTGATTCGTGTCCAGGGTAAGACCATGCCCCGCGCTTCTCCACGATGGCATTCAGGCTAAATACACCAACCATGTTAACCATCAGCCAGAGCACCACCTATATAATCTTCTTCACTCATCCAACCACTGTCAAAAATTACAAGAATTATCCCCTGTTTCTGTATCACGTCTCAAAATGCCCCAGGTCAGAAATCCAATCCTTCCGGGCTTCAACCCGGACCCGTCCATCGTCCGTGTTGGTGATGACTACTACATCGCTACGTCCACTTTTGAGTGGTTTCCCGGTGTCCAGATCCACCACTCCAAAGACCTGGCCAATTGGACTTTAGCTGTGCGTCCTCTCACTCGTAAGAGTCAGATCGACATGCGCGGCGAGCCAGATAGTTGCGGTGTCTGGGCTCCTTGTTTGACTCATGATGGTGAACGCTTCTGGCTCGTCTATACCGACGTCAAGCGCAAGGACGGCTCTTTCAAGGATGCGCATAACTACATCATCCATGCTCCTGCTATCGAGGGACCCTGGTCTGATCCCGTCTACGCCAACTCTTCAGGCTTTGATCCCTCGCTTTTCCACGATGATGATGGCCGTAAGTGGTTCAACAACATGACCTGGGACCACCGAGCTCGCCCTCACCTCTTTTCTGGCATTTTTCTACAAGAATTCGATCCCAAAGCTGGCAAACTTGTCGGTCCACGAAAGAACATTTTTGCAGGAACAGACCTAGCTTATGTCGAAGGCTCGCATCTCTACAAGCGCAACGGATGGTACTACCTCTCCACAGCCGAGGGAGGCACAGGTTATACACACGCCATGACCCTCGCGCGCTCTCGTAACATCTGGGGTCCTTACGAAGTACATCCCCAGAAGCACGTCATCACCTCAAAGGACGCACCGCACGCTGCCCTCCAGAGAGCTGGCCATGCAGATATCGTGGACACGCCCGATGGCAGAACGTACATCGTGCATCTCACAGGCCGACCAGTTACTCAGAAACGACGCTCGCCACTAGGACGTGAGACAGCCATTCAAGAGGCGTACTGGGGCGACGACGACTGGCTGTATATCAAGAACGGCCCTGTCCCAAGTTTATACGTCGACCTCCCTGCGGCCCACGATGACACAGCATACTGGGAAGAGAAGCGATACACCTTCCAAGATACCCTCCACAGCGATTTCCAGTGGTTGCGAACTCCCGAACCTGAGCGCATCTTCAACATTAAAGATAACCAGCTCAGCCTCATTGGCCGCGAATCCATCGGATCATGGTTCGAGCAAGCGCTCGTCGCCCGACGCCAAACACACTTCTCCTACGACGCGGAAACAGTCGTCGATTTCTCCCCGAAGACGAGCGCCAATTCGCCGGCCTGACAGCGTATTACTGCCGCTTCAACTTCTTCTACCTCACCGTAACTGCCCACTCTGACGGACAGCGCGAGCTCCTGATCCTCAGCTCGGAGGAGTCCTTCCCGCACAGCAAACTCGAGCGACCCTTCCCTGAAGCCGTCAAGATTCCTAACGAGGGCAAAGTGCGTCTCGCATTGACTATCCGCGGCGCCGCTCTGCAGTTCTTCTACGCCCTCGAGGGGCAGGAGTTGACCGAGATCGGGCCGGTGTTTGACGCGACGATTTTGTCTGATGAGTGTGGTGGACATCCCAAGGATGGAAGCTTCACTGGTGCGTTTGTGGGGATGGCGTGCTCTGATGTTAACGGGTTGGCGAAGGAGGCCAAGTTTGATTATTTTGTCTATCGGCCTGTGCATCATGAGTCGGATCGATATGATATTTAGCCGTGGTTGGATATACATATTGAAGAAATTGAGTGACGATATGAAAGGCTCTGCTATGTTGTCTCATGGAAATGGTAAACTACTAATAAATTTGGACAGCCGAGACATTCTTCGTGAACACAGGCTGGTGATCGAAAGATAACACATGAGCAGGGGTGAATACGCCGAGGCGAGAAACTGGGGTCTGTCGCAAATGAGCTTATTTCAACCGCAAGACAATCAAAAGAATGGAACATCTCTAGATAGAACATGTTCCCCTATGCGCGTGCTTATTCCAGACTATTTAAAGCTCCTCCCATGGAATCCAGGCAATATCTGCTGACCCTCCAATTCATCATACGTAATTCCTCGCTTCTGCGACTGCTGCCACGTCTGCTTCAAGCGAGTAAACTCCCCCATAGTAGGAATCGCATGGCCGCCGGCCTCAAACTCATTCTTGGTGTATCCCTCACGCTTGAGAACAGGAGAGTCAATGGTGCCAAGTGCAAGGTCATTGACTGCGCGAGAAAGTAAAGAAGACCTAGACGATCTACGTGTCGCTGGTCTTTGGGAGGGACCGATACCTAGTCGCATGTTAGTACTGTCAAAAGGTTTACGGGGGGTTGACGTACGCGATGGACGGTAGATTTGATATAACCTCCTGTCAAAAAGCTCAGAGCATCGCAGGCATTAACCGTAAGACTACCGTCCAGCGGCCTAGCCCATTTCCAGCTCCCCGTCTCATTATCTTTGATCTGTAATCCCGCGACAGGCTGTCGAAACAACAACGTGTACGAGCCAAGATCGGTATGACCCCGAGACCACAGGCCATCTTCCAGCTTCTCGATCTCCTCAGGGGAGAACTTGCCGTATTTCATGTATCGAAGGTGCGATTCGTTATGAGTGCCCCATTTGTGTAGGTTGACGAGGGAGTCCTCTGGAATCTCGAGGGCTAGGGCAGTGAGGTGGTAGAGGGGTCTAGAACCTTTTCGTGAAGGTCCTGGTTCTATTAGCGTTGTGTTTCCCGTATGTGAGTGTGATCTGTACCTTAGCAAATGAAGTAATCTTTTCGATATGACTCTTGAGTAACTGGGGTACTGGCTGAGTGATCTTCCCGTTATCAGCTGATAGGCGTTAGTATTTTATGCCCTCTTGGTTAGATCGAGGATGTCTTACTAGCCATATTCCAAACTTCAATCTTCTCCTTTACACCACCAGACAAAATACGCCTCCCACCGGGGCGATAGCCGTTATACTCCCCAGCGTCAAGATCAGGCACGTACTTCAGCTTCTCTTCAATAGGAAGTTCATAAAACGCGTTTCCCAGCGCAAACTGCCTATCGATAGCGGATTGAGCAATGTCGAAATTGGTGACGTAAAAGAATCCTTTGCTTCGAATTGCATTTATAAGGACATTGGCAAGTTCTGTATTTCCCTCTTTAGTGCCGTACTTGGATAAGTCAATATTGGCCACTAAGCCAAGTTAGCGGGTGCTGTAGTACCAAACGGTTCTAGGCTTTTGGAGTTTCTAGACGGGGGTTGGAACTTACAGTCTGCCCAGTCGAGCTGTTCCTTTGTCTCAGGGACATAGCTATACGGAGGAATTTCAGAAGTAGCGGAAGGCATTTTTGCTTATAGTTTAATGAGATACAGGACGTGTAATGAAAACAAGATGATTAATAGTGAATTTCTAAAATTTGAGGGGACAAGTCTGGATGATAAAGACGTGCGACATTCGGTATGCTGACAATTCCCCTCATGTTCCCGCCAAATAAGTTCGATTTCGTGATTGAGTTCCCCGCATAAGAGTCCAAGTGAACGATCGTGTTTGGTTGGATGGATGCAGTTGAGTGTGATTGATAGATTGCCCATTCTGGGGAATTATGGCGTGACCGGCCATACGAGAAAGGATCTGCTACCATTGTAAGACTTTAGCTTCTTAACGCAAGTTAAAACTGACAAGGAGGGACTTTTTTGGGAATATGAGTTATATAGGTAAGGATATAGATCCTTAATCTCTGCAGTCGCGATACTAAATTTGAAGGTTACTACGTCAAAACCATAGAAGAGAAATGGGACTAAGACCTGAATGTTAACGGATGGGATGTCAGCGTCAAAAACGAGCATATTTCGGAAACATGGGACAGTTGTGGGTGTACGCGTACTATTCTCGTTTTATCGAGGAGACTGTCAAGCTCTTTCAAATAAAGGTCCTTTCATTCGCTTAGCTCCCTATTATATGTTGAGATCATGCGCATCAACGCAAGCTCCATGCCTTTGTTTTCAACTATTTACACGAAATTTGACTTGTTTTCCTCCAACCAAGCTCTAAAATCTTGCATATTGGGGTTATGATCGTGGCACTCTTGCACGTTTCCACCATAACCTTCATCTTTGAACCACTTGAACATATCACCCACAGACCCCTTCAATACAAACTTCACAGCGCTCGCAATCGGACAGGCTGCTAGAGCCATATGTTGGCCGGTGACTTGGAAGTAAATAGCATCCGCTTCAGGCTGCGTTAGCTCATCGCCTGCGAGTGTCAAGGCTGCATTCTTGTATGTGTCGGGGTGAAGCAGACTCTGGGCCGCAAACCAGCCGATGTCTCTAGTCGATACCATCTGAAGCTTTTTACTGCCCATCTGCTCCCACATACGGGCAAACCCTTTTCCGTGAATGTCGGTACTGATGTTTTCGAAAAACGTCACCGGTCGGAGAATAGTGTATGTCATCTTCTGGGGGCTATTTCGTGCCCGTTGTTGAAGATGTTTCTCAATGGCGTGCTTTGCAGCAAAGTTCTTGACGTAGGTGGGATTGTTGGGAGATCGAACAGGGCCACCGCGGTCTCCAGAAGAATAAACGAAGTGTTGGACGCCGTGCATAACAGCGGCATCGACGACTGTTTTGCCTTGTTGTTCTTCTAAATCTGAGTTGATTTGAACGCTGTAGACGCCCCATACTGGGCAGGCTTTCTGGAAGATGTGGTCTACATCGGCCATGTCACCCTCGATAACGGATATGTTGGCGTTGGCGGCGAGTTTCTCAGCCCTGCGACTCGTCACGTCGCGCGTGACTGCGATGATATGAAAAGAAGAAAGATGTGTGGATGCTAGGATGCTTTGAATGACAGCACCGCCTTGCTTGCCAGTGGCGCCGAATATCAAAAGAGTCTTTTGAGGAGTAGCTGTCGACATCTCTGCTTGTCTTTTCCAAGAATATTAGATAGAATTTGGGATGATATCAGGAGTAGAATGTGTGCCAAGTAAGAGAATTGTCTGTGAGTTAGTGATAGGGTATTGTGCTGATGTCCTGGGAGGACCGTAGTTATATATAACCCTTGGCTAAATTGTCTTTCAGAACAGCAACACCAAGAACGACTTTACTGGGATGTAAGTATGGACTAGTTAGAAAGAACGAACCTCATTGGTCGTACGTGACTATCCAACAAAGCGAATGCGAAAATGCGGGTGCGAGGCGAGGCGGTAACCTAAATAGGAATAGACCATTTTCTTCAAACACCTCCCAAACCTGGTAAGCGAATGCGAACAGACTTGTCTATCCGCCAAATTGTCTACTCGGAGGAATTGAAGACAACAGTGCTAGAGCGCGGTCCAATTGACCTTTCCACCGGATGGAAATTTCTACCGGCTGAGTATTATGCGTTCAGCAACATTTATAGTAACACTTATTGCATCTACTCCCAGCCACAAAGTTATTCAATCGATGGCAGTAACCACCATTTCGAATGACATTACCATGATCACCAGTGATAGGTCAAATCAACAGGGTGGTCGGGACGTTGGTGGATACTCAGCGGTAAGAATAAAAATATTCTTGCACACTGGATACGTCGATAGGATTAAGTCACAATAGTATTTACATCAAGTAATGCCATATCGATTCAGATAGAGCCGCATGCTGGCTCTATATCTGCAAGATAAATTAAAACGTTGAGTGAAATTTCACTAGAAGAGTCTTTGCCTTCATGGCCCATTAGTTCAATTACATAGTCGAGAGGTGGCTATGGTAACTGTGTGATGCAACGAGAAGGCTGGATCTTATTCCAAATCTAGATCCCGTTCACGATCGCACTATTGAACAATATTTTTACCTACACGGGTAGCTTCCCCATCAGAGAATACAAAATATAATTGGATAGTCTCAATCTTTGTAACTGCACTAAGCAACAACTCAAAACTGCAGTAGCTACAAACGATCTGGCTAGGTCGATCGTTTCAACCTCGTTTTTTGCAGTCATAGTCTAATCACCAAAGCAACTCAAAGGAAAGATTAAAGCTTAGAATCTACCAACGTTTCCCCCTTTCTGAGGAGGCAAATTGTTTGTCGGGAGGTTTCTCCGAAGGAAGCCCTGCCTCAAGCGCTATCGTTCACGCATTGACAGCGCCATGATCTCCCGTCAAAACATCCATCATGTTTAATATATCCTGCCCCTGTGACCTCGACTGACGGGCAAACTCGACCGCTGTGACGCCACTGCTATCAGCGACATTGGGGTCGGCGCCGCGCTGTAGTAAAGTTTTGACTACGCCAACGTGGCCAGCCGTAACGCCGCCATGGCTAGCCCTGATGGCGGCATGGAGGGGCGATGCGTGAATCGAGTCAAGATGGGCACCGCGATCCAGGAGACAGCGGAGCATGGGCTCGTTACCGAACCGGGCGGCGGTAGGCAGTGCACCTGAGTCCTCCAAACGAGCACCATGTTGTAGGAGTAGATCGATCACGGCTGGGTCGTTGTAGAACGCCGATACTATCGCAAGCGGAAAGGTGGCACATTCTGGGTCCTGATTGGGGTCGGCACCAGCCTCGAGTAGGAATTCCAGGTACTCAAACGTCTGGCGACTTGTGCATGCCACGATAAGAGGCGTGCCACGCTTGTCGAATCGCATATTAATCACTCGGGGATCTTGGGCGAGTAAGGCCTTGAAGATAGGGATAGAACCTGTATAGACCGCAGCTCTGATGACCTCCTCTTCTAGAGAAATAGAAGGATATTGTGTCAATAGGAAAGTGATAATGTTAAGATGAGAGCCTTTCGCAGCTACCGTTAAAAGGTGCTGAATAGTGTCTTCTGATGGTGGCTCCTGGATGGTCGTAAATAGGCTGCACAGCTGGTCAAAATCTCCAGCTGCAGCTAAAGTGATGAGCGAATTCTCAACTGTGGGTGTCATCTGTACGAGTTTAGTCTGTAGGTGGTTGAGTTATTAGTAAAGTAGCAGGTATGGCTGTGAATTGGCGGATGTTATCTTATGGACTGATCGGTAGATGCTATCTCGTTGCCTGATTGGCAAGGTGGGGTGTAATCCTCCAAAAAGGAGATGCTGTCAGGCACCGATTTGGCATTAATGTCGTAGATGCGGGCCTGTGATTAGCCGATCGTGCGCCACTGGCTGTTACCGGCGTTCCCGGTACACATCGGCCTTAATATTTAAGAAAAGAAAAGAACATTTGTTTAGACATCACACCTTCATGTATGTCTTGGAATATGATGTAGGATCACTTTAGAATGCGCTCGATACCGTGATGTAAAATTACCAATCACATCGCAATCCTCCCCTGTAAAATTAAATGAAATCAACTAGAAAGCTTTAAAAAAAAACGTGGTAATTTGTACGGCCTACTACAAAACACTTCTCACAAAATAGCCATAGATGAATAAACATTCAGACTCTGTATCAGCACGGCTTTGGCGGTATTCCGCTCCTACTTGGCCATTGTTTATGAAACTTGAAGTAGGGTTAAGGTTAAAGATTGTAATCTCAAGGGCAGCATGAGGGCTGTCAGATAGGTAGACTTAGCAAAATGAAGGATATTCTCTCCGGATTTTCCTTGAACTTCGGTTCTTAATTTCCACAAGGAAGAGCTGTTGGTCTATGGAATTTGCAGTCCAACCCTTACTTCAAGGGTGACAAAAGTCTCTAAATCGACTGCCACTTTGTCTGTGGTGCTGGAAAGTGGCGGGCTGAAACGATACCCCTCGCTGCAAAAACGCCACTCAACAATAGACCAACAGAGACATTAACATCATGTCACCGGCCAACAGTTTAAGGCCACCATTTCTAGACTCGAGACATCTTTCATTACCCCTAGACATAAAAGCATATAGGTTTCCCCTTGATAACCTCCGGTGCCTCTCCTAAGATTTCAGTTTGGAAGCCCACAAACTTCGCATCTTTGGCGGTATTCCGGAATCATGAAGTCCCACATCTTGATAGCCACTCTCCTAGGAGCAGTTGGTACTTTCTCAGCGATTGATCAAGCTTCGATGGAGATAGACTCTTGGTGCATTACGTACCTCTCTACCTACCTTGCTCCCGTTTCCAACCAAGCTAGCGCATTACCATCGACCAAGCGAGAGGCTATAGAACCAATTGCACAAGAGTCTAGAACACTCCCATTATTACCATCCGTACGGCCTACATTTGGAAGAAACACCTCAGTGCCAACAACTTGGTCCACTTTGAGTACGAGACTTTTGTAGATATTCCCCACGTCGGATTGAATTAACAGTGTAATAGGCGACGATGGCCAGGGTGCCTTGACTTTGGATACCTCATTCGTCTCTGTGCAATCCACTGGCACTTCTCCTGTTTCCCCGATCAGCACTGAAACTTCGGATCTGAATGTTGAGCCGACTGGAGTACTCATCGACGAACTCACTACCTCTTCAGCGTTGATACAGGACTCAGGCTCTACGGCTAGTACAGACATCTTCCCTACCTCGAGCAGCATCAACCAACCTGCTGGACGATCCATTATCTTCCGAGTCTCCATCCCCGACAATGAGAGACGCGGTCTGCATAAGAGAGCTACTGGGGGCTTTGTTGGTGTTGATAACCCTGACGTCTGTACATTTGCTGCTGTCTTCACTCTCGCAGAAGGCAAGCTCTTCGATGGAGGTGTGCCAGTTTATTATTCGGGTGAAGATTACAAGGATTTAGCTGGACAAAACAATCCTTTTGGGGACTCTATCACGACGACATTCACAACGTCTGGTGGGAATCTTGTGTTTAGAAACTCAGGTCTGCCTAACGGTGATGCTGGTTTCTGTCAAGTCTCTGATGGTCAAGTCTACATCACTTTCACTGCTGGACCTCCCGGGTGTGTGCCAGTCAATTTGGCTGTTTACGACGGTAAGCACATTCTACATGTAATTGAATATGCATGCTGATTCAAGTTACAGTTGAACAATGTCAAAATGGTCGAATTATCGGTGATGCTGACTTGACATCAACTTCCTCCGAGACAGTCACCTCTGAGACGGCGGTACCTCAAGCTATCAGTTCTGAAAGCGTCACCAGTATTGAGAGCACATCAGCAGTAGAGGAAACTCAGCCCATTGAATCCGAGTCTGAGGGATTCTTATCCCAACCAGCACACTTCAATCCGAATCATCTGCCCGAGTTTCACAAACGCCTGAATCAATTGATCCAACTTCGCAGACCTCCACATCAGCTGACCCGGGCTCTCAAACACCTGAATCCAGGACATCTGTAGTGGCTTCTTCCGGTGGGACTGATGTATCTGCCACAACAAGCTCTTTCATTACCGCTTTACCTGCTGCAGAAACCGCTACTACGCAATCTTCCATTATTCTCTCAACATCCGATGAGTCTAGCACCGAGGAGGCGTCGTCATCTACTGAAAAAGAAGATTCGACTTCGCTTGCAAG
This sequence comes from Fusarium avenaceum, assembly GCA_025948275.1. Lineage (NCBI taxonomy): Eukaryota > Fungi > Ascomycota > Sordariomycetes > Hypocreales > Nectriaceae > Fusarium > Fusarium avenaceum. The sequence goes on along the minus strand of CP109670.1, from coordinate 489,022 downwards.
CATATCAACTGACCTAGCTGGCTTATCCACCATACCTAGCGCGGAGACAACAACTCTGAGCACATTGGACATGGCGTCGGGGACTACCAGCAGTGTCGAGATGTCTTCTGTAGATACAACTACCGCCAGTGTGCCCGAGACAACTACCAGTGAGCTCGAGACAACTACTGATCCCGAAACAACTACTGAGCCCGAAACAACTACTGAGCCCGAAACAACTACTGAGCCCGAAACAACTACTGAGCCCGAAACAACTACCTTAGACGTTACTACAGACGTCGGCAATACAATTAACACTGACACCACGACCGCCGAAGACCAATCAACTACCGAGATCCCAGCAGTCACTGAAGACACTACTAGTGCTGCTCCAGTCCCCACATTCGTGAACCTTGCTTGCAGTGAGGTTAGCAGCCCATATGAGGATCCCAGTGGTGTCTCTTTCGAGATCTTGTGCAATAATCAGCCCCGTGGCTATGCTCCTTTGGACACTACTTCGGTAGACAGCTTTACAGCATGTGTGAAGTTCTGTGCTGAGGACACCCGATGTATTGGCTCGTTCTATTTGAAGAATGTACGAGTGTGTGGCACTTTCTCGGACAGTTTCGCTGGTTATGAGGCGACAACTGACATCGATGTTGCACTTCGCATACCAGATGACGTGAACCAAATTACCACCAATGGCGACACTACAACCGCCGGAGATTCAACTGCTGCAGATGCCACTACCGCTGCTATCCCAACGACTACTGCTGCAGATCCAGTTCCCCCATTCGTGGAAGCTACCTGCAATGAGGTTAGCAGCCCATACGACGACCCTATCGGCGTCTCTTTCGAGGTTTCATGCGATACCGCAACATACGGCATAAATCTGATCGATGCCCCCTTTGGAACTGTATTCACAGCGTGCGTGAGGTACTGCGCTCTGGACGACCGATGTGTTGCCATGTACTTCGATAGACCAGCAAGCCTGTGTCTTCTCTTTTCGGACTATGCTGGATCTTTTCCTGACCCTCAATTTGATGGTGCAATTCGTATATCAGGGGGCGGGAATCAAGTAACTACAGATGGCCAAACAACAATCGAGAACCCAGCAACCATTGCAGAGGCCGTTGCAGGTACCACTGCAGAAGCCATTGCAGACGGGATTGCAGATACCACTGCAGACAACATCGCAGACGGGATTGCAGATACCACTGCAGGTAACATCCCAGGCAGGATTCCCGCGGCTGTCTCTACGATTGCTGATGCAGCCACAACTCTCTGAGTTGATCTTGGCAGCGGATATGATGACCATATCGGTATTTCTCCCAGCTTGAGTACAACAGTGCAGTATCCGAAAGTGTTCCTCGCGAGTTCATCACGACAAACACCTTTGAAGCATCTGAGTTACTGCGCTTGGGACGACGGATGTGGGGCTGTGGATTTCGATAAGGAGAAAAGCCTGTGTTTCATCTATGGTATAGCTTCAAGGCCCTTTCCGGACAGTAACAATAAACATGACGCTGTGTTTCGTGTCTGAGAAGAGGGAGAACTCTAGTACCAGTGGTCACAATCAACAAGGTTCGCTAGGTGGATAATACATGGAGAAGGTAGTTCTTCTAAACAAGGCCCAGATTAACAAGTAGCCCGCTATGTTTTACATTCTTAAGAGTAACTTATTAATATATTCACATTTTCTTTCAGTATCTCAAATCTCAATAGCAGGTATACTCTCTAGCTATATAAAATAGCTAGATCACTATTTCGAGACCTGGGTGGTGATGTTCACTTGTCTTCCCTACAATCGGCTCACCCAAATAATGGATTACACGATTAAAGTCCCCCCACCTCCTCATCAAGTAATACATACACTCTACTGAGGGTCTCCTCCACGTCATCCTGTTTTACCAAACAACCATTCAGAATCCTCTGGCCCGATCGAGGTAACAGTAACTGGGATTGGTCCTAACAACCTTTCAAAATTTACTCAGCCCTTGGAATGACCAAAAGGTTGATTAATGAGGTTCTGTTTCTCTATTTGCTCTATAATTGAATTGGGATATAACATGGCTTTACTAGAAATGCTTCCATATTCTACCAACCCCCACATCCTCATTAACCGAAGAGTCGTGCTTATCTCCCCGCTTTTCGGCAGAGTCTTGAAGCAGGTGGAGAAACACACCCTCAACCAAACTCAGCCTTAGTTTTAGCTTCATATCATGTCTTCAGCTACTTCTCCACTACGCAACAGGTCATGGAGGCGCGACTCTTATCTCATATCCACAGACCCCAGTACTATACCACTCGCAAGGGTCGTCGCCATCTTTGCCTCTAATGAATTCTACTGGGCCAAGCCGCTTCCCGAAGATGCGATGAGGGACATGCTCGAAAGCTGCCTCTTCTTCGCCCTGTACGATACCAAACAATCTCCAGCAACACCGGACACGCAAGAGCCCAGCTCTGAAACCCGAAAACTTGTCGGCATAGCCCGCGGTATCACAGACTACACGACCTTTCTCTACCTTACCGATGTCTGGGTCGACCCAGCATACCGCGGCCAAGGTCTCGGAAAGTGGCTCATGGAATGTGTACGCGAGGTAACCGATTCGATGCCTCATCTGCGAAAAATAATGCTTGCTACTGGTGACTGGGAAAGGACTGTTCCGTTCTATGAGACAATTATGGATATGAAGGTGACTGAGGGTCAGCGGGGAGAGACAAGGGCGATCATGGAGCGAAGAGGACGAGGACATCCGAAGTTTGGGCAGTAAATAGAGAAGTCGCTCCATTTATCTATAATTCTGCCTGTTAATGAATTAATAAATTGAAATAGCGACATGAAGCGCGGCTATGTCTTGACCGAAGACAGCCGAAAGTGCGGGGTTGGCGTACAATGCCAATCTCACTATCACGAATCAAGCACAGATTATCTAACTATATGTTTGCATGTACTCCCACCCGTCAATCGACAATATCATTTACTACACTCAAAACGAGTAATCAACAATGCATCTCCCCAAACTCCCCCCAAGCGCTGCCTACATTCGTTTATCCAACCCCGCCAAACGCAACGCCCTCAGTCTCCCCATTCTCCAAGACCTCAAAACCCAACTCACGAAAGCACTCACATCACCAACCACAGGCCAACTGCGTCTCCTGCCACCGTTCAAAGACCACATCCTCACAGATCTTGAAAAAGCTGTGCGCGGCAAAGACACTGCTGGTGATGCGTGGAAGAAGTACGGATGGCTTGTGAATGCCTCAGAGTGGAAGAGAGAACGCGCTGGTTTGCCTGATGTGCTTGTTCTTCGGAGCGAGGGCCCGGTGTTTTCGTCTGGGCATGATCTGAAGGAATTAGCTCAGCTTAGCCATGATGATGTCAAACTGCTCTTTAGTCTCTGTGCGGAGGTTATGAGTCTGATCAGACGCAGTCCTGCGCTTGTTGTCTGTCCGATTCAAGGTCTCGCTACGGCTGCAGGTTTCCAACTTGCCATGACGACGGATTATCCGATTGCTCTACCCGACACCAAGTTCTCATTACCCGGTGCTAAAATCGGTCTACCATGCACCAGTCCATCCACCGCTATATCGCGACGCTTGCCACCCGGAGCAACACACAGACTCCTCGCAACTGCAGAGCCCATCACAGCATCAGAATATCCCGGCGCAGTCGACGTGGTAAAGCTCTCTCAGGATGACAAACCTGAAGATGTCTTTGAGGATCGTGTGGCAGCTGTGATCAGCCAATTGGCCTCTATGTCTCCACAGCAGCAAGCTGTTGGGAAATGGGCTTACTGGACTCAACTCGGTATCGGAGCGTTGAATAGTGAAGAGGGCGGTGATGGGTATGAGACGGCGGCGCGATGGGCGGGAAGGGTCATGGCTTTGCATGCGAGGAGTGAGGATGCTAGAGAGGGTATTGCTGCATTCTTGGAAAAGCGTAAACCTGATTGGACAAGTAAGTCGAAGTTGTAGGGCGAAAGTCTGTCTCCTCATTGGAACATGCTTTACAACCATAATAGTCTTCCCATGGTACGGGCACTTTCAATAACAGAAAATGGAGTCTTTCAATGTGTTCTTATTAACATATCTTAAACATTAAGCTACAGACACCGCATCTATGCCACAATCTCCAGGCGTCTCTTGTTCCACTGATGTGTAAGAGCCTTAGCCTTGGGCTGCCTCTTAACCTCATCGTACAGACGCGCAGTAAGATACTTGTAGATCCAGACCGAAGCACCATTGTACACAATGCTGTGGTCACTATCAGTAAAGGCAAACATCTTCATCTTCTCAGGCGACACCCCAGACCCAACAAGAAGATCAATCAGAGCAGCAGCATGCTGGTAGTGAACATTGTCATCACCTGTACCGTGGAGGATGCTGAATCCACCGTCAATGTTCTTGAAACCGTTGACGTTGTGCACAGCTGTCTCGAGGTAGCCTTCGCGGTTATCCTTAAGGGTCTTCATGTAGCGCTCGGTGTACATGGAATCGTAGAAGCGCCAGTCCGACACAGGTGCTGTGATGAGGCCGAAGCTGAATACTCCAGAGTCGGCCTCGACGGTCTTGGCTGTGAGGTATCCGCCGTAAGACCAACCCCACATGCCGATCTTCTCAGGGTTGACATAGTCAAACCTCTCGATGAACTGCTCGGCAGCCCAGATCTGATCCAGGGGCTCAAGCTTTCCAAGCTGCGAGGTCACAAGAGAGCGGTACTTTCGGCCGCGCATGGCAGTACCGCGGTTATCGACAGTGTAGACAATGTACTGAAGCTCGGGGTCAGAAGAGATATATGCCTTCCATCCGAGAGACTGGAAAGACTTGGCGACACGCTGGGAGTTGGGGCCGCCATAAGGAGTGAAAAGAACAGGGTATTTCTTGCTGGGGTCAAAGTTGACAGGGAGCTGCTGCATGACATTCAGGGTGTAGCCGTCGGGGTGCTCCAGCTCAAAGTAGGTAATGTTGGGCAGGCTGTACTGCGTGATGTTCTTGTAGAACTGCTTGTTATCAACCAGGGTGCGCACAGGCTTGCTGGTCGAGTTGACAGCGTAGAGCTCCTGGTAGGGAACATCAGGGCCCTGGTAGTGCAGGATGTAGTAGCCGCCGTTGGACGAGAACGAGGCACCCCATGTAGCAGGGACGGAGTCATCCACCAGAGGAGTGAGCTTCTTCGTCTCCCACGACACCTTGTAGACGTGTCGCTCGGTGGAGTGCGCCTTGGAGGCCTGGAAGTAGACAAGCTTCTTGGCAGTGTCGATGTGCAGGATGGTAGAGACCTCCCACTCGCCTGAAGTAAGCTGGACGGCCTTTCCGCCCTGGACGGGGTAGAGGTAGATGTGGTTCCAGCCGTCTTCGTCAGAAACATCAACGTAGTAGGTCTCGTCGGTCTTGGAGTTTAAGGCGCCAACGAAGGAGATGGACAGAGTATGCTCGAGCCATCCATCGCTGCCGTCGCGCTCGCGAACAACCTTGGAGTCAAGAGTCTCAGGATCAACGACAACATGAGCATCATGGTCCTGGACACGGTTGAAGGCGCGGTAAATAAGAGCGGTGTGGTTCTTGGTAACCCACGCGACCTCGCCAATGATGAGCTCCTCAGGCTCAAAGGCATCAACGGGGACGGGCTTGTACTCGCGCTCCGAAACATCAAGGATGTTGAGCTCCACGGTGGGGTTCTTAGATCCGACCTTGGGGTATCTGAGGTCCAACTCCCGAGGGTACGTAGGTGCCAGCTTCTGGTTGTCCATGTAGTAGGGAATAGTGAAGGTGCCAACGCCCGTCTCGTTGAAGCTCAAAAAGGCGAGGAACTTGGCGTCGGGGGACCACCATAGTGTGGAGCGAGTGCCGAAGATCTCCTCCTCGTAGACCCAATCGGGGACACCGTGGAACATATCAGGACCTCCATCGGAAGTGATCTGGTCGATCTTTCCTTCGCCATCGCGGATGAAGAGGTTGTTGTCGCGGACAAAAGCCACGGCATCTCCAGCGGGTGCAAACTGCGCAAACTGGATATCGCCAACCTGGTCCTTGACAAGAGGCTCACTCTCGCCAGACTCAACATCGAGGATGAAGTAATCCGCAAAGTACGAGTAGCGATACTGCTTGGTGTAGTTTGAAGCAATCAGAACCCTCTTTGCATCGCCGCTGATGGAGTACTCGTGCAAATCCTTAGGGAGTTTATCAGCGGTGACAAACTTGGTCGTCTTCTGCGAGACGATATCCTCGAGAACGAGATCACCCTCGGGACTGAGAACAATGTAGTTTCCATCAGCACCAGCAGAAGACCACTCCACGCTGAGAGTAGACGGCCTCAATTTGGCGCTCGGACTTGTCTCATTGAAGGTGAGAATGCGATTGCCCTCGCCGACAGGTTGATGGGGCTGGCGCGGCGGATCGACGGCTAGACCCAGAGGGGCAAAGGCCAGAAGCGCAGCCAAAACGACAGACGCAGCCATTTCTACCGAGGTCTTTTTCTTTTCAAAGAGTGAAGATGAAGAAAAAAGAAACCTTAGAGAAAAGAGAAAAGGAAAGGAAAAAAATAGCCGTCGGACGGAACCTTTTTAAAGTTTCCACGGGAGCTGCCTTTTAAGCTTATACCAGGATGTTTCGATGCACGATCGACAGAGCACCAAGTGCGCCTTCCCGCAGCGGTTTAGATGGCCGGGGTACAAGGAGCCATGACCTGCCGCTTTGGGCGCATTTTGACAAAGTTCCCCCGTGTGATGTTGCGTTGGTAACCTTTTGCCAAGACCGACAAGGCTTGGAAAGGCGACAAAAGTTCGTCGCGATAAGGAGATTGAATTTCGCAAGGGAGTTTGTTTGTTTATTGGTGATACAATTGATTGTGTTGGTTGTTATTGGAAGGGGATTTTGATTTGCGCTAATTGGAAGAGTTGGTCTGTGTCTTAGATATTACGCCGATGTGACCATAATTGTAGCAACGAAAACATTGCTTCACTCTGCAGGCTCGGTCCGTTCCGGGCCATTCCGGCGTAGATGACGGCGTTTGCCATTGCTGGGTCCGTACATTCTACCACCACCGATGAGGCACGCTTTTGTGTCGACTCTTTCGTCAACCAACCGACGTATGAGATCTTTGCGTTGAGAATCACTGTATGATTGTCTGCCAAAAGTTGCTATATTATCGTTCTTTGATTCGTCATGTTTATCGAGTTGGAGAATATGCCGTGGGCGATGACTCCGTAGGTCGGGACGATAATTTCTGCGTGGTCACCTAGTCCTTTAAGCCACCCTTTGTTCTCTTTCAGTTGTGATGCTTCTCATTTAGTGCTCGTCTTTCTACGGCCTGCAGTTGATTGCATGCTTTTCTGAGGTACGTGGTGTGCTCGTTGATGTATGTCGGGCCGTTGTTTACTTGTGGCCACCTAGGCGCCATTATTGCAGATTGGCGCGTTTTGCACGCGTTATCTATAATAATTGCCAACAGGGTCACGGGCGCTTTATTAAGAATGCCAAAGTTAACGTGTTTTCAAGAATTTGCTCTGAGCTGGTGGTGATGTTTTTTAATGGCGTTCTGGCTTTTCACATTTTGAACGTTCACTGGTAAAGGCCCTTTGCATGTACAGGTTAAGGCTTTTTATCTTTTTCTTATTCATAGGCTGCCCCCAGCCACCTGCCTGGTAGTTATGCAGTGGGGAGGACTAATATAGCGGTAGAGAAGGGGAAAGTGGAATCGGAGAGGAAGCGCGGGACGGGCTTAGGAAAGGAATCACAATTTGGAGCGCAGAGGTGAGGTGCAGTGCAACATGGGCTCTAAAGGATGCCAGACACAAATTAAGTAGTGTGTAGCAAAGGAAAGACTTGACGAAACGAGGTGAAAATCAGGCATAACATGTAAGCATTGGTGACTAGTGCCCTGTCGGCTAGAACAAGCCGCCGGGCGTAATTAACTGCATTGCATTGCATTGTATTGTATTGTATGGGTACATGCCGTACTACGGACACGAACGGCCGCGTCATAAATGCCTAAATCAACGAAACAAAACCTCTCAAGATCTCAGCATCATCCAGCTCGGTTAATCCAACGTCTATCGTTGGGCCAAGTCCTGACAGTACAACCTTTCGCACACGATATCTGTTGTCGCACGATGGTGCGTCTTCCGAACGAAGTCCTTCCACGTGTTGCTGTATGGCTAGATTCTGAAGCTGACATGAATGCCTTGGCCAGAACTAGCCGCCCTCTTTTTGCAAGCCTGGATTGTTACCTCTATCATCGCAACGCACAAGTGACTGACAGCTCAGCCCTTTTATGGGCAGCTGCTACTGGTCAAGACCATACGGCCAGGAAAGCGCTACAGGCTTGCGATAGAGTCGTAGGCCGAGCCTTGAGAATATCGGCAGAAAATATTCAAGAATCTATCGTCAGGCTCATCTCGGAGTCGGGTAAGGCTGAAGTCAATTCTAGGGACAACTTTGGTCGCACGCCGCTATCCAACGTTGCGAGACGGGTACATAGGCCTATCGTCGATCTTCTATTAGAGACGGGTAATGCCAAGATAGATTCTAGAGATAATCTCGACCGCATGCCGCTGTACTACGCTGCAGAAGGAGGATGGGAGTCTATTGTGAAACTTCTGTTGGAATTTTGTAAGGACGAGAGAGATTCTAGGGATTTCTTTAGCTGCATACTGTTATTGTGGGTTGCAATGACGGGATATGAGCCTCTAATTGAACTTTTTTTCAAATTAAGAAACGTCAAGATAAACTCTAGGGACCATTTCGTCCGTACATTGTTATCAATCGCCGTAGAGGCGAGGTGTGGACCTCTCTTTAAGGTTCTATTGAACTCCATGTAGGCGAGGCGGGATTAATGAGCCTTCGATCTTCTTCTTATTATCAATAAGGTACACGCGGGTATTGGGGTCTAGTCGGCTTGTAATGTGAGCCCGAACATGAGAGTTGCGTATCTGGACCATAAAGAAGATACTTGTTTTAATTCCTGGACTGAAACATTATCTCGACTTGTATGCCGCGTGTGTGCGCACATCATTCTTGAATCATAACTCACCAATATACTCTGCTTTGTTTAGCATGCCACCTCGTATGGTCCGTCAAATTTCGGTTGCAATGGTAAAGAGAGTTCACAGAATGTTTAAGCTTTATGTCATCCATACTTCTCTCAATGCTTATGGAGATTTCGAAGATGGAACAAAAATTAGGTCAGTTCTAGATTCCACGATTCCCATGATGATTGAAGTCGAAGAATTAAGGCCATCCGGGAACAGGAACCTGCTTCCTAAGCACTGCGAACAGAAACAAGCGAGCCCTCTCGCGCTCAACGGGGCGGTTGTTTTGGGTGCTAGATATGCTCTTAACACCTCGACCTATGTTGAAACTTCCAATTTCAAGAGCTTTGACGCGAGTAGGCCAGAGATAAAAGCCAAGGACTTTCTGGTAGCATTCTCTAGGCACTGTATAGCATGTGTTGTCAGTGACAGAGCTTTTGTCTAGGTAACGCTCTCTGTTTCCGCCGGCATGTCGATCACTCAGTCAGTGGACTACGCGACAGCCAGTAGCACTTTGTCGCCATGCGAGAACAAGCCAAACCCTTCAATTACGGTGCTAGCCGTGGGGAAAGTAATGGATGACGAGAAAGTCCAATCCAGAGATAACTCGGAGAGGCTTTACGACCTATGGGTACTGCTGAATGTTTGTGGAAGAAATTGGTTGCGTGGACCTCAAAACCAAGACAAAAATTGTGTACAGGACCTCACGTTATTCTCAAACACAAAGGACTATTATCAAGTAGAAATGAATATCAGGATTCCATGGCTCCACGAGTACATTATGAGTACTGCAATAAACCATGATCATAGATAGATTTTAAATTAGATGCATCAATTCTAAACCATAATGTTGCGTCCGGTTCTTGTTTCTACCACGGGATTTATAACAAGACTTGTTGCCGACTATAGGGCAGGCTACGTTGATCTACGGCCAAGCACGACAATCTTTTTGCTTTTTATCCAAAGTCTGATTTAGCAACTTAGCCAGAAAACACTCAAGCGATAAACAATCTCTTCGAACATTTTCTGCACTATCAATAACTAAATTGCCTTTTCTATTACTTATCTTAAATATCTTGTATTTTGTTTTATATTTTTCAAAGAGCGGCCAGTCTGGTTATCGTACTTTCAATGATATTAAACAGTAAGATTATGGTTAATATTATGGTATAATGGTTGGCTGTCTATCTGCTTGTCGAATAAGCTGCGTTTTGTGTTACCTTCAGCGATGAGACTCCTCGACATGGAGACGAGATACAGGCAAAATTTAGGCGGACCGGCTATTGAGAACTGTAGCCAAATATCGAATCCCTGCAATTTTATAGTATCGATAGAGGCGCCTGAGCACAAATCGAGTTCTGCTAGTACAATATACCACATTCCTGTTCTTTCAGGCGGTTATAGTCCTCATAAAAGCTTGTCCACATCACCCGATCGGCGCATCGAGGCTGGTCTTCCTTTTCGACCTCATCCTCTGAACAAGTGGGCAGTGCGTCTTCCCATTGCTTCTTAGTATGATGCTTCCACGGTTTTGGCAATGGCCAATCACTGAAATGGACAAGAAATGACCGAGACACCTCGGCCATGGCGTTCCACTCCTCGTCCTCATCAGGTCCCAGGTATTTGGTGTGGTTCTTCGTTCGAAACTCACCCGTAAGCAGAGCAAGACGCCGATGCGGGAGAATCATGGCCGAGTCTTGGAACATATGATTGATGACTTCCATATCAAATTCACTGGATCGTATTGACTCGGCCACGATCTTCTCATAGCGAACCTTATTAGGCTCGATAAGCATAACGTGCGAGCCTAAGACTTGTTTGGCAATACCGGTGCCTTTCTCGTTGAGCCAGTATGCGCGCGGCACCGCGACGGCGGCCATGGGGCTAAGAAAGTAGTGATCCATGCTATTTAGCACCAAAGAGTCTGAGTCGAATGCAAGGATGCGTGTCCATTCTGTGAGCGAGAAAGACTGGAACTTGGTGAGGCTGTCTCGCCAAGTTGCGTCACCCTTGCTGGTCGAAATAACGTCCATAGGCCGAAGATGGATGTGTGGATGATTTTTTCGAATACTAGCAACGGCCTTTGCGCCTGTAGAAGTCTACGGATGGTATCAGTATCTCGTCAGAAAATAGGCATCATGAATCCCTTAGGTCATACCCCTACAGCCCAGGCCCTGGGAAAGATAAGAACCAGGTCATGTTTGGCTCCGTACTGACGAAGAAGCGAAAAGTTAATGATCTAAGATTGGAATGAGCTCGACCCCAGTACCTGCCCTGCGATACTTCGTACCGTGTTACATAGATAATTCATGTCTGTCGCGTACTGAGCGTACGCAAACCTTGGCTTTAATTGTTCTGTCGTCCAAGAGATCCCTTGTTCCAGAAGCGCGTTCCACGTTACGTTATACTGTTCTGGAAAAGATATTTTCTGCGTGGTCATTGATGCGACGGTCATGATTAAGATGGCGCCTATGACGAGACACCCTACAATGACTCGCAATAGTCTGGTAGGTAAGTTGAGCTGCATCGTGACGTGACGATAGCTTCGGAGGGCAGTATCAAGATTGTTTATAGATCGTTATGTCGTCGGCAGGTTTGCAAAAAAGTTTCCACACTCGTTCCACGCAGAGGAGAGTATCCTTCTTATTTGACTCGCCTTTTTGATTCTCGGAATGTTCAAGTTCTCATAGCCACAATGCTCTAAGCTGCTTCCGGCAATTCTCCGTCAGGAAAGTCGTATCGAGCGGTTTAGCTTAAGGCTAGGCTCGGTCTGAGTTAGATTTGTTGCATTAGTGTTCTAGTGATAGCATCTGTAGTGAGAACATGAACGAGCTAAACGAGTAAGAACCAGGCGAATTTTTAGCGTCAATCATCATAGCTTGGTGGTCTGACCAGCTTACCACTTCATGCAGCCAATCGCGTAACCTTGTCAAGCTTCCACCCCTGTTCCGGGGATGGTTAGTTCGTCCTTTTGTCGAGGCCATGTTTCGGCACCAAGTGCCGCACACTGCTTCAATACGATGATCACCCCTACGTATCTGGCCGGCTTTGCCGAACAGTACCGATTGGTTGATGAATACTGCTTCTGGTGATTACGATCTGGCACTCTTCAATCTTGCCTTTATGGAAAGACAGCCTTGTTCCCTTCATGTATCTACCAGCTCCCAAGCATAATGTCGACAACCAGTTCAGCCTACGAGCCTTTAGCAGCTATTGTTCTAAGCAAAGCCTCGAGGGTTATTACTTGCATTATATGCTCCTTCGTGTTTAGGGTAGATGTTTCTCATGGGGGCGGTCGAGACCTCCCAGCCAAATTTTACCCAGAACACATCTGGCACTTGTAAAACGACTGCCAGAAAGCAGCTGTTCCCGCAATTCTCTGCACCGCCGCGGCTCGAGCCCAGATCATTGGTGCCAGGAATCTCCCGATGGTCCCTTATCTGATGCTGTCTCAGCTCGAAATCTTTTTCTCTCCACTGTTCGGCTTCATAATACCAGGACAGAACGTGGGAATCGGGTGCTGGGTTTCCTTATCAGCTGTGGTAGGTGGAATGCTGATCAAAACATCAAAAGGTACTGTGGTCTAGTTGGTCATGACATCTCGTTAACACCGAGAAGGTCCCCGGTTCGAGCCCGGGCAGAACCTCATTTTTGCCCTTTTTACAGGAAGCTATTGCTTTGTAGAGAATAATCCTTTTGTTTCTTTCTATTTTCCTTCTGCTACTGGGTTACTTGCCTTTGCATAGACGGTAATAGAGAGTACATAATGGCATCAGATAGTTGCAATGCGGCTGGCTAAATTTAAATCACTTTTAGGCATATAGTGAGGATGATGTTATTATGGTCGAGGAGGAAAACCTTCCCAAGCCACGTTATGTCTACCTTTATTCCAGAGCTCTCGCACTGATATACTGCATTGGACATGTGCAAGTAATAGATTTCGACCTGATAGATGTTCTTGCGCGTCCTACCTAGTCATGCGATGCCAATTGACGGCATCCGCGTCACTTCGATTCCCAGCGATGCTAGCTAATATCGCTATTTGACTATATCACTACCGTTTTTTGTTCTTCTATTCAATTTTCTAGAATATTATTTCTTCCTATCTTGACGCTGACGCTCTTTCAGCAGCTGGCCATCGAAATCAGTGACGTGGGTAAGTCTTGGTCGCAAATGCAGCTGGGTAACAAGGCATACTGTCAGTGCTGACAACTCACTCCGCAAAGACAATGATGCGAAGGGCACAGAAGATTCTATTTCGCAATCATAGGTATCGGTGTAATGTATGCCCCGATAGCTACCAAATGCACGTTGGTCTCGGCAGGACTTTGAAGCTATTATTGATGGGCCAGGAGGTGACGGAAGCGCCTCTAAATGACATGCAGCTCAAACCTCCGAACCTTAGTATCATAACAGATGGCCTTGAGCGTGCAGTGAAATTTTTATCAAGATAGATAAAGTACTCGGTCGGGATTTCATAGCGGCCGAGGGCCGTAGTTGAATGCATTAATTATTGGCTTTGCCCTAGGTAGTTAAAAGTCCCCCACTTCCAGCATCAATTGCCGGTACGATAAAAGGGTTTTTTCTGTAGGGGACTTTACAATCCCTAGGTCCACTTGTCTAGCATCAGTCACTGGCCCCAAACGCCTGAAGGGCCAGTCGCTTCACTTCCATGTGTATTTTCTTCATCTCCAACAGAAGGGGTCACTAGCGGCTGCTCTTCATCATGATCATCATGGTATTCCGGTCGACCGTGACAATGTGGGCATTGATGAGGAGTGCTGGGCACCAGGTCACCAATCAGTTCCCGGAGGATGCCCTTCATCTTATGCGTTCTCAATAACACAAGTAGTGCCAAGTAAAAGTGAAGGAACATATTGAAGATCAATGGCGTGGACGAGTAAGCCACTAGGAAAGTCTCCCCGGTGTCTTGCCATCGGTTACACGTCCATGTGAAAATGAGAGTAACGAGAGACAAGATAGCTAACAAAATATCTGCGATGAGACAGTTCAATGGCTCAGTGATGGGTGTGGCGAACGTGGATTTGAGATGTGCGCCTTGGCGGTGCAGGCGCCTCACGGTCAAACCGAAGATGGCCGAACAGGGAAGAAGAATAAGTGTAAAGAAGCCAGTAGGTCGAACCATGAGGATGAAGCGGATAAAATTGAGGGGCAGGCCAACAATCGCCGAGTATACCAGGAAGTCCCTAGTCGGATGGTTGACCGCTGCTGAGTTGATAGCGAACATGTTGGACCGTATGCTTATTGATCGATTATGTGGTTTGATGGTTATCTGGTTGATGATGAGAAGAGGAAAAGTTGGCCTGGTGGAAGAGCGAAAAGGTCACTTATAGCATGAAAGATTGGTTACCTAGCGATATATAATTAGAGTGATGTATGTTCTTCGCTGTTATCAATATAGGATCTGCATAAATCAGGCGGTCAGAATCCTTCGAGGCAACAGCGTAAGCACTACCGTAGCAGGTATGCATAACTCCTCCATACATAGCGGGCTTTTTTCAATCAGGCTGCTTTTGGGGGCTGAAAATGGAGCGAATTAAGTCATTGCAACGATATTCTAGGCGCATCATTAATTTCTAGGTAGTATGATTGGGTATGGATCGACAACGTCTTTCTTTTTTAATGCTCATTCTGCCTCACAGACTTAGGGTTGTGATTAGGGTAGTGTTAAGCGACTGGGTGCTGGTCAGAATCTGCCTCGTCATTGATCGGCGTCGCCTGCGCCTGCGCCTGCCCCAAGCCACGTCCACGCAAATCTCACACTATTCTGGCTTAATCGAAGAGCCATAAGATGAGATTATTTTAGTAATACTGAGACATCACCAGATGTAAATTATAACGTTATCTTAAACCGCCACTATATGAATCTTGCTACAGCAGTTAATAGAGGACATCAGCTTTTTCGAAAGTACCTAGTTGTTATATAAGTGACTTGCGAGAGAGTAAAAGATTTCTATGAGAGGTTCTAGATAACAGTTCGGCTCATGACCTTGCGATTTATCTCGATTAGTAGTGTCTCTACACGTATGCGTGTAATTGACTTGCCTAGAATTAAATTAACCTTTAATCTTTCCGAAAAACCCACCAACTTATATAACGATATGTACTTAACTTGCGGAAATAGTCAACCTAGACAGCTCCAGTAATGAAGTTATAGGTCTTTAATAATTATAAATAGTAATATAGATATAGGTAGGGAGGCGCCGCAGGTAGAAGTGAATAGTATTAATGTTGCCTTATTAACGAGAAAGGTAGAGGAGAAACAGAATATAATAAAGAAAAATCTCGAAAGCATAATAAAATAATAATATATTAATAAATTAGAGCTATAAAGAGCGTTTTTATTTCTATCTTAGTATTTAATAAAGCTTTAATAACACATTTATATACTTTTCATAAGATTAAAAGAAGGATAATATAACTTACCCTATATATTCTAATAGGACTACTACTATAGTAAACAATATTTAACTACTAGCTACTAAATAAACCCAATTTAATACTTATTAACCTTCTTTATATCTTAGATATTTATATGTCTGTGTATTACTCTACCAGCTACTGTGGATATATGACAGGTATTATGGTACCGCATTGATAAAGGTAATTCGATAGTACCTATAGTTATTAAACTCAATGCCTTATTGATTAAGTGATTAGGCTGGTATGGATTTCAGATCCGTATTTATCTCTCTCTTTACAATCAGTCCGGAAAAGATAGTGTGATATTTGTAGGCGCTACTGGGTATCCTCGGGTGGGGTTAAAATTGCAGTGAAAAGCCAAAGGTGATCCGCCTAACCTATTCTTTTTCTTTTTTAACCAATCATGTCAGGGTCGACATGTAGAAAACCTAGCCTAGGACCATGTCGATCGATCGATGAATATCGTTCTAAAACATTATCGGCTTCATATATCGAGCTATGATATATGAACAATACTTGTTAGTGCTTTTATAAACTATAGCTTACTAGCAATTAAAATTCCTGACCTTGATATACCCAACCCTATCTATTAACCACTCGGAGATAAAATACCTCGCTTAGCTCAGTATAGCAACCTACAGTAGCTATTAATATAAACCTAGTGCGGACTAGTTTATCCCTTCGGAAACCCAATCATCATATCAGTTATACAACATTATGAGAACAATTACTTAGGTTCTACAACGCTTTTAAAAATAGAGCTCTAGCTTTAAACTCTATAGTTCATAAGTCTGTAGCTTAGTTTTTCTGCAACTACGTCCTTTTATTAACGTCATGTTAAGATATAGTAGTAATACAACTCTCGCAAATTATAAAAGGCATTTATACGTTAGCGTAATGCACTCTATGGGGCTCAAGCATCCACCATGAGGTACACTAGATCACCAAACTATAGTCTAATCCGTGAGAGTCCTTTTGCATTAAATAATTGACACATGTTCATTGAGCTTTCTGTTGGGTTTTTGATCGCCATTTGTACACTTGAACCTCGGATACAAGCACCAATTCGTTTTCTAGATTCAGCATATAAATGAAAAGACCCAGGCAAATCGATTATTTTCCCACGCTCATGGTCGAATGACGTATAAGACTTTTCATTCGAATGGGGGATGAGATTTCTACTTGTCGAGCTTGTCCGTCGGCTGGGAAATGTCACTCAAGTGTGGTTTGGTATAGGGTATGACTGGCGGCCAGTGTTGAACCAGGAGATTCTCTTCAGATCACGTGACAAGAACTCTGAAAAGCAGTTGATAACTAAGACTCTCTTTATTCTCCCAATTCTCTCATTGCCAGCGACCTTCGAAGCTTCGTGTCTCGCCAATAATAAAATCACAGATAAAATAAGCGAAACAACGTGATTGTCAACATCATCTAATGACTCATTAGTCCAACGTGAAGATACCAATCTGACTCGTTTTTCCTTTTTCTTCAATCACGCAAAGTCTTGGCACGATAAGACAAAGATAACGATCAGCAGGCACGCATGCGGAGAATTCTCGAGATCTCCTAAAAATGACGCAACTCCTCCTTTTTAATACTCCTCCAGCTGCAGCATAACGGAAATAGAAATGTCTTTGTGGTTTAAAACCGGAAGAGACATTCCGGACCCCTGAGCGGAATTGTGCGCCTCCAATTCGCTTACCTATAGGCTATGCGATGCCTAGAAAGATTACTCTTCAGGGGTCACCACGTGAAGGTGTTCTGGCCGTGGCTGGATTCTGGACCGTTGCAGCGGGCGCGCAGCCACGGAGTAGCATCCAGATCTGAACCACATGGCCGGAACAATACTTTGATGATTGGAACAAGGATGCAAATGACCTTGCAGGGCGTTGCCGTTATCACCATCACCAAGGTAGGACATATTGGGGAAGGTGACAGCGGACAAGCGTAAAGTGGCAGACGCGATGGCTGATTCTCATTTTCAGCCACAGTCCGAGCGTGCTGTTGAAGCCCCTTTTAGTGATTCACTTAGGTGACGATAAAAAAAACTCTTATCCGCGTACGCCCAAAGATTACGAGGCACCAATTCCGACCAGTCGTCATGATTCACAGCAAGGAATAAAACACAGTGGATACAACCCCCATTTTATCTTCAGCCTTCTGGATCCTCTCTGCTCCGACCTCGCAATGTCAAATTGCATTCCGCGATCCGATCATACAATCTCTGGATTTCACATGGATAGCTATGACCCTTCCCCACTATCTACGTTCTAAAACGGAACCTCGCCTACAAGTCCAGACGACAAGTGGCTCTGTGGCTTGCCTGTAACGCCGGAACTAACGACTGATCTCGTAATAGCGCCCCTCTAGCTCACTACCAAAGCTCGCTCTGACATGCGGTAGTGTCTGATTCGCAGCGCCATCATTGGCAGCAAATGTACTCTCGAGACAAACTAGCAAACTCAAATGCAACCCTCCCTGTGTCATCGCCGCGAACTCCGATTATGCCCCCGGCTTGGACAGTGATGGGCTGATGCAGGGTCCCATTTCCCACGTGTGAGGGTGATGAGATGTGGTTCCTTTTCCACAACCGAGCTCCGATCTTGCTGGCTTTATCTGCAGCCGTTCTGCACCCCTGAGTGACGCTGCAGATCCTGTCTTTCTTTGTCTTTTTAACTTTTAACCTTGCTTCCATGCCCTGGGTTCTGCGCGCATTGCTTTTTTCAACTGGGTGAAGACCCTTTCCAATCCTTGGTACCTGGGAATTACTAGCCATCATGCCTTCACTTGATGCTGAGATGTGGGCGTGGTACGGCTTGACTGTCGTCGTCGTGCTGTCGCGGATGTGAGTTCAATTAGCCGCCTTTACGATAAGTTACTGACTATTTTAAGGGCATCTCGTCGGATGCTACTGGGATCATTCAAGAGAATGTTGGCAGATGACTATCTCATGGCTGTCACAATGGTTAGCGCCCCTTACACACCCTCTTGACTTCAACATACTGATTGTTTAGATCACCTACACGGCTCTATTAGCAATCGTCAGCGTCCTCTCACGAACACCCACCAACCTCATCAACCCCGACGACCACATCGTGCTTACCCCGGAAGACATCAAGGAGCGAGAATACGGCTCAAAACTCGTCCTTGTAACCGAACACATGCAGATGATCACACTCTGGGGAGTCAAGGGTTGTCTTTTGTTCATGTACAGCCGACTTACGTAAGTGATTGTTCACCACTAAGCTCAACCGTGGCTAACTGTCCCACAGTCTGAGTTTGAAGCAAAACGTCTTCGTCAAGATCGTTGCCTGGTATGTTGTTGTTGGGTTTGTCGTCATGGAGCTTCTATGGTTCACTGCATGGTGTCGGCCCTTCCACAACTACTGGCAGGTTCCACCAGATGACTGTAAGTTACACAATCATTCACTGTCACTTTTCCGCAGTGTAACTGACCGACATCAGTGAATTGCTCGGCTGAAACCAACCACATGATTACAAACGCTGTTATCAACATCTCCTCGGACATCATGATTATCATTCTTCCAATGCCTGTCTTTCTTCAATCCCAGCTGCCACTTAAGAGAAAGATGATTCTCTGTGGTGTTTTCGCACTTGGAATCTTCACTGTAAGCCCCATAGTCCACCAACTTAACCACCTATAAGACGTAAGCATGCTGACTC
Source organism: Fusarium avenaceum (assembly GCA_025948275.1). Taxonomy (NCBI): domain Eukaryota; kingdom Fungi; phylum Ascomycota; class Sordariomycetes; order Hypocreales; family Nectriaceae; genus Fusarium; species Fusarium avenaceum. The sequence goes on along the minus strand of CP109670.1, from coordinate 469,883 downwards.
CAAGACACCAGATTCTGGCTGCAACCATGAGCAAAATCTACAGTCTCGGCGACCCTTTCGGCACACAATGGTCCTACTGGTACATCCGAGAAGTCTCAACCGCCGTCATCGCCGCCAACCTTCCTCTCACATGGACTCTCCTCCAACGCGTCTTCAGACTCGGCTCCTTCTCCGCCCGATATGGCAAATCATCTAACCAACGCACCGGCGAAGGAACATCCCGATTCAGATCAGCCTACGGCAACCTCAGCAGTATGGACCGACGACCAAAACGAACCACCTTTGTCGAGCCTGGGATGAGTTTCTCCGAGAGTCAGGAGGAAATCAACGGCAAGGATATTCCGTTGAAGATTTACCAGAAGAATGAAGTTACTATCGATATCACTACGGAGGAGGCGACACCTGATGGACATCGTGCACCGTCACCACCGGGCCAAACTGGGCTTGTGAGGGTCGATCTTAGTTCTGATAGGAGTGAGGCTGGTACGAACCGCGAAAGAGCGGCGAATGAGATGGAGCTTGGTGTTGTTACTAAAGTCTATCATGGAGTGTAATGCGCAGATGCCATAAGTCAACCTTGCATAGACATACATTTTTTAATATTCCTAATAGAATTGAATTTGCTTAAAAGTAACTTGATGGAGCCCAGTGGTGCAAAGAAGGTTGAATCGCGTAAAGTGGTTGGCGACTACAATTTGAAATTAATCCATATGATTTGAGTTGTGTATCTCTACTGTAATAGTTAACTCTTGTATTATGCCGGCTCTGAAAACTCAACAGCGCCTCTCGACACTATCCTCGTCTCTTTAATTGGCTATTAATCGTAGAATAAGTAAAGGCTTGGGGTAACTAGCTTAAAATACATATTCGAAAGACTTGTCCAAAAAAGTAATGAATAGATAACCATAGTTATATATTTTGCGATTAGATAATTTGCTTTAATTGTGTTGCGACCTTCTTCGTTGATGCTCACCCAGTGAACCCCTTGAAGCACACAGACTGAGGTTTTATTCCACAAATAAATATTCGTATTTATGGATAAACATTATATCTATAAGAAAAAAAGATTATAGCTAATCTTACACAAACAATAAAACTTTACTTTTTATCCCGTGTGTTATCAAATTGAAATCGGCAACCAAAGGAATTGAACAACTTTTTTTTCTCCACAGGTGATCATCTTGTATGGTTCGGTATTTTATTTGTACACAATCGAGTGGTGTTGTTCCTGACTTGGCCTATAGATCTAAATACATCATATAGAGAATAAGGTATTCTAAGAGTTGAGGTGCTTGAACGTCTCGTATGTATGACAATGGAATTAAATACGCAGTGTTTGGCAGTGACAGGGTATAGGGTAAGCGGACTGGTTAGCATAGTTCATAAAACCCAAGACACCAGTACACACTTCTGGTGTTTGATTTTATTAGAAAAATCAATAGCTTCTAATGAAAACAAATGTGAATATACGTAGATTAGATAAGCGGGGTATTTCCTTTTTTCTTTTGTATATCATCAGCCATCTAAGACAAGCTTCAATCGTAGGCCGAATTCTCACCCTTGTTTCCCTCAGCGTTCTCTCCCGCCTGTCTCGTGACAATCTCCACGTGACCACAACTCCCAGCCTCATTTCATTCACTAGAACGCCTTCCAGCATTTCCTATCTGACATCTTGTTTCAAGCCCACCATGGAGAGCGAGGATATGCACCCAACGAAACCAAAATATTCGCCAGAGTCAATACCTGCCACTGGGCTCAGTGTCATCTATGAACCAGACACTGACAGTCCCATCGCTGAGTAAGCCACGCGACACTGGTATACGTACCGATTTGCGGCTGAACAAACGAACAGTATTATCATGGTCCATGGACTGAAGGGCCATCCTTACAAGACATGGAGATTTACCCCGTCGTCGAAAACTGCAGACAAGCAGTCTCCACCTATTCATCAACAGAGTTCAAAGTCGCAGCCTTCTAAGCGGCTCCAACTCAGGCATAGCATCATGAGTTGGATGAAAGAGCCATCCACGAAGCAAAGTACTGACAGCGAATCAACTCTCTCTGTAGCTGAAACTGTCATGGATCCATCGGCTTCTAGCACACCCGTCTTTTGGCCGGCCGACTTACTGCCTGAAGTGTGCGAAAACGCCCGCATTTTAACCTTTGGCTATGACACAAAAGTGACAAAATACACTTCAGGCCCTACCAATATGAACACTATCTTGTCCCATGGAAAGGACTTTTTGTTTTCTCTGGGAAGGCATGTAGTTCGAGGCCGTCCACTAATTTTCATAGCTCACAGCCTCGGTGGCATTCTCATCAAAGAGGTACCCCTACCGCAGACTCGTATTGGTACCAAGGCTTACTAGTCTCCAGATGCTCGCACTCTCATCAACGTCAGAATCAATCGTTCTCCAATGCGTTGTCGAGTGCACAAAGGCCATCATATTCCTTGGCACGCCACATCGTGGAAGCCCAGAATTCTCAGCAATCGGCGAACGGGCTAGGTCTATGTTAAGTAGCCTACGTTTCCAAACAGCAGCGGCGATATTGGATACACTACGTCAGGGGAATACCGACTTACAGCGGGCTCATGAATCCTTCATGCGGCTCTGGCAACGTTATAGCTTTCGGGTCAAAACATTCCAGGAGGGTTTTGGCCTTACTGGTATCAATCTATGGGTGCTGGGCAATAAGGTGGTTCCTCATGACTCATCCTTGATCGGGGATCCAAGAGAACACGCAGAAACCTTGCAGGCCAATCACATGGAGATGAGTCGCTTCAGCAGCGCCAACGATCCGAATTATCTGAAGGTCGCTGGTGAAATCAAAGATGTCTATATGGAGATAAGTAAGTCTGCTCAGGAAAGCCGTATCCTGGAAGACCAGGCCGAAGCTCAAAAGATGGTGGATATATTGCTTCGCAAACTTCGTTTCGACAGGATGGACCGGCGAAAAAACTCTATTTCTTCACCGATGTTTAATACTGGACGATGGCTGTCTGCCAACTCGACTTATCGCCAATGGTATTTCGACCATCATGTTGATCACCCCGTCTTGCTGATAAAGGGTAAGCCGGGGGCGGGAAAGTCAACGTTGATGAAAGAGGCTGTGCAGCATACACAATCGGATCGGAAAGGGAACAGTGTGTGCGCTAGTTTCTTTATCGATGGCACAGGTCATAATATAGAACATTCCGCGGATGGCATCTTTCGATCTTTAATTTTCCAGCTTCTTCCGCACACCAAATTATCAACTTCGGATCCATCGTCTACAGAGGCCAGGAGCTTGAAAGATATCATTCGAGCAGCTGCATGGTCATCTGAGGAACTAAGCTTGCCAGAACTACAGGCTTTGCTCATCAGAACACTTGAGGATCTGGTATTGAAATACACGCCAGTATACATCTTTGTGGATTCTCTTGATGAACTGCCGGAAGGAGCACAGAGGAAACAAATCGACTTTTGGAGCGACTTGGTTCACTCACCCAAATTGCAGAGGCTGAGGGTATGCCTTTCCTGTAGACACTTCCCTTTTGTCACAGTCGTCGACTCTTTGGAGCTAGTATTGGAAATCCACAATAGCGAAGATATTGCTTACTATATCCAACAGCGACTCGGGTCACGTATGGCTGTTCGTGACACACTTTGGCGAAAACAAATCTATCACAAAATACAATCTCGAGCAGACGGGGTTTTTCTCTGGGTGGTACTAGTGGTTGACAGGATACTGACAAAGTACGACCACGGGTTTAATCTGAAAAACCTTTTACGTACGATCGAGGATATACCGACAGGACTTCGAGAGCTATATATCAGGAGCTTCAGCTCATTGGGGGACATTGAGCAAAGGGTGGCACTAAGTGTCTTCCAATGGATCGTAGCGGCACGCAGACCTCTCCGACTTGATGAATGGCACCATGTTCTCGCCTTCGTGAAACATCCCAGGCCAACCTCGCTCCGCGCCTGGCGACGATCAAACACCTACACAGAAAATGACGAACAGCTCGAAAGAGAGATTAAATTACTATCGAGAGGTTTGCTGGAAGTAAGTAACAGCCAGTGCAGTGATACTAACGACGCGTCTTCTATTGATGCCGGTGCGGGGTCTCTCGATCAAGAGCAAGGATCGGCACGTATTGTGCGGTTCACTCACCCATCCATATACGATTTCTTCGTCAATCAAGGAGGCTTCAAGTATATAGGCTACGATGGGCAACATCCGCTGGAGGACTGCCATTGTACTATTGCAATCACATGTCTCAGGTACATAAACGTCCCAGAACTGGACGCTTTCATCTTGGCTCGGCAACGTGTCGAGGTAGCGAGCCTCACAACGCTTTCACTCTACTCAGTTCCTTCTTACCGGTCTTTACACTCCGACTTTTCACAGACGAACGCAGATTTCAGAATTAGCCTCAGGAGACTCCACAAAATGCCATCTACCGATCTTCACCAGTTGGTGACGTCTTGGTTGAAGGGCCGTGGTTTGCCGCCTTGCCCCGATTACAACCTGGATGAGTTCAGTTCTATAAGCTCAGTCGCTTCTGAGACGTCGCAGCGTCCAGGTATTGACGAATACCCTGCTTTACTCTTATATCTGGTTAACGAGTTACATTACCATCTCGAAATTGGGAAGAAAGGCACATTTGCCAACTTTATTCCCCACGAGTTTGAGAAAAATAGGAGTCGCTGGGAGACGCTGCAGTCAGGTCAACGCACGGGGTTCACTGGTGTTGAACCCCAGGGATCCGACGTCGACACATCTTCTAGGCCTCACATGTTAGTAATACCTATATAGCCCTGGTATGACTGTTTGTTAACATTATTTCCAGGATGCGTGGCCCAAGAAAGCCGAGAAGTATTGCCAGCTTTGCCTCTGCGAGTAGCTTTAGTCACGGTAGTGTGGGCTCACAAAGAGTCAACACGGGACAAGATGAGAACACTGGATCGGCAACTTAGTATATAAGAATATTGAATTTCATTAGTCCATCTGCCAGAGCCGAGGGTACCACTTGATGCACGTGACAATTGCGACTTGAAGGAGGGACAAGGTGACCCTCCTTTCACCCCTCTCAAGGGGTGTGCCTACTGACTAAAGCATCTCTGAGACCTGAGTCTGCATACAAACGAGGAATAGCTTCAGGGGTGCCTCTAGTCCCTTGTACATGCCCTTGCCCGGCATGGAGTGTCTCTCCAAAGAGCAAAGGTTGTGTGACGTTTCACCGTGACACCATCATTTCATGTAGATCATGCACACTGTCTGCTTGTCAGAATAACCCTCTCGACCGTGGAATAGTTTCAGTAATACCGGTACATAAATAGAGTTCCGAGCTTTTCCAGCACCCAACACAAGTGGCAGAACAACCTCATGCTGGAATTATGTGAATTACCGATGCGGGCTTACAAGCTACAGCCAAGTTCACAAGATTTGAAGAAGCCTCCACAGTGGTAGGGCACTGAAGGGCCATATCAATGCTAAGGGGTCCAAGGTCGCCACGAACAGTGGCTTGCAGGAAATCATATATTTTCGGTATCCTTAGTCAATTTTTCACATCCACGGATCATATGGCTCCAGGTTTGACGATGGCACCAGGCCTGAATGATTTTCGATCAAACTAGCGGGGAGCTAGCGATACGCTAGGGGCACGAGCCATAGCTTCTTTGCACAACATTGTTGGCAAGTGAGTTACTTCACATGCATGAATAGGTAATCGATTACTTCGTGTAAGAACATGGTAGGGAATGCATCGAGCTTATGGGATACAAATGATTGCTATGTTATTCAGGAGTAGATTTATCTCGCAAGCCCTGCATGTAGCCCAACACGAATGACGTACGTCGAATTTGGATTTAATTATATGGGGCGTATGATCCGCTGGCTGTGGAGAACCAGAATAACGTCCATGAATTAAGGAACAAGGAACATAAGTTTCGGTCCAGAGGCAGGGCCTTGGTGATATGGATGGGAATCTCAAAATCTTTCTGAAATAGACGGCAGAGACGGTGATAAGAATTTTACTGCAGAAAAGCTTTGCAGGTGCTTCCTAGATATCCTTTTGTGGAAGGTGATACAAATAGAAACGCAGGCTGCTGCACCAAGCTAGGACCTGCTATTGCATACACAGTATGGTTGGTTGCGTCGTACTGATGTACCCAGGTAGTAATCAAGTAACGCAAGGCCAATTCAATATTATCAAGCACCATTCTATGAGAATAAAAGGATCCGAGATGAATTTTATTATGACCGTTCTTGCCCATTTGATACACAAATAATCAAATGTGCGCCTGATGATGCCAAACGGCAGGCCGCCTCTAAGCCTCCTTTTGTTTCTCAGACTAATTTGCTGACCATAATGAAGCAACTCATTGACTAGTTCCCGTTGTAAATAATTCTTCTTTCAAACATGCGAAAACTCAAGCGAAGCTCAAATATTTATTCCTTTCTATTTATATGATAGTATCCAAGTAATCTTGACATCGTTGCAGACGTTCTATCACCTTGAGAAACATCTCTTGCCTCCACCTCTCTGAGGTGGTGGTTCGATTACCACCTAAGCACCAACTCACTGCCTCAGCAAAGTCAGAACCGGCTTCTTCTAGCACCTGCCTCTGCCAGTTACGTGCTGCCAAAAGATCAAATGCAGCTATTTCTTTCGCATTACCCCCTTCAGGCCATTCCTTTCTACAAGGATGACTTTTCAATGTCTTTCCAAAACAAAGTTCTAGAAGTAAAATCCCCAATTGGTCTAAATCATTGTTGACTTGGCTAACAGTGATGTTCGGTTCTGTAGCTTTTCCTTTATTGTCAAGCTTCTTTTGCACATATGGCTTGGTGAGTGGAAAGATAGTCGAGGCCCCCAGTCGTTCACGTCGCTTTTGAAGAAGACGTTGGATTTCGTGAACGGAGTAGGGAGCCACATAGAGTCGTGCAGTTGGAGAAAGGATGATGCCAATGTCAATGCCAGGCTGTAGCGTTGTTTCCGTGTGGGCTGGAGTTGGATGTGGCCTGTGAGAATCTGATCTAATGTAATCGTTGTGGGGGAGGTAGATGCGACGTAATGTGATAGTTTAGAGACATAAAATCTTTGGCAATCGTCTGTGAGAAAACCGCAGCAAATGCTTTCCTCCCTTGAAAGAGCTATGCAAAGGGTTGAAATCTCTTGGGTGATGCCAAAACTTGCATTTGGTTGCTCAGGTATTAACATAATTGATGGCGTTTTTCTATAACATGTAAGTCTCGATGGAGTCTGGATATGATCTTGATATGACATACCCTATTACTTGTGTCGTTGTTGATAAGGTAGAGGACTTGAGCGCTGACCTCATTGAATTCAATTGTCTGTGGTTTGGTTGCCGAGTCGAAGTTTTCTCGAGTAATTTAACTGTTTCATGTAATTGGGTGGCGATTGCATCGTTACTTTCTGTGATCTTTGTCTCAAAGATCTCCCATTTAGAGCAGCCAGACGTTAAAAAATCAATCCGAAACTCTGTTCCGTCGCCTACTCGATGCTGCAGTAGCAGTTCGGCGCTGTGGGTAGCTCGGCAATTACAATTCGAGGATGAGGCCAGGGCCCTTGATAACCCGACAGCGCGCTTCCAGAAACTGCAAATAGCAGAAGTATCAAGCCGTGTCTGATCTGATGCTTTTCTCTGCTCTGTCAAGTGGGCCTCCCTATCGTTGGAATTCAATAGCATCTCTAACTTCTCAATACAATCTCTCATATCGTCAAGAAGGCGTTTTCGAGTGGGCTCCGCCTTAGTGAAACTAGCTTTGTAAAGTAGAAATTCTCGATTCTCCTTGCTGAGCGTGGCAAAAACCCGTTCTTTTAGCGGCAAAGTCTTTTATATCCATGTCAGACGGTCTTTTCTGTTTCTGATCGAGAAACCTTACCGCATGATTTGCTTTGTCTTTTGCGGCTTCGCCCACAATTGTCAGCTGTCGGTTCAATCTATCAATCATTTCGTTTATGTTGACCATATAATCCGAGAATAGCGTATAGCTGTCTTTTAGACGACGTTGGAGATGGTTATCAAGCTCATGCTGGCTCCACTCTGGGCCTCCTGGGTCTGCTAGAAGTACTTCAATCTTGTCATCGCTAGCCACAAGAGGTAGTAGAAGCCGTTTGAGGTTCGCGTTGAACATGAGTTGGTTAAACTTCAGTTCATCCCGATATTTCTTGTGTTCAGACTTGAATTCGTAAAACAACCTCAACTTCTTTGCAACAGTGCCGTACCTCTCAAATCCTGCATTCAGGGTCGAAATAGCAATAGGGAACGCACCTAAAACAATTCCTGCAAGCTCGAAGCCAGACATATTGCCAAACGATGCAAAATGTTAGTCTGGTCAACTTACTTTAAGTTGGCCAGAGTCGAGCGGGAGGGGTTGCGCAGATAGGGTTATGAAGTAGTTGTGAGGCCATCTCAGCCTCATATGCAGGCCCAGCCAATAATCCTGAAGTGATACGTGGCAAGTGCGGGGTTTGCAACTACTGATTATTCAGCTCAAGGTCCTCCTTTCAATTATGCTTTCTAGGAACCACCTTCAGGTTTTATTTAGTCTGCAGCAATACGCGATGCACATCTCACAGCCACAAAAGATGCTTGTTGAGGAGAATATCTACAAGAAGACTTACTCTGTAAAGGTACAATTTCAGAATCTTGTCAATGATGCACAACAAGATGATGAAGTGGAGAGCCATGATATCTTGCGTACCACTGTCGCAGACCTCCTGGCGAGATATGTTTTGTGGGCAGGAAATCTGGGCGCGTTACGAAGACCATCATCTAAGCTATCGTTGGATTATCGACTTTCGGATGCCTCAGATGTACGGCATGAGATCTTGACGCAGCTACAAGATATTGCCGAAGCTTTGGCAGACTGTGAGCATAGCCTCACTTACAAGATCCACTAATGGCTTATCAAATTGGCAGTGTCCGATATGGTGCGTGACACCCATAAGGATCGAGAAAACCTGGAGCAAGATATTTCTGATGAATACCTGATAATCTTCCAGGTGATCTCAGGTTGTATTGGTTCACTGTTCAGAATTGGTATTCTGGTACGAAAGTCGACCACACGGGATCGTTTCGAACGGGCCCTCCAAGAATCAGATTTAGAATTCACTCCACAATTTGATATCCAACATGTACACGAGAGACACCCAAAAACCCGCCTTAGTGGGCTTGCTGTTCGTTTAGGGTCCGCGATCACTAAAAGAAGACAATTTATCGTCTATTGTCGAGATCACAGACTACGCCTTGGCGAAGAGAGCGCACTTGAAGATGAAGAGGCCGCACATGGGGAGCGGACTTCGAGCAAAGCAACCACATTTATCGCTAACGAGGAACTAACAGACATGCAAAATGAAGAAGACGACACAGCGTCGTTTGCATCAGCTTCTACTATTACGGATTCAGATCACGCTCTTCAACTACCATCACTAACCAGTCTATCGCTCGATGGCCAACCTTTCGAGTGCCCTATATGCTTCACGCTCCAGACCTTCCAAAGAGACAAGTCGTGGAGGTCAGTACCCAGATATTCCGTCCTCTAATCCATTAGATTACTAAATTGAGAAAAAGAAAACATGCATTTCGCGATTTGAAAGCCTATGTGTGCACACTGGGCGACAGCAAGTGTGATAATCTTTTCTTTCAAGATCGCGAATCGTGGTTTGATCATGAGATGAAGACGCACAGAGCAGCATATAGTTGTTCACTGTGCGACCAAGTGAAAGCAGTGTCCAAGACTGACCTCCAAACGCATCTTGTAGTGCACGGTAGCTTTGATGGTCATCAGATAGAGGCTCTTGCAGAGGGCGGGCTCGATATAGCCAATAAGATCCCCGCAAGCGACTGCCCTTTCTGCCAGGGTTGGGCCGAGCAACTTCAATCGAGATCACTAGGCAGAAATCTGGATGAAAGGTCACCCCTTGTCAGTTTGTCTAGATTCAGGAGGCATGTCGCTACGCATCAAGAGCAACTGGCCCTATTTGCGCTGCCACAGTCTAACAACGAGGATGAGATCGAAGATGAGGTCGAAAATCAAGATACTGTCCTTCATTCAAGCTCCGAGAGTTATTCACAAGGCCACTCTAAAGAATTGCAGGGTCACATTGCCGAAGTTCAGCGAACGTTAAAATCAGAAGGGATCGACATTGAAAAACTTGATGAAGCGGTAAGTACATCATGACTGCACAACCTTGACAAGCCTCTCCTCCAGCGCTGGAATTTTGTAATAGCGCATTTCTGACAGCTATTAGCCTGTAGATGAATCCTCTGCTGTTGATCAAGGAACAGAAGATACTCACTCAATGGTAGACAGCTCTCCACGACCCGGGAGTCAAAACAGCCACAAGTGGATATGCTGTCAATGTGGTCAAGGATGGTTTAACGTCCATACGGATCTTCTTTGTCCAGCATGTCAGATTCAACGGTGTGGGAGTTGCACATATGGATAGATAGATGGCATACAATGCTGAAGACCAAGTTCTTATATATCCATAGCTATGAAATAGTGGATTTATTGATACTTATCATTATCAATATTAAATCTAGTAATTTATTCAAAAACGAGACTAAGCTATCTTACTCGATTCTATAGGAATATTAATAATAGAGGTCCCTCTATTGACCAAAAAGTAATAATGACTTGAATTTATTAAGGTTGCCCAATGATATCGACCACTATAATTCTTTTCCCTGACTGTATCTAAAGTCCCTACTGGGGCCAGAAGTCCCTTTCTATACTTTAATTAACCCACCGGAGATAAGAAAAAGGTCGCGACTGCATTGGCAACTCATTTATCAAAACATACTACTTACCTATAACCTAACCCGATGGCCTTTTCCATACTTATAGCCGACATATTGATTAATGCCCCCGCCTTTATACCCGATTAACCCCTCCGTAAGGACCTTGAGCCAGCTAATAACAGTAGCGTGGCTAGGGCATATAGAGCAGAATTCCGGTGTAGCCAGGAGTCACTATTTGTAGTATTTACTTGTAATACCGGTAGCCGCAAATAGCTATGGCATTTACTCTGTGAGAGCACATATATTATGCCATTCAGGTAGAGACCAAGCCCATCGGTAATAAATACATCATAGTATTGGACAGGTGAGCCAGTCAATAACGATGGTACAAGGTTAAAGGCAATACATCAGTAATTCTAATCTACACTGAAACCTTTTTGCGCGAACACAACTTCGAGGGTAAGTCCGAACCTCGTCCGGAGTCGGCTCCGAGCATAAAAGCCTGAGCCGGCGGGAACTCGGGATAGCCCGACGCCCCGCTAATAGCGATCCGATCCCTGGCGGGCACTATTACAGGGGAATTTCTAATCTCTTCCGTTTTCGACAACGGGAGGGGCTGAGCTTAATTTCATCCCTGCAGCTGGCCACGTTTGGAGATTTCTTGAGTGTCAGCCAAGGGGGCGTGTGCAGCTGTGTTGTGTGTGTTGAGAGACAGAGTGTGAGTGTCTGTGAGTAATGGGGCATTTCCGGCAATCCTACGGATAGACAGGGATACATACCCATGCCCTTGCCGAACCACGTCAGTGTGTCAAAAGGTTGCATTGCATTGCACGTCAGCTAATCCTTACCAATCGGCCGGCAGTTTTCGAGAAGCCCTTGTGCGCGCGGTCCCGCGGTCCCGCGGTGGGAAGGGCTTACTGATCGGCAATGGCTAAGACATACCGAATACGCCCCTTGTGGATCTCAGGACGCCATCTGCGTGGCGTGTTATTTGTCGATTCGTTTATGCTTGTCAGATCTTTATTTGTGGCCCGTGGCCTATCAAGGGACATACGAGAGCATGTTCCCGGGAGTATTGTGCTGCATGAGGCGGAATACGGAATACGGAGGTAACCACACAGACTCGCTTCCAAGGCTGGTGTAACTGTAACACGGACGGTTGAGAGATGAGATGATGTTGGTCTGAGGTCACATACAGGTGGATGCCATGTTTTGAGGCGTGCCAATGTGCCGCTTGTGAGCGGGATGGCTTGACGGGACAGTTGCACTGGAACCGTGATGCCAAAGCTTGTTTTGCACTGCAGAGTAACCTGCCGGGCCGATGAGTGCACTGTCTTCGGCCCTACGAGGCGGGGGTTGCAACCCAACCGAACCTCAGTGCATCCTGTTTTTGACACAAGGCTTAATTGAAGAGTGCAGAGAGTCTGGATGAAAATATTGAACTTGATACGAAGTAAACTGTGCACTGGTAGGCTACTGCAGTGTATTGACCTCGTACAAAGAAGAAGTTGGAAACTTAGGACGCTATAAAAGTCAAAACTATTATTTACGCTCTGCATGTAAAAATGTAATATATTTGAAACCGACTAGACTATAATGTCCTCCTCGCCAACTCATCCTTGTTCAAAACCTCACCGCGTTCAATCAGCACAATCAAACTCTGATGCACGCTCACATTCAGCCCCGTCCCTAGAAAACTCGCCATATCCACAACCCAGCCGTTGAAATCTCGTATCTCCGTCTTCCTGCCGGCCTCAACATCCTGAAGCATCGAGCTGCGATGCTCGTATATCTTGCGGCCAAAGGCGAACAGCTTCGCTCTCAAGGTAGGCTGGGAGAACCGCTCTGTCAACTTGCTCCGCACCGCGACAAGGCTTGAGTCGCTACTTGGTTCGGTCTGGTGGAGGTGCTCGGCGTAGGAAGCGACAATGTCGACACTTGCGTCGTGATTGATAAGACCCTGGATCACGGCGCTGGCCTGCCATAGAAGCCTGTCCAGCACGCGCGTGAGGGGGTCTGTAGGGTCATGGGTTGTGAACAGCTGTCCTGTTTTGCAGCGTAGTAACGCTGTGAGGGGGTTGATGGCGGCGTTGGTAACAAGTTTCTCCAGCTGAATAAGCCAAAGCTCACCAGAGGAAACTTGCTTTGTGTTTAGAAAGGGTGTAGTAGCAATGTATCTTGTGAAGAAGTCGTTCAGGGGCTTCTTGTGCGGCATCGGATGGGAAGGCCAGAGGACAGGTCCGATGGATGCATCTGCCGGAGCTGCGTGAATGCTCAGAAAAGGCCCCGCTGATGCAACGCCATGATTCACGACGCAGGATGAGAAGGTAGGAGCGTCACCAGGCGGGTATCGACCGGCGACGTATACCGGCCCATGAGGAGGCCACAGCTTGCACACGCCGTTCTGAGCAAATACAACAGAACTACACTTTCCCAGATACCGACGAAGACGATCTGCTTCGGCCAGCCCAGCGGACGCCTTTGTGGATATGAACACGTTGCGCAGCTTCTTTCCGTCTGCCACCTCTCTCACAGGACCATACTGGGGTCTGGTCTCTGTCCACCACTCGACGGTGAAGCGCTTGCTTTTGAGGACCTTGCCACGGCCCGGGTCTATAAGGCCAACGCCTTCACAGCCTGCCCACTGCGATAGGAGTTCCTTTCTGGGCACGACGAGAGTGATGGGGAGGGGGTTTGGGCGGCGGACCATGTGGCTTGCGTAGAGCCTACCTATATTGCCGGGCCCGACGATGAAGATGCGCTGCTCAGAGCTTGCTGTGGAGTTTGGGGTTGGATGTGAACACTCTGCATGGTGAATGTTGTTAACAGAGCCTCCGACCTTGGAGGAGCCTGCTGGGCGGATGTTGGCTGAGGACCAGGCAAACAGTTTGGGGGGTATTCTGGAGTCGGGTAGAAGAGCTGTTAGCCAGCTAGGGTGGACTTGTGAGGCCATAGACTTTTCCATCTTGGTCTTGTTCTTAGTCTGCTTTTGGTTTGAGGATATGTCTTGATGGAAGAGAAAGCTGCTAAGACATGTTGAGATTCTGGAAGTTCAGTGGGGGCATCGAAACTAATGAGTATCACAGTCGGAGTCAGATCAGGTGAGAGCAACGTGCAAAAGGTTTCTTTGATTACAATGAGGGGCTACTAAGGTACGACATGGGGCGATATTCACAGCAACAAGATGTTATGTTCTTGATTGCCAAGTCGAGACATGATTGTAAATGGAATCCTTCATTGTGTTACTCTCAAGCTACGTTCCTAATTAGGAATACGAAAACCATGCCCGTTCAACTTGACTTCCACTTGGGTCTTGGGTGTTGACCGATCGGGGCCCTCATCTAAGCGCTTATATTCCTCCTACGGCCATTCCGGATCGGCAATGTACCTCTCCCGGGGGGTCACCCCGGCCTGTTTAGCGCTGACTAACTCCTTCACCCCACTGAAGCAGCCCTCAAGGGTCCAAAGGTCCCTTAGACTAACAGTAGGTGCCATTCCTCTCGGCCGGAGGCTGCAGATCCCGCTCACTCCCGAGATTAGTGGCACTGCGCCTTCTACGCCGTTACCTTGTCCCCCTTGTCCCCTTGTCAACCTTGTCTCATCCTCTGTACGGAGTAGGGCCCCCATGGAAAGCATGATTGATTTAAACTCAGCATAAAACATGTTTCCGCCAATGCCCTACAAGTATCATGGATCGTGCGTCGTATTCCCGCAAAGATGCAATGATATGTCCCGAAAGGGACCGTATGAGGGTGCATTCAAAAACAACAAGAACCTTCTGCCGCATCAAGGGGGGACACGTCAGCGGGGATAAGCCCATTTACTTACAATTATACTTTTTGGAAGAGCAAGAGCCGGCCGAGGGTGTCAGATCTTTGTTGTCAAGGGCCGGCTTCGATTGGATCATGGCAGATCGGTAGATAGAGAGGCGGCTGGATGTGAGTCAAGTGCCGGCTACCACTTACATCGCGGTATCTTGACATATTCTGTAAGATGTGGTTAGATAGATGGGACGATGTTGTTCTTGTTTACTTCTTCAATCACGCAATTTGAATCACTTGACGTATGTCCATTGATTACTTGCAGAACATGGTATGTTGATCTTCGACGGAAGCACCTCAACACTTTTGTGACATGTATCGTCGCCTAAGTTGAAACGCGGAATTATCGAAGCACGGCATTCAATCCCGCGGAGATAACCACGGCCTCTCCGCGAATCTTACGACTCTGGCATCCCCAAGAAAAGGATTCGGAGTGTGAGTGGAGGGTTGATCCCCCACTCCCTCTATCCTACGACGGTAGCGTCTTAGGACTTCGGATTATTACTCATATTCAAAGCTGCTTCCTTGACGTATGCCCGCGTCAAGGATCATGCCAAGGACCAGGGTCTGTGACCATACCCCACCCAAACCTTGACTACGTCTAAGACAAGCAGGTCGTCACTGTGAGAGAAGCTGGCCTCATCTGCCTGTTTTCTCAGTAAGCACGCTAGTCACCGAAGGGGAGTCTGCTGCTGGCTTAAGTCGGAGTGTTTATTAAACTTGTCTGACTGAATCCTTCGAAGGAACAGACCAAGATTGCCGATCATGACGGCTCGATCTGTTACCGCTAATACCTACAGAATACCATCTGCACGCTAAACTAAAGCACACCATCTCATGTAGAGCACATGTCACGGCCGGCAATTCAGATATCATAAAAACAGACTAGTTCATGCAGCGTCAGCGCCTGCAGAGTCGTATGCATGAGATCCTGCTGAGACACCGAATACAACATCGCACGCTTAGATCAAAACCCGCTTACGACAAGCCGAAATGGGCAGTTCCCATCGCTACAGAGGTGTTAGATAGAACGTAACATTGCATAGACCTTTTGTTTGGGGACGTTCTTTGGCTTGGCTTTGAAATAAACTTCGCTGATCTCGTACCCGACGTCAAGGATCGCAGCAATAACGCGTGGACCATGCTATCGACATGTCACGTCGCTTAGCGTAAGGAGAAGGTGCCTAGAGAGTTTACAAGGCTGAGGCAGCGGTCAACTCCCCACGGCGTGTCTACATGGTCATATCTGAGGTAGATGTCATGTTTCTATTGGTCAACTGAGGGACTTTCACGTCTGCACTTGCATATAGGATTCCGGGGAAATGGATTATCGCTTAGCGTATAGACGTGGAAAACCTGCTCATTCGACATCGTTAGCCGTTTTGTTATCCTACTCCGCCACTCAGACGCGGGGGTCCTTGTCGTAAGTAAGAAGCGTTGCAGATGAGATGTTGCTTTCTTACTGGGCCGGAGCAAAGTAGGCTTTCCAATGCAAGGAGATGGCCAGCGAAGAATGATAGTACTCAAAGAATAAACATGCTCGTGAGAGCGGTGCACGACAGAGAACCAGGGTAATGTTTAGTCTCCACATAGAACCGAAAAGATACGAATCCTTCAATGAGGATCCGAGATGGCTAATCAGATGGCTCGTAGAGAATCATCCCCAGAGCCGTGGTTTTGGTGCTGCTGGCTGCACCATGTGGTGATGTGGTGATACAGCATGTATAAAGATGCACATGGCCGGCGGTGAGCAAGGTCTTTGGTGTTTAGTAGCAACGAGTTATTCAGATCATCCATTTTACCTATAAATAACAGCTTGAAAGAACTATTGAAACTAGCGACCTTTCTCAAAGTTCACTATCTATCTTATATCACTGCCGTCCACGGCTACGACAGCATATCAACTGTCACCTCGAAATTCCCAGTCTTCAATATCATATCTTATTCATACGTTAGCCATGTCACTCCACACCCCAAGTGACGGTCAACAAGACCCAGCGTTAGCCTCCAAAACCCTCTGCGAGCAAATCTCGCGATCCCTCGGCCTCGGCCAGGACAAGATCGAGAATATCTTCCCAGGGACACCCTTCCAGCGGGACGTCATAGACTGCGCCGCGGACAACAAGCAGCGCGCCGTGGGCCACGCTGTCTTTGAAATTCCCAAAGATATAGATGTGGCCCGCCTGGCGGCTGCGTGGAAGGAGACCGTGCTTCACACCCCCGCTCTGCGGACCTGCACGTTTACATCTAAATCTGGAGATGTACTTCAGGTGGTCCTGAGAGATAGCTTTGTCTTCTCGTGGATGTCTGGGCCGTCTGTGGATCTTAAGGAGGCGGTTGTGCAAGACGAGACTGCTGCTGCTTTGGCTGGCCCGCGCTGCAACCGCTTCGTCCTCCTTGAGGACCCTGATACAAAGGAACGTCAGCTCATCTGGACGTTTAGCCATGCTCTAGTTGATAGTAACTTTCAGGAACGTATCCTTCGACGAGTCCTCAAAGCTTACAAGGATGCCAATGATGAACATCCTCGCCAGCTCGAGACACCAGATTCTTCCCAGGCTACGCCCGAGGAGGATCTACAGCCTAACCCATCCAAAATGCTCAAGATCCCTCAAGCTGCGGATATGGACCGTGCGGTTGAGTTCTGGAAGGATCATCTAAGTGGGTTGAATGCTTCTGCCTTCCCGCATTTGTCTTCTCATCTGTCTATGCCGCATCCAGAGGCCAAGGCAGAGCATAGAGTATCCTACTCGTCTTCAGCCCAACAGAAGGTATCAAATACTACCATTTGCCGAACTGCACTTGCAATTCTGCTATCTCGCTATACCCACTCCCCTGAAGCACTCTTCGGAGTTGTTACTGAGCAAACTCCCATGCTGGAGGAACAACTCATGCTAGATGGCCCAACACGCACAGTCGTACCAATCCGCGTATCCTGTGCTTCTGAACAGTCAGTGTCGGATATCATGAGCACGATTGACTCCTACGATCAGACCATGCGGCAGTTCGCCCACGCTGGTCTTCGCAACATCGCCAGCGCTGGAGATGATGAATCTGCCGCCTGCGGCTTTCAGACCGTCCTCCTAGTCTCAGATGGAGACGCCCAGCCCGCGTCTACTTGGGAAATTCTCAAGAAAACTGAAGAGCCTGAGGGTTTCATCCCCTGCACAAACCGTGCCCTGCTTCTAAGTTGCCAGATGATCAGCTCTGGAGCACACTTAACCGCCAGATACGACCAGAGTGTCATTGACGCTGAGCAAATTGCCCGACTCCTGCGGCAACTAGGCCATCTGATCCAAAACCTTCAAATCTCCACAGATCTTCCCGTGGAAATGGTGGACATGATGACGCAAGAAGACTGGTCAGAAATCGAAAGATGGAACTCAGCCTCCATCGATGCACAAGACACGCTTATCCACAGCGAGATGTTGAAGTGGACTTCCCAGTCGCCTAACAAAGCTGCCGTCGTCGCGTGGGACGGAGAGTGGACGTATGCTGAGCTGGACGATGTATCTTCGCGCCTGGCTCAGCATATCAACTCTATCGACCTGGGCAAGGAGCACGCGATAGTACCGATCTACTTTGAGAAATCGAAATGGGTCGTCGCTTCGATGCTGGCTGTACTCAAGGCTGGCCATGCGTTTACTCTCATTGACCCCAGTGATCCACCAGCTCGAACAGCCCAGGTCGTGCAGCAAACCTCTGCGACAGTTGCTCTTACTTCCAAGCTCCACCGCGAGACTGTTCAATCTACTGTTGGGCGCTGCATTGTTGTCGATGATGATTTCGTCCAGTCCCTTTCCCATCCCAGTGAACTCTCAGCATCTATAAAGGCACATGACCTAGCCTATGTCATCTTCACTTCCGGTAGCACAGGCGATCCAAAGGGAATCATGATCGAGCACCGTGCATTTTCATCCTGCGCCATCAAGTTCGGCCCCGCGCTTGGCATAACCTCCAACACACGTGCTCTACAGTTCGGTTCCCATGCCTTCGGGGCGTGTATTCTCGAGATCATGACGACGCTCATCCACGGCGGCTGTGTCTGTATCCCTTCCGACGACGACCGCATGAACAACGTCCCTGAGTTCATCAACCGGACTAACGTCAACTGGGTTATGGCAACGCCTTCGTACATGGGGACGTTCCAGCCAGAGGTTGTTCCCGGTTTGAAGACTTTGGTTTTGGTCGGTGAACAGATGTCTGCTTCTGTGAATGAGGTCTGGGCTCCTCGTGTTCAACTCCTGAACGGTTACGGACAGAGCGAGAGTTCTTCTATCTGCTGCGTAGCCAAGATCAGCCCTGGTTCATCTGAGCCAAACAACATTGGCCACGCAGTAGGCGCACATTCTTGGATCGTTGACCCTGAGGATCCCAATCGCTTGGCTCCCATCGGTGCCGTTGGCGAGCTGGTCATCGAGAGTGCAGGTATCGCACGCGATTACATCGTTGCGCCGCCTCAGGATAAGTCTCCTTTCATCAAGACCGCCCCTACGTGGTATCCGTCTAAGAAGCTCCCGGACGGCTTTAAGATCTACAGAACAGGAGATCTTGCATGCTACGCATCTGATGGCAGTATCGTGTGTCTTGGCCGTATGGACTCCCAGGTCAAGATCAGAGGACAGCGTGTTGAGCTGGGTGCGGTGGAGACTCATCTTCGACAGCAGATGCCTGAAGATATGACCATCGTTGTTGAAGCTGTCAAGTTCTCTGATGCCTCTAGTACTACTGTCTTGACGGCCTTCTTGATTGATGCAGGGGAGAAGAACACTCATATCTTGGACCAGCGTGCTACAAGGGAGATCAATACCAAGATGGAGCAAGTTCTTCCTCGCCATTCTATCCCCGCGTTGTACATCTCTATGAGCGATCTCCCCAAACTGCCACTGGTAAAGTCGATCGACGAAGACTTCGCATCATGGGCAGCAAGATCCTGAGCCAAAAGACTCATTCTGCCTCATCTCAGCCAACTCAGACCATCTCATCCGGAACCGACACAGAGACCAAGCTGGAGAGCATCTGGATCACAAGCTTGGATCTCGAGCCCGGCTCTGCAAACATGTCAGCTACATTCTTCGAGATGGGCGGAAACTCCATCATCGCAATCAAGATGGTCAACATGGCGCGCTCCAACGGCATAGAGCTTAAGGTCTCAGATATCTACCAGAGCCCCACGCTCGATGGTCTCAAGGCTGTCGTCATTGGAAGTTCGCTGCCATACAGCCTTATCCCCAAGGTTACCCGCCAAGGCCCTGTTAGCGAGCAGTCCTATGCGCAGAACAGAATGTGGTTCTTGGATCAGTTGTCTGAGGGTGCTTCATGGTACCTCATTCCTTACGCTGTGCGCATGCGAGGTCCGGTGGACGTTGATGCGTTGACGCGTGCTTTACTCGCACTTGAACAGCGCCATGAGACGTTGAGGACTACTTTCGAGAACCAAGACGGTGTTGGAGTTCAGATCATCCATGACAGACTCTCAAAAGAGCTGCAAGTCATCGATGCCTTGGATGGCGACGAGGGTGGTATCAAGACACTCTACAAAGTAGAGACCACGACATTCGACATCACATCCGAAGCAGGCTGGAGCTCAACCCTCATCCGCCTAGGCAAAGACGACCATATCCTCTCCATCGTCATGCACCACATCATCTCTGATGGCTGGTCCATCGACGTTCTCCGCCGTGAACTCATCCAACTCTACGCCGCCGCTCTGCAGGGCAAGGATCCCTCCTCCGCACTAACCCCCCTGCCAATCCAGTACAGCGACTTCGCCGTGTGGCAGAAGCAGGAGGCCCAAGCAGCTGAGCACGAGAGGCAGCTCCAATACTGGAAGAAGCAACTCGCGGATAGTTCACCTGCCAAGATCCCCACCGACTTCCCACGTCCAGATCTCCTGTCCGGTGACGCAGGCGTTGTGCCCGTTACCATCGACGGCGAGCTGTATCAGAAGCTACGAAGCTTTTGCAACAAGCACAACAGCACTTCCTTCTCCGTCCTGCTCGCTGCTTTTCGTGCGGCGCATTACCGTCTCACGGCCGTTGACGACGCCGTGATCGGTATCCCTATTGCAAACCGTAACCGCTGGGAGCTGGAGAACATGATCGGTTTCTTTGTCAACACGCAGTGTATGCGCATCGCCGTTGACGAGACGGATACCTTTGAGAGCTTGGTTCGCCAGGTCAGATCTACGACCACAGCTGCGTTTGCGCACGAGGATGTCCCCTTCGAGCGTGTCGTTTCGGCGCTTCAGCCTGGCCACAGAGATCTCTCGCGAACACCGCTGGCACAGATAATGTTTGCTATTCACTCGCAGAAGGACCTTGGACGTTTCGAGCTGGAGGGTATCCAGTCCGAGCCCATTGCCAGTAAGGCCTACACCAGATTCGACGTCGAGTTCCATCTGTTCCAACAGGCCGACGGACTGAAGGGCAGCTGCAATTTTGCCACAGATCTCTTCAAGCCAGAAACTATCCAGAATGTCGTCAGCGTGTTTTTCCAGATTCTGCGCCATGGCCTTGACCAGCCTGAGACGTGTATCTCGGTTCTTCCACTAACTGATGGAGTCGAAGAACTCCGCAAGCTGGATCTGCTGGAGATCAAGAGGACTAACTACCCTCGCGATTCGAGCGTGGTAGATGTCTTCCGCGAACAAGCTGCCGCCAACCCAGAGGTTATCGCTGTCACTGACTCATCTTCTCGTCTGACTTATGCAGAGCTGGACCACAAGTCTGAGCTGCTCTCACGATGGCTTCGACGACGCAACTTGGCGCCAGAGACGCTGGTCAGTGTTCTTGCTCCTCGGTCTTGCGAGACTATCGTTGCCTATGTTGGTATCCTCAAGGCGAACCTGGCGTATCTTCCTCTTGACGTGAGGTCCCCAGTGGCTCGTATGAAGGACATCTTGTCAAGCGTTTCCGGAAACACCATAGTTCTTATGGGCTCTGGGGTAGAAGATCCCGAGTTTGACCTACCACAACTAGAGCTCGTACGCATCACCGACACTTTCGATGAGACTATCGAGGACGTGCAAGACTCGCCCCAACCGTCTGCTACAAGCCTCGCCTACGTCGTCTTCACATCCGGGTCAACTGGTAAACCCAAGGGCGTCATGATCGAGCACCGTGCCATCGTGCGTCTCGTCAAGAGCGACAACTTCCCTGGCTTTCCCTCCCCCGCTCGCATGTCAAATGTCTTCAACCCTGGCTTCGACGGAGCCATCTGGGAGATCAACTGGATGCTTCTGAACGGCGGAACAGTCGTCTGCATCGATTACCTCACCACCCTGGACGGCCAAGAGCTCGCTGCCGTGTTTGCCAAAGAGCGCGTCAACGCTGCCTTCTTCGCGCCTGCGATGCTCAAGCTTTACCTCGTAGATGCGCGCGAGGCTTTGAAGAATCTTGACTTCCTTATTGTTGGAGGTGAGAGGTTCGATACCAGGGAAGCCGTGGAGGCCATGCCGCTTGTGAGAGGCAAGATTGCCAATATCTACGGTCCGACTGAGGCTGGAATAATCAGCACGTGCTATAACATCCCCAAGGATGAGGCTTACACCAATGGTGTTCCCATTGGTGGAAGTATCTACAACTCTGGTGCCTACGTCATGGATCCCAACCAGCAACTTGTTGGCCTTGGCGTCATGGGAGAGCTTGTTGTTACTGGAGACGGTGTTGGTCGAGGCTACACCAACTCGGAGCTCAACAAGAACCGCTTCATCGACATCACCATCGAGGGCAAGACCGTCAAGGCTTACCGTACTGGTGACCGGATGCGTGCACGAGTAGGCGACGGTCTCCTTGAGTTTTTCGGCCGCATGGACAACCAATTCAAGATCCGCGGTAACCGTATCGAAGCAGGGGAAGTTGAGTCTGCCATGCTCAGCCTCCAGAATGTCCTGAACGCCGCTGTTGTGGTCCGCGGGGGCGGAGAAGATGACGGGCCACTCGAGATGGTCGGATTCATCGTCGCGGACGACAAGAATGATACCACGGAGGAGGAAGAGACAGACAACCAAGTTGAGGGCTGGCAGGACCATTTCGAGAGTGGTATGTACTCTGATATCAGTACCGCCGTGGACCAATCTGCCATTGGAAACGATTTCAAGGGCTGGACGTCTATGTACGATGGTAAGGATATCGACAAAGGCGAGATGCAGGAGTGGTTGGACGACGCTATTCACACCCTTCATAACGGCCAGATCCCTCGAGATGTCCTTGAGATCGGTACCGGTAGTGGTATGATCTTGTTCAACCTCAACCCAGGCCTCAACAGCTACGTTGGTCTTGATCCATCCAAGTCAGCAGTCGAGTTCGTCAACAGAGCCGTCGAGTCCTCTCCCAAGTTCGCAGGAAAAGCCAAGGTCCACGTCGGCATGGCCACAGATGTCAACAAACTGGGCGAGCTACACCCCGATCTCGTGGTCTTCAACTCTGTTGTTCAATACTTCCCCACACCCGAGTATCTGGCCGAGGTCATCGACGGCCTCATCGCCATTCCCAGCGTTAAGCGCATCTTCCTTGGCGATATCAGATCGTATGCTACCAACAGACACTTCCTCGCCGCACGCGCAATCCACACACTCGGTACCAACAACAACGCCACCAAGGATAGGGTGCGCCAGAAGATCCAGGAGCTGGAGGATCGAGAGGAGGAGTTCCTCGTTGAGCCTGCCTTCTTCACCACTCTGAAGGAGCGACGTCCGGATGTTGTCAAGCACGTCGAGATTATCCCTAAGAATATGAAGGCCACCAACGAGCTCAGCGCCTATCGCTACACCGCTGTCGTGCATCTCCGAGATGACACGGACGAGCCTGTGTATCCCATTGAGAAAGATAGCTGGATTGACTTTGAGGCGAAGCAGATGGATAAGACGGCTCTTCTTGACCACCTGCGCCTCTCTAAGGATGCCATGAGTGTGGCAATTAGCAACATCACATACGCCCATACTTCCTTTGAAAGACGCATCGTTGAGTCTCTCGACGAGGATAGCAAGGATGACACCAAGGGTACACTCGATGGTGCAGCATGGCTCTCGGCAGTTCGCTCCGAAGCCGAAAGCCGCGCCTCACTCACTGTCCCCGATATCCTGGAGATCGCCAAAGAGGCTGGTTTCCGAGTTGAAGTCAGCGCCGCCCGTCAGTGGTCCCAAAGCGGTGCTTTAGACGCAGTCTTCCACCACTTCCCACCCTCCAGCACCGACCGCACTCTTATCCAGTTCCCTACGGACAATGAGCTCCGATCATCACTCACCCTCGCCAACCGCCCTCTCCAGAAGCTGCAGCGCCGTCGTGCCGCTCTGCAAGTCCGCGAGAAGCTCCAGACCCTGGTCCCGTCCTACATGGTCCCTCCCAACATCGTGGTGCTGGACACAATGCCTCTCAACACCAACGGCAAGATCGACAGGAAGGAACTTACGCGTAGAGCACGAACATTGCCGAAGCAGCAGACTGCGGCGCCTGTGCCGGACTTCCCTATCTCTGATATTGAGATCACGCTGTGTGAGGAGGCAACTGAGGTCTTTGGGATGAAGGTCGAAATCAGCGATCACTTTTTCCAACTCGGTGGCCACTCTCTCCTAGCTACGAAGCTCATTTCTCGCATCGACCACCGTCTTCACGTACGCGTTACTGTAAAGGACGTGTTCGACAGCCCCGTGTTTGCCGATTTAGCAGTCATCATCCGTCAAGGACTTGCTATGCAGAACCCTGTTGCTGAAGGACAGGACAAGCAAGGCTGGTCCTCGAGAGTTGCCCCTCGTACGGAAGTCGAGAAAATGCTGTGTGAGGAGTTCGCAGCTGGTCTTGGTGTCCAAGTTGGCATCACGGATAACTTCTTCGATCTCGGTGGTCACTCGCTCATGGCTACGAAGCTAGCTGTGCGAATTGGTCGTCGACTTGATACCGCCATCACAGTGAAGGACATCTTCGACCACCCTATCATTTTCCAGCTCGCCAAGAAGTTGGAGTCGTCACAGTTCAAGAGCTACGAGGAGTCTGGCGACGATATTCAGATGGCTGATTACACTGCATTCCAGCTCCTCGATCTGGAAGACCCTCAAGACGTTGTCCAATCCCAGATTCGGCCTCAACTAGACTCCTGCTATGGCACCATTCAGGATGTCTACCCGTCGACGCAGATGCAAAAGGCGTTCCTCTTCGATCCCACGACCGGCGAGCCCCGAGGTCTTGTGCCTTTCTACATCGACTTCCCCAGCAATGCAGATGCTGAGACTCTCACCAAGGCTATCGGCGGCCTAGTCGGGAAGCTCGACATGTTCAGAACTGTCTTCCTGGAGGCAGCAGGTGATCTGTACCAAGTTGTCGTTGAGCATCTCGAACTTTCTATCGAGACCATCGAGACGGAGAAGAATGTCAACACCGCCACCGGTGACTACCTGGATGTCCATGGAAAGGACCCCGTCCGTCTAGGCCACCCATGCATCCAGTTCGCCATCCTGAAGACTACCTCCTCTGTACGTGTTCTTCTGCGAATGTCTCACGCTTTGTACGACGGTTTGAGTTTTGAGTACATCGTCCGTGGTCTCCACGTTCTCTACAGCGGAAGAAACCTCCCCCCGCCAACACAATTTGCGCGATACATGCAGTATGCTGCACACAGTCGCGAAGAAGGCTATCCTTTCTGGCGCGAGGTTCTTCAAAACGCGCCCATGACGGTTCTACACGACACCAACAGCAGTATGTCTGAGCAGGAGATGCCAGTTTCCAAGGCCGTACACTTGTCCGAGGTCGTCAACGTTCCAGCGCAGGCTATTCGAAACAGCACCAATACCCAAGCGACCGTCTTCAACACTGCCTGTGCCCTTGTCCTAGCCAAGGAATCCGGCTCACAAGACGTCGTCTTCGGCCGCATCGTCTCTGGCCGACAAGGTCTGCCTGTCATCTGGCAAGACATTATCGGCCCCTGCACAAATGCCGTGCCTGTCCACGCACGTGTCGACGATGGAAACCCCCAACGTATCATCCGCGATCTACGCGACCAGTACCTCCGCACTCTGCCCTTCGAATCACTCGGCTTCGAGGAGATCAAGCGCAACTGCACTGACTGGCCCGAAGAAACGACCAACTTCTCCATCTGCGTGACGTACCACAACTTCGAGTACCACCCCGAGAGCGAAGTTGACAACCAAAAGGTCGAGATGGGAGTTTTGGCAAAATATGTTGAGTTGAGTGAAAACGAGCCGCTGTACGATCTTGCTATTGCGGGAGAGGTTGAGGCGGATGGAGTTAACCTGAAGGTTACTGTTGTTGCAAAGGCGAGACTTTACAATGAGGCGAGGATTAGACATGTGCTTGAGGAGGTTTGCAAGACTTTTAAGGGATTGAACGAGGCTTTGTAGGTGTCATGAACGGGATGTCAGGAGTTGCGAGTGGTTTATTTATAGGAGTATGGGGGAGTTTGGTTTATAGTGTAATTCAAGGCGTTATATCAAGCAGCGCGGACAATATTTCTTGGTCAACCACAGTTTTTAATGACCTTGTATGAGTTTTGTATACCATCAGTGGCATGCCTTATATTAAGACCTCTTCTTGATACTATCACCGTCCTTGATAACGGCGGCGCAACTGTTCACGTCATTAATTTGAGGATAAACATCACGAATCAATAAGTCCTCCAGAGTCAACTGATGTTAGTTCAAATTAGACCAAATTGCCCCAGTATCCGCTATGAGCTACTGAGTCAAAGTACCCAGGAAGAGACTGGGGAACTTTCTGCGTGGGTATTGTATGTATATAACTTTCCTGGCTGTTACCATTGTAATGGGTCGCGATAAGGTCAATTAGGAGATCTACCCTTGGGATAAGGTTAACCGTCAGACGCAAGAAGGCGGTGAGTGTCAGAGTTTGTGGAATCTGATCAAGAGCTTTGTTCTTCTTTCAAAGAATATACAAAGAGAGTGGAAGACGTGTGCAGAGCTGGTTTCACTAATAGAACTCATGGGAGGGGTTCGTTGTGACATTCGTCATAGCGGTTGTTTGGTTCTAAAAACAGACTTCTTGCAATCTCGGTCATCTGTGCTGTTGATAATAGGTATCATCAGCTTCAGTTCAGCATTAGTGGAAGGTGGGTGAGACCAAATATGCCCATATTGACCTTCTCGAGACGAAAGGTGCTGCGACAAAGGAGCACTGTACTTTTTCTGGTTGTAGACACTTTCTCCTTGTTCCATACATCGGTCCCTTCTAAAGATCTATATTACTGCACGTTTGAAACAAGTGTGATTTACCAAGTATGGATTGAGAGCATGGCATTCAAGAACACCTAATTCGTGAGTCATCCCCTATTGGCTTTTGATGTCCTGCACTTTAATTCAAACAACCAAATATTGAATGATGCGAGGTGTGAGTATAGTTAGATAGTCTCATCTACTGATAATATCTATGGAACTAGGCATAGTCAGGTCAAAAATCTAGTCTAGCCGGAATAGGCTTTTGCTTATCCGTAAAAATAAGTGAGCCTGATCTAAGGTCATTGCGTCATCGAGTTTCATCACTAGATATGAAGTACCACGGATAAGCTGTCTGTTAAATCTATCCGAATGCGAACATGTAGAAAGAAGAATAATTACATGACGCATTTGATTTTAATCAAAGGTGCATTAATTTATTAACTGAAATTTTGTATCCAAATTATACACAAGCCGCGCGTACTAAGTAGTAAATGCACGTTGACAACAAGTACGGGGATTGGACTAACCTTGTAAATCTCAACTACCGCTCCCGTAATAAAAACTCCTTTTCGCCGTAAATGATCTCAACGTCGAAGCCCAAGTCTATTCCATTCCATCGGCCAGAATAGCAAGACGGTATTCAAGGTTTTTTAAATGGTGATTACTTAGATTGCGTATCTCACTACGTTGTAGAAGGATCAACTGATGTGAGATTTTAGTACCGCACTGCTCATATGACCAATCAACAATGGGTTAGCCCGAGCGGACTAATCAAACGAGCGCGGCAGTTTCGGACTTGGATTGCTTATATGTGTTTTAATCTCTCTGGATCTTCCCATTAGCCTAAGGATTGACACCACCTTTACCATACTGAGCATTCAAAAGGTCAGGGGCTCAGATGTATAAGAGTGATAGACCTCCCCACCTCTCACCTTAATCAAACACAAGCAGGAGTGAAACAGCAAGCCAAAGTTTGGACATAATGAATCGCGCTACTGTCGCTGTCATTGGAGCTGGTGAGTCCTGGCGTGACCAAGCGCAGTTGATGTCCTGACTTCTTTTATAGGCCCAACTGGCCTTTCCATGCTGAAACAGCTCCTTCACGACGGATTCAACGCCACGCTATTTGAACGACGAAGTTCAGTCGGAGGACTATGGTCATACGATGCAGATCACGGATGGACAACTGCGATGCAGTGCACCGGCGCAAACATCAGCAAATACACATGCGGATTCACGGATTACCCAATCCCCGACAGTGAGTTTACGCTGCGCCGCTCAAATCTACTGATGCTGATTCGCCGTAGAATACCCAGTCCACCTCAGCGCCGCCGATTTTCAAGAATTCATGCAGGACTATGCCGAGAATTTTGGCCTCATCAAAGAGATAGTATTCAACACCAGTGTGAAGCTCGTTAATCGCAATAAGGAAGACAACGGGTGGGTACTTCAGCTTGAGAAAGTGGGCAGCCAAGAAACTGAATCACGTCAATTCGACAAAGTCGTGTTTTGTCATGGGTATCAGACCGAGAAGGTAATGCCGAGATTCCCAGGACAGGACAATTATGAGGGTGAGATAATACACTCACAGCAATTCCGAAGGTGTGTTCCCTCGTCAAAACGTGACAGGTAATTGATACTGATGCGTAGAAAATAGCTTCGAAGCATATCGCGACAAGACAGTCGTGTTCCTCGGCTTATCCACCACAACAGATGATCTCGCGCCTCGAGTTGCCGATGTCGCCCAGAAGGTCTACATCTCCCAC
Organism: Fusarium avenaceum; assembly: GCA_025948275.1. NCBI lineage: Eukaryota > Fungi > Ascomycota > Sordariomycetes > Hypocreales > Nectriaceae > Fusarium > Fusarium avenaceum. The sequence continues at coordinate 441,355 of CP109670.1, read as the reverse complement.
AGAAGCGGCCAAATCGTCGTCAAGCGCTTTCGCAAGGGGACCCCGACCGATCTTCTGGCCTCGTGGCGACGACGGCAGATCTCCCAATGGATAGCAAAGAACCTGCCCAACTGCTACAGATTTCTGGCAAACTCGGTGGCTAAGTTGCTATCTGCGCAGTTTGCCGGTATGAAGCTTGAGCCAGAATGGCGGCTCACGCCCTTTCGCGACCTGACTGTGAGGCTTCCGGGTTTGATTGAGAACTGCCTTCCTCGGTTCAAGGATGGGAGTTTGACTAGTATACATGGACTAAAACGGTTCGTGGGCGGGCGATCCATTGAGTTTGAGGATGGGACTATCCTTGAAAACATCGACGCTGTTGTCTTCACCACAGGCTACAGGGGCGACTTCAAAGTGGCACCTTTCGTCGAAAAGTCCGTCCCCAAATCACCCACCTACGGAGGTCCACCTATTAATCGACTATACATGAACGTCTTCCCTCCAAAGTACGCAGACAGCTGCGCTATGCTCTGCTACTCAGCCTACGGAAAGAACAACGGGTTCTCATTCAGCGACGTCATGAACTTCGCCATCTCAAACATATGGCGTGGCGTAAGCGACCTACCGACCTATCCAGAAATGGAGCAATGGGTGGACGAACACCAAGAATGGCTCGCAGAGAATTGGGCTCGCGAACCCACTCTGGACCTAAGCATGGTAAAGCAGCACGAATTCCAGCCGTGGATGCACGAAAAGGCAGGCACCGGGATGGAGAACCTCGGCTGGGGATGGGCGGGGTGGAAGTTCTGGTGGAAGGACAGGAAGATGTATAATCTGATGAATAATGGTGTTGAGACTGCGCATATGTTTCGGTATTTCGAGACGGGGAAGAGGGCGACGTGGGAGGGGGCCAGAGACGAGATTATACGACAAAATGCGATTGTGCGGGAGAGGTATTCTGGTAAGAAGGGGAATTCCAAGCAGCAGTAGATGGCGTGGTGAATGCGGTGAATTTGAGTTACTGAGCGTTTAGAGTTTGATATACGAGACAAGAATGTGTGTCTTACAGACACGCGACTTATCCAAGAATTGCAACTAATGAATACATGATAATCACCCATGTTGCCAGATTGATGGCTACTCATGAACCTGCTGTGGCAGATGGATGGTCATTGCTTACCAAAACTTTCTATTTACTCTTTCACTTGCTACAGGAATCGTAAATCTATCAAGGCATTTTTTAATACCAAATACTTCATGGATAAAGCTATCTTGATATCGTATTAATCCAAATAGCACTAATCAAACAAAGTGGTCCTGGGAAATATCTCATGGCTCTAGAACTCGAAACGTTTTGGTAACTGAAAAACGTTACCCTATACCACTGTAACAACAGAAGTAAACAGGACTAGAAAACAAAGCTATGATATCACATTCACAAAGTTAGCGGCACTATTATTCATGTACTAACAAGCTCCGACTTATAGTTTCGACATACTCTTACACACAATTAGAAGCTCGAGATACAATTGAAATGATTATCAGCCTTTGATTCCCACATTTTCCTTACCTTGACGCACAGCATGAGCATCATCGTACCCACTTGCGCCACTCCATCCCATATTAAATCTTAACAACTTTAATATTACGGCAGGAGCTGGAACGGGTCTGTGCGTTTCAGATCGTCACAGAGCCCACTTTGTGAAACTGTCTGGACACGTGGGACTGGGCATGTACGGCATAACCGAGAATTATATACCCTTTGCATGAACTTTGACGTGATTAGAAGGTTGATAGTTCGACGTCGATACCTGACAAGGATATGCTGGATGTGCAGGTCTAGCGTTGCCTTGAGCGGTGGGTGAACAGTCTGGAGCTATGGGTTTGACCTTGCTGGGAGCACTCTAAACCAACTTCTAATAATTAGTTTGGTACTACTGCCGACATAGGTAATTCAATCTGAATGTAGATAGAATATCAAAGTTGGAATGTCAATACCAAATTAGACATCAAATGTGTGAGACTTGAGCACCTACCCTGCCAGAACGACAAAAATATCATCTAAAAATCTTGGGCTCAAGAGAATGTGGCAGACTACCGATTTATCGACCAGGGTCAGAAAGCCGGACTTACGGCAGAGAATGGCGTCCCATGATAGAACTAATCGCTGCGACATGCGATCGTGAAATATTCTTCATTATCTATCACCACCATCGGTCACAAAGGGGCAGAACCGTTGCATCGGGATGCCTCTTCAGTTGGCAGTCCAAACTGGGTCTCCGTCTTGGCATGAACGCACAATGTCCCAGCCAATACGGAGTCCTACACGTGCCAAGCCTGGTAACATTCCCCTAATATCAAAACTCGCCACCCTAAACACGTCCACGCGGTAAACGACAAACCCGAGTTAACCGACACATATACATCCTATTATCAGACGAATTAACGACAATACAACGTAGACGGCGGATGTGTTACCAATTAAATATCTGCCGAGCTACCAACCTTCCTAAACAAAGTCAGGAGAAAGAAGAAAAGATGCGACAAGGGGGTTCAGCACATCCCTGCCGCTGATCTTTGATGCAACACTAAAATCTCCCCCTGCAGCGGAGAACGGATGGCGTTGGTTGGGGAATGCAACGCCATGCGGGCTGAACGCCTTATTATGTGCATATGCCGTTGCAGAGATACACAGCCAAGTTGCTAGCGGTCGGAGATGGGGCGGGATGTGACTAAAGATGGAGACTGGTGTCCGATACTATGCTATTCATAGTTACCACTGTCGTTAGGGAGCCATCCGAGGTTTTATGCGCTGTAAACTCCGGCGGGCATGTGGAGGCAGAGTGTCCAAAATGTCCTGATTGTGGTGGAATTGGCGTCGCGAAATACTATTCCCGAATATCCGTCATGGTCCTGTGTTTTGGTGCCACTCCCGAGGCTATCGAGTTAGGACTCACCTCCGTGCAAGGTACCCATTACCACCCAATCGAGAACATGGGTGTTTCGTCCAAGACATTGCAGAGATGAAATCGAAAGAATAAATACCGAGCAACGACATGCATTCTGAGCTTCTAGTTGATCAGCACCCGTCACTCCTTGCTTACACTCTTTTACCACTACTCAACCCGGGACGCCACTCTTTTCGCCCCCCGTTTGACTAGACACTCGCGTAATAATACCCATCATGAGAAACTTCCTTCTTGCAGGCCTGTTGGCCGCCCCTACATCTGTGTGCGCCGTTGCCCTCACCGGTTACGAGTACATCGTCGTCGGCTCCGGCGCCGGCGGTGGTCCCCTGGCTGCGCGTCTCGCACTGGCCGGTCGCAAGACCCTCCTCATCGAGGCCGGTGACGACTACAACTCCCTCAACTACACCGTCCCTGCCTACTCCGCCAACGCGTCCGAGGATCCTGAGATCTCATGGAACTTCTTCGTGCGCCACTACGCCGATGATGAGAGACAGGCGCGTGACTTCAAGACCACTTACGACACCCCCAACGGCGAGTACACCGGTCTGAACCCTCCTGCTGATGCGGAACTCAAGGGTACTCTGTACCCTCGCACCCAAGCCCTTGGAGGCTGCACTGCTCACAACGCTCTTATCGCCGTGTACCCTCACCAGTCTGACTTTGAGTACATCGCCTCGCTTACCGGCGATGACTCTTGGTCTGCTGAGAACATGCGAAAGTACTTCGTCAAGGCCGAGGACAACAACCACCGTCCCGCCGGCGAGGAGGGCCACGGCTACAACGGCTGGCTCAGCACCGAGACCGCCCCCCTCAGCATCCCCCTCGGCGACGAGCAGCTCCTGAGCATCCTCAGCGGAGCCGCCGTTGCTCTGACCGAGGCCTCTGGCAAGAACATCACCATGGACGGCCTTATCGCCGAAGATGCCAACGCTGATACCCTCGCCCGTGACCAGGAGGCTGGCTACTACCAGATCCCCCTCTCCACCAAGGACGCCAGCCGTGTTGGACCCCGTGAGTTCATCCTCTCTGTGCGCGATGCCAAGCACGACAACGGTACCAAGATGTACCCTCTCGACGTCCGCACCAACAGCTACGTCACCAAGGTCATCTTCGACGAGTCTGAGCCCCCTCGCGCCGTGGGAGTTGAGTTCCTTGACGGCAAGCATCTCTACAAGGCCAGCCCCCTCGCCACCAACGCCGCTGGCAAGGCCGGTAACGCCACTGCATCTCGCGAGGTCATCGTCGCCGGTGGTGTGTACAACACTCCCCAGATCCTCAAGCTCAGCGGTATCGGACCTGCTGCCGAGCTGAAGAAGTTCGACATCCCCGTCATCTCCGATCTTCCCGGTGTTGGAACCAACCTGCAGGATCACTACGAGATCAGCGTTCAGGGCAACACCCCCGAGAACTTCACCTCTTTCGACGGCTGCACCTTTGGTCTCTTCACCGACGAGGACCCTTGTGTTGACCGCTGGAGGGCCCCCGTCGACGGCGACCACGGCATCTACTCCTCCTCCGGCCTTGCCGCCTCCATGTTCTACAAGAGCTCCACCGCTGAGAACGATAACTTCGACATCTTCGCTTTCGGTGGCCCCGTCAACTTCCGAGGCTACTTCCCCCAGTACGCCGTCAACGCCACCATCAACCACGATGCCTTCTCCTGGGCTATCCTCAAGGCTCACCCCCGCAACACCGCCGGCAAGGTCGTCCTGCGCTCCGCCGACCCTCTCGACATGCCTGAGATCACCTTCAACTACTTCGACACTGGCAACGGCGACTCCTCCGCCGATCTCGAGGCCCTGTACGAGGCCGTTGAGCTTGCCCGAAACGCCCTCGCCAGCCAGGCCGTCAACGTGACCGAGATCCTCCCCGGCCCCAACGTCGTGTCCAAGAAGGACATCCAGACCTACATCAAGGATAACACCTGGGGACACCACGCTTCGTCTACCTGCCCCATTGGTGCTGACGACGACCCTATGGCTGTTCTCGACTCCAGCTTCCGTGTGAGAGGTGTTGCTGGTCTGCGTGTTGTTGACGCTTCTGTCTACCCTCGCATTCCCGGTACTTTCACCGCTGTCTCTACTTACATGGCGGCTGAGAAGGCTGCGGATGTCATCCTTTCTGGATTGAAGGACGAGTAAGGTGTAGTGCGGTCTACATAATGCATAAAGTAAATCTCAATTAATAGAAGACTTGTTTTCGTACCATTAATCGTCCAGTGCCTGTGAATGCGCCCAACTGTTTCAATGCTTGATGATAAACCTTACTTAAAGTAATGCGGTGAGTCGACGCAACGGCTAAGGGACTGCATTATTCTATAGCTGCACTACGTAGTACCTCTTTCTGAATTCTAGTTACCCACAATAACTTCCTAACTTGGCTTACTCAAATCCCAAGTTAAGAGTATACTTCAATGGCGTTTTGCCAGTAATGTACACATGCTGCCCGGCAAGCGTGAGGTTACCCCCATGCCAACTATACTGCTCTCCAGCATCAGACTGAATCACACCATGTCCATTGCCCGGCCCAAACGTAATTCTGTCGCCCCCCATTGTATACTCTCCCATCCCTTCCTCAAGTCGATAAATGGTGGTATTATCGCTGTCAACAAACCCTTCGACTCCCTTGAACTTGCCACCCTCTCGGAAAGTAAGTTCGAAAGTCAGCTCAACATTGTCTTCGCCTGTGACCTCAAAGTTCAGGTCATATCCAGCCTTTGTAGGTGTTATTTCAACGTCTGTCTTGAGACGACGCACGCTTGTAGGGCGGTTCTCAAAGTCAAGCATGGCGTAGAAACGTCCGTCGACAGACCGGGATAGATCATAGGTACCGTTCTCGTCGCGGCGCTCGGCAGGCATGGGAAGGTAATACGGCACTTCAATCTCACTTCCAAGCTTCATGACGCCATTGTCAAGTAGCTCAATGCCATTGGACCGGAAATGTCCCATGCTGAAGAAACTGGGACTGAGTCGAATCGCCTCGAGCACAGCCTTGCCATTCCACGCTCTGAACATGGTAGGATTCGTCGAGAGACCAGAACCCATGCGGTTGTAAAAGCCGGCTTTCTTTCCCTGCATATCATACCAATCCGATCCTCCGAAAGCCGACACGGTCAACTTTCCACGCCTTGCACGTACAAGACCCGCCGCAGAATAGTGCTTCTCAAAGTCAACAAAGGGTTCTTCCGACTCTGGCAGCTTCTCCATCAAGTCAGGACGTTCAATCAAGTTGGCCAGGAAGTCTCCCAGTTGTGGCCCGAGACGCTTCTCAATCAGACGCGCCATGGCAGCGAAACGCCCGTTGTTGTCGAGGAGAGCAAGCTCGCGAAAGTGAGGGTAGAAATTGCCCATATTGTCGCCAGGGAGCTGAGATTGATCCTGGCGACGGCTTTGGATGGTCTCCATTTCGCCATTTGGTTCTCCGTGCTCGATTGAGAGTTCGAGATTTTTGCGGACGTAATTGATCAGTTCGGTGCGGTTGAGCTCGTGTGCTACAGTCAACAAAGATGGGTTCGACACAGCCGAGTAATAATTCGGGCTGCGCTCAGAGTAGATACCGTCAGCATCAATGTCAATCCCCTCAGCGAGCCACTCGTCAATCCTCTTGATTAAGCTAGTATCGCCTGTGATGGTAGAGATTCGTGCCAAGGCGCTGCAGATCTTCCATCGATGATTGGGCGTATGGATACCGCCTTTCGCAAGACCTGGGCCAGCTTTGACGAGGATACCTCGGATCAGGTCTGCAATGGGCTGCGAAGCATCGTGATCATCATTCTCCAGCATGCGCACCATGATACCAAAATCTTCGATCAGAAAACCCGTATCCGGTGGCGAATGGCGATTGCCAACCGTGTAGGTACCATCGCTGTGTTGAACCTTCTGCAGAACCTGAACCATCTCCTCGATATGAGGGAGCAGGGTTTCGTTGTGGTAGTTTGTTGAATTTGGCCAGACGAAGGGTGTCACAAGCCGACGAACCCCACGGGCCAAAGACCGGGGCGAGCCGGTCAAGGATTCATCTTTGCCCTCAATAACACCTTGAATCTGTGAATCAGCAGCTTGAGTGAGAATTTCCAGGCTTGTCCAGTCACGATTGGACGTAGGCGAAGCGAGAGTAGCGGTGGCAGCCAATAGTGCCACCCCCAGCACGGAGGGGAAGAGAGAGGGAAACATGAGGTGACTGACGAGACCGCTCTGCGTTATTTCTTGTTTAGCCCTCCCATCCTTGGGTTTAAATAGATGAGTATAGACTGCCAAGCCCTCGGCTCGGTTTATTTGACACCGAATTCGGCAAATCTTTTTCATAATCTCACGACGTTGCCGAAACCCCTCACGCTATGGAGTACTTCCCCACGGGGAGAGTCCTAGAACGATTTAGCGCTTCCAAGCTTAACCTTGAGCTTAAGTCGGAGCTTAACTTAATAATAAAGTGACCATTTAAAAGTTTGAACCGTGCTCAAATCTGTTATAACAATTCAATGGAGTCCACCAAGTGAATAAGAGTAACAAATAATCAATGAAATAGTTTATCATACAAGTAGTAATTATCAATAAGAGTCCAACCAAACCCATCACCACTTCTTAACATACACACCCCGCCATAACAAGTACAAGGGAAAATATTTCAATCATCTCTTAAGCGGCAGGCTTGGGGGCCTCAGGGATCTCATCAGAATCAGGGACAAGACCAGTCAAATCACCACCAAACTTCCACTCCTGGGGGCCACCCTCCACGGTAACACCATTGTTGGATCGCTCCACTATGAAAAGGTCAGTTAATCAGAACTCTTTCGCAATCAAAGACTATAACATACTGTTGTTCCAGTAGCTGTGGCCCTTGCCGTGGCACTGTTCGTTGCGTGCACAGATGGCACTAGATCCAAGGTTGCCGCTGTTGGGCGAAGTGATGGTTGTGCGGTATGGGTTGCCATCTTTGGCACAGCACTTGAGAGGCTGGCGCTGGATGCCGTACATGGTGTTTGCTGTTCGCCAGAAGACACAGATGGTATCTCCAGGCTCGCCGTAGCAGGTCTGCACCTCACCAGACTCGGTGTACTTTGAAACCTCGAAGCCAGCAGAGATCCAGCCGTCGCCGCTGATGCTAGCCGAGAGACTGACGGTTTCACCCTCGACCTCGCTCTTGGAGATCTCGCAACCCCCGTTCTTGCCACATTGGTGGTTGTTCTATAGGGAGTTAGTCTGATTATAAGTGCAGTGGTGGTTTGACTCACTGTCATCTGCTGAAAATGGTAGAGCTGGTGAGGATCGGGGTTGGAGTCCTCAGATGTTGTGAAGGTGGCACACCCGGGAGGGCAGATGTTGGAGCCAGTGCCGATTCCCTGAGGTCGGGCGTTGGCAAGGGAAGCCAGACCGACAGTGAGGAAAGTAAGGGCGAACATGCTGATGTTTAGGGGGAAATGTTGAGTTTTGATGGAGATGAAAGGGTGAGTGCTGGAGTAGATGAGTGTGATTGTTGTTGGAGATGTGATGCTGGTGATGGAAAAGATACTACAACTCTTGGACAACCTCGCGGATTTATACACTTTTCCAAACACCTTGATCTATACAGAGTGCTGAGGTCAAGCGATCATGTCCTCAACGATGCAAGCTGCTCAAATCCTTTGACATCATCAACTCGTTCCTCTATTGCTTCATCCAGACAAAAAGAGCCTTATGAGGAAACAAGCTGGTAGCATTAGAGGTTATTCCGAGGCGCACCGCGATGATCTTGGTCGATAATGAATCCTTTTCTTAACCACAGCCCTTTTTCGCTTGTGAATCTGGAGATAGATCGGCCCACTTGGCAGGGGTCCAATTTACAGCCTCCCTGATCCTGAATTGGCCAATGACCTCAGTGCTCGATGGGCTGGCGATACCCGCAATTTCAAGGTTGTTGATCCTGCGATAAAACAAGCTTGGAGACTGCGGGGATAGACGGGGATAATTGTGGTGTTGGGATTGTGCCAAGGCAGTTTTCTGTTGTGTGAGAGGTTCAGAGGAGAATCTACCCATTGTTTAAGGTGTGCGATTTAGCGGAGAAGAGTCTTCAATCGATATCCTTGAATGGATATAATTCTATCGTCCTACTACAACAAGGTTCATCACCAGGAACGCGCTTAGCATGAGTTGCTTGTTCGATATCGACATTCCCAACCCTAAAACGAGGAGGAATGTCGGCCTTTCCCTCAGTCCCCTAATGAAGAACCAGTGACATCATCTTCACAAGTAGTTTATCTCCTGATTTAATTGCGCTACAAGCTTCGTCTTGACTCAATTCGGTTTAGGGTTGGGGCTGTGTGGTCGCTTAGCCCCCAAATGAGACGCTGTCTCGACCCACACACCTTCTAAACTGGGACGTTAGCTGACAGGATCCAGGGGATTTTGCTTCGCACGTCATAGAGTATGCCACCAATACAGGCGCTTTGCAGGGGATTGGTCGTGTTCTGGAGGGGAAAGGGTGCAGCTGAATGGCTTAGACAGAGATTTGCTGACTCCCCACCTGTTTCGTTCAGCTGATTTAGATACTGAGTGTACGCTGGTACTTAAGAACAAGGACAAGGATCGAAATGTAAGGAACTATTTTACCAGATCCCAAATCCTTCGGTTCCCTGGCTAGGCAGATATAGTACTTAAAATCAAGCTTGAAATTTATGTTTGCCACTATCGTTTTAAGCTCTGACGTACTAACAGGATCTCAAAGAAGCAAAATATGAGAACGGTAAGGTTGGTTAAGCTATCGATAGCAAAAAATGGAGCATATTGGAGCGTAGGTTGTAATAACAAAATACTAATACCTGAGGCAGCACTTCCGCGCTTGGGATAATTTTCTCCGATTGAGTTGAGATGTCACGAGCGTCTCAGGTTTTATATAAATTTCGTGTCTTACCGTACTCAGTAACGTCAGAAATTCACGGAAGTTATTCTCAACACCTTCACATCTGTTTGTTACTTGATGAGGCACGTTACTTTTCTTGGGGTTAAGGGCAGATTCTGATCGATTGAAGAACTGATGGTATCCCAGTCAGACAAACCAACCTATATATCATAGTTTAGTAGTCGATATCTGATAAACCATAAAATTACACTTCATATCTTTGATTCAAACCTACATTAGAGAAACTAGCTCAGAGCTTTTTTTTTAATCACGCCTTAATGCATTAAAAGCTTTCGTACTGTAATTACACATTGCGGGTGCTCTAATGCCCAACCATAGCTTGATGAGCAGCACCGTATCTATTGCCCTGCGGCTTCGCAGAGTCAATAATACGTCGCAATTCTCCCTTCTCCTCCTCACTCAACTCAACATCTCTGGAAGTCCAATTCTCTTCCAGCCGCCCAGGCTTCGTCGTGCCCGGAATAGCAATGAATCCCTGCGCCGCAACCCACGCAAGAGCAATCTGGGTCAACTTAACGCCCTTTCTATCTGCTAGTTTCTTTATCTCATCCACGATTTTCTTGTTGTGGTAGAAGTTCTCGCCCTGGAACTTTGGAGCTGCAGGCTGGTTAGACATGACGCCGCGAAGGGTGGAAATGGTTGGTACGTACATCCACGACGGAAATCGTCGGGTGCGAAATCATCGGGGGTTTGGTAGGGAAAGTCGTCGACTAGCCAGCCGTGTCCCAGGGGGCTGTAGGCAACGTAAGCAATTCCTAACTCTCTCGCTGTGTCGATGAGGCCATCTGTCTCATGTAGCGTTTCGAATGCCGAGTATTCGGCCTGTAGGGCATCAATCTTGGCGACTGTAGATGTCAGTCGTGTGATAAACTTGACAGATTGATAAACATACTAGTATTGGCTTTGCGAAGGGTCTCGGCAGAACATTCCGAGACTCCGATGTACTTGGTCTTGCCCTGCTTTCGAATCTCATCCAATGCGGCAATTGACTCTTCGAGTGGAGTTTCTTCACTGTGTGATTAGTGTGGAGATATATGGGGTGAAATAATCCAGCCTTACTTGGGTCAATTCGGTGGAGATAGTAAAGGTCTGGGGCGAAACCAAGTCTCTCAATTGTGCCATCAATGTATGATTTGATATGGGCAGCAGAATTGGTGACGGAGCCATCACCGAAGCAGTCGAAACCGCACTTAGAGGCAACTAGACCCGTGCATTAGTATTATATACTATCACAACGTAGTAACGGAGCACTTCGACTCACTGAAGACCTTGTCGCGAACTTGATGTTTCCTGATAAAGTCTCCCAAAAGCTTCTCGTTGACACCAGCTTGATAAACGACCTGCCATCCACTGCGTGTTAGTCTAAATATCCAAAGAGTAAATGTTACCAGACTTGGATCTTACAGCAGTGTCCCAAAAAGTACAGCCTAGTTCAATAGCTTTGAGCAGAACAGGCTCTGCTTCCTCGAGGCTGAGGTTATTCCCAAGGCCGAAACTGATGCCCATGGCACCGAAGCCGGGCGTGGGGACAGTGATGTCGGCGAATGGAAGATGTTGGACCATGGTGACTAGATGAGGGGACAGGATGCGGAGGATAACTGAGATGTGAATTGAAGTTGGAAGTCGAGAGTCTGGGTGAATTTATATCGCAGGACCAGATCTCGAGAACCTATTAGTCTCGAATTAACCAACGTGTTGAATCATCTTTTTGACGTATATGTCGTCAGAGGTTGCATGCGAATTGGGAGGCAGGTTAAAATCCGTTCGTTAACTCCGTCCACTAACTTAGTAACAAGCGATCAACAAGGTCCACTACCGGTCATCACCGCGCATTAAATCCGATAATATGGAGTACAGATTAAGAATAGCTCCAAGGCCTCTAGCGCAAAAATGCCTCCATCGTCTCCATCTCTAAAGTTCGAGAAACGTTAAACTAATAATTAGGATAAGAGACTAGTATTAGAAAAGGAATACCGAAAGAGAGGATATACTTAGAAAAAGCATTGTTGATATTATTGGGAGATTTGGAAAGCCTGGGCTTGATAAAGTTAAAGGTTAAGCAAAAGAAAAAGAAAAAGACTTCTACCTAATTGGAATTATGAATAGTTTGATTCTTATAGTTATATTTTATTATTATTATCTTTTGCTCTATCACTTCCTCACTTAAGAGCCTTCATAATATTTCAAAGTGATTCAAGGCCATCTTGCTCCATGGCATTATACACAGTCATGAGAAGTGTATCCCTAGCGTCTAAAAGATCTTCATGAAGACGGCTGAGTTCTTCATATAAGTTATTGTAGCTAATAGATTTCTTATCAATCATAGCCGCTCTTAGGTCTCCTAAGATGTGATAGCGAAAGACAATTTCATACTTTCGACAAGCAACAAGGGAGATATCTGTACCTATCTTAGCGATTATTTAATAAATAAATAAAATAATGAATGAGAAGAGAATTCAATCACTGCCTCTTTTACATACTAAGCTTAGGCTGGAGGGTCTTGTTACTGACATCCTCATCTATAGTGACATTTGTACATAACATATGTCGGTTGAAGGATCTCAGATTTTTGTCCAGACGCCTCATCTTTCCTGTCAGTATTGGGCTGCGGTGTAATATGCGATCCATTTTAGGGCCTGAAGACCAGGCTATTTCCTGAATCATGGTCCTGGCTCTCTTAAACCCATTGCGAATATCTTTAAGGACATCGGGACATTTAGTCGCCTCAGTCCACCAACTTAACAAACGATTGCCTTCTCTGGACTGTCTGGACTGTAGTCGTTGAAAGAGAGCATTCATACTTGTATCCTGCAGATCACTTTAGTCAGAACCTAGAGTATTAGACGGTCTTAGGGATCATGTACAGTTTTCGTAGTTAGTATGGTTTCTACGTGACTTCAAGTGTTATAATAAAAGATACCCAAGGCAGTGTTGAAGACGATGAGATTGAGGCAGGAGGGAAGAAACCGAAAAATGGGGCGTTAGATGTATTATTATGCATGGTCGGCTGCCCGTCCCTGCGGGATAATTCAACCTTGTGTTCAAGTCGCATAGCTGTATCAGTTGATATCGAGATTTCATTGGTCTATACTGGTGACACAACGCCCACATACGACCTGGCAAGGTGCTATAGGCCACTAGTATGCATGTTAACAAAAGAAGTTGAAGTGCCCAGCATTGCCGTCAGCATTTGTCAGGCGCTCAAGGCTGGGTTCTCTGAATAAATATCCTGAGATCCCTATTCTATATCTAGCACCCTGGGCGCGTAACGCCTTGCATTTAATCTGTTTTATTTTGAATTACAATAGCCTAATAAGTCTTAACCTATCGTGGAACTGGAACACGGACCTATTCAACTACACCGACATGGACTCACACCGAGTGTAACAGGATGACTGGTTGTATGAACAACGACTCTTCCAATTCTCACTCAACTCTGGAGATCGAGAGCCTCATTTCTTGATTTTTCGTGGACTGCGACGACTTAATATTCTTCGGCTACAAAACGATTTAGCGAAACGTAGACGTGAAATTTGGATCGCCAAAGCGCTCACAGACAACGACCCGGATGAACTCACTCAGCTGTTGCATAACTACAGCAAGTTCTCATAGTTCTATTTGTTGTGTTTGAACCTGCAGTTTCTGGCTATTATTAGCAAATGCAATTCGGGACTATGAATATCTCTCCAAATTGGTTGCGATCACTTGATCACAAGCGCGCGATGAGCGACTGGATCTTGAGCACGCATTCTTCAAAGAAACAGGGTCTATAACTGATGAAATAGACGCGCACCGGTACTTACGACCCGATAATCTTATCCAAACAGATCCTCTTAGGGATTTCCTCAAGAAGTTCCTTCCACGTTCCTGGTCTTATACGAAGAGTGAGATGAAACGTCGAACCGACGAGTATCTTGATGGGAAGCCTTCTGAGGAAGTCTCCCCGTTGGTGGATCGAATAGCACGCTTCACCGTGACGTTAATGGGAGGATTCTCATCAGTCGTGCCAATGCTGGTGATACGATTACCAATAGTGATACTGTCTCAAGGCATAATAACGACGTCAGTCTCGGTGATATTATTCGCAGCTGCCCTGTCGGTGATGCTTAGGGCCTCGAACACCGAGACTATAGCTGCGACAGCTACATATGCGGCTGTGTTAGTGGTGTTTGTTGGGCCAAGTTCGTGAATATTCTGCAATAAGAAACCTGAGGTATAATTTAATTGAATAAATCTTTAACTAGATAAGGAAAAGATAGATATTTAAATAAATTCTAAATAACATAACTTTAGACTACTTACCTAGAAGCTTCGGTAGTCCAATATAGCCCCTTTAAAGTAGGAGGATAATAACTTACACCTATTTTCAACCTATTACTATTTATTGCCTGTGTTGAATTACACTGTCTAATTAAAAAGCTAAGTTGGTTAAATATGTATATTTAACGCTATATTCACTACATATTAGTATTTCTATAGATCTATAAATAAAACATGTAATTTAGGTTAAGGTAAGTCAGTAATAGTTACTATATAGTAATACTTTATTCTATTACCTCTTTAGAGAGGGTTATATTAAGCTACCTTAGTGCCTAGGTATTTAAATAACTTAATTGTCTACTAAAGTATAAGAACACTACTTAATATATTATATATTAAGTCTTTCAACAAGTTAATAATTATATTTTACATTATAAATGAAATTGTTTTAACTTATATCACTAGTAATAAGACTTAATTCTGACTTACTAGGCTTCGTGCATTTTAATATATATCACTAGGTATGTTGGTATATTCGGCAGGTCTAGAAATATCTTATCTTCAAATCGGCTGTGTGCGTACGTGCTGTACACATTAGGGCCTAAGGTGTTACTCAATCTGGTAGGTAGCATGCAGACAACCCAGGGCCCTGGGTTGCTTATCAACTAAAAACCCAGTCTGAACTCATACGAAGTACAAATGACACCACTGACAGCGCCAAGAACATTTCAAGGGGCATTGCGAGCACGCCATCGCAGGTCTGCGGTCAACTATTAACCTTAAATCAAACTATGGGCCCTAAACTTTTTTTCTTTTTTCTTTTCTTCTATCACACAATTGAGGCTAATACGTTCATTACACAAGTCCGAATTCATGTAAATCTTTTCTGCTGGTTTACCCATGTGCTCGATCTCCACCTTTTCCACTTGCTCACTTTCGGAAAATTCTTTTTTCTCTTTCACTAATAATTAGCGACGATGTCATTCCGGAGGAGTGTGTTAGCCCAGATGATTTTCTGCGGAATCATAGCGCTGTTGGGCCCTGGATTATGGGTATTAGCTTTTCCACCAGTTCATTGTATTCGGCTAACGCCTTTTTCTCTTTCCAGAATGCAAATAATTCACTGGGCGCGGGTGGTGCTCTTGAGCCATATTTGGTATGCTGATATTACTGTTTCTTGGGACACTAACTGATTTGGTGTAGGTCAATGCTGGAAACTCGCTAGTTTTTGGGCTAATGGGCTTGTTCTGTATCCTCTCGCCTGTCTTTGTCAACTGGATCGGCGTCAAGAACACTTTGATTACTGGCACTCTGGGCTGGTCCGTCTACAGTGCGGCTCTTTACCAGAACAATCGTCACGGCACTGAGTAAGTTGGTTTTTCCCCTCATCGTCGCTAGGCTAAGTTGTTTTTCAAGGTGGTTTGTTATCTTTGGCGCTGCCATTTGCGGCGTCAGCGCAGGCCTGTACTGGGCCGCTGAGGGCGCCATCATCCTCTCATATCCCGAGCATGCAAAGCGAGGCCGGTACCTCGCGCTTTGGCTGGGCTTTAAGAACAGTGGACAACTAATCGGCGGTGCCATCAATTTGGGCCTCAACGCCAATCGCGCGGAAGGCGGCAAAGTATCTTATGTGACCCTCCTTGTCTTCGTCTGCCTGCAGGTCCTGTCTGTTCCAGTATCATTCCTGCTTGCCCCTCCCGACAAGACGCAACGACCGGATGGCTCACATATTGTTGTCGAGGCCAAGACGTCGTCCAAAGAGCAGCTGAGGATGCTTTGGAAAACAATCACCACGCGCAAAATCGGACTATTGCTGCCGATTTTCTTTTCAAGTTGGCTTTATTGGGTAGGAATGTGTATGAACCAAGCTTGTAGCATTGCTGATCATTTACAGGGCTATGCATCTACATATCTGACCTTGTACTTTACTGTCCGAGCTCGAGCTCTGGCATCGTTCTTGTCGGCTATTACCGGAACTCTTGCGTGTATCCTCTTCGGCATCTTCCTCGACTCTAGCAAAATTACAGTCAAGGTATGTCAAAGCTCGTCCCTTTGTTGATATGAAATCTAATATCATTCAGTCCCGTATCCGTTACGGCTTCATCTTCTCTGCTGGGCTCTTTACCTCCCTCTGGATTTGGGTTCTCATTGTCCAGCACGGCTTTGAGCAGAAGCGCCCTGATTACCTTGACTGGACCTCACCGGGTTTCGGCCGTGCATTTGGTTTATACATTATGCTGCAGACGAGCGGAAACATGGTGCAGAACTACCTTTACTTCCTTATTGGCACGATCGGTGACGGTACCTTGGAACTGAGTCGATCGACGGGGCTGTTGCGTGGCGTGGAGAGCTGGGGACAGTGCGCTGCATTTGGTATCAGCAGCAGGTAAGTTACCAATGAAGTGTGTGTATCTGTGAGTGGGAGAGAAAGTTAATGATTCGAGTAGCAAGTTCTCGCCCTTCTATACAACAGTTATCAACGTTGTCTTCTGGACCATAAGCTTGTTTCCTGCCGTTTTAACGATCTGGAAGGTTGAGGGCCATGCTGAATACGAAAATGAGCCCAGCATCCCTACAGATAAGGACGATGGCTTACCGGACAACACGATGGGGAGAGGCAATGCTATAGGAAAGCCTATTCGCGAGACAACTGTCTGAGACATTCTTGGGAGAAAATATTGTTAAGGCATGATGGGGGTAACTCTCTTTAGCTCGGCGCTGAAGCGGATTTTGGTCCGCAGCTTCGCAAATATACATTCCGTTTAAACCACTTTCATCTACCGGCATCCGCGCAATGCCTCTCTGACTTGTTCCATTTTGACTTCCTGTTCTCTCGGCTTCGGGATTTCTAAGGTTGAGGCAAAATAGACTTGCGAGGCACCAAGAGCCCAAGACACTCGTGATCCATCGATCATTCAGGTCAAACCATAAGCATTCGCGCACATTTAACATGTTTCGCAAAGTCCGGTTGAATCACGACGCAGTGAAGCGGGCATCCTAGGATTCATGGTTTAATTTCAACCATCGCATCGATATACTTATTTTGGCATCAGAATCCAACAAATGGCTACAGACTTCTTAAAAGAAACTGTGATCTAAGTACCGCTAGCCATTTCTTTTTTAAAAATAAAAAAGATCCTGTGCTGCAATCCCCAATTTTAACATGAAACTTGTACAGCTAGCGCTGCGTTCATCCTACGACACTATACTACGAAGTGGCGATGACATCAGTTCTGTGTCCTAATTTGGTTTACTTTGCTTATGCTGGTCTCACAGAACCGACATTTAGCAATAGAGCATCACGCTCCTCCTGGTAGCACTTGCAATACCAAATGTACTCTGTGAAGTGCTGACAGGTGTCGCTGAGGGTCGTTGTCGTCGTCATCGTCGTTTACATGCCTTCGCAGGGCTTGTATTGAGATTGTATACTACGACTGAATGTATACTTATGTGCCGCGGCTTTTGTAAAAGGGGATTGTTAAAGTAATTTTTAAAGTTTAATAATTAACTTGAAGAAACTTTAATTAAATTATTTATAGATATCTTAATAACTAAATCTTACACAAGATAGGTTTGGAGTATTAAGTTAAGTTGAGAAATATAAGGCTGGATATTATATCAATTATGTGTATATAAAGTTAAGTAATATTTTGAAAGAAATATCTTACTTTTTTAGTAAAATTTATAAAAATGTTAATAATTAGGATCTTTGTATAAACAAAAAGTAAAACCATTTTAATTTTAATACGGTTACCTACTATATTAGTTATGACTTTATTTCTTAAAGATTTAAAAAAAAAAACCTATAAGAATTACTACATAGGCTATTTTCCCTCTCCACACTTCACTTTAATTAACCCACCCAAGCTTAAAAGTAGAAGATCGCGACAAGCAACCGGCCAAGACCTACTCACCCGGAAGTATACCCATCAATGAAAATGTATGTTTCCTTAGAAATAAATCACGTTTTAATACTCACAAAACCCTTTAACTTACTAAATGTCTAATCACAAACTAACTTTTATTTCCTAGTGACGCTACCCAAGCCTCTCATGGATATTAGACTTATGCCCATTCTTTAACTCCGTCCCCTAGTAATATGCTCGATCAATGAGGCCCACTACAGGTCATCACCGCGCATTAAATCCGACAAATAACGCAGATCAACAAAGGCCTCCAGAACCTAGATTACGTGCACGGGAATACCTCTATCTTTCCCAGATTTCTCATGCCCTGTAATGATAGTTTAACCAAGCAGATCATAGTTACACTAAACTCGATTGGTCCTCGTCCTGCTTATGCGGGGCGTGCTTACGGCCAAATCATGAATGAGCTTGCCAACCCCGCAACGTTGATCGACAATTGAGTACGGATACACGTCTGTCTATCTTCATTAGCCGAGACACCTTTGACGCCAAGAACGTTGTTCACTGTGTCGGCATATGAAAATGGCTGAGTCATCTCTGGAGTCTCAATGGTCCCGCTCGCAAGACTCACCTTTCGAGTACACACCCCTTCACGTGGGACAAATTCGACTGCTTCAATTGAACCCGGCGAACGAAGAGGAAGACCTGCTACGTGGTGAATTACTCGTCAAGAACTTGGATGAACTGCCACCTCGATTAAGACCTGGGCTCAACGGTGAAGATGAACTAGTCGATCCAAAGAAGCATGTTTGCTTCGAGGCTATTTCCTACGTATGGGGTGACGCAACCCTCACGGACTCCTTCTTCACCCCACAGGGCTATATACCCATCACAGCCTCACTCGGTTCCATCTTAAGACGACTACGCGATACGTCCAAATCCCAACTTTACTGGGCTGACGGGATCTGTATCAACCAATCCGATATGACCGAGAAGGGAACCCAAGTTTCTCTTATGGGTGTCATCTATAGCTCTGCCATGCGTGTGATGTGCGATATCTGCGAAGAGACAGAAGATATTTCCCTCATTCTCGACGCTATGGATAAATACTGGAAACGCAATATTCGCCACGGTTACGTTATGGGCCAAGGCGAAGGAATGGTTCTCTCCGGCGAGGCCACTGCCAAATTAATGGAGGTACAACTCCCAACGGATGAAGAAGCAGATGCAATCGAGGAGGTCGACGGCGAAGAGTGGCCACAGCGCTATCTAAAGCTCGTCTCCGCGCCCTGGTTCCACCGTCTCTGGGTCGTGCAAGAGTTTGTCCTCGGGCGTGATGTCATTATGGTCTTTGGCCGTCGACATGTACCATGGGGACAGCTCTGGGCGGGCACAATATGGTATGGCGGCGTCTCATGGCCATGGGACTCTGCTGAATTTACCACTGAGCAGCTCACCAGCATATTCATGTCATATAATGCCATGTCTCTGGTTCGTTCATGTCGGACTGTCGACATCAACACACCACATGGCCGGGAGTTCAACAAGCTAGTCAATCTACTCCTCTGCGGTGTTGAGATGAACCAGGCCAACCTGAGTATGTGTATGGTATTCTTCTGCTCTCATGGATGTACTGTGCCACGGGATCGATACTTTGGTATTCTGGGTATGGTGGATGAAGAGGATAGAAAGAACGCCGTGGGTCTGAAGCCTGATTATACGTCGCCTATCAGGGAAATAACCATGAACTTCTGGAAATATGCGATTCAGTATGCGTCTGGCGGTGAACTCATCCTTTTTGCAGGACTGCCTGGTCAAGTAGAAGATTACCCCTCCTGGTTGCGGGATATCACTGCCTCGAGTCCGATGAGTCATATATGGATCGGTGCACCTCTAAGCACAGCTTGGCATAAGGCTGGCGGAGCGGCAAGTACATGGTCTGCAAGTTTCAGAGACGATGACCCCGAGTGTTTGTTCGTACAAGGGTATTACATTGACGATATCAGCGAGAGATCATCTCTGGAACCACCGCAACGAATGGGTTTGGATGGGCTAGTTCTATGGCTCAACGAGGCTGTTGTCTTTTTCACATCAGGTCTGAAGACTTTGGACTGCGACACAGACACGCGATATGCTCTAACAGGCGAGCGCATCCACGAAGCAGCTCTAAAGGCAGCGTGCGATTTCAACTGTCAAGACGTTACACCTGCTGGTATCAAGGCCTTCAAGCCAATTCTGCGGATGGGCCTCTCCCTACCACTCGTGGCTACATCTAATTCCATAGAAGGTGAAGACATGGAAGCAAAAGTCATAACTGCTTTCCAAGACAAGGCTGAAGTGCTTGAAGCGCTGTTCCTGCGGGTGTATACATCCCGTGGGATGCGCTTTTGCAGGACGAAGAAGGGTTTGATTACTATGTTGCACAAAGAAGCTTGTGCGGGCGATTCGATCTGGATTCTTAAAGGATGCCGATTACCGGTTGTTTTACGACCGAGTGTGTCGCACCCTGGGTCGTTTGAGTTTGTTGGGGGCGGTTATGTGGCTGGATTGATGAATGGGGAGGCTCTGCATAGGCCGGGGTTCAGATGGAAGGGTGTCTCGCTAAGGTAGGCTGTGGTGATGTGCCGAAGACGGTGGGATGTGGCTTTAGCGATGTATTCATTCACACGATTATTAACATGAGAAACACTACGATGATGAAAGCACTTAATTGATGCTCTGCGGGCGAATTGAATCTTAGACAACCGGCGTCTGGAATTTCTGAAAATATGTACTCGATCCTTTATACACGCTACAACAATCCACCATAGAAGTTATCCCAAATAGTCCAGCGGATACCAATATCAGCCTCTTACTCGACCTGCAATCTAGCAAGAAGCTCCGGAGGGGATACCCTTGCACTTGGTAGAAGTCTTGCCACCAGTGACCTTGTTGTTAGTCCAGGTCCAGTTCTTGCAGCTAGCGCAGAGGATGAAGATGTCAGTGCCGCTAGACTTGACAGTTCCAGTAACCTTGTTGATGGTGACGTCGGTGATGGGGACACCAGCGGTAGGGGTGCCAGTAGGAGAGCCGTTCTCGTAATCCTGCTCGATAACAATACCGTACTTGGCGATGTTGGTGAGAGTGATGCCGTCGTACTTGACGTCGGAAACGGAACCAGTCGCTCCGGAGACGGTCTTGATGCGCACGCCGTTGTCGGAGTTGGAGATGGACGAGTTGAGGATACGGACAGTCTTGACAACGTTGTCGGAACGGCCGCCGACAGAGCCGATGGAGAGACCGTGACCACCGCTGCAGTTTCCGCCGGTGAAGGTGATGTTGGTGCCAGAGTTGATGGCAAGGCAATCATCCTGGTTCTTGACGACAGCACCAGAGATGTAGACTCCGGTAGAGGAGCCAACGTCGAAGGCGTCGGTGTTGTGGCCACCGAGGGTATCGCCGAGGGAGTTGTCCATGTGGACGTTGTAGACTCCAAGGTTGGTGACGCTGTTGATGCTGAAAGCCTGGACGGGGGTGTTGAGAACGTTCAAGTTCTTGATGTTGGAGTTCTTGAGGGAGTGGGCGCTGAAGAACTTGGGCTTGGTCTTTCCGCCGTTGCTGCCCTTGGTATCCCACCATCGCTTACCCTCGCAGTCGATAGAGTGGCCAGAGGCACCCTCGATGAGGAGGTTGTTTCCGGTGAAGGCAATCAGAGGACCTTCCCACTCCTTGTAGCCAAAGGTGGTCTTGCCCTGGAAGATGACCTACGTTTGTTAGCAAGAGGGTCAATTAATGGAGTGTGACACTTACATGAGTGCCATCGTTGAGCTTGGTAAGATCAAGAGTGGTTCCAGCGGGGACGACGATGTTGTTGAGGGTGATGGTCGAGCAGCTGGCCTTGTTCTTGATAGCAGAGGCAGCGTCGGTAAAGGTGCAGCTGCTGGCACGGGGATCGAGGGTAGGGTGCGCGATAGTGGAAGCTACCAGGCCACCGAGGAGGGCAATTGAAGAGAACATGTTGATAAGTGATAAGTTGTGAGTTAAAGTAAAAGAGTAGCCTAAGAATGTATATACGAATGAAGATGCGATGAATGAAGGAATGAAGGAATGAATGTTAATGTCTGGAATGATAATCAACTACAGACTTCATCTGACCTTATATATATGGCCTAACCAGCGAAGCTCTCCTATGATTTAGTTCTCCTACGATCTAACACTCCTACAATTTGACATAGCGTGTTCAGATGCCGTTCAGCCGTGAAGATGGCCCGTGTAGGATATCGTAACCAGCACTTAGCATCGGGACTTAGATGAGGTATCCACCACCCTCGCAACCTCC
Organism: Fusarium avenaceum; assembly: GCA_025948275.1. Classification (NCBI taxonomy): domain Eukaryota; kingdom Fungi; phylum Ascomycota; class Sordariomycetes; order Hypocreales; family Nectriaceae; genus Fusarium; species Fusarium avenaceum. The sequence continues at coordinate 419,069 of CP109670.1, read as the reverse complement.
CGGGGTTAAGATTGAAACGCTAAGCCCGACACAAACCTAAGACCCGTCCAATTGGTGCATAATATTCTTCCACTTCCGCTGTCATGTTTCACGAACTGGTCTGGAAGCTGATCGATCGGGTGCACGGCACCGGAGTGGCAGTTGGTCTGGTCTAAGTGCTTGCGTTTGCGAGATGCGCGTAACTATACGCGCATATTCAATTGAACTTGCGGGGTGACTTGCGCTACCTGTTTGTAGCTGTTCGGCAATAAGGCACGACGGTGATTTTTCTTATTAGTGGAGACTTTTTCTCCATTTCGCGATCGTCACGCTGCATAGCTTCATGTCTGTTGATGGCTGCATGGGAGCTGCATGATGCAACGACGGTTCGGGAGAAATTCACTAATAGATTTGATTTCGCGGGGAAGCCTACTTGTTCAATTTTACTACGTATTTGGACTGGCGATCGTATTGATTGAGAGTGGGAAAGGATACATTGTGAGTCTGCTTTGGGATATCTCGGGGGACAAACACCGACGTACGTGACGCTAAGAGTGCTCTTGCTATGTGTCGAACTTGCTAGGAGAGTTATCATTTTGTGGTTTTGCAAACCTTTCCACTCAAGAGTCCGTCACTTACAAAGCTTTGTCTAACAATTTTAGACGGGTTGAGATAACTCGAGTGGCAAACGATGTGTTACTTAGACTGGGGTGATGATCGACATGTTGATGACTTTTTTTCTGAATGGTACACTAATCCAGCGAGTCCTTTACAGTGCTCAATTATCTATGTGCATGTAGAAGAAAGCGAATGAGAATCGAACTTCTCAATCTTGTCCATACCCTAAAGCTTGCACAAGCATGGTATTTAATTATAATTACAAGTGAGATAATCACGTAACTCGTAATATTAAAACACTATACGGTAAATTGTATTCTATTTCGCTTGTTCCCTATTACACTACCCTTTCCTTCTACGGTGCCAGCTGTTGATGGTTGGTGTCCAGTAACAAGTTCTGTTGTGAACGTATGTTTGAATACGCCAGCAGGCTCACCATGAGAGTAATCCTTCATCCGCTCCATCAACAGTTTCGTTCCAACACGTAACCGCCCAATGACTTTGAAACAAACACAGCCACCGACATTGAAACACGTTCTCCTTTTCTCAGGTCTGTTGTTTCCCTCAATTCTCAGCTAGTCTAGGTGGAACAGCTGAGTGGGACCTGAAACAAGGCTTGAGTCGTGATGTGGGGGTGCTGAGCCTTGGCATTTAATTACTTCCCCTGCGCCCCTTGTGTCTTCAATTGAGTATTAACTACTGAGTCTGTTGTTAAAGCCAAAGGTGAAACTTGTTGTAGATAAACATTGCTACTGGAAGGAAGGGGAAAATGACCTCCCTTCACCCCTTTTTAGAGGTGTGCCTACTGAGAGGGTATCTCCGAGACCGGAATCTACATACAGAAGAGGGCTAGTTCAATATTCCTTCAGGGGTACCTCTAGCGCTTTTCTACACCCCTGTCCGGCATGAAGTCCCTCTTCAAGGACTGAAGGTTGCGTGACTTTTCACTTTGCTAACTACAGATTGAAACACGCATATGGTGGCTGTGTTGATCTACAGCTCTCCTTGTTCTCTCAATCTTCTGAATTGAACTATTTCCTTTCTAATTTTTCATAGCAACTAAATTTTTTAACCCAAGTACATCAATCAAAGCTAGCTTTTATGCATATTGCTGTGTGATCTAAGCGATTGCTTAATTAGAGTTTAGCTGCCGTGTGTGACTTCTATTGCTTCGATTATATTGAGTTTTGACCTAAGAAAAGGTTATTTTGTTGTTAATGTTATTCAGATTTGAAAAGACTAGGCTTGATAAAGCTGACTGTAAAAGCAAAAAAAAGTAGGTTAATTAATTAGAGGCTGCCCATATCTGCTCCAGTGATTCTTGATAAGATGTAAGAAACATCGAAACAAATTAATGCAAGTTTAATAAAAACTTTTGAATATGAAGATTCAACCCACCCAGTTACTCTTGTACCTTCCGCTTAAATAAGATTCCTAGTACGTGCATGAATCATGTTATTGTAGGATCAAACAAGTCTGATCCTTCATCCTGAGTGGATGATTTTACCCAAGCTAAAAACAAGCTTATTTCAGTTTGTATGGGTAACTCTCCGTCAACCACAGCCACAAAGACCTGTCACAGGATGGTAAAGTAAAACTCTAGATGATTACCACTGCTTCATCCCAATCTGTAATGTTAAAGGTCTCATGTGTTGGTCCTGGGTCTTCTGTATGGTCCGTGAAGCTGCCAGAAACGAAGCCTCCTTCATTCCCGCCAAGCAGCTAACAGCCAAGCGCTTACGACTTCTACCGGCGTTTAACTGTTCATAACCCTCCACAAAAAGTACGAACAAGCCGAGTCATGATCCAAGATCAGCATCGGCACCCTAGCTGCCAAGATCAGATCTCCAGAAAAGGATTATCAAGACCTCCTTGTTCAATCTTAACGACTGATATGCAGGGGACAGCAACCTATAGGATCATCCGACGACTAAGCATGTCGCTCTTATGGGTACGGCATTAGACTCAGCCTCATGATGGGTTGATAATCTTCACAGGGATGTCGATCCGCTAACAATCTCAAACTTCTTGCTCTTGGCACGATCCTTCGTGGCATCAGGACAATGCTAAGGTGGTATTTAAAAAGGATAATGAACCCTCAGGAATATTTCCAGCTCATCAATTCATTCATTCATTCTCGACTTTCATTCACTCTAAGGTTACTTTTGATAAGTAAATTACTTTCATTCTTTCCAGCTATACACATTCTTTACAACTCCACTTTCACCTTCAACACCAATCATACCGCCATGTCTCGCTATCTCATGCTCGGAACCGCCCTTCTGGCATCCAACGTTGCCGCCCATGGCTACCTAAACACTTTCACCCTCGACGGCACCGATTATGAGGGCTTTAGCCGCTGGAACCCCTCCCCCGACCCCAACGCCATCGGATGGAGCTTCAGCACCGAGGATGAGGGTCCTGAGATGGATATCTCGTCTCCCGACTTTGTCTGTCGCAGGGACGCTGAGGCTTCGCAGAACTACGGCAAAATCGCTGCTGGTAGCACTGCCTCTTTCTTCTGGACTTCTGACGACAAGGAGATCAACCCCAACGGCTGGGCTGAGTCTCACCGTGGTCCTGTCATCACTTACATTGCGCCTTGCAACGGTGACTGCACTTCAGTTGATAAGACACAGCTGAAGTGGACCAAGATCGCTGAAGAGGGCGTTGTCTCTGGACCAGCCAATGCTGATGGCGTCTGGGCAACTGACAAGCTCCGTGAGAACGGCGGTATCAACTCTGCGACCATTCCTTCTTCGATCGCTCCTGGAAAATATGTCGTTCGCAACGAGCTCATCGCACTTCACCGCGCGCATCTTTCCGAGCCCGAGTTCTACATGCAGTGCGGTAACATTGAGGTTACTGGCTCGGGTACTGACGACCTGTCTGCCTCTGGCGTTGTTGCTTCTCAGCTTTACAGCGCCTCTGACAAGCAGATCTTTGGTTTCTCTGTCTATGATAACCAGGGAGATAGCTGGAAGATCCCTGGCCCTGCTTTGTACCAGGGTGCTCAGGCTAGGCGATCCAAGGTTGCGGTCAAGTACCGTGTTTAAGACTGGAAATCTAGTGGATTTGTGTCTGGTGTTGTCCTTCAATGATGGAACTCCTTTATTTTTACGCACTGGGTGCGAAACAATTTGTATTACTAGAAAATTCGGTAGAAAGGTGCTGGGGTCTGGATATTCTGGCCTGCCAGTGCTCTCTTGGTTTAGATCCAACCCAACCTCTTCCATATGAACGATGTTCCGCCTCCAAAGGCTGTGATACCAGTGAAAAGAATGATAGCCGCACAGCCTCCCAAGCCCCAGGTATCTGAACCTTGCGTTCGAACAGCTTCGAACAGAGCCTCACTGAGTGGCCCTGAGGCAATATTGCCGACTCCTCGTCCAGCAATCAAGAAACCAGCTATCATGACAGGGTCGAAAGAGAAATCATCAGACGATGTCCCGGTGGCTATTTGCCGAGAAATGCCTGCCCACGAGCCGCTGAAAGCACCCGCAAATAGACCATATAAAACGCAGAAAATGTACAGAATCGCTAATCGACCAGCAAAGCCCCAGAGAAGGAAGGTTGCCAGTACAGCGCCAATAGTGGACAGGAAAATACACGTGGTAATGTGTCACTTGTCTGTCATCAAGCCCATGATGAAAATGCCAAAGGCATTAAAAGCATTGACGATCATGACAGTGACTGCCGCTAGAAATGGACTGGCATGCAGAACTGATTGGGCATAGGTGGGTAGGTAGATAGTAGGGAGAAAGAAACCAAGAGATTCGATGATGTTGGCGGTCTGGTAAACGATGAAACTTCTGTCGTAGATGAACCCAATCTTGATATTCAGTCTCGTGGCGCCGATAGACCTTGCGGGAATCCTAGGCTTGACGAAGAAGAATGCGGGTAAAGACAATACCAAAAGACTGACATCCCAGATCCTTAATGTCGTTCAACATAGCGAAATATTACACAACTTTTGCGGTTTTTTTTCTTATTTATGGCATAAGCCACTCCAGACTCATCAACTAACGTTAGGTCCTTGAAGACAGTCCTCATATCCTCACTTACGTGCCGTAGCTTGCTCATTAAATACTATATATCTTCTGAGATACATATTATCCTTTCCCTACAATCTGAAATGTTTGCTCGCGAGTTTAACAGCATGACCTGTACTTCGGCATACAAGCTTTATCGAGTAAATATTAATGTTTTAGTTTGGGCACCTACACTCAGTAATACACCCATGACTGCTTTAACTATCTAAGGCCTTGCCTCCTCGATTACTAGCATTCTTCGCATTGCCAATCTTGCCCCAAATCCAAAATGAAGAGTACCTAACTTGTGGCTAGGAAATCTGCTTATAGTTGTTCCTGTCTAATCGCTCGACTATAAAGGTCAAGCATGGCAATTATGAAATACCTTTCTTGTTCTCTGACACCTTGGGCATGTGCCTGGAAAGACTGTTCGTACATTTCGCTGTGCAGGGTGACCCCAATCGTCAGTATTCCTAGAATCAACGAGAGGATCCACAGAACTGGCCACAGAAGGTGGGCCCCTTGGGCTGTTACTGGCAAGTGTTTTCATTATGGCACGCAATGGAGGGGGACCCATTGAGCTGCGAATTAAAGGAGGAGGACCCATCGATCCACGAACTGAGGGTGAACCCATTGAGCCTACCACGGATCTTCCCTCGCTCGCCGTAAAGAAGGTTGAGCATGTACTTGAAGGTGAGTAGGCAGGGATGTCCTCGGCATCTGAATCATCTGGATCATCTGAAGACTCAGATCCGCTTGAAATCTCAATGACTAGCACGGGATCCAAAGCCCGGCGTACTCGTGCTTCGGGAGTCTTTAGAGTCTTGGGGACCTTTGAAGTCTTGGGGGTCTTGGGTGTCCTGGGAGTCGCAGGAGATACGGCAGTCTTGGGAGCCTTGGGGGTCTTGCCACGTACAGCTTTCTTCCCTGCGCTGACGCTCGCACTGGGAGCTTGTGTGGTTCGGCTCCCAGATGGAGTACTGGGCTGTGAAGCGGCCTTTTCGATCAATCGAAGACTTCGTCGAAGACCGGTCGATGGAGTAGAAAGAGTACTGCCAGGACTCAAAAGCTCTGGGTCCGCGGGGCTATTATCTTCAAAGTCATCGTCGTTTACAGCCGTGGCATGGCTTGTTTGCTGAGCTTGCTCGCTGTCTAAGTGTGCCTGTAATTTTTCACTTCTTCTGCGCGATGGTCCAGCGAATGTAGATTCTCTTTTTCCAAGGTCCAACTCTCTAACCTTCTCTGTGAACAGGCGCTCCATGTCTTTGGTGAGTTTCTTGCGTTCCGCGGAACATATTTTTTCAACAAGAATGCCCATCATCTTTGGCGTCAAGGCAGTGCTTGATCTATCATCAAGTTCAACACTTGGCTGGCGATCTAACCAGCTCTGAATCATTGAAACTGAGCCCCTAGAGAGATCTGTTGACTCATCGCGTCGGACCATTGCTGCATTTGTGAAGTCGGGTTCAATACTACAATGGACAACACTCCATTGGTCGATAAATACACTTATCTGATGCTTGAACACACGCATGGCCCAAGTGTATGTGTTTTCAAGTATGAGTCGGAATTCCCTGATATCGCGAATATTGGTCATATCTCCCTTCCAGATACATTGCATCATCTAGGTCGATCATTAGTAGAGTTTAGTATCAGATCCCTGGTTTTATACTTACGTAACCTTGTCGCCGTCTCCGGTAACAGCCTGTGTCAGAAGAGGCCATGAAGTTTTTCGCAGAATACGTTATCCAGACCTTGGCCTCAGTTCCGATTGTGGTCACGGCTGGAATTGGAGGAATATGCGTTTCCTCAGGCCGCTCAACGGCATACCTCGCGGCGATCTGGTTTAATTTGACGGCACATGCGCTGGCGTTGAGTGCTTGGCAGCAAGCAGTCTCCAATTGTCCCAATCGTTCGCTTTCTCTAATGGCTTTCTTGCCATTTTTATACTCAACAATAAGCCAGGGGTAGGATTTCAAGTCTGCTTCCAAGGGTTCCTTTTTCTCAAAAATATTGAAAGGAGAGGGCCGCAAGCCATGACCATAAAGCTCCTTAAAATTCGACCATGAGAACGTCTGAACGAGGGGCGACGTTGGCTCTTCGTTCCATTTCCGACCTCTGTAGTCAGTTATTCGAGGTATAGGAGATTCGGCGGTCAGATGGTACATTGGAAGATAGAAGACGAAGTCGGGCTTGGGAATTGCTCTAATTCGATGTCTTTCCCGCTCTACCCCGAATGTTGTCCAGAGAGCGTCGGTGCTAAACGCTATAGCGTCATAATAGTAGTTGCATCGCGAGACTCTGCGCGAAATACCTTGTGAGGTCGAAATGTCTTTGACAAGTGGAGTGAAGAAGGTGTCTCGGAAAAAGTCTTCCCAGCGGTCTTCAGGGTATCCGCCATCAGAATATATGCTAGCCAGATGTTGGGTCTGGAGACACTCCCCAGAAGGCGGGTCTTGGTCCTGGCATGCAAAGTCAAGCATTGACTGGCGAAGCGTTTCAACATGGGGTGGAAGTGGCTGCGTTTCTATGTTTCCCAAGTCTTCCTCGTAGAAGAAGCCTCGCTGAGATAGTCCGGTGCGTTTCCAGGTCTTAGACATTTTTTTAACACAATTTAAGTAAGAAGAAAGGTTCGAGGAAGATAGTGAATCAAAGTATCGGTCCAACGGTAGATATGAATAAAAGCAAAGCAATCAGAGTGTTGGTTGATGTCTGTTTCTCGTACTTATATGCAAGGCAAGGTTACATCTGTTGGTTGAGATACCTACATCCCTGCTTGGTGGCATGACAATGTCTTAGGATCCCTGAGCCCTTGCCAGCCTACCTCGCAAAGCTGCAGATCAATTTCGGCGAACTGTTGCAAGCCATTGATTTTCCTAGTGAAGATGAATTCAAGCGTTGGATGATAACTTGATTTGATGGCTAATCTTTCTTCACAATTGACCCTATATCTTAAAAAAATACTTTTTCGTGGCCAATTTTTCGAGTCGATACGGTAGATTAGCTGAAACTGGGATAAACACGCAAGCGAATCAAAGGTCTGCTTTCGTTGCAGACTAAGCCTTAAGAGCAACGCTCGGCTCCTCCGCCATCTCCGCGGGCTTAGCGTGTTGAATAGCGCTCAGCCTCTTGTAAGAGAATCTGCAAGGGAGATTGCGACTTACTGATAACGGGGAACATATCCCTGAGTTAATTCGCTCAAGACGTCCGAGTGTAGAAACATGTTAAAGAGATAAGGGCTATTTTCTTGGTTTATAGGTATAAGTATTAAAGCTGAATAGCAATATGGTAGTGTTGGTAAAGAAGAGACAGATGGTATAGAGACAAAAGTACGTAAGAAGGCACTGAATAGCAGGTGTTAACAGGTAGAGCTTACGGGAAGAGAAAAATTAAAGATATATATTTATAAGGATAGTAAGAGTGTCGGCTTAAATATAGGATAGTTATGTCATAGATAGTTAGGTATGTAGGCAGTGGCATTACCTAGCCTTATACAAAATAATAGATATAATAAGGAAATTACATCTCCTACTGGAGACGCAGACCTAAAAAGCCGAATCATTCCAGTCACACAATTTGTCACACCTCACTTCAACACTCTTGTCATGCAGGGAAAGCTAATTAGCGTCAGAGTAAGCGGCCTATCTCAGACTTGGACATCGCAGCGACCCTATCGGGATAAAAAGTCGATTCGCAACACAATTTGCAAACCGGATTCACTCCGGTTCCCGAGACACGGACACGAGAGTACTGGAGAAAGATAAGTCTTTCCCAGTATCCAGAACTTCTTTGCGGATGGGCATTAATTGATAACCTGATTGCAAGCTCCAACCCGATACTGGTAGATGTCCTGGCTTTCCCCCTTAGGAAAGTAACTGTGGATTACCCGGGTTTTGGCCTTGGTTATTTCTGGTCTCATTGCCAGGCTTATAATGTTCTCTTGCTCCGACATGTAGCAAATGGTTCGTCTTGCTTTGAGAGGATTGGGGTCGGAAGGATTTTCGGGCAAGAGATAGAAGAGCAGTTAAAGTTGATAACTGAAGAACTACTTTGGCTGGTATGATAGTGTTGGAAACTATTATTATAAATTTACATAGATTGACTACCGTATGATCTCTATGTGTTAATTTTATTATTGTTTTTAAGAGTACATATTTAATTAAATAGGACCTCCTCTATAGTTAAAGAATACAAGGTGAAAGTTTGGTGAGGACCAGTTGGAGACTATGAAAATGTAGGTCTCATCAATTGACCTAAACCGAGTCGGGCGAAGCCCAAAAATGAGATTCTGCACAGGCTCGAACCAGAGCGATCAAGAGACCAGCGATCATGACTGGTTTCTGCCCTAGTGCGTGAAAAGTTACTTGATCTATATGTGCAGGAGACTTCTAGGCTGAAGATGGACATGTTCCCACTGACTGGACGCCCTCTTGCAAGTAATGTGCCTCTGTGCTGATGATATGCTGGATGAACTAGATGGGCGCTGCTGGGGGCAAGCTCGGCTGGGATTCACTGCACCAATGTCCAATATGACGTGCTCCACTGGCAACTACTGTAGGGTCAGTTACGAGTAGAGAGGTGCCTTTTTGGGGGGTGAGCAGAAAACAAGCTCGACGATGTATACGGCTCCGACGAAAGCCGCCTTGCAGATAATCTGAGCGAGACTCAGTACGGCAGCGATTGTAGGTAGTTTAGTCCAGCACACCCTATGCTCCAGGAGGAGACATTTAGAGACCGATGGCCGCCCGGACGAGAATTGTACAACAACAACAACCCTTCCGTCATTTTCTAGCCTCCCCCAGTTGAATCTGTTTCTCAAGGTCATTCCACCTACCTGCGCGCATTGGGTCGAGAGTGCGCGATTTGGTAAGCCAAGCCTGTTTTAAACCATCAAGTCCACCCTCGTCCCGTGCACGTTGGTCCAATCTTTCTAAAACCAGGGTGTACTCCAATAGGTCCTGGTAAATCCACTTAACATCGACGTAGTCCTCGAGTAGATCCTTGATGTTATCGATTTCATACCTCACATAGGCTGTTTTCTCACGCACGTCCATAGCCCATGTACTGTCTTGTCCATTACCGTCGTTGATAATTTGCGACATCAAAAACTGATGGTAGTACCACAGACTTTGATCTTCGGGGCCGACATCCAAGGCCCGTCGCACGAGATCCAACTCTTGGTCAAGAAAAACGGCTCGCTCTCGATGTTCAGCAGCTCGCTCTTGCAGCAGCCTCGAGATGACACGGCTTCTGTGGTACCACGCAGAAAAGTTGGACAAGTTGCAGTGGATAATCTTGATGGTGTACGCAAACTCGTCTTCGACCATGCTCTTCCCTCCCAGCTCGGGGCTTTCGAGCTTATCCACGAGGATTCTTCGGTAGCCCCATGCATGGAAGTTGCGCTGATCTCTTTCAAGCATCAAAGTCGTTAGACCAAGTTCTGTATACCATATCTCGCGTGCCGCCGCCACGCCAAGTCGAAATATAGCTTGCGATAGGATCCATTGCCGGAAATTCCAAATCCAATAGCATTTGGGCAAGCTTATCAAAATTGGTATGGTGAAGGAAAGTTCAGACTTGAGGACAGTAATGTCTGATTCGTGGGCTCCGTTGTCCGAAGGTTTACCCTGAGCGTTTGACCGTTGGGTGAGGAGACTCGAGATTAGGCAACGGCGACGGATGTTCCATGCCGTGTAATGCTCAGGGTTTGAACGGAGGAGCGTGGTGGTAAGCTGAAAAAGCGCAGGATCGTATTCCCCTGATGCAGCCTGGGGAAATATTTGATTCTCAAGATGGCGGTATTCCTTTATTTTTTCAATATCTCGCAGTCGCTGTTCTTCAGTGCGTACCCTGGTGGTGCGAGATACGCCGTGCTGTGACAGGCGATGAATTAGCACGTTGCCGACGGTAGATGGTAGAGTAGAGTCAAGGCATCGAGGAGTTTTCACCTACACTTGCCATGTCGAAGTCTGTTTGTATTGGGGTAGCGATTGTACTTGAAGCGAGGGACGAATCGGTCTGGACAGCGACGGTGTGTTGAGGCTAGTCCATCATTCACATGTACAGCGTGGCAAGACGTCTGGTATTTGGCACCGCTCAATTACTCCTTTGGGAATAGCTGATTTATAATAATAGACCCGCTTATCTAGGTGAACAGCGACTGGTTGAATTCTCTGGCCTTTCGGGGGCGGGCACTCCTCTTTACTCAGGTAGCAGTCAGTCAGTATTTAACAAGGGGATATTAATTGCCAGACATACCCAGTAACACAACGGACACTATAACTTTAGTATCTGCTGTAGAGTGAAAAAAAATACAACGTGGGAGATCGGTGACCACACCTTGTGGGCTGGACCAGGCGGAGCCCATGGTGATGGGTCTGGCCATTGACCTAACCAAAGTTGGGCAAAGTCCAAAAAATGAGGTTCTGCCCGGGCTCGAACCGGGGACCTTCTCGGTGTTAACGAGATGTCATAACCAACTAGACCACAGTACCTGTGTTGTTACAACCATCCATAATAATCCTCATTATATACTCGCAATCCATCCATCACTGATGGCACTACGTACACGCAGTGTTCGATTATTGGGAAGCACGTCATGATGATACTATCGAAGGCACCAACTGGTAAACTGAATGTCTGATTCCATCCCCTTCAATGTATTATAAAGTCTTGTTGACTCCACGGAACGTCTTTCGCCAGACAGAGATTTCTCCGTTACTTAGCAGCTGCCATGAACATCATCAGGGTTAGCGTAGCAAGTACCCTTTCCATCAGCACACGCGAAGCCTTTCTTGGCAATTTCCCTGCACGCATCCTCCCACTCATCTCCATCGAGTTTGTCTTCGGGAGTTTTCTGGACACACTGGACCTGTGTTAGCTTTGCAGAGAAGCTTCATGTGGATTGGTTTACTTACACGGCCAGATGGAGTGTCATAAGTTGCGCCTCCCCACTGCGAAACCAATTAGTCGAAATCTCTTGCTGTATTCCATAATTCGAAGATCTTACCTCGTAGCCTTCGTCGTTGTACTCGGTGCATGCATCTGTAGTTATACGCCAATTGTAGCTATCGCCGTTGTGGCAGGTACAGCTGTCATGAAGTTTTGCCGTGCTGTTCACCATGTCAGTAAGTGTGTTGTCATCCTAGACTTCTTGGGTACTTACACGGCGGTCAAGAAGAGAAACGCGCTCAGAACCTTGGCCAACATGATGAAGCTGCTTGTAACTCGAAAAGGTAGCAATTGTAAAAGACGTTTGAGGATAAAATTAAAGACAATTGATCAAAAGAGTGACTAGTTGACTAAAAGAGTGTGAGTCGGCTGACGGTAAACAGCAATCAGTATAAAGACTGTGTACAAAGATGACAAAGGACCTTACCAGAGACTTATACCGCGGCTAGACTTATATCAATACTGTTAAGAGAGCCGTCGTCAGATTAATTGCCGAACGGGTTTCCCCGGTTTCCCCTTGTCATAACGCAGTTCATAGCGCCAGTACCAGCATCAGTACGATTATTACGCTCGGTATACTCACCTGAAACCCGCGGATAGGTTCACCCGAGCGATCGACAGGAACATCTAGCCGCCCACGCCTGTCATGTCCATCTACCCGCGGGTCTGATCTCACAAAGCGACATTCTATCCAATCTCGACTGTTTTACAATATCGGTTTTGCGGGAATACCCTTGTCGCGGCAATTCCACACGTGGGGAGAAGATATAGGGATGAAACACGTCAAAAACTCTAAATCGATATATTCGCCAAATGCATGATATCACTGAAACTCGGAATGCATTTCTCCGTGTGGGACAACTACTCTGGAGGGTTTGATTCGCTCAGCTGGCTGCCCTGCCAGGTCAACGTTACATAACATGATTGCATTGTGAATGGAGATTGTTGTGGCACGCGAGTATACGCATTGCCTGTTATGGTATCCGAGGGTCATGGCGGGGGTGGTGCTGGTACTGACCGACGAGCAGCTCGGATGATATATCAAAAGTGATAAGAATATTAAAGAATAAGACAACCCCGTCTCCGGAATGAGTAGCTTCGAGATAGTATCAGCTTCCGTTCGTTAGTCGTCTTTCTCTCCACGGTCTTTACTGCCAAGTCACTCATTCACTCATTGGCCTGCTTTCTGCTTTACCACCGCTTTACATCCATACGAATCATCAACTTAATCCACCAACTTGCCCACCATGATCCCCTCCACTTTCCTCGCGCTCATCAGCCTCGTCTCCGTCTCCCAAGCCGCCGCAACCAACAAAATCCTCTCGTCCGACGACGTCATCGTCCTCAAAACCGATGGCACTTCACAAATCATGAAAGCCGCTGACTTGGAGCGCCTCGAAACCGCCCCTGCCATTGAGACTCGCAACATTGCCAAGAAGGGCCTCCAGCGCCGCGACTGCGAGAAGAGCACTGAGATCCAGGTCCTGTCCGAGAAGGAGTTTCTCAACTGGGATGTGGCCATGTCGCCTATCATCAGCAGCCTCGGCGGTGCAAAGGCCACTGTCAGTGTCACGGATGGCTTCACCGTCGCAAACTCGCTCAAGGTCGGCGTTGGTTTCAGCATCCCTTTGATCAAGGACATCCTCACTTCGTCGTTGAGCATTGATTACACGGAGACTTGGACATCGAGTCAGCAGCAGTCGCTCTCATTTGTTGTGCCCGACGAGCATCACGGTATTATCGTCAGCCAGCCGTATGTGCGACGCGTTCAGGGCCGTGTCATTGATGGCTGCACTGATGAGCCTGACAAGTCCGAGTTCATTTCTGATTCTTATGAGAGCCAGTCGTACGGTGACCTCCAGTGGGTGAAGGGTATCATTCGCCTCTGCTCTAGCAAGACTTATCCTATTCCTTACTGCAATGGCGAGGGCAGCCACAAATAAGCGCCACAAGGATATTATAGATGTGGTTTACCCAAGGGACGGGTCTCGAACGATAGACCCTAATACATTTACTCATTTCACATTCGGTTATCATATTGACTTCGCTTCAATAATGCACTAGGAAATCACAATCGTGACGCAAATTTTGAATTGCCTATACTCTGGCTGTTAGCTTTTACCAAGGAACCTCCATAAACTACTGTCCAGTATCTGCTAGGCTCTCCTCAACAGCGATTCGCGATAAGAGAATACACATAGCATCCATGGGCGAGAGAAACTAGCAATTAAAAATTGGCCTACGACTCTCTGTTAAAAAGACTCAAATCCAGCGGGATTCTTTCACCCATCCAAATAGCCCTCTCCAAATGATCCCTCTTCATCGACGCCCAGCGATTAACGCCTTCCTCCGGGATGATATTGGGATGAACAAGCGCAGACAAAGGCCCTCTCCAGATAGCAAGCCACGCAATAAAGGCGCCAAACTGGGCTGGTGTAAAAAGATTGACTTCAAACATTGCGATTGGATGAGGTCCGATTGGTTCACTCCAGAGTTTGTAGATGCGAAGTTCGGGGACTAGATGTGCGTTAGCTCGAGGTATTCGGATAAAGTTCAGGCTAGGATTGGCTTACACTCTCGTCGGATTCGCTCCCACAGTTCTTTGGCGTATTTTGTCTGCTGCTCGTTTGTCTGTAGATAATAGATGTGAACGTCGCTGATGACTTGTTAGTTCCCCTCATATTCCTCACAGACTGGGCACCTACAAAGCTCCGCGTTCACTTTGATCTAGAGGATCTACGAATTTCTCGTATGCGTCACTCAGCTTCTCTGCTGGCGGATTGACATAGCTCTTTCCATCGGCGGCTTTCTCGTCTGATAGTGGTGAGGCATTCTCATATCCAGTCAAGGGAGAGGGATAAGTGAATACTGAAGCGTCACCCATAATGTTTGTGAGGGAAGATTATAGGGTAAAGTTTGGAAAGTTATTAGAGCGAAATACTTCTCGATCTGCTAGTAACAAAGAACCAGTGGGATTGGCACAGAAAAGCAGGTCAAGTGCGGGGATTTAAACTCTATTGTTGCGTGATGTACTCCGTCTCAGTTACAGATACGCGCGCGGGCATTACTCAGCAGTCGTGACTAAGCTGCCGCTGGGATAGCCGAGGTGTACATGTGTAACTACCCTGCATCACACATTATTATAGTAAAGAATCTATGTCTTCAATCTTTCGCTGATGATTTAGAGGTGAGCCATGAACAGAAAAGAATTGTGGCCATATATTCAACAGCAAATGAACGATACACACGAAACGCCATGATTCGCGAGAGAGATGGTAGGATAGGTATCCACGGGATGAACGACATTACTTGTTCTTTCGATTTTTGCCAATTCTCGTCAAACTCATCACAACCCGTGGAGGTTTTCCAATCGACGAGTGAATCAAAGCGGCAAGATTAGTGGCAGGCAACGTGACACGCATACACCTAAAATCAAACTCAATTAACCCGCATTCGCATATCCAAAATATTTTGAAAACATCCAAGACCCAGACCTCAATAGAACAATCACTCGTCACTCGCATTCAGATACGATCTGTGGCTCATGCAAACCCGCCCAATCAGAAACTCTCAATCCGTCATAGCATTCCTCAGCTCGTGCGCTATCGAAATTGACTCCATATGCATCCCTTTCCAGTAAGTCTCTTTACCCTTTGAGGCCGTAAATGAAGCGTGACATCATGGCCCCAGAGCTGGAAGGCCCGTGATTCGCCCTTTCTAAATATAGCTAAGCTCAGCTCCACCGTGGCTCCGGTAGATCGGCATCTTTGGGCTTGCCATCACGAGCGTCAATGCCACTAGCCTCCAAGCACAGCTAAGTTTGGCCTCAACGTTGCATTATTTCACAACCTAAGATTTAGAATACAGCCACAAAGATAAATTGTGCTTGTTCAATGCTGCATTCTAAAGTTTGTCGTTGTGATCTTTCGCTTGTGCACGTGGTTTACGCCATGCCTGGTTCTCGGAGCAAGCGAAAGACCGCTGCATCCGCAACGTAGTCGCTCTCTAGCTCATGTCGTATCCGAATTAAGTGCTTTGAGCCTCATCTCGTAAAGTGACGATCTGTGGAGAGTGGTTACTACGCTAAGCAACCCGATACCACGGTAGGTGGGTGGCAAAATAACCAGCACATCAAAGCTCTTTTGCCTTATGGAGTTGAGCACAGGGACAAAATAAACTTCGTCATATTTATGCATGCGTAGGCCAAACCTTTTTGTCAACTTAGCTTGGTGTGCCGGTTTTATTGCGACCCACCTACGGCAGTTCACCAATTTAAATAAAGCTTGAGAACCCTTCCCTTTCCCATTCTATCCACATTCCAATCATTCTTCCCTTTCCCTTCTATAAAATTTTGTCTAAGACAATTGATCATGCGTCTCAACACATTACAATGCCTGCTTGTCAGCCTTGTCGCCCAGGCCTCAAGGTCGTCAGCCGTCCCTACGAAGCGCGAGGCCGTTAACAGCTGTCTCACCCAAGCCAAAGTCCCCATCGATACCATAGGCTCTCAAACGTGGACTGAAGATGGCACCGCCTACAATCTGAGACTTCCATTCGAGCCTGCTGCTATCGCTGTCCCTACAACGATTGCCCAAGTATCCGCTGCTGTTGCTTGCGGCTCCAAGCATGGCGTCGCTGTCAATGCCAAGAGCGGCGGACATAGCTACACTTCCCTCGGATTTGGCGGAGAAGACGGCCATCTTATGATCGAACTGGACCGTTTGTATAGTGTTAAGCTGGCTAAGGATGGAACTGCAAAGATCCAGCCCGGCGCTAGACTTGGACACGTCGCAACCGAGCTTTGGAACCAAGGAAAGCGAGCTCTTTCTCATGGAACATGCCCTGGGTAAGTCAATCCATTCTATCGTTTGAACGAAATCGTTATTAACATTTGTAGTGTTGGTGTTGGTGGTCACGCCCTGCACGGCGGCTACGGCATGGTCGCCCGAAAGTACGGACTGACTTTGGATTTGATGAAGGGCGCCACCGTCGTCCTCCCTACAGGAAAAGTCGTTCACTGCTCAAAGACCGAAAACTCAGATCTGTTCTGGGCCATCCGCGGCGCTGGTGCATCCTTTGGCGTCGTAGCCGAGCTCGAATTCGATACCTTCCCCGCGCCCAAGGAAATGACATACTTCGATATTGGCCTCAATTGGGATCAGAACTCTGCTGCTCAGGGTCTGCTTGACTTTCAAGAGTTTGGCAAGACTATGCCTGCAGAGATTACCATGCAGATTGCCGTCTCCAAGAATGGATACAGCATTGATGGATCCTACGTTGGCAGTGAAGCGAATCTGCGCAAGGCTCTTCAGCCTCTGCTCACCAAGCTTAACGTACAAGTCAGCGCCACAACAGTTGATTGGATTCAGCTGGTTACTCACTTTGCTGGAGCCAACGTTGATGTCAACCCCACTGCTGCTTCATACTCCGCAGTAAGTATCATATTCCCATTAGAGAAATTCCATAGCTAACTGGTCCCAGCACGACAACTTCTACGCCAGCAGCTTGACAGCTCCTGAACTCACACTTGCGCAATTCAAATCCTTTGTGAACTACATCTCCACCACGGGCAAGAGCAGCAGCCACTCCTGGTGGCTCCAGATGGACATCACAGGAGGTATTCACTCTGCCGTTTCCAAGCCCAAGCCCAGCGACACAGCCTATGTCCATCGCGACACACTCCTGCTGTTCCAGTTCTACGACAGCGTGGCCCAGAACCAAAAGTATCCCACTGATGGGTTCAACCTGATCAAGGGTCTGCGCCAGAGTATCTCCAACTCGCTCAAGGCTGGTACCTGGGGCATGTATGTGAACTACCCCGATTCGCAGCTCAAGGGTGACAGAGCTACCGAGATGTACTGGGGTAGCAATCTGCCCAAGCTGGAGTCTATCAAGGCGAAATATGACCCCAAGAACATATTCCGCAACCCTCAGTCTATTAAGCCCAAGGCATAAACGATTGATGTTGGGTATCTAGATTTTGTTTCTCATATTTTAGACTAGACTTACAGGTTAGCAGGCGTTTAATGATACAAACATGTTTATTTTCTATTCTTCTATTCTTTTGAACTGTACCTTACCATGCCACATCCTAGGTATAGAGAATTGCACCGTTGGACCATTAGCATATCGATTCGTGCATCTTGAAACCAAAATTCTCCCAATTGACTCCTATTCTCGATTAGAATTCGATGCCACTTGTGAAAAGTCTTTGTGTACTCCTACCCTGCTATTTATTTGGAGACAATCAGACTTTTTACCAATGAAATATGGTTATTTTAAGAGTGTTGGTTGCTACGACTCTCAGACCCTCTTAGTTGGTTGCTGTGAGTATTAGTTGACATGATTGGCTCAAAATAACCGAACCGTGTGATTTATCCACTGGCTGCCTAACCGTGCCCTGTAATTAACGGGTCCTGGAGCCGCCCAAATCACTTGGCGACTTGTTACTTAAGTGCTCCTCTTCTCTCGACAAGACGATTCTCTCCTGTCAAGTAATCAACATCCATTTATTCCTTCAAGGGTCGTCTTCAATATGCTCCCCTCGGCTCAAGATATTATCGACGCCCGGATGGGCTTGTCCGAGAATCGGTCGCGAGGCAGAGATCCAACAGATATTGCCCATCTAGTCTACGGCCCACAACCCGGGAAGCAACACAGGCTGTGGATCAAAGATCGTATCTTGGAACCTCAAACGCTGTCTCACTTCCTAGAATTCACCATGACGGGTAATCTTCCGGGAGACCGACTAACACCTCGCCCTCTACTCACTCCCGAAGAGGTCGATCTTCTCAAAACACCTGCTTCGGAATGGGCGCCGACTCCTCACAACCAGCAGACAAGGTCAACCCTGGACTGGATGGTAACTCGAATCGGCTCTGGGGAAGACAGCTCCCGGCTTTATGGGATAGCGAAGGAGCTGCACGCGATGAAGTCCAGGCTTTGGGAGGGCATACCTCCATTGTCTGAGAGACGCTGGCAGGAGCTGAGACTAGACGAACCGGAGAACTTCACATCCGCCTGTAGTTACTTCGCCATGGTCATTGACGTATTCGCCTATCTAAACAATCTGCGTACCAAAGGAGCTTTGCGACAGACCTTTAACTTGATATGGGACCACCTGCGGGTATACGAGCAGGCCTTGAACGCTAAGAGAAGAGAAGACTCGACGGACGGCGCCTATCAGGAAGTTTCGGTGACTGGCC
The DNA here is from genome assembly GCA_025948275.1 of Fusarium avenaceum. Classification (NCBI taxonomy): domain Eukaryota; kingdom Fungi; phylum Ascomycota; class Sordariomycetes; order Hypocreales; family Nectriaceae; genus Fusarium; species Fusarium avenaceum. Next base: position 400,285 of record CP109670.1, on the reverse strand, counting down.
TTTGGTACTCGTACATACGGGCTCATTATGATTTGATATGCGAAAATGCTCATCACTGGGTCACTGAGCATATCGACCAAATTCGAGAACCAATTGTGCACGAACTCGCCCACCATCACCCAGATAACCCAAACCAGTACGACCATAAGCAGCGGGATTTGAGGAGCAAGCTCGATGACCTTAACGAGAACACCTTCAAAGCTGATTTCATGATCTTCATGCCCACGGATGGATACAAAGGCGATAGGCTTCCAGCCAAAGACACTGATCTGTTGACACCAGCCCATATGAAAGAACTCCGAACGGAGCCTATCACCAGTTCGGCCAATATGATGTGGCGAGTTGCGGATTATACCGAACGCGTGAAGTATCTTGGCCGAAAAGAGATGCGCGAGCATTGCGAGCGAGAAGATTACAGATCGTGGGGAGATGTGCCTAACAACGACCCCGAGAAGTTGCTCCTCCTTACTATCAGCCTGATCGATGCCCAGAGAATGGCACGCCACGAGCTCAGAGGCCTTCCACAACCTCCAGAGGTAGATCGCTGGATCGAATACACTAGACTTCAAAAGAACTTTGGTCTGGGGTTTGTCGCATACCGCTTATGTCACGATTATGAACCAGCAACATGGGATCTGTTCAAGCGGACATTTGAGGCAGACGTGGCGGATTGGGGTCGGGGAAAGATTGATATCAACGACATTCGGAGAGCTTGCAAGATTCATTGGATAGACGGCCAAGAGAATGATATTGCAGATGGTGATATTGAGGCTGCGAAGAAGTAAGTCACATAAGAAGATAGTTTGAATCATACTAACAGCTCTTTAGACATTTCAACAACCTCCCAGAGCTTCCAGTTCACAAGCGCGTATTCCTCGCCATCGACGAGTCCACCATGAGATCATTCCTCGAACCTACCGTCAACAACCAGAGATCCGTTCTTGCAGTCGATGTCAAGTACGAGCAAGGCCAAGAGGAAGATGTCGAGTCACCAGGATACCAAGGGACCTTGCGGATACTCTGCAGTTTGTTATGGGACGAGCTCGGCGCAATGCTGATTATGCAGAGTACCTTTCCCCAGAGCCTTTGGCCTATGGCGACGAGCAATCCTGAGATGATCTATGTGGGTACGAAGCTAACTCCTGTGCTCAAGTTCCCGAGTTATCAAGAGACGCTGCGGTGGGAGATTGCGAGGTATTTGGTGCCTAAACGCGTGCTTGACAAGCGTGCTAAGCTGGTTCGTAAATAGTATACCTTCAATTTTAGCATAAGATTAGGCTGGAGGTACAGAAGACTATTGTGAGATGTGAATATTCTCTACCGCCTTCCTTATGACCTATCCACATGCATTTCGCCAGAATAAGCGAAGACATTAGAGAAAAGCCTTTGACATCCTGCATGGTAATGAAGGTATACAGCCAGATTCGTAAAAGCTCCAATGACAACTCACCCTGCTTGAATCTTTGGGGAACAAATTCAGAGGTCGTGGAGGACTATTATATCCAGGCCTGTTTCGCACTGTCTCAATGTGTCCTTCATCGAATTACTGGAAATTTGGACAAAGCTGCTAGTAGTCTTGATCCTATCCAAGACATAACACCAATGGATAGGAGAATGCATTCAGCAATCGGCTATTCAGCTATCCAAAGCTCTCTCAACTGCATACAAGTTGAAGACCTCTCTACTGCCGAGACGTTACTGCAGGATTGGAAACCCTCAGACGAGCATCCATCCTTGCTTGAACAAACCGTCATGTTCCGCAAGCATATGATCCTTGGGAGGATTCTACGTTTCAAAGGCACGTTTCGAGAATCGCTGATGCATCTCGCTAAGGCGCAGGAGATGGCCAAACGACATGACAAGCTCAATTTCGACGAAGACCTTCGTGATCTCATCTGTGACCAAGCTGACACGCTCCGAGAACTTGACGAGCCTGAGCCTGCAGAGCGTTTGCTGCGTGAAGAAATTGACCGTCGAGATAGGGACTGTATCCCAGGCAACACATATCGATTGAAATTGACTTTAGCGGAAGCATTATTTGCCCAGAAACGCTTTGACGAGGCGGAGAGAATTTGCTTAGGTGTTAAGTCCCAACCAGGTCTCCTGAAGCTTGACAGCCTGCGTTTACAAATCACGATGGCGAAAATACAAGATTCCAAATGTGATAAGGAAGGCGCATTACGATATTGGACTGAGGCGATGAAAGAAGTTGGAAAGTTCCATTTGACAAATGGTTATACGACTCGCATAATCATCCTGTCTATTCGTGATTCGCTGAGTGGTACAGACGAGGCCGAGATGATGGAAACAACTTCCCTCCAGCAAGTTAATGTTCTTGGTGAAAATGCGAAGCCTGGAGGGACTAAGTACTGGATTGGAGGCCTGGACCATTGGGCACGATCCAAAGGGTTTGACAATATCCTCAATATCTCGTGCACTTCAGACATAAAAAAGTAAATATGGGCAAAATGGAGTTATTATTCGGTTACCATTCTCAGGATACCATATGCACTAGACTAAATCAAATCAAATATAAGAATTCACCAAGAATTCTCATATGAATCGTTGGCTATCCAATTCGACAAGCTCCAGGTGTCAAGTCGCATTTGCTTACTGCATTAGTTTGTTGCAAGGAGGCAATGAAAGACCAGATCGCTCTCTTTTGGCGAAAACAAGGAAAGCAATAGAGATGCGGATAAAGCCAATTGTCTAATACCTACAGACTCTAATCGCAGCTCTCAATTATCCTTTGGAACAGTTGGGGTCTCCCAAGTTCAAGATAATCTCATCATCAATTAAAACCGTTGAGATATGAAAGGAAGATCCTCCTCCATCAGGAAAATATGTTAAAACAGAATTGTCCCCGACTTCGCCATAGACCTTCCTGGGGTCCTATAAAGTGTACGTCGGAAAGCTGCTGAAACCTGATATCGAAGGAAGAATGCATGGAACTATTAGAATGATGATTATCGTGTCGCGGAATCTGGTTTTTATGGACAAAGAATTAGGTCCATGATGATGAGCGACAAGCTTACAAATTATTATACCGGCTTAGGGTAAGAAGAAACCTCCATAGCGGAGGAAAGCACTGTTGTCAGACGTCTCCAGAGTACACGTGTAGGACCTCGTTCGCTATTTTTAGCGGCCACATAGCCTGACTAATGGGAAATTCAGCGCATAACCGTATAAGAGCCAGGTCAGTGCCACCTTGGTCCCTTTAGTTACACCATGCTCATCAAATTATCCCAACCCTCAACAAAGAAAAATGTCAACAGAATCAAATGAGCGTCAGACAATTGACCTTCCTGCAACGAAGGACCAACCGGCAACAGAGCCACATTATCTCCTCGATGATCGCAGTGCAGCTGCTCTGAAAGACCTACAGCAAGGTGACCTGCTGCAAATGGTGAGACGATCTGTCCTCCACATAACCAGACGCTTACATTATCTCTAGATCGTTGATCATGACGAAGGCGTTATTGAATTCGCCGACTTGAACAGAAAAGTAGCACCTGACTCTCTTACCAAGTACTTTGAGGCACCGACGACAAAACAGTTTGCCTTCTATCGTCACCCGGAGTCGAGTGCCGTCGTCTTGATCTGGACACGTTTCCCAGCAGCGACATCTGTCAAGACAACCCGTGTTCAAGCTCGTTTGAGGGGGAGTTGACTTGGTATGCTGAAAGAGAGGGGATTGAAACTGTTATTGCGGTAAGTCTGAATTCTTCAAAAGAACGCGCGGTCTAACACTTTGTAGCATCAAGTTTATTCTCAAAAGGACATCACTAGTGAGAGCTTGCAGGAAGCAATCGCTGCGTCACAGGAATCTAGAGAGCCTTAGATTAGATGAAGTGGCTTTACCAGCGATTTGTACTCGTCAACTTAAATTTCAAATACCAGCATTCATCTCGTCTTGTTGCTTCAGTGTTGAATCAAGTACAGCACAGATGTCTCCCGGGATCGCGTGAATACGAAAGAAATGCAAATGATAGTGACGATATCTCGAACAAATCCTCAGAAAATAATTCACTCATGTATCTTGGATCAAAATTAAATGTCCTAAATACCAAGTGCTATCTTGTCTCTCATCTATTTCCAGATTTCCCTCCTCGCTCTGTACTAGCTACACGCTTATTTTATGTAGCTCCGTTGAAAGCGGTCTCGAAGTCTGCGGGACTGTAGCGCTCGCCTTCACTGCACATAGCCTTGGCAATCACCTTGAGAAGACCATCATTGCCGTTAAACACACCATAGTTTCTGTCCCCAAGAATCTTCTCAACCTCAGAGGCTGTAATGCCCTGGTAGTGTCCTGAAGAAGGCTCAATGAGATCCTTCCAGAGCTGGAATCGGGTGTCCGAATTTCGCAGGTCAGTCACAGACATGATGAGGAAGCTCATGGCCAGTGAGAAAGTGTCGGCCTTGGTGGTGTATTCCATGCCAAGCATGATTTCTAGAAATAAGTTTTAGTCAAGGTCGCATGGGAGGAGCGTGAGATACATACCTGGGGCGGTGTATGAGGGGGTGCCGACATCCATCTGAAGACTTGAGGAAGTTTGAAGTGACTGATCAAAGTCCATGAGCTTGATGGTATCGCCGTCCTTGAGGAAGTTCTCAGGCTTGAGATCGCGGTGAATAATACCAGCGCTGGAGACAGCGGTAACGGCGCTGAGCATCTGTTTGAAGGCAGCGTTGACCGACGCTTGATCAGAGTATTGGTCTAGGTTTGCTGCCACAGATCCCTCTTCAACCAAAGGCATAATGGCAAAGCCGTAACTCCTCCTTGCGCCCTTGCCGAGCACGTAGTGGTAGATGGGAAGAATGTTGGGGTGGTTAAGACCCTTTTGCAGACGCGCACCGTAGAGGACAGCAGGTCCGTCGGCGGTTTCGCCGCTACGCTTGCTAACGACGGTTTCTTTCACCTCGTTGCCGTCGTCACCAGGGTAGGAAAGGACAGCCTTCTCAATGACGACGGTTCCAGTGGTTGGAACAAGAACGTCTCCCAGGCTGACGGTGTAGCACATCCAGGTAACCTTCTTGTCAGGGTTGCTCCATTCGCCGAGTGTTAGATCGTCAATGCCAGGGACATCGAATTGAGCAATACTGTCGGTCATGGACTGCCATCGGGTAAAGATGTCCCATCCTGTGATGAATGAGGGAAAGCCGGTTTCGCCAGAGCCACTGACGTTGGCGATGAGAGAGAGAAGTGCCCCGAGGGCGAAAGTGAAGCGACTTGAGAAAAGCATGGTCGCTGAACGAGTGACTGACTATCCAAATGAGTGTAGGGAAGAATGCAGATACTGAAGACCTTACTCCAGTTAGGTGGCTGGAATTGACCTGGGTGGTGTATTTATTTAATGGCAGCTTGTGATTGAGCTTAGTCCCGACTTACAGGACTGTTTCTCAAAACAACTTGACGGGCCATGAAGGATCCGAAGCTGACTGAATCCTTGGCGTCATCTTTGTAATTAGATCATCTAGTTTCTATTTATGTGAAACAGGAGCCATGCAAGCCATGTTCAAGCGCCCGACGATCTCTCCACTGCCGATGAAACAAGACCCAGGGCTGAGCCGCCTGTGCGTATTTTACTTGTCAGGTCGCCGAATTCAACATGAACATAGCGTCTGATTATAGCCCTGTGCTTACAACAGTGGAGCAGACTCAGCCCTAGAGTTGCACCATCCCATCCGCTAGGATTGACAGCCCTGTAAGGCATCACAGGTGGAGATTAAGGAGTCCCGAAGTTAACGATCCGGCTTACGACGCTCTCGGAAGACAGATGCCGTGCGCGCAGAGCCGTCTGTATCTGGGCATAAGAATAGCGATTAATGTAGGCACAGTGGGGTTTGCTAGGCTGACAGCTAGATCCTTCAAAATAAACCTCCGAAGGATCGATCCCTGCGGCCCTGCAATTTAGAAATATGGAGCTGCCGAATACCCGTGCGTGGCTCAGATTACCAGGTATTCCTCACGTCAACACTGGAAGGCTTGTTTATGATGTTCAAGTTCAGCAGTGCTTTATCACTCTTTTTATTTCGCTACTTTACTTAAAGTCTTTCGTTCCCTACATACACTCATTAATACACATTTCTAGCATCTGCAAACCTTGGTCTCTCACAACGGGTTAGCTTCTTCATTCGTTATGTTGCGCCCTACAGACTCTTCCATGCCTATTGGCATTGGCTTCCTTCTTTTGTCTTTCGGAGCACAGTTGTCTTCTGCCATTCCTTACCAGTGAGTCTTATCTCCATTCCGTTTTGTATGTATGAAGCTAAATTGTATAGTGTTTATCAACTTGATGAGCGCGACGTCAACACTGATACCACAACCACTGATTCCTTCGTCACAACTACTACGAGCGCTTTTATTGCGCCTGTTGATGTACTTCCCACCACGAGCTTAGCTGTTGTCATTGACACCACAACACACCACGACGCTATCGTCGTTGACACAACCACTAGTGATGCCGCTCCAGTGGTCCAGCCTCCCACCACGACTGGTGAGGTTGTTGGTGATACCACCAGCGCTGAGATTGCGCCTGTCGGTACTGAAACACCAGACACTGTTGATGTGTTGAGCAGTACCGGTGCTCCCGTCGAGAATGTCCCCACCACTACCTCTGACTGGATCCCTCCTCCAGGAACTGAGACCAACAACGTTGTCAACACCCCCGGCCCTGACACAACCGCTAACACGGATGTTCCCCCGCCTGTCAGCACTGACATACCTACAAACGAGCCTATCGTCGGCACCACTACCAACACCGATGCTCCTCCTGCTGGAACCGAGACTGCCACTAGCAACGTCCCAGGACCCGTCGTTGACACCACCACCAATGTCCCTGTTGTTGGTACTGAGACAGGAACCACCAGTGATGCTATTGCACCTGTCGATACAACCACTGATGTCCCAGTCCCTGGTACCGACACTCCTACTACGAGCGATGCTGTGCCCGTCGTTGACACCACAACAACCGCTGAGATCCCTCCCCCCAACACTGACACCCCAACCAGCAGTGCTGGAGTGCCCGCTGCTGAGACCACCATTGAGAACCAGCATGAAGCTCCCACCACCACTGCTCCTGCCAACAATGCACCTCAAACCACTGAGAAGGCTTCAGAGCCCTCTGACAAGCCAAGTGACCCCCCTTCTGCCCCCGTAACCGCCCCTCCTCAAGAAACCACTGCTGCAGTTTCTCAAGCTCAGGCGACTGCCTCCGAGTACAAGTCCAAGGTCGACGATATCATCCCCATTATCGTGGCCTGGCAGAACAACCCTGATGGTCTCAAGACAGACACATTGAACAATGTCAACAACTTGATCAATGGTGTCAAGGATGCTATCAAGGACCTCGGTGGTTCCACCAGTTCTGGCTGCAACGGCAAGAGAAGGCGAGGTCTTTTCGACATTGTATCAAACATTGTCAACACTCTTACCTGCGTCGTCTCAAACCTTGAGGATATTGGTGGCAAGATCACCGGTGGTGTCGTCAACGGTGTCACTCCTATCGTGTCGACTCTTACCACTAGCAGCGAAGACCTGAAGGAGCAAAGTGAGGAGAAGGAAGATGAGGATCAGTCCAAGACTGAGAAGAAGGAGTCTGAGACTAAGGAAGAGTCCAAATCTGAGGAGAGCAAGACCACTGAGAAGCCCACATCTACTGAGGCTACTACGTCTGCTACAGAGACAACTGAGACCACTACGGGGGCTTGCAGTATGCGAGAGACTACCAGTCTTCCTGGCGCCACAGACACTCAGCCTAGGACCTCGATCCCTTTGCCTCCGTTGAAGGATGGTACAACTGCTGGTGAGACTTCTTCTGATGCTGAAGCTACCACGACCGACTCTCCCAAGACCGACTCTCCCACGTCGGCGGAGGCTACCACCACAGCTGAGGGCCCTGAGTCTACCACCCATGCGGACACATCTGCCCAGCAGACTTCTACTGAGGCCGCTGAGGAGACTAGCACTGGTGATGATACCAAGTCAACTGCCGAGGAGACAAAGTCAACTGCTGAGGAAACCAAGGCTGAGACTGACACCTCGGCTCCCGCTACCACTCGACCCAGCACTCTCCTCACAACCACCCGCCCATCCCCCGACCAGACTTCCAACACCATCACCTCAGGCTCAAGCGAGATCATCACCAGCTCCGAGGGAATCACCACTGCCCCATCCCGCACTTACTACCCATGCAACGTCTTCGGCGGTCCCCGCGTCGCCACCCCGTACTGCCAATGCTCAACCACCGTCTCCGGAAAGCAATACGTCGCCACTGCCTCCTTGATCGACAACCAATGCGAGGCCTACACTGAATACCCATCCAAGGTCGACCCCGCCACCGAGGCTCCTGCTCCCACTCAAGCTCCCATCAATGAGCCTCTCACCAAGACCATCGACGGCACTGTTCTTGCCTGGACTGCGTACACACTCGCCTATGGCCAGGTGTACAAGGACGTTACCGTTACCTTCTCCAATGGTATCGGAGAGACCAAGACCATTGCGACGCCTGTTCCCACACAGACTCACGTCGACAACGATGGATCCGGCCAGTGCGGCACCAGCGATGGCCTCTCCAAGTCTGGTCTCGGTGATGCTTGCAACCGTGCTATTGACATGTTCGACGACAATACCGTCTACACGGGCTACACTACTCGCTTCAGCCGCTCTTCCAAGGGTCTCCTTATGGTCGCGTCCATGGGACAAGCTGCCTGCATTGCCAAGTTCAGCTGTGATGACTATGGCATTGGCATGAGCGGTAAGCTCATCAAGGAAGCGTAAGTCCTCACTCTGATATCCAAGCCGTGAAATATATACTGACAATTGAATAGTCGCGAGAATGCCAAGAGTAATGATAACATCTGGATGTGTGGACACATTGAGTTGTCCAACTCGTGTAAGGTAACCATGGACTACTGCACGAACTGTAAGAACGAGGGTTAAGTTGGGAGTTTAGTTAGTTATTTGCTTTAGAGCCGGTGTTGGCATTTGCATCAAGACCTCTTAAACTAGATAATGTCAAATCCCCTTCAATTCCATTACGCCTCCATGTCATTATTCTTAACCAAATATCCACCCGAATTCATGTTTTCAAGACAAACGTGTCGTGTTAAACATGTAGCATAGCAATATCTAATCTAGTCGTGTTCGGAAACAACCCACTCCTTATCGTCTACTACCTTCTTCTTCTTCTTATGAAAGTCTAGCTTCATACCAGACGTGCCAAAGAGAGCAATTCCTGCCGCTACAACAGGTATCTGCATGGTAACAGCCCCAGCTGCAATCGTTGCCCCGCCAGCTAGCATCCCCAAAATAGCCAGTGTGTTCCGCTTTACGATCTTGAGCTTTTCCTGGCGGGCAAGCTTCTTTTCCAAGTATTCCCTTCTTTCGCTTTCACTCATTGCTTCGAGTAAGTATTCGGGCCTGTTCAACTTTTGCAGCCGCCTGCCTGGAATATACAAGCCAGTTCCCCCCTCGGACCTGACGGGGCCGATCTTTCCTCTGGCATGCTTTGTGGTTCTGATAGGATTCTCTTGGGAGGAGGCGTTTTTGGAGTCCGAGCTTGATGTTCAGACGCTGGAGCGTTTGACTTTGAGTCCTCTCTCAGTATTTGAAGCTCTGACTTTAGACTGGCAATAGTTGATGAAAGTTCAGAAATCTCTTCCTGAGTTTGAACGAGCAAGGCCTGGTGCTGGTCTGTTTTGTCAGCGAATAGAGATTCCACCTCCTGACGTAGACCCCTTTCACCAATTTCCGCTGCTTTCATTTGCCGTTCCAAGTCCAGCTTCTGTTCCTGAAGTTGTTGACTCGATTGTAAGGTTGAAGATCCAGTGATCGACGTCTGTAAAGCTCTGAGTTCACCTTGTAAGCGATCCCACTTGGTCCCGTAATGCTCGTTGAGTATAATCCCAGCGGCAGTGTCATCAAAACCCTTTTGTTGGTCAACGATCTCTTCCTGGAGTTGGAGGACAACTGGGCTTTGATAGTCGGAAACGGCTAGGAGGCTCGCAAGGATAGAGAGACCGGATGCTCTTGTGTCCATGCATCGCTGGATCCTACTACCATGACTGCTCATCCAGCCCCAGTATCCTTCAACAGATTCGAGCTCCGTTTCCCTTTTCACTGCCAACTTGTAGATGTCGCTACTCTCGGGAGCCTCATCCCACATCGTCGTGACTAATCTAGCAAACTTTGCTCCCTGGGGACCGCAAATATTCTGGACTAACTGGAAACTTCTCATGGCTGATGCAGATACTCTATTGTCAGTAATTCGATGAAGATATAATATGCCACCAAGGTTAAAGTTGCTCTTATGGATCTGGCTCAGATAGAAAGCAATTTCGGTTAAGATCTCACTATCCATACATCTAGTATCGTCGAAACCAGGTGTGTCGACCAGATATACACGACGATCACCATATTCGTAGGGGTATGCAGTCATGCGGCTGGTTTCTGTTTTCAGTCAGCACTGCGAAGAAACGTACTTGGTTGGCCGAGATAAGTTACCTGACATTAAATCATAACCTATTCCAGCGGGCAGTCCTGTCAGTCTCTCGATGAAGGTACTTTTCCCAGCTCCTGTAAGGCCCATTACCAATACTATTGTGTTGCCTGGGCTGGAAAATGTTAGCTAAGCACGGAACAAGTGTCAAGCAAACTGAATGGCATTTGAGACATACTCCTTAGACATGGGGGGCATCGAAACAAGGACCATCTGCTCCTAAAGACAAATGGGTTAAAATGAATTAAATATGAATGTGCAGTCAAAAAGCAAAATCCCACTCATGTCGCCAGCAGCCCAGGGTTATCATGTTATACGTAGAGCCCGGTCATGCTGTTACGATGGTGTTTCGTAAATACTGCCTTGTTGAGGCAATGCAAGGCGCTAAGGCATGCACCAACGCCAAATTCTGTTTTTGAAGGTGAGGTGTCACAACCTTGAGCAGTATCAACCAATAACACATCGTATATCGTGATCAGGCTGAGCAACCCACCACTACTATTCTGCATAGGGTCACGCTGAGCTTGAAAATCGAAGCAACCACTGACGCTAAGAAGAGCCTTAGCAGGGTTGAATCCATTTAGTTGTGACAGGCTTGCATAATAGGCTGACAGCATGCTCTCTTGTCTTAGCCTGGCGGGCAGTGCAGGCCACTTGTTTTGAGGGGCGACAGAAGGGCCCCGTATGAGGCGTCTCGGGCGAGCTGAAAAGTCACATATGTCATGGTCAACCCAACTTGCCTGTGTTCACCTCTTTCTTCATTCCCACACAGCTTTGCATGATATTGAGGGAGACTGCAGACACAATGGGAGACGTATTCTCAGGTTTCAAGCCGAGGCCTGGCGATAAACTAATTGCTATAATGGGGATGACGGGATCTGGGAAGAGTACTTTCATATCGCTATGCACTGGAAAAGATGTTCCTGTCGGTCATGACCTGCAGGCCTGTACGTAAACCATACCCATCTTACTAATCCCATCATAACACGGCACAGGTACACAAAAGGTCACTGCGTACCAGTGCCAATGGTCGGATACTACCGACATATATCTTCTCGATACTCCTGGATTCGATGACACAAGCCGCTCAGATACAGAGGTCCTTATCGAGATAGCTGCATGTCTCACTAAGACATACGAGGACGACATAAAGCTGAGTGGAATCCTCTACCTTCACAGAATCACCGATCGCCGTTTGGGCGGGTCGGCTAAGAAGAACCTCATGATGTTTCGTAAGCTTTGTGGGAAAGATGGCCTGAAGAATGTCATCCTTGTCACCACGATGTGGGAAGACGAGCAGACGGAAACGGGAGAAAAGCGAGAGCAAGAACTCATTGAAACCAATGGCTTCTGGGGAGCGCTGGTAGAAGAAGGTGCGCAAGTCAATCGTCACGACAATACCAGGCGGTCCGCCAATATCTTGCTCAAGTCAATCGCCAAAAGAGACCCAGTGATCATCTCCATTCAGAAGGAGATGGTCAGCGAGCATAAGGACCTCAACGAAACTGAAGCGGGGAAAGGGCTCAATTCAGATATTCTAATGGCTGAGCAGAGAGTCAAGAAAGAAATGCTAGAGGCACTTCAAATGGAACGACAGGCCAGGATGGGCCAGGACGAAAAGTCAGCCGAAGAACAACGCCAGTTTCGCGAGACGATGCAGAAAAAGTTCGACCACCTCAACCGAGACAGAGAAAAGCTTAAGATAAGCTTGCAGCAGATGAAGGAGCAGCGACGATTATTCGCAGAACTCGAAGAAAAGTACCAGGCCAGCCAAGAGCGCTTGCGTCAGCAAGATGAAAAGATCGAGAGCTTAGAAAAGCAACGCAAGCTCCAAGAACAACATATAACCCAGAAAGTAGGGTTCAGCAAGAGATTACAGAATCTCTTTCTTAAACCGAATGAAGGTGAAATTGGGAGACCGACAAATTCAATTATGCAACTTCAAGATTCGAGCTCTTATCCCGCAACGGGCACTGAACTCACATGCCTTTCTCTAGCAGGAAGGTACTACTCATTTAGTGGCCCCCACAAGAATGTCTCGTAAGCCAAGTTCCATCCATATAAAATGAGCGGAGGTTCTAAAAGAGGGATCTAGAGAACACCCACACGGTCTACAGCGAGCACAGAAAGTATATCACCACCGGCAAACAGTTGCTATTGGTACCCGAGGATCATGGTTCTATCACTACCATACTGGCGACAAGCACAAGTGCGAGACAAGTAAGTCAGACCTTGACTACCCAGGATGGACTATAAATAATAGACAGAATAGTTTGGTCAGACTCATTGTCAGCTGAATATCCGGAACTCGTCAAATGGCTGAAGACACCCGATGTCCTTGAATGCCCCCGTCACATTAGCCTTGGTGCTGATGGCAACTTCTTCATCAAGATGAAGAGCGGGAAGACGCACTGGTGCTTGCCAACATCTATCGATGCCAGAATCACCAACTATACTGGCAAAATGGACATGGAAGATCTCTCTAGACTATGGCTTGGCTACGGTAATAACTACGTGGCCGAAATCCATTCCAGTGACTATCTTTACAACGCCGATAACTACGGCCGTCTTCCATCGGAGCTGGAACATATCGATAAAAGATGGGACACTATCAAGGTTTGGAATTCTTTCAATATAGAGAGCCTTTTACTAAATTTAACATAGCAACTTGTTATGGATATTAAAGAACCTGGAGGCTATATGCTCATAAAGGGGGAAGGGGCTACAATTTGGCATTACGGATATGAGAATATCGAGTCGAGGTCAGAAGATTGGCAAAGTTTCATCGATGAAAATAGGAGCGCATGGTGAGACATCTTGTCCAAGATGTAACGAGTTTGAGGGATACATTAAGTCTACAGAACATTAAGTCTTATAAGCAGGTTCTCGTTTGGGCTTTGCAAGACAGTCTGTATAGTATTAAGTGAAAGTTCATTGTAGTTATAATATTAAGTGCTTAGATAAGGTAATTACTATACGATATTCTCATCCGTATCTGTGAAACGACGTTAAACTAGAATACAGCTTTCTAGTCAGTGACCAGCTCTAAAAATCAGGGTTTTCCACGATTTAACTCCTCAGGTTATTCCCACAACAGAGTCTACTCCAACTGTGACATAGAAGACAGTTGCTTGGCGCACACCACTCTACCTACACAACTTTGCAGAACTTTGTACCACGCATCATCAGCGCAAATTGTCAAGAATAAATATGATAAATGACTCACTTCATTCTATTTCTACACATTCCGTATTTATCCACGATATTGACCGGCACTGCAGTATCTCGCAAAACTCTTACAGCATTCCTTCTAGCAGCACTTCTTCTTGCGATAGCAGAAGCTACCGACAGAGCACTTGTTAGGGAACTTGGTAGAGCAAAATTTGGCAGCGAGCTGTAGAGCTTCCTCGTAGCCAAGGCTGTGACCGTCCTTGCTGGAGGCGATACGATCTTTTAGCGGCAATATCTACTCTCTAAGTAAGAAAGGCACTTATAAGAAACGAATAGGCATATTTCGTTGCGAACTTTCTGAATTCACAGACTGATACTTAGACCATTTCGATGAAGTGGTACCTATGCTATGTCGACTTCTACTTCTGGGGTCAAGACTACGGAACTGAAGTCCAGATGGATAATTTTGCTGAGAAGCCAAAGGCATGATTTGGGCCTGACTAGATAAGTTTTATGTGACATATGTAGCGAGTTCCATTGGTGATGCATTATATGCTGTCTATAAGCGCGCGCCGGCACGTTTTAGTGTCTCCCTGGTTTATCTTTTCCAATTCTATCCGCACACAATTGCTCCTCGTCACTCTCTCCCTGTTCAACCCTGAATGACTTGGTAACTTTTACAATGATTCGACGAGTGCTGTCGTCGTCCTGAAAAGAATAGCAAACAACAGCGAAAAAAGGGAAAATCCGGAAAAGCGAGGAATCACATGAGGAATGTCTAAGTTTAATGACTGCAGATTCCCTTTGGAACTGCACCACCTTCGGATCCTTGCATTTCTTTCTCCGGGGGGAATTTGGCGGTTCCCCGGATGCTGTTGGTTGCAACTTAACCGATTGGAGCTGTGGGGTTGTCCCGAACACAGAATGAGTACTCTGGCCATTAGGATTGAAGTCGATTCTTGGCAAAACAAGCCCCCGTCAAGGGAACCTTGTTCCTGGAGCGATTTGGTGGGATCATTGTACCAAACTGAGTAAGATTGTAAGGCGTAGCTAGTAGTTATCATGTAACTAAGATTTTACTCAATATGCGGAGTACAGCATGTATCTTTAGACCCGCTGGCCTGATTGGAAGAAATACCTGCTTGAACAGAACGTGGCATCTGCCCTTACATATAAAAGCCATGTTTCTGACACCGCGTCGGTAATTCTCGTGCATAAAGTTCATACATACTTCTCTCTCTGCCCTACAAAACATCCGACAGCTCCCGTGGCCCGAGCCTAGCGCCCGCTGTCAGCTTATCGACTACAACGTCACTCGACAGGAACGAAGTTGCGCCAATTTCGGCTCATCATACGATGCTATTTTCATGCAGGAGAAGGCAGGGATGAGATGCACACTTTATCTACATCCAAGTTAGTTCACTTGAAACGATTCGTTCGCCAAAAGCGGCTGTGGAAAGACGCTTGATGTTGTATTGAAGAGGGGGCCCTGCAGGGCAGCACAGACCGCTTTTATTCAGCTTGCGCTCAGGCAAAACAATACATAAATGTCAGGGACTTGACGAGAGCAGTGTTGAGGTTGCTTTTTGTTGCTCAATTTCTCCCTTGATCCACTTCACTTTCTGGCGATTATGTCTTACTCTGTCAAGGATCGGTTTGCTGTTGTTACAGGTGGTGGTTCTGGTCAGTGCATAATTGATGTCTCAATACATTTCACATACTCATATTTCTAGGTATCGGCCACGCACTTGTTCGACTTCTCCTCAATGCAGGATGTTCCGTCACTATCGCTGATATCCGCCTCCGTCCCGAAGCCGAAGCCACAGTCAAGGAATTCTCCTCCTCCGATAAACCCACTGCCATCTTCTGCCAAACCGATGTCTCCAACTGGGGCCAGATCTCAGCATTATGGAAGACGGCTCTTGAGAAGTTCGGCAAAATCGATGTAGTGGTTAACTGTGCTGGAGTGTACGAACCACCAACAAGCTCCTTCTGGAACCCCCCGGGTATTTCGCCCCTCGCTGAGGACCCTGAAGATGCTGAAGTTGGCCAGTACAAGACCTTTTCGATCAATACTATCGGCCCAATTAGACTCGCACAGATTGCCGTTGACTATTGGCAGCAAAACCCAGAGGTTCAGGGCAATTTGTTATTCGTCGCTAGTATGGGCGGCTACCTGCATTCCATGCAGACTCCTCTGTACTTTGCAAGCAAGGCCGCTCTTGTGAGCATGGTGAAATCTCTGGCTGGATTGAAGACGGCCCTCGGAATCCGCAATGCCGCTATATGCCCCGGAGCTGTTTTCGTAAGTCTAATTAATATGAATTTCTCCCAAGACATGCTAATCGTTTTGTATAGACACCTATCTTCGATCAAGAGTATTGCCGCGATAGACTTAAAAGCGATGATGTTGCATTGGAGGCGGAGCATGTTGCCGAGCTGACCATGAAGGTTCTCCAAGAGCCCCAGTATGGCGACGGGAACATTATGGAGATAATGATGATCGGAACTAAGGAGGAGCCGTCGGTTCATACACGCGAGGTGGACCTGATGACTTTATACCCCACTGTTAGTCCCATGGGATCGCGTGCTATGGTGGAAGAGATGAAGTTCTACGAGAAGGTAAAGGAGCAGGGTATGAGACACTAAAGCAAAGCCTTATAGATACATATCCTGGACATAAAAGGATAAATTGGTTCCTTCCACTCATCATGTTAAAGGTAGTTTAACCCCTTGATTGAGTTTGAGATATTATTTCTTTTCGGTCTGCCTACGGAGTCCTCTATTTTTAACATTTGTGTGGATTTTATTGAACAGCTAGATCTCTTTTTTAAAGATGCTAGTAGACTTCACATAAATTAACTCCCCCTAAAGTGCAACCCTAAAGACTCTCGGACTTGAACTGCTTTCTAGGATAATAGCGTTCCAGTAAGGTTGGTATAGTTGAGAACAAATTCACAATTAACTGGTCACTTCTATCTCCTATTTTAAAACTCTCCCTGATCCTAGATTTCTTTTTCTTCTTCTTAACCTTCAGCTATATCAAGCCCAGGCTTTCCAAATCTCTCAACAATATCAAGACTATTCACGGCTAATAGAACATCTTGTTTGACATAAATAATATAGCAAACAACTGCAACGTAAATCCACATTTTCTCCTTTTTAAACTTCCATATAAAAGTTTCTTCTACAAATTTGTCTCCGTTTCTCTTCGGCCCCTCTGTAGAACTAAGCGTATCTGTCCCCAATTTCTCCGGTAAAACCGAAAACCGGCTCGAAGAGCTTATCGAGATCTAGTCGACTCTTCTAGAGCCGATTACAAATTTGAATTGGACAAACCTAACTCAGTCAGTGTCGGAGGGCCTTTGAAATTTAAAGGGACGGTCAGTTGATTGATCCAGGTTGACCAAAAGGCGGAGTCCGGTGCCCTCATCGCTTAAATCAAACCCAACACATGGGTACAACTTTCCAAACGAAAATCTCTCATTACGCCCTTCGAAGGCGGTTCCTATCATATCGTCAGCATTTTCAAGAAACCATAGCTTTATGTCTTTAAGGACACTCACCCATGTTCAATCTCTTCCCATTCAACGTGCAAAAGCCCTGGCCTGTCTCTATGTCCAAGCCTGCACCTACGATGTCACCTTTACCAAAAGTGCTAAAAAGCCCAAAATCTTCGCTTGGAACAGACCCAGAGACCGTTTCGATAAATAAGTTCCCATCGTCGCCATGATAGGCCCAAGATCGTGAGAACCAGCCTGGACATTCGTTATCACCGGTATCAACACCACAGAAGCCAATGCATATCATCCTGTTTCTACTTGTTAATGCTTGTTTCGTTGATATGATGACGTCCTTGGATTGTGCCATACCCCGATGATGAATTCTTGAGAACCTCTACTTCGAAGTAGAAAGTCCCTGAAGAGGGAGGAATGGAATGGTCGCTTCGTATACATGCTATATAGTGTTCTTTGGAGGTGTTGACAACCTCGATTTCTTACCAGTATTAATGACCATTATCGTTCGACTGAAGGCGTGGTTTAACTTACCATGTACCTGGCTGCAACTATCCAAACTGGATGGTCTGTGAGAGTTGCAGGGATGGACACTGATGCTTTCTTTGTATCGGTCTGTCGCAAGAGCTGCTGGCCTTTTGTACTCTGGCTTTGGTACCGCGTGCTTCAAACGGTCAACAAGAGTTTTCATGACGCCTTTGCAGTCGAAACGCGCGATGTAATCCACACAGGACCACCCGTCACTGTCGAACCCCCTTTCATTTAATTTTAGTTCCTTGACTGTCTCTCGTAGTTCTTTATCGCCAAGCAGCATCACCAAGTTGTATGGATCCCCGACGGATTCCCATCCCTGTTGCATGATATCTTTCACGAGTGGAGTCAGGAATACTTCCACAGATCTTTGAGCCTGGGTTTCATCATCATCCGCCGAGATTCTGTCTGCTTCCTCGACATGCTCCGCAACGAGTAATGTTCTAGCGTCTAGCTCGATCTCCTGTGTGTCTGCTGTCGTTCTTTCCATCCTCTCGGTTTTTCCTGCCACTGGTGGTTTTCCGTCGCGGATAAGCCAAACAAGGATTTCATAGACCAGTTTTTTGTTTGTAATACTCTTGAGGCCATCAGAAACGAGAACCTTTGTGGGCTCGAACGCACCTCGCGGGGATGCTGGGATCAGCCTTTTCAGAGCTTCAATCCTTTGTGCAGAGGACGTCTGTCCATGCAAGAGTAATCTTCGAGCTGCATCGATATAGCTATACTCGATAGCTCTGTCCAGTGCTGTGTTACCAGACTTATCTCTTTGGCCAATCTGTGTTCCTTCGTTTCCAAGAAGAAGATCGAGTATTTCCAAATCCTCTCCAGAAACACTGAAATGAAGAGGTGTGAGGTTCTTCCACTTGGAGGCAGGCCGGTTTACGTCGATGCCAAGTTTCAACAGTTCCTTAACAACTTCTGTATGTCCCTCCTCGCAAGCCCAAGCCAAGGGAGATTGGTCGTAATCGCTATCCCCTTGCTCGAGGAGGTTCCCCCACTTCACATGAATCGGGTTAACTAGTGCCGAGAGCCCCCGCTTACATGCTGTGATCAGCAGCGACTCTCCCTTGTCATCCCATGGCCAGTCTTGAACTTGATTCAAACCCTTAAGTTCTAGTAGGTATAGGGCAATGTCCTTTTCTTCTTCATTGATCGCAGTGTGAAGTCTGGTTCTACCCATCGAATTCCTTGCTGTAGTATTACATTCATAACCCACAAGACAAGTAACCATTTCCAGGTCTTTAGCATAAAATAGGGCGGTCTCCTTATCTTCATCGCCTTGTTCGATGATACTTGATCCTTCTGGGGATAACAGAGTGTCTATAAGATGTTTCAGATTCTTCTCGGCGGCAAGCATGAGAGCCGTGGTGCCATAGGAGTCGCCTGCCGATAAGTTTGCACCAACGTACGTCTTTTCTGCCTTATTTTCACTACTGGCTTTAACTTCAAAGCCCTTCATGAGTGAGGCGACCATGTCTGATCGATTGGCGAGGACTGCGTAGTGCAACGGAGTCCTGGAGTCATCATCTTTGGCCTCGAGGTCGAACTGACGATTAAGAAGGGCCCCAATGGAGTCTGGATGTGCAAGCTCGACAGCACTGTGAAGAAAGGTTCGTCCATGGCTGTAGCGACAAGCGGGATCCTTCATGGCGATGTCAAAAAATCGCTGGCTTTCCTTCTCGTTCAAATATGATAATGTTGAGATTGTTGGTTCAGTCGAAGTTTTCTCATGTTCGGCTGGGGCTCCAAAAGCCTTTGTGGTAATCTCAGTATTGCTCCCTCTCTTGCTCTCCAGGAAATAGTCAACGGACGACTTCCCGTCTTCATCCAGTTGATCAGAACGT
Organism: Fusarium avenaceum; assembly: GCA_025948275.1. Lineage (NCBI taxonomy): Eukaryota > Fungi > Ascomycota > Sordariomycetes > Hypocreales > Nectriaceae > Fusarium > Fusarium avenaceum. Next base: position 380,725 of record CP109670.1, on the reverse strand, counting down.
GCTCCTAGCTCCACCAGCTTGCTACAAATGTCTTGAGAACCCGACCTCGCTGCCACGTGAAGTGCTTGTCGACCCCAAAAGTCCTTGTTCGTCAGAACTGGAGGAGTTTTACCTTTTGGGGTCACCAAATCGAGACAAGATACGTGGCCGCGCTTCGCAATCAAGTGGAGGGCTGTCATGCCATCAATGCCCTTTGTTTGGAAAACATGCCTTCTCATTTCATAGCTGAGACTATCAAGCATTACCTCAAGATTGGTCTCGATTCCCTCAAGAGCGGCGAGATGAATGGGACTTCGGGAGTAAGCGCAAAGAAGTTTCGGTAACATCTCTTTCACTGTGTTGGACTTTGTGAGAAGTTTCTGTAGGAGGGCGTCATCTTCACTGGTAGACATGTAATGATACGGAGTCCATCCAAAAGTATCTTTCGCAAAAGTATCTTTCGCAAACGTGGAAGTCTCTGAGAGCTACAATTTAGCCAAGTGGTTTAATATTCGACAGTCGATCATCCTTACCACTGTTGAGAAAAGCCTGTATGTGGTCGTTGATATCCGGCTGTATGAAAGCTTGCATGGTGTCGCCAGCTTTCACTTGTAGAAATACCTGCTGCATGCCGTCGCCAATTTTCAGTTGAAAAAAAGACTGCATCCGCCCAGATTTCAGTTTTGTGATGGGCAACATGTGGTCGCCAATATACGGTCGTAGAAAAATGCGGTCGCCAAGATCCAGCTATGCCATTAGTTGACATGGAAAACAGAGAGTTGAGGGATTTGAACTCACAAAAGTGATGTAAAACTTCGTGACGATAGTCCGCAGGTGGTACTCATTGAAGCCGAGAGTGATTTTGGCAAAGTCAAGATCTAAGGTTCGAAATTCGGTAGATTTTAGAATGTAATCAGACACCTCTCCTATGTCCTCAAACCGCTGGAAGATCTTATCAAAGGTGGCTTGGCGGCGCTGTAGAAGGTAAACTGGGACCAGCTTCTCCATGAGGTCAGCGAATATAGACGAGCAAAGTTTCTCTACTATGACCTTGAGTTGCTTCTTGAGATCTGGAGGGAGTGGGGTATGGTCGCCAAAAGGCTCGCAGGCAAAGCATAGGAAATCCATCGTGGCTGTGACTATCCCGATATCAAGCCTGTCTTGGAGGCTGATTTTGTCTTTCTGCATCGTCTCCAGGAGTTGCCGGTGGCAGGTAGCAGTATCAGCCCATCCTCGTCCAGGTCCCATGCGAGGTATGAGCTTCAAGACCGCCTGGTTTGGAAGGAGCCTCATGTAGCTGAGTGCCGGGATTATACACAGAAGAATGTCGGGAGTCTTACCCATCCCCAACGATTCTATTTCACGCACCAATTGTGCCAGACGATGGTGACGCAGCCTAAGTCTAGGCCAGGTTTGTTCAAAATTGTAGGATTCTAGTGTAGAAGCTCCTTCGACTTCTACTTCTTTTTGGGCTTGGGCATCTGTTCGGTTCAGACAATCTTCAGGTAAACATTGAGCGACAGTCCACATGAAGCTCGTAAAAAGATGTTGGGCCAGAATGATAGGCAGAGGCGCCTCGGCGCTGATACCAAGCTCATCGATCGCATGTACTAGCACTAGTTAGATTTGCCCGGGTTTCTATATGGGGCCCTTACCATCGGCATTGATGCCATTGAAGCCTATAATGAGTTCGTCATCCTCTGGTATACCCTCCCCCGGCTTGTTTTCCTTGGCATTAAGGATATTGGCCCACCAGGATATGTCTTGTTTGAGCACGCCATCCTTTAGGTTGTCCCCAATGATGCGGTAGAAGCGGTATCTGAGGGTATCGCCATCCTTACCAAACCTCCAATCAGTCTTCCCTGAGCGGGCACATGGCTTGCAGTTTTCTTGTGTAGCTTGACTCTCGCAATGGTCCTTGACCCTGTTTGCGGTATTAGACCTTTTAGCATCGATGCTTGCCATCCAGAGCGACATAGCAGCATCTATCAAGCCAACATCAAGCTCCCACATCTTCTTTGCATTGCGTTTTATTGCAATCTTGATCGAGTCCTGCCTTCCAGGTGACCCAGAAAATGTGGTTTGGAGTAGCCATGTTAAAGATTCCGGTCCGTCTCCAGGCTTGGGGAAAAAGGTATTCATAACAAGTTGTATAGACTTGACGAGAGCGATAGCACTAACCGAAGATCTAGTTTTCCATTCTGTGAGATCGGCTAGTCTTTTCCTAACCCGTAGAAGTTGTTGGCTCGTTGGGGTTCCTTCATTCGAACCATTTGTAGTAGTTCCTCCAGGTGGTTGACGGTCAGGGTTGTTTGTAGCTCTTGGGATCCCCGACTTGGTGGCTGTCTCGGATACGAGAGGCACAATGACTCGAGTGTTGTCTTTGTGAAGATGTCGCGTGTTTACCTTCCACCCAAAATGGTCCTCGGGTTTTGGCTTTTTGTTGATACTGAGTGATCCTCCCTTGAAGGTTCTCACCTCGCTATTTAACACGATCTGAGTTGCTAAGAAGTCAATCTCATACCACTGGAACGCGATACAACTCTCAATGCGACGTCCGAGGCGCCTTCGGATACCAGCCCGAACGAGAGCCATGATAAAGATGGAACCAAGTTGGGCGATGGAACATGGAAATGCAAGACCACGAAGGCCCATGAACTGAGCCGTAAATCCAAGGCCAGCTGAAAGAGCAGCCGTAACTGCTAACCACTCCCACAAGCGCTGAGCTACGAGTCAATTGAGGCTTCTAATACTCTTGCGTAGGACATGAAGACTCATTACTTACCTCTTTACTCCAGGCTGTTAACCACATCCGGACGGCCTAATACAGTCAATCAGGGCTTGTTAAACTCTTATCAGGTATATCAAGACTGATCACTTACCTTATCACTCTTCGGCTTGCTGCTTTTTGGCTCTATTTCTGGGACTTCCCTTCTGCTCGACGTGATGACGCGAGATTTCGGGCCTGAAAAGATAACATAGCCGTTGAAGGATTGATCGTTAACACTCTGATTCTGTTGAAGCCATAAAAGACGCGGAGCGTCGCACTCTTTAACATCGCCGGTATTCCAAGAGTACTCATCAGTGGTGTGCTCAACAACAAATGAACAAAGTCCGGTGCCGATGGATAAGAGTAGAGATCCCCCAACATAGCATGGGAATCCATACACTCGAGATTCCATAATGCTTGATGAGTTGGGACTGATACGAAACGCGGTGATTGCTGCGATGGCTATCAACCCCGTCTGTAGAATAAGACCAATAGTTACTGCCAAGAAGATCTCATGGCCTTTCTTGATTGTCCTGGTGTTGAAATGATCTGATGAAATGTTAAGTTGGATGTTTGGTGGATTTTTGAATACGCGTTTGGCGCCAGAGGTGCCGGAGTCAGCGCAGACATCTCTTCCCCTTGCTCTGTGTCATTTTCTTTGTGACGGCTAGCTTTTACGGCTTTCCATTTTTCTAGAACGAAATTGGAACTTTTACTTCGGTAAACTCCAGGCACGGCAATATCAGCGGTGGCTTAGATAAGTTTTGATGTTGTACTTACCAGCACAATCGATAAGTTTAGCATCAAAAGCCGATTCAAGAGTGTGGATACCACAGAATGTGTCTTGAGATTGAGTTCTCTGGGAACTGTTTGTGGAATCTTGATCAAAAGGCTTATACTTTTTCTCAATTGAGTCGTATTCATCCGGGAAAATAAGGAACTGTGCGATCTTCGGCTGACCCATAGCGCGAACGATAGAGCTTCCGTTGAATATCTCACAGACCTCTGGGGACGTGGAAGACATCAACTCGATTTCGACCTGCGCTTGGCTCTCCCTGGCTCGTCCGATAAAGGCTTTTGCTGTTGGCATGCCTTGCGCTCGAATGGCTCCTGTAATTGCCGTAATGATCCCTAAGGGCACCATGGCGAAAATGAGGTGATCGAGCCATGTGTGACTCTCGCTTGTAAACTGTTTTGCGAACTGGTCTCCAAACAGGGCAAGGATACTGCACGATGAATTAAACTCCATGTGCTCCCGGATCGCGATGCATTCACTTACGGGGCAATATCCGAGAGCAGGTTAAAGGCAAATTCAGCATCGTCTGCCGCAGCGACAGAAGCCGCGAAAAGTATAATTGAGAAAAGGCGAAAGCCTAACGCCATGGTGATATTGTTTGATAGAATTGTAGAACTAAAAGGTCAAGAGAATGTTCTGAAAAATCGACAAGGTTGTAATTTGAGGGTGGTAAGTTGTGACTCAAGATTACTCGCACATACTCGATTGTTATACATAATCTGGGAGTAATTTAAGCCTCATTATGAATACAATCTACCAGGAATAATATGTGACCAGTCACAATTTTGTTGACAATCATACTGATGCAACCTGGATGATGCGCGATTTGGCGTTCGCTAATTGGTATATTTAAGATCGGTGTGAAAAGGCAGCAGAAAAAATTCGGTTTGGGGCAAGATAACCCGGCTCCAACACTCCAGCCGTCCAATATTATGCAGCCAAGAGTAATCACAAAAGGAAATCTGATATAAAAGGCGATTGATGCGTGGGATAAGACATAGCCTGCTTTTCAGCTGACCAGGGTCGTGGCTGTTGGTTACACGAGCGGAACTTAACCCTCCTATCACAAAAGAGGTGTAAGCATGTTGGTGACAAAGTGCAGATTGACGACAGGTTGAATGAGCTGGCGGAAGCCGATCACTCCAGAAAACCCCCAGTTGGCCGATGCAATAATGTGCAGTTGGCACAAATATTGCTGCGATTGCCGATGTATGCTTTTAAGTATCTTTGTTGTGTCTTTCACGGAACAGTCACACTTGAAATACAAGGCATCACACCTTAGAACAATGTCGAAGAGCCGTGAAGGAAATAGTTGGCATAAGGGAATAATAAAATTGGAGAGGCAAACTCGTGTTTATAACCTTCAAATCCACACAAATTACTTGTGCGCCGCGATCAGTTCCACGATACGTAGATCTCACATTTCCTGACAAACGAATATACCAAGAGAAACTAACACTCAGTTATTCCCCTTGGAACCATACATCAACTCAAAGTAGCTCTCAATGATGCATACAGAGACAAGAGCGGTTGTGTAAGCTAATGTCTTGCCAGCAGCTCGACCATCTTTGGGGTCGTGCGTTACCTCTTGGTCACCCGTGGTGCCAGCCTGCACGTCGGGCATCTCCTCAGGCAGGGGATAGAACGGTTTGCCTTTGGGGAAATCCCCTGGGTTTGGCTTTGAGTCGTCATCGGGGTCATACGTAGCATCGCCCTTCTTTGGTTTGTGACTCAGCAGATTCATGGCCTTGGCGTACGCGGCGTACTTGGGGTCGTGACTGTTTAGTCCCTCCAGCATGATGTAGACTGCGCGGATGACGCTTTCAAGAGCACCCACAATCCAAGCGTGGTGAGATGAGGCTGCTTCTCCAACCATGTACAGCTGGCCAAAGGCATTGGGTTTAATAATCTCCTGCCACATGTTCGAATATTGACCAGGTCCAAAGTAGGCAAAAGCCCCAGACATATTCTGGTCTTTGTACCAGTCATAGGCATGATGCGTGTCGTAGCCTTCCTGGAGTCTTTTCAAAAGCTCGTTATAACCGATCGTATCGTTGGCGTGCATTAGGGCAAGATCATGTAACAGAACTTTGATGAGTTGTTCTTCGTTCTCGGGCGACTCGTTAGAAATGAGTGTTCCGATTCGTTGGGCATCTTGTCCCCATGTGTACGACACCAAGAGAACAGCTGGTTTCTCACTGTCCCACTTATTTCCCTCGAGGCTCTCGATATTATATGAAGGGTAGACGCATACTCGGAGAGGTAGGTCGGTATGGGCGACACCGCCTTTAGTGATATAGAAAGGCTCCTGCTGCCACCATGCAGTCTTGAATTTGATAGCGACCTTGCATGAGGCACCATAGCCAAGGGATCGAATAGCTTGTTTTGTGCCCCAAGAAAGTCCAGCATCTTTAAGGTTCATGCGCTGGAGGGCTCCCAGAGTGGTGCTGTTGAAGACGGCGAAATAGTTTCTCTTCTCGTTCTCCTCAGTCTTGTTGGATTCTGGATTGACATGATCGACAGAAAGCGTGATAGGGACATATTGGTCTGGTTGCTTGCGGGCTGGGTTGGTGGGATGAGCGTTGATAGCCTCGACCCGACGATTGAACTGGACTGGTTGCTTGATCTTATCTTGCATGAGTCTGGCCACTCTTTGGGCACCTCCGTCGATGCACCACCAGTACTGGACTTTCTTACCCGACTTTTTCTCATCCTTGGTCTGTTCAGGTGTTCCAAAGTCCAATTCCTCGAGAACACACTCGCTGAGTGCTTGATCGTACCACCCAGTGCCACTTGACAATGTCAGTCAAATACCAATGTTCGAGTCTAGAGGGTTTCTTACTAGGTCGCAGTCTCCAACCACTCAATGGTGTTGTAGTTGAATCTGCCTTTGCCCTTGTTTTGTGGGTTGGCATCTCTAAACGCCACATGGTGAGTCATACCGCTCATGTAAAAATTAAAAGGGGGGCGACCTACGACATGAGGAACTGGCGAACACTCTGGTGGTCTGCATCCATCAAGTGTTTCCAAAATTTCTCCTTCTCTGTCTTTACCTCCGGATCCTCACGAATAGCGGCATCAGCCTTCTCCTTGGTAGCTGTAATGAAATCCGCGAGCGCTTCCTTGACAAGCTTGGACGGATCTGCCTTGAGGAATCTGAGGACCGGTTAGAGATTGTAATCACTAATTGGGAGGGTATGAAGCACTTACTTGGGGTCAATCTTGCCGTTGTCGGGCAGACCACTGTTGATCTGGAATGGATCGTTGACGCCTGGCTTCTTCCATGGGTCACCAATATGACGAACGTCATTGAAGTAGGAGGGGCAGACATCTTGTTCGTCTTCGAGATAGTAGGGGATTAATCCACCCGGGCCCTTTTCAAGGCCGATAAAGTGGAACAGTTGAAAGGTTCTAAGTCGCAATCGATTTTAGTCAGCCGGAAATTTCTAACATAATGAATTCTCTTACCTCTTCATGATGTCGTTGTTAGGGAAACGCATAGCCCCTACATCGTAGTAGTCATGCGTTTCGGCGGGGTTACCCTCCGAAAACTGGTGGGTGTAAAGCCGACCACCCAACCTTTCTTCTTTTCCAGCCTCCAGGATGTCATACTTGATTTCAAGTTCTCCTTTCAGGTCAGGATGCTCATTGAGCCAGTCAAAAACCATAGCAGTAAACAGACCAGCGACACCTGCGCCAACAATGCCAACATCGAGTTTGCCTGGGGTCTTGGGTACGAAACCAAGGCCTGTGATCTTCTCAGTTTTCTCCAGTGTTTTAGCGATGCTATCATGGTCTCCGATTGTACCCTTTATGTCCTTCAAATCTTCAGGGTAGTCCTCCCTGGCTTTGTTGATGAGCTCCTTGACTGCTCTGAAGTCATACGCCAAAGTACTTCGCTGAACGTCACGAGCCCAAAAGTACTTGTATGAAGAAGTCTTGAGATACTCTCCCTCCTCGACTTGTTGAGCAATGGAGGACATTTTGCGGGTTAGGATGCACAAGATAAATTGAACAACAAGGACAGAGTTGAGATGGGAGATCAGGCTAAGAGCAGATGATTGTCGGTGACTTGTTGTTTTCGGTAAGCTTCACAAGAGTATAAGTTTGCCTCTTAAATGATTTCTTGTCGGTGGAACATTTGTTGCCCGGGAGTCCTTCAACAAGATGCTCGTCGCCACGAGGAAATTCAAGGTGTCAGCCCAAGATGCGCATCGTTAGTGTGTCTCAGAATGCAGCAAAAATTATATTATAAAATGATCAAAATCGCATACCGACATTTCTCAGCTATCCTCTGGCAGCGCCTCACTACCTACAACATCTAGTCGCATCCTGAGGAAGTCGCAAGGTTTAGCTATGATCGAGTTCGCAAATGACACGAATTACATACCAACGATTCTCAGCTGTCCACTAGTAACGCCTCATTACTCTCAATCTCTACCCGCTGTTAAAACACTGTATCGTGCCACCAACGACAGCCACCGGAACGAGATCCTTGGTACGCATAGGCGATCTGGTTGGCCAAGGTAGTTCTGCTGTTTACCGGCTGGAAGGAGGGTAGCGGTCCGTGGGGTTGAACTTGAGACATGAATCACACTGATTTTGATTGTTCAGCCCCGATTCATGGACCGGAATGATCACCGCATTTTGGGCTGAGACATGAGGGGCTTCAAAACAAATGCAAAAGCTGTATTGGATCCACTCTCAATCCAATGCAAGGGAGTCTACAGCTGCACGGCTAGGGCCTAGAACGTGTGTGGGGAAGACAGTTTTTGTTGTGTACTGGGTCTTGAAGGCGCGTGCAAGGATTCAAATCACGGTTCCCCTCAATTGTTGGCGTTGAAAAGGATCATCTGCAAACTGTCTCTTATATAACCACGTTATTACTGGGAGGGAGAATCTATTATGCAGTGAATAGGCGCGTGGATTATGAGCCGATGAAAAGCGAGATGACAAGTGCAAAGCCTGTTGAAAACGTGTGGATCTACGTATCTGGATATTGAGAACAACATGACAAGACTCCGCATAGAATGATGGACATCGGTAAGTGCACAGCCCGTTTGGATCCCCAATTTGAGACTCAACTAGTTCACCACAAGAACGAATACAAGAAGTTTATCCGGCTACGTAGTATTCAACTCATAGTTACCTTCTGAGGTGAGTCAAAGTCAAGGCACAGTTTCATCGAGAAAAATAAAAAAATGTGTCACTGTAGATTTTCCAAATTGCCATGATGAAGGAATTACAATAAACCAAGTTGGTAATTAACGAAAGTTTGTTTAAGCATCCAGGAATGTACTGTCCTAACTTTTGATTACTTTTCTGAGCTGCTTCCTGAGGCCTCTGTTCTCCTGTGCAGAAATCTTCAAAAGGTTATCTATCCACAACCCACATAGCTCATTGCCATCAAATGTGGCAAGGGCCCATCATTTCTGAAGCTTCAAGGCTGAATACAGGAGATCAGACGGAGCAAGAGTTGCAACAGTGATGTGTGGCCACCTAAGGCCATTGAAATCGAGATTTACCACTTGTGAGTATTGAATCTGGTTGTACTCGAATGTGAGAATCTTGGCTGACGCGATGTCCTCGTCGATAAGAACCGTAGGGACGGCGTCTCGCGAGTCATTGGGCCTGGTAACCGGCGAGATCTTCTTATACTCAGCCTTTTTACATGGGGCAATTTTGATCTCTGCGCGCACAGTTGAGATCCAGTATTGGGCTGTGACCGTCACTGCATTTGCGTTGCCACTTTGTCTAGCGGCAGACGCTTCGAATACACCTCCTTTGTCGGCACCAACGAGAAACCCGATGTTGCTTGTGCCTCCACCAAATTCGTTGGCTGGTGGCTCCGTCATGACAGTGAAGGTGGTATGGTCAATGATGTGCTTTCCTTCGTTGGCAATCTCCAACACCAGATTGGGGTTATCGAGGATCTTTTGAGTGATAGTACCATCTTCGATAAAAGGGCTAAGGTTTTGCGGAAGGCGGCGCGTCTTTTTGTTCGAAGCGTCTTGGTTGAGAAATCTATGAGGCCGGGGACGATGACCAAGGATGATTGGTGTAATGTCAACCACGGGGAAGTTAGGAGGACCAGGCAAGGTTTTCGCTTCCTCGTAACACTGAGCGTGAATCGTGGTGCCGTGGGGGATCGATGCCATCCTAACATAAGATGCTTTGAGTTTCGGCATAGTATCAACCGCGGGAACACGCATCCAAAGGCCAGGCTCAAAGTGAATAACGGGGATTTCACTACCCTTCAGAGTCGGATCCATTGTATCAACGATGGATTGTGTGTAAGAAAGTCCGTTGAGATTTACGTCCGCTTGAGGTCCCAAGCCACGATTAGGCACATTGCCTAGGGGCTTGGTGAACACCATAGTCTCGCTGGTGAGGTTGAGTTGCAGGAGGTTGTCTTTCTCCCCATCGGTTGGGATGATATGAAGCTCAGAAGAGGTCGTGGTTTTTGTGCTATTTGGACGAAAGATTGTGTTGAAGCCGAATCCAGAAAAGGTCCCGACGAACTTTTCCAGAGCATCCAACGGAGTGGTAGCTTCATCCTTATTACTCTCGGAGCCGTTAGGACCGGTGACTATTGGCACATCTGGCTGAAGCACAGTCGGTCCATAGTTGAACTTTTTCCCAAGAGCAATAGAAACAGGAGGAGCAGTTGGCTCAGCTGTGAGAGATTCAAGAGTAGGCATGTTTGTTGGAACAAGTCAGAAATGGTTATTAGAATTGTAAGTGTCAAGGCAAATTTAAGCGGTGCAGTCATGCTCTTTTTATATTTTCCTTCGAGCCCAGAACTGAACACGATAGAGAGGCCTCGACTGGTTGTTGTTTGTTTTGAAATGATGTAACATTTCAGAAACATCGGCTTGCAGCGGCCAGTGGCAATGCTTACACCTCATCTGCAAGAACAGCAGGCCACCGTCAGAGTTCCGTCGAGAGGTGGTGGTACTTGTGAGATGTCTAAGTTTCTTCCAACTCACGGCAATATCCTATTGTAGACCCTATCCGAAATGGCGTATGCACAGCCCTTCGCCACCCAATCCACATACCCTGTATTCTCTCCAAAACGAACAACAAATAGTCAGTAGTCTAGAGTTAGGTGAGTGGTGGCACGGAATGAATAGCAGTCTATTGACAGGCGTCAAGAGACCACAAAATGGAAGGCTGTGCAAGAGGCTCATGCATCTGGTTTACTAGTCTGTGGTTATGACAGTCGTCTCAACGCAAATAGGCACTCCTAATGCCTTAGGTCAAATAACTCTGTGTGATGCCGCGGGATAGTTCTCTTGGAATGTTCGAGCCCCCTCATGCTCCTGTAGACACATTACCCTTGCGCAAGTAGACCTGGCTGTGTATAGACTAGTACCTAGTGCCAACGGCTTGCTCCAGTATGTAACAGATGTCTCACACGAGTCTTGACTTGGTGGTTGTCCTTTACTCAAGGGATAGAACTTTTCGGTAGAGCTTTTCTGAAAGCAGAACTTCAGCTCTAGCAAGAAAGCCACAATGGTGCAGCTCAACATGCGGTGAAGGTCTGCTCCCGTTACTGCGAATTGGTTCGACCCTGATTGGCTGCCACCTACAACAACCCGTCACATAGCGCACGATCCTACCAGTCCGCACTGCATTGCGGAGGAGAACCTGCGGATACTATCAAGCCATCTGTGTAAACATACATCACTGACCGTCCACCACCCTACAGCCACATACATTGATATCGCACAAAACGAAAGGTGTGATTTCTCAAGATCGAGGTCCCTTGAACCTACTCAGGAACTATCATCAGGGACGAATTGAGAGTTTGACCGTTCTCGTAGTGCTGATCTATCTTTTTTGACCGTTACAACTTTGAGCTAGTCAAGGTACTGTTTATGGCTAGCTGAGGTGGAACAAGCGTTTGGGAGGGCTCGAGCCACGACCCAGCGCTGCTAGCTATTGACATAATTTTACCACATTCCCGAATATGCTCAATATAGACACAATGTGACTCGATGAGAAAATGTGAGTTCATTTCTCCAAATGTCTTATTTATGTTGACCGCAAATGTGGCGTGGTCCGACGCCAGCCACTATTGATTTTCATCAAACCATTTCAGCTTGCCAGCTAGCCACTTATCTCCGCTCTAGATCTGTTTCGTATGTGCTTTCTTAGGATGTAGGAGACAGGATACCCAACACGACATAGCTACAGGTATTGGAATGATCATTTCATCTACGCAAAACAGACCTAGGCGCTCCCTAAATTACTATTTGTCCACCAATCATTGGATCAGACCAGGTAAGATGAGAAACACGGCTCCTAAGCCATCTTCAATATATAGGAAGAATCTTCAGACAGCCAAAAAAGGGAGTTTTGACACGTCTGTAACGGCTGAGCTTATTAGGAGAGGTCAATAAGACTAAGTGACAAGCAGGAGTTGAGTCTATAAAAGAAGGAAGGCGCCTAGCTCAGTCTGAAAATGTAAAAGAAGTTTTGAGAAAAAACAAGAAAAGATCAGCTTCGGCTTGGAGTTTTCTCTCCTACCACCAGCAAAGTCGCCATCATGTTGTTCATTTCAGTACTTCTATTGTCCTTTTTCACCAACTATCTTGCCGCATTCGTATTTCATCAAGGCCCTTCCGAAGCGATTGAGGCCCCTGAAAATTGTTGTCAAGATAGGCCATGCTTTTGCTGTGGCTGCAACGTGCGATACAACAAGAGTGATGAGAAAAGATATTTCTGTGGCGATGAACGCCTCGGACCCGCGGAACTGCCAACGATGTTGCCCCTTGGCACATTTGTCGCAGGCTACGATCGATTTGGAAATAAATCACCTCACGAATTTCTAGAAGAATGGTGGAATACCACACTAAAAGAAGATGGCAAGGAAGTCGGATGGAGATATCCAGACATGAATGGATTTGGGTTGGATCAGGATGGTATACCCATAAAGGCAAACGTGGACCTAGAGGTAGGCACACTAGTTGATCGTTTTGGGAACGCCAGTGGTAAGTTTTGAAGGCTCCTTTGCCAAAAGAATAGTTCTAACAGAATCTTATAGAACGTTTTATCTCTCCTGCAACTGCTCCTTTTTCCCAGAGGGCTCTTCACCCACAGAACCTCAATACCGACAGTGATATGAAGGTTCCTAATAACTACCATGTTTATAACGTGACGAGGAGCTTCACTGTTTTTGCTGGGCCGATTAAGCCATGGCTTGGTCAACCTGGATTTGGCGTCCAGTTCTTTCTGGGTGTCGGCGTCCGTGTCGCGGATCATATCGACATGGGAAATCTGGAATCGCTGGATTCATCTAAGCTACCCAGACAAGGGCCGCCACTCTGTCACAGGGGAGAAAACGCCGCCAGTGAAGAGTTGTGAGACGAGGATCTGAACGTATCCAGCTTTCTTTACTGTTCACTTCGTGAGATACCTTAATCATCACCCACTAGCTATAGAATTCTGAGTGCTTAGGGCCTGTCTACTCTCAGTAATATATTTATATTCACCTCGTACATGCCTGTTGACTTCACTGCAAAGAAGGTTCTGAGCAGAGAAATGCGTTCAAGAGAAGGAGGCAATATACCATAGACAGAGGTGGGCCAGGTAGAGATGGAATTCAGGCGTAGCACGCTATTATAGTACCATCCAAAGCACTCTTGGTTATAATGCCCGAGTATTGACTACTAGAGTCCCAACCACGCAGCGCATGATATATCACCTTGAAAACTGATACCGCCCTGTTGGAAGCGCTATCTTCTAATGAGTCGATCGGAGATATCAGGAACTCGCCCTCAACTTCTGTGATTGAGTTTTGAAATATAGAGATAATGCTTTTCAACTTAAAGCGGAACTCTTAGAGACAGATGAAACTTGTTAGAGTGGAGAGCGGCATTTCGTTAACAACTTCCTCTATGGACTTGGTACAGAATATAAAGTATTTCTCACCGCTTTTATAATGTATAGGGTCTGTTGAGTCTCTTAAAGCTATGCCTGCTATAATAAATAGAATGGAAATAATTTATGTAATCGTGGCGGAATCGATTGGATATTCAGTCTCGGATAAGCAGCCTCACTTCCCATCTGCGCCCAACACTTTTGTGTGATTACCTTCCCACGACCTGCTCCCCCGCAATCTTATACTCCTCATCAGTGATTTTATCAACATCATAACTCTTTTTCCACACTATGAGTTCCAAGACCGAGCTTGCCGCTAAGAGCATGGATATCACAGCTAGAGGAATTGATCTTATATCAGTTCTTGCTCAAGTCTCGAACCGCGCGGAGGGTGCTTCTTTGATACTCAAGGAAGTTGGCTACTGGCTTGGAAAAGAAGGACTCGATGAGTTGGAACTCACAAACTTCCTCAGGTCAACTAGAGCGCTTGTTCGACCAAATCAACAAAGGGAAGTCGGCGTATTCTTCGACGCTGTCACTGACCGAAAGCCGAGGCCTTCAGTTGTACCACTGTGGGCACAACCTTCGGGTGCGCTTGGGAGGCTTGTTGCTGGTGATCCTTTCCAGAGGTGGCTCACGTCCACTATTTGTTGTTTCCTACGCTACCATGATGAAAGATTCATCAAATTAGCCGTGTCATCACTTATTATTCTCGCTTCTCGGCCTGGAAAGAAGCCGCTGACCGAGTATGAACTCGCCTACCATCCCGAAATGCTCCGCCTGGAGGAGATAGTCTCCAAGGTCATCCACAGCAACTGGACTCACATCGCTAATTCAGGACTCATTGGATCCGATACGGAGTGCCCGCGTCTACCTACTGAGCTGAAGTGGGCTTGCAATCGAGGGCATAACATCGCAAGCCACAAGCTCGCCGTCATCCTGAGCAAGCTTTGTAATCCTCCTAAGGAAACAATTTTCGAGAGTGAACTTTTGCTGACAAATCTTACGCTTTGGCTCACCTGGCATTTCAGCGGCAGGTTGCGAGTTGTGGTTAGTGGCAGCATTGTCTACGACAGGGTACTTGGCGAAGCTGGGAGCACTGTTGAGTTACGTGTCGCAAGGTTTTGTACAATGAACGAAAATGGGGAAGGTTGTTGTTCGTACGAACAAAATCAAACTCCGAATTTCCAAATGCTGGAAAATGTAGCTGGTGACCTCAGATCACTTTTTACAGGAGAGTACGATAACAGGCAAACGCTGGGGTCGGAACCTCGAGTGAGAACCAAGCTGTATCACAGCCCATTCAAGTATCCCCACGGGATTCAAAGGAAAATAGGAATCCAGACACTTCGGACCGCCCAGGAGTTACTGAGATGGTATTGTTCGCTGCCTATCAAGAAAGAGACCATGGGATCAAGACTTGGCTTCATTATCTCGCTGGTCTCAACTGATATTTCGGACGAGTCTGTGGAACGAGTGTCTGATCTACTGGGGAGAACACCACAACTACTTCTCAATGCATGTGGTGAGCTTGGGAGAAGCTCTGTGGTGTTCTCTCCTCCGGAAGAATCAATTTCGTCAGAGGATGAAAGTACCTCTAATATCATGGATATGGACGACAACGACGACTTACTGAGTCGACAAGACGAAAATCCAGATTTCGAAGAGAAGCCCCTGATCTTACTTCGATATTTCCCCATTCTTCAAGATCTATTGGACGAGGCGAAACAATCTTGCAAATGTCTTACTTGTGCCAAAGACTCACCAGCCTTCTACTGGGACGAACACTGCCTCAGGTTTAATGCTTTTATGGAGGTCATGTTGTATTTCAGTCACGGGATAGCAGATGCGTTTGGTGTACCGGATATCTCCGGCCGCGGCGCCACCACTTCTGGCGACTCTGGGGCAATGGCAATTCTTCTTGATGCTATTGACACTTGTCGCTTTGACCCTAGCAATCTTGAAGGAAAGATAGAGTGGCATACTCTCCTGTGTACGGTTTGCCAGAACTTCCTTGGCTGTCCACCTCTAGACACGTTGACCGATGCAACCTACAACGACGGTCCTGTTGACACTCCTCTCCCTTTCATTCAACACTTGGGGGCCACTATAATCGCTGTGCAGCATGGTGATCTCGCTGTTGTTGCACCGTAAATTGATTTTGCACAAAAGCTCGATCATCGCAGATGCTTTCGACTGGAAGTTGTTCAAGGCCACATTGGTATACCCATTAAAGAATCAGGAAAGGTACACTTCCAAGCAGTTGCACGGGATACTGCGGTTATTGAGACACAGCATACCGAAGATGTCAGTGACAATGTAAGTATGTTCGAGATGCCTCTACATGACGGAGGATCGGAGATTCAGATTTCATCAGACAAATGCAACGAGCGCCATGATTTTATGCTTGTGTCAGTTACGGCTACAAGATACAAGTTATTAATGAGAGTGACCTCAGAATCACACTCACGGATGGTTGATCCAAGTCGCACGATCATTAAAATGGCTCGAGGTATATACAATCGAAAATGTAACCACTCTTTCGATAAGGTCGGAGTGGTGCCTGATGGTCATTCTGTGGAGCTTTACAGGTTCGACGAGATCCTTGGCAGATGGGGTGCGAAAATACCAAAGGGTGATGAGGAAGCTAACTTATCAGAGAGCACGAGGACCACTAGGTCTAAAGCCAAAAGGAAGGATCCCAGTAAAAGGACGAAGGTTCTATGCGTCACGCATATACTGGAATCAGACTTCAAACTCAACACAGCTCTTGCGCTTGACGCCGACAATCCCACATTGCTTTGCACTGGTAACATTTGTCTGACCTGTGCACTAAAGGAGATGACAGACCTACCACTCGAGGACTGGGAGAATTCTTATCAGAGGAGGATTATTAACTATTATCCGTCTAAATCACTTATCCATAAGAGCAGATACTAGAAAATGTTAGAAGATATAATAGAGAGATTTTATGCTACTAGTAGTGTTATTTATTATCTATGTAGACGCTGCTTATTTATAATTTAGTTTACCACAAAGATATTAAGATATTTATTAAATACTTTATTAAATATAATCTGTCTCTATATGTTATGTAATCTCTATAACATATATAATGATTATGCAAAATGAACAAGTAATCGTAATATCTTACTTCTGACCTCGAATGTAACCTTTAGAATAATTCTTAAAATCCAAATAAAGTATAAACTAGAATAGAAAGATTTTTTTAAAAATAGATTGTTGTATAATATATTAGATAAATAGCTATGCATTTAACTTCGATATTTCTAATTAATAAATAGTGTATTGAACTAACCGGATTACATTAGTGAAGTCAATGATTTCAATTTCACTTGTTTTAGAGGGATTTAATTTTATGGCAGCGCTGCGCGTATGTAGTAGGTATGTTATCTCAATTGCCTATGTACACTGTAACCTTTTTATACTATGTACTCGAACTAATCTCTTGATCGATTTTACGAGGAACATGAACAAACTTGCGTAGTTTAAATGCTCTTGAAGACCGAGAGACTGGACAGAGCCTTTCCTGGCCATGAAAACAGGGTGTTGGAAGGGCAAGATGAACCAAGAGCCTGGTTGTTCATCCAAGCAGGCTCCCAGTAGTAAATTCCAGCTCCACCCTTAACCTTGCTAACAATGCTAGCCACCTTCTTAATGAACTGTGTCTGTCCATCAGCAGAGAAGGGAATGCTGCGCATATCACTAGGGAAAGGCTGCGCAGGAGAAGGGCACGAGGTTGGCCAATCCAGCTCGCTGACGAAGATCTGCTTGCCCCATTTGTTGGCCATGTTGGTGAGCGATGTTTCAAGCGCAGAGAAGGTGGCTCCTGATCCGTAGAAGGGATAGAATGATACGCCCATGGCATCGAAGGCACCCAGAGTAAGGCCCTTCTGGGCGAGAACCTGAGTATAGAAGTACTCCTGGGTACCCCAGTCCCAGCCCTTGTCAAGATGAATCATGATCTTAGGCTTGGGGCTGAGAGAAGAGTCCTTGATACCGTAGGCAGCCGAGTTGAGGAGACGGCCGATGTTGTAGTAGGACTTGGTCGATCCGGTGGGGAAGAGAAGACCAGCAGTGATCTCGTTGCCGATGGAGATGACGGCGGGAGGCACACCGGCGGACTGGAAAGCGTTGGAGACCTGCTGAGTGTAGTTGTAGAGCTTCCACGCCAAATCGTCGATAGCGGTAGGCCAGCCGGAGGGGATTTTCTGGTTGCCGGGATCAGCCCAGGTGTCACTGAAATGAAGCGTCAAGTAAACGCTAAGGCCCGCAGCCTTGGCACGCTTGGCGAGCTTGAGGTTGTAGTCGAGGTTGTAGTCGCCGTTTGATGGGTTGACCCAAACACGTTGACGGACTGAGTTGACACCATTTGCAGCGAGGATCTTCTCCAAAGGCTGAGCTGAGCCACCGTTGGTATACTGAATACCCTTCTGCTCCTCAAGGGCAACGGATGACCAGTCGACGCCCTTGTAGGTCAAGGCCAGGGCGACCGAGCAGTACGAGAGGAAGGCGAGAAAGCGAAAGAGCACCATCTTGTCGATCGTTAGATATCTCGAGATGAGTGTCACAGGATTCAATTCATGTTCGTGGGATGGCGATTTATTAAGTAGCCGCTAAACCCCACCTATTTCTTCGGACGACTATACTGAAAGCGCCGAGTTGTGTATGATTGCGACAGGGATCGTCAATTTCCCTCCAATCATGAAAACTATTTCGTCTTGATTTACCGTGTTTCACCTATTACTCCGGCATGGTTTAGTAACCCTTAATTATGAATGAAACCTCGTGTCTACAATAGGGAGCTAAACTCGGATGGTCATTCAGCTCCGTGGATGAACAGTCCTAATCAGGTTAGTGTCAGCATGTCATCCAGCCGCCCGAATGAGATCATAGTGGAAGGTTCGGTAGTTCTTGGAAGCATTTATTAACCAACTATTGGTGGATGGACGGTTATCAACGCTCCGGGGAATTGTCAGTCTCATGCCATCCAGCAGGAGCCCGAGTCATATCTATTTCCTGGTGTTGAAAATCCGCCGATTGTGACTGCTGCACCCTATCTTCTGAAGCAGAAATCATTCTCTCCTCCCACTCCGGCGTCAATTTGGATTTATAATGAGCATACAGTTGCACTAGAAAGTTGAACTTCTGGGGGCTGTACGGTCTGGTGCCATGCAAAAGGTGACGTTGGTGCAAGACTTCTAACGAGCCATCTGTGTCGGCAGAGAAAGGCCCTATTCTCGTCCCCGTCAGATGGATCCAGTTGATCATGTCTTCGGTGGTAAAAGTGGCGTCCCTCCCGATACAAAATGACAAGTCGCTGACATATCCTCTGCAATAGCTTCGGGTCGCGACTTCCATAAGTTGTACGTCATGAATCCCTTGGAGGACGATGCCGTGATGGGTGTAGAGTGCTTCCGAGTCAGCCCGAACGTCAAAGAAGACCTTTATGATGTTCTTGTTCTCTAAAACTTGTTTTAAAGTTCGCCCGTTCTTAGCAGGGGTGGTGAAGCATCTCTGTCCACGTGTCGCGACATCGATCAGATAGGCGACATGGTCAACTGCATCGTAGATCTGCATGATGGAGATCGCCCCATTGTGAGACAGGGTCGCTCCTTGGACATCTACAAACATCACAGGTTCGTCTCGCCGATAGTTGTCCAGCGCGTAGACAAGTTCTGACATGGCGGGTGCAGTGTCCACCCAAACACATCTCGACCTGTTACTCAGTCTGACACCTTCGAGCCATTCGAGGATCCGCACAGTACTTGCCGACATGATGTTCAAGTCCCCCGGTGTCTGTCTTAATACGGGGTGTAAGTCGAGGTTGTAGTGCCAGGAATAAACAAGCAGACTCACCTTATTAAGACGTTTCGGTACTCAATATGTAGGTTAAGATTAAAAGATTGAGTTGCCAAGAGAACCTGGGAAGGCTTTTATAATCGGAGGAAAGCCATGGCTTTTATTAGCATTGGCGAGTAGGCAGATATTGAGGGAATTAGAATAGCGTTTTGATATAAAGTCAGAAATATATGCAGCAGCGAATTCCAATGATTCATCCATAGGCTAGAAACCTTCACCATAATCTTCGTGAACGGTGTATGGTTATCTAACCTTTTTCCTTTCCAGTAAAGTTGAACCACTTGTTGCGGAGATGAGCATACCTAGTCTTACGTACTCCATACAGTGTACCAAATGTGATCCATAAAGAAGAATGAGTACGCTGAAATCATTATAGATGGTGCTGTGGCACGATAGCAGTTTGCCACGAGAGGGAAAGTAGATTGGATTTACGAGCCGAGTTGAATTACTCGCTTGTTGTTATATGATACGTGATAAGTTCTTAGTCACTGTGAGTCTCCGAGACTATACTGTAGATATTAGAGTTTATAATCCTGTGAAATACTGCCTCCCGATTTCATAGAGTTTAGTTACTTAGATTAAACACTAGTCATGTCCATCACACACCCAAGAAGCATCTCTACCTGAGACATACAACCCCACGCCTTAGGTATTACTGAATCGGAACTACAACGGGGCAGGTTTGTGACCAAATCGAGCTTTTCCTTGCATTCAGGAGTGCTTGTCGGTGTAAAGTCTAAAAATCTACTTGTCGTCATGGTGCTCTAGATGTGACCGTGGAGGCAGCTTTGGCCATCGGCTACAAAAAGATAGGTTTGCATAATACACAATTTAGATGCCGGGAGAATCTCGTCAGATATATTTTCGCACAGTGCAGGTTTTTTGTATTTACTCAATGTGGATGTACTGGAAACCGGGTGCCACAGGACAGCATTTTCAATGAAAATATATGTTATTGGACTAGAAGCCATATTTATAACAATATGACAAGCACAACACTATAACATGGATTTCGAAATTCCTGCTTGTGTCGGCATCCATATATTTGAGTAATCGGATTCCCTAGTCTTGCGAAATGACATGGAGGTTTCTTTAGCTTTGCTGTACAGGGTAGCCAAACTAAAAAGTCGTCCACGCCGAACGTATGCCGGCCGACTCAAACTCATCAACTTTGCAACAGGCATTTTTAACCAATGATATCATACCAGTTGGAGCTATTCATTTTTCTTATTCTTCCTGATCAAGATATCTCAAAAAGCTGTACTGCATGTGCGTTGTCAAATAACGGCGTCATGGAGTGGTCCTCAGAAAAGTGAAACAAAGAAGTGGTCCGATCAGCGAATACGGCGAAGCGCCACCGCAGCATAGGAGGTTCATTTTTATGACAGTAAGAACATTTCTTATACAGAATATCGTATAGAGTAAATTCGGCTCTATCGGCATCTCTCTAGAGTCCTGAAAGTCTAGAATATCATGACAGCACAATTCTTATTAATATTCGCATGGACTACTCCTTTAAATCAAGCCATATGGCCTGTAGCTGTCTCGATGTAACAACAACACGGCTTTAACAAGATCACTGCCAATTACGTTTGAAACATACTAGTCGAGGTATGTGATTGGTGGAATAGAAGCTCTGTGCATGCAATTAGCGGAATTGGCTCTCCGCGTCTCGAATAGGAAAGGCGGATGTTTCACCGATTCTTCTGGCGACGCTAATCCCCACACCAACACCCCACGATCGGTTATTGTCTCTGGCTAAACTGGCCGCTTTTATCCTTCTGGATAATAGGATTTCCGCCTTTGGACAAACCCCAAGTTTCACTTCCCTCTGTGGTGCGGTTATCTAACCAAAATACCTCTCGGCATTGCCGCTAAGTGCCGAGTTCGTATCTTGGACGTGGTCATTGCAGATCGAGGCCTCGTGACGTTGTAACAAAGTCAGGCTATGGTAGTAAGTTCAACCATCATTAACCCGGTCTACCGGTAAAATCGGCGGCGGAGGCTAGGGTCCGTTTAATCAATTGAAGTCAGGAAACCCACCTATGCCTCCACTTTGTCAAGGAAAGAATATTCTATAAGAGCCAAGCCTTGGCCCATCATCTTCCCGTATACCTCTTAGCCTATCACCACATCATCTCATCGACACAATGAAGTTAACAGCCATTATCAGCTTTTGGGTTCTTGCTCTCTTCAGCTCTGTCCTCGGAGCTGAGGTCGTCCCCAGGTCTACCCTCAAGGAGGTCACCAACTATGGAAGCAACCCAACAGGCACCCGCATGTTCCTGTACGTGCCCAAGAACCTGAAGTCCAACCCTGCTGTGGTTGTTGGTCTTCACTACTGCACCGGTACCGCCCAGGCCTACTTCCAGAGCAACAAGTGGGCTTCCAACGCCGAGAAGTACGGCTTCATCGTCATCTACCCCCAGACACCTTACACCCCCGGTAACTGCTGGGATGTTTCTTCCAAGATGACCCTTACCCACAACGGTGGTGGATGCAGCAACTCGGTTGCCAACATGGTCAAGTTTGTTCTCAAGGAGTACAGCGGTGACTCCAAGAGGGTCTTTGTCACTGGTGACTCTTCCGGTGCCATGATGACTGTAAGTGAAAACACGAGGACAAACTTACCGAAGTAAACTAACACAACTACAGAACGTCATGGCCGCCACCTACCCCGATGTCTTCGCGGCTGGAATTGCCTACGCAGGTGTCCCCGCCGGCTGCTTCATGAGCGCCGCCAACCAGCCCGCCGCCTGGAACTCAACCTGCTCCCAAGGAAAGTCCATCTACACTCAGACCCAGTGGGCCAACGTTGTCAAGAACATGTACCCCGGTTACAACGGACCTCGACCCAAGATGCAGATCTACCACGGAACCGCCGATCCTACCCTCAACGTCCAGAACTACTACGAGGCCATCAAGCAGTGGACTGGAGTCTTTGGTTACTCCTCTACCCCTCAATCTACCACTCAGAACTTCCCCCGAAGCCCCTACAAGCGAGAGATCTTTGGAGATAAGCTCCAGGTAAGACCGACAAGTACTACGTTGATGAAGCTTGACTAATAATTGATGTAGACTTTCTTGGGTACCGGTGTTACTCACGCCGTTGACCACTTCCCCGATGATGACCTGAAGTTCTTCGGTCTTGCTGTAAGTCACCCCACTAGACAATAACGTTAATCAGTACTGACTCGCTATAACAGTAAATCGAGTGACGCCAACCTCCAAAACGATCTTAGAAAAACATACCTCAGACCATTTCCATTCTACTGAACATTAGTTATTTTACCCGTAAATATGAAATGACGAACAATTGGACATAGCAATTTGATGTACCCCGCTCCTCAATATATGAAAGGATGAATCAAGGATTCGGTCCAATGATTGTGATAGTAAGCTTCATGGATTGACCCGGTAGGATCACTGTCCCGTGACATAAGCATTCCTTTGCAAAATAAGCATCCTTCTGTAACATAAATACAGGTCAAGGTGTTCCCTCAAATTTGGATTTACTTGCCTGATCATAACATCAATCAAAATGCTCCTGCCGAAGCCAGTAATAATCTTTGTCCCAGGTGCCTTTGTTGGACCTGGACCATACGCCGCAGTCGCAGAGTGCCTTCGTGTAGATGGCTATACTGTCGAGGTCGTCCACCTCCCTAGCGCCGCTGACCTAAGCTCCGAGACTGTGTCGTCACCCAAGTGGAAAGATCTTGCAGAAAAAACAGCCGAGTCTGACGTTGAAGCCATCCATGATGTAGCCAAACCTCATTTTGAACAGGGCAGGCAAGTCGTTCTGATTGGCCACAGCTATGGCAGTATACCTGCAATGTTGAGCATCGAGGGCCACACAGTCCAGGAACGGGAGAAAAATGGTCTGCAGGGTGGTGTCGTGGCGTATATCAATATCGCTGGATTTGCGTTTGGAGCGCGGGGAAAGAATGTCATGGGCACAGAAGAAGACCCTTCCCCAATGCCCTATCATAAATTCGAGGTATGTACAACACGTCTGCTCATGTTCTGTTTGAGAACTATACTAACCGAAGTAGGATGGCGTCGTGACTTTGCAAGAGACAGCCAAGCCCCTCTTCTTCAGCGACATGTCTCCTGAGAAACAGGACGAGATCTGGCCAACTTTTCCCAAGCAACAGAGCTGGGGATGCTTTCACTCCCGGCCTTCGTTTATCGATGCCGATGTCAAGATTCACAAGGCTTATTTCAGGACTGAGAAGGATGAGTGTGTAGTTCCACAGTGGCAGGACGGGTTCATTGCGGCTGGACAGTATGAGGTGGTGGTTCCCTTGGCGACAGGACATTGTCCCATGGTCTCTCAACCGGAAGATACTGCGCGAGCTATCGTTAGATTCGTCACAGATGCTCTGTCTGAGTCAAAGTTGAACTAGATACGTCCTCAGTAACGTTTTATACCACTATGCACAAAGCCGACATGACTGTATGGTCTGTCTTGAAGATTTCGGCATCAATCTATCTGGGTTATTAGGATGGTGCCTTCCGTTATTATAGGGAATTATGAATAATATTGTATTTTAAGTTAATTTTGCATGTCCTCGTGTATCTTGTTATTAAACGCATTGATCAGCGCCCCCTTGACCAAGAGGCCCCAAAGGCTGCGGCCTAAGAATAATAGCGGCCTTTGCAAATATGCCCTTCGCTTAATTCTAATCTCTTTTAGAAACGTGATCGCCTTATCAAGAATGATGGTTTCATCCTTTACATAGACAATTGTCGAGTTATACTTGTAGAGGGTTGCAAGTATCGGGCACCGAATGGATAGAAAGAAGCGATGATGGCAGAAGTGCAACTGAGGGGAAGGGTGTCTAAGATTTCTTTTTCTTTTTTGTTTGGCAGCCTAATTCGGTACGTATCTGCTCACAGCCCCATGAGCCGAGACATTGTCTGACACCACTCAATAGAAACTGCTTACACACAGACTGCATTGCCTGAAGATCTGACCATGGCTGGTTGCTGTCGCTCACTCGGGCAGTTAAGTCAATAATTGTTATATTGATAGGAATACGTGTTAGAGAATTCGCTCAAAGCGTAAAGTAGCGACGACAATAAGCGAGCGAATTCGGCACCTGCTTCTGTCGATTGAATGGCTTGCGAGTAGGACTTGTTATGCATAGTAACGATTCCAGTTGATGTGTTGGCGCTCTATGATTGATAGCCTGATTTACGAATCTGCCTTGCCTGCATGTGCTAAGCCACTCGTGTCCGATTTTGAGGGCAAGATCAGGCTCCAAGAAGCAATACATAAGCCAGCTGCTACCCCACCTGATCCATCTCCTCTTTTTCCTTTTGCACCTTTACAAATAAATCTCTATTCTGTAGACATGGCCGACCCGTTATCAATCGCGAGCGGCGTCGCTGGTCTTGTTTCCCTTGGCCTAACTCTTTGCAATGGTCTACAGACCTATTTCAGCGCAATTAAAGATAGAGACAAGGATATCGAAATCGCCACACGGGATTTAAACCTCTTGCGGTTTAATATCAAGATTATCGAATCGAGTGCATCAAAAGTCGGCAATTATTATAGTCTAGCCGGCAATGGAATTAATATGGGCCTTAAGAACTGCGAGTCTCAACTCAAGACTCTTGAACTACTAATTCAAGAGCTTACGAGTGCTGAGGGCTTATCAGGTGCTCAACAAAAATGGCGAAAGCAAAAGATGCTTATTAGATATCCTTTCGACCAGAAGAGATTAGCCCAGCTGCAAGATCAACTTTCGAAAGCAAACCATACCCTAAGTACCTTCATTCAGACTTTCAACCTGTACTTGATACACGATAATTCGTTATAGTTCACGAAGCTGACTGCAGATAGTGAAGTCAACATTGGCATGCACAACAGCTTGCAAATCATGGATAAAGACATGAGAACAAACGACACTGCTTTGATTGACTTATTGAGTAGCATTTCAACCAAACTCAATGTTATCGGCCCGACGGTCCAGCGTACTGAAATGGAAATTGCCATCTTGCCCATCCGGGTCCGTGACCAAACAATGGCCACGAACAACAGTCACCCCGTTCTTAACGAGGCTGTTTTAAACGACCCTAAGACACAGCCTATCTTCATTAATGACCAACATGAGTGTAATTCCTTGTCCGAAAGTGATCTCCAGCCTCGCTATTTACGCAATTCCAATGCGGAGCACAGGCTTTACAGCAACTTAACGATCACAGAATGCACGTGCATGGGACCGACGAGAGGACCTGTTTCCCGCCGCACGAGCCGAATCTATCAGTTCTGGGGAGGTTTAGCCATCTCAAGACAGGGAGGCCTGCAAAGCAATCATCGACCTGGCTGCGTCTTTTTTAACAGCTCTCCAAGAACATCTTGGAAAACCTCGCTAACTTATTCCGGCCTTCGATCTGTCCTCTCTAAATATCTCACCATATCACTTACACAAGACTATCCAGCAGGAGTTTATAGTCTTTCGTTCGGCTTACAACCCTGCAATATTGTCAAGAGTAGCGCAGCTTTCCTTCTTTTTGACTATGCAAACCACAAAATGATTGACGAACATCTTGAGAGATTTGGTCCCATGGAAACAACAAACAGACTTATTGAAGACTTGAAAATTATTTACAGCTCTGGGAACGCGTCGCCGTTTGATGTGGATCAAAATGGCAATAACATTGCCCACATGTGCTTGTATGTGAGTAATCTATTCTATCGTCCGTCTTCTCAACTGGCGAACCTGAGCTAAAATACTAAAAAGAGGTTCTCTCACATCAAGAACTTCCAGTCATCTAAGAAGGCAATCGAGGCTATGTGTAGGCTTCTGTCGTATTTGTTTGATATTGGCGTTCCCGTGACAAGGTCTAATTTTTACGGATCGTAAGGGATAAGTATATTCGAGTTTGATCTTTAGACTAATGTGTATCAGTACGATTTTGAATTACGCTGCAGAAATTTACAGCAATCTATGGATGCTGCCTAAGCTCTATGACTTGGCCACAGTTCGTGATCCAGCCTTTTGCTTCAGCGAGTTTGCCCATACACGGACAGACCTTCGGTTTTGGTCTTTCTACATAGAGAACGAGTACGACAAACTTAATGTATGGTGCGAGTATCCTGAGATATCAGAAGGTAAGTTGACTTTGCGACTTAACTCCTAAAAGGTGGAACGCTAACTAGTCGACGCAGCCGTTGGGTTTCAGCCTATCTTCTTAGCTGTCATGCAAAAAGACCTACTGAAGCTTAAGGATCTAAGAGACAGCAATTCTCCCAAGAGTATTTTACACACAGACCTTTATGACCGTAACATATTGCACGTCAGTAGCGACTGGGCAGCAGGATTGCGTCTACTTCTCGAGTATGAAGCCGTCCATTCATTGCTAAACGCTACTTCAGCCTTGATGCTCAGTCCTTTAGACCATGCTCTTCTGTATAGCAAGATGTACTGCAACGCCTCTGATCAATGGACACTCTGCCATAACTGCAGTTGTTTTGCCGCTGTCAAGCTACTCCTAGAAGCAGATTGCAGTGTAACAGTTGGTATGTGGAGGCCTCAAATCTTGAAGGCATGTTCGTTAAAAGCTCGAATGTTGTTTCTCGAACATCTCAAAAACCGTAGGGAGCGATTGCGACGTATTTCTCTTGCGCATCTTCCGGCTGCAGTTCTGACAAAATACGGAATAACAACAAAGTCACTTCCTGACGCCACCGCTTTTCTTTTATGGGGCGAATTACAGAAACGAGTAAATGACCGAGGCCAACGAGCAGTTGGGCTAACTGATAGCCTTCGCCCACAGAGTATCGTGAACCCGTCGAGCCCTGAGAGCTTTTTTAGCCAACCTCATCGCATTGAGGTCGTTGAGTTGGCGCTCAGTTATGGCTTTCAGCCTGAGGATGAATGTGGAATTCAGCTATTTATGTCGCGGATGATGCTTTTCGGCAACGGCACATTTGAAGACGTATCTTACGCTGCTTGGCTGTTGCGGCGCGATCTTGAAATCAACTTTACGATTGGTCCGTTTCAATTATCTGCTGTTCATAGCTATGGGACTTTTCTCGGCTTTTGGATAAAGAACTTTTATTCCCGCAGTGGTGTCCTCCCTGCAACTTCACTTAACGAATTCAACAGCATCTTATCAATGATATGCCACAGCGAGAGGCAGTCAAATCTTCCATGTCCTTGTAAATCAGGAATTTTCAACCGACCTCTATCATATTTAATGTCTGGGTTGGAGTCACCCTTACTTTTTAGGGATGGGTGGTGGAGTACTGACCCAAATACGCAGGGAAACGTCCGTCTCATGGCGTTGCTAGTTGATCTTATAGGAGATCCTACATATTGTCTAGATGAGATGTACGTGGCCAGGTGTGCAATTCATATCCTTACAATGAAGTCTCTAGGTATCAGGCATTTACCTGGCTGCGTTTCTCCTACCGGGAACGTGATGAATATGGCAGAGGATCCTGAATGGCAAGAAGAATGCGCCGAAATCCTTGATGAGAATCGACTTATTCTCAGCCGACTGCATGATCTTGAGGAAGAGTTTTTGAAGGAGTTTGAACAACAAAATGTCTCTGTAGCCAATTTCCTACAAGGTTACTGGCTAAGGAAGATGGAAGAGGTGAGGGGCGAATTGGATGATGCTGTGTCCGATGACTACAAGTCTGACCTTCGTGAGATTGGTGTGGTCTTGGATGAAGGTGAAGATGGCAGTTTTAAACCTGACTCTGACAAATTGCAGATGACAGACATTGATTAATGGATGAGGTAAGGTTATCTGTTTTGCAGTACCGGCTGCTACAACGCTGTGGGGGCCATTAACAAATGGCTAATAATTCGAGATAGAACAAGGTTGTTAATTTAGAGGATCCTATGAGGTTGGCTTCACACTGCCTTAGGAAGCTACATACGCATAAGCCGCACTTACTTAACTAGTAATGAAGAAAGAAATTTAAGAAATTTAAAAAGCTTAAAACAAAAGTCTAGTTCTCTCTTAAAAAGAAAGAGGTATATTAATATTTATTGCAATATTATAAGAAATATTTATTTAGCCGCAATACTGCATGTCTCTTAAGGAATGGAAGTTTAGTACTAAATAAAATAACGGTTTAAATTAGGTATATCAATAAATAGCAGTAATATAAATAAAGGATCTATAAGTTCTCGAATCTATGTAGTAAAACATGACTAATTAGGATCGATGTTGTCTAAAGACCTTTAGTGACTCCAGGAGAAATAATCTCCAACTTTGCCATAAGCTCCTCGAACATCGCGCTCGAAATTTTGGCGCCTGTTTGGTTGGTAACATGGCATGCAGGCCTAAATCTCAATTAGTCATTGAACATACGATGTGAAGGGTAGAAGGTACTCACTCTCGAACGTGACAGTTGGTCATGTACTTCCCATTACTCTCGGGCCCAGCAAGAACGCCAGCGACCAATGCACGACTGCCCATCTCCGGGGTGCGAGCCAAAAAGTCCGGGGGAGCGGACGATTCCATCTCGCGAAGAAGGTCTGACTTGCAGTAGCTGGGATTGGGCGTGTTGATGACAACATTGGACTTTTCTGATTCGCCAAGACGTGCGGCAAGCTCACGCACAAGGTAGAGAACAATGAGTTTGCTGACGTAGTATCGAGCGGCCATGTTAGGAGTCTTGGGATCGTTGAGGCGTGAGAAGATGGGACCGGCTTTGGCACTAGGGACTAGTTCCTTGAAGGGGGCCCAGTAATGTGTCGCTGAGTTGGGAATGACAAATTTGCCTGGAAATGAGGATCTCTGGAGCTTTGGAAGGAGGAGGAAGAAAAGAAGGAATGTCGACACAACGTTGACAGTGATGGTTCTCTCGTTGTCCTCGGCCATGGTAAACTCAGGTGATGTTGCAAGACCAGCATTAGCGAGGACAACGTCAATACGAGGAAGTTCTGAAAGAGCCCGAGCAGCGAAGGACTTGACAGATTCGTAATTGGCCATGTCAAGATACCAAACTTCAATCGACTCAGGTGTCCGTTTCGTCAACTTCAGCAAGTCTTCTCTGGCCTTTTCACCTTTGTCGAGACTGCGAACAGCCATGATGAGCTTTCCGACGCCGAGACGAAGCAGATGCTGACTGGCTTCGAAGCCAAGACCAGTGTTGGAGCCGGATACAATCATGATTTTGTCTGATAGATCGACATTTGTTTGGGGCACAGGGAGGTCGATGAATAGGTTGGAGTAGAAAGTGGATCCGATGCCGTAGACACCTGAGATGATTGACATGACCATGTTTGTGGTTGATTGTGAGAATGAGGAAATAGTGTTGAGAATATAATTAATGATGGAAGTTATGTTTGATGAGATTCTTCTTGATGAGAGTGTTTGTGATGAGCAATTGAAAGGTGTAGAGACTACGGATATTATATATATTGTATGACTTCCTATTTCCGTCTTGGGTCTATTTTCCTGGAGCGGATT
This sequence comes from Fusarium avenaceum, assembly GCA_025948275.1. Lineage (NCBI taxonomy): Eukaryota > Fungi > Ascomycota > Sordariomycetes > Hypocreales > Nectriaceae > Fusarium > Fusarium avenaceum. Next base: position 350,972 of record CP109670.1, on the reverse strand, counting down.
TAATAAAGCCGCTGAATCTCAGGACCAATGAGGTGCGAGCGGGGATAATAAGCCCGCTCCGAAGTCCGTCAGCGGATCTTACTTATCTCCTTCAAGTCGAGTCTTACAATCCGTCAGTCAACCACACCAAAACATAAAAATGTTATCAGGTAGGAATTCGACTCGATTTTTTGCGAATATAGAAGCCAATACTGACACCGTCTAGCAAAAGTCGAGAAGCGTAACCGAGTCCCCAAGTCGTGTGAGCTTTGTCGAACCCGGAAGTAAGCTCAGAGCTCCACCTCAAAGGCATAGCTGACTTGACTAGACTCAAATGCAACAGAGCTTTGCCCTGTGATTCATGTGTTAGAAGAAACAAACAGGCGGTATGCCATTATGCTTCCAACGCTGACAGGAGCGAGAAGCGCACAGATAACGGTGAATCTGTTGCGGAGCGGCTCAAGAAACTAGAGGGTTTGATAGCTACCGTTGCGCAGGGGACTTCTCCAAAAGAACCCATTTCTATGCTGTCCATCAGTGATAATGCTGGCCCAACAAAGTATAATACTGGACGAAGCAGCGCTAGTGCTGAGGCCTCTGCATCTGCAGCGTCCGAGGTCTCAAAGGCACAGCAGGGTGATGGCGGAGCAGGCTTTGCGAGTCACGTTGACTCGAATCACTGGTATTCCATACTAGAGAACATAAAGGCTATACGCGACGAATTACATGTGGCGACTCCATCTTCATATACCACCGCACCTAACTCACTGCCGCCGAATACGGATTTGCAAGCTAATGAAAATCTGGACTTTGATCTAGAGTCTGCTGCAGGGTTGAATCTGGACTACATCATATCAGCATTGCCTCCGAGGCAGGTATGCGATAATCTAGTATCACTGTTCTTCCGCTCACACTATACCATGATGCGTAAGTTCTGTTCAGACAAGATTCATGACCACTGGCTGACTGTCGATTTATCAGCTATCATGCACCCTGCTTTGTTTCAGCAAGAGGTAAGTCATTGGCACAAGCAAATGTGTTTCGAATTAGAGCTAAATGATATTCTCTATCAGTACGAGTCCTTCTGGGAGTCTCCTTTAGAAACGCCGGCTATATGGATAGCATTGCTCTTTTCTATCCTTAGTCTATCAGCAAGTGTGTACGAGGCTTCCGGCCGTGTACCTAACTCCCAAGAAGCTATGCCATCAGGCAAGGATCTCTCAAAAAGAACACAGGAATGCCTCCTACTTGGGAACTACACTACATCCAAAGAGTACGGCGTTGAAGCTCTACTCCTACACCTCGTTGCCTCTTGGCTACGGGCTAAAGCCTCAGATACGGGCCTCTGGTTCCTCATGGGTAAACTAGTGCAGCTCGCGATCTGCAAGGGCTATCACAGAGATTCGACCAAGGTTACAGGGTTGGGTATCTTGCCATTCGAAGGCGAGATGAGACGCAGGGTTTGGCTGAGTTTGTATCAGTTTGAAGCGCTCATGTCGTTCCAACTGGGGCTGCCGAGCATGGTGCCCACAGACTGCTGCGATACAGCTTTGCCTAGCAACCTCAACCAAACAGACTTCTACCCGGGGATTCCAGAACTCCCGCCTTCACGTCCGCTTTCGGAGGGTACCCCCATTCTCTACTCTATCGTCAAATCTTCCGTCATGGAGAGGTTCAAGAAAGTGGTCAAGCACACGCGATCCATCGTACCGCCTGCATACGAAGAGACAGTTTCATTAGATGCTGAGGTGCGATCTGTGTATGAGAGCATCCCGGATATCTTCAGGTACAAGCCCCTCACTAGCTTCATCGTCGAAGACCCTGGTATAATCATGGGCAGGACCACGATAGAACTTCTCCACTTGAAGAGTGTCATTGTGCTCCACCGACAGTACCTGACCCATAGACACGACCTTCGTTTCCAGTTCTCAAGAGATTCTTGTCTTGCGGCAGCTGAAAGATTGCTCGAGAGACAGAAAGAGATGCACCAAGTGACTCAACCTGGTGGCCAGTTCCATGATATGAAATGGATGATCACAAGCTTGACAATGAGCGACTTCACTTTGGCAGCAATGATCATCTGCCTAGATCTTACTGTCACAATGAGACAAGGAACAGCCACATTTCAAGATGCGAAAGAGGAAAAGGAGCTTGAAAGGCATCTGGCAATTATCAAGTCGGCCCACAAGATATGGCGCAGTTTGTTAGAGAGTTCTGAGGCGCGGATAGTTTCTCACGCGCTGGAGTCTACAATCCAGCGGGTAACCGACTATTTGAGCTCAAGATCGATATCGACAAGTTCAGAAACATGGCAGTCGTCTGGAAAAGGCGCAGACACGCCAAGCTACGTGACGGTTGACTCGGCTGATTTTACGAGTGACGTCGACTTCATGGATTACGTTGACTGGGTAAGATATATTTATGCTACAGCGGCGGTAGAAAGGAAGCTAACATCAGATATTAGACTCTTATTGATAATCAATTCCAGGATCCAAGTACTCAGGAGTTCGATCTGGACTATTGGCTCATGGATACGGCTGGGCCTTTGGAGTTTATGGATGGCCAATGATGCATGAGCGTGCATTTGGAGTTCAGATGTGTTTCCTAGTGACATGGAAAGAGATCCAGGACACAGTGATTGGTAAAAAGGCTTTTGCCTTTAGGAATTCGGCTATCCCTAGGATTGCCTCAATTTGCGAAGAATACGGGACGCAAGAAGGTGGCGAGTGAAATATGGAGAACAAAACATAACCGACACCATGCATGTGTAAAGTGGAATGAGATAGACTATCTGGCCTTCTTCATTGGTTGCTTCAAAGTCTCAACCAGGTTAGCCTTTCACATTCAATCAGTTGATGTATGGAAAATATTTGCGCACAGGGTCGGGCCGTTCATAGCCTTATACCTTCCTAAACTTGATGCCCGCTGATGCACCTCCAGGGATCTTTAAACCCCGCTGACAACTTTTAACACGAAGCTATTGGCGTAGATCACTGGCAAAGGATCTAGTTCAAAGATGCAATTTCCTTTGTCTCGGTTCTCGTTTTTTCTCCTATGATGTTCATTTCTCGGTGCCAAAATTACCTCACTCTTGAAAATCTAGACTCTGAGCAAGTCAGCGGGCTACAACATTTTAGGATAAAGCTAGCCTTTCTGAAGAGGGTCATGCAATGTGAGCGGATACTCATAATATCTCCACGGGTGGTCAGACCACGATGATCCATAGGTATATATATGGCTACTGGTAGCAATAATTCTTGGCAAATATCTATCATCACTCCAAGCCTTATTCTACTCTTTAGTCGCAGAGCAAAGACGAGTCTCAATCATGCGCGTTTCATCTTCATTTGTTGCCTACCTGGCAGGTTTTCTTGCTTCAGTTGCTCCTGTCGTGGGCCAACTGAGCAAGCCTGTCATGAACCCCCCAGTACCTTTCAGCGATCTGGATCCCACCCTGTTCAAGTATCTGAAGTCAACGCCCCACAACAGAGATCAATGGGGATGGGGATGTACGAACCCTCAACCTCATAACTTACATCATGGCTGACTATCTTTCAAGGGCTTCCTGCTAGGTGCAAAGCCATTGCCGATCAGCAAGGATTGAACGCTTACGACATTGACGTCTACAATGTTCACTACAATGACTGCAACCAGGCTTGGGTCATGTGCCGTCACCATCTATCCCCATTGTCTATCGACACCATGGCTGAGAATTTCGGTCGCATTCCTGTTCGCATGCGCAACTTTGTTCGGGTCCAGTTCGGTTGGTCATTTCGTCATTAAATAATGTTCTATCAACTGACAAGAGCCTCAGCCCTTCCACAGAAAGATAGCTCGTTTGGGGGTGCAACCTTGTAAGTATACGATGAACTAAGCATGGCAGTAGTGGCAGTGCTAACTTATCAAAGCTCTGACTTGGGAGACATTCTCTGGTATGGGGACGTATCGAAAACTCTGCGCTTCTGGATCCATGAAGCCGGGCATACTATTGACCGAAACATTAACCCTGGATCCAACGCTGATTATTCCAGTATGTGAGAACTAGATGGATGGCAAGGGACCGAAGCTAACGACTGAACAGAGAGCAGTGCGTGGCTCAACGAATACAACAAGGATGGGTTTATCTGTGATGACTACGCTAAGAATAGTACGTATCACCAACACATACCAATGAACTGAACAACGCTAAACGAAGAACCTCTAGATGCTGCCGAAAACTTTGCCCAGGAGGTAATTGTGGCCCTCTTTGACAAAGTCGTGCCAGGTGGTCTTGGCAGCGTTTCCCCCAATTGGAACAGTATCTTCCACCAATACGCTACTGTTCAATCCAAGCTGGGCGACATCTTGATTCCTGGTGGTACATGCAACCGAAAGTTTGCAGACGAGTAAGTCCTCCGTGGCACTACGACCAATGGTATCAAGACCATTTACTGACGTTGTGTAGCACGATTGTGTGCATGGGCCCTGCTGCGAACTGCAACAGCAAGGCGAATGCCAAGTTCAGACTCAAGGCCGATAAGACTCAGGACGCTGCTATTGTTGCGGCTTCGGATAACCCACCTATTGAGGACCTCTTTGAGGTCGAGGAATGATATCTGCCTAGACTTCAATCGCAGTATCGACTAGTACCCACATCACAAGATGGGTTTCAAAGGGGTTTGCAGGAAAGGCGCAACGAGGTGTAGAATCTGTACAACGCTCAGCGATTCCATCGCATCTATGTACACGCTGTTCGGATTGTCATGGCCCAACATTAAAGAAATAGGTTATAGCAACCGCTCCGTTGGTCGCCGTTGGTTCGGTAAGAATAACTTTGCATAACTGCATTATTCCAAGCTCTGAGGATATATGTAGAGATAATAACTCCGTACTGTACTAAGAAAAAAATTCAAACTTTTCCATTCTTCTTTTAAATTTAAAAGAGATCTTCTCTATTTATTAGGCATGGTCTCGTTTTTTTCTGTCTGTTAATTAATTCCTGGCCTTATTCTTATCAACCATTTTTCGCACCATGCCAACACGTGACCTAAGTCGACCTGTTGGTTGCCTAATACCGCGCGCATGGAGGAATTTACTTCAATTCTGCGCTTCACATCGCGTCAGGTCAGTAGGAAATAGCAGCAGCAAGCATCGCTTATGACTCGGCCTTTTTTGAAAGGTCCTTCGCCTAAAGTTGGCTTCTCGCGAAGAGAGACCACTCACTCATCCGATCGTCCTTTAGCGACACTGTCACCATGGCGACTACATCCAATATGTTCCTGTACTCGCTTTCGCTTCACCCTCCGACGGCCATTTCTCAAGCGATCGTGGGCCAGTTCTTTGGAACCAAGGAGCAGCAAATACTCACTCACCAAGCCATCCATGATGGTCTGTTCTAGATCACGAACATGAAACTAACTTCTTAGATTACATTATCGTGTCAACCGACTCTGGTCGCATCGCTGTTCTGGAATACCTGTCGACTGAAAATCGTTTCTCTCGCATTCACTTGGAGACTTTTGGTAAGTCTGGCATCCGTCGAGTCGTTCCAGGTGAATACCTAGCTGCTGATCCCAGGGGCCGGGCCTGCATCGTTGCATCCATCGAAAAGAACAAGCTCGTCTACGTCCTCAACCGTAACGCTCAAGCCGAACTTACAATGTCCTTCCCCCTTGAAGCGCACAAACACGGAGTCCTGGTTCTATCGTTAGTGGCTCTTGATGTGGGTTACTCGAATCCTGTCTTTGCAGCTCTTGAAACGGACTATTCAGAGTTAGATCAGGATCCTTCAGGACAAGAAATACCCGACGTTGAGCTTGTTTACTACGGGCTGGATCTAGGCCTCAACCATGTAGTACGCAAGTGGTCGGAAACTGTCGACCGTACGGCATCATTGCTCTTCCAAGTCCCTGGCGGGAATGATGGCCTTAGTGGCGTCCTGGTGTGTGGAGAGGAGACCATTACATACCGACATTCCAACCAAGACCCTCTTCGTCTCCCCATTCCACGGCGTCGAGGAGCTACAGAAGACCCGCAACGGAAGCGTACAATCATTGGTGGTGTGATGCACAAGCTTAAGAACAGCCCTGAAACATTCTTCTTTATGCTACAGACGGAAGATGGCGACCTTTTTAAGCTCATGTTTGATCTGCAAGATAATGAGGGTAGTGTAACGGGAGAGGAATGGGGATGCCAAACTACTTCCGCCAGAAGAGTTTGGCTATCCGCGTGGTCATGGTCGATGGGCCTCTTGTATAAGTATTGTCGATCCCATCGTTGAACAAGTCCTTCAGAAGATCGAGCTCCAGGGCAACGAGGCTGCCGTGAGTGTTGCGGTGGCTCCACTCACTAGTCAGGATGGCGAGAGCTTCTTGCTCGTTGGTACTGGCAAATACATGATCCTCAATCCCAGGCAATTCTCCGAGGGTTACATTCTCGTCTATAGGTTCCAACAAAACGGGAGAGAGCTGGAGTTCATCCATAAGACCAAGGTGGAGGAGCCTCCGATGGCGCTTGTGGCTTTCCAAGGTCGGCTAGCTGCAGGAATTGGCAAATCTCTACGAATCTATGATCTGGGCTTGAAGCAACTACTTCGAAAAGCCCATGTGGAGGTGGCGCCGCAGTTGATCGTGTCTCTGAATACTCAGAGAAGCCGTATCATTGTCGGTGACCTCCAGCAGGGCGTGACAATGGTTGTTTTCGATCATGAGTACCAGAAGCTAGTCCCTTTCATCGATGACACAACTCCACGCTGGACAACTTGTACGGCCATGGTTGACTACAAATCGGTGGTCGGCGGTGATAAATTTGGTAACATCTGGATTGTCCGATGCCCCGGGAAGGCAAGTCTAGAGGCTGATGAGGGTGGAAATACTCTGCTCTATGCACGGGATTACCTTCAAGGTACATCAAACCGGCTTGACTCGGTGGCCCATTTCTTCGCTCAAGATATACCGACCAGCATCACCAGAGTCAGCCTTGTCGTGGGCGGGCAGGATGTTATCGTCTGGAGTGGCTTGCAGGGCACCATCGGCGTACTCATTCCCTTCGTCACCCGCGAGGACGCTGATTTCTTCCATTCATCAGAGGTGCAGATGCGCGCTGAAGACCCGTGACTTATCGGCCGCGACCACCTGATGTATCGCGGCTATTGCGTCCCGGTCAAGGGCGTTATATATGGAGACCTCTGCGAGCGGTTCAGATTACTTCCACTGGATAAGAAACAACAAATCGCAGGCGAGCTCGATCGCTCCGTCAGGGAGATTGAACGTAAAATATATGTACGTATTGCGAATTCTTTGGTCCCTCCCTTAGTATACTTGACATGAAGTGCGCATACTAACTGAACATAGGATGTCCGAACTCGGTCCGCCTTCTGATGGGGTTGGTGGGGAGCGGTTTGGGAAGCCGAGACAGATGCGTTTGGGTCGATTAGGGTACCGCAGGGTTACTGTGATCAAGAGCGTCCAACATCGACTACGGGCTTACGCAGGTCGCAAGTACAGGCACGAGGTGGCACCATTCTTCATCACATGCTCAGAGAGGTAGAGAAGAGATTGGTGAGCCACTGCGGCATTCTTGCCATTGGTAGGACATCCGTTGGTCCACGTTTATTTCTGCTTAGTTCTGACCCTACACGTTAGATCACAGAATAACCATTTCCTCAAATAATAAGGTTCCGTAGTCCATCATTTCCCCAGCCATTGCGCCATGAATAAATGCATCACCCACCAGTCGAAACCCCGGTGCGCCAGAGCCAGAGATCTCTAGACGTCTCAACACGTACAGAACCTTCCCTCCCGGTAAAATAACGATAACGTCACCGTTTTCTGACATCTCCGGCCCAAATCCTATACTTCCATTATCTGTCCGAATTAACTTCCGATACAGGCTGACCTGCTGAACCATCTCGTCGAAATCTTGAATAGTTTTCTTGAACTCTTTGGGCAAGACTCCATCAGCGGATACGAACCACTCGAGCCATATCTCGCAGGCCTTTGAGTAATCCCTAGAGCCAATATTCCATGGCGTTGAAGTGAGGCCTCCACTGAGCGCATTTTGGAATAGGAGTTCGCGGTTATCTTCATTTAGGTCCTCGGAGGGTGTCGTTATCAGATCGGCACATAGACCAGCGAGTTGACGCCATGCATCAATAATTGCTCTACCCTCAGGCGTTGAGTGTCGGGTGCTGGAAGGATAGCCAGGTGCTGTGGCTTCGACTGTGGCTATTTGGAAACCGCAAGTGAGGACAGACCCTGCGCCATTTAGCTTCCACTGTGGTTTCATGTCTCCTGAGGCTTGACAGTGTCGGATTATATCTGTTCGCTCCGTGTATATCAGATGATAGCGGTCATCTATGGCTGCGTCCCAATCTGGCACCCAACTTGGCAATTCGGATGTATGTTTCTCAACGCCTGAGTCGTGTAACACATGGCTTAAGACATCTAGGGTTTTGGATTCATTGATTAGGGCCATAGCTAGATCTCGATACAAAACAGATGTAGATACTGTGTAGTCAATTGTTAATTTATTCCTGATATCAATGCCTGGAAGTCGTAGTCCTAGGAAGCCAAACGCTCTGTCTCGAGGGTCCCAGCAACGTCGTATACGGAATAGTGAAATCGCCGCGAGGAAATCAGTAGTATATGAGCGTGCGGAATTGCCGATATCCATGAGGTGTTTCATGCGGAGGGTGGCAGTATATATTGTCAAACCGTCGTTGTCCTGGCTTGGGTTGTCAAGAAAGCCGTGCACATCCCCGTCCATTGGTCGTCGTGCGGCCCAACAGCATGAATTCGCATGACAAATCCAGGCTCTGCAGCCTTTCTGGACTACCCTCGCGTCTATAAGGCGGTTACCACACTGGAAGATAACCTTGCGAGCTAGCAAGAATTCCTGCACGGTCCAGACTCTCGTCCACCAAGGAGCAGCAAAGAATCCAATAAGAGAATCTTGTAAGACCTTATCAGTAGCGTTAAAGCCTTCAAGTTTCAAGTGGGGTGATAAAGACGGTTCAAAGTGTACATCTGGGTTCCGTGCGGTTTCCTCGATGTAATCCACGCCCAAATCAAAGCGTTGTCGGTCAGGGGATAAAAAGGCAAGTACATATTCTGCTTGCGAATAAATGTCCCCCATTAAGGCGACTTGCGACGCGCGCTCCTGTGGGTCATCCTGATTGATGCACAAAGCGTCGATCCAGAGTAGCTGGTCGAAATGAGACGCCGAAAGACAATTCAACACACTATGAAGGTTTCTCGTCGCGAACACAGTGCTACCCGATATTGGAAGCGGTAGCACGTCCTCTAAGTCACCCCAGACATAGGATAGTGCGACAAATGGCGGCAGCGCCGAGTCTTTCAGCGACACACGTTTGAAAGACAAGCTCAAATGAGGCTTTTTTTCTTCCTGTGTCCAGTCAGCCCACTGCAACGACACAACACGTGACAAAATACACCTACCGGGCCATATTCCAGGCGAAGAAGTCGAATTTCATTAGTTTCCAGTTTCATGATGAGATACTGGAAGTTAATACATCCGACTAGGAGGTACTCGTTGAAAAACTTCGACTGTTATGTGTGAACTACTGCTGCCTACAAAGAATGACGGTACATAAGTGGGGTTTGTGGCGAAGTGATAAACTACATTCCACCAATTATTACAACCCATGTTAATGAAAAGAAGTACATTAGAGTATATATAATAGATTTCTATCTATAGAACGTTTAAATAGTATATCTTTATGGCTAAATATATAATAGTTTTGTATAAGTCTAGTAATACCTATAAAAAAGATCTAACTATCCTAATTAAACCTACCGGAATAATAATTATTAAGGTCTCTACACAGACCAAAAAGTAACAGTATCGGAAATTCAATATTACCTACCATATCAGTTACGACTCTACTTCTTGACTGCACAAAAACCCCTGCTAAGGCCACTTCTCTCTCTATACACTCCACTTCGATTAACCCACCCGAGCCTCCAACAAAAAGATCGCGACTAGGTCATCTGGCAACCGGCCAAGACCTCCTACCCACCTGTAAGCCGACCCGACGGAATTGGATTAACAAAGCTGACTTCAATCACATTCAAGATGTCGATCAACGGTACCACCTTCGGGCCCTTCCGTAGGGACCTTCGTAAATATATGATACAAATACTATTAAATGTATTCTGTTTTTTACTATAGATCTTTTAACTAATATGGAATACCCTGACTTAACCTGCTGTATTCTTAACTTTACTTGGTATTAAAAAGGTTATTCCAATAGAAAAGATATATATATTTAAAGACTTAACTATTAAGACTCTTAATCTAAATATCTTAGGATAATAATTTCTTTTTTTTTTTCATTCTAAGCTATAACTTTATTAAGTTTAACGTCTCTATCCGTAAGCCTTTTAATAATATTAACAATACTAAGAATTACTTTTTAGGTTAAAACTTAATATAAATAAGGCAGCAGGAGCTACACACTGCAACTAAGCTCTAACATATAGATCACACAGCTGTAGAAGGAAAATATAGGAGTCTACTAGAAGCGGTCGAACTCGGCAAAGTACCGACTTAAAAAAAGCGCTCCCCTTAACATGCGGTTATGGGCAGCAGCCTAACCTTAGGTCAACTACAATGTCTTATCGTTGTCACCTCCACGGATTCGCCACTTGACGAAGGATTACGCATCGGCAATAGCAAGCCCAAAACAGCTAGTAAAAAGCGACCCCAACTACAGCCACCACGGGTAATGAAAGTGAATAGTAGTACAATACTCACCATTGGCCAGCTTTGGGACTATAGTTCCGCCAGTATACTATTACTGCAGTGCTGAGTCCTCGGCAATTGTAGTAACTCCGTTGTAGTAGACTACTGATGATTGGTGCGGAACTTTACTTTTATTCCCCTTGGGGGCTATAAATATAAGCACTTATGCCCAATCCAGCCTTCCATTGCATTAGTCCTGTAAGCATGCCGCAGTAGTAACCTTCCCAAGGCAGTATTTCTACCGAGGGTCTAGTATCATTATTACTGCCCTGGCCTCGAATGCGGTCATACTAGCAGGCCACAGGATCCTAGATATAGTCCGAAGCCGAGTCCGAAGTCCGTCAATCCAGAGATTATCAACACAGTGAAGTTAAGCCAAAGAAGCCTCGAGTAATCAAGACTTCCCGGACAATTAATGACTCCCACGGATTTAAAGTCCTTACTTTGAAATTTGTTTGTATTGTGGCCAACGCTGGAACGTCCCTCCCCGAACGAGATATGTCGGCGATCAAGGTTTGAGGACACATATGTCTGCCAAATATGTATCACGAGGTGTGCGAAACTGCTTGTAGACAAAAACACCTCGCGCACGAAGTAGTTGATAAGCTTTAAGGTGTAGATTTTAATTTACAGTCCGCGTATATATCCCGCTCCGCAGGATTTAGATGAATAGAAACGAGCCAATCAAATTAGACTAGTCCCTGTAATAAGCTTCCTACAAGTGAGATTTCGGAGTGACTATCCGTATCTATACAGGCGCTTGGGGGCAGAAACTGCGGGGTTTGACTTTAGGCTAACAATATATCATCCGCAATGTCACATCGTATGCATCTAGGCTGACAGAAAAGAAATCCTATAAAGTTTCCTTCCGCGTAAGCGCTATAGGTGCTCAAAGCGGCAGGTATTCTAGCTTTGCTGACTGAAGGATTAATGCCAAGAAGCGGTCAGAGCAGAAGCAAGTCTAGGAGAATAGGACCCTACGAGCTTGCCTGGTTCGATAGACGCTTACCTGACCGCACGTACAAATTGATAGTCGTTATGATTGATGGTTGCTATCTAAGGGATATCTATCTTGAGGGAACTGGCCTAAGGGATAGTTGTCGGCCAGGAGATTGATATCGCAATGTGGTGCGTGGAATTGATAAGTAGGAGAAAGGTTTTGTGAGTTGCAAAGGAAAATCAATACATAAGGGAAAAGCTTCCGCGAGCTGCAAAGAAACTTTAATTCCGGCGATATTAGTGGGGCTTTTAACTATCACTGATAGATGCTTAAGATACCACCAAGCATAGCCAGCCAGCTAGTATCAGGCAGGTAGTTGGATAGCATACGAGCCGCTCCTACATAGTCATACCCGTCAGGTATTAATGACTATTTGTCTTGTTTAGGATATGATCGGTCATAGGATGGGCAACCTGGTCAGGAAATAGTATAAAGGTAGGTGCTTCCTCCTCCAGAGCAATTCTATTTACTTCCCTCATCACCACCAGCTCCTGCCTCCTCTTTACAACTTCACAACATCTCAACAAAACCCAAACACCACCACTCCACGCATTAAATATGTACTTCTCCGCGCTTCTTCTGGCCCTTGCAGCCACTGCTTCGGCCGTCGATGTCAGGGCTTACGGTGACACTGGCTGCAACGGTGGCTGGGTAGGCTGCGGAGGCATTAACCCCGGCGTATGCTGCGTGTTCAGCAACTCAGCAAGCAGCGGCAGGCTGAGCGTCTCTGTGAACGCTGTGAGTAAAATCTCTTTCCTTTTGCTCACAGACCTATCAGAACTAACGGGTTTCAACAGATCCCAAGCAGCTGGCGCATCCGCGGTGAGGCTAACACCGGCGGCGGTTGCACATACCTCGCAAACCAGCAAGACTCAAACGGTAACACCGACATTTGCATGACGTACTCGTCTCGCGGCGACCGCACCGGAGGTAGCTACACGTTCGTCGGCCGCAAGCGCGCCGATGACAAGTCGTGCCCCGCTGAGCAGCCCGATGGCGGAAAGTGCGAAGCCAGCGTCGAGCCCAACGTGCTTGGCCTTGCGGACGGCACCGTGTACAACATTTCCGGCCTGACGGAGGAGAAGGTTCAGGAATTGGTGAGTTTTGCCTACAGCCCTAGAAGCACTAAACTGAATGCTGACGTTTTTCCCCACTTAAAGGAGAAGATTGCCAACACCGGCGCTGGTGCCGATGCCGTGCCCGCCGAATTCGAGAGCCTGCGCCGCTAGATCTAGGCTTGGAGCCATAGGCAAGGTCTCTAATAAGATCATGCCTCGGGACAGGAAGTTTGGACCGAGCAAGAACGAGCTGGAAGTATAACGGCGGCGTTCTAGAGCGCATACTCGCGATAAATCGGATATCTAAATACTTTATAGTTTATAACCATATAACGATCTATAGTAAATCAAGCTATTTCATATCCAATCAGTATATTCTTGCAATGATCTGTCGATAAGATTTGTTAAGCTGTGTTAAAGATTCATACTATGCCGTGAAATACACTGATAATAGCAAAGGTAGGCTTTGTAGAAGAAAATGAGAATGATATCAGTATGGTTTTTATTTTCTATTGGGTTTAGGTAAGAATTTTAGAAGTTTAAAGGCTTAGTTATGCAAGTAATATGTAAGCTGAATAATGAGGATTAAAAGCTTGCATATTGGCCATCTTCTTTTGGTTGCAGGAGACTCAGGCCTCTGTCACGAGCCGTGGTAATACTGTTTCCTCTAACGCTACGTGCAAACGGGCGGCTGCCTTTCCTGGCCCTCTGTTATGTACGTGCCATTCTCGTGCCTTATGAAGCTGCCGAACGGCAAATGGCTCGGGCTAATTAACGTAATGCTATTGGTAGTCAGTCTATCGAGTCACCAACAGCAGCAGCATACCCTGCAGCCACAGCTCTATCCGGGCCGATTTAGCCGGCCTATCAGATAATCAGGGCTCCATAAATACTCATATGATCTGTTTTAGCCATCGGCAGTTAGATTAGAGCAGCGGCGACTTCCGAAGTCCACGGCAGTCGGGGAATCTAGATGACTTACCTACCACGGTAGAATTCATTTTGCTTTATATGTTGTGTTGTGTTGTGAAGCCTCTTAAGTCACCTAGACATATTTGCGATTGATAAGAATTATCTAAGCTGTCAGTCTACTGATTGTGTGTTTTGGCATCAAAGTCAGAATTGAGGATCTATCATTGAGCTCTACCATTTCATCCAATGTACCTACTTGCAAGCCATAGGATTACTTGCGCTCATGAGCCAAAAGGTCTCATTTACCAGGCTGAGCGGCAGCACAACACTGCAGGTGCACGAAAAGAGCACAGGAGGTTGATCTAGTTCATGTCTACATTAGTTGAGGTGCTTGCTAGCTCTGGGATATATGTTGGTTCTAATGTCTTTTGCATTGCATATACGAAATCAATCCACGCACGTTCCATCACATGCAACGAAGTCATATCATAAGGAAAAACAAGCACTTTGGAAGCTTTGTTGCGAGACGAGATATTTCATTAGGGCAATTCTATAAGAATGAGCTCAAGTCACCATCACAGGTATGGTATCAAGCACATCAACAACGCTACTCCTGAGACATCTAGACAAAACTTCCTAGCCAAGAAAAGCTTCCCAGAGATCCTTATCATAACCTCTTCATCATGCAGTTCTCCACCATCACTCTTTCTTGGCTGCCACCATGGGCGTAGCAGCTAGTCCTGTTGATACTCCCGCCCAGGAACTCGATGCGAGAGGCAACCTGTTCCCTCGTCTGGACTACCACGGTGTACGTTCATAGAGATATGGCCTCTGATATCCAAATAGAACCGCCCACTAATTATTTGGTTGTTTCCAGACCTGTACCAAATCCACCAACCGATGCAGGTACATCAACGACAAGAAAAGAACTGTCATTATCAGTTGCCCCAAGTTCGCTAACAAAAAGGTGCAGTCTCACAGAATACTTGCTGATAACCTTTACTAAACTACAATTTCTTTCATTCAGTGCACTAAGGATGGCAACAAGTGTACATACGATAGCGCTGCTAGATCTGTCATCTGCCACTAGATGGGTAGAGTCTCCTGAATGTCTTCAAGCTTTTCTGTGATTGCGGCAAGCGAGATACTACGATGCTTCTCGAGGCCAACTTGACCGCATACAGCAAAATTTGAACCAAGGATATTTCTATTTCTCAAGGTTAACAAAAGCCGCGTCGGGAGAAGGGGTTTACTTTCTTGGAATGATTTCCATCAAAAGCACACTCATTTGTATCTAGCTAGATATCGTACTGATCATAAAATGAATACAATTACTTGCTTTGGCTTGAACATCCAGCCTCCAGCAACAATCGTAAAAGAGAAAAACTGTAACACTCCTTTCAAATTTTAAGAGCGAAGTAGTTCTTCAGGCTCGAAGTATTGCTATTTTACCAGAAAGCGAGAATCAGGGTTATCCATACTAGGTTTCTTGTGCTCATGTTATCGATCAGCTCACTCATATGTGGAAAGAATTTCTTCTTTGCTCTTCTTGCATGTGGCTTCGAACTCTCACACTAATGCTAAGGGGAGTAGTGATTTCCAAAGCTTTATAATGTATTTCTACTCAAGGTGTATAACTAAGGGAGTATTCTATCAAAGCGCGGAATCAAGGAGTAGCTACTCTTCATTGTCATCTGTCTCGCTCTTGATCAGATCCTTCAAGCGGAATAAATGATGCTCCTGCTGCAAATAGGTGCTACCATTCTGATATGCCCTGAGTATCTCTGAGTTACGTTCTTCCACGCCGGATACCATGGCGTCGATGGCCTCAGCAGCATATTCCTCCAGGGTGTCCTCTTTGGCCTCACTTGCCTCGTCCCGGATCTCATGCAGACGCTTCAGCCAAAACATCCAGCGCCAGGGTGTAAATCCATTCTGGCATTGCTTCCCAAGCTCTGACTGGACGAAAAGAGGGCCACCCTGGCCGATTGAGCTAGGACAATCATTCCAGGACACATCAGACAGCTGAATCAGATTATGGCCTGCCTCTCTGATCCACACCGGGATAGATGGCAGCAAGTGAGCAAGGTTGAGACTTTGCATGACCCGCTTTTTGTCTTCATCATCTTTGTCTTCAATGGTGCCGAGGTCGCGTGCTTCTTCAAGAGCAGAGCGAAAGAGGACAAGGGCAATTTGGCACATTCTGTCCTTGCTGACGCGTGTAGATGCCAACTTAGCCAAAAAAGATGCAAAGTTGAGACGGTGGGCGCCCGAAAGTGTTGCACAGTTATCGAGCCAGAATTTGGTCATGTCAGTGACCAAGAAGGGTAGATCGTTCCACAGCGTGCCTTCAACTGTTCGAGCAATTTCGATGCCATAGCAACCCGATACGGGCCTGGTAAGAGGACCAAGGCCTTGAATCCTGATGATGTCGAGAACAAGTTGGTCATGCTCGGGCGTCTCAGAGGATGCATGTCGGCTCAGCTGGTAGTAACTGTGCCAAATAGTATGAATGTAGCCCTCGAGAGAGTCAACACCATCGCCAATATTACAATATCGGCTAGTGATGATCCCGGTGCGGTTGTAGAGTGTCATTCCTCGAAGTTCTTCAAATTCCCCGCGAGCAACGGCTTGGCGCACGTCTTCCTCGTCATGAGACATGGTTTCCAACAAGGTGTGTTCAGAAATGCCTTTTGGGGACGGAGCTAGCAAGGCTTCGCGGAGATCGTTCATTGTGTAATAAATTCTGAGATTGTCAACTCTGGTTTTTGGTGCAAAGAAGTGATAGAAGCGATGAGAAGTTGGGAACTAAATAAGGTAGATTCCCCCTTCACGTCCCCTTATACACTCGGTTAATTTGTTGGCTTTCCATTTACCCCTTTTACTAAGAATAAGAGAGGCCATGCTCTCATAACCAATCATGGAGGTAACAAAAGTACTTCTCGAAATATTTCCAACGACAACCAACGGATCAACATGGAGCGGCCGCGCCAGAGGTCCACAACTAACAGGCATCAGACCAATTAGTATACAGCCGCATTGACATGTGTATCGTCTTGCCTCATGCCCCACAAGCAAGAGATCGACAGATTCCAAGGTTCAGGTGGCGTGGATTGGAGCTAGACCCTACGTAAGTGGTCCCTGGCTGTCATCTTCCTGATGACAAGCCAAGGATATGCAGTTGGTCCCATCAACAAATGCACGGATGAGCATGCGTAACCAACTGTTACAATGTGGTGGTCCGGGAGAAGGCCCACACAAATCTACATTTCTTTCCTTTCAGCTGAAGAATTCATTCACAAATTTGTGCGTCAAAGTCACAAAATGCTTTGTGCCTTACGGGCACAAAAGTCTACCTAACCGAGATGATCTGCAATGGTGATCCATATCAGCCCTATTCCACTAGTCCTGTATTGTTAGTAATCTCGTTATTTCCGCATGTTGTTTCAGTCGACCCGAACTTAAATCCAACCGTTGGTGATAGGAGGAACTAACTTCAGGAAGCATCCAACGTTGTTAGGACCGATTGTCTTGTGTGAAAGCGGTTTCGGTGCCGCTTGTTGTACCCCGGACCTTGCAATGTGGTTGGGCTCCCACATAACCTGCGTGATTTAGCTCCATGGCATTACCTGATAATTCTTTCGTAGTTGATGTTGGCGAAAGTCCCTGTTAATTACCTCCGACCACACAAGGAAGGTCATAGTGAACGATGCAAGGATGACCCGCCTATACGAACCTCAGAACATCCGAGCTATTGTGTTTTGTCACCAGTGCAGCGGCATTGTAAACATGGATGAAACAAGGCTCTACTAATACTTTCATGTGATACAGCGAAATGTCGTCTTGAAGGGCTGTCCATCTTGTGCGTGAAATGTACTTGTCGTTCTGAACGTTACATGATCTCTGGATCAAATGCCCCATTCTTCCCCATCAGAGTCTTCAAGTTCGAAACCACTATTGCCCTCAGTTCTCCCTCCATAAACACCTCACATTATTGTTGACATCATTGAGAGATTTGGAAAGCCTGGGCTTGATAAAGTTGAAGATTAAAGACAAAAACAAAAACACCTCACATCATATGCAGAATCCGTCATCAGGTTTCTCATTGCTTTCTATCCATTCCTTGTTGTAGTTGCGGGTTTAATAAAAGAAGAAGTCGGCACTCAATACTAATTAAAATTAAGTAAAAGAGGAAACATACTGTCTAAATTACCATGTAACCCACAAGGACTCAGGTCCGCACGCACTCCATTTATCTAGGAAAGACTCAGAACACACTATTAAGTAATCCCTCCTCAAACACTGCCAGCTTTACATCTATCTGCCTATGACTTAGTAAGTCGTAGAGTCTCTTGTACATCCGTAGAAGGCAAGACCTGTTTGTCTGGTCGGTTATTGGCACTCTCATTGACAATTACCTGCGCAACCCCGGGAAGAGAACTGCCTGTGCCAGTGATGGTAAAGGTCAACCCAGTAGCTGGAATGGGTGACCCGGCACTATTCTTGGCTTGGATCTTGACCGAGATAGTAGAGCTTCCAACCGCAGGCGTACTCGGTCCGCTGATCAAGAAGTCATCCTCGCCACTCGTGATAGCATACGTGATTGGGTCGCTGGCTGCCGTGTTTGTAGTTGGATCGGCCAGAATGGGTGTGGCTAGCAAGTTTGCTTCTACAGATCCCACAGAGAACTGAAAGAAGATTGAGTTGACTGTGGTGTTGCTCTGGGTAGTATCCGCGGTGTTTGTGACGGAAAATGTAAGAGTTATGGGACCCGACGAGCTGAATTGAGTAGGGTTCACTGCATAAGTGAATGCAGGATCGGGCTTTGTGGGTAGGCTTGATACATAGGCGTCCTTGTTGTCATCCAGATACTTTTGGATAGGATCTTCGGGAGGAACGTGGTGCACAAATAGCCTGTAGTTGGTAACGAGTTAGTCAAGAATTCACGGCATGCTTTTGAAGAAGGTCAAACTTACTCGATGAAATTGATGACAATACATAGAACTGCTACGACAGTCCCGACCACCGGAATGACCGCAGATTCAACACTGGCAATCATCATTACGGTTTCAAGAACTCCCGTAACGACTTGAGCACTGTTTGCCACTTCGTTCAGTATGTCCTACACAAAATGTCAGTCAGTAAAGTGGAATCTCTTTTCAGTGGATCAATCTGAAAGTAGCCAGGACGTACCAGTACTTCAACCCCTGTGGGCTGATTCTGCTCAAAGTCGTCCCTGATCTGAAACCCGATACAGATGCAAGTCGAGATATTCAGCGCCACATTAATAACAGCGCTCGTCTTTTCGATAATACCAAACTTCTCAGTAATCTTGTCGGCAGATTTCACATCTGACACCGTACGACCAATACTCTGGTTCATATCCCCATTGCCCGGATCGACAGCCTCATATGTTTCCTCATCGAAGAGGTACTTTATACCGAAGTCTGGATCATTATTTTCAGCGTCTGGTTCGACAATAGTAACGGGAGGACCTTGTTGCCCGATGTTTTGACTGAGCTCTATGAAAACGGCTTTACCCGCAAGAGTGTCTGGATCTGACGTTCGAATCTGCTGGATGATGGCGGGAATGTTCTTCAGACTCCCGAGAATCTGAGCCGTGGAGGCAACAACGGTGAGGATGGCTTGTGCGCGAGAGGCTGGGGAGAGATGATTCCAATTCAATAAGTATCTGATTGATGACTGAATTGAAAACACGGCAACCCTAAAGAAGTTAATAATCAAGATGTTCAAGGCTGGGCACTTGCCTCTATTGGGGTATTTTGGAATAACTTACCCAAAAGTAATAAAGGTTTTCATGGCACCTAACACCCTCAGAGTCCTGGGACTGGTGCATTTCTCTTTTATCTTCTTCAACATCGTTCCACAACGGCCCGGTCCCTGACCAATAACTTGCGGCTGGGCTACTATCCGCGCAGCCTTCTTGGCATCCTGGGTCATCTTGGTCGTCATGCTCTTGACAGCCCAATCAAAGCCAAGCCCGATTCCGGTCTGATTACTGAACGCCTGCTCGACCATCTCAGTGGCCACAGTTGTCTGATACTCCGTCTGTAGAGCTTTCACGTCTTCATCGAAGAGGCTGTAAAACGGATCGCTCGGGTTGGCAGTTACATTGTTGATGATTTGTGTTATAATCGCCTGAAGCTCTGCCCCGAAGTCTGGTCCCACGGCTATGTTCCCATAAGATAACTGCAGTCCAACCTTGGTTCTCAGAGTCTTGATGTATTTCTTGCTTAAATTTCGATTTGTGTTGTCGAGCACATCCAACAACATGCAGTACTTGTTCATTTGCGTGTCACCTTGACTGACGGCCTGAACAGCGGCATTGTTGAGCATGGTATCTTTCATAAGATACTTGAACAATAAGCCTGCCCAATCTTGCGAACTGTCGATGTATCTCTGTAGCGCAATGTTGCCTGCTATGAAAGCGGCGCGAGCAGCCACAGCAGTGACGCTGTTGAATGAGGGATCTTGAGAGAGACACTTCTTAGCTGATCCCGTGAAGTAATACCGCATGCTATCTTTATCCGATTTGGTGAAGGATTTCGAATACGAGCTACTAAGGCTGAGTCCCTGCATAATAAGAGCCTTGGAGTAGTTCCCGAGGAATGTAGTTTCAGCATTCTGCAGCCCGTCTTTCAAGGTTGATGGAATAGTGTCCGCAGCCTCTTTCCCGCTTCCAAAGACGCTCACTTCCTCCGGAGCACGGAAGTAGTTTGCGGCGTCTCTCATGTAGTTTTGGGATAAATTCTGCAGATCATCCGGTGTAGCCACATCGACACCCATGAGGTCAGCAGGTGACAATGCTGCTGACGCAAGAGTCAAGGGCGCCAGGGCAGTTGAGATAGGGAGAGGGTTCAGATGTACACTGGAGGATGCGTTCGTCACATCAGCTGTAAGCATGAGTGAATCGAGCAAAGCAGAGGTCGTCAAAGCGCTTTGCATGGCACTTTTCACAGCTACCGTGCTGGAACCTTGGTCAGTTGCCACGATCGCATAGATTGATACGTTGCCCGAATCGCTCCCATGAGGAACAGGGGGTTCATAATCTCCGTGCATGGCATTAGTCTCGGGATTTCGTAACAGGGTGATGCTGCTGAACACAGGACCAGGGGTGACATTTTTCGCGGACCAATTCTTGATCACGGTTTTGAGATCAGATACATCGGTAACTGTTATGGTGACGCTGAGCATAGAGTTCGTGGACACGATGGGCCCAACGTTGTACAGTGTACTTTTGGAGCCTGATTGCTTGGTATATTCCTTGTCAAGGTCAGGCAGCGCGACCTGCACTGCTAGCGCCCCATCCTTCATGGCTAAACCAATTGTGACCGTCCAGAAAGTAGTCCAATTCTCACCAGGACCTGGATTAGCAGAGTCCGCAGCAGCTTGAGTCAGATAAGTCGCGGGGCTTGCAATGAGGGAGTAGCTGTTGGGTTCAAGAAATCCTGATACCGTTTGGATACTCTGGAGGTCATCTGGAGACTGAGCATCCTTTGGTCCGGTTCCAACCACCCCAACCAAACAGGTTCCTTCGTTGATGGGGCGGATTATGCCGTGCTGATATAACCCATTCGCATTCTCTGCAACAGGATGACTCCATTCGATGCCAGAGTGATGAACTGCGGCATGCTGCGCTAGCTGTCCGTTGACAAGCACCTTGCCTTCTGACACCTGAATCGTTGGAAGAGGCTGAGAACCATTGAGCTTCTGAACCATCTCAGGAAAGTCTGAACTTCCCGGGTTGATATCAGTCTTGCTCTGTTCGACAGCCGCTTTGTTGATCAAATGGTACTGCCCCGTAACACGTTTCAGGGATTGTCTTCCGCGACGTTCGGAAGTAATTAGCTGATATTCGGGAGATAAACCAGCAGGGTTCGGAAGTGGCAGTGTCTTTGTCTTGCCTTTGCGTTCATCTGTGTTTCCAAAGACACTCTGAAACTGATCAAACACACAAGGTCCAAACACGTCTCGAAACGGTGGCGATAGTTTCGAAACTTGTTGTTCGAAAGCCACTTTGTTCTTGGAAGACAACTTGTTATACCGCTTGACAAGGCTCTGCATCGTCAAGCGAGGATAGTTCTCTGCTACCCAGTATCCATTGGCATGATATCTGCCTCCGCCGACAGCGAAGTGAAGACCATGAACTGTGCTGCAGTGAGCAATGCCAGACTCAATGCTGCTGATTTCGACCTGGTCATATCCAGACCTGTCGGCTTTGAGCTTTAGAAGCACGTCCCCCTTTTGCAGATAGCCAACATCAACGTAGGAATTCTCCTCTGAGGCAATAGCCGGCTCAATAGCCTTGGGACCAGCCGTGGTAAAGAAGATGTGACCTGCTGTGACAAATGGCTTTTCCCCATTGAAGCCATAGAGAACTTGACGACGTTCGAATCGCCCAACTGACTGAGGTGTGACATCTTGTAGGACTCTTTCGTCGGAGAGAATGCCAAATTCATCCTTTGCCTTTGTGAGTATCTTGTCACCAGTTTGCAGTGTCTGAATCTCAGACGGACCGGTCGCAGTTTCCACGAGTGTCCCTGTCGAGAAGCAGCCGATACCACCTGAACCACCGGTCGACTGGGTATTGTTGTAGTCTGCTGGGACAGAAAAGATGTTTTCGTAAGTGGAGGAGGACTCTTGCTCCTTCATCCAGTCCCAGAGGGCCTGTCCGTACTCTACCTCCACATTCCCGAGCCTGTTATACCCAGCTGTGATAGTTGTCTCTTGGTCGATGAGTGTACTCGCTACCTGAGTAGCATAGTCATCAGAGATCCAGAGTGCACTCCAGAGGGCTCCAATGTCGGGAAAATTGGGAGTCTCGAGCGGATCCTGATGTTTCCAAGTAAACGGAGAGGCAGCATCCAAGAGTGGCTGGAGTTGAGTGATGTTGGCTTGCACCTTTGGATTATCGTTGGCAATGGCGATAAATATCGTGTTCTGTCCCAGGCTTGAATTGGAAATGTCGGAAATGGTTGGCTGCGTGGCAGCATAGCACGTAGGTATCTCGAGAAGCGTGTTCGATGGGTTTGTCTGAAGACATACTCTGGCTCTCTCGAATAGGTAGCCAATGGCCTGGACATACTGAAGAGCGCCGCCAACCTTTGTGCAAAGGTAATTGTTGATGAAGGTTTTGTTGAAGACTTTAGAGGCGAACGATTCGCAAAAGTCTGGATCGGCGAGGAGAGCCAGCAGATCATACGAATGTCCAGTAACAGTCTCTAGATGAGCTTCTAGAAAATTTCGATAGATGGGAATGACAAGAGCCTTTGCATTGTTACTAAGCAAGGTTTTGGTTGCATCCTGAACTTGTTTCAGCAAACATGTACAACCAACGTGCAGGGATTGAGACTTACCAGATCAACGATGTCAGTAAAACCATGACCAGCGGTGCTACGCGCAACCCCGAGAGCCACCGTTCCTACTTTGAAATTTTGGATGACGGTCGCGTCCCCCGCGGGGTCTTCCATGAATAGCTGCGACGGAGCTGTGCTCGCAAAGTCGGCTTCAGTAACGGCCAGGATCGTCTTGATGTCCGCAATGTAGTCGCTGCACTGGAATGGCTCCAGAGTTCCTAGTCCATCGATGACTGATTGAGCTATGTCTGGCATAGAACTGGCTGGTATGGGAATTGGGCAGATGATTTCGTCGAGGACGGAAGACATCTTTGAAGATTTGTTGTTGAAAGTGATGGAAAGACGCGGGTACTTTCTTGAAGACTTGTTACTATCAGTGACAAGGAATATGGATTTTCTGATGTCGGATTGTGAAAATGTATCTGAGAGGTCTGCCTTATATAGAAGTGCTCGCCAGGTACGTAGATTAGTTTCCGAGGTGAATGCTTCGCTGTTACTTGCAGTCTATTCCACTGCTGAGCTACTCTGTAGGCCAAATAAAAAGCAGGAATGCACAATAAAACATAATATTGACCTGTAATATTCATAGGAGGATTTACCATACTGGTTTGGGAGATAGTTTTTAATAGCCTCAAGTTCGATAGCTTTAGCCATGCTGACCCTCAATTAACGCAATAGCGACACCATATGGCCTCAGTCGTTATTCAGGATCGTCCGTTGTGGCGCCAGGGGCTCAGATAGCTAGGCTTTGGAAAAAAGCAGCCATCCTCGCTCTGAATCTTGACTGGGCAACATGTGAGATATGTGAATAAAATTGAGGCCCATATTTGGTGACTTCAAAAACGGAAAAGCAATACATTGGGTTAGACCGTTATAGTTTACATAGATAAATGCTACTATTCGCACATCTTAACCCTTACCTGACTTTCTGAGAATAGCGCAGAATCTACTGTCGGCTCCCCACCAATAAGCCACCCGCGTATATGTAAAGAAGGGGCAGGTTAGACTAACTAGGTATGCGACAACTAAAGAATGTGACTTCGCATTGACACCTCCTAGTCTCGACACTGAAAAGCACGAGTGTGAACTGCAAGACGAGAAGTAAGACACTCGCTCATCTCATGTATCACACGACGACAGATCCCTGACGCCCCTTCGAACGGCACGGAGTGGCGGCATACCCACCCGAGATGGAACGGGCTAGTTCGTCCGTGCCATCCCGAACCACATGCCGAGGTGGCAGGTCTGTGGCTAGCTGAAGCCAAGACATGCATGCGTCCCAGAACCACTTCTGGCACTTTCTCTGCCATTGGGAACTGGCATGGATCAGCGTTGGATAGAACCTGAGTAAGACATGTTTAAGGTGCGGTCGTCTCCGCTTTTGTAACGGGACGGGTAGGCACCAAGCTACTACTCTATCTTGCCGATCCTATAGGATTCTGTCCAGTGGGTAAGTAACCCAGATGCCATTGGCGGCAATCACAGCCTCTTGGGGCATTTTGAGCCTAGATTCTAATAGCCAGAGTTAAGTCAGTCCAGGTTGAAGGCTGAATGATCCTGGGTATTGAGACACCCTATACATGTGACTTTGCCTGAAGACCAATATTATTTGCCACAAAACGCAGTCCAGAACGATCTATGGGCGGATAGTAGGGAGATGCGTGATTCCTTCTCATAGGCTGCATAAGTTCTTCAGACCGAGCAGGAGACCGTTCAATAAGCCAATTCCACTACTTCGGCTTTGACTTTCACTTTAAGAGCTCTTGTGACGTCTGCCAGAGTATTCCGCCGTACTCGTATCGATCTCTTAAATAGACTAGCTATAACAAGATATTATGATATTATGTATTTCACTGCGGAATATATTTCGGAATTTTTAATAGCGATAGGTATTGCTCAAATAAATTAACATATCCCCAGTGGGATCGATCTAGTTCTAAAATATTAAAAAAGACTGTAAGGGAAACTTGTCCTGTGCTACCGTCGTAGAGTTCTCACCTACTGAGACATAAAGCTCATAGAGCCCAACACGGTGATAGATACCAGTTTGATAAGGTGCTTGATACAAGATCATACCAGTAAGGAGTGAAGTCCCTTCATAGTAGGCCCTGCCAGATGCATGGGCTATTGGTAAAAGAAAGAAAGCAGCCTTTGTATCCTTTAGCAAAAGTCTTTTCCTAAGAGCCTTGGTTGTTGAACTGTTGAGCGGCGAGATATCACTTGGAGCTTCAAGATAAGATATTATAGTTTCTCCCATGGAATCTCGCTCATCCCATGAGATTCTACCATAGAGATCATCCCCTTCCTGGACTTTAAAACTCCAACCGTCAATCTGATCAATGTTGTCCCATGATATAAGGTCATGTGTAAAGGGTCCAATAAGACGGCCGCGCATCTTAAGACTACCGCCACGTAATAGACCTGTGTCATACTTATCATCCTCTAGATGCAAGTGGATTTGCTCGATTGAGCAGAAAGCCTAATCTACTGGACCCTCCCCCCACAAAGAGAGTATGGTCCATCAATAGACATCCAGCTCCACGAAGGTGCCTTATATTTTAGTGATCGGCGTGCCTCTACGACGCCCTGCGGTGTTCGGGACCACATCAACCCTGCTGGAAAGTCTCTTTGCCATATCCCGGCAAGATATCGGTCACTGAGATTATGAGAACTCCGGAAAGCTTGTGCGATCCCCGAGAAAGCAATGACTCTGTCACTTTCATATGTAAACCGAGTCTCGGCGTATTGGGACAAGATCTCCCACCAACGTTTGTATACTGCGAATGAGTCGGTTTCTTTGTCTTGTAATGACCCAATTGCTTGGTGGGTATGCGATTTGAAATCTGCGTTGTCCTTCGGGTCGTCCTTCATCTTATCCCTCATGAAGAGGGAAGTATCTTTCATTGTGTGTGCCCTCACTATAGGAGGTGGCTCGTATTCCACTCTGGCATCATCTGGTATTCCGTCCGGAAAGGTCTCATTTGCTAGCTGCTCGCGACAGTGCCACCAAAGTTGTATCTGGCCAAAGACGAGTGATTGTTTCGCAAGGAACCACTCCTGAAAAACCCATCCACGCTTTCGCAACGGGCATTTCACTATGTCATAGTCGAACAGGTCTGTGCAAACCATATACGCCCCTTTATCTTCTTCGTCATCTGGATCGGGGGTGATGTGCAAAGGTTTAATCAGATTGACATCCCTTGTCTGATAACTCGATTCGGAGCTCCTACCGGACCCTGCCATACATAGATTCAGAACTGCATTCTCATAAATCAAACCCATCGTAGCAGCTTCTTTCTTCCAATCCTCATCTAAGTATGAGTCTTGAATGATACAAAGACAATCGATCCATATGTACTGGATACCCAATCTTGTGCAAGCCACAATTGCTTCTTGGATTGTTTGAGGTAAGTCTCCCACTCGAATATACGTGCTCAACTGGATGTAGTTGTTGACAGAGAGTTCTAGGGTTTGCAAACCTCCCCAGCAGTAAGATAGCGTAGCGTAATCAACCCTGCCGTCAATCTGGCTCGAAGAGATAAGTGTGGCATTTTCCACGTCCGCAATCCGAAGTAGTCTGCTGGGAAGGAATGTATTATTGGTCGTTCTGCATTTTTGATGATTTTCCCTACAATTCTTTAACCACTTCATTGCCAACTTCTTGAAGTGTGTATTGTCAAAACGAGGGAGAAACCTTGATCCATAGTGTTCATGGGCATCGGTATATCCTGTTCAATTAGCTTCGTCCTCCTAATTTCTGGGACTTAACATAGTGACATACCACTCCCATTGATCACACGAAATATTGGACCTGATAGCCCACATAGATTATCTAGCCTTCCGGGCTTGAAACTCAAGCTCCAATTCAAGTAAATGGACTGTGAATCATCCCAGTAGATGTATATCGACTCTGTTTCCAATTGCTCGGTCACTTCTTTCTGCTTTATCAAGAGAGCAACCCATCCACAAATAAAGCAACCAAGCTTTGCAGTCTTTTCAAGATCTGCCGGCGATCGCGATGAATATTCCCGGTCATCCGGAATCTGTTTGTTCAATACCTGATTGCAAAAGGAGCACAGTCTTGGCTTCATTGACTTTGAGACACCTGCAGAATTACCAACTTCAGCCATTATAGGTGGCTTTGTTTGTAACTGAATATATGGATTAAAATTTGCAGGTAAGAAGTGGGGAGGGTTTAGTTAGATGTTGAAAATCATGCGCGAAATACAGAGTACTAACCCTTGTGATAATTGGTGACCGGTTTCTTGGCATTTTCGTGGCCCCACTTCTTATGGGCCCATACTCTATCACAGCCTCTCATTTGTTTTTCTTTATAGTTGTGAAGATGCAGTCATTTCCCTTTTCATCTCTTTCCAGTGCGGCCACGTAAGCAACAACCGTCTTTCAACCAATACAATTACTATTTCTTAATAGTGTGGGGAAAGTGGTGTACCTACGAGAACCGCAGGAGAAAGGAGCCCTCCTCTAAGATCCCTTTGCAACTAAAGCCAACAGGCGGAGTTGTGGTTATGTAAACCATTTCTCCTGCTGATTAAACCTTTCTTAGTTGTCCGACCAATGCGATTGAAACCGCCCCCATGAAGCCGAAAGGCTGGCTCTATTGCCATCATCAAGCCAATAGACATCATGAAATACATAGAAAACGATTGTTTTTGACTCACACTACACGACGATTAGATAGAGTGCAAAGACAAGCTTTCGCCACATTCTCCAGACGAAATATCACTTCTAATCCACAAATGAGACGTGAAACAATATTTCAACGATTACTGCGTTGATCGATATCTATTAAAACCTATGGTGAGTTTACCGCTGCACATAGTATGGCTCCGTCTGGATTGTGGACAATACTTAGAAAGATTTTTCATTGCTAGTAGAGTGTTCAATTTCAGCTTCCTATTTCATCTTGCCACGTTACGGAGATGCATCGCTTATAGGGCGAAGCTTCGCTCCTACGAGACCGCTTATGATACTCGATACCATCTTCACATCACCATAGCCCAGCTTCGTGCTAAGATCAGTCGCTTGTTTTGAAAAAGCCACGAGAATTCCCTCAACAAAGCGGTGCTAGAGCAATGTTAGTTCTTGTGCCATCTCCCTAATGCTAGAAGAAATACCTGGAAGATGAGTCGTTCCTTGTCGTGGTATACAAGAAAGCGGTTTTTGTCCCCCTTTTGCTGGCCGAACAGATAGTCTTCGTCGACGGTAAGCTTGTAGCCTGTCTCGGTCTTCTCAATCTTGGATGACTTGAAATTATCAATCATTTCCTCTGAGACGAAGAGAAAGTTGGTTTTCTCAGGTTCATCGACTGTTAATATTAGCGTTGTATGGATTGACTGTTCTCGGGAGTCTCATGCATACCACGAGTGTTTGTGAACTCGATTAGCATGTAGGTTTTGTTATATTCCTTGAACTTCTGCTTCCAGGCGACAGATACAGGCTTCCACTTGGCCTCCTCTGGAATGGTAAGGACGTCGGAACCCTTGACAGGCATATTTAATATTGGTAAAAACGAAGTGTACTGCGACTTTGAGGAATAGTATAGAGGGAGGGATGCTAATATGTTCAATGCGGAACAACTGGATCTCTTCCCTCTTATAGTATTCACGGTCTCATAAAATACCAAAAAGATGATGCCCAGCGTTCTCGAGCTTCAGGCCAATTCTCCAGAGTCAATCCAGCCACCCATCTCAGCTCGCCACATTAGAGTCTAGACAGATGCCAAGCTGCCACATACGCACTAAGTTTGAATAAAGGTCCCTTGTGATAGGAGTATTGCGGTGGACATGCAAATTAAACATCGGTATACCCGTTAGTTCAGATAGCCCAAGGTGAGTTTCATTTTTGAAGAGAAGTAGAATTTAATTTCTAGACCAATATAACAGAAAGTCGGCTCGCCAAAACGACGTGAAAATCGACCAATCGTATTTCCCTTCCCGCCTACCGTCCCAAGTAGTCGCTGCTATAATCTGAGCACCATGCTGACGAATAACAAATCAGACAGCGCTGGCGTTTCCGCTGGTAAAAACAATAGATCAGACGGACTTACGGAGCTTTTGTCCAGACCTGTCGCTAAAACTGAATTCCGTCCGTTCAATTCTTGACTGCTAGCAGATACTATCTTGTCTCCCACGTAAGTTGTATCGGCCCCTCGGCGGGGCAGTCTTCAAGAATACTGCAGATGTAATATGGTAGATAAACCTCAGTGAGATGATTGGTCCGAAAAAGTAGCCTGCATTTCATTTTATGCCAATTCCAGCGAAGCTCAATTCAAATTCACTCTCTGTGGGCACTCAGCTCCTGCAAGTAGCGCTGCTTATCCTATTTTGGACGATTGTGGTGTGTCTGGCGTCCATATTGGGTGATGCTCAGCAAGCCTCTGGCGGACCAAGTGGGGCGTCCAAAATTCTAGGCTAGCCCACGCATACGGCTATTGAAGTTACAAGAGATGCGTGACTTTGATTCCTTGTCAATGCGATTAGATTTTGAAGATTTGAACCAACAAATGAACTGTGTCCATGCCTAACGGATGAGGCTATTGTTGAAGGAGGTTTCATCGCGTCTATAATGTGAATACTAGTATGCTCAGCAGCGCCACATGCAATAGTCGTGTCTCACTGAAAGGCCAAAACACCTTGGCCAGCTGAAATCAGAAGGATGAAAGATAAGAATACTTCCATGCGACTACTGCGAGAGTTTTAAGTATATATATCGCAACTCTCTTCCGCTGTTACAGTTCCAAATCATATCCAAGAAACATTCTCCAGTCACTCAATTTTGCAACTTTTAACCCAACTCACTATTGCCCACAGCAACACAATCCTCAAAAACGACAAAATGAAGACTTCTATGCTCCTTGCCGCTATGGTGCCTCTCATCTCAGCACTCACTATCCCTGGCTTTTCCAACGGGGCCATGATCGCTCTCCAAGCTGCAGACGACATGCCACACGCAACAAGCTGCAGTATCTTCTGTATCGGACTCAGTATGTCTCAATCTCTATGGTCATTTTCATTAGAACCAGTACTGATATCTTGGTACAGCCAAGTGTTGCCCAAGTGGTATGTGCGTGGCGGCGTGGGAAAGCTGTTAGTGATATACAACGCGACAATGCTTTTTGGTGGATTAGTTACTGTTTTTAAGTTGTCATATGAGTTAATGTCAATACTTCAAATTGGAAATCTCCTTTCAATTAAATTAACATTGCGTCAAGAAGACCGCATGGCGGATTTAAGGTTACAATTCGTTTAATCAATGTATGTTAATATCTAACAACACTGTCGATAAGAAATATCTTTTTCTGTCTACTGCCCAAAGCAATTACTACTTGTCTTAATACTTTCAAGATAAAATTGTTTCATATTCTCTTTCAAAAACAATCAATGCGCGGTATGGCATTGCCTCCTTTTTATAATTCTTTTACGGTGGTAGCTATGAGCCTACAGACAGATGATGTAGCCAACAGCACCTAACCTGGACGTCCCAACGGCGCCGACAGCCAACCAAAATGGAAGGAGGGGTCAAACTTTAGGCAGAGAAAACCCTGCATCCATTTGAATGATAGAGCATTAAACCTCCCCTCTCCCATCCATATCCTCCTTGCTTGATTGTATCGCCAAAACAGGTTATGCGAACATTCTCTCTTTTGATATTCACTTCTGCACAACATACATATCATCTTACTTGCCATCTTTCAGCAACCAAACTACCGGCCCCTTCCTTCCCTCCTTCTCCTGCCTGGTATCACAATGGCTACTGGAAGTCATGATGCAGATTTCGGCTCTACTATCTGGGGCGACTTTGTTGATTCGGATGATGAGGGCGAGGTTGAGGATGAATGTGAGCCGGCGGAACGATACGATGAGGGGCTGTATTATCCAGTCTGCATCGGAGAAGTCCTTGTCAACAGGTATCGCGTTGAACATAAGCTAGGCCATGGCGGCTTCTCAACCGTCTGGATGGCGCACGACATGTCCAACGACAACGATGTTGCTCTCAAGATCATGACGCCTGGGCCTTCCGGCGAGCGAGAGTATGCCGCGCAGAACATGATTGCAAGTACAGTACAGGACACCTCCCGACTGCTGATGTACCGGGAGGCCTTTCTGCTCAACGCCCCTAAGACACACCATAGAGTACTCGTCTTCCCCTTGCTGGGTCCTAGCCTGCGGACATATGCCCGTTCTGTGACTACTACCGTTCGGATGGCATCTGCCAAGCAAATGCTACAGGCCATCAAAGCGCTACACGACGGCGGAGTCGTACATCGAGGTATACTACCATGCATCTAATCCGGTAGTGAGAAGAAGCTAACTATGCTATGCAGATATCAACAGCGCTAATGTCTTGTACGGACTTGCCCCTTTCAAGGCTGGTACCACTATAGCTGCTAAATACGATTATCTTGGGCGGCCGCAGAAAATGCCTATACCTACGAATAAGCCTATGTGGAAGGACGGCCAGTTGGTGAAGCCCATAGACCCGCATAACTCTATTGTGCAGGGGACTATAACCCTCGCCGACTTTGGCCTGGCCGTCAAGTCTGGCACCTCCGTGGAGTTTAAATTCCAGTCACCTGCCATCTATTGCGCTCCAGAACGTTTTCACAACATAGATCCGGACTTTACCTCAGATATGTGGAGCTATATGTGCATATTTTTCGAGTTATCCTTAGGCTTCCCTCTGTTCTGGGGCTCATCACCCTCCCAAGTCGTTAACTTTGTGGTGAGAAGTCTGGGGCCTCTTCCATCGGACTGGCGGGGGTCCTATGATGGTGGTGGGCAATACGACGAGTCGTGGTACGACCAGAATAGAGGACCAGATCCCCATCTAGCTCTGGAATTAAAGGTCACGCGTTCACGATATGGCCTTAGCCCTGTCGAGCAAAGACTAGTGCTCTCCGTACTACAGAGGGGTCTATCATATTCACCCGAGCACCGCTTCAGTGCCGGGCAGCTTCTTGAAGATGCATCCTTCAAGGAGCTGATGGCCTTGCATGGGCTTTAGAAAATACAAAGGCTACTGTGATAAAAGTATATAGCTCAGTTCTTTCATATAATTGTGACTTCGGCTACTTCAGAACCTTCGAAAACACCAAAATGATGTTTGCTTTTTATCCTGGAAATACCAAGCCGTATGAAACACTCCGGGTTTCCTGGAGCGTTACCCAATACTAGAGCATAAGACCAATATGTATAACCATCCTCTCCATAAGCGTGTTTTCGCACCCCAAGATGCAAGCACCACACTGGCGCAAAGGTGTTGACAGCCACCCTCTCAGCCATTGCTCCCTCTGGATCCCCATCACTACTTTCCCATAGTGGCTCCATGTTTGCAGTCGACATCACAGAGCGGACTGCATCCATGGTTCCATCTTCTAGTTGCAGTGGTGTATCGTTGTTAAAGATACACATGCGATCTGACATAAGTGGATAGCCATCATCTCCATCTGTTCGCCACAGTCCAATGCTGGGCCCATGATTGACTCCGCTCGTAGGGAACCCAATGAACGCTTTAACAAGTGGTCCACGAAGAGTGACAAAGCCGCTTTTGACCTCACCTAGTTTGTTCTTCCCAGAAGGCTCACATTCGGCCTCTAAGCACTCAGAGTAAGGTGTGAAACCCAACGGTTCGATACCACCTCCATATTGACTGCAGCCCAGGAACGACGTCCATGACCAAGAAGGTGCAATATCGAGTTTGGATATCCTAGCCTCATGCTTCCAGCCCTTAGGCTCCCAACACAAGCTTTCGATAAGGTTATCCTTCCAAATACCCGCCAGATATGTGTCTTGAAGGTGGTCCATGAAAACTTGCGCCACAGCTGACAATGCCGGTAACTTATCGGAAGCTACAGTCAGCTTTCGACTGGAATAACGTGGAACGATGACATCGCGCCAGGTTCCATAAGCCTCATCCTTCCTGATTCCGGGGCCACAAAGCTTGCGGAGCGAGAACTCGTGGTCAAGCGTGTCCATCCACTCGCTTTGTCCACACTCACAATTCCAGCCAGACTCGCATTCCCAGTGCAGTTCTTTTTTGTTGAATGAAAGGTAGCGCCGCGCAAGAAGTCGTTCTTGGTAGGTCCAACCGCGCTCGGAAAGGGTCTCTTCAAAATCATAATCTGTATTGTTTTCGTTGTAGTGATGAATCGCAGTTCTCGCATATAGCTCCGGTGCTCCTGGATCTGGTAACACAATACACTCGTCGACCAGACCTTCCCTGGGGTTTAAGAACCCTTCATGAGCTCCTGATCCTGAATTGGCTGCGATGACGACTACTGCGTTGCGATACACATCGGCCATGAGCGCAGCCTGTTCTTCCCAGTCCTCGCGACTATCTTGCAGAATGCACAGTGAGTCTATCCATATAATGGAGATGCCAAGCTCTAGAGAGACTCTAATGGCATCTTGGAAGGTCTTGGGTAAGGTCTCCCAGGGGACATCTCGCTCGAGGCTGGTCAAATTAGTGGTCATAAGGCGAAGGAACTTGGCCTTTCCCCAGCAGTGACTCAATGCCGCATAGTCACCACATAAGCTAGAATCCGTGATCAGGCAAACTGTGGGATTGCCACTGGTGACTGAGATCTTGAGTACTCTCTTTGGCAACTTGGCCTCGTATGGTAGTTTGCATGCATCATGGTTCTCTATGCAATTCCGGAGCCAATGCCTGGCGAGATTGAAGCATTGAGGCGAGGAGGGATCTTTCTGAACACGTCTGAGGGTACTCAAATACCGCCCGCGAGAATTTGCGATGAATACCGGGGAGTCTATTGCACGTAATGGGTTAGCCATAAGCTCTTGCTGTGATTTTCAAGACTTAGATTGTTTGGTAGAAGGTTGCGGCATACCTGTCGGGCGATACAGCTGTAGATTCTCAAATCCATCAGCCAAAAGGAAGACGAAAGAAAGAGGTCCAAACACGTTGTCCCTACTCGCATTCGAGCTGGCTATTATGAAATTTATGTCGCTTGTGCTTCTTCTCGACACAATTTTTTTGAGGGCCGGAATAATTATCGCACAAAATCGGCAGCTGCAAAGATTGTCTTCGCGAATTATCCGGGGAATAATGTTACCCGAGTCGTGAGTATCGCCCGGGAAGTTGTGGCACGATGGATCGACGGCATACTCGCGAGCGATTCGAAGCGCTTCTTCATTGTATGCTTCTGAAAGGATATTTTCTTCTCTGATATTACCCATCTCAGCCATTGTGTTATTGGCACGACAAGGGTTTACCGGTGAAGACAGAAATTCACGAGCAAGGTGGAAGATAAGTGAGAAAAGGAGTTCCTCAAGAGAAGTCAGCAAAGACCAGGATATGGGCTGACTGGTGGGCTTGAATATGAAGTGACCAATTAGCCCAGGAGAAAGCTGTGATTATAGACAGGGGTAGGACTCCTAACAAATCAATTCTAGAATACATTTTCAGGAACCAATTCAATTCTATTCAGGATTTATAATGGTTTGAATTAAATAGTTCTACAACTATAACATTGCTATCATGTATTAGATCTAGATAAGATAAGATAAGATGTTATTTTATCTCCCACTTGAAGAATATACCTACCATGTTTGGCATCAGAGATATCTTTACATAACCACATAATTGATTTGAATAAAGTCAGAAACAGTAAGAAGTTAGCCTGGTTTAAATAGTGAAAATATTTAATTTGAACTGAATTGAGTAGACTTGATTGTTTTTCGAGGGGCGTGATTTGCTACGTAATGGTAACTGCCGTCTGAATGTCCTATCCCTCTGGTACGAGCCGAGTGATAGCAGGATTGTTTAGAAAGAAAGCAAAAGTTATAACAAGAGAAAAAAGATCTATTGTTAGATGCTTACCCAAACGACAGATATTTCTACATGATAAACGATCCTAGTAATTCCAACGTTCTTTGGAGTTTATTATCTACCGCTTAATACTCAAATTTTCACTAGACTGTAAGACGATCCTGGATTCAAATACATCCACTCCCTTTGCTAATCTAGATATTGAGTTTCGATATCGGGAATTTTTATGTGAGTGCAGGTATGTCATGAGTTTATGGACAGTTTCCAAAGGCAAAGTGGCTGCTCTTGATTCAAGGTATCCACTTGGCTCTCCCCTGCGATTTCCATAGCGTCAGTCCGGAACAAATACTTAACCAGATACTGACGTCTCCTCTATCATACCACCCTGGTCAAAATACTTATGAAATGACTGATAGAATAAAAAAAAGTCAATACTGATAATAATAGCCTACATAGTTTTAAAAAGAAAATACTACGAGACTGTAAAGATCACACAAGCTTTTCCTTAGTCGGTTTTTTCTTTCTTAACCTTATTAAGCGCGGGAGCTTATTTTAGCCTAAAGGCTAAGAGACTGTGCCGCAAAAGGTTTTTTCGCTTATATTTTTTCCAAATCCTACGATGGCCCAAACTAGAAAACCGTGCGAAGCTACAGTGTTTAAATTCTACCGTGGCTCAAAATGGAATCACGTGCGAAGTTACGGTGTGTTAATATGGAACTTATGAGGCGAAAGGCTATCTCGCTAATTTGTCCTACTGGGGAGATCGCACTATGTCACATAGTATGGCATGTCTCTGGTCTAGACAAAGTCGAATTGGGTGAAGCCTCATGTTGGAACTTTACGAATACTACATCCCGGCTCCACTTCTAATATAATCTTTCGACGCTCTCATGATTGTTAGGTTATCTACCTTCTGGTTCAAGGGTAGTTGAAGTAGATTCGCCGCTTCAAGCCATTATCTAAACGATGTTTGCTAAACGGGCCGAGGCCGAGTATAAGAGGTAATGTAATAATTTTTCAACTTCATCCGGTATAAATATCTCGTGAACATCGCTGTATTTATCCTGCCGAAACTACTCATCTACTCACAACTACACCAATCTATCACTTCCTGACTTTCTTGACAATACTTGCCCTTATCACACTCTCAATATCCCCGACTCTACCGACTCCGCTACCTCAAATCCCAACGCAAATATGCGCTTCGACATCACCGCAATTGTTGCCTCATTGGCCTTGACCGCCACGGCAGACCGCATGGAAGTCTTCACCAGCTGTGCAGCCTTTGGCCAGTGCACTAGCGAGAGTGGCACCTTCTACACAGACTTCGGTGTCTACAAAGTCAATGCCAATGAAGGATGCCGAGGAACTTCGGTCCCTGCTATGACAGAATTCTGTATGGACTGGGGCAACAGACGTGGCCACTTCCGATTTTCTGGACAGGCAAATAAGCGATGTCTGGTGCAGGATTCCGAGAACACAGCTGCTTGTGGCAGCAGCGGAACCGATTGCTGGAGGACGACTTGGAAAGAGGTTGCATGCTTTTGGCGTGAGATTCCTATCCCAGCATCAAAATTGGCCACTGAGTCTCCTTCTTCGTTCTTTACCAGCACAACTACTGCGGTTGAAACCAAGACCGCCTCTAACTAAGGGGCCATGGAGTGAAGTAGGAGTGAGGGAAGACTTAGGGAAGGGTAAGGGAGGAGTGTTTCGGGCTGTTGACGGATGGTTGGAGCTGGCAAAGGGGTTTTATGTTCTTTTCTTTCCTGTAATCCCGCTTCGGGAGCAAGGGACCTTATTTGCAAACATCTTCACTAGTAGAGACCTAAGTAGTAAAAGATCATGTTTCCTCATAGTAGTGTTGACTGTAAGATAATACAGTATGTTGCATGTAGCCTTTTCAAGTACCTCTAATGCATAGAGTAATATGCTAGAGTTAGTGCAAGCTAGGTACATGAATTAAGTGCTACCCAAGAAAGTTGCGGTAAGTTTCTGTGAATTATAGTATCTATCGTCGTGTTAGCGTACTGCTGCACTGGTTAGCTAAAAAGGTTCCCGTGCCGAGAAACATACAGACAGAGCTTAACTACGCACCATTCCGCATTCTAGCACGGCATTTCAAGGTGCTACTCCGGTAACCAGGGGCCATATAGTGTGTAATCCTATGAGCGACGCATAAGACCTACACACTCACCATATGTATTTTTATATGATTTGACGGGGGTTCACGTTCGTCATAGCATTGATTCTAGACAAGATCAGCTTGTAAGATAAGTCATGGGTAGGTCTTCCAGCTGTATTTGGTTATTTCTTCTCACGGGCCTGACTGATCTGGCCTTCAAGGGGTTGTTGTGCTTGGTGATTTTCTCGCGGTCCAGATTTGATTGTTTGGTGGGTGACGATCTATCACATGTTCAAGTTAGGGAACAGCGGCGTGCCCTTCATGACAAATTGTCCTTGGCAGGCTGATTGCTAACCTCACCCAAACACACCATCGTTTTCTGGTCAGAGAATTATGTACGTATCGGGGGCTTCAATTGTGTGATAATGATTTATCTTAAGAGGAGTTCTTAATCGAAAGCTTTTTCGGATGAAGTAAAAGGTGGATAGTTATGTACAGCTCGACTATGTATATACATGAGTCACCAAATCGAATACAGCTAGCTGGCTGTAGTAGAAAAGGTAAAGATTAAGTGATCATTCCAACACCGCAATTATCCCGATAGTGAAAACACACCGCCGTTCTCCCAATAACCGCAGGGACCGTTCGAGTAAACCGAGGTATCGGAGAATTCATCTGTGACGTATCTCGCGAGGAGGTTGCGAGCAGTGGTACACTGGGATCTATCTCGGGAAATATATGCATAACAAGCAGTGTTGGAACCGCGATACAAAGTTCCTCGGCAGGAAATGTCAGCTGCACATGCGTTGCAGCATGAAACCTCGTTGAAGCCCGTGCCTAGCTGAGCCAAGCTTACTCCGCTGGCGTCTCGGTATGTGATGACAGAGCCTCCGCCGTTGGCGCTTCGCATCATGTTTCTGCTGTTGCAGATGTCGTAGACAGTTGCTTGGGGAATCCAACTCTCGACCGTTACTATTGAGGTCGCGTTAGTGTAAGCCGGGATGGAATGGCGATGGGAGTCTTACCAGTCTCAGTGATACTACTAGTGGATGTGACTTCAACATCGGTAGTGACGATCTCGTGATATTCAGTGATAGTGGTAGTCGAGGTAGCTTCAGGGTAGACTGTGGTTACTGGGCTCGTGTAATAGGTGAGGGTGTTGGTCTTGGTAACGGCCTTGAGAGTACGTCTCGGGCCTTGAACCGTTGTGGTTACAGTTTTGGTGGTGTACTTAGGAACATCCTTGACGCAGCGGACACTTTGGGGAAGATTACCATCGGGGAAAAGATTAGGGACGACAGGAGTAGCGTCGTCTTCCGGTTCTCTTCTAGCAGCAGATCCCGCTTAGCTCTGTAGGATGCATCGTCGAGAATGGCTGTGTATCCGAGAGGTGTGGTAGTGACCGTGGACGTGAAAGACTTGGTAGTGGTTGTGTAAGAAGTATACTGGCTAGTTACCCAAGAAGTCCTGAAGTTGGTCGTGGTGGACTTGTCGGCTATGGTGGGGCATGTCAGCTTGACGAGGGAGGTGAAAGCACGGAATTCTAGGTACTTACAAGTCTCAGTCTCAGTAGCAACTTCGCCGTTGTCAGTTCGGGTGATTATCTCCGTCTCAGTCGTGCGGACAGTGGTGGTCTTGGGTCTAGGAACAACGACTACGTTGACCTTGCGAATGACCTTCTTGGTGATGATAATGTTCTTAATTGTTGTAGCTGTGGTCGTAGGTACATTCTTGACGGTCTTGCTACCGAGGAATGTGGTGCAAGTAGAGGCATCAGGCTTCGCAGGGCCAGCAAGGGCCTCAGCGCCAAGCGTGAGGAGCACCAGGAGAGACTTAAAAGCAACCATGGCGACTTTGTTCAATTGAAGAGAAGACGTAGTCTGGTCTACCTAGCAAGAAGAATTCGCGGAAGTGGAAGGATTTAAGTAAAGGAAGAAAGACAGCCCCTTGACAACACGAAGTCTGGTGGCTTGATTTTGGTAATAAGTATAGAAGTGATGGAGCTTTTGGGTCAGTCTAGATGACTTAGAGACTCAATTAAGTCCGATGTAGGTGAGCTATTGATTAGACTAGAGGCAATAATCTTGTCCAAGTGGATCACCGCTTGGCAAGGCTAAGGCCAAAGAATTAAAGCCCCTGATACCTGGACCCTGAGTACGCCACAAAAAAGTCGTTTAAGCCATCCGGCTAAGCAAAAATCAGTATAGTCTTGTTGGCTCATACAGAATGGTGATAATCATGCGTTGGGCTAGACTGGGACGCATAGCGAGTCAGCTCTGTGGGTTAGAGCCGCTGATGCACGACGTCTGCTCAGTCTAGATCGTTGACTTTCTGAACCTTGTAGATACCAAGGAGCCATGTCTAGTTTATCACGTTTATTTTTATGGATTTCATACCCCAAGATCTGGTCAAGCAACGATTGATGGTGAGAAATCTGGAGTAAGAAGCTGTTTTTGTTAGGCCGACAAGGGCCTCAGCGCGAAGTGCTAGAAGCAATGAAAAGTGGCTTGAGCGCGACAATGGTGGATTTGGAGGATGAGCAAAAAAACAAAAAAAGAAACCCACTTGTCATACGCAAAAACAAAACCCAGTCAGCTCAATACTTAAAGCATCTTTTCCACTGCATTCAATTCGCTTATTTAACCAACAAGAATTGGCCAAGCAACAGTCCATACAAGCCTAGAAGTCTTAAGTACCAACAAGTCTGTTCCTTAGCAAAGCAATATATTGAGTGAGCTAACCACATAAGCTCTTGTTTAGTGGATCTTTATCCTGAAAAATACAGGGGCTCAGCCACAAAAAAGCTGCCAACAACTGCAATTGTGCATGGGCTCAGCTGAACCAAAATTAGTTCATTCTCCTTACTGTTACTCCTTGCAACATCGCAGCGCATCAGCTGATACAGCAGTGTGTTGGTTGTGTCGCTGAAATAACCCCTCTGCTCAGTCTAGGTTGCTCCATGAGTGCCCCGAGCTTCGCTGCCATCGTAAGGGCGGTCAAGAGATGTTGCCTTCGTTTTATCAATTGTCAACAGCCTCCAAGAGAGTTAATATAGACTTTTCGTTGCCGTTGACGCCGGTGACAATAATGATCTTGATCGTAATGGTTTCACCTCTTTTCTAAACTCTGTATAACAAGTCACGTCTCTATGCTTAACACGAAACAGAGACTGAGTTTTCCCTGCTGCTTATGTTGTTGTTTTATTCGGCTTTTAGGGTCCCTTATATGCTAAGTGCTGGGTAGTGACTGGAAAATCAGAGTTGTGGAAAAGAGCCCCGGTGCTATTCTCGAAACAGTGCAAACGAATGAGAGTGAACCAATTCTTAAATTGGCTTACGAAGAAAGGTTATATATCTTTCGAACTATTGCGACCATATAGATACCGCGTTTAATTACTTGGACCAGTATCACTGCGGCACAGTTCCTCCAAATCTAGGTCCGGAACCATTCGGGCTGTTGTCTGTCTTTGTGAGCCATGATTAGGCTTGGAAAACTATGAGTTATCGAGGACTATAAACGAAACTTGCTACTGTAATGCAGATATACCCAACGTGAATTTGCGTCGAATGGGATCGGCATTTCGGTTGAATTGGATATAGTGTGCAGTTACACAGTCATTTGTATCTACTAGAGTTTGAACCTGGAAGAGCATCTCATAGTTAACTGAACCCTACTGAAAAATAAAATAAAATATAAAAAGGCTTCGTCTTTTTATTGTGCAACCTTTGTATCAGACCGGTTGGGCCCTGACACACACGTAAATACCCTGCACAAGCTCGACTTCCCCTCTTTTCTCCGTGATTGGTGTGGGTCTGCATAAAGCCTGGAAGATCACCCCTCATGAAGTTAAAGCTAGACTATTATAAGCTAGACTTTGTGAATTAGTTCCACAGTGAAATGCATGTAATAGGTTAAAGGTTACCCATTCCCCTCGGGTAATAATGACATACGGAGTAGAGACTGTGAGATATTCCGGTGCCGATAAAAAAAGCCGAAAGGTAGCGGCCCAGGATAAACGCTGAGTAGTCATAACATTCCCACATCTAAAGCATTTGTGGCCCATCCATATCCAAACCCTTTGAAGGGTATCTGTTATGTTTGTCTATTCTTGTACCACTAAACTGATTTATATCATATACGCGTATTTCTACACGCCATTGTTGGCCGGTGGCTTACTAGGTGGGGAATGTCTGCGTCGGAGGAATCGCTGAGATCCGGAGGCCCATCCACAAGCCGCCGGATGCCTACGAGGGTGAACAATGCCTGCAAAAGATGCCGTCGGAACAAAAGTCGAGTGACGTAACCCCTTCTCATTGCCGTATTGCTAGCAACGGAGCAGCAGAGGACTGGACGCTGACCGGATTCTAGTGTGATGACTTCCGGCCATGCTCACTCTGTGCACGTGCAGACGTGCCCTGCGAACCGGCGCTCCTTGGGAAGCCAGCGAAAAGCAAGACTGGGACTGCTAGTAACCGTAAAGAGGTCAACCCTCGCAAGTAAGTAGTTTGACAGCGCGCATTGTAGGTGGAATCACTCGATTGCTAACACACTCTATCTCTGTCATACAGACGCTCGCGACCACATACCAATGGCAGTGATGACGGCCTCACTTCATCCGTGGCCGCGACGAGGCGGCCCCCGTTATCTCCAGGAGACGGCATAAACCTCGGTGTGGAAGGAGAGGGGTTACAACCGACAGCTGCCACAAGGGAAGCAGGTGCTGCACCGATCGGTCGACGTAGCTCTTGGTTGCCTGTAGACTATGGCGAGTCTGAGTCGGCTATGGGTATTGCGCGCAAGGTAAGAGCTCCGACTGTCACTGTTTCTGCTCAAAAGTCAGCTACGAACACAACAACAGATATACAGGCTTGCAAGCCAAACTATTGATGACCACTCGACGTCGGCTATTCCAGATGGAGGATACGGAACTCGGACGCCTCAGAAACGCGCTGGCGATCGGCGTATACCAATATCGACCATCTTGGGCAGTAGATTCCCTGATCAAGAGACCATTTGCTCTCTACTCGAGAGTTTTTTCGAGTCAGTACACTGGTTCTCTCTCGTCGTCTACGAACCGAAATTCCGCCAGCGCCTCCAGTCCACCCAGGACGGGTATGCATATCCATCCGAGGCGCCGTTCCTGACCTTGCTTTCAATGATTCTGTGCATGGCTACATGGTACCGTTCGCAAACAGGCCCTCAGGAATCTGGAGATGGTCAAGAATGGCGTCTCTGGAGTAATGATTTGCTCAAGATAGTCGAGTCACGGCTCGTCCAGATTTTGGATCAGCAGTCGATCGAGGCCGTGCAGACTTGCATCCTCTTGGGATCCCATCACGTCTACCATGGCCGGCCGAGTCTATCCTTTTCACTTCTGGGTGGTACCATAAAGATGTCTCATGCCATGGGTCTGCATCGGGGCCATGCGCGTGGGAGCCCTGCTGACATCCAGGAGCGGAAAAGAGTATGGTGGACTATCTACACGTGGGACAGGTATGTACGACAACTCAGGGGTGGCTCGCTTATTGTATGGCTACCCGAGCTTTGGAGAAAACGCTAACTAGCTAGATTTGCTTCGATATCCTATGGACGGCCCTTGAGTATTAATGACGAAGACTGCAATGTAGAAATGCCAGCCGAGGCTCTCGAGTGTCCATACTTTACGCGGCAATCATTACAACAGGATCTACCAGGGATTATGTACTCACCCTACCAGACACAGCTGAGCAAGCTATACGTTCTCGCCTCTCCTGCGCTTAAGATTATATTCGGCTCGTTATCGGCGCGGTCCGCCATCACAAGCTTGGAGTCAAAGTACTCCTCGCTCATCAGCGAGGTCACGCACAAACTCGTAGCCTGGCGCCGCCAGTTACCTCAGCATCTGTCGCTGGACCTGAACAAAGATATCAACCTCGGCAACTCCGACCGAAGTTATCGCGCACACGCATTGCAGTCGCTTTCCCTTCAGCTTACCTTTGACAACTTACTCATCGTGCTTCACCGCCCGTTTTTAGCTCGTCAGGCCGAGCATCTTTCCACCACGCCAGGTACCAATGCTACCCAGCATAGTTCGCCCTTTACAACGACACAATCGCCTACCATGATCCACGGCGCCGAGAGCATCCGATCCCAGGATCAACCATCACCGGGCTTAGAGAAACAGGCAAGTTCTGAGTACTGGTGGAGCGCCGCTGTTAGGACCGCCAGTATAACCGAGTTACCCCAGCTAGCCCAGCTCGCCACAAACAGTCATCTCGTTGCTTTTATGGCCATAAACTTGTTTCATTCAGCTATAGTTTTGGTCTTGGTTGCCCTCCTAAATCCTCTTTCCGATTCCTCACAAGGTGTGAAGCGAACAATCACCCGGGTATTCCGATTGCAGGAGCTATTGGGTCAGCGTTCAGCATTGTCAAGTCAGAGCAGCGTCGTCCTTAGGAACCTCATCGGTCTTCTGCTGCGACGAGAGGGCGAGGCCATGCTCGGACCGGTAGGGATGGCGACCACATCGGCGACCTCTCAAATGGAACAAGGCCCCGGTGCTGTAGAAAACTCGGAATTCTTGTCGGTTCATGACACTCTTTGTCTCCCTCTGGAGGCTACCATCGCTACCTCACAACAGGGGCCGGACGGGCCGCCCTGGCCAAAGTTGAATCTGGCTCAACGCTTGAATGAGACTCTGGCGTCCGTACAACAAGGTGAGACCTGCAGTCCCCTCTTCCCCAAATGATGTCTATTATATCCGGCTTAACTAATCTCACACGCTTTACCCAGTCTTTCCCTCAGTCCCAAATGACATGTCTTTTCTCGACCCGAATCAAGTACTCGAGGATGATGTAGATGCTCAAGACACCTCTTTGCCATTAACACAGCACGACATGTCCCAAATGCCGTTCAGTTACCAAGATCCCGGAGGTCTGGGGAATCAGGTAGGCTCGGTAGATTTTGAAGGAAACAGCCTTTTCTGGTTGTGGAACTCCAACTGGAGTGCGGATCCTGCATCATAGTTAGCTTGGAAGGCAAATAGACACCGCCAGAGCGGAGAAAGTAATTTCCGTATTTTCCCTGGTGTCTTTGCCGCAATGGAATTTAATTGACAATTTTAATTCGTTCTCTCCGATTGCGAGATGGGGACACAGCAGTACTGCCGCAACAAGGTCAAAGTAGGGATCGAAGAGTGGAACGGTCTTATCGTGGTATTTTATTCAAGAAAAGACAAGAAAAAATAGAAGGAAGAAAATCGAGAAGAGAATAAACCCAGCTTACTCCAACTGCAGCTAAAAGATCTAGAACACCAATCTTCCATGAGTCAAGTAAGACTCAGTGAGCTCGCATGATTTGTGGTCTCAGCAATTGGTCTTCTCGTCATTGCCGGTCATGAGGGCGGATCCTCTGCCAGATCCGCCGGGCCGAAGAAGGATTTGACCATCCGTAGCAATGCTAGTCTCCCTTTCCCTCTACGGTTCCGACGGCTCAAATCGGTTCCGTAGCGTCAAGGTCCTTGCGCCCGCCCACATTAGATGCCGGATCAACTTTGAAGGTGGGGAAAAACCTGGGGTCCTGGCTTATCCCCTCACTGGCCAGCAAGCCATGCGGGCAGAAGCCGTGAGGATATGCGTGCTCACTACAGCATTT
This sequence comes from Fusarium avenaceum, assembly GCA_025948275.1. Classification (NCBI taxonomy): domain Eukaryota; kingdom Fungi; phylum Ascomycota; class Sordariomycetes; order Hypocreales; family Nectriaceae; genus Fusarium; species Fusarium avenaceum. The sequence continues at coordinate 306,338 of CP109670.1, read as the reverse complement.
TCTAGCCCAATTCTAACTAGCCTGGGGAGTTCACCATCTTTTAGGACTCTGGGGTAGCGATCGGTTGTTCCAGACCAATAAAGTAAAACTTTTATTATTTCGTGTATAAAAAGTCTGGGGCCCCGGATTCAAAATGTAAATAACCTTCTTCATACTCCGGACTACATCAGATTAAGACAAAGACAACAAAGAAGCTCTTCACCCTTCAATCCTCTGCTTATCGATCATCAGTATGGACAAGCCCGAGCAGCCTTCCATGATGTAGTCCGTTCCACCATCGGGAGAGAATGACAATCTCCCTGTTGTAAAGCAGTCCTGGCTCGAGGCCAAGCTCAAGCCCAAGGTCGTTCACCATCGTTACCCATTCAGGGGAAAGCCTCTCCTCTGGATGGCCTGTGCTTTTGGTAGCTTGGGCGACGCTCTGTTTGGTTATGATCAAGGTATGCTTGGTCTCCACTTATCGCCAAAGACCCAGTCTTTGGATACGCCGAGTATGGCTTCTAATACATCTCTTCGCAGGTATTGTCGCCGGCCTTTTAGTCAACCCGATCTTCATTTCACGATTCTTTGGAGACTTTGGAGGTGCTGATGGCACCAGCGACAACGTCAACCCCAATATCACCGGAATTCTTGTCGCTTGTCTCCAGGTCTCTGCTGCCATCGGCTCCCTCATTGCAGGCAACTTTGGAGATATGATTGGGAGAAAGAAGTGCGTTCGACTTGGCGGCTTCATCTACTTCGTAACCACCTTCATCCAAGCCTTCGCCCCTGATTTCAAAACATTCGTTATCGGCCGTACTCTGCAAGGATTGGGCGTGGGTTTCCTTTCCATGACTGTTCCGGTTATTCAGACTGAGATTGCTTCGCCACACCGCAGAGGTCTCATGGTGGGCATCGAGTACACATTTCTTATTGGTGGATATGCGCTCTCGACTTGGGTTGATTTTGGCTTCTACTACCTCATCCCCAAGCACGAGTCCTGGCAAGGTCCTTACTTCATCCAGATGGGTCTTGCCTTCATTCTCTTTTCCATGTCCTTTTTCCTCCCCGAAACCCCTCGCTGGCTGGCCCGCAACGGTTTTACTCAGGAATGCCTCCAGACAGTCGCCGATCTCCACACTCCCGACGGCGACACTAATGCCGAGCACGTCCAGCACGTCATGCTTGAGATCAAGGAGGCTGTACGTTACGAGGCCACTCTGGGTCAGTCGACATGGCTAGAGATGTTTACACGCTACCGCAAGCGAACTATTGTCGGTATCACGGCGCAGATGTTTGCTCAGCTGAATGGTATCAACGTCATCTCATTCTACTTACCCACCACGCTCGCCAGTGCCGGCCTCAGCGTTGAGAAGTCCTTGCTCTACACAGCTGCCAACTCGATCCCCTACGTTTGCGCTACTATCCTTACCTGGTGGCTGGCTGATAGATGGGGAAGGCGTCCCTTGCTGATTCTTGGCGGTAAGTTTGAAACACTCAATCCCAGACAGACTAGCACATGTGGCAAATCACTAACATATTGAATCATTAGGAGCCCTTATGGCAATCGCGCTCTGTATTGTCTGTGCCTTCACCAAAGCGAACATTAAGAACCCTAGCGTGCGAGCCCATGGCATCTATGCCTTCATTATGATATATAATGTCATCTATGGCTTCGCCTGGGGCCCCATCCCATGGCTTCTACCCGCCGAGATCTTCCCCTCCGAGCCCGCAGCAAGGGCATGGCCTTGGCCACCTGCTCCAACTGGGCGTTCAACTTTGTCATTGGCATGTCGGCCCCAGACGCGTTTGCCGGCATTGGTGGCTACTACTATGTTATCATTGCGGGCTTCTGTCTCTTCTCTTCTGGACTTGTGTGGTTCTATTACGTCAAGACATCAAACCACACCCTTGAGGAGATTGCTCTAGCTTTCGGTGACAAGGCTTTTGTGCACGACGACGATCAGATCGTCAGCGCTGCTCATCTCGCCCCTGGCCAGACTTCAAGGAAGGCATCTATGGCATAAACCAGTTCCTAAAGCATTCGAAGTAATAGTATGAGGGAACAATACTATTATAACTCAAGGTCATGAAGGGGAATAAGAGCAACAGAAAGATGTATTGTAACCAAATGTTTTCCAAATAATATACTACTGCTATACCTAATAGCGCCATACTGCATTATACGTTATGACAAAAGTAATAGTCCAATAGTAAAATGCACCACCCTAGCTGATCTTATCAAGACCAAGTGAAGATGGGCAGAAGAATCTAAAACCACCTTTCCCACCGTTTCTCACCGATAAGATAGTCTGCCAACTGTCTAGGGACCTCCAGGCTCGCCAGCCGAGGTGTCAAGCCACCTATCACCAATAGCGCGAACATACTGGCGTCCATAAACACAGTAATAGTTGCCCCTCCTGTTCTGATCATTGGGTGACCAGATAATAATATGCCCGCCGACGGACATCCATGAACTGGTACAGGGGTTGTAGATACCATTCTGGACAGTATAGGCCGTCTGGCCCTGCTTCTTCCAAACGGCGAAGAAGTCGCCGGGATTTCCCCAACACTCGTAGTTGTTACCAGTTTCGATAGTCTGGACAACACTGAAACCGGCGCTGATCCATGAGGTAGCGGCGTTGGCGTTCCAGCCAATCGAAAAAGACCGGGATTCGGATCTGCCCGCAACACACTGTCTACCGGCTCCGCCGCCGCACTCCATGGGCTCCTATATTTTGGCAAGAATGTCAGTATTGGATCTCAGAAAACAAACAAGGATACATTGGTGGACGTACGCTGAGCTGGATATGCAATGGGTTCTGGTGAGGATTGCCATTGCCGACGGCACGGGTTTGGCTATACCATTGGCTACACTGGCGCTTAGAGAGGCCAGCCTTCTTGACTGCATCGTCAATCTCCTTCTGAGACAGCTCGGGAACCTGGCTCAGGACATCAGAAGGGATCTCTCCATCGACCTTGCCCTCAAAGACGTCCATGGCCTTGGTGACTCCAAGCGGTCCATCTGGAAAGCACTCGCGTAGGGAGCGCTTTGCAAGAGGCTTGAGGTCCACACCAAGTCCCTTGATAGGAACGACGCAGTTGACAATGAGCTCGTTCTGTTCAGAAATACGACCGCAGGCAATAGAGCCAGCGTCGCCATCCCCGATGCGGTAAGTGGCGTCACCGACTGTGACGTTGCCGGCGCCATTCTCACTGACGGAGAATGAGACGGCATGTTTGGCAAAGGCACCGTCGGCGAGAGAGTTGGTGCAAGACTTGCCGAGGACCTCGGTCTGCTCGTTGTTCCAGACGGTGATGGCGGACTTGGAGTTGACGAGGTCGCGCTCAAAGACCATGTGGAGGTTCTGCTCAGCGGCGGAAGCCGTGAGAATGAGCGGTGCAGTGACCAGGCTGACCTTTGTGAACTTCATATTGGAGTATCAAAAGACAAGAGGATGAAGTATTGAGAGACTGGATAGAGTGGAGAAAGATGCCTTGGGATGCTGAAAAGATCTTTCCCAAGGGGAACAACATCACTTCTTATAGAAATTCGGTTGCTTTTTCTGAGTCCGGTGGTGTCTCCTCTCTTTCCATGTGAATATACCTCTCTTGCCGGATTATGGGTCGTCAAGAAGCGCATCTGTCGTCGGATGAGTTGTTTTTTGTCACGACCTTCCCAGAGTGGGAATTCCGATTCCAATACCATCCTCTGATAATGACTTTTCGTCGCATTGGGGGCCAATTACGTATAATTTCGACCTATACCGCGAGCTGAAAATCCTTCAAGTTCTAGACAACATCTGGAGGTGGTCTTGCTTGTGGATGCTATTCACAGACCGCTGGGGTATTGACGAGTGAGCGACAGGCATTCGTATCCCAACGGCATAGTGTCTTTGAGTAGGAAGAGATGTAAGGGTTTCTAAACGAAGTCAATATTCAAAGACCCTGTTCAAGACTATTCCGCAGTCTTGGCGTTTGCGGTCATGAGGTCAAATATACAAGGCTCATCAGCTCTCAGGTCTTGGCAATCTGGTTCTCGACTTTGCTAGATCGACGAGTAGATTAGATAAGGTCGTCTAGATTAAATTTCCGGCGCCGATAAGAAAAAGTCCACTCTGATTGGTCTGCTTAGATTCAAGCTTCTTATGGGGGGACGGGAACGGAACTAACCGAGTCGGTAAGGCTGGACATTTAAAATGGAAATGCGTGCGAAAGACCCCTAACTGCTGTGCCGCTACACCTATTTTACAGGCTGGTAAGGTTTCGATACTATGCAAAGCTATGTTGACTCCACTATAAAGACAACATTTGGATACAACCTTTTGTCTATGGCTAGAGAAAGTTTAATATTATTACGCTAATGGTATACGAGATACTCAGCTGTCAAACCGGAGGTATAGGCTAAAACAAGCTTAAGGTCACTAACAAGTGGAGGCCACTGTTTTGGTACATTAGGTTTGACATCAGCCACAATACTGCAACGTTACGATTTGTATCCATAACAGGACCATCAGGCTTTTATACAGCTACAAGTACTACCATGATTGCTACAATAGCAGTCGTGACCCGATCTTTTATCCGGTGGGTTGATGACTTGTTCAAATATTACACAGCGACCATTCCTGTTATGTTATGTTAACAAACTTAACTCTACCTAAACCTCTTCTTTCGTGACTTAATGTCTTATATTTACGCTTCTCTTTTCTACTTGTTTTTAAATTCACTATCATGATTTTAATCTTTAAGCCTTTATTAAATAAGAGTAATTCCAATATTACAAGCGGTTTAACAAGCGTTAAGCTTCCAAAGCCTTTTTTTCTTTCATTTCGTATATCACCATTAGAGTTGTAAGATATCTTCCTATTAATAGTAGGCATTTTGAAGCTTGCATTCAATTATTAGTGTAATAGTGTTTATAGTTGTAATATCATTTAGTGAAAAAGTTTCTCCTGATTTGGGAATTTATGTGTTTAAATAGACGTGTAGAAATTCTTACTCAGCGATGTATTAGTTCCTCGGGAGACTACCCGGGAGCCTATCAAGTGATTTGCTACATTTTTATCACGCCAAAATCAACTATTGCAAGCACGAGAATTAAGCCTCGTAGAACTCGGAGATCCATGCGCTTTACATCCAGTCATAAAAATATAGAGTGAATGGTGTGCTATTGTGATTTGGTAACTTGGTTTCAGACACACGTCTAGCCAGTCTGAGCTTTTGTCCATACAAACGAAAAATGTGTATTTCCCATATCAAACTACTAACTTCAGTCAATAGCTAGCTAATTTGCTCAAGATATCAACCCCATATTGCCCGACTTGGTATTTCCTACTGCACAGTGAGATACATGAGCCACAGCCACTATAAGCCCCAACGCAGGTTCGCTACGTAGTAAAACTAAGCCTGCTTGCAGTCCGGGTTTGGGCTTGTATTAGGAGGACCGGCCGAAACCTTGATGTTGAACGTACCGCTAGGTCCAGTAACGTCGACTGATACGTCTCGAGCTTCAGTATTCTTATCAACAACAGCCTCAACAGCCGCACGAACAATGTCAGCCTGGGACGACTCAGGAGGCTTGGTACTGCACTCCTTCTTGGTAGCCTCGTTGACCTGGCCTGAGATAATACCAGCTACGGCAACGCCAGCAGCATTGGCGATGAAAGGCTGGTTGAGGAAGTCCATGAGATCCTTGGTTACAGTACCACTGGCGGCATATTCAGCAGCGCTAATCCAGGTGTTGTAAGCCAAAAGCAGCACATATTGGCTTCCGTAAACGACGCATCTCCCGGTGGCCCTGCACGTGCCTTGGAGGTCGCGTGAATCGAGCTGAATGACATCAGAACGCGTGGAAAGAGTACTATTCGCGACGATTTCATCGAGATCCCACTCAACATTGGATCTCTTGTGGACTATTTCTTGTCAGTCTCATTCTTTGTGGCGTGTAAATAGGTTTGACTTACGTTTCTCGTCCCATTTATCCTCAGGGACACCCGTGAAGATGCCCTTGGCAAGTTCCTGCCAGCGAACGTTTTTGCCATCAAACTCAGTGACTTCGCCGTGGTTGAGAGCGAAAGCTCCTTGAGCACCAAGGAAAAGTGCCATGGCACTAGCGAGAAGTCGAGAATGAAGCATGTTGTCAAGGTTTGAAATCGCGTCTGGGGAAAGATGATGGGATGTTGCAATGGGTGATAACGGGTGGTGGATGATGAGACAGATGATTGTAATGATATTTTATTCGAGTTAAATGTTCCCTTAGATATTCTTTATATACCTTTATAGTTGATATCATCTTTAAAGTATTGAGCACTTACAACTTCTTCTCCTTTGATAACTCTTGTTTCTGGAATAATGTCCCACATGCCGATCATAAGTATCGGTACTTACTATGTACACACATAAGCATACTAAAAGATGGTAGACTTAGGTATTTACCATGTCAGTCCGGACGAGAGTACTTATTGCTTGCACTGCCATAATGCCTCCACACCCACAAATTCGCGCCTACTTATAAATCCAGCTTACAACGATACTTCTAGATACTTTATTGACCTAGTAAGAGATCACTTTTGCACCTTCTGTCCAACCCATTTCTATCCCAGTCCAGCTTTCAAAGTACATCCATGTACCTAGATAGCCCCGGAGACTTTATAAAGTGCGTGGTAACTCAAGTGAGCATGACATCACAATGCCTTACAGCAAAGCAATTGACACGGACTATCAGGGGTAGCAAAATCAATCAGGGCATCATGAGAAACATGACAGAATATTCTCGCAGCCTTTTAGCTCTAACACTGCCCATATTGATCAGACTTTTCTGTCTAGGCGCTGGAAGTGGACCTATTCAGCGATTCGTCTATTTCATGTCGATCATGTAACGATAGAGTTATAAGATTCTTCCGTCGTGGATTCCTCCCAGGCAGACATATTCTAGTTAATGATCAGCCCACTCAGCCGTGTTTGGTGGGGCCTCTTGGGGCGGAAAAGCTCATTTGGGTTGGAAGGATCCAACTGTCAGCTTATGTCTGCAGCTGAGCAACTACCGGCCCTCCATGTCAGCACGCACAAGCCTCTCGGACAACGAGATATTCCCCGCACCCGCAGCACCAAGATCATCGAAAGGACGATCGAAGGATCGAAGGATCTAAAAACCTTCCGAAAATAAATTTCGGCATCTATTTGTAAGGGGCCGTGTCATCTCAACGACGATCGGATTCAGAGACATTGACGTCATTAAGCCAAGCCCTGAATCGTTTGCGACATGTTATTGTTTCAAACTGAAGTTCTTCGCTGCCTGAATCTTGATTCCTGTATTACTGATCATCAAGAAGGATTGTCTTAGGATCAAAGGATTCACTCACCTGCCTAGATGAAACTACTGCATCTCTTTCCGGAGTCAAGAGGCGATAATCTCTATCATGGGTCGGAGCTTGGAAGAACCGTCAAGGTGCAGACAACGGGGGCATTGCATGAAAATATGAACTTTGATTCTTTGGTTCTTGTTGGTTAGGATGAAGTCATATGTTGGTTAGGTACAGAATCTATGCATCAATGAATTATTTCTAGTCACCCGCTGTTAGCAAGACAGACTGCCTCGAAGAAGTATTAAGAGGCTGCCATATCCCACCAATTCATTTCAAACCATTCACTTCAAACATCTCATCATCAAAATCCAACAACATCAACTACTACCACTACCAAAACACTCTTGGCTTCTATTATAACTCTTAAATCACTATGCATTCACTCATGGTTTTGATCGCAGCTTGCACTGCTTTGACTGCTGCCCAGCCCACACGCTCCAACTCCGCGGGCCTTGATGCCCGGGATGATCTCCTTGGTCCAGCTACTTGCCCCAGCGGCGACGAATTTGCCATTGACGAAGAGGAAAGTGCTTCAGGCGCCGAGGGGTTCAAGCTCTGGGTTGAGCAAGGCGCTGACGGAAAGATCGATCTTTCTGGCAACTTCAAGGGACAGATCTCTGTATGATATTACCTCTTAGATCCTTGATTTGGGTTTCATAACTGACCCCATCTTCTAGAAAACCCACAACGGAATAACTTTCTTTGCTTGTGATTATAAGAGTGGAGGAAAGGGCAGTTATATTAACGGCAACTTGGTCCAATCAGTTCTTCGCAAGGACGCATATCTCGACAGCAAATGTGGCCATGGCAGAGCTGGTTACGAGAGCAGCAACGATCTCAGCATTGGCCGCACCTTCGTAAGTTTTAGAATACATTAACCTTATCAAGCTATGATCTTTCTAACATGTCGGATCTTTAGAATGGTGACCACTACTGTTAAGGATGTACTTTATAGCACGTCCCAACCGTCAAGTGGTTCTTTGCGACACCGATGGTTTATGTAAAACCTTTACCAATCTGACTAGATCACTACAGCCTAGGAATTTTAGGAATTACAAGAGGGACTTGTACTTGACTAGGATACTGTCTTTACCTCAAGCAGATTTCTGAGAGGGCAAGAAGAGATGTACATATAAGGAGAATGTTGTCGTTATCAAAATTATTCTTGAAACATCTGTTTCAACAAAGCATATATGACTGTCCGTTTTACACCTAGATGACTACCGCTTATAAGTGTCTCGTCGCAGTCAGCCCGCTCTTAGTTGTAATAAAGAGATAAATTAGAAGACTCTTTTTATCTTTCTACTACTAGTGTAAGATTGTCTTTATGATAGATATGCTTAGTACCCTAGAGGCGGTAACCATTTTCCTGTTCAAGGACAATAAAAGACTCAAACGGCCTAAGAGTTAAGACACGACCTCGAAGCTCTCCCCGTGTTTCATAGTTGGCTAGAATAGTCGTCCCATTCTTTAACGAATCTATTGTCGCTTGTGGCGGCGCCCATTCCTGCTCATCTTCGGTGAAGTTCGTCACGATCGTGGCGCAGGCGGTCTTACTGATCCGGTTGTAGCAGAAGACGGCTGGGTGCTCGCGATCTACCATTTCGAATCGGCCATAAATGAAGACTCCGTAATACTGCCGTCGCAACTCTATGACATGACGCCAGTAAGAGAAGACACTGGAAGGATCTGCAAATTGCTGCTCGGCGTTGCACTGTCCGTAATCGTCATTAACGCGCATCCAGGGAACACTGGTGCTGAAGCCACCATATTCTTTAGAGTTCCACTTCACAGATTAGTAATAAATCCCTAATGTCAAGGGGATACTCACCTGGACCGGCGAGCGAGCGTGGTCTCTTGCTTTGAGACGAACTTCGTCAAGAAACGATTCGAGGCCGACCTCATCGCCCGCAAGTTTCTCTCGGGCACTCAAGACAACACGTTAGAACAGGGACCGGTTTAGAGCAAGTAATAGTGGGTGACAAACAGCTGATAAAAGTTCTGGGTTTCCACATCCTTGTACTCTTCAATTGGCCAATCCCGCGGCAGGTTGGACATTCCCAGCTCTTGTCCTTGGTAGACAAACAAAGTGCCCGACTGGAAGCCAATGAAGGTGGCAAGCATCTTTGCGGCGAGCTTACGGTTTGACGAACTGTGAGGAGTGAATCGGGAGACGGAACGACTCTGATCGTGGTTCTCCAGGAATAAGGCGTTCCACCCGTGATTCTCAAACATGCATGTCTGCCATTTTTCCACGATGCCTTTCAATGTATGAAGTGACCATTGTTTGGGAGAGAACTTCCCTCCAGGGCCGTTGTCCATGTCGACGCTGTTGAGCGGTTAGAAACTGTTGTTCATCGCATATCAAGGCGGGAGGCCCTCTCGTCCGTCATTAGTCGACTCGGGAACACTCACATGTCAAATTGAAAAATCATATTCAATTCCTTTCTTTGAGAAGCGACTGAGTCTATAACATCGCCTTCATTCTTAGCCCAGGGCATCTCTCCAACTGCGAAGGCGTCGTAGTCATCCAAGATTTCCCGGAACCCTCGTAGAAATTCATGGAGGCGAGGTCCATTAGCGTAGTAGAGATGGGCAGGCTGGAACTCCTGATCTGGAACAGTGACGGCTGCATCTGGAAGCCCCGGTGTCTTGCTGATGAGGTTGATTACATCCATTCTGAATCCATCCACGCCCTTGGTCAACCAGAATTTCATGATGTCGTGAACCTCTCGGACCACCGCCGGGTTCTCCCAATTGAGATCTGGTTGCTCCTTGCAAAATAAGCGCAAGTAGTATTCTTCGGTCGGTTCATCATAGGCCCACGCACTTCCTATAAGGGGATATCAGTATAAGGAAGTTTTCAAATGCATAAAGGGAAAAATAAACCTACCGCCAAAAATGGACGCCCAGTTATTAGGGGGATGTCTGTTCCCTCTTTCGTCGAAGACTGGCTTCCTCCATATATACCAGTCTCTTTTACTGTTGTCAAGAGAAGACCTTGACGTCTGAAACCACGCGTGCTAATGAGGGTAAATTAGTGATGATGAACCAGGACTCCTCCAGTCTGTGTTTACCTGGTCAGAAGTGTGGTTTACTACCAAGTCCATGACTAGTTTCATTCCTCGCTGATGCAGGCTAGCTATGAGGTTTTCAACATCTTTGAGGGTCCCGTATGGTGGATGGATGGTACGGTAATCCGAAATGTCATAGCCCATATCCACTTGAGGCGATTTATAAACTTGAAGAATGTTAGTAGCTGAACTTTTTAAAGCACTCAGACGGGCCGAGACCTACCAGGGCAGAGCCACAACACATCTGTACCGAGGGCTTTCAGATAATCTAGCTTTGTGATTATACCAGGGATATCTCCAATGCCGTCGCCGTTCGAGTCGCAAAAAGATGCAGGGTAGATTTGATAGACTGAAGCTTCCTTCCACCACGCTCTTTGTGCATCTTGAGGAATGCTCACGTCCCTGTTAACGTTTTCAGATGCCATAGGAGCCATATTGCCGGTGTTGCGGGAAGCAGAAGGAAGGAATCCAAGTGAAAGACAGGTGGAAGACCCTTGAAATATATTTACACTAAAGTCCACTGGCCGATGGCATATATAGGTCTTGTGGAGCACATGCACCGGGCAATTACCCGAAGTAGAATACCACCTGAATGTGGCCACCGTGGGGTAATCCATACATATTTCTCACACAAGCATGCGGGGGCAATTATTTTGCTAATCTTGATGAGGGAAACGTCCGTAAGTCTACGCGACCGGGATATTCTTGGACCTCCAAATGGCCGATAAAATTCTAGTCGAATATTTACTATGTTACGTTACATGACTAGCAATGTGTTGAATATAGCAGACGTTGACTGAGCCTTCTTTTCTAGGTTGAGGCTCGCACTTTCATTCATAAACTCTCGTCCTGCTCGTAACCTAGTATTTCCTGGTCTTTCATTCGGTCCTCCGCAGCCGTTGGGAAAGAGGAAGGATGAAGCCTGGCGGCCAGAACGGTGCTTGCCTTCTGTACAAGCGGCTGAAGATACTGGGACTCGTGATTCCGAAATCCAGCAAGAAAGACCATGAAGTTGTTCAGGACATCCAGCGCCGAAAAGAAGTTAGTGGAGAGTTGGTCCATGTTGAACCCTGTTAAGTTGTCACACAAGCAACTCGCCACGTCAGAAATCTTTTGCTCCTAAAGAGATGAGAAGTTAGCTACGGCCACGACGCATATCCAGTTTGCTGTGGGGGGCTTGTTACGCCCTTTCACTGATTAAGTGGATGCGTTACAAGAGACATACCATGCCGATTCCATGAGACTCAAGACATTGCGGAGTAGCAGACAATATAATCTGCAGTAAATTCCGAGATGCATCCAAAACATAATGCGTGGTGGATCTCTCAGCAATTGAGATTGTATGTGGTGTGCGTCCAATTTGCAGTTGACAGACAAGCACCCGGAGCCAGTGGTGGGTGACTAAGATATCAACACGCTGAGTTTCCTCAATGTCGGACGGTATGCCTTCCACGTCGTTACGGCGCATATATTTGACGATTGACTGGCTGACCTTTTGAGGTATAGCACCAGAACCCGTAGGTGGCTGTTCTCTCCATGCGGCCATCAAAGACCCATCCACAGCAGAGAACACCCTAGCCAAAGTCACGAAGCCGTATGCTAGTTTTGGATCTTGTGATTCGAATACACGAGGTAGATCAATAGTGGGTGCTAAGACTGTTCGTCTCCGATGCTGGATAGCATAAGCCCTGTAAACTCCAGTCAGCAAGGTACAAGGTGGGTAGAGGGTAAACAGACCGTTCTGTAATGAAAAGAAGCCAGAACATACGGCATCGACGTTGTGCTGTCTCCATATCAAGGCCAATGTAGGTACTCGATTCATCCAGTCCCAACGCCTCAACGAATCCTATTGCCTCGCGGAGATAGTACCAAGCGAGCTGGCTCTGATTCAAGTTCCCATAATATGCGAAAAGAAAGAAAGATGTCAGGACTGTCCACTCATCTGGATCTTCAATGTAACACCGCTGCTGGCGGGCTTGCAAACACTGAGAGACGAAGAATTGTGCAGAAAATGCTGGCTGAGGGCTATGATCAATATCGTCAAGGGTCAAGCTCTGTACCTCAAGGCTTCCCAGGTCTGCGACATTGAGCTGCACGATGACCGCGGCGGAAAGGGCAGTGAGGAACGAGTAAAGACCATATGGTAACGGTTGTTCTTCATGTTCATCTGACTGCAGCAAAGTGAGAAGGCATTCTTTGTCGATAACAGGGAACACTGGGTAGAGTCGTTGGAAGAAACTATGCACGTAAGGCAGAAATGTTGAGCGCGGGAGGATAAGCAGAGAGGGTTGAAGGTATGCCTCTACTCTGTCGTTGCTCGCCCAAACTCCCAATTCAGATGAGTCGAAGTGAAGGTCCTCCGGAGTAGAGATAGCTTCGCCAAGGTGTGATTCAACAGTCGAAAATCTTTGTAAGGGGATCGGGCTTGGACCGTCGGATGATGTGTCTGTCCCAGTAAACTCCGTGGATGTGCTGCAGTTGTTAAGGGACTCCGGTCCCATGGTCAGTGTCGGAACCATATCCACTCTATCAGTGGGCGTTTGGGACTGTGAGGATGTCGAAGCACTGCCGGGGAGTTTCAGACCGGCATCTGTGGTCGATAATAATCCATCATTGTCCCAAATGATATCTGGGGTGCACATTGAGCCACAAGAATCAGATGATTCCATTCTAGAGCGAGTCCGTGCTCGGCGCCCTCTAACCTTCGGGATAGCGTCGTAGCAACAGGTGACCTGCCTCTTCATGCAGGTTAGGCAGGGCTGTTGACGGTTGCATTTTGCCTTACTCCGCCGGCATTGATCACATGCACGTCCTGGAGCCCGCTGCAGTGGAGCACCGGATGTGGGATTGTATAACCTGACCGAGAACATGGAGCCGGTAACATGCAAGCAAATCAAATGCGGCTCGTGCCCGGGTAGAAGGAAATAAATTCCCGTTTGTCGTAAGTAACGAGGGGACAAGATCAATTGCGAAAGTGTGATAGAACGGAGGAGGGGTGAAGAACGGTTCGTATTGCAGAGTATAGTAATTGAAATTAACTAATATAGATGGATAAGAATGGATAAGAGATTGTGATTTGAAAGATGAATGGAGAGTAGGATTAAACAGCGCGGAAAAGCTTAATACCCCATGTTTATCCCCGCAGCGGCGAAACACGAATGGCGAGCTCCTACTTCTTCTCCAGCATGTACCCCAGCCTAACGGACCGAATACCCCATATGATCGCCAGGTTTTTGCAGGCGTGGCTGAGACTAACTATTCCACATTCAGTAAATGGCCGAAATTCAAGAATCTGGAAATAAATCTCGACAGTCTTTGGGGGGCACCTTGCCTCTTTTGGGGATGGGTGCATAATCCCCTGCATGGCATCAGAAAGAAAAGGAAACCAAGAAAATACTGGCAGAAGGCTTCTGAAGGACAGAGCTCTTGTGTCAAGAACAAAATGAGCGTGTATTTACAAGTCAGTTAGTAGGCCGGTAGCACATAAGCTCTTTATTGTCACTAGGGAACGGCAATGCTTCGAGTATGCAATGAAATTGAAATGAACGTAATTCCAGAACGTGCTTAAATGAATGTATAGAGGACTGTAGGAGAGAGTTATGTTGTATCGTATTGTACACCTTCTGGAATGTCTCAGATCATATTGAAAGTAAACAAGGTGCTACCTAACCAGCGCCGAGTTCTCAAAGCCGCAACAGTTCTCGTCATAGTACGTTCGCTCTTACTAGCCGATACTTCCACCATTCAGATCAGTGCCTGTGTTGCCGTTACCATACTTTTACTCTCTCCGTTCCTGTATTGCAAAGGCATGAAATAAGGAGAAGAACAAAAAGACTCTCTAAGTCGGAGATTGCGATTTGAATTGCAGGGATCCCACAAACATATCCGCCTCCAAACTGCTTCCCTAAAGTTCCACCTTCTCCGACTTTTCATCATTGCCACCAGGACCATGCTGGAATGGATCCACCTGTGTCTGCCTGAACTTCCTGGCGCTGACACCTTGTTGGAAGAGTACATCAAGCTCTGCATAGGTGCGGCCCTTCGGTTCTGGCAGGCGAAAGTAAGTCCAGATGACACAAAGGAAACAAAAGCAAGCCCAGAAGAAGCCGGCTTTGCCTCGCCAGTTCCATGCAGTTGGGTTCAGCATGTACGGGATGATGACACCGTTAACAATACTGAAGAGGTTATAAAGATTGCGAGAGAGAACGATGGTTTTGGCGCGTAGACGAGTCGAGGAAAGCTCAGAAACAAGCGAATAACAAACTGGCCCCACGGTGGCATCGTAGATAAACGTGTAGACAAGGAGCAATGAGCCGGTAGCCCACGAGGCAGCTATGTTGTGGGTTCCGGCTAAAGACACAAATCCAATGCCTAAAAGGAGGACAAAAAGCATAGACAGGCCACCGACATACAGGGAGCGGCGGCCAAAATGAGTCATGAGGACCCAAGAAGATAGCGTACCGAAGACTCCAATGGCATATTGTCCGAGTGCCATATTGAATGCGTTCTCGGTGGCTAGTCCGGCTTGAAGATAGAAATAAGTCGAATAGCCCATGAGACCAGCACCACAGAGGTTTTGCGCAGCCCAAGTAAAGCAAACGACCTCTGTCCGGCGAAGATCAACACCCTTGAAGCAGTCGAGGTACGTAGTTCCCTCCTCTATCTCCTTTTCAAGCTCATTGGTATAAACCATCATAGCGACAGTCTCCTCAGCATTGAAGTTGACATCCGACTTGCTTGTCAACCGCTTCAAGGCAGCTATAGCATCAGCCTCGCGCCCTTGTCGTACAAGCCACCATGGGCTCTCTGGGGCTAGAAACACTCCGATGATAATGGGAATTGGCCACACCCATTGAATTGCAAAGGGAATGCGGTACGCCCATTCATCACTCCGAGTAATAAGGCCCCGCAGAACGCCAGACGCGATTAGCTGCCCCATAACCCAACAGAGGTTGACGTATGTCGTCAAGTAGCATCGCAATACTACAGGACAGACCTCGGAGGCATATGTCACTGTCAACGTCTGGAAGACACCAAGTGGGAGACCCATGAGGATTTCGCCGACAAGAAGAGTTGGAAGATTTGGGGCGAAGAAGAGAACGAAGATTGCGCCAATGATAGCGGTGAGTGCATACAACATGGTATTTCGGTATCCAAGACGCTCCGAGACAAAGCCTGTAATGAACAGTCCAATAAATGAACCAACGGCCATAGCATTAGACAGGCCAGATTGCCACTGAGCAGTGAGCTGGTATGTGCCATCCGGTTGCAGATCGCCGTATTTCTTGTTGAAAGGATCCAGAGCGTAAAACGATCCCATAAGAACAACATCGTAGCCTTCCATCACAATAGCAGTGGACAGCAAGACAGACCATCCGATAGCCTTGGGATAGAGTCTAAGACCCTCCCAGAGAGTCATCGAATGTTCTTTTGTGGTTGCGGCTTGGGCATCGTGGATGGTTTCGCCAAAGTTATCTTGAGCAGTTGAGTGGAGGGCAGGTGCCTCCAAGGCAGTGACAGTTGCCTTGCCTGAGGTAGTGGGCTCCAATGGGGAGTGCATTGTCGGCTTGGCTATGGCGAGCCGAGTTTCCAGAAGAAGCTTTTGAATTTCAGTAAAAGAATAAAGTCGATCACGTTGGTAGTGAAATGAACCAAGAGTCGCTGACAATGACCATACAGGCCGAGTTATATAGCCCTAGATGTGAAGCAAAGCGATGGCATAGAGCCTTTTGTTTCTTACACTTCTTAGGGTAACTTGCCGGTTGGTGGCTTGATTCCTGTGCGCTAAAACCCATGCGGGCTGTAACGAACGGGCCGCCGGTTGAGCAAACCTGGGGCGAACCTAACGTTAGCTTTTCCCTGTGGCTAAGAGCGCACTTGTTTCCATCCGGCCATTTACTACAAACGGTTAGGCATATTCCCGCCGGGAATGATTAATGATGCTCAAGGTGACAGGCCAGGGCTACGCGGCCAATTACTACATCAGGCTAGTGGACAGATTCAGGTTTGACCAGCTGACCAAAGGGTCGAACGTCTGACCATAAGCATTTGCGCACTTGGAAAAGAGTTTATTACAATACTACTGTCGGTTGCAAGAAGAGACATGAAAATTACAACGAGCTTTCCTACACCAATATAACGTCAACTTTCACTCTGTGGCAGGACTTGCGTTTTCCTTACTTCGTGAACGAAGCTGCTGATTTGTGGGACTAGGCAATTCCCGCTTAATTATATACTGATCAATGGCTTCATCTCTTGAGTTGATGGTAAACAGGACGGGCTGAGTTGCATTGGCTATATAGTTTATCAAATCTGTGCTATGTAGTAGTAAGAGAGTCAATAGGGCGAAGAATCGGAATTGGGACTGGACTCGCGCATAATGGTTAGCACAATGACGTCTCGAGGGGTGAAAGCTAGGGGCCGGCGGTTAGTGCAGGGAAGGAGGTCCGTGAGTATGTTAAACGTGGAGAGATAAGGTGTACCCGTGGATCCGTCAAAAGAGGCCCCATTCTCTGACGGATCCACGGGTACGACTTGGCAGGGAAGTGAAGGAAAGACTACTTCCCCGCATTAATGAGACTCGGTCAAATACCGTTTTGAGCCATTTCCCGCATCTCACTCCTGAGCTATACATTGCCTTGATTCTCTTATGCTTATTCCTAGCGGTACTTAGCACGTAAGTATAATTTTATCTTCACTCTGAAGCTCTGCTTCTCGCGGCATATATAGTACACTTCTCCGCCAGCAATAGAATCTAATATTATTCCTTTTCAACAGATTTCATTTTTCAGACCAATTTCCATACGATTCGCTTTACTCCTTCAACATGCGCGTTGCGTGTCTCCTCACAACGTTTACCAATTCTCTTTATGTGGCGGGCTCGCTAGCTGCGACCATCAGCCCTCAAACGTCAAACCGAAAGGGCCTGAATACTTGGTGGCATGATAAACATCAGATGAACACTCACGGCCCCGTCGCGGCTGATGAAGTCCGACAGTCGCGTAAGTACTTAGTCTCCGTTCGTCTTGCTGGCAAGGGGAAATTCCAGGATTCATTTGTCTATGAATCTATTCCCCGGAACGGAAATGGCAAGATGTACGACCCCGCAAACCCGAGTCGAGAATACAATCTTCCAGACGGCGACGGTATTACTGTTGAGACAGATGCCAAGATCAACATGGCTTGGACCCAGTTCGAATACTCCCAGGACGTTGAAGTGCGTATCAAGTCGACTGATAATTCCAAGCTTGGTCCGGCATCAAACATTGTGATCCGCCCTTCCAAAGTCAAGTATACCATTAGCTCCCCGGATGCAAAAACGGTTGTCATACGCGTCCCGTATGATGCCAGCGGCCGAAGATTTTCAGTTGAATTCCAGAATGACCTCTATACATATCGCTCGAATGGGCAATCGTATGTCAACTCAGGTGGTCTTGCAGTTAGTGAAGAGCCACGAAACGCTCTCCTAATCTTTGCTAGTCCTTTTATTCCTAAAGGACTGATTCCATCGAAGACTTCGCCCGACACTCAGGTCCTAAAGCCCGGGAAGATTACAGCGTCCACGATCGGATCCAAGCCGACCTTGTATTTCGAAACTGGTGTCTATTGGATGGAAAAAGATGGGCACTTGGGCAAGAGCCATATCAAGTTGGATCCCAATACCAATTACGTCTACCTTGAGCCCGGTACATACATCAAGGGCGCATTCGAATACACAACCTCCAAGGACGACTTTTATACCATCGGACATGGTGTAGTCTCTGGTGAAAACTACGCATACATGGCCAATACAGCCAAGGGCTACGTTGCAGAGAAGGACGATCGAACTAGTCTCCGGATATTTTCACATCAATCAGTTCTGGATAGCCAGACATGGCACTGCATTGGGCCGACCCTTAACGCTCCGCCCTTCAATACTGTGGATCTCTTTCCCAAGGACCACACGGATCACGAAGAAGATAACAAGGTTAAGCAAGAGATTTCTGACTACAAGCAAGTGGGCGCCTTTTACTTCCAGACGGACGGTCCACAAATTTATGCCGGCACTGTGAAAGACTGCTTCTGGCATGTCAACGACGACGCCATCAAGCTTTATCACTCCAATTCAAATATCGAGGATGTTACAATATGGAAGTGCCACAACGACCCAGTTATTCAGATGGGCTGGAAGCCGCGTGGTGTCTCCGGGGTTACCATCAAAGGTCTCAATGTTATCCACACACGTTACTTCAAGAGTGAGACTGGTGTTCCCTCTGCGATCATTGGAGCGTCGCCCAATTACCAGAGCCAGAAGTTTGTGGATACGTCTAGGACGATCAGTGGAGAAATATCGGATATCACTTGCGAAGGACGTTGTCCGGCTCTATTCCGCATCGCACCTCTTCAGAACTACAACTTGTCGGTTAAAAACATCAAGTATGACGCGTTGCTCAAGGATGACAATGTCCAGCTTGGCCAGAGCTTGATTGGAATGAAGATTAGCGACCAGGAAGACGCATATATATCAGGGCAGGACAAGCTTAAAATAGGTCTTGATATTAAAAATTGGTCGGTTGGTGGTACGAAGGTTGACATGACCAATTGGAAAGTTGATGAGCTTGGCCAGCTTAATATTCATCCAGATTTCTGGGGGGACTGGACTATCGCTTGATTCTCAAGTGCCTTCACTTATACACATGGAAAACGAGATTGAAGAGGAGAGGTGGAATGGTTACTATTAGCTCGTCGGAAAACACCGGCGCCAGAATCCCATTACTTTATTACATTGGTTTAGAGTTGTCAGAATAACTTTTATAAGACCCCATTTCATTACGCGACAATTTTCAAGCTAATTTTATTTCAGAATAAAACACGGCATCGTAAACCCGCGGGTTGTAGCTTGGATACTTTCTCATCAGTAACAATAAGTCGGTTTTTCTTAATTAGACGAATTAGCATGCAAGACCGCTAGGACGGTATTACTGATAGCGATCTCTTCTAAAAGGTCTTTCCCCCGAGGACAGGCTAACGAACCTAGTACATATGTACACTTATTATAGGTAGGAGAACGCATTTCATAAGCCATTGAAGATACTGTGCCGTGTCTATTTCAGCCACCTTTTAATCCTCATTAAAAATCAAACACCCTGCTTTCTCCTATCAGAGGAATTGCTTTTGGTGTCATTTAACCCTCTAACCGGCCTGCTTGGACGTCGACTTGTTTGAGCGTTCAGTAGCCTACCTTACATAGTCTGTATGATGTAGAATGTGCTCGGTTTATATCTCCGTGGCTTTGACTGTTGATCGCACTGTCCCGCTCAGGCGATGGTGAAGAATGTGGCGTTTAATAGCGGCTGGCCAGACCGGGGGCCATATCTCAGCATTCCAATTAATTCATCACGATCCCGTCAGCCCTAATTTAACTTTCAAAGGGGGCTTACTGTCTCAGTTCAAGCCCCACCCACAGCTCGGTTTGGATCTGTGATTATCCCCGGATCCCCTTGGCTACGGTTTTTACATGTGCCATTCCATTTCCGTGTTCCCCGGATTGTCCTCCTACATCAGCACGTATCTTCTGGCGACCTGTCGCGTCCACGTCATATGCTCGACACATCATTATCATGGCCGGCAACGAGTCAGTTCGTCGGGACACCAGCGATAACAAGGTGTCCCTCGTTCTTGGCGTCGCTACTTTTCTCATGGCCATATCGACGCTGATGGTGGTGCTGCGTGTTATGAGCCGAGCCACGGTGAAGCAGTTTAGGCTAGACGACATGGCCGCTATCGCGTCTTTGGTAGGTCAACAGTGCTTATCGACGAGAAGACTGAAATACTAACAATTCATGGAAGTTAGCTATGATAGGTTGTTGTGCTGCGATAACATCAAGTTCGTCCTATAACAAGTCAATCGTTAGAGAGCAATAGCTAACCAACGTTAGTGACCCGGTTTGGTCTTGGAAGGCATATTTCTACCGTTTCAAGTGAGGATTTTGTTCTCTTCCTAAGAGTAAGTACAAGTCAAAGTTCTCCAAACAAAATCATATCTAACCTCGAAAGCAGTGTTTTTGGGTGTCCGTCTTTTTCTACATGCTATCACTATTCTTCATCAAGATGTCCTTTCTATTCAACTACTACCGCCTCCTAGCCGCCTCCAGACTACGGCGCTACTGCATAGGTGCGATGGTACTAATTGTACTCTGGGGTATTGGTGTCTGCATCCTCGTCCTGGTGATGTGTGTTCCTCTTGAAGGTGTCTGGGACCCAACGGTTGATGCGAAGTGCGTCCCGCATATTACCATAATGTGGTGGTTCAACGGCGTTTTCAACTCCATCGGCGACCTGTTCATTCTGACGCTGCCAATTCCGGCTTTGTGGCGACTCCAGTTACCACGGCGACAGAAAGTCTACTTATTATTCGTTTTCGGCCTCGGGTTCCTGTAAGTTAAGAAACACAAACGAGGTTCTATTGGAGGATGTCACTAATACTCAACGCGCATAGGACGGTGGGCATTTCCATAGCGAGGATGCGATGGCTCAAGTTGGACGACGATATGACCTGGTGGAACGTCACCCCTGCGCTCTGGTCTCTTGGCGAGCTGACGTCTGCCATTTCTTGCTCCTGTCTACCATTCTTCAAACCCTTAACTCTCCGCGTCAAATCCTCCCTGAGTCGTGCCACTGGTCAACGAGTGACTGCGGGTGAAGGAGACGAGGGGTCTAATACTCATCCAAGTGCCGGCGCTGGGAAAAGGGTGTTTTTTCAAAGTAGCAATCAGATGATTAGCTTGGATGGGAGCCAGCACGAGCTGGTAGAATCAGTGTAAAAATAGCATGTACTTCTTTTTAGCGTTTCTTTCCACTTGTACAATATATATCGTCTCGAGAAGGGAGCATATACCGAATCAAAGGCCAATAATGGCCAAGAGGCTTTGTCTTATATTGCCGAGAGTCGACACAATATTGTTGACAGCCTACTGCTATTATTTGAATGGGAACAATTACTCACTATGCTACCTACTGGGTAAAAGCAATTGAAATCATTTCCATAATTAATTATCCTTAGACTTCATAAGGAGGATAGGGAGATTTTTGATGTATTGTGTTCTCCGGTTGAGGTTTGAGTGGAAGGTGATTCCTCGCTCTAGAAACTAGGATGGCAAGCGACAGTGGCAGAAGCACATAGTTAAATGCAATTTATCTTACAAGCCCGATCTCGCAGTGCAAGACCGTTAATGAGAACCAAATTCGGAACTGAATGTAATAAATGGAGGATCCGGGGAGTAGTTAATGTACATATGTTAGAATAAATATACTTTTAAATAATTTAAAGTTTATTAATAAAGTAATGTACGGGAGGCGGTGAATGATGTTAGGGTGGGCCGGTCACGGAAATACTATGACCGATGCCGAATGGGAGGTTTTTCGGTCACGGAAATGCTTGGACCGATACCGATGCCGAACGGCACAGTCCATCGGTGTCGGTACATTTTTCTCTTAGTCCGAGATTAACGTTTTGGCATAACAGGGGTTTAAACGACTTAAGCTATGCGGGGCCTATAGTGCTTACACCCAAGTGACGTGGACCGCTACCTTATGCCACCATCCTCGAGGGGCAGTGCGGTCATCCTTGAATTCTGATTTGCGCTGGGTGGGATAGGATTTGCAAATGCCAGTATGAGTAGCGGGCTGTATATTCCTTTCTGGAATTGTAGCCACTCAGCTCTCTTAGAAGTAAGAGATCGCCGCCATGCCAAGCCTGGAGGCGCAGTGATCTAAATCAAGGCTATCTTAATGTTTGTTTGCGATAATGAAAAATATCTGCCGTAGCTTAAGACACTCTTATTAACGTGTTTCGTGGCAATTGACTGCAGAGGCAGGATATAAAGACAGTCCCGGATCCGCAACTCAGCGAGAATAGCCAGGCAACTCTACCAAAAGACTCTCATCCATTATTGACATCAGCATCTATTTCGAACACTTGTTTTACTATCAGTCACTGTACTCCTCTCCACTTTCACAATTCTTAGACATGAAGTACATAGCGAGGACATCTCTCACCTCCGCCTTGGTACTTGCTGGTAAGACACGGGAAATCCTCGAACACGCCATGATTAATGACTGACAACTTATGTCAAATAGCTCTAGTATTGCCAGTACTATCGAGCACTCAACCCAGTCCTGGCTCAAGCGACGGCGCTATAGCCAAGCGTGGAAATGGGGACAACAAGACCGGGACAACCGGGACAGTTCATGGTGTTATCATGTCAATTGTCTTCTTGCTCGGTTTCCCAATTGGGTCCCTCCTCATGCCTCTCGTTGGAAAGTGGCTCATCCACGCCTCGTGGCAGATTATTGTCTTTATTGGCATGTGTGTCGGCTTTGGTGTTGGAAAGATTGCCGCGGACCGCAGCGGTGATGTATGTTATCCACGTACTGCCCTTTAGATGATACTGACTATGTCCCTTCTAGTGGATCTCCGACTCTCATGTCGTGCTTGGCACCTTTGTCTGCGTTTTGATGATCGCGCAACCCTTCCTAGGGTGGATGCACCACCGAAATTACGTCAAGCATCAGCGACGAACCAAAGTCAGCTACGGTCATATCTGGTTGGGCCGAACGCTGATGCTCATCGGCATCGTCAATGGCGGGACTGGTTTGCAATTGTCCGGCGCCCCCTCCGGCCCGATCATTGCCTATTCTGTTATTGGTGCTATTGTGTTTTCTGCTTATACTGGTGGTATTGTTCTGAAGGAGGTCAGGCTGCGAGGAAAGAGAATGGACGACCAGAGCGCGATGGAGCTCTAGCTAACAATTTTGTGAGGAACATGGCAGATTTGGAAGGGAGAGAAGTATATGAGGATGAGTGTGTTTAATAGTCCATTTGAGCGTATAGAACTTGAATTTGTTTGCCCCTATGTATTTATTCTTTTACCGCAAAATATTTCTATCTAGTGTAATGCACACGCTATCTACCTAGTATCAACCTATTACTTTGACAATGACCTTGAATTTGTATATTAGCTGCTTAAACAATAGCTTCCTAGACAGTATGCTAATACATATTTCTTTACAGAATAGTAATGACTCTAATATAAAGAGATATAAGACTTATACTGTTACGATCGAACCGAGGAGAAGCTAATGTTTTACAATTTTATAGAATAATTAGATCACTCGACCTGCTCCCACCTCCGCTACCTAGATAATGATACAAGGGAACTTATCCTCTGGGGTGTATTGCATACCTTCGTCAGTCAGACATTTTCAGCCGATTATTTAGAGACGATATACACCCTTGTAAATCAGAAAGTTCTTTTTATCCCCAGTAGTAGCTCCAGATATCATTACCATCAATTGTGTTGAGGATACTAAGGCTGCCGACACTGTCGATCTCTCACCGAAGTCACATTCAAGCCCAAGATCCTACTTGGAAAACCTCCAGTGTTGATTGTTGAGATATGCGATAGAGTTTGGAGCTAATATAAATAATGAAACGAGGAGAAAAATCGTGAAAATATATACAATTTAAGAATCTTCCAATAATATTAAATGTCGGAAACGAATCACAGGCCAGGGTATGACCCTCCCTAACAATAGCTCTTTGTAGTGGCCTTGGTAATAACTCCAGCCCGAATCAGGTCAACATAGCTCCAATAATCCCGCTGGGTACCCTGACCGTCGACAGGAGTATTAGCATATGAGACCGCCGTCCAGAAGGCACCACCAGCAACCTCCTTTTGCCAGGCATATCGCTGAGTGTCGAAAATCATCTTGCGGGTTGGCACAGACAGAGTGTTGTTATACATGGTCTGCAATGACCACTCTCCGACGAAGACAGGGAACTTGGTCTCGGTGGCGAGGTACTTGGCTTGACCACATACAGCGGGAGCCACAAACTGCGAGTAAGTGCCTGCTGCGGCAAAGTAGTACACGTGCGAGTCGATGACGAGGTTGCGCTTCTTGTCGAATAGAGGGGACCAGAAGGCAGCACCCTTGAAGTTGTCTTGCAGCATGACTGGGATGCGCTTATCAACAGCCTCGACTCGCTTGAAAACTCCATTCATATAGGTGATGACCCAGTTGGCGGCCTTATCAGATAGACCAGCCGCTGATCCAAAGCCGGCCAAGTTGTCACTGGCTTCGTTGATAGGGGCGATGGTGAAGGCGTTCTTGTGGCCACTTGTCTTGATGAAGTCGAGAACCTTGTCCACAGCCTTGAGACTGTAAGCAAGATTGGTAGTGTTGTAGAACCAGGCATCGTGACCAAAGGCCTCGCCAATGTCGAGGTTGTTGATGCCACCCGGGAGGGAGTGAAGGCCAATGATGACATGCATGTTGTACCGCTCAATAGCATATTGAGTGATCCTGCGCAAATGCTCCTGCTGCTTGCCAGAGTAAAAAGCAGACCCAGGGACCTTGACCCAAGCCGCGTAGGTAGTGGTGATGCGAAGGGTGTTGATTCCGACCTTGGCAAGCGTATCGATGGTAGAGGTGTTCAGAAAAGATGCGTAGCGCTTTTCTAAGATAGGACCACACTGTTTGCCGAGAGCCTGGCACAAACTCCACTCATCTCCTGTGGCCGCAGCCTTCGCACCGAGAGAGGCCCACCAGATGGGATCGTGGTTTCTCTCCTTTGCGAGCCAAGCGCCGAGGTTGACGCCGTTGGCCTTGAATGTCTTCCAGTTGATGAACTTGCCACCGTCACATCCCTTGGGGAAGGAAATATCGTGGTGGTATCGCTCTGTGTGGGGTTTGACAGTGGTCACGCTGAAAGGGCACTGCTTTTCGTACTTGGCCGTCTTGCCGTGGTTGGCGGAATTGGTGGTGACGGTGAGGCCAAGGGACTTGAGGTCCTTGGTAGTCTTGACAGTGACCTCGTAGGCTCGTGCCTCCAGGTTCTCGTTCAAGTGTTCTGGCTGCGGTGCAGCAGAAGCAGCAGATAGCAGCAAAGCTGCGGAAAGTCCAAATGAGAATCGCATGATAAAAACAAGAGTAAGACTGGCTTGCGAAGGCTCTGTTCTGAATACAAAGGTGTCTCAACTGGGTATCTACCTCCATTTTATATAGATATACGGAGTATAGCACCCCGTAACAGCTTCTAAGTGGTGCCGAGTCTGTGCTTGGTTGTGAGCGAAGTTTTCCTCAGTCAACTGCAAGCTGAAGTTCCGGAAGATCCGAATAAATCCAGGTAGGCGGTACGCTATCCAGATAGGGCTAGGGATGGCCTCATTTAACGGGTTGACCCCTGACTAGAAAGCACGCTTGATGTTTTAGCCCGAACTAGCAGCAATAGTCTCATCAATAGATTAACGCATGGGCAATTAATTGTTTGGATTCATGGGTTGGCCGATAGAGCTAGTTTTATTTAGAGAAAAAAAGTCATCGGATCTCTTTCCCACATGGGTCGCTCGGGTTTTCCGAGTCACCAGAATGAAGTAGTTGCACAACTGTAGCTGAATAAACACGAGGTTGTGTGTGGATTTGAGCATTATTAGTTCACTTCTTCTCCCACATCCCGAAGAGTGATTGATTCTAGATCTTAGAGAATCTTAGGCTGGTGGAGTGGACTGTTGAATTGGATTGAGATGTAAATCGCCGATTGTGTTATTGTTTAGATTGACGAGATAAGGTCTTGGAGGATGCACGATGTAAAGCAAGTGGTGACGTGCTAGGGGTATTGCCAACCCAACAAAGAGAAACCATGCCGGAAACATACATTTCTAAGGCCAATTGCCGCAGTAGTCCAGCTAGAAGATTAGTTATTTTCAGCCTCCAGAGTATCTCACTGAGAGTTTCTTCCGAGATCTCAGGCAAAGAGGTACATCTTACGCCAAGAGCAGAAAGGAAGTGAGCTTCAATCATTCTATGTCATTCTTATCTTACATCAAATACCAGATGATCTGGCCCATATTATACACCCAAGGGTTTTTGAACGAGACCAACTATTCACACTGCGAAGAGGTCTGGTTGATAGCCCCAATGTAGTTTAGAAGATAAAGTTCTGGATAGGTCCAGTTACCCGCCATGTAAGACAATATATCAGTATTAGCCCTTAAATGATACGCGAGTTTTCTTTGAGGATTTAAAGCAAGCTTGACCAAAATATTTATTCGACATTAAGATGCGAGAAAAGTCCATTCGGTTAGCTCAATCTTCTTTGCAGTGCCCGACGTACCTCGGACTCTGCCTTGCTGGAGCACGACAATTTTGCGGTATCATTGAGAGTGCAAGTTATCGCACAGACGACGGATGATTTGAAAAACACGCTGCTGGCCAATTCATACGACAAACAAGTCAGATGTGGTGGCTTTTGCATCGCCACTCAATAGTCTGCCAGGCCCACCACGCCGAGGTAGCCAATATTAGCAAATACCACTTTTTCAGATAACTAGCTCTGCGCTGTAACCATTCAACCATATTGTAGTGATCTCGAGATTCGATGATCTTTTCATGTCATTTCTAGTAAAGAGACGATGACTTACCCTGGTCTTTAGCGCCGGCTTTGATCTGGTGCAATTTTTTTAAGCCAGTAGGATTTCACCAAAGCCGGCGCTATATTAGGGGACGATGTAAGTGTGGGACGACAACACTCTTTTAGATTAGACTGGCCCAGACAAACGATTTGGCTTGCTCAGACTTGGAGCATGCATCTGGTCCAAGTGGCTTTATTTTTTACATATTTCGACGCAATCAGGAGATAGTACTCTGTATATGGCAGACTATTGGCGTTTAGCTTAAGCCCGGACATGAAGAGCAGTTAGCATTCACTGGCTGCTCATCCCTGTAAAAGGGTTTCCTTGCCACCAGCTGTTAGCGCTGAGCTAAGGCAAAAGTATTCTGATCACCCAAATTAGCCGCAAGTACATGTGCAGGGCTAACGCAGCCTTAACAGCTGCCCGCAGAACGGGGTGCAGAGAGTTGAGCTTTGTTCGTGACGCTCGTCACCGACAATATCACAATGAGCTGCGGAAGCTTTAACACTCTTTCCTGGGTTCTTTTCTTTCTGTGGTATCCATAGCTTCTTTAAACCTTAACGGACTGGGCACCTCACCATTGAAATTCTTGGTCAAGAAAAAACCATACTGACCTTCGCCCTCACTGTTAATCATCAGCTGCTCTGCTTTCTGGGTTTCTTCGTGAGACTGGCTCTGTCATTGCTGCACAATAATCGCTTAATTGGCGAGTGGGTGCCAAATAGTTACCGCTCTCTTCATAACTTGGATTTAGTTAGTACTATAACAAGTTTGAAAGTATTGGAAAATGACAGTTTCTCGTAAAATAGATAGTATATTCTGACACCCTGTTCAATGTCTATTTTAACTTTTTCCTGGAAAGCTAACCGGGAAATATCTTACTTTCTCACTCACATCCTCTATCCTAAGAACGCTAATGTTCTGGAGACACAGATCCTGACTTTAATGGAAGAAGGCTGCTGGCACACTGGGTGAAATATCTTAATATAGATGGGGGCACTCCTAACAACCCTTGATATTCTAGAGAATAAGATTAAACGCTGATTCGACTGATTCTGCGATCTGGCTTTGAAATTGTTGTACAGCACGAAGCGGATGGAGCTTGGTTATTACCCCAACTTAAGGGAGTGACAACGCCTTAGTCGGCTGAGCTGTGGGATCGACCATGATACCAAGAGGAAGATTATGCAGCCGAAACCTTTGCAGTATTTCAGAGACAAATGAGACTCAAATTTGTGTCGGTGAACAAACCACCGAAACAAAGTGTGACCACGGCTACTGAAGAAATGAGAAAAAAGAGATCCGGAAAACTAAAAATAGATTTTCAGATGAATTTTCATTTTTAACCAACTCTTCCTCTGCAAGATTCTGATCGATTTACCCAATTCTCTTATTCTTTTATTATAAAAGCAGCTCTTCAAAGCTTCAAATTTATTCCTCAGGATTCTTTTTACAAAGGCAAAAAACAACTTAATTTTTGGCAGTCTCCTTTATCTCCTTTTTCATAATCTTAAGACCTTACCTACCCTATAGAACCTGCCTCTTGATCAAATCGAATTTATAAATACGCGTATAAAGCTCGGACCCAAGGTTTCAGGTTTCATACGAGGAAGCAACAATAATCATTGGTGGATTTCAGTTTCGAAACCATCCCCTTACTTAAATTATCCCACTAAAATATCAGCTAACTGCTGTAGTCAAATGCGCTCCAGCACAGAACATATGTTTCCCCTTGGTGATCTAATAGTTGTTTCAGGTTTTTAATATACCTCCTGATAACCAGCACAGACATCTTATTCGCTTCCAACTGTCAAGTATTTATGGTATCTCACCAACCATTCTTTCTCATACACTCATTCCATTCATACCTCTGTCAAGCCTCAACTACACACCTTCAAGATGAAGACCTTCGCAACTCTCGCCTCCTTAGCAGCGCTTTTCCAGCAAGCAGCTGCTAATCTCGACGTCGTTACTCTGTTCGCCAAACCCAATGCTTATATCCAAGAAGCTTCTGCTACACTTGTGCTGGGTGATATTCCCAACCCCATCACTGGAGATGTTGCTCTTTGGAGTGCTATCATGATGCAAAATCGAGAATCTTTCTTGCAAGGCGTCACCCAGAACTCCCCTGAAGGGTAGGAAATAAAACATATCGAGTTTATCGTCGCAGAGCGCTAACCATTATTAATAACAGACTCGGGTATTGCTCAAGCCTTGGCAACAAGTGGTGCAACTTTGCGTATGCGCTCATCAATGGTAGTAAGTATCTTGGCACTCTTCAAATCATCTTAATCGCGGGTAGTAACAGATATTCTCTCATCAGGCTCTCAACCAAAGAACGGAACTCCGATCAAGGCCTCTCCAGGAAGCCGCGTGACGACTCATTGTACGTGGAGCTTCGAGAATCATCGACGAGTCCTGAACTAATGCGTGTTAGATAAACTCAATTCGCAAACGCAAATGTGGGATCAAAACGTGTACATTGACGACGCGCTCGTTTCTACCATCTCGACCAGTGAGTCTCAAACCCCCTACTCTGAAGGCCTCAAAACTGACAAATAATTTTAGGCCAGGGACAGCATGGAGAGATCTTTTACATCTCCATGGAATGTGCAGCAGGCACTTGTTCCACTACACCCGCTCACAGTGAGTCTTCATCCACATGTTTTTGATCGAGCTTCTACTGACATTTGCAGGCTGGGAAGAAGTCTCTGTTACACTGAGCCAGGCTGATGAGACCTTCGGCCAGAATGGAGGATGGGATCAGGGTGCTACTGGTGGAGAGATGTCAACTTCGGATGGTGGAAGGACCTGGAGGTTCACCACTCTGGACGTTCCTGCTACCAATATTCCACCAAGCTAGATGAGACTAGCAGTCAGTAAATATATTTAAGAAAGACTAGGCTACTCTTTTCCTAAGTAAAGGCATGATCTGAAGCCCAGATCAGGTGATGAATTACTCTCAGCTGCGACGAGCAGTAGAACGAGTGGAAGAAAGGAAACATTGAGACAGACCCAGCGTATATTTAGTGGTATTTCGAAGGCGTGTGGACGGGCCCTATAAGCTGCTAAGTTACTCATAGAAAATACTAACTGAATTCATTACGCGTCGCGGACTATTTCTCAATGCCGAGGACCTGGGTAGCTGGCCATAAAGAATCGACTGATATGTAAGAGTCTCTCTCGGCGGCCCAACATATTGATAAAGTCATATTCTGATTGGGAATGAGACCTTCTACCTCTGACTAGGCCCACCACAGCATATGTTACCGACAGCGTGGATATCTCTATCTCTAAATATCACACAGATCGCTGCTGCACAAAGATGAGCGCACAGGGGCCTGGTATGAGAGGGGCGACACAACTGACCGCAAAACGCCTGCATGCGCAGTTTCTAATTATATCCCTAGGGCCATACCATGTGATGTATGGCTAATAAGACAATTCAATATGGAATATACCTCAGTGACATATTGCTCTGGTGACAGAAGTCCAAGTTCGTTACGTTCCAATGATGTCTCTGTGCCATTGCCACAGAAGGATAGGTTTCCGGTAGTGGTTTGGTCGGTGCATTCCTTCTTGTATTGAATTCGTCTTCTCTTGCCTAAAGACCCTGATAGCAGTATGTGTGTTTAGCTACTGTAGGTAATGTCTATAATGTTAACAAAGAGCAAGTTAATAGAACTACTCTATATCCAACACGGAGATGTACAATAAATGCGAAGGAGATTTTCAGATTAGTACTGCATCCAATGCCTTTACTACAACCCATCATGTGCTTCCCAAAGAGTAATGATGCATAGGTCTTACGATGTTTCAAAAGGATGACTTACCCCTCACAACTTCTGAGTCAACTGTATGCCTTCAGCCACAACAAAATGAGATATTCTGGCCTTGTCTTTGAGATCGCATTGATAACATTCCGATGAAAAAAATGCAAGATGACTTGGATTGATATCGACAGCTACAAAAACGGTTAGCCATGTGGAGAACAGGGTCTGGAAGCCTGAAGGGAAGCTTTGTCTCGCCGATGGATATCGGCAACTCGTCATTCCAACGGCCTGAGTATACTCACCAACCAAACAGCCGGGTATTTTCCTGTGAATTCCATTGGCCAATACTGGTTCAGTGACCCTTACTCCGCTTTTGAGTCCCTCAGTCAGAAACTGTCGTCTGATACAGTATTATGTCAAATAAATATTTATTAACAATAAATACAATATGATTTTCCTACCTTTCACATTCAGTGATAAACCCCTATAGCTGGTTCAATGTAACATGTGTCTAATCTAAAGAAACTCAGTCCCAATACATCAGATCAAGGCTTGTTTTACATTAGTTTGATGAACATAATTAGGTTCTAACAGACATCCGCGAAATGCAGTACAAGCACAAAAACACATCATTCCTAAGCTTTGGCTTATGAGATAGGAGTCAACACGATAAGATTATTAATACGACACTTGGAAATTTAGCTTTATTGTATCTTGTTTTGTTTCAAACTGTGGCTTTAAGTCATGATCATATTGGATTTGAACTTACATACCAAAGTCAGAAATCATTCGATCATAGATTTAAGAGGAACCAGCCCCTTGCGTGTAAATTTCTACAATTGTCTAGTAATGAATTTCATCCTCGTCTATGCACAGACTTTAGCCACTTCTTTGTTAAAGAGTACCAGACACCTCCAGACACATGTTTGCACAGGACTATCGATATGACGAGCACTTACGGTCGTCGAAAGTCTTTAGCGATATACAACAATCTCATCTGCATCAGCTACCCGACCAATCCGACTGCATCGAAAAAGCTGGTAGCGGCGGGGTATCGAAAGATTTACTATATCGACACAAAAAGGCTCTATTGGCTGTGAAGAGAGTATCAGAGAGTTTTCCTGGCGATGAAGAGAAGCCCTCCCAAGAGGCCACAGTTATAAGCAATGTCATTCTTCGATGTCCCGATAACAGTATCGGCATCGGGCAATGTGACTGGGGTGAGGATCAAATTCCGATCTTTATCACCTTCTACGCCGAACAAGGGACCGTCAGAGACTTCCTTCAGAGGAACCACAAAGTATTCCTAACTCAAAAACGCAACTTTGCCATCGACATTGCCTCCGGATTGCACACCCTTCATGCTTCTGATATAGCACACGGCGACATCAACCTTACCAACACCCTCGTCTTCCCTCATCCGAGCAACGATGGATCCTGGATGGCAAAAGTCTCGAACTTTACCTGCTCCATATTCGGGCTATCATCAAAACACGAGACCTTATACTCAGGGGCATCACTCTACAATGCGCCTGAAGTCCGCGACCGACACTCTTATATCCCTGCCGACCAAGTCATTCAATGCGAATCATTTTCATACGGTCTTTTGGTCTGGGAAATTATCAAAGACGGGGAGAGTTACTTCGACCCATCCTGGATTGAAGAAGGCCTCGACACAAAGAGTGCATCACGCCAGGTGGAGTATCTTCAAAACCTACCTGTCGATGGCTTACTCTTCCATGCATCGAGGTTCTTATCTCTGAGATACAGACTCTCGAACAGCTTGGATGTCCATCTCTTCTATCATGTCTTGGAATTGACACTTAGGGATATCGCAAGCTGCCGTAAAGACCTTGCTACTATTGCATTAGCACTTGACTATTGTGACAGGTAAGTCTACTTATCGATTTGATAATAATACTACTATTTGCATACTAATTCTGTGTTATTTATTAATTTAGGGCTAATATTACTTTTAACATTAAGAGCATCAGCAACACATGTATTACTAACTTAGTAAGTTCATTATCTACTCTTTCGGACAGTCTTACAAAAGAATTTCAATATCTAACTCAAAGTTAATAGGATTGGGTTTTATAGAGGTAGTCCTGGCTGTACGTATCGTATTTGTATTTATCCTAATTAGAGTTTCGTTACCATACATGACTGTTATTATATTAATTTAAAATGGCTCACTCTGCCCGGACAACCTTATTTCTATGATCTATTTAGCGAGCTTAGCCTATATCCCCTCAGCCTTGTAGAAGTGAGTAATTTAGACATTTCCCATCACACCAAGACGAACCCTATGCTCAGATATGCTTCAGAGATTTGTTGGCCTTATAGCATTCAGCTATTAGCTCTGTGAAAAGGTTATCTCCTACACTTTGGCCATCTGCAGACATGGTGAAAGGCGCCCGACTGGTAAAAGATTAGTTAGCCACCTTGATAATTATGACACGAGCCACTTACGGCGTGAGCTTGTAGTCGCTAATATATTGCCCGTGAGACTCTTGCCCAACAACGGCCATCGCATGGAGATATTTCTTTACTCCATTGGCGATCTGCTTGTCCTTGTTGATGAAGTGCCCAGCGATTGAGAGAGCGAGGCGAAAGTATGCTGGATACGTGGCGCCGAAGTTGGTCAAAGCTGGACCTGGAGACACCTCATTCAAAATAACCAAGTCCTTGTTGACATGTTGCGCAAGGCGTTCCACGATCAAGGTACTCATCAATTTGGAGTCCTGGTATCGGCTTTTATCGAATCTGTCAACACTGTCCAGTTGGTTCATGATCGAGACATCGGGTGCAAGAGGCTTCCTTAAGAGACCGTGATCCATTTGTACAAAACTGCCCACCCACGTCAAACGGGAGGGGCGTGAGTTTTCCTTGGCTGTCTGCTCCATCAGGGGCAGGAGTTCCAGCGCCAATAGTGTGTTGGAGTAGACGTTGATTTGCATGATATTTTCGTGGCCCGATTTGGTGAGTTTGAAGTCGTAGCCCCCGACTCCTGCGTTCAAGACGGCGACATCGATTCCACTCGTGAGAGAAGCGACACGGTTGCTAAATGCCACGACACTGCTGAAGTCGTCAAGTTGGAGTTCAACAACATGGACTGTTGCTTGAGGTGCCAGAGCTAGAAGCTCTATTTTTAGGGCTTCTCCCTGCGATACGTTGCGGACGCCCATGATAAGGGTTTCAACGCCCCGTTTAACAAGCTCGAAGCTGGTCGAGCGGCCAAGTCCATTGGTGGTTCCCGTGACCAAGACGGTTTGACCGTCAAAGCGAATGGAATCATCAACATGATTTGTTGACATGATTGGGGACGAGTGTGGGGAATCCTTTTAGAGAATAATGTCAAGAGGAGATGGGGACGTTAAGATGTGTAGGCTGTGCTGGTGCTTGGTTTATGGCATCAAGTAGCTGGGAATATGTATGTTTATATACTTGAAAATTTCGTATCAAAACCTCTCCTTATGCATATCTCCCTCAACCAGATTGCAATGTCTGCATCGTGTCAGCGGGCTCTGCAGGTTATCTCCGTTCTGTTCCTTAATGATACAGTAATATTATTGGCCAGCAACTCCGTCCGCAACTCCGCATTCTCCCCATTGGTCCGGAGTTCCGCTCAATCTTACCACTCCTCAGAATAGTCGCTCTTGTCGGGTTAGCAACAGAAAAACAAAAATTGAGCTACTTCTCACAAATAGACAATATGGCGTTGAAGTCGTCTCGTGTCAAATCGTGCAAGGCCTGTCGGCTTGCCAAGGCCCGATGCTCACTTGGCCAACCTTGCTCCAGATGCGCTTCCCGACAGGTCGAGTGTCGCTACATGTCTGGAGTAAGATCAGCAATGACGACGAGTGCCTATCGTCGTCTTGAACCCGCGGGGATAGCTATGCCAGATACCCCAGCCGAGACCGAAGTTTGGGGTACTAGTAGCTCATTTCTCGCTTCTACGCCACAGGTCGATTCTTCAGCTACATCCATTTTTGACTCGTCTGAGGCGCCGCTAGGTTCTGTGTGGAGTGCTGGAAGCCGTAAGTTTATACTTAGCATCCATCCACCAATTGCAGTAATAACAGATGAGAAATCCCACAGAAACTCCAAATCATGCAACGAGTAAGGTTTTATGTATGAGGACAAGAACCAACGCGCAGGACTCTTTGACCGCCAATATTCTCTTCGGCCAGCTTACCCAATATCCTAAGATGCTAGCAGAAGGCCTCAAGTTACCCCCCTTCATCTCTCCGCCTTGCGTACTAGGCTCAAAGGGCCAATGTCCTCCAGATGCGCCACACGTCTGCCTACCTGAGGTCCTCGCAATCTGCACAAGCCTTGCACGAATATTTATTTCTCAATCGCCGGGAAGTGCCGGTTTTGTCTGCAGGCAGATACAGGCTGAGGTCATGAGACTCGCGTCCTGCGTTAGTTCAGTGTCAGTTCTTTAACCTGGATAGAGCTGAATGATACGAGCAGCATAATAGTCTTCATCGCGACGAGAAGCTACATGGTCTTCAAGCTTTGATAATCTACGCCCTCTTGCATGCAAGCGATCAGAGCACAAGGGTCTCAACCGATATTTCCATCATTATATCAACATGTGACGTATGTGAGTCCCTAGAATCCCCTTTGGTGCAAATCTGATATCGAAGAACAAAGACATTTTCCCGAGACTCATTCACTGAGATGTCAGTGACATATGAGGCCGAAGGTTCATGCAATTCCAAAAAAGACTGGGTCCAGGTTGAAACTTTGAGAAGGTTAGTGACTGTTGCCAGCGACGAAGTCTTCAGCTAATAAACGAACAAGGATCGGCGCACTGCTTTACATAATTGACCTCACGCTAGTCACAGGCGGGAGGAATGCGTCCAACGGGGAATGTCCTGCTGCTCTTTGTGTTCCTCTTCCTTGCGGAAAGGAGCTCTGGGACTCTATCGATAACTCGTTGTGGTCAAAGCTCTACCAAAGACACAAGCAGATAGCCAGATCGTCTCAGCTCACTTTAGGAAGCTTGCTCCTGGTGCGAAATGGTAGTGACATCTTTGGTACTAAGGAAAGATCACCCAAACAAGTTGAAGACATCCTTAGTGAGTGGTGTCGGAATGCTGATGACTTTGGGCTTCTCCTCTGGATGGCAACTTCGCTGGAACATAACGAAAAGACCTTAATAAGAAATGTGAGGGAACCGGTATAGCGTCTTACATTTATGTTTATTTCCTAGCCAAGGGCAGTTGCACTTTTCATATATTTAATTGAGTATAACTAGGCGGCCACGTCTGATGACTACAACAAGCTTGGTGGATTGATAACCTCGTGTCTATATTGACCAGAATTGTTGTAGAACCGATCAGAGTAGCGGAGGTTGCAGCAATAGTAAACTTGATGGAACCGATCTTTATGGAAGTTCTAATGGAAGTTGTCGCGGAGAGGAACAATGAGCGAGCTTTAGAATTGTGTTCTCGTACAGATGCAATGGTAGCTACTGTAGAGGTGAACGAATGGCTACCATATTGAAATTGCGTTTCTAAAAAGCGAATCGGCATTAAAGAAAAGAGGAAACATCAAGTTAATTAACTGGGTCAGATCAAGTTGACTTTCAGATAAGATAAGAGGTGATAAGGTATGATAAGATAAGTCGGGGCCGATTGTGGATACTTCCCCTTTTTTTAGTCTGCTACATTGTGGAAAATTCGGTATTAATCTTAATCCTTTACATCACTCTATCCAGACAGCCAGGGTCCTCTAGTTATAAAGTAACACACTCTTTAAAACATAGAATAGTATACAATGGTGTATAATGGAAGACCAAGCGGTGGATGTGAGAATTGCAGGTAAGGTTTGCCCCTACTAATCTGAATTTGCCTGCATAATTATATAAATCTTATAATTCTGATATAGGAAAGTGCACAAGAAGGTGAGATACTCAGCCAGGTCTAATTAGAGTTATACTGAAGTAAAAAGTGTGATCAGAGAAAGCCAGAGTGCTCGCGTTGTATAAGGACAAAGAAAACCTGCTCTGGTTATAGAGATCAATTAAATCTTCTTTTCCGAAATGAAACCACGAAGACAAAAGAGAAGACTCAGCGGCAACAAAAATTGGTCCATTCATCTAAAGCAGCAAGGCCTCTTATAGACTACTTCTCTATCAACCGCCCATTACTCCCATCAAGAGAGGAGATAGCCATCTGCAACTTCTATCATTCCACGGTCAATAACCTATCCGATGAAGATCCAACACAGTATCTTCATATGCAACTGCCTCACTTATACTCCACATGCAAGTTGGGTTCGGTTTTACACCTGGCACTAGAAGCCATTTCGTATGTTGCCTCGGCGAAGATAATACCTCAAGCGAATCGACTCGGCATGGATCGATATCTCCAAGCCGTTAGAGCTCTAAGAGAAACAATTAAGACTAAGAAGAAGAACTCGGACGTCCAGACGCTATACGGTATTCTACTACTATGCGGTTACGAGGTTAGTATATGTATCCTTCGGTAGGGTAATTAGTATTGGAGGAAGGAAGCTGACCAATTGAAGACAGGTACTGGCCAGTCGTGTATACCTTCAGCGTGGGGAAACCATGTAGACGGAGCTCTAGCTCTTATGAAGCTCAACGAAATCAGTCTCGATACTCCCTTATCCCAGGGTATCTTTTCATTCCTTCAGAAGAACATGGTGAGATATAATCCTATTTCCTTTTGATCAAAGCTTTGTACTGACGCTGGTAGGTTATAAAACAAATGCAGATTTGCCAACCTCTTGATACTGTTTTCTCTCAAGGGATTACCTCTATGTGCGTAGACCCAGAGAGACGCTTGCTTTCATTAGCATCTGGCATACCTGAGCTTCAACACGAGAGTATTGATCTTGAACATCTCCAGATAATTGAGATTGAAAAGTTATCACATAATGCAAATGCATTAAGCGTTAAGCTATCAACTTGGGAAAGTACTATTCCAACTAGTTGGCATTATGTTACCGCATTGAGAATCAATGATGGAGCCTCATTTGGATACTCGCCTTGCATCATTCACAAATACAGGCACCATTATATTGGCCGAGTGTGGAACTTTTATCGAGTATCACAGCTCATCTTGCAGTCAATTCGCCTCCGCGCAGCAGCTTTCTTACCCGCAGCGACCAGTCACATCGAAATCGGACAGACAATTAGTGCACTAGTTGATGACATATGCGCAACAGTACCATACCTTCTGGGGGCCGACCTTGACAAAATGAATCTTGACTTCACCGAAAATAACACGAGGCAAGATCCCTCGCGAAGGTCTAGTTCAGGTGCCAAAAGCATTGGGCTTGCTGAGGTCAAAGGCTTCTCTCTCATTTGGCCTCTGTTTGTTGCTAGTAGCGTCCCGCAAATACCTCAAGCACAGAGAGAGTGGATGCGGAAGCAACTCCATCTTCTCGCGGAGAATGGCGTTCCCATGGCACAGACTGTTTGTGCAAGCGAAAGCCAGATGCTGTTGGGTAGGCCTGAGATGTTTGTGTTTGATTGTGTATAAAGTCGGTTACTGCTTTTGGAGGTCGATCCTATCTATTGGAGGATATTGAGATCTATTCGATTGATAACCAAGTTCGTGCCGTTTTAGCATCATTAGTAGTGCACAAGCGGTCAAGATTGCGCGACAGAGGTAAACTCCTTATCGTCAAGAAGCTTCTCCATTGCTGCCGTTGCCAGTGCAACAATAACATCCAAGCTACCGTCCTTGAGTCGAGGCATTATCATGACACTGCCATCAGCACCCTCGCCTGGCATCCTAACAGCATCAAGAGAGCCGATAGCACCGCCCCATCGGAGTCGGTAAAGGTCAAGGTCGGCCCAAGAGCTTTCAACAACATCAGGGCCAAGGAAGGCATGGAAGTCCAATTTGAAGTCGGTAGGATCTGGACGAGACGTTAATAGCCCGATCGTCGAAGTGATCCTGCTGGGGCTATTGAATTCGTTCAAAGATCTTCGCATTGCGGCTGCAGCTTGACGAAGCCCGTCGCTCGATGCGAGTGAAGACACCTTCATTCTCCGAGTAACACAGGCCATGGACCCATTGCCCATGTAAGAAGGCGGTAGTGGTGGGCTCACTCGGCTGCGAATGTTCACTGCAAAGCCAAGGCGGGTTGCCTCAGCTTCACTTGGAGGGTCGGTGACGACTCCAGAGCGAATTCGTGCCAAAGTCATACGTTGCCATATGAAGGCACAGAGTGCATCGTGACTGGAAAACGCCATCGCATCCTCTTTGAGCTTGGCAAGAGACTCTGGCGAGAAATGGAAAAGATGGCTTGAGAGCGGAGGCATCTCGAAAGATGGCATTCCTCCAAAATCTCCGTGTGCTGAGTGGGGGGTCGGCCTCAAGACATACTCAGGAAAAGCACTAATGTCAGTACCACCGACAAGCTCTCCCTCCATCAAAGGACCGCGATCGTTCGATGGTACATCAAACCTAGAGAAGCCGTGAGAACTGCCACTCACTACCGCAGTATTCTCAGACCAGGTGCTGATGATAGCCTCTAAAGCCGAAGCATCACATGCAGAGTGGTGAACTCCTACTGAGAGCAAAAGACCTCCGTTGACGAAGTTAGCCTGAGCTGCAAACACTGGCTGGTGATCTCCACGTGGCATAACATCAATCGGACCGAGGTGAGCGGTGGAGAATTCGGAGAGAGGAAATGCTCTTTCTTTCAACTCTGCGTATGAAGGCAGAGTCTGGGAAAGGTCCTTGTATCTATGAATCGTAGGTTAGCATATGTCTGAAGAATGAAGAATGAGACACATACGGGAACGCGAGTCCACTCGGCGAGCTGAGAATCTGGATCTTTCTGAGCTTGGGATCCTGCCCATGTTCTGGGCCCTATTACGGTTAGCCATATCAGTAATAGTCAACATACGCCCTCAAGATGAGTACATACAATGATGCCAGTGATCCATGGGATAGAAACGATGGTATGGGCTAACCCCTCCTTCAGTTGCTCATATCTAGTAGTGTCAGGTTTGCTTCTTCGAGATAA
Source organism: Fusarium avenaceum (assembly GCA_025948275.1). Lineage (NCBI taxonomy): Eukaryota > Fungi > Ascomycota > Sordariomycetes > Hypocreales > Nectriaceae > Fusarium > Fusarium avenaceum. The sequence goes on along the minus strand of CP109670.1, from coordinate 266,676 downwards.
GGTCATGTACCATACATCTGTAACTTATCTGCAGAAGCGGCCAGTGGATAGCAGAGAATTAAACGGATGCCATAGAGTCTCGGCATATTCATATCCAAGGGTGTAAGCTTCTGTTCTATGGACGGCTGTTGGAGGTGATGGAGCCCATAATGCTCTAAGCTCACAAGATACTTTTCTTGCTTGCCGGAGACATCGGCTTTCTGAGCCTCGGATTTCAACAGCGAAGGCATTATAATTAAATAATGATAGGAGATTGAGTCAGAGGTAACGTAGGGCAGGGTAACAGGGCCAGTATTTAAATACATAATCTGAGACTCCAGTAATAACCTTTTGAGGCTGCTAATATGGCTGGTTTCCTCATTCTAATCGTTGATTGGACAGCTCAACACATACCGTATTGGGTTAGTGTATTAATCACGGCCTGGTCTTTTAGCGGGGAGAGACACTACACAAGCTTAGGTATTATTGGCTTGAGCCAGGGATCAAGTTCGCTTATATCCGTACATGTGCTTAAGTTGTCGGCTTGAAATCATGGACTAGGGTTAAATAATGAGACGGGCATGAAGCTGATCTGACTTTGGGCTTCTCCACTGAATGGAAATATCACTGGAGCACAATAAGAATGCTTATTAAAAAATGTAAGGTAGTACAGGGCATACCCTTCCTAAATTAGTACATAACTTAACGCCAATAAGCAACCGACTTTCACAGATATTGTTATTTTTAACTAGACTACATATAAAAGTAAATAAAAGATCGGTCAATAGCTTCTGTTTACTATGATCTAACTAGAAATTGAATCTTTTAGCTGATTCTTCGTTTCATAAAAGCTAAGAACTTGTAAGAATTTAATAAATTGGCTTACCTAAAAGACTTAGCTTAACATTCCAACAGGGGTCGTATTGTGTCTTGTAATTATCTCTAATCGTTCTCATTTTATAATCGCCTAATTTTGTCAAGCTCTATTAATAGCAGTATGGTACGATATTCCAGCCTCATTTTGTGTTCTTGCTTTGACTGGATTAAATAATTGTATACTGCTGCGGGGAAATCTAGGCTGGTCGCATATGTGTGATTAGCCCTAGAGTGGCTTGCTTGTTATCGCAATGCGCCTACCGTCCGACCACTACGCCTTTCTTGTCTCTTTTATAGGCTGCAGTCGCGTGGAGTCTGGTTGCCAAAAAATGCAGTAGAACATATAGAGATGGGAAACAACTTGATGGCCAAGGTTCAGCCTATTGTTCAGGTATTATAATGACAAGTGTAGACGTTCTTAAATAAGCACCCAGTACTAACTCTAGTTGGTCTGATTTCAACCTACAAATAGTGACATGGAGAGCGTAGATAAGATTTTAAATAGCTTGGGTACGGGTCTGAGACTCTCGGCTGTTAATAAATGTTCAGCTGAGATCAATAAATTTACGCGTGTTCAGTACACTGATAAAGAATATTTCATGCTGCTTATGCTCGATTACGCAGGTGGCAAATGTGCGAGCGCTTAGAAGCAGCCTGGTGAAGAAGGATTCGTGGCCTTGTGACTGTACTCCCGCGGAGCCTTATTTCATATTGCGGACCATTTTGCCTTACGCCCGATCGCCACTTTAAGAGAGTCACTTCTTCAATCAATACCACCTGATAACACACCAACTTGCCAAGTTTTTACTGTTTTGTTCATACGCCTGCTCATCTCTATCAGAATTTATTCGACATCCTACAGAATGCTGTCAACACAGGGCATGCTGCGGGATTACATCAACTTTGAAGACCAAGCCGCCGGTCTAAGCGCCGCTGAGAAAATCAACAAGGAGCTTACCTTCTGCGGTGCAGCTGCCGTCAGTCTCCTTTGCAACGAACAGGAACAAGACGCCTGCGTCATCGATAACCTCCGGACTAGCGACAGATTCAAATTTATCCGAGACCTTGACCTTATTTCCTCGATATGGCCACTAACCTCGGTCGCGCAGAAAGTTGAGATCAAATCGACGCCTCCTGTTCTTGCATGGTCTCAACGCCTGCAAACCATCTTCGTGGGCCTTTGCTGCACGCGCGACATGAGAGATGTCAGATCTGACCTGGACGTCCGTCTGAAAGCGCCTGAAGGTGTAGGCTCACGATTCCACGCTGGCTTTTTGGACAGGAGCCATGAGTTTGTGGCGCTTGTGCAGGAGCTCACAAAGCGACACAAAGTGGTTGTCTGTGGCCACAGCTTTGGGTAAGTTTGCGATCAGTCAAGCCTCGTATTGATAATACTAATGTGGCATCGTGGCAGTGGAGCTTTGGCTAGTACATCAACTTACCTAACCATGATTGAAATGATCGGCTTTACAGCTGTGCCTAATGCTTGGGAAGACTCAAAGCTCGGTCTATCAGTCATAACCTTTGGGTCGCCGTCTTGCTACGTAGCGGAGCCTCAGGGTACAACAACTTCACTGCGGATGGACTTCAGTCGGAACTTCCACCACGTCATCAATCCTCACGACTACATTCCATTCGCTTTGAACGATGCGACGAGGAGATTCCACGAGTTTGAGACTATCACGACAAACATCCAAAAAGTGTCACCCACTATTCGTGCGCTGTGGCCGTTATTCGACTTCTTCCTCGACTATCTTGCACAAACGGAGGTGTTCTGCAACCTGGGCTGCCTCTACTCTATCGTCACAGACAGATCGGGCATACGCAACTATCGGCAGATCCTGAAGGAAGATGACATCCCGGAGCCCCCCAACCCAGTCCACGTTGAGCGATATCATAGTATGCCGCATTACTACACCATCCTACGAGACTCGGTAGCTTCTAGACTACCTCAAGTGCTTCCTCAGTCAAGCCAGCGTAAAAACTTGTCCCCAGACGCTGTTCCTTCTACCCTTCTTTCACTACCTGAGATGGTTAAGGCGTGTTCGTGCGTTGTTCACAGCGATCGATTGACTGTCTCGATCCACATTGATACCCCAATGACCCAGTATCTCCTCAAACGTGTCACGTTCAAGAAAGATGCTAATTCGATCGATCTACCTATACTTGGAATATCAAAGAAAGCGGGAAGTGAGGGACAAGTAAGTAGTCGTACCCAACACATCGATGAACAAGGCTAATTTGGTTGATTAGAGCTGCGTAGAGCTAGGATACCAGGTCACTGATGATGAGCACAAGTCCTTTGCCGACATTGGTGAAACTTCTATTGCAATCCAACAAGGCATCACAATTCATGATGTGTTCGAAAGGTCAACTGACATCCAGATCACCTCCCTGCAAATGATGGGCTTGAACGAGGCCAGCCTTCCAGCGACACTGGGAAGTATACGTCTGGTTATGATACGAGCATTTGTTACACAGACCTCCAGGGTTCAAGATCTCAAGTCCAAAAGTTCCACTTCCAGTGGGGTACATACTGATGTAGAAATTGCCAGACTCGATGACCGCATCAAGCCTGTTGTGCATCACATTGACAGCTTAGTAGCCGATGCCAGCCCTCACCTTATGGTGGGGAGGCTTGGCCATGCATTCAAGATACTCGAAGAACTCTGGCCAAGGGACTTTCAAGAAGCTTCAAAAACACATCAACATGTCCCTGGAGATCTCCCAAACGAACTAGCCGAGGAAAAAGACATCACGCTCGCAAATAAACTTATACCTCGCAACTGCCCGCAGTCATTAAGAAAGATACTCAGCCAGCTGCTCCTCGATCAGAAGAAACCGCCTGTGACGCTGGCTGCTCTTTCGGTAAAGGACTGGGAGGCCGCTAAAAGACCGTCTGTAAAAGAGCAGTTTATCAACGTCCCAAGCTTGGCACAAACTCTCCAGATTTTCAGCCAAAAGCTCTACCGTCGCTCCACGATTACAGCTGAGCGTACCAGGGAAGCAATTGAGCAGTTTGAAGACGTCATCGGGACCATCCAACTCTGCCATCTTATCATCATCACCCAGCTTGACGCGCCGTATGAGTGGTACTGCACATCGACTGAGGGACATCGAAAGAAATCCGCAGCAATCAGCATTTTACCATCATGTCTTTCCGGGACCAGTGCTTGGTCGAGAGTGTTGGCCTGGCAGTTGGGGCTGGGAGCGGCTACTATTGTCGGCCTAACGGGTGGCTTTGCGGTCCTATATGCAGGAACCACGTTTGTCAACCTCTTTCTGAATAAGCATAAAGAGTACCTGAACTTGTCATTTCCTGGGGCTTTGTGTATAACGCTACAAGCTCTTGGGCTTCCTGTATCAGACTCAGAGCCGATCGTGGAAAAGACACTGCTAGATTGTGTCTACCAAGACATACCTACCTCTCGTACTACCGCAACATTGGAGAAGTGGAAAATTCGACTCACGGAAGGCTTGAAGAAATATCCTGGAGCTGAAACCAACCAGTGGTCCATCACGCCCACCTTCTTCTGGCCCCAATGGCTCTTTAGCATCGCCAAGATCGCTCAGCTCCGTGCGCATCTTCATGGGAAGATATGCATCGGCGTCCAAGGCTCTACTGAGGGAGGCAAGAGTCAGATGCTGACTGTTTTGACTGGGGCCGCTGAAGATTACTTCAAGCCTGGCTCGGACAGCCTCTGCCGCACCCTTGGCATCCAGTCTTACGACTCTGACAGGCTCGGTGCTGTATTTATTGACTGTCCTGGGTTTGACGACCAAACACCACAGATCAAGTACATGGCTGAAGCAGTTCAGGAACTATTTGCTGTGATTATCATTGTAATTCCTATGGAAAGGACCAGATCTGAAGCCATGGAGAGCGCTTTGAACATTGCAATCAAGCTACTACGTAACCGCGAGGACTTTCGCCCTATTCGCATCCTGCTCAGCAAAGCCGATCGATTGGAGCACAACCGCAACAACAAGCAAGTATTCCGCAACACCTTAGCAGACGTCAAAGAACAGTTCATGAACGTGCTGAGGTCCGAGCTAGGAGACGGATTCACCACGTTCAGACAACAACCCTTTCACGACGGGGTGATCACGAAGTCTGAAACCCTCGAGGATATTGTCAAACCGTTTTCAACACATGCGCAGATGAGTCTGGAGGATACTAAGCTACTGGCAGATTGTCCTCCCGGTACAGAATGCAAGATTGAAAGAGCCAGTCATTTTGAAAACCTGTGCGAGCTGGCTGATAATGGAGAGCTTTGGGATGTTCACTCGCTTCGGACATGGCTTTGGGACCTCTCGCCTAAAAGTGTGCCCCTGCCGAAGGAACGAGTGCGAGAGTACTTTTAGGCAGAGTCAGGGCGGAAGAGACTTGATGCGGACTTCAGCCAGGTGCAGCTTCATTGCCATCACATTATTGCAAATGTTGTTGAAAGCCAAAGGATTTACATGTAGTGCGCAGCATTAGGAGATGAGTATTCATGAGAGAGTACGTAAAAAGGATAGAATGACCAACAATCCAGGCTGTTGCAAGTAATAGTATCTATCAAGCTTTGGGCCTATCATCGTCTGCTGGTTTGTTCGGAACACAGTAGGCGCCTCCGCGTCTGTCCACCTCCTCGTTATGTGCCTTGACTCTGGCATAATCCTCTGCTGTAGGCTTCCTGGGAATGCTCTCCGCATCAGGGTGAAACATTACCCAACGGGATATGTTACGGCCGTCAGCTGTGAGGAATCTATCGGGCATCGGTACACCTTTGTAGTATTCTAGGATCTGGGTTGGGTTGAGGCCAACTGCATCAACAACATTGCGTTCCAGGTCAAAACTCCGAAGCACACCATCATAGCCCAATGCACTTATGCCATTTCCGTCTGGATCCTTCTTCATCGAGTTGAGTATGTCCCGTACAGACATGTCATCGCGCACAGGTTGTTGATCTGCGACGGCTTGGTCCATGGTCGGCTCCTGCAGTTGGTTAATTGAACGGTTAGCATAGTAGTGAAGAAAAGAGTTCGAGGAGCACTTACTGGCAATTTTTCCGCCATGCTTCCAGCGAGTTGATGTCAGCAATAAATGGCGTGACTTGGGAATTCTGAAGTAGAAGCACTGTAAAAGCTCGACAGTTTGCAATAGGGTATTACGAGAATGTGTCTGGGAAGTGAGGATCAAAGGATGCAGCCACAATATTGGCAGTCTGTGGAGGCTATGTAAGAGCAAAGATTGCTTCTCAGGGCTACTGTCTCATTGCAAGTTATCGAGCTTTTATGATCTGTTGTTTGAAAGCGGGGTATTTGATGTGCTACCTGCGGGGTGTAGATGAAACATGCACTAGGTAATGAATGAAATATCTGTCCCGTAACGTGGTGTAAGGGCTGTGCCGCCGAAAGGGACAATCATGTGCTAGACTAAGGTAAATAAGGCAGGCCGCCCGAGACGAATCATGCTCTCGCTGTCATAATGATCAAATTGATATTTTTACAAGGGGAGGCACGCACTCAAAAGTTCCATTGTTGGTCCGCTGGTATCCATTTAAAAAGTCCCTCAAGCATATGTTGAACGACCAACAACATCGCTAGTGACGCTTCGAAATCGTCCTACGAAACTGACCATTGGCAGATAATAATGAATCCCAAGGATTGTTATACTATTTCGCACAAGACACAGCCACTCGGACCAACCTGCAGTTTCTTGAACAAGGACTAGGCAGCTAATAAGCCCGAGTGAGGCAGGATTATCATGATGTATCGTGGAACGATAGTGACGATGAATCCCCAGGAAGTAACGCCGGAACTGGATAATAAATTCATTCATATAAGTATAGTAGGCCTCTCACTCAACGTGGGACCGAAAGGGTGTATACAGCCTTCAAATCAAACCTCAATCATAATACTTTCTTCCCTTATCCCGACAACGATAATAATCTTACATCGCCCAACATGCAAGTCAACATCTTCAAAGTCCTCGCCATCACTGCGGCACTTTCCACAGTGCAGTCCATTCCAGTAGAGACTGCTGAGGGGTCAGTCACCCGAGAGCAAATTGACAAGACTCATATCAACGAGGCTGTGGTCGATGATGCGGTATGTGCTCTTTCAACATTTCCAAAAACCCCCATATCACACTTTCCATCACGCGTCCAAAGACTAATGCTAAATGCGATTTATCAGGTCCCACAGAAGGGTTGCGTTAGGGAGAAAGCTCCTCATATCAGCACAAGAGAGAAGGTGGGAGGTATCTTTGCGCGAGCCTGTTACGATCATGACTGCACTTTCCACTGGGAGTGTAAGGATTACGGATGTAGTAAATGCCGTCTTCACTTTTTGCCGTGTGGTGAATCATTTCTACGGTGCAATTAATTTATGGCTAAAATGCCTATTACGAGGCATCAGCTTCATGGATATATATATACTTTAATCTGTAGTACAACCTCGAGTTTTATCATTTAACCCTACCAGGGCTGGAAATTGATGTTCGTCTATTATTTTTACTTTTCAATGAGTGATCCATGTAATGGTCTGCTAGATACACCGACGAGGTAGAATAAATCCAGGACATATTATGGTATGTACTACTCTGTTGTTGCTTGGGACTTACTCACTACAGACACGGCATAAACCACACGTTGTCGCGCTGACCTGCTCAGATTCCTCTACAACCCCTGCCCAACCTAAACCTTGCAATTGTGCGTTGAATGTTCCGCCTCTGTATGTCAAGCCGTGTGGTGCATCTAGCCCTCGCTCTGGTGAGACCGAAAATCCCGTATCCCCGGATGACCTCAGACGGCCGTCGACGACGCCCATCTTCCGCCTTACCGAGACTCCATACTGATAGTAGGGACTATGAACATCACATGGAGAACTCTGCAGTACCAAAAAGTACCAATAGAGGCTGGATCCTCGGACACACTCGCCCCTCGTGCTTGTAGTGTGATAGAACTTTTGAACTCTCTGTTGGCCTCTGCATGTCTAGATGGGGTAAGGTCAATGGTAAGCGACGTAACGACCAACACCCATATGTCAATCATCGAGATTAATTGTTTTTGCTTTAGAACGCTTATCAAGAACTATGCCAGAACAGTCCCTGGGGACGTTGGCGGGAATCGATTCTGTTGGATGTTCGAAATTCCCAACTTGTCTTAACGTGGCGAGGTAGTCTTGAGTGCTCGCCGTCTATGTAGACAAATCAGTACCCATTTCCTCTATACGGCTCTCTCAACTGGGTTTATCATGCCACCATTTTTGTCAAAGCTTTTCTTGATATTTATTGCGGAGACTCCACTCCGCAGTGCTAATTGTACCCTTGCAGATGGGCTGCAGTGAATTCCAGATCGACACAAATCTAAACGCGTCCTTATCAGTGGAACGATTGTAGTCCAACGTCTCCACAGTGTTGGGAGAGCCGCTTTCTTTGATCCATTGACTTCGAAATAGCCTAATCAATTGACAGGGTTATGGATAAGAGCTGATCAATTGAAATCGCAGATTAAAACCATGTCAGCACCATCCGCAAAAGTTCTCTGCAGTAGTCGTCTGATGTTTCAGAACTTGGTTCAAATCCAACTAGCCAACAACACTTTATGTACGCAACAACCCAACACAGTCAACAGGCTCACGATCCAGACTCGGTCCCTCGGCTATCCGCAGACAGAATCTGGTGCAGCGATGTACCTGCTGCATATCCTGGACCCATTGTCGTGCGCCTCACCAGCGGCACACGCTGGCATCTGCATGACGGGAATACGGCAGCATTTACGGCTGTTTCACGTTTAAGGACAGGACACCTTGATCTTGATTCTAGACATCCTACTGCCGGGTTCATTAAAGCCCCAGTCACCTGCGGAAGTCAGGGCTCAATCACAGGACTTAGCTTTGCTGCGAGTATGACACCAAACGTCAAATTCCCACAGCACTGTATTGAACACCATTTCCTCCGGCTATCTAATCTCAAATCAATGGAAACCCCATGACATCACTTTTCTTCCTCATCGAATACCACTGCTTATGTGTAGAAAGGCAGATGAAGCACCTGACAAACCTTCAGAAAGGACAACCATAGACAGAATCATACCTCCCAAACTATCAATCCAGTATGGGTCGCTGAGAACCAGCGCACCTATCAACGCTGCGAATACAGCTATGCTTATTAATCCATCTGCGCGATGGTGGGCAGCACTTGAAGCAAGTACTGGGGATTTGTGGACCTTTGCGGCATTCGATGCTTCACATGAATTGTTAGTAAGCGGCTTTTGATAAACTTTATTCGGGGCTACTGACTGATGTTATATACTGTCTCTTTCGTGATAATAGTTATTAGTGGTATCCAAAGAGCTCCAAGGCTTGGGAGCTGACGGTCAACTCCAGAAACTGATGTATTCAGCTCGGTCCAGCTCTGACATAGAGTCCTGAAACCACCAACACAAAGAACGCTCGAAATAACCAGCGATCCAACGTCTTCAATGTAATGAGACCCTGGTATTTTCTTGCTGCTGAGTTGGCTACTAAGGAAGACAGTGAATGCGGTTACACCATCCATTGCCAAATCTGAAATGCTGTGCCATCCTTCAGCTGTCAATGCATTAGAGTTGTAGTACCAGCCGGCCAAGAATTTGGAGGTGGCGAGAAACAAGTTTGAGAATGAGCCCAGTAGGACAATATGATGGATGGAGGACATAGCGGATAATGACAAGTGATTGAGTAGTGACTTGTGCGATGTTAAGATTGCAATCAACAGAGAAGACGGATGATAAACAAAGACGCATTCAGGGAAGAACCCTTTATACTTTGTTTGACTAAGAAGTGTTTTAAATATATATATATATACCACGATTATTAAGAATGGTAAATCTAAATTGTGTTGCTTACTCCGTTGGAGATCAACTCGCATTCGCATCCGCACCCACAACAATCTGATTACGCCAAGAAATAGTCTAAAGTAACTTACCCATATGATTGGCACCAGCGCTGACTTCTATGGAGCACCGATGTCATAGATGCATTATTAATCTGCACAAGACAGCCTAGCTGTAGATCATAGAAATCTTAATGGCAATTAGAATGCGATGTGCCTGAGGGGGCTTAGCTGATTCGTAATACTGGCGCTTTGTATTGTTCATCGCTTACATCTTGCGGACTCGCTTTGAGAAGTTCAATGGTTCCACTTCACAGCTACTGCTGATGATGGTCCGTAGGCTATGCTTCGAGAAGCGGACAATTCGGACTCCATTCGCATGGCCCTTCTCATCAGGTCGGAATCCGCGCGTCCGTGATGGCATTGATCTTGGGAGTTTGAAGGACCTGAACATATTATAAAAGAGAAGCTTCACCATTAGATTTATACTATAACAAACAAACAATCAACTCAACTTCCAGCATTACATACAATATTTATCATCTCATCAAACATTCTCAACTCTTCATCATGAACAAGCTTTTTCTTAAGGCTACCTTTGCAGGACTCTTTGCAGCCTCAGTGGCCAAAAACAATCCAGCTGGCTTCGGCCCACCTCTAGACTCCGACCCTCTGACTTGGGGTTTCTATGCAAGTCCTGAAGTGCAAGACCCAACAAACCTCATTGTAGAGGGAACCATTCCAAAATGGCTGACGGGGTCCCTTTACCGAGGTGCTGCTGCGACCTGGGATGTCGGCAACTATACAGCCGAACACTGGTTCGATGGATTTTCTCGCAACCATCAATTTCAGATTGCCAACGGCCAGGTCACGTACAAAAGCCGTAACGCTTCTGACGAGCTTAACGACTTTGTTCGTGAGACTGGTCTTTCGCCCGGCGGTAGCTTCGGTGGGGACCCTTGCAAGGTTATCTTTGGGGCATTCGAAGCTACTTTCAGAGACGGCAACAACACGCGTGGAGACGATGATCAGGACAGCATCCAAGTGTCTTATGTTCGCGACTGGCCTGGTCTTAAAGTTGGATCTGGTAGAAACCTCGTATCTACTACCGACAGCAATAAGTTGCAGCAGATCGACCCTGATACTCTCGAGCCGATCGAACTCTTCACCTATGAAGCCAGCAACCCTCTGCTTGATAGCAACGGCCAATCAGCTGCCCACCCGGCCGTCACGAAAGACGGTGCAGTTTTCAACTACGTACTGGAACTTGGGCAGGAAAACCCTGTATACCGTGTCTTCGGCATCTATCCCCCAGAAGGTGAAACTAAGATCATTGCCAACATCACCGATGCGCCACCAGCATACATTCATTCCATGTTTCACACAGAGAAACATATCATATTGGTTGTATGGCAAGCCGACTTTGTCAAGCAAGCTACAAGCATTCTTGGCTCTATTGGCGAGTGGGATTCAGACAGGAAGTCCCTGTTCTACGTGATAGACCCAGTCAAGGGCGGCGTGGTGGCCAAATATGAGTCAGAAGATGCTTTCTTTGCCTTCCACGAGATCAACTCGTTTGAGAATGATGATGGCGACATCTTTGTTGATATACCAACTATGAAAGACCATTCTTTCCTCCAAGCTGCCAATATCGAGAACTTGCGAGCCAATCTCATGCACAAAGCAAACGGATCTTCCAAGAACGACCTCGGCGGTAATTTCACTCGCTATCGCTTGCCTCACCAGAACGACCAAGGCAAGAACACTCACCTCGCTGAGGTTGACTTTACTCTGGACGTTCAATTTGAGTTGCCCCGTATCAATGACGCACACATTGGCAAGCCTTACCGCTATGCGTATGGCATGCATGCTGTGAAGCCTGGGTATTTTAGCGACTCCATCATCAAGATTGACACCAAGACCAAAAAGACCAAGGTGTGGGTACCCAGCAAGAACCATCTTCCCTCCGAGCCAATCTTCATTGCACGTCCCGGCGCAAAGAGCGAGGATGATGGTGTGTTACTAACGGTGGCTATGGATACGTCTGTGAAGCTCAGCTCAATGGTGGTTATTGATGCTGTTACTATGAAGGAGATAGGCAGAGCCAGAATGCCAGTAGTGATGGGTTACGGATTTCACGGAATCTTTATCTAAGATTCAACTGCGGACTTAGCGATGGAGGATGGAAACATTTAGATAATACTGGAGCCCGGATAGTTGCTACTGAACCTAGGACTGCTTTTGGTTTAAGTTTCTACAGAATGTTTTCAGAGAGCTACCCTACATTTAACTGTGTCACGAACATATACGTATTAAATTGGAAAGCAATCAAGAGGTGTGTCCTCAATTGATTAACTCGGCGGTACTTCACAACCGCTTCTATTATAGAATCTGCAGTTTTCTTTCGTGATATTTAAGAAACGCTGCTTTTTGACAGTTCAATGGGGTCACTTCCTGATCACTGACGCTTGAGTGTGTGTTAGCCATGATCCTTAAACCGAGCTAAACACGAGAGCAGAATACCAGGATTTGATAAACATAAGCTTCACTAGGCTACCGGGTTTTTCGTTGCCGAAGGTGAAGTCAAGACACGTGGGATCTCATCCAATTATTTCGCCGAGGTATTAACAGAAGCTACTACTTCAGGTGCCGAAAGCCGAGTAAACAAGATGTGGAGACCCCGGATTCTCCTGAACTAGTAGAGCATGCGCGCCAATGAAGATGAACTTGGGTGGCCAATTCGAGGTACCCCGGATCTAAAGCTTCTTAGCGTGAGAGATGACCCTTGCCTTTCATCCGCACATGACGCGGGGAACTGTTCCAAACCCCACTCCCGTCAGGAATCGATTGGTGCGCTACCCCAGAGAAATGAACATTGTTGCTTTACAAGGATTGGCATGATAGTCAGGTCAACTATTGGAGCGTCAAGTGGCAAGCTGAACACTAAACACAACTCACCACTAGGCGACGCCTATGAGGATGGACTTGACGGAGACATCATACGTCTTGGGGACAATTCCGGAACGAACTGAAGCTTGTGGATTATGTGGGCTTGATCTAGGCAAACAGGATACCATGCCAAGCTATTTAAACTGCCTTCCATCCTACTTCTTGATCCCTCATCGATAACAGCACCAACACATCTCTTCCATTCTCCACTCAACATGCTTGGCATCAAGGCCTCCCTGCTTTTGTCCGCCTTGGCACTTCTCAGCCCTACATCATGCAGGGTCATTGAGGAACGTGCCGTCGCGGACCACGCTGTGACTTTCCAAACCATCTACACACCACCAACCAACTACCCCACTCCCAGGACGCTCTATGGTCGCAATGTTCAGCTCGCTGATGGTACAATTCTCGCCACCTGGTAAGTCTTATGGTAGTCGAGTAAAGAAATGATCTTCGACTAACATACCAAAGGGAAAACTATAGCCCTGAGCCTCCGATGGTCTACTTCCCCATCTACAAGAGCTCAGACAAGGGATCTACCTGGTCACCTTTGTCCAACGTGACTGATACCAAGAACGGCTGGGGTCTTCGTTACCAGCCGTTCCTATACGTCTTGCCTCAGGCGATTGGCAACCTTGCCAAGGGAACAATTCTTCTGGCTGGAAATAGTATTCCAACTGATCTCAGCAAGACAAAGATCGACCTCTATGCTTCTACCGATAGTGGTAAAACCTGGAAATTTGTTTCCAGTGTTGCCAGTGGCGGAAAGGCTGTCCCCAACAACGGCGAAACTCCCGTTTGGGAACCATTCCTCATGGTCTACAACAACAAGCTCGTCTGCTACTACTCCGATCAGCGCGATTCAGCCTACGGCCAGAAGCTGGTTCATCAGACATCTAGCGATGGTGTCAACTGGGACGCTGTCGTCAACGATGTCCGCGGAACTGCCTACTCTCAGCGCCCTGGAATGACGACCGTTGCTAAGCTCCCCAACGGAAAGTGGATGATGACATTTGAGTACGGCGGAGGCGCTTCACCCAACAAAGCTGCATTCCCAGTCTACTACCGTATCTCAGACTCGCCTCTTACTTTCGACAGTGCGGCTAACCAGATCCTCACCGCTGGTAGCCGTGCGCCCAGCTCTTCGCCCTATCTCACATGGTCGCCTTCTGGAGGTTCAAGCGGATCTCTGATTGTTACTGCAAACAGCGACAATGGTATCTACATCAACACGAAGTTGGGCGATGCCAATTCTTGGGTGTACTACGATATTCCTCAGCCTGGAGCGTACTCACGACAGGCTATGGTTATGGATAACCCTGATTGGCTGTATGTTATGAGTGCTGGGTATTTGAACAGCAACAACTGGGTCACAGATAGTGTTTTCAAGCTTCCCAACTTGGCTTAATTGTATCAGGGTCGGGTGGCCCAAGTATCAAGCCATATCAATACTAGATGTGATCAATTGATTGAAGGATTATCATACTAGTCTTTGTGTAGTTTAGCTTCTGAACTTCTTAATACAATATTTCTATGTAGAATCATTCCAGAGTAGTAGCTGTGAAAATTAACAAATGCTCAAGACCCTGTGGGAGATTCAAACAGTTTTATGCCTCTTTGGCCTTCATCATCCTCTCCGTATACTCCTTGCCAGCCTTTAACCACCACGCGCCAATAAGAATTGTCAGGCCTCCCACGACAACACAAGTGTAGTTCATATTGGCCACCTCAACCGGCATGACATAAGGGAAGGAGAAAAACACAATCGCAAATGTAAGCCAGCATACCGTCACAATGTTTACAATAGTGCCAATCGTTGGACCCATGTGGAATGCACCTTTGTGCATGTTCTTCCTACCAGTAAGCAAGTTGGTGAGAATTGGGAACATGTACGAGATGTTGTTGATGGTGACGGCAGTGCCCAGAAGGGAGTTGAAAGCAGTTGAGGAGCCGAGGTACAAGCATCCCAGCGCGGCAATGACAGCTGTCACTACAAGCTGCGAATTGAAAGGAATCTTCAAGGTTGAGTGGACCTTGGACCAGCTAAAGAAATGTTAATCTCGGGGTTACTATTCCATAAAGATGATTAACTTGCACTCTGGAGAAAGGAATAGCCCCGTCACGGGAAAAGGCCCAGAAGATTCGGCCAGTACTTAGCTGTGAGCTAATCACGCAAGGGCCAAGAGCGATAAACAGGATAAACAGAAGACCGAACGCGCCACCGGTCTTCTGGGTGACCTGACGGAAGAGCTCTGCGAGCGGCATGCCTGTGTTACCAGTAGTTAACTGATCGAAGTCTTGAATCGAAAACATAAGGCTGATCAAGTAGGTGAGACCAGTGCAGAACGCGATGATCAGTGTAATGGCAATAGCCATGGGAGCGTTCCTCGAAGGCTTACTTTCGGTTAGTTCTTAACTCCGCGTTTTTTTAGGATGTGGAAACATACGTTGGGCATTTCTTCCGTGATATGGGTCACTCCATCCAGACCACCAAGAGAGTATAGAGGGTTAACCAAGCCAGTGATAAAGGTGATGCCGTTGTTCTGCCAGCCAGTCGTGTTGATCCAAGTCCTGAACACGAATTCGGGATCGCGATGTGTTGGGGCGCAGGCAACCACAGTCACCAGCACAACCAGCCAGCCGATCTGTAAGTAAAAGAGCGAGAACTTGTTCAAGGCGGGAATGATCTTGTTGCCAAACATGACAACGCCAGCGGTAAGCAGGTTCAGTCCTTGGTAGACAATAAAGGTCTGCCATGCCTGGATCTCCAGATCGGCCTTGTACAGGGCAATTAATGCCATCAAGATTTGCGCATAAATAATGTTAGTAGATGCAGTGGTGAAGATCCCTGAATAATATTAGTGCCCGCAGTTTTTATTCATCTCCCGGGTTGTTAGAATAACTCACATCCGAGAACACTGAACCATCCTGTGAGGAAGCTCAAGATGCCCGTTGACCTTCTCGGTGCGACCGCAGCAATCCAATGATACATGCCACCCTCAGTGGGGTAAGAGGACACAAACTCAGCAAGTGACGCTCCAAGAAAGCATTGTAAAATCGTCACCAAAATAAACCCGTAGATGACTGCACCAGGGCCGCCAGCTCCAATCTCAGTGATCAGACCAAGGCCAAGTCCCGTCCACGAGATCGTTGTCGTGGAGGCTAGGCCGATCAGGCTTAGAGTACTGAAGTGTCGGTTCAGTTCTTGTGTATGACCTAATTATTGAACTCAGCGTGCCAGTTCATATGGAAAAGAGATCAATGAACGAACCCATCTGCGCCAGGCGTAACTCATCGGCGTTTATCTCGGCTTTCGTCTCCGAGATATCCAAGCTTTTTCTTAGGCCGGATATGCCTTCATCCTGAGGGGTAGACATTCTGAGTTGCGTAGAATATCGATTTTCTGACTCGAGTCGTTCGCTACCAAATCAAACTTGCAAATCTTAAATAGCCATTGGTTTTGCAAAGATCTCACCTCAAAACATGGGGTCACGCGAGATATAAGCATAAGTAGAGCTGTCTCTGATAGCTTATCGGCTAGTCGGCACAACCTTCGCATGTTGGATAAGCTTCCAGGGATGCAAGACCCTAGTTCATAGTGGGTCGATACAACCCCGATATTGCTATCGCAACCAATGGCGGGAATATCTCTAGATTTAAAAGTGGTGACTCGACAAGGAACGTTACACTATTAGCCAGCCGCCTACGGACAGAACCGGCGTAATTGCCGGTGATGACCGATAAGTTTAGACGATCAGATTTGATTGAGAGATTACATTTTATAGATAGACAGGTCATGCGGGGTACCTGGTCAGTGCCTCCATATCTCTAGTAGGAACCGAACACAGTGACCGTTTGTTGTCAGACGGCAGAGATGCCTGTCTGCTCTTTCACTACAGGTTAAGCCATATTCATGCGTAGTCCCCACTTCAAATCAGTGTTGGAACATGTTTCCTTCCAGCCAGTCGTTGTGTCACACGCACAAACCTTGCCGCATTTTGCCGGTTGACACGTCCGGTATTAAGCAAAGCCCGAGTGATGTCTTGATGACCATGATTGATAGCATAGTTGAAGGGCGTATGAACTTGGTTGTCGACAGCATCACGGTTTACAGTATTCAAGTTGACTAGCCGTTGAGAGATCTTTTCTTGTCCCTTCTCAACTCCGTGAAAACGTGAGTTTCGACCGTTTTCATCTCTCTTATTGACCGTGACCCTGACGGAATCGTGTTGAAGGAGAAATTCGATGGTCTCAACACAGCCTGATATGTAGGCGCGGTGGAGAGAAGTCATTCCATCGTCTTGTGGGTCCTTTGCGGTAATATCGACCTTGCCAGTGTCGGCGATGATTCTAAAACTCTCATCTCGTCTGAGGATGGCAGCCGCATTGAGATAGCTGACTTCGTTAAACGGGTGGTCGGGACCTGTCTTGTAGGTAGCCAAGTGATGTGATGTTAAAGGTATAGCTCATCATTAGTCCAGTCAAATTATTCAAGGGGAAGCTTAATAAGGCCCCGAATAATGTTAGGTTTGTCTTGGACGATCCTATGATCTAAGCAGTTATGCCCGATTCTGGTGCTGTTCAAGTTGGCTCGCATTTGGGGTAGAATCAAGATATCGAGGAATCGTACTGCATCGTTGATTTCAGCGGCCCAAAGTAGGTATGGAGTGATAGAATATCCACTCAACTCTGGGGCTTTCATCAGTGGATCCTTTAAATCTATAGAAATACGTGAACTGATGACGATGAATGCTAACCGTGTGAAAGAGTCCGGATAGTGGTGCTCGGGCTGTGCTGATTAAGCGGTCTGGAAAAAGAGAAGAAAATAAGGAGGGAAGCTGCTGGTGTAAGGAGGCTTTAAGCTGCCTCCATAGTTGCTTGGAAGACAGACGCCAAGGAGAGCTCCACACCGATATAATATTGCCCCCAGTCAAAAGGTCTTCACGTGTCTGTCAGATAAAATCGAAGAACATCAGAGAGAATGACTGAAATAGCGATGTTGCAGGTACGCTTCGTCAACGGTTATCCTCTGCCTTGATATGGAATCGGCAGGTGGCTCACACGATTAACCCCACATTACCAAAAAAAGGGATCACTAGCTGGCACATAAAGATGCATCGGTAAGTACCCTGCGGCCTGGTCAGCTAGTCCCTGTTCTCAGGGTCGCGCCACGAACCCACTCGACGTCCGGGGAAACTATTCAGGTGCAAAGCGATCAGAGTGATAGTAGAAGGGTCCAAATTGATCTGATCATTCCGTTAGACATTGTTTGTCAGCGTGGCATGTAGGTGTGTTTTGAAATCCTTTCCCTGCTGAGCCGAGACTTCAGGTAGGTGTATAAATGACTTCCTAACCTCTTCTTTCGTCACGTCAATATGCTCTGGTGGCAATCTAATTATAGTGCGTTACGTCATAAACATTAAAGTGGATTATGTAATTTTTAGATGCAAGGTTGAGACTTCTAGAACTAGGCAGCAGTATTAGTTGTAGGCTTGGTCTGTAGATCCTCTTCGAAATTGTTCAATGCATGGCAACAATACCGTGCACGGAGTTTTGAATCTTCGTGTTAGCGCAGAGAAACACTCTGACGTTACGTAAGACTATAACAGATCAACAGTGAGTTTAGCTACAGACTTTCTTGCATTACAGGCATTAATGATATCTTCAATCAATTGTGTTGCATTTGAGAATGGGGCAGTGCTCACAATGTTCTAGGCCACCTATCTGAGTTGCCGAACAGACGCTAGAAAATAATACGAGTATAGTAGGGTCAAAGGATTCTGAGGAAATTAGTATGTTTCATAGTTGCAGGCAATGATTGGTCCAGTAAACACTACGGCAGTAAAAACAACAGATTTAGCGTTTGACTTGAAATGTCTAGGGCGGATTTAACAATGAGCGAAGCTTTTAACCTGCGACACTCCTTAGGTGGAGTTTGCACTGAATAGGAATCCTAGTTGTAGATAATAAACATGCCATGTCGGATAGAATTAAACATTGAAGCGCTTCTATAAAAACAGAGCTTACTCGCCCAGATCTAGAATAGGTAATCTACCAGGCAACCTATACTATCACACCACACTTTACATTACCAACTCTATCAATCCCTATCGCAAAATCTTCTCATCATCATGCAACTCCAGAACATCCTCAGTGTTTTTGCGCTTGTGTCAATGGCACAGGCTGCACCTACCCAAGCTGAAGAGGCCTCGTCTGTCCATGCAGTACGTTTTTCCTTTCAAAATACTAAAGAGCTGAACTAACCTTGTCCTATAGCGTGACGTGCAGACTTGCAGGGCACCTGGAGCGCATAAATGTGCAGTCATTGTCTGGGCTAGTCTGTCAACATTTGGCATTCCCGGAAGTACTGTCGGTGGATCTGGAGTTAATGTTGTTGATGGAGCCTGTGGTAGCATCATTGCTGCCGGCAAGCTTCAGCGCAACAGCCCAGGCTTCAGCGCCGACTTCACCACTGCCTATGGGCCTCACTTATACTTTGGCGCCGGTACCATTGGTCTTCGAAACATCGGTGGCGTCAGGTACCAGTACAATGGCAAGAGTTATACACAGGGAAATTGCTTCAGTACTGCTGGCACAAGCGGGCTTATGGCTGTCGATGCTATTCAGTGCAACTTCGATTGTTAAGGAAACTCTTGTATAACTGGAAGTTTCCTTACGATAGCAGAGTTTACATGGCGGTACACTTTCTTTCAATACTGTGTATTTAAGACTTTATTTTGATAGATAGCCTCAGTATCCTGGTGCAAGGGGTATAGGGCAATATAAAACTAGATTCCTCGGTGTCTCTTGGCATCTCCAATCTTTTGTGTCCACTGCACACCTTCGCCAGATATCCTATCGAAATGTATCCATCTATTCAGTAAAGTCTCTCCCAATTCACATTCTACCGTAGATAGTAGTTGTTCCACTTGTGATGGTCGAACCGCCTGTCAATACTGTTTGAGTAGAAACGGAAGTCTGAGTTGTGTAAATGCCCTTGGTGATTGTCACAGGGGATTTTGTATCGGTGACAACAACAGTCTTGTAGTCAGTCTTGGTGACAGTGCCAATATTGGTGGTCGAGGAAACAGTGTTGAAGTTCGTTTCCTCATAAGTAACCCACTTCGTCACGTAAACAAGGTGGTTGAAATCGGTAACGATG
Organism: Fusarium avenaceum; assembly: GCA_025948275.1. NCBI lineage: Eukaryota > Fungi > Ascomycota > Sordariomycetes > Hypocreales > Nectriaceae > Fusarium > Fusarium avenaceum. Next base: position 246,847 of record CP109670.1, on the reverse strand, counting down.
AAACTCTTTAACGTCGTTACGGTAGCACTCTGATGGCCAGTTTGAGTTACAATTTGTGAATCCGTCGTTGTTGTGGTAGTGAAGCGGACTGATGTGCTGATTTTTTTATTGATGACAAAACTGCTCAGTTGCTTGCTGACCAACGCAGTTGCCTGTCTGGTAAGCGTAGTTGTAACAGTCTTGGCAGCTTTCGCTGTGGCGGTTATGACAACGGGAGCAGAGGGCTTCTTGATCAAGCATGAACAGGCACTGCTGACGTCGCTCGGAGACTTGCTCGGCAGAAAGTCGGGTACTTTAACAAGGGCAGCTGCTCTCTTGGCAAGCGACCGAGCGGCTGTCGGCTTCGAGGGAGTCAGCTCTACCATGTCAATATCTAGGGATTCTACTGACCTCGCTGGCGGAAGCGCACAGCATATCATAAAAGACAATATCGGAATTTGTCTCCATTATCACTGAGTATTTCCTACACATTTAATCAGTCTTGAGATACCATAAATATAGTATGATATGGAGATACGTACATAAGCTCGCCGTAGCATCTGCATTTGACCGGGTTAAGTCCAAAGAAAGGCCCGTCTTTGCAAATCGCCTTGCATTGGTCGAAATTGAAGGAACCCACCGTGACGAGAATAGGCGGGGACCCTGAATAACCAAGAACACCACAGTGGACCTCAGCTGGACATCTGGTCAGTGGGTGCTCAAATACTTAGCAATTACTGCAGGAACTCACTTTCAGGAACGACTACCAACGACGGTGCTGCCTTGCTGTGACATGTCAGTTATGAATTGTTCCATACATTGAGTTTCCACGACTCACGTTACACTAGTGAAAACAATGTTAGTAACTCTTCTGATAACAACTCATTTTGTAGATGCTTACGTGGTAGCAACGATGGCAGTGACGGTGGATGTGCCGCCCGTATAAACCGTAGCTGTAGAACCAGCGGTAACTGTAGTATCGATATAGTCGGTAATAGTTTTGGTAGCACTGATAGTTTTAGTCTCGATCACCTCATTCGTATGTACCGTGGCCCTCTGCATCGTGTATGTGTTTCTTGGGGTGGTTGTCCAGATAGTTGTAAGTGTCGTTGTCTGGACATCAGTAATAAAGGCGGTACTCGTCTGTGTCACTGTAGTTGAGACAGTTCCTGTCTTTGTCGTTAAAGTTACAACGGTAAGGGTGGATGTGATGACCGTGACTCTGACCACAGTTGCCGTAACAGTATCCGTTTTGAAGGCAGTCTTTTGCGTGGTTGGAGTTACTGTCGATGTCAGGGTGCTTCGAATATAGGTCGAGCAGAAAGCGGATCCACTCTCTTTGTTTTTATTGAACGCTTGGTTGTTTGCGTCGCTGGCTTTGCAAACTGATGAAGTAGACTGTTAGATGTTCAAGTTATTTCAATGTTGATTACGGGTCTTGGCACCTGCTCTGGGGTTAAGAGAGCTCCCTTCGTTGAACTTGAAATCTAGACCACCGTTGGTGTCGTATTCGGACCCATCATTGCTGACTGGCAATGCGCTTGCTACCCCGATAAGTAGCAGCACGAGCACGTTCTTTAACGAGATCATAATTACTAAACGTCGTTCTGCATTCGCGAATGGTAATGAGTGAGGGTGACATAAATCGATTGGGTTCTCCAATACTTATGGGTTCCAGCTTATATGGACTGCTAAATTTTACTCGCCTGCGGTCCCGAGCCCTAAGCATAAAGACAGTCCGATAGACCAGATAACGTTAGATTCTAGTCCTGGTTCAGGTATAGTCTCTCAAGGTTAAACTGACTCAGCTAGCACCTACGGAGTGGTGCAAAATGGCCTGACTTGGTCAATAGTGAATGGGGCAGGAATTTTATGGCTTGAACTAGGCTCTATTGGGTACACTTGGCAAAGCTGAGATATTTTCTGATAGTGAACTCAGTTAGAATATATTTAGCAGTCGGTCTAGATTTCTCTCTAGTGATATAATAGATAATATCTTAACGCCTCTGGGGCATAGTAAACTTCTGCCATACCAAATGCTCAAACTAGAAGCTGGCTATCAAAATTAGTCTTGCCGCCAGGCACGACTCTGGCAAGCTTTGCGCGATTTACCTGGCTCAATACAAACTACTGTGAAAAGCTGTCCTGGCTCTTCGACAACTCTTCTCTTCCCTGAATAGGTGGTGGGAAGATAACGATGCAGACGTCAACGACAACTTGCTCAAGGCGACACAGACAAAGACGATATACTCACATAGGCAGATGCAGATCTAAGTGAAGAATACAACGCAGATACCAAGATAAAGACGGTAATCAATAAGTCAAGCCGCCTCTCGATCCCCTCAACACGTTACCAGGTAGCAATCATCCTTAATTTAGATTCCATCATTCCTAGAACTCTTAGTGCTTTTGAGTCTCTGATCCATCATATCGACAATCAATGGAAATGCGAGGCCAATTACTGACTATCCCAAGTCCGTGTCAGTAGCGCACCGGATAACTTTGTAGATATCTGTTTCGTACGTCCGTAGGCGTTCTTCATGTTCTCAAGTCTTCACAAAGAATGCCTCCCATGGACCAAGTTGGATCTTCCCCAAGTCCTCAAAGATGCACCTTAGCTGCACAGTTCTTGAACTGGAGGTCAGAGCCCAAGAGCTTCACAAAGGCGAAAGACTCTGCGAGGGTCCTATGGAAGAAATACCAAACTGGATAATCATTATGTCTAGACCACGGTATCTACTCTGCGAGCCGATACTGAGGCATATTTGAATCTAGGCCTAAGGGTGGGCAAGGAGAACCTGACGAGAGATCCTTTGATGCATGTAGATCCCGAATAAATGTTGTTGTGAATTCAGGACAAGAAGATTCTCGTGTCCATTGCCCAATCGCCAACTTATCCATGCCATTAATGTTGAAGAAAGAATTGGGTTGTCCGGAGAGATTCGTACCTTCAATGACCCCAGTAGAGGATACGAATGATAGGCCGGCTGCCCAAATGAATGCTTGGATATTATGTAGAGGCCTTTCAATCCCAAAGCCTTCGTGTCTCCTTCATGGTGATATTTTGATGTTCGTTAATGGTATCGCGCTTAATGCGACTGCATGACTGTTTATAGGACTCACGGGCATATGGTGCTGAACTGGAGAATATCTGATTGAATTGAGCTGCATTTGTCGCAGGTAATTGAGCTGAAGAAAAGTTTGTATAAACTTCAGTAAATATACAATCTCCAAGAAGATTACTTATTAGAGTCACAGGTACCTTACTCGTGAGTCATTCAACGTACCGGTAGAAGCGCTTCTGACAAGTGAAACATTCTTGGAGTTTGACCCAGCCAGCCTCGTTTACCCCGCGCTCAACTTTCTGAGCTAAATTGCTGAGATGAGTGTTGGGCTTGCTCAAGGGCCATTGGTTAAAGGGTTTCGGTCCCTGTAGAAAGTGATGCACTTACCACCTGTTGGCCACGGGATAGACAATAAGTTTCTAGAATATTAGACAAGGTCTAACATTACAATGAGATTTATATCATGACTAAGAGAAAAGCTATGAATTGTCAAAATGACCGAGTCGTTTATTGATTAATATCTTATGCGACCCTTAATCTTCGAATGAATTCATTTTCGTACCACTGTGCATCCCAGGCTTGCAGCAGATGAGTGTATCGCGTGTTCATTTCAAACCAAAGCTATGTTTAGAACTCTTTTTAGACTCTCCGTTTAGCTTCAAAACAGGCAATGGCATAAAATGCCTGAACCCTTAGGTACCATCAAAATAAAATCGCTGTCTTTGACGATACACTGTCCCAGCCGCTAAAATTCGAGCGTAATCACGTCTACCATATGATCAACATACTCACTCCCTCAACTTAGCGCTCGGATCAAACAAACCAGCTAGCTTGTTATGGATAAGGCTCATCATCCAAGGAAAAAGAAGAGAGGAGAAAGGTACAAAACAGTTAGTCGTCACTAAGATCATGAGACAGATCAGAGAGAAGTTTAACCTGTAAGCTGGGCCATTGGTACCAGCTGAGGTAGAAAACCTGTGCCATTCAGTGAGCCACTAGCAATCGCTCAGCTACGAGCTAACAGCTTACTATTCCAATTTTGGTACATATGTTTTCCGCCTATTCTCAGATAACAGCCTCATTGGCGCGAGCACTTAAGACTATTATAGTCCAGATTCACAATTGCCAGAATAGAACAACTCTCTAAATAAATGGGCAGCTGAAAACTTACCGTCCAAGTCACAAGACATGGGGCCCCGAGATGAAGTAGCTAAATCATTGGTTTAAGTGAACGAGGTGTTTTAGCACCAGCCGTCACTAATGTCAACTCGTCCTAGCGCTGTTGAAGTGGACAGCTCAGGCAAGACACGGCGCTAGGTCTAGAGCAGTCGATTCCTGATGCGTCTAGACTATCACCAAGCTATCTGGCTCTATTCCCAATAGCGGCGTGGACCTCGGACTATTACAGTCGAGAACCAAAGATATATCCTGATTTAGACATGTGCATGCTATCTATTGATTCCTCAATGTCCATTAGACTTCCAAGTTCCAGAAGAATGAGCCACTGGAGTAGTCGGTATGCTGGCCTTGCCTGTCGGACTATAGAGCTGCAAGTCCATGAATAGTACATGCTGTCAAATTTATCTATATAAACCAGCTCACCTCTTGTCTATGGAACTCTACAACCACCGACTCACTCACGTTCAATCCACCGCCATCTCTTCTCCCAACTCTCCCATACAAGCTAGTCTTTTCACTTCAATCATCGTGAATTTCCCGCTTGGAAATACAAACACCATAAACAATGAACGCCTTGATCGAATTCAACAATGCGGCCAACGACTGGGTCAAGAATTTGCCCGACCTTATTAGGACAGACCGAGGCGTTGCGATCTGGTTCATGAACAACACGGACCAGGAATTGACCTGGTCCGACTCTGGAGTCGACCACGGTGAGCGAAGTCAACTTGCCCCCGATACAATTGCTCCACGGAGTTGGGGGAAATGGGCTTTGCAGTCTTGCGGATTCCAGACAGGATGTGAGGGCTGGATGACATGGACATTCAGTGATGGAACCAAGGTCGAGCTGGGATACGATAACCCGTACTACGGGTCCAACTCTTATTCTTGCAGTGTCAATTCGAGTTCGTATACTGTCAGCAGAGAAGGAGGGGATGGAAACATCGCTACTATTAAGTTTATTGTGAGCCAGAACTAATCGGCCATTACAAATAGACCGTTAGTATGCACAAACTACCAACATGACGGCCAGCCTGTCTTTCAATTATATCACCGTGTCACTCTCGGTAATACAATATCAGCTATTTGCCATCCCACCTCCCAGCCAGCTCTAGGCTCAATCCAGACATGTGCTCTGATATCAGGTCTGAAGTGAAAGTCTCTTCCCAAATAGTTTATTCACGACAACAGCCAAGACTTTTATGATAAGCCCTTTGACCTGATGAGAAGAGGCTGGACCAAGTTATAGGTCACATTTACTTGACATTTACCGATAAGAGTTGAGTATTACCTCTTCATACTTGGACCAGATTAGCAGTAGACCAGCATCCTTGCGATTTGGTGTACTCAGAACTACCACAGCTTAACGCCTCATCAATCTGAATGCGAGATCTCTTTAATACAAACCTCGACTGTCATCATCACGATGTGCTGGTACTTTTTACGTGTTTTAACATTCAAGCAAGTGATGTTTCTTAATTTCGCTCTCATAGGCTATGCAGAACCCTAAGGCCCTACATATCATAAGCCAGATACTCATAGACGACAATAACCACATAACATTATTGACACCAGGCTTCCAATTCCTTGGTAGTAATACCTGGTGAAAATCAACTGTGCACTACTACATCTTGTTGCAATGCATGCAGGAATCAGAATAGGCCGTTATTGGTCAAGTCTTTGTTCCACAAAGAGATTTTGTTAGTTCTGATGATCAGTTGTTGTCAACTTGACCCTAATAAATGACTATACAGGCAATCCCTTACACCACCTCAATGAGGAAACGATCGATGACATTCAATAAAAATGTTCTGAGTCGTTATATGACAAATCTAGCACTACCTGACCCACGGATACATAAGACTAAGCACGGCATACCACATCATACTCCCTATGTCCACCAAAGCATAACCTTTAGTAGGAACAATAAGACCTGCAGGAGGGGCACCTGTGATTCGGCCGTGGCTAGATAAAGCGACCGGGCTGATCAGTTCCTGATTGGCGGTGATCTCATTAACAAATTCAGCTTCAATCTTTCTGCCATCTGGGTATTTGAGCCACGCTTTCTCAGACTTCCAGTAAATCCAAGGTCTGCACTTGAACTTGTACTTCCTCTTGTAGACAAAGATAGACGCCTCAGGGGGCAATGGTATGTGTCCTTGACCCTTTTCACCTGCGTCGTCTCCACAGTGGTGAACGTTTTGGTCTCGGTTGAAGCGTTCACTTCGGCGGAGAACCCCCAGCCGCTGAATCCAGCGCTCGCAGAGACAGAATCGGAGATCTCTCTTCCCTGACTGACAGTCATTCCAACTTCGGTTTCCTCCTCCTTGGTGCGTGTACCTTTGCTGTCGTTCTCGATGCTGAACTGGAAAACCCATTCCGCCGAGAGCAATTCCACATCAATGATTAACTCGATCTGTGAGTTGCTGTCGATGACGTGACTAATCTGCCCGACAAGGACTTTGCCATCTGCAACGTCTTTCAGGTTTCTTTGTACAGAATGGAGTTCATGATCGCCAACAATGATTCTGTCGGCAAAGCTCTTGGTGGTGCTCTCAGACATGCTGGCGTTGATAGAAAAAGGATGGCGAATTGAAGTCTTTAGGCCGATTGTTTAGAGTCCGAAGTGGAATTTGAGTTTTTGTGTGAAGAAGGATGAGGCTGTAAAGGCGGAACTCTCTTTCCATTTATGTTCGCAACAGCTACTTGAGCATCTTGCTCTTCACTGCATAGGATTAATAAGTATCTCTAACAAACATCTTTCCTTAACTCTAAGATCACCGCGATTACAACACATCATATCCGGTTTATGCCGACATCGAGGCCGTAATTACATGTCTCAATCATCGGTCAGGCAAGTAATATCGCATTTTCATTCAAGTTCCCTCACCGGTCTGGTGATGGCGTAAGATATCTGCATGTTTTAACATGATAGGATGTAGGCAATGCTGATTTGCGTAACAATTCGAGTTCCTCTGCTGCCAAGGACGCTCCTATATCTGCGTGTTTCAGAGCTTTAGGATGATAATACTGCTGAACCTTCACCCCAATACACATTCTACCATCCTCCACAAAGTAATATTCCAACCTGGGTATAGAACGTGTCTATGCCAGACTTTGTGTAATTCTTTTTTTAAAAAAGAGAAGAAAAAAAGAACATTTGAATGGCAAAAAGGGCCTAAGCCTTTGGGGAAGTTGCTACGTTGACTCACGATAATGATTTTTAGAAACGTCTTAAGTTTTTTAAGCCATCTTATATCTCAGCAAATCAACGGCGACCAAGGGCCGCGTAGTGAGACACGGCACGATATCAGATCGGCCCGCTTTGTCTCGGAGCGGCACGCAGAATGCTAAATCGGGCGATTATGTCAACCCAGAACATATGCATCACAGACTTGGCAACCAATCAATAAAGTGTAAAAAAACAGATAAACTGCGGTGCGACTGAAGGGCTTGCATTTCCAAGTGGCGGTGTAATTTCGGGTACAGCGCAGTGAGACACAGGGTAAGATACCAACAGGTTTTGTAGAGCAGACTCCACATGTGTATTGTTGTCAGGGAGCTTAGAGGTAAATGGGCAAGTCCATTGACCCACGGGATGGGACCTGGGTAGACCATTCAAGGTGGACAACATTCGCGCGGGGTAGGGAGGAGAAGATCGATGACTAATCCGTTACCCAAGACAAGTCATACAATGCCCCTGGCTAGAGGCAAGTTCACATCACTGGCGTGTGGCGGAGAGTTGTTGACAGCCAGCTGGGCCTTTTGAGGGTTAGCCCGTCAGCCCGGGCATGTAGGCGAGTAGCTAGCAATGCCAAGTTGTGCGGGTCGACGTGATGTTCCGCGTACCAGCGCGTACAGTCGTGCTTGTGAGTAGGTAAGAATCTTAATTTACATATAACTATAGCTATTACCTATCCTTTCCTAATATAAAGAAATAAATATATATATAGACCATACTGGCTTTAATTCTAATTATAGAATACTATTTAAATTATATTAAATTATAGGTTTATTTATCTAAATATATTAAGGCCAGTATAGTTACATATTAATAAATATATAGATATAGATTTCGTCTATTAGTATTAATACTGGCTTAGAGCCTAGTAAATAATCTCTATTTATAAGCTATCTTATCTTATTGCGTCGGAGACTGGTAGGTAATATATATAGATCGGCGATATCTGGACCTTAATAAAGTGGCATGGCTCGGATATTAGGCGCCAGGTAACTTAAAAGTGATTCAAGGATATTTGAGAATGAATGTTAAGTGAGTTTATCTAACACAAGACTGAAACTTCCGAATCAAGCTTCAAGTCGGACGGTACAAGGTGACTTTACTCTCCGTAAACGCTGAAATTTTCATCGAGGTGACACTCAGCTACTGCAGCTTGAGTATGTCCTTCAACAAAGCAAGCGCCCCAAATAGCTCATTATCGTGATATTTCCTCGCAACAAGCTGCAAATTTATCGGCGCTCTCGTAAAGTCCGACTCTTCCCACAACTTCTTTACCTCTCCACAAGCCTCACTCAACGGCTCATACCCAAGGTCATACTTTTCACCTCCCTCCACTCTAACTGGCGTAGGGACCACGACACCGGGATAATCGACAAGATTGTAAAGCGAAGTGTAATTCCAGTAAAATGCCGTATCATGCGCAGATGCAGGTCCGACAAATGCTGGCCCCAGGAGTATATCAACATCTTGCTCTTCCCAGCTTTTTGCAAATGCACAGCGAAATAGATCTCGCTCGCGACGCATTAAACTGAGATCAACGGCATTTTTCATGCCAAGTTTCTCGGCGTCTTCCCAGATCCATGAGCTGAGAGAGTGGATTGGCTCGCCTGTAGATTTGATAGCGTTGATTGCAGGCTGGGCCCCGTCGGGCCAATACATGCGTCTGATTTTGGACCAAGCATCCTCTGAGCCGTGGACTTTGAAGTCTTTGAGTTCAATAAGATCTTTGTATTTTGTGTCGGATAGTTGATCTTGTGCCCACGCCAAAGCCTTGAGGACTGGGGGTTGAGGTGTGATGAAATCATCGTTACTGATAAAACCAATCTTCAAACGACCCTGAATAGGCGTATGTAAACCCTTCCAAGGAATAGGTACCAATGTTGGATCTTTCAAGTACGGCTTAGTTGAGAGAACACACTGCATCAGCAGATCCATGTCTCTCAAGCTTCGACACATCGGACCGGCAGAAGCCAGAACATTTAGCTCAGCTGGGAAAGGCGTTGTAACAAAGCCTCTCATCGGCATTGTATAAGACGTAGGCTTAAACCCGTAAATCCCACAAAAGGCTGCAGGACCACGGATACTCCCACCGATATCAGTACCAATGCCGAGGACGGAACCTTTCATTGCGATCAAAGCTGCTTCACCACCGGTTGATCCACCAGCTGAGAGGTTGATATTGAAGGGATTGAGAGTCCGACCCCATAGCGAGTCAGTCTCGAGATGCATGATCATTTGAGGCTGATTGGTTTTGCAATAAAACACGGCGCCGAGACTTCTGAGAATAGCAACCATGTCACTATCCTCTGTATCCTTCTGCATGCTTGCAAGATATCCTTGAGAAGAGAGAGTCCCGGCTATAGCAATATGTTCTTTGATACTGATGGGTAGACCGTGTAGTGGACCAATTGGCTTTCCGTTCTTAGCCATATACTCATCCAACTGTCTCGCTTGGGTAATAGCTTCATCCATATACCATTGAGTGAGACAACATGTGAGTTGATGAGCGATGATAGAGCGTTTAGCAAAGGCTGTAGCGACCGTAACGGCTGAAAATTCACGATTGGCTAGACTTTGGAGAAGACCAACGGCATCGTAATCCTCTGTGATACGAATTTCTTCTTCTGAGAGAATACCGCATGATGAGGGAATGTTGGACACGTCGAGAGGGGGGTTAGAGATTAAATCAGCGGGGAGGTAGTATTCTTGAGGGACTTTGGAGATAAGAGTCTCAAGAAGGGCGGCTCGTTTGGCTTCGAAAGAAGGTGTTCCCAGAGGAACTGGTTTTGTTTGGACTGTGAAGGAAGATTTATGCTGTATGTCATTGACTGAAGCATTGATTTGGACGATCGATGTGTTCTTGGGAGTGTCTTTGGGCTGAAGAAGTGCAGCAGAGGAAAGAAGACTCATGATGGCAGAGCGGAGATATTTGAGATAATTTTTGTATGATTAAATCGAAGGCGAGTGTGGAATTAAAATTGGTGTCTTCAGAGATGAGTTGAAGCTTTAAGTAGTACGTCCCGAGGTCGATATAATGTTTCCCCTCGCCTGTTATTCACTATCACTCTCGATTTCGGAATGTAATTCCTTACCCTCTGTAGAAGCTTCACACGGGAGTCCGTCGCAAATACACATGATTGGATACAGTGGTACAGTCTAATTTAGTGTAAAGCCAAGTCCCATAGGTGTGGTAGCATTGACCACCCACGTATATTTGCGCTATCTGTTATCCACTAGCTTATGACCGCCACCAGTTATCAGTGTGATTGGCGTGATTAGCGTGATAAGCGTTGGCGGGGAAGCTCGCTTGCTTGCTCGGAAACAAGATATGCTCTTCGCAGGTTCATTCATATTGATAGTATCATCTCTGGCCCGTCAGATAGTGAGTTGATGAATATAAATTAGACGGGTTCGATGCATTATCGTCTTCTCAGTTGGTAGGCTTCCACTCAGCAAATCCAAACTCTCTACCTTTGTCATCATTCTTCTGTTCGGCATGACTGAACCAATCAATATCCCCGGCACCGTCCACCTCCTCGATCTGGACCATGACATACAGGCTCGCCATGCCAGTTCATCTGGCGAAATTGTACTTCATCCAACTCCGTCCAAGGACCCTAATGATCCATTGAACTGGACCCCACGTCGTAAACTGCTCTCACTAATCTGTCAGAACTTGTAAGTCAATGACTATGCTTCACTGTTTTACAAGAATACTTATTGATGATATCCAGATATACTTGGTTCGCAGGCTTTTCAGTGTCAACTGTGTATTCCGTGCTTGTTCCCCTCTCTGCTCAATCCGGCGTATCTATCGCTACTTTGAACGAGGGCACGGGGTACATGTTCCTCTTCTTGGGCTGGAGTTTGCTTTTTTGGCAGCCTTTCTCACTGCGTTACGGGAAACGTTTGACTTACCTCATTTCGGTTCTTGGTGCAATCGTGAGTTTTCAATACCCAACCGCCGTTATGTGATTCTAACGAGGCCGTGGTTTAGGGGACTAGTATTTGGAGGTAATTGCACTTATTAACACCTTGGCATTAATTCTCAGTTACCTGGCTAACATCTTGTCCAGTGCCTACGTTAAAAGCGACGGCGAGTGGTTGGCAAAATGCATTATTCAGGGCTTTTTTATTTCTCCTATTGAAGCACTTCCTGAGATCTCAGTCACTGATATTGTAAGCAACATCACTGAATGCCAAGTTCTCTGCTGACACTCTTAGTACTTTACACATGAACGCGGCACATACATGGGTATCTATTCTTTTGCGCTTGCTGGTAGTAACTACTTTGCCCCTGTTGTCTGTGGCTTTATCGCAGATCACCAAGGCTGGCAGTGGGTCTTTTACTGGCCCGCTATTTTCCTAGGTGCTGTGTTTCTGTTCCTCTTCTTGTTTATGGAAGAGACAAATTACACTCGAGAGGTTGTGTCGAGGCCAACTAATCAACTGACTATCTCTGCTTCTGAGGAGGGTGAAAAGACCATTCAGACAGTAGAGGGGGGACCAACAGCTGAGAACGGCGAAGTTTACAACATCCCCAAGACTTTTATCCAAAAGATGTCACTATGGCAGCCATCACCAGGACAGAATTTACTGACCCGATCATGGCGATCACTCAAGTATCTCACCTGGCCGGTCGTCTTCTATGCTGGCTTCTCCTACGGTTCATATCTCATTTGGTTCAACGTCCTCAACGCGACAGCCTCTCTTATTCTCTCGGGAGAGCCTTACAACTTCAAACCATCTATGGTTGGCTTAAGCTATCTGGCCTGCTGTATCGGCGTTATCGTCGGAGCTCTCGTTTCTGGAAGACTCAGTGATAGTTTGACGATCAAGCTTGCACGCCGAAATGACGGAATCATGGAAGCCGAATCGCGTCTTTGGCCCTTCTCGCTCTGCGTCATCATAGTCCCTGGAGCTCTTATTCTGTGGGGCGTTGGAGCGCAGCATGGAGTTCATTGGTTCGGGCTCGTCTTTGCTATGGGATGTCTTGCTTTTACTAGTGCAGTGGGTGTCACTTTGAGTGTGACCTATCTTATTGATAGTTATCATGGTATCAGTGGTGATGCGATTGTCACGGTTATTCTGATTCGGAATACGATGTCGTTTGCCATAAGCTACGGGTAAGCCTTTTACTGATTTTGTGAAGACTAGCTGACGATTATAGCATCACACCTTGGATAACTCATCTTGGTTATCAAAACTGTTTCATTTCAGCTGCGTTTGTTGGCATGGCTGCTTCCTCTGTCTTTTTCATCATGATTATTTATGGCAAGGGTTTTAGAGTTAGAAGTGCTGAGAGGTATTATCAACTTGCCAAGGATAGTTAGACAGGTTATTAAGTACATTAAGCTTTACTGAAATGGATTAGGTAATAATAGTTTTGTTAAGTAGGAAGTGAAATCGATTTTCTACATTGCAAAGTACGTACAAAATATTGAAATCATACAAAGTAAGTCTTGCTATGACTGTCATTATTATTTAATAGAATGTATACCTTTAGAAAAAAGATCTAGTTATTTTATTAAGCTTTACGGAAATATCACCAATAGAGGTCTCTTTACAGACTAAAAGGTAATAATATCTGAAATTTAATAAGGTTACCTATCTAATCAGCCATCGCAACTCTATTTCCCATGGGTATAAAAATCCCCTACTGGGCCATTTATTTAATATGTATAACCTAGTAATAACCCTTACGCTCTTCATATTTACTAATAAGTAACACTTCTCCTATTAAGAATTCCTATCACCTCCTACTACCCCAAATACTCTCTAAATCACGGTAATATCGCAAGGCCGTAGTTATTTTCGTGACCTCCCATGACCTCTCCAAGTCTTCCACTACAATCCGGCGGTCCTCTCCTTCTGGAAGAAACAACCCCAACGTATATACTGGCCAAGTTCCTGCGTATGACTTCGCCCATTTAGTCTTGTTTACCTGTCTTTTCAGAATTCCAAGGAACATTCTAATCTGCCACTTATCTTTAGATACAGAAGAAGGCATTTTCTTTCCTTTCTGCGCATGCTTGAGCTGTTCGAGTAACAATGACGCTGCTAAGGCATATAAAACTGTTTCATCCCTCGTTGTACTGCCTCTTAACATGGATACCTCAGGGGCATTGTGGACAGACTCGACGTCTTGGTCACGGAGCTGACTTTCCCACGTCCGCACATCTCGCTGTGTCTTTTTGAGAATTGCAGGATTGATGTTGATCCCTGGTCTGTAACATTCCCGTAGGAACACTGTAATCCGGAACAGCGACAACGGTACGCCTAAAATAGGACTCTCAAGATTGCGAGATGCGCCTGGTAATAGTGTCGATCTGTCGACAAGCTTCTCCACACTGTTCCAAAACCCAGGGTTGAACCTGTGTCTGTGATGAGTTGTTTCTGACCAAAGGCTTGTTGTGAGTAGGAATTGCTGATAGATAACACTCTCGAGGGCTACTTTGTCAAAGAGCCGTTGAATTCCAGTAGGTCGATTAAACAATCGTAGGGTAATAATACGGGTGGCGGCGTTGACATGTTTTACAACGTCACTTTGTGTACCCAATTCCAAATACTTTCCCAGTCAGTGGTAATTCCCTAAAGAATCTCTCACAAAAACATACCCCATAGAGATAAAGCAGTATCACGGACATCAGTAATGCGTCGTGGTTCTCATACTCCGAAACATTGCTAAGCAATACAGAAAGCTCCTTTACACCCTGAGAGTAATATGACAGAGCAATGTAATGCATTTCGCAGACTGAGTCACCTAGAAACATGTGAGATGCAGCACAAGCCAGAACTGAGTAGTAGAGACTTTTGTGTGTCAGCATAAGTTGCTGAATCTCGGTAAGCCAGCCATCGTGAAATCCACGGTAACAATCTGGCAACAGCAACAAAGGGAAATATTTCCCGGAGAAGTGTTGTGAGATACAGAGCTCCAAGTGGTTTGTTGAAATACTGTGTGTTAAACCTGCTTGTAATGAGAGATCCATTGGGCAAATAGAGTTGATTGTCAAGGTAGAAAGAAGATTTGATGGAAGTGCGCGTTCAACAGGGATGTTGTCAAGGGCTAAGATTGAACAATTATTCGTATCATTTTCGAGTTGTTGCGGCTTGTCTTTCGCATGTCGAATTTGGTGTCTTGAATCGCAGTGATGAGCGTTTCGACGGTCAAGCAAATCATCTGCTGATGGCCATATACATTCTCGCCCAGATGAGCTGCATAAGTCGCAGGTTGGGGGCTTTTCGTCGCATTTCTTACGCCGTTGTCTACCTGCAATTGCCTTTCTATGAGCAACAACGTAAAAAACAAGGCTCACGTGCTTACATGTAAAGCATCCAGTCTTTGCGCGCAATTTGCGTCGAGGGGGTGTGTTTGCAATTCTCTCTATCATTGTGCCAGTGTTGCCTGGGTGTCATGGACTTTATGGAATCGCCAGCGGGGAAGGGTGGGGTGGGGGAGTTTTGTAATAATTCATGTTGGCATGAACTTAGTTCGAGTTAAATGTTCGCATGTGACCTGGGATAACTTCTCCCTTTCTAGTCAAGTCTCGAATGCTGTGTAACTAAGGCTTATCTAGGGGCCAATTCTCTGCTGTGCTGCTAGATAGCAGGTTTAAAGTGGAGCGTTCAAGATGCGGGGTTGATAGGGTTTACGGATATACGTATATTCTATGATCTCAATATTATGGCAAACCCCGATGACTTATTGTAATATTAAACAGACATGTTTCCATTTTGTTTGTAAAAAAATCGCGTGAAGCTTGCTTAGTTGGCCCCCCCTCGGCTCGAGCCAACGGGTAAAGTATAATTAGCTTTCGTCTTTATGCACCATTAGTAAAATAAAATATTGTTTACTACATTAAATATTGTATTTTAGGTTAGACTGATTAAGTTTTCTCTTCTTGGGTCTTAATTAATAAGTTTATTAAAATACGTGATAAGTGTGGGCACGTAGACGAGCATCTCGCACTGCCAAGTTATATGCATCGGCGTAGAACTACACTCTCCAGTAACTATTCCTTTAGAATGAGCAGCGAATTAATGTGCGGTGTTATGAATTCTGCTATGGTGGGTTTGCCTGGACCTCGAGCTCCTGACGTCTGAAAGAATAGCTAAGAACTAACAATCAGCTGGCAGAACTTTAGACAATTTGAAGACAAAATGTTACGTTAAGAAAAGTAAAGACTACATATTTCCACCCTGTTAATGCAGCAATGCAAGGAACCTAGGGTCACGGTGTTCTTTGAAATCGCCTTACTTGGTTCTAGAAGAAGGGTATGGTGATGTTTCTGTTCGAACAGACCGTCATTTAATTCAAAGTCTGATGAATTTATTTCCGGCTTTTCGCACACTGCAATGTTGTGCACCTTATATTATTCTTCATATCAAGTAAGGTCAATTCAAGTAGATAGTATCTTACGCTGGTCAAAGACGTTCTTGAGTAAATCAATTGAACCCTAAACAGTCATATATTCCAACAATTAGAGCAAATATAATATAACAATCCTTTCAAGCTGCCACTACACTTACTGAGAGAGGAGCATTCTCAACCACCATGACATTAGGGTCCTCCAGTGGAAAAGCAGGGTTTCTACAGTATCTCGCCCGTGATAAAATTGTCGTGGTGGCTGAACCTCTGCTAGGGGCATTCATGCTGGCCAGCCCAAGCAAGAAGCTTAATTCAGACACCGCCGTAGCCATGACCCATCCTTTCTCAGCCCGTGGAAGGAGACGAATACGTAGATAATACCGATTTTGGTTCTGGTCGTGGAATGTTGTTGGAATTACATTGAACCGTAAGTTTGTTAACATGTGCGTGCCAGGGCCGGTGTAGTTCGACATCAAGCAGTACGTAGGCGCGTCTGGCGCACCAAGTTCGATATCCACGGTTACTTCCATCAAAAGGTACTGATTGATCTCGCTTTGCTTCAGTACAATGGAGAAGATAAGGTCCTGGGGTAGATTTGTCCTCTCTAGGATGACTTGATTGTGGCTTCCAACTAGGTTGCTACTAACGCGCATGAGGAATCTTGGCGCCGATGCTGGCTCAGACCCTGTCGGGCGGTCAAATTTTGCACGGGGGCTAATCTCATTTCTTCGGAGGTTGCCAGGCAACATATGTTGATCAGCGACATCTGGTCCGTGATGAAGTGGCATAGCTCGAATGTTAGGCGCCAGGTTCCTTGATAGTGACTCCAGGATAGGTTTGTAATCTGTAGCTCTTGTGAAAACACCCTCTTCGGGAGTTGAGATATCCGTATTGTCGCTATCATCTGAGTCACTTTGTGGAGCCGTAGACATTTCGGCAGTAGTATTAGAGAGCTTCTTCACTCGCACCGCTTGTAGCATCTTGACCGTCCTCAACTCTGGTTCGCCACTTGGCATATGGGGAGAGGCCAAGCTAGCGATAGCTTGTGAAGCTTTTGAAGTTGCAGTCATGTTGATAGTCAAGTTGTAAACAGGATCGTTGAGCTGCATAGCAAATAGTGCCGAAGTTGAAGCATTATCGTCGAAGTAGGCAGTACCAGTACCTTGTTGACTTCCCATCATTCTCTGCAGAGTTTCGAGCTGAATGTCGGCAAAGGCGGACAGACGCAGGATACGCAGGTCAGTGAGACTTTGGTTTGGTTGCGAGCCCCAGATAAAAAGGTTGTTCAATGCGCCTGGGTTGCTCTTGATCTGGGTCAAAGCCTCATGTCTATGTTGGTCGGTCTCCCGAGTCTGCTGATCAACAGTGTATTGCCGTCTGATATCAACCTTCAGCTCGCTGCTATCAAGACCCCGCCCTACAGCGAACCGCTGCTGGTGTGATGGTTGCGTTAAGACGAGAGATGAAAATTGGTCGGAACCAGGAACACGGTCCATGAATGCCATCATGACTCCATCTGTGACTATTTCGTGACGTAAAAGAGGTGCACCTTCTGGAAGAGCCTGTCCAGCGGATTTGAGGCCCACATCATTTGACACGACTTCAACACGGAGGTCAGGGAACATGGTCACCAGGTCTGAGCGAAGGTAAAAGCCGTAAGCTGGTATCTGGACACGGTGGTTCATTCCATCAGGTGTGCTGCTGATGTAGTCATTGAGGGCCTTCTTGATAGCGACGCGATCCTCGTCGGTACCAAAATGGTTACCCAGGGATAAAGAGCCATCTATCATCGCGTCGACCCAATTCTTGTCAATATGGAAGAATCGCAAGCTCTCCTCCTGCAAATAGGTTGGATCAGGCAGAAGACAGTGTGCTGGTACACCTGTAAGGAACATACGGTCGACCAGCCATGAGAGAACAGTCATCCAGTCTGAAGATTCTGGATCATTTGTTTCATCGTATGGAACGCCTGATTTGCTTGAGGCTAGTCGGCGCACAGACTCCAAGGCAGCAGCTGGATACTTGTCCTCGAAGACAGGCGAAGAGAATGAAAGTGTCGGACGATCACGACGCTTGAGCCTTTTGTGGTACCATCGCTTTTTAGGTCCCCCATGTTTGAAGATAGGTCTGCGATGTTGGTCTCGACCAGGCTCGTCTGGTCCTGAACCTGGATCTAAAGGTTGTGAAGTTCGTGTGTGAATGTGGACATCAGTCAGGCCCTTGACCATAAAGGAAAGGTCTTCAAGAAGGTCATTATGGGTGCGAAACGCAGTGTCTCTGACGTCTTTGACAGCATTGATCTTGACTTTCTTTGCTGCGGCTGCATGTACCAGGCTGCGTACACGACCGAGGGCAGCTACAAATGCTTGATCACCAAGGGCCATGGTACGTCCAACCTGCCAGGCGACAGAGTATGTTATATCCATGATGCCGATCTGTCTGTCAAGTATTTGCAGATCCAAGCCTGAGGTTGAGCACTGTGTTAGGCTTTCCAAGGTGGGCACGTAAGTGGGTGTGAATGGGCCACGATATAGTGCCACAGTTGCTTCGCCGGTTTGAGTGCGATAGTTGACCAGCGTATATCCATCATTTAGACGACGGCCAACAAGTTGTTGGATCTTATCCTCAGACATCTTCAAGGGCGTGATGATCTCATCCGGAGCCCGCAAAAGGTTGAGGGTGCGACCCAGACTCTCAAATGCGTCTGGTACGTTCAGTGTATTAGGTGGGAGCACCGTGTAGTTCCAACTATGTAGAGAGCAGAGAGCAACATAGTGGTGGTTCTGACTGGGGTATTGCATCGCCTCAACACCCTCAATCGAGACTAAATGAGCGCACATCGTAGTTGGGGTGATATTATCAAGCGGCCCAGATCTATTGCCTACTACAATACTGAAGACAGCTGTGTCCTCAACACCCGCAAGAGCCATCCCCGAACCGTTTATTTTGCGAACGTGGGAGAGGTATTTGTATTGCGAAGTGTCAGGTCCACTGCCCATGACTCGATTGCCTCTATCATCAAAAGTTGAAAAGAAGCTGGCGAATAAATCAGGCTGCACGAAGATGAAGTCTCCGCGGCTATCATTGATTGAAGTTGGCCCCAGAGATGCCGATATGGGTGTCGTGACATCAGGGGATAACTTCCATAGATCAGCAATGCTCATGTTGACTGTCATGGTGGACGATTGTTTGACTGGTTTGATGACGCCTTCGCTGGTATTGCGGAAGATGCTGGTGAGGTCCTCTGGTGGTAGGCGTAGCTCATCTTGGGCAAATGCGAGTATAATAAGCCACGGCACACGGTTGCGTGGTATATCTCTGGCTTTGACTCCTGTCTCTGTGGCTCTCAAAGCTGCCATCTTCATCTGTGCTTTGAGCTCTTTGTTTGTGCCAGCTTTTGGGCTTCCAAGCCGCTCCCATGGTAGATGCGGATCTGTCAAGACAACATGCGGTAAGATCCTGTGATCATCACTATATCCTGCAGGAGGATACGTAGAGTGAACGCTTCCGTCTGGCAGAGAGAACTGGGGTGCATCCACCCAGAAAGCTTGGTCTGCCTCCAGATTTAACTGTTGTCCATCGGCGCTTATACTCTGCTTCACAGATATGATTCGCTGAGGGCCTGCTTCTAGTCCAGGAGCCCAGAATGAATTGAGCTTTTGCTCGCCTGGGGGCAGTGGATCATCATGCTCTTCAACAGTTTGGCCATTTGCGAACACCGTCACAGGTGTTTCAACTTTGCGATTGCCACCAAGTCGACTGGCTGCAACAACACGACGAGAATGTCGTATAGTCAGATGTCGAGGAGAGTCAATACGGGTACTCCTTCCTCCAGGGTAGATGCCCATGATGTGAAAGTGGCTTGGGAAGGATTGCTATTTGACAGACTAGTATTGATGAATGGACTTGAATGCAATGCAAATGATGAAATGATACGGGATGTCGATAATTGTCAGATTTTGACAGTAGTTTTTCTTGCAAGAATAGTGGAATTCCAAGTTATAGGATGACTTTGTGCTTAGTGCCAAGTTTTGGGCATTGGAGCTGAACAAATACTCTCCATAGCATTGGAGAACACAGCAAGATTGGCTGACATTCCATGTTCTTCGCACACACTTGAGTAGACGAAATAGCTACTTCGGCATTGCGGCTTCACTATTGACCCGATATGATATCAAGGTTTCCGATCAATATTCAACTAACGGGTCCCGACCAAATGCAAGCCTCCCAGTAATATCACAACTCTTTCTGGACTCCCGCATCTGGCCAGCACAGAATGCATACTGCATAGAGGTGCATGTGTATAGCCCACTTCTCAATCAGCACAACTATCTCGGCAAGGATATGCGCTGCCAACCACGTAGCCAGAAAAGTTACACGCACGACGACAATGATGTCCTGTTTTGAAACTGTTTGCTTGGCCGGTCATAAGCGCCGAATAGGAGTCAGACACCCATTCTATTGTCGCCAAGTAACGATTGAGTTGGCTTATGCTTTGGCATGCATTGCAGCCGCGTATTCACCCGAGATGAATGCACAAACACAGTATGCCGCATATCAACCGGCCCGTTTATGCAGTGCAGTGAGATGGTTACCTGTCTGCCGGTGGAATACCTTAAATGCATAGAGCTTGTTCTGGTATTTACACTGCGGCAATATGCATGGCGTGACGGCCTTAAAAGGATCTCATGCATGACACTTGTGTTACCTGCAAAGGATAACACACTGATGCGGGGTTGTGCTACCGGGGACAGTATCCGCTGTTCGAACCATGCCGTGTAACTAGCTTTGCAAAGGTCATGATTATTGTGCGACGGGTGCTGGCATCTTTACAATGACGGAACGACGGAATCACGAGCGGGGAAGAGAGATGAAGCTGTGATAGAAATCTTGAGAGAGGTCGAAGGGGGTTGATGGACTACCCACCTGAAATGACAAGAACTCTCAATACTTCTCTTTCAACTAGATACCCTCCTGACCAAAAACAAAGCACCATCAAGTGGCCATGGCTCCAATCGCGGCTATCATCGACAAGACCACTCCTGGTGACAAAGTCATCAAACTTTTCTACAGCACCGGCAATGCTCGACTTGGTCTTGCGTTGTGGTCAGGCACAAAAGACCCAGATCCAGAAAACTCCATAAAGGCTCCTCAAGAAGTCGGCAATGGACAATACATCCTTAATCCATCCCAGATAGCGAGTATCAACTTCCAGGGTGAAGAAAAGGTCTTTGCTCTTACAACAGAAAACCCGTTCAAGGTCACTAGAGATGACGCATACAATTTATCAGAAATCTTCCCCTCATACAAGAAGCTACAAGACATAGTGATTGGAAACATCACCCTCGGCGCTTGTGCCAGCAACGATAATGCCTGGGTCTACTTTACAAAGTGAGTGTGGCATGACACCCTGAAAGTTTCATGTGGTGAAGGCTAACAACGGCTATTAGACCTATTGGGGAGAGCAGCAGATCTCTTTGGGAGCTAGATCTCCGAACGTCACAGACCACTCAGCTCATATTCACCCACGACCTGTGGATCAATTCATTTGCTGCTGCATGGTTCGATACAGTGACTGGAAAGCGAAGCGTTATCTACGAAGGAAGTGCACTGACAGAGTATGTTGTCGACGATGCTACAAGTAACTCTCACCCAATCATCCAGACTGACAAACTATCTGACTATTACCCTTTTTCAATATTTAGACGGTATAGCAATATCCGCAACAGGAGACATGCAGCGTAACACTCCAGTAGCTGTTGCATTCAACGCTGGTACGGTTTACCTCTACTACTGTGGAAGAGACACGGCCGGAGGCATTCGACGAACTGTAAAGAGCAATGGTAGATGGGGCACTTCGACTCTTGTTAATAGCAACACGATTGCTCAGGACAGCCAGCTTACTGTAGTGAGGGCTAACGGTATCAACCATCTGTTTTATGTAGCCAGGGATGAAAATGAGGAGGAGGATGACTACTTTGTTCACCACCTGGACGAGGTCGAGTAATGAGCAGGAGGACTATTAGCTTTATTATGAATAGGGGAAATGGGATTGCAAGTTGCTACAAATGCTCAAACGATTGTTATTCAGAATCTTTACCGACAATTACCCTCTAGAGATTCGTTGAAGGGATAATGCAAGTCTGATTCATACGTAAATTATGGCACTCAATAACATTCATCACTGTGAAGAGTTCAAGCACGCTACACCAGTTTCTCAATCAATAAAGTACTAAACTAACGCATTACACATAACATCAAACAAAAAGTTAGCCTAAGGCTTCGCAGGCGCCATAATCGGGTTTCTCAACTGCAAGAACCCCTCAATAGCAGCATAAGGCCCATCCTGAAACGCAGGTGTCATCAAATCCCCCTTTTTCTCAATACCAAACGCATTATAAACAGCCTGAGAATCACCATTATCATCCCCCTTGGTTGTTCCCCGCACAGATTGTCCCTCTGCATAAGGTTGAAACCAACTCCAGTCTCCACCACCGAGTGAAGGGAGCAGCAAAGTTCGCATTGGGACATCTCGAGCATTCTGGCTGGTCAATTTCTCCGATTCTAGGTAACCGGGTACATCACCAACGGGCATTGTTAACGGCCCTGCGTGGAAGAATGCTGTCATGGTGTCCATGGCCTTTTGCCACGTCCATGGGGGTAAGAGTAGTTCCGCCGCTGGCAAGAATGACGAGTATGCGTGGACTGGTGTGAATGGGTCAAGTATAGCACCGAATATCGACATACGGGAATTACGTTGATCCTCAAATGCAACAGGATCAATGACCGGTGGACTGTCAGAGAATGGAGGCTGCCAGAACGGTTCGAAAACTGGATATTGCTCAGTATTCAAACCGATCAATGGCTCCGTAGGTTCAGCATCGGGGAAGAAGAAGGTCTTTATCTGATCATAGTTTAACTGATCAGAACCAGGAGTTGTGGTATCAAAGTAGCCAACAAGTCCGTCGTAGCCTGCCTCCTCATTCCCGAGCCGTAACTGTAGCTCGTAGAATGGAGTCTTGCTATCAGGGTCCGATGGCTTCAATAGTGTGCGCTCAGGATCCGTCACCTTGCTCAGCGTACTTTGTATCTCGAGAGGCGGCCCACTCAGCTCGACAGACCAGCCAGTATTGACGAGTGCGAGTGGCTTGCCTACGATAGAGTTGAGGAACTGTGCATAAGCACCTGGAGCAGGTGGTAGCTTTTGTTGTGCCATGGTTATCATACCCCAGAAGCCAAGAAGGTATTTTGGGTCAACCAGTTTGGAGATAAGGGCATCGAGCTCCCGTGTATCAGGTGTTGGCTGTGTATCTGGGTCCGGGCTGAACGGTAGCCACTTGGGAGACTGGAGAGTTCCTAGAGGACCACCAACTCGAACCTCTCGATAAAAGGTACCGTTAGGGAGGAAGAATTGGATGCCGTAGTTGGCGTAGTTGGTGATGACCCATCCCCATATTGGCGATTCCCATTCTGTGACAGGACGCCACATTGAGCCCTGGGAACTACTGGGATCATCGGCAGTACGTGTGACAAACTTGGCATTGATACGGGCAGGTTGATTGATTTGCGGTGGCAGTTGAATAAACTCTGTCTGCTCAGATCTGTCCTGTATCACCGTATTGGCGTACTTCTTTCCATCCAAGGTGACCTCCTGCGGTGCATAGAAGTTGCTAATACAGGGATAAACAGGTGGTGGCCCCGCAACACGCGGTTTCTGATCAATGGCCATGAGGGTTTGTCCAAATTTGTCGATGACATTGAACTTGCGGAACCTGAACTGACCGTGTGTCACAGGCTTAAACGGGCAATGCTCACTGTCTGTGAAATTGACCAACGCAGCATATGGCGTCAAGGCTGAATTGCCGTCAATGAGCTTCAGTCTATCCTCTGTCAGACCAGCTGGATTGAAGGCTGCTGCATTGAGGACATAGCTTGAATCTCCGTCAGGTCCGACGACTTTGTTCTCGGGCTTGAGATGACTACCCTCTGCCTGAGTGACGAGACCACTGATAAAGCCTGATAGTGGGGAGGATAGATAAGACAGTTCGTTGACATTTACAAGCAAGTTATTACGATCCTCTTCTGGTAGGTATTCGTCGAGAATACTAGGCGGGGTATTCTGGAACAGCTGCTTGATCTTTGCACCTAAAGCAAAGCTCGGCTGAGGCAGAATCAACACACGTCCAGACAAGACGCGAACATCCTGTCCCTTCACACCTTGCCATCTAGAAAGAGCATCCCACAGAGGAGGAGGTGTCTCGCTATTAGATGGCACTGTGATTCCATATCTGACCAGCCTGTCTTCAGAGTGACGAGCTGCGTGTTCATCCAGTTTCCAGAACTCAAAGGGTATATGCGTGTATTCCACTTCCCACTCTGCGTAGAGAGGAAACCACGGCTGTCTCCCACTGGATCGATCACGCCATCTCTGGTCGGTAGTCAGCTGGTCGTGAAATTGGGGATAAAATGTCCCTTCGGGTGCTGTGCCCGAGTCATGACTATCCGGTCTGAGGACATGGAACTCGGTCAGTAGTGCCTTGCTCGCGGCTCCGAAGACCGAGGGTAGCTTGTCATTGACTAGACCGGCGAGTGTATTGAGACCACTCGGTAGATCCTGGCTACTGGCAATTGTTTGGTACGGCGCCCGAATAGACAGATTGTCAAGATAATCAAGCGCCCAGCCAGACGGAATGCCTCCAATAAGAACAGTGGGATCATTACCACCGTAGAAGACTGGCTCACTTGTGGACTCAACATGTGCCAGCAGGTTGGACTTCAACATATTGCCAACCTGCGTTTCAAGCTGTCTAATGCGTGTCTGGAGTCCATTGATGCGAGTGGAGATTCTTCCAGCCTCTCGATTGAACCCTTCATTCTGGTCATTTCCCTGGCTGTTGCTCTGTCCGAGATCACTGGCATATTTCCACCAAAGGGAAAACATGTCCCAGCGATACTCGAGCATCGCTCTGTTGCATGAGTCGAGGAGTGCCTGGGTGAGGTTCAATTGATTGAGACTAGAAATAGCTGCGGGCTCTGGTTCATTTGGTTGGTTGGAACTTGTGCTGTCAGACTCAGCAAAGAAGTATTTTGTGCCGCCTGGAGAACGAGTATAAGACCAGTTATACACAGAATCTTTGGCCTCCCGCTGGCCTTCAACGCCATCGTCACGAGCTTGAAGGAGAGATTCAAGGGCAAGAATATCCTCTTCCAGCTTGGCGACATCATCTGACCCGTCACTGGCGTTTCCACGCGCGTGACAATATGCCAGCAGTGCATCCATTGGGGTTGTCCCTACAGCTACTGCAGCCTGTTGCTGATCACGAAGACGTTGGCTGAAGTCATCCGCTGGGACGTGCGTGGGCTTATTTGCATGATCCCAGGACACGTCGTATATGCAACTGTGGCAAAGAATACGCAGTTGACTGCTAAGACTCATCCATGGATCAGGGTTTGCCTCATCTGTTCCCTTTAGTGTCATGAAGAGTGACTGCAGGCTCTCTCCATGCGTCACTTTGGCACCGTCAATCACATTACCACCAGACTTCCACAGAGGGTCAACATTCTCTTTCCAATGCCATCCCAGGACGTAATAGTTTGCGACAGCCGAGTCAAGATACGATGACTCTTGGCTATCACCGTACTCGAAGTTGTCCAGGATGCTGAAGACGTTGGAGTTGTGCATCTGGAAGTCTGCAAAGAGTTGGTTTCCACTGCGTAGGAGACTGATGTCTGGAGGGTCCACATTGGGGTTCTCATTCTCAGTCCATTCAGCCAATGGGGTCTTTCGCCCAATGAAGACTTCGGCTTGCTCGTTAATGTTGATGTCGGTACCAGCTTTCCCGAGCACAAATGGTGCGACGTCTGTTTGTAAATCCGTCTTGGTGGGGATATCTTCCAGAGACCAAACGTAGTCACTGTCAACCACCCACGCCTCATATTCTTTGCTTTTGAAAGCGTCTTTGGCACTCTCTGGCTTGATAGTATCAAGCTCTATCTTTCTCACAACAATCCATCGTGTTGGAGGCTGTAAGAAGTCCGGCGTGGTATGAGAAGAGTTGTCCCCAGACGAAGCAGATGCCGCATCCATTCCACGCCTCCGTCTTTCCGCTTTTCTCCTAGATTCTGGCACAGAATCACTTGAAGACACGCCCGATCGGTAGAAACGAGGCAGAGTCCAGTGGACATAGACTCCATGACGATGGCGCAGAGGCTTAGGCTCTGGACGGCCGCCCAAGTCCGTCAGTCGTGAGTTGATGGAGGCTGGAGCAGTGTTATGCAAGGGTACATGGTTCTGGACGTCGCTTTGAAGAAGAAAGCTATCGAGTCTCAGGAATGTGTAGTTTGGTTGAGTAATGGGACAGATACGTGCAGTTGTGTCGTCGTCTCTGCCAGTGCCGCATACAGCTGGATTTAGCACAAATGCGTCCAGTTGCATTGGCACGAGGGCGACGTCAAAGTCTTTGATTTCAGTATTTTCATTCATGTTGATTTGTTTCTGGATGCTGTGATAGTGATAGTATTTACTTGGGGACTGAATTCGAGCAAGCTTCATAAAATACAACCTCTAATCTTTCGACGGTCCTCACAAACAAGACAGGGACTAAAAGAGAAACTCTGAAGTGGATCAAGATGTCTTTCCGAGCAGAAGATCATATCGGCAGTTGGTCTGATAGTCACATACATCTTCAATCCATTGATGTTTTCGTCATTTACCATGTATTCTCATAACAACTTCGGTAGATCATCTTTTCTCCCCCTCTTCTCTCCACAAGCCGACTCACTGCATGCATGGTAGTGGCGCACAATAGCGGATTTGGATTTTTATGCAGATTTGTACGACAAACGGCATTTGATTTCTTCAAACTGATATGCATGACATGTCAACGCTTTTTCGTGCCACATCTGCGGGTAGGAACCGTGCATACCGCTGGACAACACATACAGCATAAGTAAGGTAGTGCGACAAGACACGCATGCTGCGGTCATACAATCCATAGCCTTTATAGCGATTAGTGAATATGTATCTATCGGTGGCGGTAGTTCACCTCGATTGATTCACAAAGAGCCTCTTGGGGGTCAATCGTGGTCCCCAGCTCTAGATTGGAGAAGTTGTGCCTGTCTGTATTCTTGTCCATATCTACTTAGCTGATTACTGGTAGCCTCAAAAACTCATTCCTCTCTTACTAGAACATCCAATCCAAATTTTATCACATTTTCATATAGTGGCCTCAGCTATACCTGCCATCGGTTTCTTGCCCAACATCAGCTGAGCTACTGAGGAGCAACAACTCCCTGTTCAGTCCTGCTTTTAAGGATTGGAAACACTCATCGCAGATTTTCCAAGGGTCAATTTCAGCATGGCAGTATCCACAGGCCACCCCAAGGAGGAAGAACCAACAGCCGACTCCTTGGTCACGACCAGCTCCACCACCTATAGCATCTACGCCAGCTCTGCAGGCAAAGATCCCGGCGATGGCATTCAGATCTTGGCTTCCGACAGCCTCGTCGACAAGTTCGTCGCAGGTCTAAATCCTGACAAAGCCATCATCTTGTCAGCACCACCAGATCCAACAGCCAGTTTTGATGGTTCTGACGAAACAATAAAATGGTTTCAAAACCTCGACCCTGACGCCAAAGGCTCTCTTACCGTCGATGGCTCAGAAGCAAAAAACATTGAAAGCTTTGAGTTCACGCTGTCTCAACCGTGGCCGCTCGTCTTCAGCTCTGCCAGCGATGTTCTGCTCTTCACATTTGGGTCTACCGACCTTGTGGGTGGCGATACATCAGGGTGTCGGATTGCATCGCCCGGTATCGATCCGAGTGGCAATATGCTTACTTGTGGTCTTGACTTTGTTCAGATGGAAGATATCGTGGATGTCAAAGTCGGCGATATCTTCAAGAACGCTAGTCAAAGCGATATGACTGCTCACGTGTCAGACGCAATTCTTAATCTGGAGGTAACCCTCAAGACACCAGACGCTGATGCTCCACCCAGGAGAAACGCTTTGTGGTTTACTCCTTCAGCGGATAAGCGAATTGATACTCGCTTGCAGTTCCAACTACCAAGGTTTCAAGTTTTGCAAGATCTGTTCGCGTTCGCTCTCAAAGGCCTAGTGATTTCGAGCGCAGATGTCATATACAAAAGCACAATGTCACAATCGTCAGACGACAAGCCTGCTTTTAACGGCGAGGTAACATTCAGTATCGAGTGTTCCGTCAGCAGCGATGACAGTACAGTCTCAATGCTCGCTGGCGTTGACTTCACCCCTTCCACCATCGAATTTACCTTCATATTCCTCTCCCCAGATCCACTTTCAGGGATACTA
The DNA here is from genome assembly GCA_025948275.1 of Fusarium avenaceum. Taxonomy (NCBI): domain Eukaryota; kingdom Fungi; phylum Ascomycota; class Sordariomycetes; order Hypocreales; family Nectriaceae; genus Fusarium; species Fusarium avenaceum. The sequence continues at coordinate 218,689 of CP109670.1, read as the reverse complement.
AAGTGGTTGTCTGCACTTGCAGAGGATGATGATATTGAGACCGTGGTTGACGAGATCCTAAACAAGGAGGAAAATGGAGCCAAAGTCCTTCCTGGGGTAACACTACGGAGACTTCGTGTTGAACTCGACACAAGTGCAGACCCTAATATTCCTAAATTCGACTCCTTTTCCTTCGATATAGAGGCTTCTGCGGGCTTTGGCCAAGGATATGGTAATAATACTCCGGTCTTTATGATCACTTACGACTGGAGTCAGTCGACGGGTACAACTAGTACTCTCTCTGGAGCATTATGGAATGGTACGTGACAACCCAGTGGATAGTATCTTCATTTTACTGACAGATCGAAATCAGATTTTGATAGATATGGCGATCTGGATTTGGATCCAAGTGGAGAGAAATGGGCCATCTTGATGCCCGTGACAACCACACCCGCTTTGTCTATCGACATTGCTACTCTGATTCCTGGACAGAAAGTGGTCAATATCCCTGACACATTGCCTTCTGATGTGACGATTGCATCTATCCAGCTATCACAAGAATCGTTTGCCCTTCAGTCTATGGCCACTGCCAAGCCCCCATCTCCAGGCTCCGCTCCCCAACCTTACCTAGGCGACCTCGCTCTCGGTGCCTCTTTCAGCTGGGGCAAGACCTCGGCTTTCACCTTTGACTTTGGAATATCAGTCGTAATCGAGCCTTCACAAGACTCTGAAGTCGATACCTCAGCAACCTTTATTGGAACACTCAGCTACGCCTCAACAAATCAATCCTGGGTACTCAAAGCCTCCATCAATGGACTATACGCAGCTGTGCTAGCGGAGTTCTTTGACGATGATGCAAAAGATCACATTGGGCCGCTAATCAGCTCTATTGCCATCAACACTCTAGCTGTTGAGTATGAGTATGAAAACTCACGAACCAGTGCTGCTTCCACAAGTTTAGGTAGCAGCTTCGCTATTTCTGGCGATTTAGTCATTGCAGGGTTAAGATTAAACCTTGACTTTACCTACAACTCAAGTGGTTTTGTATTCTCAGCAGCACTGAATCCAGAAAACAAGGATGCCAAGATCGGAGATGTCCTAACAGATATCCTTGGTTCTGGATTTGACATACCAGATTTCGTATACAACACCTTGCTCGTGGGCGACAATAAAGACGCATTCCGTGTCGATATTCAGAACAAGACAGCTACAGTGAAAGACGTTGTGGTTGAGTCATTCCAATTCATCGCTCAATTAAACATCGGACATCTCCAAATCCTATTTTCCCAGATTCACAGCACAAGCTGGGGTCCCAGGGAACCCTCAAAGAGGCTCTTCAAGGCCGCGATCAATGACTTCGGCGACATAGAGCTAGTCATTCCCCTCATTGGCACATTGACCCAACCACTGGATGAGCTCTACTTCCTCTTCGCCCAAGACCCTAAACCACCAGCCGCTCCTGGGCAAATCACAGGCCTTACTCGGGAGGATATTGCCCATTTCAACAGCGGCTTTGGTGACTATCAGTTGCTAGTGGCTGATAAGATCAAGCCTGACCAAGCGAAGCCCTCAGATCTTCTTGTCCCGTCTGGATGTCACTTCGCAGTCGTTATTCGCGGTACTGCTGGTGAGCGCATGTGTCTCCTCAGTTACAGCTTCATGGCTCCTCGGGGTTCTTCTCAAGCTCTGATTACTCCAGGCCCAGCTGCACGAAAGGGCAGAAGACGCACTGAAGATGAGATGGAAGATGGAGGTCCTAGTGCTCAAGCACCTTACAAAAAGGTCGCAGGTCCGCTGGCAATCAGCAACGTTGGTCTTGAGTACAAGGGTAAGATATTGTCAATTGTCTTTGACGCTACCTTCCAGCTTGGGCCGATCGGTTTCTCTCTTCTTGGCTTCAGTCTCAACACTCTTTTTGAGTCGCTGGATAAGCTACCAAGTATTAGTGTGTCTATTCATGGCCTAGCAGCATCCTTTGACAGATCTCCATTCACTATCGCAGGAGTCATTGTTCACGGCAATGACGGTGCCATGGATTACTTCGCTGGCGGCTTGATCGTCGGGTTCCGTCCGTATCAGTTCCAAGCCGCTGGGTTCTACGGCGCTGTCACCATCAAGAACAGTAACAATACCTTCCAAAGCGTGTTTGTCTTTGCAAAGCTCAATGGCCCACTCATGACACTTGCTTTCGCTGAACTCAGTGGAATATGCGGTGGCTTTGGCTACAACAGCAGCGTGCGACTACCTTCAATAGACCAGATATCTGATTTCCCCTTCATCAACAGTGGTCGGCTCAGCGGCAACGGCAATGCCCAAGACGTACTCCTAGAGCTAGTCGACCCCTCGGCTGGTGGATGGTTCCAGCCACTTGATAGTACTTTCTGGGGTGCTATCGGTATGAGGCTCTCTGCGTTCCGTATGCTGAACATCGATGCCGTGGTTGCTGTTCAGTTTGGAAATTCGGTGAAACTGGGCATTTTTGCCGTAGCAACTTGTGACATTCCGTCCTCCAATTCACGCCTCAAGCTGGCCCATGCCGAACTGGGTATCGCAGCCGTCCTAGACTTTGACTATGGCTTCCTCAAGATAGAGGCTCAGCTGTCACCCCGCTCCTACATCCTCAGTCCCAACTGTCATCTCACGGGTGGTTTTGCCCTCTGCTACTGGTTTGACGCACCTCTTGCGGATACATCCAGAATCGGAGACTTTGTCTTCACTCTCGGTGGATATCATCAAGCCTTCCATGTACCAGTGGGCTACCCCAATCCTCCTCGGCTGGGGATTAGCTGGAATTTGGGAGGTGGCCTGTCAATCTCTGGAGAGGCGTACTTTGCCATCACAACCAAGGCATGTATGGCCGGCGGGCGTCTACATGCCGCGTTCAAAGCAGGGCCACTGTCTGCTTGGTTTGACGCATTCGCAAATTTCCTCATCAACTACCGACCCTTCCACTTTGACATGTCCGCTGGAGTTTCTGTGGGCGTTGGGTTCAGCATCGACTTTTGGTTCATCCATATCCGCATTTCGGTGCAGATTGGTGCCGAGCTCTACCTCTGGGGTCCACCAGTCGCTGGCCGCGTTCATGTGGACTTCTGGATAGTGTCGTTCGATATCAATTTCGGTGATTCTGATTCCACGGACGGGAAGGTCAGTCTGTCAGAATTCTACGAACTTGTTCTGCAAGACTCCCCTGGATCTTCATTTGCATCGGCAAAGGCCTTGACCGCAGGGACAAGTATGGATCGTGAAGAACAGTCTGTTGCGACATTGACTTCGTCGAGACCCAAGAATGAAGCACACAACTTCCTTGCCGAGTCTGGACTGCTGAACCCCAACGACGAACCAGAACGGGGACAGTCAGACCCGTGGACCGTGCGAGCTGGCACATTTGTCTTTGTTGCCGAGTGCAAGATGGCCATAACTGCCATTACGACTAGTGATAATGGCGCTCCGATTCTGCAGTACGATTCTGTCTTTAGTAAGCCAATGCAGTTGACAACTTCCATGAGCTCAACACTCCAAATTCAGGTAAAGAATGCGGATGGGAGCGATCTCGATGAAGACTGGCAATTTGAGAGATACATACAGAAGCTTCCAAGTGCTCTGTGGGCGAGGTGTAAGTTTTCCACTGACTCCCTTTCTTGTCCTCTCTTTTACTTGAGAGGCTGGTCCCTGTCAGTCATAGCTAACTCTTGTAGATGACCGTCGAACTGATCCACGACAGAGTGGAAATAATATCGGCGGTCTGCTCAACACAAACGACGGTAGCCCTCCTCTCATGACAGGCGTACGAGTCACTGCACCCAAAACAACCATGTCTCCCGACCCATTTCCAGCGTACAAGGTAGCAGATGCAGACCTGCAGGCCCTACTTGCAGAACGGCCCTTCCCTGCTATGGCGACTGCTGAGGACACATGGGCCCCAGTCAAGCCAAGTGATGATATCAAAACACGATATGAAGATGTCCTTAATGCCTGGGTGAATCCCGTGCTTGGAGAAAAGGGTCAACAGGGGTTTGTGGGTACCTTGGCCCAGAGCCTGGGATGGAATGAGGCGAGTGGGTTGAAGAGCATTGCTGGCATTCCAGAGAGGCTGAAGAAGGGGTTTATGAATATGTATGTAGCGGCTCCATTGTTGACTGCCTGAGATTGTTGACTGGTATGATTTGAGACACGGGCTTTTATTATCTAATTTGAATATGAATTTACTTTATTCCTTACGGCAACGCTCCTGATACTTCAATTCGACCCAGCTATCAGGGGCTTGACTTGTGGGGAATTGAATCGACCTTTGATTGGCCGGTTTGAGTTGCGCTATTTTAGCGGGCTGATAGTCAAAGATAAGATAAGGAAAGGTACCCTAGACCTGGGGACATTTCTGCAAGGTCAAGGTAAAAGATGCCTAAACAATACTAATACTACTAAATGGACTTGTGGACGTCTAATTAAAAATCTAGACAGCTTTGAATTACAGTTTTTTTTCTTCCCCGACTTCGTAGTCAAGGGCTTTTAAGGAATTGATTTAACCCCTTGAGTTTTCCCAATCAATTCAATTTCTTTTGCCTTCAACATTCGTCGGAAGTGGGGCGCCACAAGAATTCCTCAGTTGGTCCACTCATCATTGGAGCCATCGTGAAAACATCCATCACTCGATTTGAATTAGCTAAGCAGCAATAGGCTATGGATACCGGGATCACATGTTTTTTTCTGGCGATTATGAATACTGGTTAAAGGACTGGCATTTTGATGTGAAATTGTACAGGACGTGGCAAATCGTAAATGTCTCATTTCCCTGCATTCCCCGGATCAAGTCCACTTCATTGATATCGGGATGTTATTGTACGATACCAGTTTTATCGTAATTCCTCCCATAAAAATAGAGGAATTATTCCAGGCCAGCGCTATTTTAGTGCAGCTAAGTTTGGAATTCGGGTTAATCTCAAAATGCAAAAAAGAGTTGAGGCAATCTTGGGTGAGACATGCCGAGTCAGGCGTTACATTTCTTACCTGCTGGCTGGAACTTTGTGTCTCAACTATTGTATTGTCGTCCCTGTGTTTTGCGAATTTGCGTTCTTTCCAGAAAATGAGTCTCCCATTGCTACGGATACCTACGATGGGTGAGGAATGGCAGATAGGAGAAGACATGCGACCCTCTGTCAATTGAAGGCGAGGATTCTGTATAAAGACATCTCTGATTCCCGTCAAATCCAAACTTTCTTCTCATCATCAAACAACTCAATCACCCTCGCTTCACTCTACTCTACAGAGCCTCTACAATCGTTACCTCAAACAATCGTTTAATCACAACCTTCAAGATGCGCTACTCCGAGATCCTCGCCCTTGCCATGGGCAACGTGGCTGCTGCTCAGTTCACCACCGGCCGCTTCGCCAACACCACCACCGCTGCTGTTGAGACCGGTACCGCCACCTCAGGCATCACTACCATCGGCACCGGTACTGAGACTTCCGCTGCTTCTACCAGCACTGCTGCTGCTGGAGGCATTGGAAGCCCTGATGGCTTTAACTTCCTCGGCTGCTTCTCTTCTAGCGGTGGCTTCCCTGGCTTCTCCCTCGCCTTCTCCAGCGAGAATAACGACGCCGACTCCTGCGCCGAGTCTTGTCTCGGATCTAGCTTCTTCGGTCTCTACGACTCTAACTGCTACTGCGGTAACGAGCTTGATCTTTCCACCTCCACCTCTGTCAGCACCGATCAGTGCGATGTCATCTGCCCTGGCGATGACTCTGAGAACTGTGGTGGTCTCAACACCGTCTCCCGAATGATGCGCCGACAAGCCGTTGACATCAACGTTCTCCTCTCCATCTACGTCGCCATTGGTGTCAACCCCGGTGGCGAGACCGAGACCGTTGTCAACACTGACTTCGTCACCGAGACCCTCCCTCCTGTCACCACCACCGCTACTGTCACCTACACCCAGGACGGTGAGACCTCCACCAAGACTGTCACCACTGTTATCGCTGCCATCCCCACCGACGTCATCATCATCTGCTACGGCAACTACTGCGCTCCCCAATACCACTGCCCTACCTGCACCAAGTTCCAGGTCGTTTGCAACGACGGCCTCTGCGCGCCCGAAGAGTGCCACGACGATACCTGGAACAAGCTCAAGATCTGTGAGAGTGGAAGCTGCTACTACGCCGACTACGAGGACGAGGAGTGCAACCAGCGCATCGTCTGCCACGGATCCAGCTGCGAGCGCGAGACTTCCGTGGACTACGCCCGCAAGTTTGTCTGTGACGTTGAGGAGGATCGCTACTACTTCGACGAGTGCCACGATGACTGCTACAGCTACGAGAAGTGCTCCCACGGCGAGTGCGAGCCCGTTCACCCCCCCGTCTCTCCTCCCAAGCCTGTCAGCCCTCCTAAGCCTATCGTTCCTGGCAAGCCCCCTGTCATTGTTGTCCCTGAGCCCAAGCCTGAGCAGCCCATTGTTCCTGGCAAGCCCGAGACTCCTTACAACCCTGAGACTCCCTCCAAGCCTGTGAAGCCTGAGACTCCTTCCAAGCCTGAGCCTCCTGTCAAGCCCGAGCAGCCCACAAACCCTGAGCAGCCTTCCAAGCCCCAGCAGCCTGAGACCCCCGCTCAGTCTGGCAAGCCCCAGAACCCCGAGGTTCCTGTTGTCACCGCCGGTGCCACCAAGACCATTGTTGGTTTCGCCGCTGCCTTCGCTGCTTTCGTCTTTGTCCTGTAAAGGACGCTTCTCCCCGGAGTCTCATTGTATCCTGGCACTGGATACTACGGCATCAGTCCCATGGCATTTATGTCCTGGCCCCTTGGTTCAGGATTTGGCCGATGATTAGCATTCTAGTATATTTGTTATGCATTCTACTTTGAGATGTCGAACTTTGCTGGATTAGCCTTGCTTGTTCATTTATGGCATAGACTTATGGAGCATAGATATTATTTAATTCGATCAATGGAGTTTATTTCAACTAATATCGACCATTCCCCATCGTTTTGTGTCAACTCACGTGTCTTTGTCTATCTTTAATTCCAGGGCCTTGTATTGGACGAATGAAAAAGTATTAGAGATGAAATGCGAGGCATTATTTCGACCTGGGCAGTAACAAAAATTGCCGATTTCATTGACTCTTCAGTCTAGAAGGACATGTGCCTCTTGCCGCAAGTCTCACCAACTACATATGATGGAATGGGCACTATCACTCACGTCTTGTAACACCGCATTGTAGTCAAGCTACCTTGCGATATTGGCAATCTAGTTTGAACGGGAACTAGCTGCGGGGTATTAAATGACCTCATCGACCTTCATCAAGACCCTGGCACTGATCAATTTCAAAGGAACGTACTTTTGTAGCCTATCACAGCACATACCGAGTCCGTACAGGGGACCTCCTGGTCTTGTTCACAGGGATGTTCGACGACAGCACTGCCCCCGCAATATGGGGAAGATATTAGTTAGTAACATCGTGGCCCCCACCTTGGAGGAGGATTCAGCCTTGGCCATAGCCACTCGATCCTACACTAAGCTTTTGTCAGTAAGTTTAGAGTTTCGATAAATTACGAGCTACCTTATCTGTTTTTTTTTTAGCCATGCTTTTTTAGCCAGGGTTTAGGCACTGCACTTCAGCACGGGCTTCACGTCATACTTCCTGCACTATGTAACACGTTGTGGATCGAAGGATTCCCTGGAGGATTTCTACTAATCCTTCAGCAAGGCAAACCACTGCCTTTCAGTAGAGTCTATGTATCGATTTAGAAGTTGGTGACGGGATTCCCGACGACCTTCCAGATTAATGGACGATTGATCTTCCTAACTGCTCACAGGACCCATTTCATCCACTCAGAACCAAGAATCTAGTACAAGAGAAATGCTAGAACCTTGTTAAGCATCCATCCAAGTGCAGATTTCCTTTCTATGTGAAACACCTAGCCAAAGGTTTCTTCAGGCAGCAGTTGATTGACCAATCATTGCTAAGCTGGCATAGAATCCTTCCCTCGACATCCCGATATAGTCAATTTACTATGGTGATCAACAGACATCACCTGTGTTTTCGAATTCGCTCATAGTATGTTTGGATAACATGGCCTTGGTCGATCATATCAAGACGTGATGGATAAATAGACGACAGGTTCCTCTTCAAAGATCTCATATCATCTCATCAGTACCAATCTCATCTACTACCAACCCAAGATGCACTCCATTCTTCCTGTCTTTCTTCTCTTCACCAACGCCCTTGCGGTCAAGGTCAACGTGGTTTGGCGTCTCGAAAAAGATACCAATGCTTCGTCGTTGAGTGTCTATGGCCCTAAAAAGTCCCTTCTCGGGGAGACCTGCGGTAGTATCCTTCACGCTCATGACACGATTGACTTTTCCGACGTCAACGAAGCAGGCTTTGGCAACTTCACCGTTGGTGATGCATCCTACCTGATTCACTCCAAGGCAGAATGGTCGGGCGGACCAGAATGCTCTAGAGTCTTCAACCCTGGCTATGCACTCGTGCAGTGCTCGGGTGTCGACTGGAATCCCAAGGATCTTGTTAAGAGTGATGCGAAGAAGTGCTTCGAAGGCAGTGAGACAAATGGAGAGCTGCAGTCTCTTCAGAGGCGAAGCGAGGCGCAGGATTCTCAACTTGAGGCAAGACAGTATCAGTGCTCCAGCTGGATTACCAACACAAACCTTGTTGGCGATGGTTAGTTTTACATCTCGACAAGATTTACTTTAAAATTCAAGTGACTGACAAACATGGCTATAGGCGATCCTCACCAGAACTACTTTCACAAGCAGCTTTCGGTATGACACCGTGATCCTTGATTCTTGCTCACCATGCCAGCGAGATTCTGTTTGATAGTGTGCTAACTTTCGTAGGAAACCATCAGCTGTGGCAACGCCCTCTCTTGCTCAGTCGGCCAGAGCCAGAGCGAGTCCTTCTCCATCGACTTCTCTCTTGGTGTGACCGGCGGAAAGGGCAACTGGATTTCTGGAGGCTTTGGTGTAAGCAAGTCTTGGACCACCGGAAACTCCTACACATGCAATGGCGGCCCCGGAGAGACAGTCTGTATTTGGTACAACACCGCACACACCGCATGTAAGTTGAAAAAATATAAGACTCGACGATAGTGGCTAATAGAGTACCAGATACCGTTGAGGATGTCACTTCTAACCCCTGCACCGGCTCCACGAAAAGCAACCCTTATGTTATGTACTCACCAAACAACAACAATGTCGGAGGTGGTTACTACTGTGTCATCGGAACTTGCCGCGCCAAGGGAGATTCGTACTGGGACTACAGTGGCCGTGCTGGAGGCCCTTGAGTGTGATGTCTCGGGGAGGATAAAGAGATAAGATTTGTTGGGAAGGGAGCTTCAGATAAGGGCCCTTGAATCACGCTGATCAAATTCTCTGTTTTTTCGGGTGACGGGCCTCATTGAAACAACTGCCGAGCAACTCGGCAACACAACGCTCTCATTGGGCTACACACCTCTAGTTGTCTCTTCTCATCATCCAAATACATACCTAAAATCTCAGCCGCATCTGCCGTGTAACAAAGTGGCTGGCTGATACAGCTTCAAATGGAAGTGACCTACCCCGCGAATAATGTGACTGGTATCACATTCGTCAGCTCGTAGAAATGGCATTTGCTTGTGAAGATTGTCTTACCATGACTGGGTCTATATTATCCCCTCTTTAGTCCTTTCTTACAGTTCACTATCCTCATCTTTCTATACTCCCTAGACTTTACTTTAATACGATCCGAAACCACCACTATCAAACAACACTCAACCTGCACCATGGACCATCTACTCCACCTAGACACAGATGTCGTCTGTCTTCTGGCAAACCTTGACGCTTATGACTACATCATTGTAGGAAGCGGTTTCGGCGGAGGTCCATTGGCTGAGGCCCTCGCCTGCAAGCAGTACAAGGTCCTGCTGATTGAACGTGGAGGCGTCATCTTCTCTACCCACGTCCTCAATACCTCCCGTCCCTACTACAACCGCGGCTCCAGCAACTCTCCAGAGGGCAACGAGCGTGTTTACGACGCTGTCAAGGCCAAGGTCCAGCTGACGGATCGATCTGATAGCTACGTCGGCGGACCAGTCTATTGTGTCGGTGGCCGCACTAACCTCTGGGGTACATGGATCCCAGAAATTGGTAACGAGACCCTCAACAAGTATTTCCCTCCCGACATCGTCAAGTACCTCAAGGACAAGGATGAACAGTCCCAAGGCTACGAAAAGGCTTATAGCTACTTGACTGATGATGATCCTCGCGATGGTATTTATCCTGAAGGCGATGGCGCTCATGAAGTGAGCGCTGAAGACATTGGTCTTGCCAGCCAGAAGCTCAACAATGCTTTATCAGGATCCCAGTTCAGCATCATGCCTATTGCTGCCCAGTTCAATGCCCCAGCGCCTTACAAGTTCGCTCAAGGTGCCTTCAGTACCACCCTTGCAATCATGAACAGGATGTATGCCAACGACCAGTATCTGTCTGTTCTTGTCGATACGGAGGTGATTGCTGTCCAGCAGACTACTGATGATGCTTCGTAAGTCCTGCTCCTATTCACACTCTGCGCAATGATAACTGATGTGGATTGTGATATAGCGAGAAGAGAGTTCATGCACTCCAGATTAGAGACAAAGCAACTGGCACCATCAAAGAGCTCGGCGTTGGAAAAGCCAAAGTCATCCTTTCTGCTGGAACCATTGGCACCGCTTCGATCGCCTTGAACAGTGGTCTGCAAAAGGCAAACGACCTTGTTGGCAAGGGTCTCATTGACCACAACGTCTGCTACGCGCGCTTCGCCAAAGAGAAAGACGCAGGTATCACCGAGAAGCCTCTAAACCTCAAGACTCATCTCAAGGTCGGTGGAGAAGAGTGTCTCGTCACGGTGACTATCAATGCCAATTTCTTCCTTGCTGGAAGTTCTGCGTCGCTCAACACTACGCACTTCTACGATAGAAAGGGCAAGCTTACAAAGCCAAAGGACCCCGAGAATGAACAGAAGAACTATGACACAATCTGTGTTCTGTTCGAATTTGTTGGCCAACTTGACAACGATAATTCTGTTCTCAGTATCCCTGGCTTGGATCCTGTACTTGACATCCGACGAGCGCCCCTCAAGCACGAAGTTCAGTGCGCCATGGAAGACATCGTACGCAACGTCAGAGACGCCTTTGTCGACGCGCAGCCTTTCACGTCTCCTACCACGGGCAAGGAGCTCTGTGGTGACCCTGGTCTTCGTCCACAGCATCTGGGTTTTGGTGTGTTTTCCCACGAATGTGGAACTATGCGCATGGATGGCCCGAACGGGGGAGGTGTGGTCGACTCTAATCTGAAGGTCAAAGGAGTCGATAATCTGTGGATTTGCGATATGTCAGTCATGCCTGTCAGCCCAGAGGCTAACCCTTCGCTTACCCTAGCTGCGCTCTCCTTGAGGTTGGCTGAGCATTTGAGTGGTAACGCTGAGTAAAAAGTCTGGATCTGGAAGTTATGAGACTTTTGCTGAGATTGACACGATTTAATTTTCTTTGTATTGTGCACTAGTACGTCTAGATTAATAAACAACCAGTCGTGGCCATTCCTTTTGGCTCGAATAATGCGTTTGATTTCTATCCTGTCTAGAATAAACATTTGTAAAATCAATCATTGTGACGAATAAAAAACAATGAACAATCTCATTACGGCACTGCTCCCGCCATTTTGTAGACTTAGATTGGGCAGTAGCAGTCGCCGTCACAGCAAGGGTTCTCAACATAGTTAACCGTGAGCTGTCCGTTATCAACATTGTTGCCTTCTTCAGTGGGAATACTGCCACACTGAGTGCAGCCATGGTCAAGAATGCCCTGAACCAACTCCACGGCCCGATCCGTGTTGCCACTAGCACCGCTCTGGAAGAAGGCGCAGATAGATCCCCATTGGCCCCCAGAGCAGGCAATTTGAACTGTATTTAGTCAGTCATGTGATGATAGAATCAAGGTAGTATTACGTACCGCCCTCTCCCCAGTGGTGATCCCCTTGACCACGAGCTTGCAGCTGCTTGGCCTTGGTGAGGACATTGTTCAAGCTCGCGCTATTTATGTTGCACCAGCCTGATCCTCGACAGTTGATGCCGAGCGCTGAGGCGGCGGATAGGAGGGTAGTGATTGTGAGGAAGGTGTACATGGTAGTGGATTTTGAGATATTCTGAAGGATAACTGAATAGATAAAGATCAAGGTGTACGAGGAAGTGCGTGGTAGGATTAATGGTGGTGTCTGGTGATTGTAAAAATAAGGAGATGTGGCTCTACTTAAATAGTTCGAGACTAGGAAGAGACAATCATTTGCAAAAGAAAGAGCCTATTCGAAACCTTGTGACGCAATAACCCATAGGTGCAAACACTTCAGGTCGTCTCTATCCTTGATGTTGACTATTCCTGAACACTGAATGCAAGTACTTGACTTGTCGGCCGACCTCAGCTAAAGTTCTTTCCTCAAAGTGGTGATGATTTGACACAACAAAATTTCCATGACGAGATCTTTTAGCAAGCCAAGGCCTCGGGGACCTCCACTGCCAGCGGCTGATCAAAAAGGAAACTCGTAACTTGATATTTCGTCCCGAACGAGAAGTATTTTTCATGCATTGTTGATCTGATGTCTTGGAGAGGTCAATCACCCTGTTTTTCAAGGGGATATCTGACAAGGCCCCCAAAGTGGATTATTTGATCGGCAGTGTGCATAGTCAGGTACGGCAAGCCCGACTGCCAAGAGAGCGGCAGTATACCGTCATTGCCCAGACAGAATAGAATTATACATCACATTGTGTGGTAGTATTATAAACTCAGGTGATATAAACAAATATATTTCTAGAGCATTGTCTCTTTCAACAAGCACTTGTAAACCTTCAACTCTTCCGCAACGTTTACCACATCCTCTAAGCACCAAGTCCATCCTCCAATCACATATCACTTTCAAAATGCACTACTCCATTCCCACTACCCTCTCTATCCTTGTCAGCATGACATCCGCCCTCGGAATCAACTGTCGCGGCTCTGGCTTATGCTCTGGCGGCGCCGGAAACCTTATCAACCTAAAGGCAATCGTCGACAACATTCAACCACGAGACCGCCACTACGAGACGGGCCAGCAGATCGCTTGTACCGGCGACACATGCGCCTTTTACCAGAGCGGCGCAACTGGCACCGCTGATGATGTCTCTTGGGCTCTGCAAGCCCTTCTTGATCACGGCTGTAAGAAGTGTGGTTCTGTGCCCACGCAGGAGGGCAACAACGTCGATGACGGGCAGTTGACGGTCAATTTTGTTAGCGAGCCTAGTTGCCAGGGTGCTTGTTAGGAGATAACCGTTTTTACCTCCTGTGTGCATTGGTTGTTATCAGAAAGTAGCTCTACAAAAACAGTCAATCGATACGAGATTTGGAAATAGCTTGGTATCACATGGTTCTAATCGGAGGCATGAGTAAATGGAGGATTGTCGTACCAAGATCGTTTATAGCTAAATGCCTTTGTGACATGTGTCTGTAATGTAATTTAGAGACATATTCGTGCGTCTGCACTGATTACCCATTAAGCATTGAGGTATGCGTTGTGTATTTCGCACCCTTATTGTTGATCCAATCGGATTTTCTTATGCTTATCGAGATGACAGGCTGTAAGCGGTTATGTATCTCCACAAAGCTCCAAGGTCATACCAATCACAGTTCTATTGTCCTTTGCCAAGTTTACTTAGAAGATTAAATGCTTTGGCCTTTATGTAGATCTATTTGACCGTACTAAGTGGATTCCATACGAGCATACATACCCGGATGGGCTATAAGATTCGAAAATAGTAGCTACGTTAGGAAGGTATGACAGTAAGAGTAAGGCTTTGCAATGAGCCAATGAGGTGAACAGCTGATACTTGAGTTGGCAGCCGTACCTTGCTCTATGCCCCGTACGCCGCTTACGTGTGGAGACGATAGCTGAAACAAATGCCGTCATCCAAGACAATTGCAGCCCTACAACGTATAGCAACCTGCGCTTCTGGACAATTCCCTCACACGCCAAGCAAGAAGAGAACTTCAGCTCCTTCTTGGCCACTGCTGATCAATGCCGGCAGCCCGATACCAGGTATTATAATCGGGAAGACGTTCAATGTACCGCAGCCCAGCCGTAACTTGACGTCACGTCGAGCCCAGACGCAGATTGTCCTCAGCTGAAGTTACCTAAACGGGCATTTCGTGTCCAAAGTAATGCCTGGCGTATACGAGGGATGGAAACTCGGGAACGCGTAGCCGATTTTGTTTGCAGGAAATATTGCGTATGAATAATTTCCTTACTTGGCAATATCATTCGGTATAGCGATCAGCGTCAGAACTCCAGTCATATCCATCATCGCTGTAACACATGCCTTTCACAGCCCGGAATATTGCAAAGCAGAGTCCATTGTACTGGGATCGCCATATTGACATGACGAGTCTGGCGGTTTACCAGAAAGTATTGGAAATCTATCACGTATCAAGGCTTACTCCAAAGCGCAAGTCACATTGGCGAAAGGAGTAGTCTTGATTTCCAAATGAAGAACGATCGGTGCATTGCGATGGGGCGATAAATCCATCAAACAGTTGATAGAGAATATCTAGATAAGTATAAGTAGTTGCCAGTCGCCGCGGTAAACAGAGTGTCTACTCCTCATCCAAACACACTTCATCTTCCTTCCTTCAATCCAGTCCACCAAAACGAATCCAACATGCATTTCTCATCATCAGTCCTCCTCTTCACCACCACAGTCGCTGGTTTGGGCATCAACTGCCGTGGTAGTGGTTTCTGTGACCTCACATTCGGCTCCAGCATTCAGGACATCCAAGATCAGATTGGTATCCTCGTTGCTGACGGCCAAGGTGACAGACGCTTTGACACAGGAGGTATGACTTCCGCCATCTGTTTAGATCAGGTGGCAGCGCTGAAACTCACATTATAGCTCAAATCGCTTGTACCCAGGGTAACCAAGGCAGTATCTGTGCTTTTTACCAGAGTGGCGCATCTGGATCAGCCAGGGACGCGTTTGGTCACATCCAACAGATCATCGACCACAAGTGTTCACTTTGCGGAAGTGTCCCAACGCAGGAGGGAAACAATGTGGATGATGGGCAATTGACTGTTAACTTTGTCAGCGACGCATGCTGCGAGGGAAATTGCCATTGTTAGATGATCGTGACTGAGTTGATCAACCAGTCCTGGATTAAATAGCCAAAGTCTGAAGGGTATACTTAGACAGTAATTGCGAAACAACATTTCAGCCGAGAATTGAGTAGATCAAACACTGTAAACATTCAGGACCCGTGACCTAAGTAAATAGCTTGGCGATACCTTCCACTGTAACGTTGCCACCACTGAGTATGATGCCCAAATCCCAAATATCGCCCTGTGCTTCTTTTTCCACCATATGCCGAAAGTCTTCGTTGAACAAAACAACAGCAAGTGGTACAGCAGCACTCGGTTCAACAAAAAGTTTCATCCTCTCCAGAATCAGCTTCATAGCCGCCTTAATCTCCTCTTCCGAAACGGAGTACATGCTATGAACAAGCTTTCGTTCATAGAGAATGCCCCAGGGATATACACCGAGATAAGAGCGCAAGCCGTCTGCAATGGAAGTACTCTCCACGTGGGTAATTCTCTCACCTTGCTCCATTCCACGCTTGGCATCATCTGCGCCTTGAAATGAAGGTTCGGCTCCAAAGACTCTAATACCAGTGTTCTCACAGCTCAGCGCTATACCGGATAGCATTCCTCCACCACTGCAAGGTGCAATGATGGCATCTAGATTTTTTACCTGCTGCTGTAGCTCAAGCCCCATTGTGCCCTGGCCAAGGATGATATCTGGGTGGTCATAGGGCGGGATCAGGCGTGCACCTGTTTCGGCAACGACCTTTTCGGCAACAGCAAGACGGTCTGTAAGAGTGCTGAAGATGACGTTTGCTCCGTAGCCTTTGGTGGCTGCGACTTTGCTGGGAATTGTGATTGAGGGCATCACAACGTGAGCAGGCATACCGTTTTCGCGGGCAGCCAGAGCAATTGCTTGTGCATGGTTACCTTATGTTAAAACATTAGTACCAGCATTTCATGGCTTGCGGATCGGTAAATACCTGAGCTGTGCGTAACAACGCCCTTTTCTCTCCCGCCACCTTCGAGCCAGCCAGGTTCCATTTTCAGTTTCTCAATGGCATGAAACGCTCCTCGTGCTTTGAATGCACCAATTCGCTGAAAGTTCTCACATTTGAACCAGAGCCTCAATCGAGGCTTAGCGGGCTGTCGGGATGTGACTTGATCAAGTGAGGCGGGGTCTCTTGGGGTTGAAGCGAGGTCATTCATAAAGCTGCTGGTCATGACGGGAGTCAAGTGTACGTGGGGCTCAATTAGACGTTGTGCTTCGATCACAGAGTCCCTTGTCAAGGGAGCGCAAGTTGAGAGGTCTGCCATATTGTCGTACACGTTGACCAACAATGTTAGGAGAGTCTTCAGAGAGTAAGATAGAAAAAATAGGTGAAAAAAGAAGAAGTGAAAAGTTTTGCAAATTTAGTTCTGACCAATTCCCCCGCCCAGCTCAATCAGGTGTTCGGGTATTACGCCAAGTACATGGATTGCAATCCTTATCAATCTGAGGACAGAAGTCCGATATGCAGACGCTATTCTTTAAACAGCAGGTAAGTAACTCATCGAGAAGGGTTGTATAAAAAAGGAGTTCTTGTCATTTATTACGAGGCTTTATAGACCCTAATTATCTGTGAACATTATTCTAGGTCTGTATATAAGAAGATGTAACTAATTCTATTTCTTAACCTATAACTCAGAGTACCTAAGCTAGAAGTGGCCTAACCATATACAACCTAGATTAGTACGATCACCTATTAAAATATGTAAAAGAAAAGATTAGTAACAAGTACTCGTTATAATTTTATTTCATTCTTTTCTTTCACCTTCAGCCCAGGTTTCAGTTGTCGTATAAATAGCTCTACATGATACTAGAAACTTTATCCTGCCTTCTTTAGTCTCTTAGTATGGTGGATCAAGACAGATGCTACCTCTTCCACAACATCTTTATCTTCTAGATCATCCCTAAGACTCATGAGACAAACCGCAACAACATCTCTCATAAGTGTACCACAGTGCTGCTCTACCTCTGATAGACCATCCTGCGCTGCTTTTGTCGCTATACGGAGCCCCTCTATGGTCGAGTCGTACTCTAACAACTTGCCTGCCATGATTTCATATAGTAAGACGCCAAGCTCCATTGAAGCACTGATCTTCTCCTCTTGGTACTGAGCTCTCGATCGAAATTTGTTTCTTTTAGGGGCGGTAGACAATCCAAACCCAAAGTCAACCCACAATGAGCCCAACGTCTGCAGTGACCAATTAGCATCTTCCACAGTTGGAGACTTTTGCCCAAAGAGGTGGTAATTTGTTAATGGTCCAAGGCATTTCCCCCGGTTGATCTCCATGTAGTAGAGGTAGGATCGCGCAATATCTGCCGCTAGGCATATCCTTTCCTTGGCTCTCAGGCCGGGATGCTCAACAAGTGTTGAAAGATCGTGGCCGCTGACAAGGTCGTCATCCTCAACTCTTTGCAAGTGGTAGATCCATCTGTCCTTTACACTGTGTTCGACGTTTCCGATGATATCGAAATCTTGATTGCGCTCCTTCAGGTCAGCGATGCTGTGTGGTAAGTTGGTGATCTTGCTATCATTTGCTTCGATCACCGGTGTCGTAAGCATAAAGTCATTTCCGGTACTGAAGCCATCTGGCCTTGGCATCAAACAGAACAGTGTCGGCTGCCGAGTTAACGGTAAGCCGCTGATTATTCCATCCCCTTCTGCTCGTGACCGGAGTTCGTCAAAGTCTTCCTCAACCTTAACCGCAAATGCGATTGACTTCAGTCCCTTTTCAGGTACAGGACGATTGACGAAGCTTAGAGCCTTATGAAGACCGTCAAGCTCACCTCGAACTTCTTTTGTGTCTTCCCACAACTCTGGAGATCTGTCCGACGGACGGATTCTCGCGAAGGCATCTCTTAGATGATCCATGACTGGTAGTATCTTTCTCAGGTCACTATTCATATCTCGAAGTTGTGAGACAAAGTCTTCGAATTCCTGCTTTCCATGATCAACCCAGCATCCTAGCTTGCTTAGGCAAACTCTTTTCTGTGCCTCTTCGATTCTTTTGTTAACTCGCTGTTTTTGAATAGCGTATTTTCCAGCCACATCCTCCCGAAGGACCAGACGAGACGTTGATCCCGGTTCGGATATGTTCACCGATTCTGATTTATGTGAAGCTTGGGGGCTTGCCTTTCCTTTCGCTTTTGTTGACTTCTTCACCTTTTCCAGATACTGTCTAACTTTTGCCTCAATTACTGATAATTGAGGAGTTTTGACGAGGTCATGTGTTGGCCGCGGCGTGTTCAGCTGCGTCACAGCGACGACCACAGGCTCTGGCCCCTCAGTTACAGCACCGCCCCCGTCACTTTCTAGACAATTTGTTAGTCATGCCCATTCAAGCTGCATGCCTCTTTTGCTTACCCTTTTCGTCGAATTTGCGCACAACTTCATAGCATTTGTCTAATACTCGCAGGATAGACTCGATTTGTGCAGCAATCGTTTGCTTCAAGTTTTGTTGCTTATTACCGTGAAGGGCGTCTGCTCCCTCTAGTCTCCAACGAGCCTCATATTGTTGGAGTTGAGCTACAAAGATCTGGAGGTCATAGTCTTGTCAGCTAATTTCCATTCTGGTGCTATCAACAAACCAAGAAATACACGTCGGAGCCCATTAATATCAGTGGAGCATTTACCCATTCCTGTGATCGTAGACTAGCAACAGAAAGCACGAAGTCTTCCCCATAGTTTGAAGCTATCTTATAAGCTTTCCACAATGATCGAAGACCCTCATAAGCGGGATCTAATAAGGCTACAGCCCCGAGGATAACGCCGACAGCCTCCATATAGAATTGAAGATATCTCGAATAGTAGAAACCACAAACAGAAGTGTAAACATCCGCAATACTGTGATTAGCTCTGTGCTAGATAGTTGTAAGCGTGGGTGATCTGACAGTAAGCAATTACCCCTCATGTCAGGCATCGATGCAGACCAGTGATGCTTAACACAGCCCAACAGCACTCAGCTGAATGAAGAACAGTAGCCAATATGGGTAAGCAAAGGTCTTAGCTAAGCACGCCACATTACTAGAATTGAAGCTAACCTGCTAACCTCTTGGTCGCCGTAAGCCACGGCCTGAGAACCTTAGAAAGTTCTTCTCCTCTTGCATACCGAAATAACATACCACTTGTTGCTCATTCTTTTGCCTCCTTGTCTAGCGACCCATACTCTTACGGAAGGGCCCGCGATACCCTATTCTGTTTCCTAAGTACTTGCAGTTAGGCGTGCAGTAACGACATCATGGACCATCAACTCCTCCAGATTGAGTTGGATAGGGCCGCAAGATGGCTGAAGGAGGATGAATCTTTCACCACTATGCCAATGGAAAGGAGGATGTATCTACAGACTCTAGCCCAACTCCAGGTAGAGTTGCAGACCGAGCTTGGTCGTCAAACTCAGAATGCTATAGGACGTAGTATTAAGAACGCGCTGACAAGCGATCGACATTCGAAGAAGCTGCGTGATTTACAAAACCTCAACAATGCCATGGACTCTCTCGGCCTATCGACTTTAGTCGCGAGACTTAAAGATTCTGAGGCGGCACTAAATCGTTTGGAGGGGAAGGTTGACAAGATCATTCAAAAAATGAGCCATGATTCGCGATTCGAACATGAAGGTTACAGAAGCGACAGTCACACATCGGACGGTTCGTGGCAGGAGTCTGACAACGATAACATTGTGCAAAAGGTTTCAGCACTATCAATTAAGGGACTTGATATTCTGGCCGATTTCCTCGAATGTCAAGACTACTTAGAGCTTTCTAATCGACTGAGGGTTTGGGGTCTTGGCGTCGTGGATGGCCCCTTTGCAATCGACATAGCGGAGGCTACGTGGGATCGGTGGCACGACCTTGACTCCAACATCAACTATTATTCTTATCCTCTACAGCAAACATTGGATATTATTACTGTTCCATTTATTAGGATTCTATACAACATCCGTGAGTATTCCCTCGCGTGAGATTAATATCATACTTCTAACTCCTGTCTAGAATATATCATCACACGTCTCGAACCGAATGGAAACGAGCCATTGCTGTTCTTAAAAGAATCAGAGCAGATTTTGCAATGGGTAGCATTGCTAAATTTCGGTATGATCCCACCGATGAGCCACATACCTAGCGCTTCGGACAGTAGTGATATTGCAAGGGAAATATATCTCTGTACCGCAAGCATACACATCGAGATAGAGACTCTTTTTGAACGACTGCCAGGACTTCGGTCTATCCGAGAGATCTTTTTAAGGGCCGGAGGGCGGGGCAGACGATCAGCCCGCAGACCAGGAGGCCTTAAACGTAGTCTAGCTGAGGAGACCGTCGCGGCGGCCCAAGCCCTTACTGATCTCTTACATGAAAAAGCGAAGCAGGGACCCAAAAGAAAAGAACCTCATCGAGCACATCTCCCTCCTATTCAAAGAAGAAACGCAACGACTAGCAGAATGGACAAAGTCACAACCTGCCACAACAGACGAGATTACTGCCGAACTATCAGAGCTCAGGGACTCTTTATCCAGTATGTCGCAACCCTATGCACCTCGTTGTAAATAATGCTAACAATGCTTAAGAACAGGTCAAAGAGTTTGATAGCAAAGAGCATGACAGGCCAGGAAATGGTCTCTCATCCACTTTAAATGATTTCCAGTCCAGACTGGATTTGTTGTTGACACTCTCAAAAGTGCCGGATAAGAGGAAGGGTAAGGGTAGAATGAGCCCAGTTTCTAAGGACCAGAATATAGCAACAATAAGTCTATAGAAGATATATCGATCTACCTAATATTTCGATTAACCAGATATCTGAACCTTAATTGCCGTGCAGTTATAAACTTTTAGCAATCCAATAACACCATCAATAACCAAAAGTTGCCATGTTCTGCCATTCTAACTTTCAAGCCACATGAGTATGTATCGACACAATCCTGTCTGAATAATTAAAGTCCATTAAGTAACCTAGGCAATTTGTTACGGCAAAACTCTCATCTTGACTACCATTACTATGTAGACAGGGATCTATCGACGAGTACTTCACGCTCAAGTTTCACTTGGTACTATTTGTATGGATTCAACCTATGGATTTAAATCACATTGATAAAAGTAGCTATTTAATAACCCATCGATGCAAGTGTGTAAGAAGGGCCCTTATCTGATGATATCACAGACAGGGTGAATTCTTTAATCATTTGAAAGAAGAGTTTCTGGTTTTGCTAGTGAAGTTTGGGGAAAGCCAGGGTCGCGATCGATGTGTTGCAGGATTCAGCCATCTTATCTTTTTCAGACCATTCCTTCTGTAGAGAAACCCCAATGCTATGATCACTCCTGGACTGAGAAGGTGTTCCAAGCGCTTTGGCAGTTACTGGCAATAGCACTTAACAGCCGCAGGAAAGCTCCGAGGGTCGAGTACCCTCAACGGGAGCCCACGAACCTGCACCTCCTGGGCCAGGTGATCGTACGTAACAGCAGCCAGAAATGACATCAGTTGTGGGACAGTCGGCTTCCCCATTGGGCAACTTGCTCGTGTTGCAGCAGAGGCCGTTGACACATTTGTCCGTACAGCTCTGGTCTGTGATGCATTCGTTGAAGAGGGGAACTTGGTCATTTGAGCCCCATCCTGTGGAAGCACAGTCGCCGTTGTTCCATGTGAAGGTGCAGTACTGAGCCGGATCACATTGGGCGTTGGGGTCGGCGGCACAGTCTAGGTGAATGGCTGAGACGGCCGACATGAGGACGGTGAGAGGCAGGGCAATGATCTTGTTGAGCATTTTGAAGGTAGGGGCGTAAATGGGGGTTTGAAGATGATAATGGGTTATTGGATGGTCAGATTCTGTTCATCTAGATTGGGTTGTGATAGTAGAATAAGGTATGAAGAAGAGGTGGAAGTCTTCTCCTCTTATATAGTGACAATATCGCCAGCCACCAGACCTGCAAATGTTAGTTAAGAAGCCTCAAAATATCACCGACATCCGCGCTGATGCAGATCTATGTCCTGATAGAGGGGCACTGTAAGCGGAGTTGTGAACCCAAGGACATGTCAGCTATACTGTCGCCCCATATTCAAAATGACGTCAATCGTTACCGAAGGTTGTGGTCGTCATATTCGTAGTGATTTTTCTATCATTGTGACATTGCCTCGTCCTTGAAAAACCATTTCTGCCTGTGTTGCAATAGCCATAGAGGTGGGCGGCTATGAACCCCTGCAGCATATTTAAGGTGTGGCTCCGGGAGTGGCCGCTGTGGGTGTCGCTGAGCGGGATTTTATTAACCATAACTAATTCTTACTTGTAGATCCCGCTTACCGACCGTCAGTGCAGCCCGCTTACAGTGGAGAGATGTTGAAGATCAGTTGCTTGAGGTCTGTGCTGGCCAAGTATTTCCATTAACTAAAGTTCTCTAGGTCTCTTGTCGTCATGATACTAGCATTATAATACCATGGGGAAGATGATAATAGCACACCCAGCATTCTCGGGTTCTACCATTCGAACATTTGATCTATGAGGCAAGATGTTTCGACACAACCTTAGACACCACTTCAATCGGTCTCCTCCTCTGCTACAGGCTTCCGCCCCCAAATCACCTTCTGTCGATGATAAGCATTGGACTTTCCAGCCCTCATCTCTTTCCTCAGATGCGCAATATATACGTGAATCTCCTCCTTGCTCCAGCCCAGTGTATGCGCCATAAAAAGCACAGTCCCTTCTGTATCAGTCTCGAGCATAAATTGTACGTAGCGCCCCATTTCCTTCAGTACTGGGTCTTTTGGCCATCCACCGATAGGACACTATGTATATCATCAGTAAAACCCTTTTTCTCCAAAGTACACTTGGGGCTTACCTTGTACTCAAACTCGTGCATGTCCACAAACCCTGCCTTTTCCATCTCTTTCTTCTGAATCTCATCCTCAATGACTGTGAAAGTTGAACCAAGTTTCTTCCCCCTTCGATAAAGAACTTGCCCCACTGATCCATAGCGGATTTCGGTGCTACGCTTCCATCGTCGCTGGTGATTATCGAAGATGTCTCATGACTTTCAATCCATCCGCCTGGCTTGCAACAGCGGAAGGCTTCGCTGTAAAGAAAGCCCCAATCCGGGATACTTCCGACAAGCCAGCGCATATGAACGTAGTCGATCGAGTCTGGTTCGAAGGTCCATTGGCGGGTACAGTCTTCGATTTCACTTCGGTGATATGGTGAGTAACGGTAACAATAGAAAGGTGGAGAGATGGGCTCACAATTGCAGATTGGGTGGAATCCAACCTGGTTGAATTGGTGATAGATCTGTTCCTACAACGCGCACGTTCGGGTTGGCGTCGGCAAAGTCGCTGGCAGAGTCAGTGATTGAGAGCAACTTATGCGCCTGGTCCAAAGCTCTTACATAGCCCAGATACCTGTCCAGTAGCGATAATCAGTATCTACAAGAGTAATCTATAGTAGGGTATCTTACCTGTCCCAGTTCCGATGTCAACAACGAACTAGATGATTAGACTACTGCCACGCAACCATCAAGAAGATTGTTACCTTCAGATCATCCGGCTCTATCGGTGCCAAGTAGAGCTTTCCTCCAATACCAAGAGTCAAGACGTGATGACTGTATGAATGTCAGTATTCTTCTCAAGCCGGTCAGTCATTTTGTAAGTACTTGATATCCATAAGTTGGCTCTGTGCTTCATCGTTCGAACCCCTGCGTTATTTGTTAAGACATGATACCACTGAAGCACGTTTATATAACCACACCAGTATTGGGCATTTCCTTGCTCGCTATGATAAGAGCGGCCCTGAATAGTTCGATAGTGTAAAATGCTAGAGCTGATCGAAGCAGTCGAGGATTCGCTGTCGTTGCCGAGGCTCGAGTCCGAATCTGTGTCGTCATGAGGCTGTTTCAGATCATACGATTAGCAAATCTTCTCACGACTGGATACAATACGAACCTGCTCAGCCCAATGTTGGGCAGGGAGAATACCTGCAGGGGCTTCTTCGGCAGGGTCTTGACACATATTGCGTAGAAACAATCGAAGGTAGTGAGTGTAGAGTTTGAAGAGTTGCGTTATTACAGAAGATGCGGAGAAAGAGTTATTTATCTGCAGTCTTGGAGGGGTTAACACTGGGATGAGTCTGGAATAACTGTAGTGCCGCCTTATCCTGGCTCTTCGGGCAAGGTTCATGTTTTGTGAACCAACAAGCCAATTAGGAGGCGAACAAATCATCAAGATGTGGTATTTTAACCGAGTCACGCATATTTTTCTGCGACCCGACTGTAGTACGACTCCATCTCCCTCAGTGGTATGACATTGTCTGCAATTCTGGATAGAATGTGCCGTGGTTATACTTCTTGAACGCAGCTCTAGCTGTCGTGGTTTGATGAAATACTTCATGTAATCTCGACGAAGGATGCTTGATACCGCACTTCTGTGCTGAGTTAATTGACTGATTTGCGGGGACGGCATAGGATCAATGTTGAAACACTCTAGCGAAGCTGGCATATAGAAACAGTTCAAAGTATCATTCAAAGATGAAATTAGCGTAGCTACAGAAGCCTCTTACTCGAAATAATGAGCTCATGAAGTATTGACTCACTCCATGATGAAAGTTGAAACAGCAGATTCCACAGCAGCGGTGAATAAAAGGGCGGCTGCGACTAACTATAGAATAGAAGAGAATATTGAGAAGCTACTGTATGAAGCTATGTCTTACTATTCCGTCCTATGCCTAACATCGGTTTAGAAAGGGATCGATGTCTTTGAAAGTTGGAACGGCAAGAGATTTGCTTTGCGAGCACGGACAACTGGCGACCCATGCTCATAGTGCTTATCTTCTGTCTTCATTCTATTAATGCATCTGTGAGATTCAAATACTATACCGGATTGGATCAATAATTTTCCGCCCATCGCAACTTGTAATTCGCAACCAACATACACAAATTGGCCTGCAGGAGGCCTACCAACATGGCTTCCCCGCTCTATACCTCTATTTGCGTTCAGAAAGCACACTCTTTTCCCCTTTACTGACAATCTCGACAAAAAAGAACCCAGCTTTACGAAAACGAATCCTCAGCGGTTGGCTACTTCAATATGTCCCAAACTCTCGAGCCGGAAGCATTGCTCCAAGCCGTCTTCCATCACCTAGTTCTTCCTTCGAAACTCCCAAACACGAACGACGCGGATAATGTCGAGCTGGCTTATGATCTGGGATGTCGACTTCAGCGTGCCTTGGCCAAATTCGGCAACGATCAAGACCGGGACGCTTGGGACATCCTACTCAGCTCCATGGAAGCTACAACAATTCTTAATAGGGATCAGTTGATCAGCCAGGAGCTATTGGAAGCGTTTCAAAGCATCGCTACTGACAAGAATAACATCTGGCTTACTCTTTTCGTCGCTGAGCAGAATTCTGCCTTACTAGTCCATCGGAACGAGATGTTTGTTTCCCAAGGATTTTTCAGATATTGAAAACATATCTGCTGACCCCTGTAACAGTGATGAGACGGTCGTTTTCGAAGCATTTCAGACCGCTGCACCAGTTAAGGATGTTCTCGCCGCAAAGCATAGCCTCATGTGGGAATTTCCTCATCGTTCAGTCCAAGTCCCGTTGACCGTTTTCAAGGACATCTCATTCCAAAGAAATCTTTCTCAGCTTTTGGGACAGGCCAGCTGTGAATCTTTTGATCAGTTCGCGGCGAGGGCTTCCAAGGGTGGTAAATCAGTGCCCGAGACCCGCGACTCCACGGATCCGGCCCTGGTGACTGAGTTGCTCATGTCACTTTTGGAGGGATTTGGAAGTGCCTTGGCAGTACAGTCGGTCTGTAAGAAAGTTCGAGATGACGTTGTCTTGGGATCATCCGAAATTCCCTGGAGGCGCTCACCATACTGGCTAGTACTCCGCGTGGCTTTACGACGCATGCTACGGGAGTTGCTAGACCACAGATGCGCTGGTAGGGGAAGGGTCTATTACAAATTCATTATTTGTACCATGTTGGCTGAGCTTCTCAAAGACTCTGCTGAACATCTGCACCCCGAGATGACGCTACAGCTTCGATCGAAGCTCTGCCGCCGAATGGCAAAGCTCAAGGCGGATAGCGCAGCCTCTTCATCATCTTTGCGCTCGGTCTATGATGACCTTTTCGCGCCCACTTCACGTGATTCGGAGGAAGCTGTGAAGTATGCAATGGAACGAGTTACTTCACAGTGGGATGGGTTCAAGAACAGAGTTGTTCGCCACATTCCAACTTTTCCGGGACGAGTTTCAGATGCTGATCTGTACATGAGACTGGAAAATAGTGGCGTCTTCTTAGCATCTCAGCTGTCAAAAAAGCTCCGCTTTTCATCCCGTGGGATCGCTCCGGAATTGCCTGACTTACGAGAGGGGACAATCCTCGAAATTGGCCGCTTGGCCGACCGCCATATTTATCTTCAGAAAGATGACGACGCGGCAGCTGTGCTGGCCAATACCATGTTAGGGCAGCCTCAGCATATTTGTATCTCCTTATCCAACACTATCATCGCCCTCACCAATGGAGGAGACACGTTGAAAGGCCACCCGCTTCTGATGAGTCGACACCTTCTCAGACTATTCGAGCTTTGGATACGCATGGATGACATGGCAATCTCTATATGCCCACTACTCAAAGACTATCATCCTGTATTCATCCCCGAAGCATTAGATGTGCTTTGCCTGATGACTAGGGATGAGATGGCACGGCTACTTCGAGTACAACAGTATATTCGTAAGCGGGTGGTTTCACACAAGAAAGGCCGCGGTACAATCTTCGACAACCCTAGAAAGGAGTTGGCATTTCCGGCTCAATTCGTCTCTTCCACTGCCACTGGTAGTCAGATGTTGACAACCGCGACGGTGATCGATCAAGCCTCACTGAGAGCCCGAGAATCGACCCTCTCCGAGCTAGAAAGGCTGACAAAGACGTACGACAGCTTAACACAGTCTATCAACGACCTTTCCTGCACATGTACTATATCTCCCACCGGCAAAAAGCTTTCCCATGGTTGCCGAAGATGTCGGCAGTACTGGCGCCGAAAAAAGCTCAAGATCAGCGTCCATGAAGACTTTCTCCCATCAACTGATGATAAGCAGCGCAATGCCCATCGAGCAGCTATTCTTCTTGAGTTGCTAATTCCCAAGTACTTGACAGCCTATCGTGCAGCAACTTGGAGGTTGTATCTTCTGGGCGCTGCAGTCCATTCGGGCACTAAAGGTGATCCCAACTTACTCCTTGACGATATCACCAATCTCAAGAAATTCTCAGAAAAAGAGAAAAGAGCCTTGACGCTTGCTTCACACAAGAAATCATTTGGGCAGACCCACTATCGCAAGTTCAAGCTGCCGAAAACGCCTGACCAGGTCACCTTCCCCTTTGGGGCCGAAATGTCATACTATGATACTGTATCAGGTCTTTGGGCGGACGAGCTCCCCAAATTCCCTTGGTTTCAGCACCTTATAGGTCTTTGGCTTCCCCAGGGCATCACCGATCCATATGAAACTCCAAGAGGAGTCCTGGACATGAATCTACATCATCCCTCTTCTTACGAGATAGCAGCGAGCGAATCAATGTGTCCCCCATCCGTATCTGGTAATGATTTCTGCGCTTTCCAGCGAGCAGTTTCTGCACGAGGTCGACGCTGGCTCGAGATACTGAAGGAAATGGCAGCGTCCAATTTCAACTTTAGTAGTCAAACTGCAAATTCTTTCTTCCATCGCCTTGCTACGCAGGCCGGCCCGACTGCATTGGATGAGGGAACCCTGCGCGAAGCTCACTGGGTGTTCAATGATGAAAGATTTTGTAGTAGATTGAAAGAGCGGTTGGAGTCTTGGATTGATACAATGGACCAGAACTGGAGACAGGTCGATCGTATGGGTACCGCTGTGGTATTTACCCTTCGGCTGTATCACCTTTGTCCGCAGTCATTTACAACACAGGCTCATGAACTACTATTGAGAGTCCGCTCCGTCACCTCAAACTGGATTCTTCAACTACAGCATGAGGTCAGATCAACACCTGACGGTGACATCGTCGGTAAGGCTGCCACATTTGCTTTCTGGGCCGCCTTGCTTTGTCGCCAAACGTTCTGGGGCTGTTTAGGTCATTACGAATTTGAAGCAACTGCACTCAAAGATAATCCACTACCTTTCTTCCGATCATCAATCGCGCTTCAGGAAAACTTGCTTGATAGTTTGGATAGACTACCTCCTCATTTGCAGAGTCTTCTTGCACAAGACATGTCTGCTTCTTATCAGATGAGGAGTATTGTTGAGAAGTGGGTGAAGAATGACTTTGGCCTGGTAGAGAGGGCAATTGACGAGACATGGGCAAATACCAATGTTCTCGCCAAGAGATCATACTCCCCTTGGAAGAAACTCAAG
Organism: Fusarium avenaceum; assembly: GCA_025948275.1. Taxonomy (NCBI): domain Eukaryota; kingdom Fungi; phylum Ascomycota; class Sordariomycetes; order Hypocreales; family Nectriaceae; genus Fusarium; species Fusarium avenaceum. Next base: position 190,187 of record CP109670.1, on the reverse strand, counting down.
GGTAAAAACTCCTGGTGGATTACGTCCGAAACTGCACGGAGTGGCTCAGTAGCTCCTCAGAGAGTCCATTATCATCTACTTCAAGGCCACCTACTAGTGGATCAAAAGCCCTTGGGAAGGCTTCCTCTCGAGATCAGAGATGATGAATCAGTGCGAGAGCTCTTCGAAGGGCGACACTTACTAACAAGGCCATCTGGACTCTTGGACTATCAGATTCTCACTGAAATGGAAGGACACCAAGTCCATGTCGGGATCAGGGAAGGCAAAATAATTGTCAAAGCTCTATTGAGAGGATCTGTTCTCCAATTTATCCCGCGTTCTATCTTCAAGGGTCCCACGGGCTGGGACTTGCCCGCAGATCTAATTGATGATTGCGTTCACTGGCTTGATTTGAGTACCGGAAATCTTGAGATGCGGCGAAAGCCTCGAATTTGGAGACGCAAATTGTCGAACTGGGTACTCGACATCAGAAAACGAAGAGCTACTAGAAACAGAAATAAACTCGCCAGGTCGGGAAAACCAAGCACAGGAACCAGTCTTGTTGAGCCAAAATCAGAGATTGGGAGAGCTATCTGTAGCATCTTTCAAGATTTTGAAGACACCAAGAGGTTGACGATATACCAACCTCCCAATTGGCCGCTATCCGTTGAGATGAAACGCTTAGAAATCCGTTTCCATGTAAACCAGAGAGGCTTGCTGCTTTGCCCCCAGCTCAGGGCTGAAGTAGACCCTCATCAAGACATTGGGACACTCTACGGGTTACACAGTCGAGTCACTCTTCGTGATACCGCGAACCCCGACAGAAAGAGCCTTTTAGTCCCTATTGGGGACATCAAGTGGGAGAGAGAGGGAATCCATGTTGGTGTCAGAATCCTCAATGAAGGGCTGTACGCGAAATACACTCTCAACTCTGTCTTGGGCCGACTGGACTGCCCACCTGAGCCGGTTCTTCTTTATCTCAAGGCAGCAATACATGCTCTAACGGCATTCCCGCTACCAGACGAATTCACAGGGAAGACAGGGACAGAGGAAGCTCGTCATTGCCTGCTCTCAGCTCGCAGTCAACCTTGGACTCCTTTGGCGGGCCTTCCGCAGAGATTTCTAACTGCTATCAAATCTTTGTCGCCGATAAGAACTCTATATCCGCCAGGTATCAACCTGTATCAGAAAGTCCAATGGGATCAAAGGTTGACCTCCACGATCCAACATGAAGACTTGGCTCCTCTAGTGGATCTCATTGAACGTCGGTCACGGGAGCTTGAGGTACTCAGTATGCAGGAATCTCCGCCAGACAATACGCCGCATAATGTGTCCGTGGCTCGTTTACAAATCCGCGGCCGCATTCGAAGACAGCTTTATGAGCGTGTATGCTTTGATTCTGATTCTGCGGTTCTTTCTCAAGCGGCACAAACAGATACCTTCATACCTCGCCGAGACCGGAAGACATCTGTGAAGAGCTGCCGAGTGTATCAAACCACCTGTGCCACGCTGGATTGTAATACTGGTGCTTTCTCTCTTCCACAACTCGCCCCAATTTTGGAAAGTTGGAGCACATTTCAGGGCATCACGGAATCCTCATCGGCTATCGATCTGGTGGCCACTATGAGTGTTGGGACGTCGCAACTTTGGGGGCCTCTGGTTCAGAAGCTCTACGAAAAAGACCCAACGATCACTTATGACAGCCACTTTTCTCTAGCTTTGCTAGCATTTGATGACGATGTCGATATGAAGGTTGTAATGTGGCTTGTGGCAATATTCAGAAGCAGGAAATTGACTTGCATCCAACCGCCTCAACACCCTCAGTTCACAAACTTCAGGCATTTCGAGGAACCTTCGAAAGATACATTTATATCGCTAGCACTACCAGAAACATTCGATGACGATTTTAGTGGACTCATGACCAAGGTCAAAGATAACCCGAGGAGAGAAGAGGCATTGCGAATCACCTCTCTCATCATCCAAATGTGGCCGAATCCACCTCTTTCGAGAGAAGGGTTCGACTCATCAGTCGAACGTTTGAGAATCAACCACTTGAGTCTAAAGAAAACTTGGGACAACTTGTACCCCGAGCTTCGAAGATTGAAGATGAACTGGGAGCTGTCAGTTTATCTCCTTCTCCTGGAGAGCGCAGCAGGCACGTTGGTCGACACCCAATCGATCACGGAGCAAAAGCTACACCAAGACATCTGGACGTCGAAACCAAGATTGTTTGGAAGCAGGAACCAAGAGAGACCCAGAGAATGTTCTACGGCTCAGGTTTCAATGAGCGACTTGCTGTCCAGGCACACAACCCACGACTGTCACAACGCGGACATCCAGTCTTGGTTGGGAGAACAAGGCCACTCTTCGGTTGCGAATTACAATACAAGTACCCATAACCAAGTCTCAGATTTACCTGTGACTCAAAGGCCGGAACTTGAAACTCTCCGGGGGATTATACAGAGACTCGTATCTTCACCACTCGCATCGAAACAAGCATACGGCGAAGACCTTCTGGTGTCACTTGATGCTTTGAGTCGAACAGAGCAGATTCAAAAAGCACTCCAAAGTAGACCTCAGATGACTTCAGTCGAGAGCGATATTACTCGCTGCCGCCTGCTGTTACGACAGCAGGAAGATGAAATCAAGAAATTGGTCTCACGTGGTTACGAGGGCTCCGCGTGGCTCTCAGAAGGCCATCTTTGGCCTTGCTTCTCGCCAGTTGAAATTCTTGAACAGCTCAGAAATGGCAATAGATCGCGGGTATCTCACGCCTTGATTAATACGATAGTGGAGTATGGAATACTTACTACGCGCTTGCAGCGTTACCTCCGGATAGAAGACGCAATTCTTCGCAGAGATGATAGATGGTTGGAGGAGAACTTTGAGCATGAGGGACACTCCAACTGGAATCCGTTCCAGTATCCGGAATGGCTTCTGCTAGAAATCGACGGCAACTTTTTGATTCGCCCTGTTCAGGTCGAAGTAGCACGTGCTATTATTTCACCACCGACAATGTCTAACTCTGTTTTACAGATGAACATGGGGCAAGGTTCGCAGATAGGCCTCGCATGTCATAAACATCGTGTAACTAACTCTCACTCTAGGCAAAACCTCATGCATTATGCCCATGGCTGCAACCTTGCTGTCGGATATGACTCATCTATGCAGATTGGTCGTGCCCCGAGCCCTTCTCCTCCAGACAGCTCAAGTAATGCAAGGCCGACTTGGTGGGCTAGTGGATCGCACAGTCTGTCATATACCTTTTGCACGACGATCACCTGCCGGCGACCAAGCGCTAGACCTTTATCACAGTCTCCACAAGAGAACTCTCGCATCAGGAGGCGTCATGTTATGCTTACCAGAGCATATACTTTCGTTCAAGCTGAGCGGGCTCCAGAAGCTGGCCGACAAGGAGTTAAAGACGGCACAAAAAATGATGAACATCCAAGAATGGTTGGAGTCGTCTAGTAGAGATGTTCTCGACGAATCCGATCTCACTCTTTCGCCAAAGACGCAACTGATATACCCGAGTGGTGTACCCGCCATGATTGATGGTCATCCTCAGCGGTGGCAGCTTATCGAAGACATGCTATCGTTGGTTGAATCCCATGTTCCTCAACTTCAGGCCAAGTTTAAAGATGGGATACAGGTCTGGCGGCGACACCAGGGCTTTCCTATTATTCATCTCCTGCGGACTGAGGTCGAAGAACACCTGAATACTCTACTAGTGGATGATGTTTGCCAGGGGCGGCTCTCACATCTTCAATTTAAAACTCATGCAAGTCGCGATGGCAAAAGAGACGTCAAGTTGGTACTTTCGACAACTCAACTATCCGCATCTGTTTGGGAAAGTGCAATCAGTTCGCTGACTGATGAGCCCTCCGGTGAAAAGATCCTTCATCTTCTTCACGGACTCATTCCGCAGCGACTATTGATTCTCTGCCTAAAGAAGTCGTGGAATGTTCAGTACGGCCTTCATCCTGGCAGAGCTCCTATTGCAGTACCATTTGAAGCTAAGGGAATACCTTCGCAAACCGCAGAGTATGGCCACCCGGATACGGCACTGGTGCTTACATGTTTAAGCTTTTATCATGCCGGCTTGAGCAAATGTCAACTTCTCCAGAGTCTTCAATTCGTCAGCAACTCTGAAGACCCCTCCTCACACTATCAACGCTTGACATCTTCACAAAATCTACATGAAGGCCTTCGACATTGGGACTTGTTGGAGATGGACAACGAGGCTCAGATGACTAAGCTCTGGCAACACCTAAGGTTCGAAAAGCAAGTGATCAATCATTTCTTGAATCACTTTGCCTTTCCACAACACGCCAAACAGTTTGGACTCAAGTTCCAAGCTTCAGCCTGGGACATCCCTCTACTATCTGAGAGTGTCGCTCGGCAAGGCCTAACAACAGGCTTTAGCGGGACCAATGATAACAAAAAGATCCTGCCACGTACAATTCACCAAGACGATCTCCCCAGTCTCATACAAACCAATGCTGAAGTTTTGGTGCATCTGCTAGAACCACGTAACCAAAGGTGTTATCAAGCTGTTGATCGAAACGGACGACATCTGAATGAGATTGGACTGCTGGAATTACTCCGATACAGGGGGATCAGGATATTGATAGACGCGGGTGCCCAGATCCTCGAGATGGAGAACCACGAGCTCGCTGCGGCCTGGCTTGACGTCTACTCCGAGGCCCAGGGCGCGGTATATTTCGACCGTGACAGCCGTATCATGGTGCGAGCTCGCTTTCAAAAGTCTCCTGTGCCGCTCCTGGCTAGCCCCTTTGCAGATAACCTCAGCGAATGCGTAGTTTACATTGATGAGGCACACACGCGTGGGACTGACTTGAAGCTTCCACCATACGCCCAAGGAGCGGTGACTTTGGGCATCAGTTCGACCAAAGACCAGATAGTTCAAGGCAAGTATATCACTCTATCAGCAGACTGTCATGCTAACTACCATAGCCGCAATGAGACTGAGACAGCTCGCAACAACCCAGTCAGTTTCATTTATTGCCCCTCCGGAGGTGTATACAAGTGTTCTTTCTCTTCGATCCACCCACAGTCGAAATGTTGCAGCGTCACGATATTTGACATCTACTGACGTTGTCCACTGGCTTCTGGAACAGAGCTGCGAGGCGAGTGATAACATGATGTCCTTACACATTGCCCAAGGGTTCGACTTCTGCCGACGAACAGATGCTCTATTGGAGTTCAGAAAGTCCTCGCAGAACAAAAACAAGACAAATGAGCTCCTACAAAAGGCTCAGCAACCCGAGGGACAAACACTAGAACAACTATACGGTCCAAAGCAACAATCATCAAGCAGCTTGAAGCCGTTCAATTCAAAAGTTATACAAGACTTTGCGAAAGACCTTTCTGAACTAGAGGCGGATTTAGTTAAGCATCGGAGGCGAGCTTATAGCTCGGCTTTCGATGAGGTTGAGCAGCAAAGAGAAGTTGAATTTGAGGTCCACCAGCTTCGTGAGAAGCAAAATCCTGCACGGTTCACAGCACTCGACTTTCCGGGTCTCGACAATGCCCTTGTTCAATTTTGCGAGAAGCCTGAAGTAGGGCTAGCCAGCCTGCATCTTCTCCAAGCTCTTGACTTCATCGGCAATACCCATCTCGGACGTAAGTACAGTATCAAGGGAGCTTCCTTGAAACTATTCGTCTCAAAGGAGTTCTGTAAAACAGTTCAAACCTTGAACACTGATGCTTCTCGTCGCATCATAGTACGTTCCCCAGCAATCCGTCAGAGGAAAGATACTAACCATGTCCATATAGCGACCAGTTGAATGGGTACTCTGGAGACCTGCGATCGAAACAGGAGTGATCATCATCCCTGAGGAGGCCGAGCTCCTTCTTCCAAGACTCCGTAGGATAGAAACGCCCATAACGTTTCTTCTTACGTACACAGCCCCACTTACAAGATCTCTTCTGGAAGTTGGTAGCCTTGCTTACTATCCTGTGCCAACTCCGAAGAAGGGACTCATGATCCCTTCTTGGCTGGAAATTGAGATTGGTCTTATGGCCGGTCGACTGTACCTTCCTTACGATCAATATACACAGCTACGCAGCTGTCTTGAAGTTGACGAAGAAGCAGAGCTTTCGGTGGCAGCCGATGGTGTTCTTCGCAGCAGGACACGTATTCTTCCTCATTTTGGAGGTTTAAACGCTAAATCGCTTGCGAAGTTCCTGACTGAATGGCTTCCACATCGATCTCGGTCATCTGATATCATGCAAACTCCTATGGGGTACCTGATTCAAAACCGCGATCTTCCCGAGAATCACCCCTTCTTTGTTTCAAAACAGAGTGCGAGGGCTGTAGAAGCCAGATCATTGGCTGCTCACGAAGAGTCGATTGGGAACGCAAGGCACTCAGAAGCCAATGATAGCAATAATGATAGCGACGAAGGCGATGATGATGGCGAATGGGGTGTTGGCGGATATGAAGTTAACAAATCAATACCGGCCAAGGATGATGGGGTAGAAGAATGAGGCTATAGCACGGCTGATTGTTTCGATTTGATATGAGAAATCTGAACAAACATTGGTAGTAGAAATTGTGGGAGAAATTTAATGCCTAAAGGACCAAAGACGTACCGATAGGAGGACGATCCAACCAGAATATTGTGCATGATACAAGCAGTACTGTTCCTACACCTAAATCAAGCCGCGATATTAGCACCGGCAATTTTATTTGTTATGTATCGCAACAGCGCATTAGTCCCAGCTCCATCTCAGCCTGCACGGCCTCCAACCAAATTCTAAGTACCTTGGTGTACCACAACAAGGATTTGTCATTTTGACTCATCGTATATTCTTGGCCCCGTACGGTATTTGATGGCGAAATACTTGCAGGCAGTGGTCCCAATGACACTGTACATTCTATTTAGAACTACACCTAGAAAATAGAATCGTTAATAGTAGCATCACTCTAAATGTGTTCTCAAGCCGCTCGTATTGATCTATGCCAAAGTAAATGTGAGAATCCCTGCTCACCGTCGGAAGCTCTCACTTTCACTAATAAGCTAAATTAAACAATCTGTACCTAGTTATTGGGGAGTGATGACCTCTATATGAGCTTTCTTCGAACTAGTAACACTTGACGTGATTATAAGCAGGCTCCTAATCTTCTGAATGGAAACTTAATTTATAAGACTGGTAAAAGTACAGGTGCCCTCAGTACCCTACAGAGGGGCGACGAATCGAGTTCTGGACCATTATTGGCTGGCTCACAGATTATATGGGGCTCTTATCGGACTTTATCAGGGAATGGCATGACTCGGTGGTTTAGCGATCTTCACGGGTGAATAAAACTGGCAAGCACAGGGCGACGGTTCCATCATCCGTCACTGTATCAGTGGATAATCAATGGTTCGTACTCAGATGTCATTGGTTAGCTGGACTACTAGCTTACCACGGGGAGGGAAAGCGACGCCGAGTTCCATATTTTCCCCGCATGAACCGTTGCGAGACATGATAACCTATCGCTAGCTTTGATAGAGAACAGGCAGCTTAACCAATGGTACCCGGATGCTGAAGACCGGCAATGTTTATGGCCATGTTTATCAGGTATCCTGGACCATGGCTCGACGCTACGGTTACGTCTTCCGGATGGTGTTGTTCCAGGCTATTCATGTGATAAAGAGCCGGACTTGGCATGCTGGTACATGGTAACAAAATTGCTTATCGTGTGTAGATCGGCAAATGATGGTTTTGATTGAGGAGTGCGGCCTGTGAGCCTTGAGGCATAAATACATCAACAAGGACCACAATATCCAGTCCAGACTATCCTCACCAAGAGGATTGCCTACTCCTTTCTGATACGAATTGAATTAATTGTATTGTTCTCCACCAACCCTGCACGCAGCATGTCCCACCATGACGTATTCAGGGTCTCTGGGCCCATCAAGGTTGACGAAGAGAAGCAGCACAGCTCTGGTGCTTCAAGGGGATCAATGGATGCCACCGAGAACATTGTCACCAATGACCTTCACCGAACCCTCACCCCTAGACAGGTTCATGTGCGACAGATATTCCATGCATTCCGTGTCTCCATGCTAATGTACTTAAGATTATCTCACTTGGATCCAGCGTTGGAAGTGGACTCTTCATCGCCACAGGCAAGGCCCTCGCCAATGGAGGGCCAGGCACCATGTTCATTGCCTACTTGATCGTGTGCAGTGGTGTATGGGCAAACCTGCAAACACTTGGTGAGATGACTATCGCTTTCCCCGTTTCTGGAAACTATATCGACTATGCCGGGAGATGGGTTGATCCCGCGTTGGCTTTTGGTGCTGGATTCGCAGAATGGCTTGGTAGGTTACCTCTGTATTAAATACTTGAGTGTCCCTATACTGACTGCTATCAGGCTGGACCGCCGTGTTTGCTGCCGAAGCGCAGTTCTTTGTCGTGCTTGTCGATTACTGGGCAAAGGGAACAGTGCCCCATGCTGCTTTGAGTATGTCATCATCAATCACGTCCTGCTATTGTATCACCTAACATGTAGCAGTCTCTATTTTCTTGGTTGTCTGCCTAATCGTTTTCCTTCTACCTAACAACGCATTTGCTTGGCTTCAGTGCTTTGGATCTATGGTCAAGATCGTTCTATTCGTCTTTGTAGTCATTTTCTCCATCGTTCTCTTTGCAGGTGCCGGCCCGACTCCGACGCATGAGTGGGGATCTTCCTGGAAAGATGGCATGGCCTTTCAGAACGGCTTTGGAGTAAGTCCTATGAGCTCTTCGCAGTTGAATATTGCTAACAGATACAGGGCTTTGCAAGCTGCGCATTGCTAGCGATCTGGGCTGTTGGCGACCAAGTATTTATCGGTGTTATGGTTGGAGAGTCAGAGTCCCCCCGATACTCTATGGGCCATGCATCTACCCTGGTTCCCCTAAGAGTCGGCGTCATGTACATGACATGCGTCGTACTAATTGGCCTCCTCATATCTTCTGACAACCCAGACCTTTTGGGCGCCTCAGGCTCTGCTGCCTCCCCTTTCGTCATCGCCGCAAAGGGAATCAAAGGAGTGCCTGATCTTATTAACGTCTGTGTCATCATTGGCCTCACCGCGATTGCTCTCGAGTCGATCTATCTACCTTCCCGCATCCTCCGAACCATGGCCTGCCAAGGATTGATCCCTCAGATATTTGGGAAATGCGACGAGCGTGGCCGACCTCGTTGGGCACTTGCTTTCACGTCCGTGATTGCAGTAATCCTGAGTTACCTCAGTCTCAGTGGTGAGTAATCTAGACCCAACCTTGTTGACAATCAGGCATGCTGACAGAATGTATGTAGCCGGCGGAACAGAAGCTCTCAACTGGTTCATCTCAATTACTAGCGCATCATTCTTCTCAAACTGGGCCATCATCGCATTTACAAGCTTCTTCTTCCACCGGGCGTTGAAGGCGCAGGGCGACGACATCTTCAGTCAAAAGTACGCCTGGAAGTCATCTGGCTGGCCTTCATCTCCTACTCACTTGATGCTTGTCTGCCTGCTTCTACTGATTAGTCTATTCTATTCTGCTATCAAACCACTGGTGAGTCTGATTATCTCCTGTCGATCTCCCAAACCTGACTAATATTCCTTATCCAGAATGGAACTGGATTCACGGCCTACAATTTCTTCCAGAATATGATCGGGCTGCTAATGATTGTAATATTCACGGTGGCATACAAGTTGATCATGCGCACCAAATGGCAGTCCCCAAAAACAGCAGACCTCCAGACAGGCCGAAACAAACTTCGCCCTGACGAGATCGAATTTCTGGATGGCTACTACAGCGCACCTTGGTGGCGACGTCTAGGCACCTATGTTTCTCTTTACTGAGATTCTAGCCAATAGTCATAGCGAACTGGTGATGCTAGTGGAATTGCACAGAAGAATGTTTAGGCAATTCTGACTAAAGAAGTCTCCGTGAATGTCAAGTTTACATGAGCGTTATTCTTCTTTCCTTCCCCAATTGTTCTTGTTTGCTACTATAATAAATTTCAAATAATAGTTATAGTTTTGTACGCAAATTGCAAATTATCGCCACATTTATCAACCCATCCAACACGCCGGTAATAATCTGATTTACCTTCTACTGGCGATAACGCGATAGCCTTAACAAGAGTAGTTCCTTCAGTAGACGTGAATTGATATGCTCGCAGACACACAATCCCTGAATCTTCATGCCCCTCGGGAATAATGTCGCACGTTACCTCTCCTTCGTGACAATCAAATCTTTCTGGACGGACACTTGATAACGAAAGAATAGTCTTATTATACCCTTCCGCGCAGACTGCCGTATCAAACGAGTCTTGCCTGGTCAACAACTGGCTCAGCCAGCCAGATACCCGGATGTATCCACTACTTACCTGCCCAAAAGGATCAACTCCAACCAGCTGCACATTTTCTTCTACTAATGTGATGTCTGGAGCGAAATCGTGAAGGGCGTGGTTTCCAAAGCCAGGAAATACAACACTGTCAACAACAGAAGCCCAAGACCAAGATGGAGCTCGATAAGATTGGAGTCTCTTTTTTGGAGGCCACCCATCTCCTCTTCGCCAGAAAAGCGATCTGGGAAGGTCTCGACGCCATAATCCAGCCAGGTACTGATCCTTGGTACGTTGGTGTATGATATGAGCAAGGCCAGAGAGAGCGGGTAACATATCAGAGGATTCTGTTAAACTTCGGCGAGATGCCTCCATAGCGATAAGGTACCATTGACGTAGAACCGCGTCTTCAGAGGGAAGATCTTTAATGACTTCTTGAAATGCGGCCGGAGCTTCAGACATAGGCTGTGCGACATCGTGTTTGCTACGGCAGTCTGAACTTGATGGAAGCCCACAAGGGTATGATTCCGAGGCATATCCCTCACCACATTCCCAAAAAAGCTCATTTTTGGTCCAGTGCAATATTCGATGAGATAAGGCGCGTTCCTGGAGTGCCCATAGCCGATAGTTCAAAGGTGCATTTCGTACAGCGACTTCCCACTGTGGAACACTTGGGATAAGTGCAAGCTCAGACATTTGCTTACTGAAATCTGTTTGATAAAGTATGCCTGGCTGTAAAGGCAGTGCTGGCCCCGATCGCTTCAGAAAGCATCCCTCCGATGTGTCTTTCGCCCCAGAAGCCGAGATTGTGCAGTACGCATTGCTGTAGACCTCCGACATCTTGGATGATTCTACCTGCCAGTCATGTTCATCATCCTGGATGATGCAAAGAGCATCAACCCAAAGATAACGAAATCCCAAGAAGCGAGTTATGTGTACTGCATCTTTAATGGTGTTTGGAAGCACATTTAGCGGCATGGTCAGCATTCCGTGGTGAATTGCTTCTTTCTTCAGCTTGTGATAATGCGGTCCATCTCCCCAGCAATAAGACAAAACGAAGTATTCACTCTTTATTCCTGAGCCAGGCATAATACGCACTGTATCTGATTGTTCGATCCCAACATCCAGTATTCGAGTCGGGAGACTTGGGGATTGTCCCGCGTTGTAGCAGGTATGGTACTGGGAGCATTCTGATAGCCATGCTGCCGCCAGAGAAAGAACTGAATCAGATTCAGCTTGGGAGTTAATTAGATACCCTAAGCCCTTTACTGTTAGTTTGTATATTCAACGGTGCTGGGTACTTACGAATATGTTTCTGAGACTTCGCATTCTTCAATTGTCGTAAATGTCCTGCGGTCCATGTAGGCCCTGGGCGATGACTTAGCCCCCCTCTCATAACTTCTGTCGTAAATAATGAATATTCACTGAGCTTGCCAGAGCGGATTTCCGCCCCGGCTTCCCGTCCGATCCGTACCGACACATGCTGAGGAAAAAAGTATATACAAACCTGTCCGTATGCTGCTCGTATCTCTTGCTCCGCATCCGTAGACGGGCAATTATAGATAATAGCTTGCCAAAGGATGCGACACAGGTCGCAGTCATTCTTCGCTGACTCTATCAAACTGTTCACGTCCTTGTGCAGTTGAAATCCCTTGGCTCCGCTCATACTAATCTCCATACTACTAAGGGATTCCTTTGCATAAGTGTATTCCGCAAAGGGGCAAAGAGCTGGAGGAAGATCCTCTTTACCAATTGGAAAACATTCTGCAGTTATGAAGTGACATTGACGGCATCTTCCACACTTGAGGCGGCTGTCCTGCTTATTGTCACTAACTACGGTAGTGTTGGGTATAGAGAATGAGGACATAGAAGATGAAAGTGCAGGGTTTAAATTTTAAGTCCAAGAGTAAGTTATGAGAGTATAATAGTCTTAATTTTTAAAAGAAAAGCAGACCACTGTAATAACTAGCTCATACAATGTAAAAGAGGATTACGTGTCGTGTGCTATTTGTTTTAGTAACCCCTGCTTTTCTTTTAAAACTCTAATATACCATAGTAATTGCTATGTATATAAGGATTGTATTATTATCCATTTTTAGCTAGTGCGTTATAGCTTACTTAAGGTATCATATATAATCAATCATATTAAAAGGGATTGATCAAGAGATTATAAAAATATTAAAAAGTTTTCTTGCTAGTATCGCGCGGTTTGTCAATGGTTCGCGGCGGCTGCCATTGAAGTTGTGCACCGTAACCTTCGCATGTTACCGCACTGTAGTGCAAGTCTGGCAGATCGGCTGGGCCCCATCGTAGCGAGTACAACGACGACAACAGGTTCAACCAGCGCTCTAACCTAATCAAATCTGAAATCGGGTTCTCCGTTGATGATTTGAAAAACTTCTGTTTTGATTTAGATATTTAGTTTAATTTACAACTAATCTAATATAAAGTATTCAGGCGTAATCTTATCGATAGACACATTGATAAGATATTAGATTAGATAATATCATCCCTTTTTCCCTATTTGAGAGGAATATAATTACCCTAGATAAAAATAGAGTTTATGTAACAATGAAGTCAAATTAAATGGGTAGAGGCCTGAGTTTAACTTAATTCAAATAGTACAATAGCTGATTTGCTTTGATTTAATTTGAATCCTATTGGTAGCGCCGGGTTTTATAGTCTGTTTATGACATTATCTTGTGTATACGGGACCTAGAAAGCCTTGGCCGAGAAACTTCTAACGGATCATAACCGTCCATGGGGTATTCTACTAGTAGGTGGGATAAAGAGGGAGAGAAGTAATTGGAGGGGGCATTTATGTAAACTTGCTACTTAGCTGTTTTTGAATGGCCTAACGGGGACATTTATAAACACTCTCAAGTTTAAGGTCAAGAATAAAAATTATTTCAATTAACCGTAATCATATACTATGAAGGATAAAAGACAAGGCCTGGAAAGCCATCTTCGATACAGCTTGCCTGCGCAAGCAGCTTGACCAAAAATGTTTCTAATAGAGGAGTCTTTCCTGTGAATGCTCCGCTTAAAAGAATATCCCCGGTTCTTATTCCCCAGACTATCTCCGCATTAATCAACCAGGATTACCCCACGATAAGACTTATCTCGAGCGATGTCGCAGCTTTATGATGATCTTACCACGAAAGCAGTTAGAGAATCTGCTGGGGTTTTTCAAAACCTCCAGTGATGAGTCTGCTCATGTGGAGAACAATCCCGATGACCAGCGAAAAGGTGCAATAGCCGAAGTCGGGTCGCGTATCCGAAATACACCATTTTTCCCTTTTGTTCATTTGTCATCCTGTCACTGTCCCGGCACCATGCGACCAATTCACTGTGGCGGTTCATAACTCAAGTCTTTGACATATGTGAACGATGCCAGCAGTCTCGAAAATTACTGGAAATAATGTCTACAGCGGAAAAGTCCCCCGAGCCCACCGGGGATGTGTCCCGGCGAGATCAATCTGCAACGGTAGATACAGATTCAACACGAAACAACAATGACACGACGGCTATGGATATTGAATCAAGCCTTGCAGCATGGACATGTGTCTTTGGAGGATTTCTTTTTCTCATGCCTACATTCGGTACGTCATCCGCTACATGATCTAAACCATCTGACTAAACCTGCCAGGCATGATGCAGTCCGTCGGTGTATACCAGTCCTATCTCGAATTGAACCAACTGAGCGACTATACAGCAGGTGAAATTGGTTGGATTCCCGGAATGTATATGTTCCTCTCCATGCTCGTGGCAATTCAAGTCGGTCCTGTTCTTGACCAGCGTGGTCCGTTTGCAGTGAGCATTATCGGCGGTGGCGGCATCGTCATCATGTTCATCCTATTGGCTGAGTGTAAAGAGTATTGGCAATTTATGCTTTGCTTTGGAATACTTGGTGGTCTTGCAACGGCTATTGCAGGTACTATTGGCGTCACTGTCGTTGCAAAACTCTTCACGAGGAGACGAGGACTGGCTATCGGGTTGGCTCTCGCCGGATCATCTACAGGGACCGTCATCTTTCCTATCATGCTCCGATCTTTACTCCCTAAGCTCGGGTGGAGCTGGTCAATGCGTGTCGTCGCTTTTGTCATCCTTGGCATCTTCACCATCGGCATTCTGTGCCTCACTCCTTACAAGCGACTGACCAAGCTTGTCGCGCTACCCGTCACCAAAAAGCGCGGCATAGCCGTTCTGAACTTCACAGCCTTCCGGTCCGTACCTTTCTCGTTAATATCAGTCATGTACTTCGCCATCCAGTTCGTGCTTTACGGCATTGGAGGTCTCCTTCCCACCTTTGCAATGGAAGCAGGGATGAAGGCTGAGGTTGGATATACCTTGCTTTCGATTGTTGGAGGGGCTTCAGCCTTTGGCCGTGTTATCCCCGGATTGGTTGGTGACAAGTTGGGCCACTGCAATGTCTTGGTCGTCATGATGATTATCACAATCATCTTCATGAGCGCTTTGTTTGTGCCCTTTGGTGACAGAAGTGTCGTCCTTTATGTTTTCAGTGGACTGTGGGGATTCTGCTCTGGAGGGTTCTTGTCTATAACACCAGGTAAGAACCAGTAACGATCTGGAAGCCATAATACCAGGCCAACTGACTGTGTACAGTATGCGTCGGAAAGACTTGCGATGCAAAAGATTATGGCCGATACTATGGTACGACCTCCCAATTTTCTGCGATTGACCTGACTGACAAAATAACAGGGACCCTGAACTTTTTCATCAGCTTCTCTCTACTGGTCTCTATTCCCGCAAGTGGTAGTATGGCTCAGAAAATGGGTACCCAGGCATTGAGTGGACTTCTTACCGGTATACTTGCGCTGGCGTTATGCTGTCTGATTGCTGCAAGAGCCTTTCTCATTGGCGAGTGGTTTGCAATCAAGACCAAGATTTGAGTCTGTTACTTCTTGGGAAAGACATGTAAGAAAAATGAGTAACGGCTTGATAACCGAAAAAGTGGTGTGAAGTGATGGGAGCTCCGTTGCTGATTAATATTAAGTTTATGAAAGTCATCACCTGGTGTGCCGATGTCTGTGGTTTCTTAAGACATCTAGGGCGGTTGCATATTGGCGGGTCTTATTTCAGCTATTTAACTAGTACTCTCTTATAAGCTTTGATCAAAATAGTATTTCTATACTAGAATTACCAGGTATAATAGAATTATAGAACCATATATAAATAAAAGAGAAGGAAAGAAACACTGGTTACCAGAAGATTCAGTGGATGTAGGATCGGTGGCTGTCTTTGTGACGGTATGAGGCTGGGTATTACCAGAAGGTAGTTCCGGTAATGTAGTTTGGGTAGCTTCAGCAACCACCGACTATACATGGGGTTAATATCTGTTTAGCCAACAACCCTTCAAGGAGGTTCTACTTACCAGGCCAGTTCCTATAACCGATTGAAAGTTATCACATTCCGAGTACCCCGGAACGTTAGACAACGCTACCTCAGTGACCAAGCAGGAAGCGTTTCCTATATACAGACACGAATATTCCTGGCGAAGAAGTCGCGGCTGGCAGGTACATGAGCTAAACCTCGAGGTGTCCAAATCATACTTGTATGTCGTACACTCATCGAGCAGGTTATTGGCAGTCTGACATGCATTCTTTACTTCTTGGCACAGCTGGTCTGGGTGATCCGTGAAAGCGCTTGCTGCCGGTGTAGTTGGTGTAAACGTGACATAGCTCCTACAAAGGCTGTCCCATAGCTCGATCCCTCGGTCAAATGTGCTATCGAGCTCATTACCGAGATAGCAAAGCTGCAGCTCATATTCGCATCTATCAAGTATCAGAAAGTAGGTGACACGATTATAAGCTGTATCGTAGGAGGTAACGATTCATATGGGAAATATTTGAGCACTTACTTGAATATTGAATCAAGGTAATCCTGGTTGCAGAGACATTCTTGTTTTCCAGGACGGTCTAGTACTGTAGAGCACACGTTGCCGGAATTGAGGAATGCGTTGCAAGCCGGAAAAGCAGTCACGTCGGAGCCTTTCTCACACGACCAGGACGTTGAAATTGTCTCAGCAACGCAGCATTGCAGAATACATAGGGCGAAAAAGAAAGACTTCATTCTGAACGTGGGCTTTGGTAGTTGGATGAATGTCGGCTGAAGCGAACCCGGAAGTGTCGGTTTCAACTATGGAGATTGCAGGTGCGGAGCAAAGAATGGGAATGGAGGAGTCAAAATTGAGGAAACACGGTTCAGCCATTTCATTAGAGCATCTAGCACAAAGGGTGGCTGATAAAATACTGTCTGGTAAAGTCCATTGCCGTTGCACTTCCAAGCCACGCCGCACACAAGCAGATGAAACACAAGACCTATTGTCTTTCTTCATCGACGTTGATTCGATCATGGCCTTACTGATAAGGCAAGCTGAAAGACTTTCAAGCCACTATCACAGTGACAACCATCACAGTGTAAATCAATAAGCAACAGGATTGGACAAATGCCATACTAGCCTTCAGCCTCACCAATATTTCTAGCCTTTTCGGAAAGGCTTATCAATTGGAACGTCAGCTGGACCGAGGGCGATGTAACATTTCAGGTTTGCAATTGCACATTTCAATTGCACAATTGTAAACAGGTTTTAATTTAAGTATCCGTTGTGATTAGTGGGGAGCTTTCTACTGGACCGAACATTCTATTGTGATGGATGGTATTTTTTACCATCATCGGCCCAAATGCCTTCTTCTGCGCTCAAGCTTAATTTCTTCAAAACTTGGTGGGATACCATCTTTCGGTTTCTACAATGTAAGTCTTAGTTACGTGTGTTCGGACCTGCTTTGCAGCGAGCGGGAGACAAATAATGTCGGTTCTTTTCTAATGTCAAGCAATCAGCCTCTTCAGCTCAAATAAAATTGTTCCTCTCATCCAACTCCAATAAAATCAAACAAAAATGTAAGGACTACCGACAAAGAGTCCCTCCCAGAAGGGCGCCACTGCTTCTTACCAGTTGGGGCATGGCCCTTCAGCTGTTATGTCAAACTACTATCATTATTGTCATCAGCAGTCTATGGCACATATCTAACACCCACAACGGAATTGCCAGGGTAGGAGATGATCGAGATCCATCATTCGACTCGAAAGGTTTTCATCCGCCTGAAATCCTGAGTTCTTCTATTGTGTGGGCTACGATCCCCGCTTGGATTATGTCTGCGTACTCGTCGCTTTGGTCTGCGATGCTTGATGCTCTGAAGAAAGTCAAGCCGCTACTTGAGCTGGAGAAGGCAAATCAGAAATCAGAACCATGGGTTGAAGGATGGAAGAGTATTTGGGGATGGTTCTTAAAAAGACTGTCACCATTGAGAAAGGCATCTGCTCCCACAGCTCAACCGTCGCTGGGCGCAGTTACAAATCATTCTACAGTGGACCTAACCCTTCTACTCGACTACGGAGAGTGGCCCGTAATCAACGGATTCAGGGCTATATGGAAAGGACATGTTATTTTAGGCATCTGCCTCATTTTACGAGCAGCACTTTGGACTGCGGGTGGTCTAACTGCTGCCATGTTTGCAGTCGTCCTGGTACCAGCAGAATCACAGGTTTCTCTTCGCAGCACACACTACTTTGACGAGTATCTCAGATGGGCATCAGGTGTAGGCAGTAGCAACTCTTCTCTTACACCAGCTCTTGATCTCGTGAGCGCGACTGTGCTAAGAGACGGAGAGGACTACCCTTGGACCACGGACACGCACTCCTTCTTACCGTACCTTCCTGTTTCATGGGGTGGTCCCGGCAACTATAGCTTTGATACCGAGGCATACTCGGCAACTGTCGAGTGTAACGTCACCACCGAAGAGGACCTGGCCCGAGTGGGCGGGATCCAATCCGTTGTGGGAGAAGAAGACGAGCTCAACTCTTCCCAGTTGCAATTGGGCTTCAAGTCTGGGGGCTGCAAGGTCGAAAAGTCGTACCTGGTAACGAACAATACTCTACTGTATGCAAGGACATGGCAAGTTGACTGTAATCTGGGTAATGGTCGAGCCAAGCTTGGCATGCTTTCAGGTGTCTACAACAGCACAGCGAAGTTCCGACTGTCTAACCTGAGCGTTATCGCATGTCAGCCTCTGATATATAAATCTCGTGTGACTCTGAACATGGCATTTACAAACAATACGAGAGCACCGAAGATAATAGGCGTTTCTGAACGGAACAAACACCAGATATGGCCGTTCTTTGTTTCCATGTGGTTGCGTAATATCCCTCTTTACTCGGTTTTCGATCCGACCGTCTACAGCGACATGGATACCTTTTCACGTCTCGTGATTGGCCACGCATACGGCAAGCCAATTCTTGACGACCTGCCAGAAAGGGATCGAATATCCACATCCTTTGAAACAGTATTTGCGGCATTATTCTCCAACTTTGTGACGCTGCAAGCATACTCCAGCGCCCCTACAAAGGACATCACTGGTACTGTATCAAGATTGGAACGCCGGCTATTCGTTGTGTGGACCGCTTCAGCTGCAATAGTCGCCATTCTTGCTGCGACTCTCATTACTACTATTATACTAGCCGCTCACTTGTACCGCCAGCGACATATTCTTGAACGGTATCTCGATCTTATGCTGGGTACCGCGCTTTTACTGCGTGATGCCAGTAGTAGTGGGCTTGAGACCTATCTTGAGGAGCTGATAAGCAGGGCCGGGGGAAAGGCGGGAGGATTGGAAAACATTAACATAGTAGAGTTTGCCAAACAGGAGTCGGATCTGAGGAACAGGCATGTGTTGGTAGATGGGACACCTAGAAAGCTTAAGGTTCAATAGTTAGAAGGTAATTTTACCTACTTGGGACTATGATTAAACTTGAACGGAGCTTTTACTACCGCTTATTAATTGAATGTTCTTTAATAGTCAGTCTTAAGGTTGCCGACGGAAGAGCTGGTAGGGATATTTCTTTGCAGTAGTTATGGTTCTCCTGCCTGCAGCACTGGAAGTAGTTCCATTTTGTAGTCAAGCGTGACACATTACACTCAAAAGTAGGTCTATATTCAGATATCTAAGCAGTATATAAGGAAGCAAAAGACGAAGATCGACCATCTAGTAGCCCCATCCCTATGGTACAGGAGATATCAATCAATCTCCCTTGTTGTATCACTTGACCCATAAGTCAAAGAGCACCGTGGCTGCCCTTACTCTAATTCGAAGGTGGTGTGGTCTTCAAAGTAACAGGGACCTTGTCGTCCGAGGCGGATGCATTCCATCCAATAGAATAGATATCATTGTCATCGGTTTTCGAAGCATACCAAAGAGATGTAAAGCCCGTGTCCGACTGAAGCATGACAAAAGAGCCATACAGCAAGAAGTTACTGACGTAACCATCGGAGGTGCTGTTAGTAAGCTTCACGGTATGAGACGACGACGAAGGTCCGGGCACGGCGAACGTGTAGTTGGACCAGGTTGCATTGTGTCCACTGGTTTCGTCCGTTTTGTTGGGGGAGCCAAGCCACTTGTCATTTCCTACAGAAACTTTCCAATGTTAGTGACATGGATGCAAGTCTTTGCCTATGTATAAATGACTCACATTGGACTGGCGCAGCTTGGGAATTGTTGGAGTGAGTGAAGTTGCCGATAAAAACCTCATCTGATATCTCATTAGCCTCGCATTTTGATCACCTGCATCATGTTCAACCTGCCTCCAGTAGAAAAGAGGGGGAGACCTCCAATACTGGGCCCGTAAGCATAAAGAGAGAAGGGCCCCGTGGTTTTGGCTGCCGATGCAACAGCGGCCAAAGCTGGGATTGCGAGTGCGAGATTGAAAGAAACCATGGTTACGAGACTTGAAGCTTGTCTTGGTAAAGGTGTGATAGAAGATAGTACGGTAAGAGGTGGATATAAGTATTGTTGGGTCATGTGCTCTCAATCAATTGACTACGACTGCCCTCTCGGCTGAAGCGGCTCCATTTGTCTTCCGGGAGCTTGTGATCTTCGGCATAAAAGCTTATCTGACGACGGACACGAGTTTTCCTCCCACATCTCTTCAAACTCGGTAGTTGCGGAGTCTGCAGGGTTCCGTCGGGTAGATCAATTGAGGTGTCGGGGGGACTCGTGGCCCGAGCACGGGCTTTTAATGCTCTTTGATAACATAGTTACGTTGACTGATAGGTCATTTAGCTTACGTAGCTCCGTTTGAGGCCGGTGGATATCTCGGGATGTGGCTTGCCCATGGTTAAATCCGCCTTACATGATCCGTTTTAAGAAACATCCTAGCAATTAGAACGGGTAGTACCGCCCACAAGGGTAATTTCAATAAAACTCCGTATAGATCGGCGGGTCTTGCTATAGCAGAATCTTGCGATTATTAAAAGTCTCTGCTCTATACCAGCTACATAGCCTCAAAGTTAATATCTGTAGGCTGACCTGTGGCTGATATACGAGCGTTCACGAAACTACCCCTGTGGGCCGTGTTATATTTAGTGATACCGGAAGCACGGAGTAGTCATTCACCTGACGAAACTCATATGATCTTCTGCTTCTGGTAAGATAGTGATTCAGCTGACGACAACCTATGTGATATGTTGCTTCCAGTGTGATCGCACGGCCTTCGCACCGAGTACGACAAGCCCTGGAGATCGGCGTAGCAAATACCACTGTCTAAAACTCACATGTGAAGGTTATGTTCATGGTTAAAATTGTAGATAAAGAAGCAGACTTTCGCTTCAAATCAATTCCAGTCTGCAAGCTCTCTCTACCTCTTCATTCACTTCCATCTACTCATCACTTTGAACAGAATTGTACCTTTGCCCCCAATGAAGCTCTCGACCTTTCTCGCAGCCAGCTCGGCTGTGCTTCGAAGCGTCGATGCCTTCGTCCCTTCCCTTCACCTTGACCGACGATCAACTTGTGCCGGTAACACAGCCTCGACTAGGTCGGAATGGTGTGACTACTCCATCGACACTGATTATACCACTGAGGTTGTTGATACGGGAGTTACACGAGAGTATTGGCTTGAGTTGACGGATGTCACTGTCGCTCCAGATGGTGTCTCGCGCTCTGCCATGGCGGTCAATGGAACCATCCCCGGACCTACTCTCTTTGCAGACTGGGGTGACACAGTCACTGTCCATGTCACCAACTCACTTACCACATCTTTGAACGGCACCAGCATGCATTGGCATGGCATCCGTCAGAACTACACCAACCAAAATGACGGCGTCTCATCCATCACCCAGTGTCCTCTTGCTGTTAACGAAACAGTGACTTACACCTGGAAGGCTACCCAGTATGGCTCAACTTGGTACCATTCCCACTGGGCTCTTCAAGCCTGGCAAGGTATCTTTGGTGGTATTATCATCAACGGTCCTGCCACTGCAGACTACGACGAGGATCTCGGCATGGTGTTCCTCAATGACTGGGATCATCAAACTGTAGATGAGCTATACTCTTCAGCCGAGACGAACGGTCCTCCCACGTTGGATAACGGACTCATCAACGGAACAAATGTCTACGGTGACGATGACAGCTCGTCTCAGACTGGTACTCGATTCAATGTCTCTTTCACATCTGGTACCTCATACCGCATGAGACTTGTCGATGCCTCTGTAGACACTCACTGGAAGTTCTCCATTGACAACCATACCTTGACTGTTATTGCGGCAGACCTTGTGCCAATTACACCATATGAAACTACAGTTTTGGATATTGGAATGGGTAAGTTCGTTTATTACCCACACTCAACGGCTTAAGCTAACTCTTTAGGCCAACGCTACGATATCATTGTGACCGCAAACCAAGCTGACGTCGCTGATAACTTCTGGATGCGTGCCATTCCACAGGCTGCCTGCTCCGATAACGACTCATCTGATAACATCAAGGGCATTGTCTACTACGGCGACAGTCCTGGTACACCATCCACAACTGGCTATGACTATACTGACAGTTGCGATGATGAAACGGATAACATCGTACCATACATATCCAAGTCAGTGGACGACGCTGACTGGGATGACCTCGAGACAGCTACAGTGGGTAAGAACACGGCTGGTCTGTTCAAGTGGATGCTCAACAGCACGAGTATGCTGGTGGATTGGGCTGATCCTACGCTTGCGCAAGTCCTCAATGGTTCAACAGATTATGAAACTGATGACGCTGTCATTGAACTCAGCGAGGCTAACAAGTGGGTTTACTTTGTGGTTGAGACAACTCTCCCAGTGCCACACCCTATCCATCTACACGGTCACGACTTCTTCATTCTTGCCCAGGATACTGGTACCTACTCATCTTCCGTCACATTGAATACTTCCAACCCCCCTCGTCGCGACACGGCTATGCTGCCTGCGAATGGATATCTGGTCATGGCCTGGGAGACGGACAACCCTGGTGTCTGGCTTTGTCATTGTCATATCGGTAAGTCACACCCTCAAACAGGGCGCATTATGTATTGTTTACTGACCAACTTTTTCCAGGGTGGCATACTTCGGAGGGCTTCGCTCTGCAATTTGTTGAGCGAGCGGATGAGATTGCTGGTATCTCAGAATCGAGCTATGTTTCAGACGTGTGTGATAGTTGGGATACATTCCAGGGAGTTAGCTCCATCGAACAAGAGGATTCCGGTGTTTAGGTTAAGGGCTTAGTTCACTTGGTCTTGAATGGTACAGATGGGTGTTAGAAAGTGATAATATACTATACCAAGTGATTTATACTACTCCGAAATACAAGTTATGAGCTGAATGTTCTATGAACCTCCCGAAGTAAATGTTTGAGCGGATACTTTAAGCTACATCAATCCATATGGTGGTAAATACACGGGACTTATAAGCTAGATGAGACAAAGCATTCGGACTTTGAAGACGGGCCGGCAAATGCATAATCTCTGCAGATCAAGATTTATCCATTTGTGCTGTGAGAAAATAGATAATCGAATCGAACGTACCTTCCACAAACTTTCACCAATGATTAATCGCATTATAAACAGTTGACATAGAAAAGCCAAAACGTGTCGAATTCTGCGCTACAGTCACCGGAAGACGCGACTCATTGGTAGCAAAAGTGCTGTGGCTCTCGATATTACCAGCAGCGCCATTAATTACATGGACCATGAATTTACTAGGGTTTTTCTTGTATGTTGTAACGGATGCAGAGTCGATGATGCTGCTCTGACCGAACGCTAAGGAAGTTCATATGTATTGTGGCCAGAGTGAAAGTTGCAGCTTGGTAAAATCCATGCGCAGATCCTTTCCCGAATGACACACATCTCAACCCCTGGATTTTTGTCAGTGGAGTATAGTTCCTTGTTTTCCCCAGTTAAGCCACCTCATCGATTGGTCACTGGCTAAAACGTGGCTGCTTGAGCTGCCCAATGCCTTGCAAGATTGGAGAAAATCAAACTACGGACGATCCACACTATCCCTACACAGATTCAGGGGTTCAGGATATGCCGTGCCGTTCCATGTCGTATTTTCCACAAGCGCCAACACGTATGCAGCCGGCAGTGCAGGTCTCAGCCTCAATTTTCCGCTCGGCTGGTAGTTACCCTTCTGT
Source organism: Fusarium avenaceum (assembly GCA_025948275.1). NCBI lineage: Eukaryota > Fungi > Ascomycota > Sordariomycetes > Hypocreales > Nectriaceae > Fusarium > Fusarium avenaceum. The sequence goes on along the minus strand of CP109670.1, from coordinate 166,370 downwards.
CAATGAATGAATTGCATTCGACGGTGCATCTGTGATCTGCCACTCGAGACACGTTGGATTTATGCTCATCATCATGTTGCAATAACGATCGCCAGTATTGAAAGAGCTTGGCTCGGGAACAGAGGTGCGCTGGGGACTGGTCCGCAGGTTAACATATCTAGGTGGGTCATTAATCAGCGTAGACACAACAATCCGCGATATGATATTATCATCCTAGTGATGGTAAATCTGGCCGCTCTCTTTCCGTAGGCTACAATACTGGGTGGTGTTATTTATTGAATAGTGAGGTGGGTAGTAATTGAGGTTAGGATGATAGCATCATATGCACGATATGTGAATCTAACATTAACAACTCCTTCAACAGGTTGCCAATGTTGAACAAATTACAATGTGTTATGCTACAGGAAAATCTACGAGAAATGTTAACTGCTAAGATAAAATATTACAATACTATCTCTGGTCATACTTGATTATAACTTGAGCTCTTTAGACCTCTTCTTGGTAATACGCTTGTGTAGGGTATGTGTTAAATAAAGTGTAGCACTGGTGTGTTGAGATTGTCTAGTACTAAACTAATAATAATAGTGCATTCGTTTGAATACTAGGAAGGTAGGCAAGGTCTGTCCTTGTTCTAATATCACTCGTTTGTGTGCACTTAACCCTTTCGTAATACTCCTTCAAGTCGATTTGGAACTATTCAGTACTTGTTAGCAATGCTTTTGAGAGTTTCTCAAATTGTTTAGCCATTCTTACCTAGCTTAGCACTCAGTCCAGTACCAGTTCTCGCCCTGATTCTCGCACTTCTCCTTGAACTTCTGGATGTTGCCACCGTAGGGATCACAGTAGTCCTCGGCCCAGTGAGAACACCAACATGTGTCTTCTCCGAGGTCGTTACAGATCTCCATTGTGACCTTGTATTCGTCTTGAATAGATTTGTCTGGGTTCTTGCACCTGTAAGAGTTGTCACCGCAGGCATAGACGGCAGGAACAGCGAGAAGGAGAGCCTTGAGGAAATGCATGATGAATGAAGTATGACTTTGAGACGGTTTCTGTGATAGAGGTTGCTGTTATGCCGGAAATGATGATTTTGATGTGATGCTGGAATAAAACATTCTTTTTTCTATGTGGTCTATTGAGCAGTTTATATAGACTGGCAGGACAATCTCCTTCAATATTTATGTCATAACTAGAAGTTACTATTGGCTGCAAAAATTGTTTCATCTCGTGTCATGCTCGACCAGACCGCCTCGGTAGTTCGAGAGATTGCTTAGGTTTTGTCTCAGACCTCCGTTTGTAATGACCTCATTGCGCTCATGAATGTCTTTTCTTGGGTATTACATGAACAAAAAAATACAAGGCGGGATTGTGCGGCGTTCAGCCTGCAGATCATTTAGGGAGGCCTCAGACATTGATGAAGTGAACGAATAGATGCAGAGCGGGTTGCACAAGTTTCAGCCTGCAGATCGGATTAAAAAAGCCACAGAAATGAAGGACTTGCAAGCCAAAAAGCCTGCTCCCAATAACGATAGTAGTTGAGGAGTTACCTCGTGATACTAATGATGGACAATAATTGACTTTGGAGGCTATAAGCCAAATTTAAAAAAGGCCGACATGATAGTCATGGTAAGTTCTGATGGATTAAAACAATAATTCCATGTAGAGAATCCCACTAATTTGCAGCCCATATCATCCCCGCTCAGCCCTTTACCCCCCGCCAGCCATCTCTGAGACGGACCGGATATGACTCAGGAAGGGACTTTACAAAACCTGGATGGCTGGTCCTTACTTGAGCTATCGTTCGATAGATCTGCATATTGGCGGATTCCGGGTCTCGGTCACGGCAAGGATTGTCTGCTACTCGCTATCCCTACGCTGCCTGCATGCGCCTCGTGAGTGAAATGGGTGGGCTGCGCCAGATGAGGGATAAGATCGGGATCCTGGGCCTCAAGGGGAGACTACGGAGATGTATCCGCACTTTGGAATGCTATGAGCCCAGTGTCTTACATGAGAAGGTAGAGTGGTATCAGCGCAGAAGATCCTGGGTTGACTTCCCAAGCGTATGGAGGAAAAATAACTGATAGGTTATTGGCATTCCCGTGTCGTTGGGTGACCATCTTGGTTAATGCCAAGACTTTAATAAGCTGAGCGACGCTTCTAACATGGCGATCAGCAAGGAACAAAATACCAATGGAGCATACAAGATGCGCTTCCGACAAGTACTTCTGAATCGTCGGGGCATAAGTTTCGGGCTACACTTCTTCTGGTCTCTTAGTGATATTTGGTGAGGTATATCCAGGTCTCTCCGCACTGGGCGGACTCACTTCAACCTCTTTCATCGACACTCCTGCGGCAATCTCGGTCCATGCAAAGTTACCAACTCGACGATTGCTACCTCCATCCGTTATTCAGGCCCCAGAGTCTGTGTTTGACGCCTTCTCAAACAACCACAAAAGCGATGCCCTTATTTATGGACGCAGCTTTACAGTCAATGGGGTCGGGTTTAAGCTTACTCCTAGATAACTATGGGAGCTTCAGGATATGGAACAGAGAGGTGGGTGGAGCTGGGCGTGAGGGGCATCCATAATTGGTTACGGTAGTACAACAGAGAGGAAGACTGACATGCCGGACTAGCCCTGGCCAGTATGGTTACTGAGCTTCTTTGAGCGGTTAAAGAAAAGGGCTGAATACGCCACATGTGTTTCGGCTCTCGGAAGTGTGCTCACCAGGAGTATGCGAGGGGGTAATAGCGTAGGGCACAGTAACAACGCTGCTATGAGGCCGCATCACAGTTTCGAGAGACTGATGACGTGTATTGTACTGTACACTCTTGTGTACTTGATAGTACTCTAAATACTATGGATAGGCAGGAAACAAATAGATTCTTAATTAGGAAACTAGATAGTTTCATACCTACCCTTTCTGACAACCGTTAGCCGACTATGTCCCTTGCTAGTAAAGGACATTCTCGGAAGTGCAACTAGGGAAAGGCACATAGATACGACTGAGAAGATAAAGATACTTTCAATAACGATATATATTCTTTAGTATTCTATCATCCTGATGTATCACTAGCTTATGTTATGTATTATCTTGTATCTTATGTCGCAAGACGTATGAGAATCCGTTAAGCTTGAAACTTCAAGGGATGGAAACGATAGCTTGTAAGAGTAGAGACGATCATTCAATTATACATCCCAGAGCCTAATTGAATAAATTATATCCAGAGATTTAACGTAATGTAATGAATGATGCAGATAATGCTAAGACTGTTATTATAGTAGCACTGAGTTTCTTAATTCTGTCGGTCTCTAGATTTGTATGTGTTTGTGTGCTTATTAACTTGCCTATTCTTTACCTTCTAGAAAGGGCGGATTTCCTATGATAAGATAACGCCTATTCAAGACATATACATTAATGAGGAAGAATTAATCTATATTCTATACTTACAATTCAGTTTTCTCTATTTATACAGTGTCTTGCACTCTCGGAAAACAATCTGACCGCTCTCCTTATTGTTGTGGCATTGTAGGAAGACCCGAAACCGACCTAAGATCTTATCTCAGAGCCGACAATTCCGATAATGTCGGCCACCCCACAACCGATTACCTCCCCCTAGCCGACTACTTTTTCACACCGCTAAAAAAAACCACAAAAACTAATATCACGATGTAACTTAACTATAATTACAAATCCACACTCCCCCATTGGAGAGATCAGTGCTTGGATATTACAAGATTTCATGGTCAATTATAATGACTTGGCTATAATTTTCGTTAAAGGGATACGAGGTGGTCGGTTATGGGGTGATCGACGTTCCGGCATTGCTTCATTTGCCTCAACCTTATTCCTCCAACATCAACATGTCAGGCACCATTAGCTTGAAGAATCCGAGAAATCTACACTAACTATTGCGGTTAAGCGTTACTAGTGGGTAATTACCCCGCTTCGACTTCTCCAATGTCTCATGCCTATAAAAAGGCAGTTTTATGCAAGAAGGAAGAGTCGAGAATAAATTGTCATTCAACCATAAATAAGCCTATCCATCTTGTAGTGTCCTATCAGATATCTTATAGGATTTTACAGCAACCTTATTACCCTTTTCAGCAGTCGGAACGCAGGCGAATAACACTACGCCACATTACACCTGAGCGATTTTTCACGACTACATCGACCTTACCGTACAGCCATGTCCGACGTCAAGCCTACCATAGTCTTTGCCCCAGGGGCCTGGCATACCGCCGACTGCTTCGACACTGTGCGAAGTGCTCTCCACGCCCGCGACTGGCCCACCGAAACTGTTGATTACCCATCTGTCGGCGCTGAACCACCCTCGAAAGGCGTTGCTGATGATGTGGCTGTTCTTCGTGCGACTCTGGAGCGTCTTGCTGAAGCAGGCAAAAAGATGGTGCTCGTTATGCACTCGTACGGAGGCCTGGTTGGTGCCAATGCGGTCGAGGGATTGGGCTTCAAGCAGCGCTCGCAACAGGGCAAGGAAGGTGGTGTGATCATCCTGGTGTATCTCTCGGCTTTTGTGATTCCACGCGGAAAAAGCGCTTTGGATCTACTTGGGGGTAACTACCTGCCATGGATGAGAGTCGAGGTGAGTTTTGGGATGGAAGCGAATGAAGGATTGTCATTGCTAACAATTAATCACCGCAGGGTGACTATGTCTATGCCGATACACCCGAAGTCGTCTTTTATCACGACATGGAACCGGAAGACCAGAAGAGAGCGATAGCAAAGTTGAAGCACCAGTCACGTCGTGTCTATATCGATGTTGCCACATACGAACCTTGGCATGACATCGAGTGTTTCTATTTTTTCTGCGACGATGATCAGGCTATACCACTGCCTGTGCAACAAGGCATGGCCGCTCAACTAGGCCCGGATGCAGCAAGCTTTCATTCTAAGGCTTCTCACTCCCCGTTCCTTTCTCGAACTCACGAGGCAGTGGAAGGCCTCGAGTATGCAGCCAAAGTTGGTCTTGAAAAGACATCTACCTCCTGAGCGCATTTGAGGAAAACGATGGCGATGGGAAGATGCCTATTCATTGCCATATCAGATAGCTATCGTGAGCTTATAATCTATGTTTTACGCCAAGACAAGATCTGGACCTATGCATCACTCTTGTATTGATTTGCTACTGTATTGAAATTTGTTAAACAAACCACTCGTAGACAATTGATTTTAGTTTTGCCGAGAAAGCCCTTTGGTTGGCCTTTCGGAAGCGACGTGGCTTTATCACCGGGTGATTGTTCGACGAAGATAAGCTTGACGCTCGTCTAGAAGTGGAATATTATGGTTAGTAAGGAGTATACCGCCAGCTGAACATCTCCCTCGATGGTAAAGTCAAGACCATCGCAAGTGTAATTAATTAAAGACACACGAGTGTCAATAAGTAAACAGTAATACATTAGATACATAAGACTTGAAAATCTATGCTGTCATATGAAGCATCGATAATCTACGGCATCTTATCATATGGCATCTCCAGGTCTCCAGCATGCCTCAGCAGCGTGCTCAATAGTGCCAGGAACGTGATGACATCCTCATCGTTCCGATCACGATATTCGTTACGTGCCGTCGTGACCCAACCACGCACAAAGTTCTGCGCCGTGTTCACCGTCTCTTGTAGTAGATCACGAATGAACTCGTCCCATGCCGCGACGATACCCTCTGAGAAGCCCGTTTGCTGTTGATGCAGGCCCTCGAGTCTGCGCAGCTCGTCCCGAATGTCGAAATTGATGGCAAGCAGGCGGTTGAATGTGAGAGGGTCCGCGATGTAGTTGATAGCGACGATTACCTAGTACTGATCAGTATATTATAATGAAGCAAACCAGACGAGAAGCACTTACGTTACGAAGTCGTGAAGCGAAATCTCCATAGTTAGCTAGGTCACTCAAAGCTGCACTCATACTGTTTGTTGTCATCCAAGGGTTGAGCCAGTCTCCTGTATTTGACTGTCGCCACAGCTGTTCGGTTGTTAGCATTTGAAACATCGTGCCTTTCGTTGGTCCCAAACGAGGTAACTTACAGCGGTCTTGACCAGGTTGATACCTCCCTGTACAATGGTTGCGTGTTGCGGGTTGAGAGTGCTACCAAGGGCATTGAAGATTCGACGGATGGGAGAATCCGAGTTCGCTCCGCCGGCCATGGGTGGCGGCATTGTTGTGTAACGACCGATCAACGTCCGAGTAATAAGGCCAACACTGAGGGCAGGGCTTCTCATCCGACGACCTGAGGGCAGTGTACCGGCCATGGCATGGGTGAAGAAACGTGCTATCGTGTTTCCCTCAATGATATGTTCATCTTGGCATAGAGTGTTAGTCACTTTCTTCTAGGTACGATACTAAACGTATCTGGAAAAGGTGCTTACAATGGACACCTCCCTTGCCTGGGGCGTAGGTGGTGAGTTGTGGGTAGACGTCGAGGCAGTTGTCGCGCGGGTATAGATGCACATTGTTCCATACAGGATGGTTTGCGTACCAGAAACTATTAGTTGCTGGGTAGTACTGTATAGAGGTTAGCATGATAACTCACCAAGTCACGCAAAGTTGTAGCCGATACTCACCTCCGAACTCTCAACCTCGATTTCTTGGCCGTTGGGCAATTTGATCTTGTACTTGCGGCCATCGCCAGGTGCTCTCGCCTCAAGCTTTTGCAAGGCTTCTTCTTCCTCCTCTTGCCACCTCTTCCGCTTGCTCGATGATCCGTTGGGGATAGAATCCTCGCTTGCGCACCAAGATCCACCTCCTGGGCAACACGAAACTGTGTCACAGGCACATGTGTTCTTCTTGGTGCCCTTGACCCAGTTGTTAAAGTCACCCATATGACAAGTGATGAGATAAGCCAGTTGATCGTAGCCGTATTTCTTGATTGCGCCATTGTCTTCGATCCACTTCCAGAGCTTTGACCATTCGAGGTTGGTAAACTTGGTGACTACGAGAGTATTCCAGATTGATTTTTGGTTGGAAGTGGCTGTTCTGAGTAAGAGCGCGTAGACAAGGAGCTTGACCTCGTCTTGTGAGAAGCTGCCGAAACTCTCCGCGCGGACTTGCAATTGCTGAGCGGCTTGCCTAATGTCGTTTCCAGCGTGATCACCTGAATCTCTGGCATGGCGTCTATGGCCATGACCATGACCGTGGCCGTGACTATGACCATGCTTGTGCATGTGAACATGGGCTTCTCTCTTCTCAACTTCAGGCTCCTGCATCTCTGAGGCGGACATGCTGAGGTCTCTGCGACCAACAGATGAAAAGGTCCAACCCGGTCCATCGGAGGCACAGACAGGTTCTTTGAGGAACGCGGTCAGAGCATCGCGAATAAGCTCATCTTTGGAGGACTCGCGCTTCGTGATAGTGGCATGCTTGGGAATGCAGCATCTGGACCTTGCGCCACCACGGCAGCCAAAGTCCCAGTCCTTGTTCCAATACTTATCCATAGAGACGCGAACGCGGTCATTAGGACATCCACTTCGGCACCAACCTTCTTGGTCCTTTCCAAAGCCCAGGTTGTCGTACCACTTGCAGTCATCCCATTTTTTGTCATCCTTTTCGTTGCAGCACAGTTTCCGTTCTTGGATCTTGACTCGACCATCTCCGTATGGGTGATTGTAGACCTCAATGTTGCACACGGCGCTGCCACTACCAGTGGGAGATAGAGCGACCTCATTTTGTCCACTGGAGCAGGATCCGAGCATGCACATGGGAGACTGGCTCCAAGAGCATTGGTCATGAAGCTCCATGCTCTTGCTTCCTGTGGTACAGCATGCTGCCTGATACTTGCTGTTGTTGCAGTGACCGCTATGTGATCCAACCTCGATGGTACCAGAAGGACAGGTCTGGTCACATTTGCCGTTGTTGTGCTGGTACCATCCACACGTTGGTGTGCCATCGTCAGGTGGACAGCATAGCTCGTGAACACCGTTGGAACAATGAGAACCATCAACCATATACTCGTCCTTGCGTGCTTCCTTGTCTTTCCGCGCCATGCGAATCCAGCCACTTGGGCAAGACTCGCCACAGTTTGTCCACTTGCACTGTGGATGCGCCTTGCTTGTTTCAATTAGGCCGTCGCCTTGCTCCATGAACAGGGCGGGAATTGAACGGACCTTGCGATCTGCAACTTTGCCAATCGCCCTAGAGTATTTCCCATCAGATACATCTTGTGATACGGCCCATACCATGATACCGCTCATGCATTGTTGGCGTGCATAGTCTGCCTTCATCTTGAACGTATCCTCGTCGTCAAACGCAACCCATTGATTGCTGTCAAAAGTCAGAATCTTAACAGCTGCTGCCTTGTCAAGAGTTGGCGTGCGGCCTGTTCTCTTCATGACGTCGACTATCTCTGACTGGATCATGACACTGATCTCATTGCTACAAGGCTGACGGGGGCACCAGACTCGTAGGTGCACCCGGGCGTGAGGCAGTTTGGACTCGTAGCGGTAAAGGCACGACCATAGAAGCCAGTTCCGAGGACAACCTTGTTAGGGTTGATATCGTTTCTCCAAAGAAGATTCATAGCATCCTTGATCTCGGTCAAGTTGCTGTGGGCGTTCAGGTACGGACCAACCCATTTGTTGGTCTTGTCCCATGTGCCGTGTAGATCATAGCTCATACTAGTCACTCCTGTCAGACTCGTTTTTTTAAAAGACACTGGAAACGAAATGTGAAACGTACATATTGAAGAAGTCGACATGTTTCTCAAGGGCCACAATGTCAAAGTGCTGCAGATACCCTGTATTCCACGTCAGTAGGATATACAATGCCAATAGCATAAGTAAGAGATAAAGACAAGACAATGCTACTTACAGAATGATGCTGGTAGAGTTAGTGAAACCTCATCTCTACCGCCAGTTGACTTGAGGGCCTGCTTGAGGTTCTTGAGGAATGTGGGGAAGTTCTTAAAGTCTTCTTTGCGGCCGCTGCGATCTTCAGCCACGGGGTATTCCCAGTCCAGATCCACTCCATCAAAGTCGTAGGTAGACATCATGCTGATAAGGGACTTGATGAATGCCTTTTGGGCAGACTCGGAGCGTGCAATATCGGAGAAGGTTGTTGCAGTCGGTCCGGGATCATTGAAAGTCCATCCACCAATTGCAATCATGACCTTAAGATCTGGGTCCTGTTGCTTGAGGGACGTTAAGCGCTTGTAAAGCTTGACGTCGGAGGAGGATGCCGGGAGAACCTCAAATGTCTTTGGGTCTATGGTTGCAAAGGCAAAATTCAAGTGCGTGTAAACACCAAGGGGAATCTGCTCGGGCATGAAGTCGTTGCAAGATCGGCGAGCGGCCCAACCCTCGTAGTATCCGACAACACGAGAAAGAGAGTGATCTGAGCCACATGACGGAGGCTCTATCTTTTTGTTGCCACAGAACCTGGATGTAATTGTATTAGCCATTGGATCATCACACCGAAACATCCATGTTGTGCAGATTGCCAACTTACTCCTCTGTAGAGCCACAGAAGCCGTGCTTGGAGCAGCAGACATTAAGCGGGCATTTGGTCTTCTCAACGTAGGCGTCACCAAAACCGCCAGGATCACACTCAGCCTTACTCTGGCAGCTGTTGACGCAGACATCTTTGGCGCAGTCTATTTAAACAAAGAGTCAGTAGCTTGTACGGGTGGCAGATGGTCGGTTCCACTCAGTAGGGGGACTCACAGTCTTTGCCATAGCCGCAGAAGCCATGTTTGGAACAGCAACCAAGTTTGCATGGAATAGATGCGCTACATTCTTGCGCCTGAACGATGGTAGTGAATAGAATAAGGAGCGACAGGAAAAGAAAGCACGTTCGTGCCATGGACCTCGTGAAGGACGGCATGGTTGCAAGGCTGAACAACGCAGTCAAAAGAAGAGACGGCTATAAGCCAGAAGAACAGCCAGCAACAGAGACCATAACCTTTAAGATTGTAAAAGCAGGAGGAAAGAGGGGGATCACGTAGAGACTAAAACTATTATCTAGACCCTTTCCATTACTTTTCGACCCGAGTCTTCTTCTGGGCAGTCTGCACCTTGAGAACATGAGGATCTGGCCATGTAGGAGGATACCTTTGATCCACTGCGGACAGGCTGCTGGTCAGCGGCACAGCTAATGTCATTTTTCCTCGGTCCGGACAGGGCTGGGTTGTTTTGGCTGATGAGACATTATAATGCTACTGTTCTCATAGACTAGAGTACAAGTTGCAGAAACTTATCGCCGACATAGCCCTGCGACCAGGTCTTCAAGAACCAACCTATACCATAATGGAGTAGTTATGCGATTCTCACCGTTCCATCAGAGTGGAGATAATGGGAAGGCAGCCGGATGTTGCCATGTAAAGGGAATAGGCGTGTTATACTCAGCCCTATTGGGAAACTGCTCGGAGGTAATATTACGCTCAATACCACCTAATGCAGGGGTACACACATCTTCCCGCTCAAGGGTCTTAAACATTCAGGGTCCATTGCAAGTGCCAAGAGGGGCTCTCAGCGTCTAGACTCTCTCTACGGAGAATACTTAGCGAAATGAAGCCAACATTCCACGAATCGGCCACTTTTAACCCCTGCCACTCACCAAACTTTAGGGCTCAGTAGTAAAGTAGCACCAGTAAGTAACCTTAATTTTAATTCTATCTTTATTAGAAGTCCACCACTGCCACATCTTCGCCCCCACTATCATTATCCCGGCCCGTACTTTATTCATCCACGAGATACCTCGGTTCCAAGACTAATTTTCCTCGCATATGCAGGCTAAGACAAATTTTCTCTGCACGATGCAGGTCCATTTCCGCATGCATGCTTGTCGTACCCGGTAAGCGCTTGTGAGATGATTGCGAAGACTGCCGCATGCACGTTGTATCATGAAACTGTAACAACCGTCTCTGCACGCGCGGTAATTACCTCTTTTTAGGTCTGGTTCACGTCGTACTTCCCGCTTACTGTGCAGAAAGTGATCAGAGAATCTTTCGAGGTCCATCTCTATTGCTACCTCCCCCTGGGCTGAAAATGAGCTCTACCTCTCGGACACGATAACGAGCCGCAAGGAGCGGGATCTAGAACTTTTCACTATTTCCCTTTGGCCTCGGAATTTCCCCACCTACCTGATTGGGTTCTTTACCCCCATCAGATACTCTTGTCGTTCTACTGCCCCTCGCTTTCGGCATCACGCGGCTGTGTCACTGACTTATACAACCCCTCGTGGACTCCTCGCACATCCTATCACGAACTGAGCACTGACTGCTCGTGCTCTCTGTCTTTCTTCTCCTACACTTTTATTACGCACTGAACTGTCGAAGAATTCTTTACAGTCATGCGCCTTTTCTTCCAGGGGCTGCAATGCCTCCTGCCACTCCTTCTTCTCCTTCTTTGTCCTTTTCTCTTTGTCGATGGCGTCTCTGCTGTAGCGACATCGACAAAGTCCGTCGGCCATACCAACGGGACCAGCTCAGATGCTCAAGCTCTCGTTGATCAGGCCCTCAAAGTCCTCGCTGTTGTTAACAAAGATCGGGTTGAGAATCCTGTCTTCAACGAGAATAAGCGCGAGGACCCGGATGAAGAATACAAGCCCGCGCCTCTCCTAGACTACGAGGCCGACCCTGAAGAGATCTCCTCGTCGCGCATTGCTCGCCGTGATGAGAATAACGGGACTGTTGCGGGAAGTTACCGCATTCCAAAGGAGCTCGCTGAGGCTGCTGCTATGGTCGCCGAGTCCACACCTCAAAAGCCCAAGGGCGATCACGAGGATGTAGCAGCGCGTATTCGAAAGAAATACACCCCCTCTTTCCTCAATGACACCAATACCCCAGATGAGTTGAAAGCTCCCGAGGGGAAACTATCAGTTTACGCTGGTGATGGCCTTGAGAAGCGAGCATCAGGATATTGGCTTGTCGATGACCAAAAGTTTCCCGGCATGAGTCCTTTTTCACCTTCAGGCTACAAGGTCTGGCGCAACGTCAAGGACTTTGGTGCTAAGGGTGATGGCCGCACGGATGATACTGCTGCTATTAACAAGGCTATCTCTGACGGAGCTCGTTGCGGTGAGCAATGTAAGACCAGCACTATTGCTCCGGCCGTTGTTTACTTTCCTCCTGGGACGTATCTCGTGAGCGGATCTATCATCCAATACTACAACACACAGTTTCTAGGTGATGTAAGTTCATTCCTCCACAAATGCTCGAGGCCAAGAGAACATGTCATCCAAGCAAGAGCTAAATGCTGACTTATTATGGTTGTATAGCCCATCAACGTACCAACCATCCTCGCGGCGTCCAGCTTCGTTGGTCTTGGAGTCTTCACCTCGAACAAATACATTGACGACAACGTTGGATGGTATCTCAACACAGCCAACTTCCTTCGCAGCATCAAGAACTTCAAGATCGACATCCGCCTCACGAACCCCTCTGCCTACGTCTGTGCCATTCACTGGCAGGTTGCTCAAGCCAGTTCCTTGGAAAACATCGAGTTCTACATGCAGTACAACTCAGACGTGCCCCAAAACACTCAGCAGGGTATTTACATGGAGAACGGCTCTGGGGGATTTCTGGCGGATTTGACCTTTGTTGGTGGTAACTTTGGTGCCTATTTCGGTAACCAGCAGTTCACGACCAGCCATCTCGTCTTTGTCAACTCCAAGACAGCGGTACAGGTGCACTGGGACTGGGCATGGACAATGCATGACTTCGTCATTGAAGGATGCGAAAATGGGCTTGTCGTGACTGGAGGCGCTGGAGGTGATCACAGTACAGGCCAGAGTTTGGGCTCTTTGATCCTCTCTGATACCATTATTGCAAACACCCCCAACGGTATTGTCACCTCGCTTCATGCCGAGAACTCCACCTCCTTCTTGCTGCAAAACGTGGGATTCTTCAACGTTCGTACAGCTGTTACAGACAGTATCCAGAAGAAGACTCTTCTCGCTGGTGGTAACGAAGTTTACGTAGAGAGCTGGGGCTTCGGCAGAACCACGAACAAAAATGGCGCAGCCACATTTGTAAATGGCGAGCACATTCCTGCTATGAATCGCAGCGAGGCGTTGACCGGCGTCAAAAACGACAAGATGAAGCCGAATCTGTTCACTCGCCGCAGACCCAAGTACTATGACGTGCCATCAGGAAAGATCATGAACGTGAGGGCCCTGGGAGCGAAGGGAGACGGCAAGACAGATGACACGGCTGCTTTGAACTCTATCCTCTCGGGAGCAGCCAACACTTCGAGCATTGTATACTTTCCCTTTGGAGTGTACATCATCAAGGACACTCTTCGTGTTCCTATGGGCTCACGTATCATTGGCCAAGCCTGGTCACAGCTCATGGGAACTGGACCAAACTTTGAAGATGAGACTAAGCCACGCCCTGTGGTCCAAGTCGGCCGCCCACAAGACCCCCCTGGAATCATCGAGATTCAGGATATGATGTTCACAGTGTCTGGTCCGACCGCTGGAGCTATACTTCTCGAATGGAACGCTCGTGAGTCAAGCAAGGGTTCGGTGGGCATGTGGGACTCGCATTTCCGGGTCGGCGGCGCGATTGGATCAAACCTCCAAAAGAATGACTGCCCCAAGAACAGCGGCAAGGTCAATCCTAAGTGCAAGGCTGGATCAATGCTCATGCATCTCACTCCTCAATCTACAGCCTACCTCGAGAACGTCTGGGCTTGGGTCGCTGATCACGATCTGGACGATTCTGACCGTCCACAAATTGACATTTATGTCGGTCGCGGTATGCTTATCCAGAGTCAGAAAGCATGGCTTTGGGGCACATCCTCTGAGCATTGTACACTCTACCAGTACCAGGTGTCTGATGCCACCAACATCCTGATGGGTATGATTCAGACCGAGTCACCTTACTATCAGCCCGTTCCTCACGCCCCTCAACCCTTTCAAACTGGCCTGTTCCCTGACGATCCGACGTTCAAGGACTGTTCCGCTAATGATTTCCGCTGTTACTCTTCCTGGGCTCTACGAGTTGTTGACTCCAGCGCTGTTTACGTTCTCGGCGCCGGTTTGTACTCCTGGTTCAGTGACTACAGCCAGGACTGTGTCAAGACGAACGACTGCCAACGCCGTGCCGTTGAGGTTCAGCAAAGCTCTGACCTTTGGATCTATAACCTTTGCACCAAAGCCATCCTTGAAATGATCACTCCCACTGGTGGTGTAGCCACGTTGGCCAAGAATAACGTGAACGGTTTCCTCTCCTCAGTTCTTGCTTGGCTCGAGGGCTCTGAAAACGTCACGGGTCGTCGAGACTTCCCCGGCTTCCATGTGCACACCTTACAGGGACTACGGAACCAGGTAGTACCAGACACCTGCAAGACGGCACTAAGCGCCAAGATTATTTGCGATAACTGGGTGTACACCTTCCAGGAGCCTGCGTACCGGGGGTCCCTGGGAAATATCACATTGACAGATTCGGTCTGTGACAAGGGCTGCGGCGAATCACTCAAGAGCTGGTTCGACAATGTCAACTCTGCTTGCAACGGCTACGACGTTGCTGGCGACATCCCCACCCTTCACGGCGGACGAATGTGGGCAGGGTATAATGAGACTTGTGTGAAGGATACTAAGACCAGCAAGTACTGCAATGGTAAGCTGCCCGTTTTTCTTTTGATTTGATCCGTAGAAACAAGACTGGGAACTAATATCGGTAATTTTGCAGAACTTATTCTTGACTTCACCACGGTGAGCTCGATCAAGGATATGCCACGAGCAGAAATGTGTTCAGAATGCTACATTAAGCGACTCGCCATGATGCAAAGTAGTCCATACTCGTACTACAGCGACATGTACAAAGAGGACCTCGAGCTCGTTTATAAGACGTGTGGCAAATCAGGTCCCACCGACATCCCTCCTCCGCTTGTCTCTGAACCAGAGCAGTCTACCTTGTGCGTCTCAGAGAACTACTATACCACTACTTCAAACGGAGAGACTTGCGAGCAGGTTGCGTACCTCAAAAACGTCTCGACTGTGGCACTTTACCACACAAACCCACAGATCTTCGACTGCTCGGATATTCCTTCCGGTAAGAAGCTGTGTCTGCCATTGTCCTGTGGTGAAATCATCGCCTTCTCCAAAAACGACACTTGCATGGGTCTGGAAGAGGAGCACAAGCTTCAACCGGGCGACATCCGTCGTTTCAACCCGTGGATCACGTTCGACTGCGGCAACCTCAAAGGCGCGTCTGAGTTCTTCGGAAATGTACTGTGCGCGGCACCACAGAATGGTGAATACAAACACGACGGACCGGGCGAGGGTGGCGATACTACAACGCCACACCCAGACACTGGATACACGTTGGATCCTGTTGATCCTCCGAAGGGTTCGACTGTTGCAACTGGAACTACGGCAAAGTGCGGAAGGTGGCACGTGGCCGAGGAGGGAGACAGCTGTGTGACGATCTGCCTCGGCGGGTCAATTGACATCGCATTGTTCCTTGAGACTAATCCATCGCTGGGGACCAGTTATGCGAAGTGCACATCTGGTCTAGTCCAGGGCAAGGCATACTGTACTGGTCCGAACTATAACTGGAAAGGACGAGATGAGCTGTAATTTGTGCTTGTTGAAGCCATCTGTAAAATAATATAACATTCATAGCAATGTAAAGGCTGTTTCTATCTATCTAGTGAACACCAGAGCGTAAAGGTGCCTGAATGTGAGCAAGAAACACGCGAATGGTCTCAACCATACACCTCCATCCTCTTCTCAAACCACATTTCCGGAGTTCCCCACAGATTCTGAATCCCCTCACTCTCATCCATCCACCCCATCTCTTCGACCATTGCATCTGAATCAAAGCCCATGAACCACAGCGGCCACAGGTACTCAGCAATCCCAACACGTAACCACCAGCGCCGACCATCGCGCATTGTCTCGTTGGTCACAACTTTCGCCCAGCGCAGGGGCATCTGCCGGTCCAACTTAAGAGGCGTTCGCGGATCCTCAGGCATGGCGAGAATATTGTCGATGCTCTCTTGATCTAACAGCAGGCAGAAGCGAAACCTGCCGTTCGGGCAATGGAAACGCTCATTAGCGTAGTCGACTGGTGTGCGATTCGCCTTGATCCATTCGTCAAATCGCCGGCCAACTTCGTCCACGGACGCGTTAGACAGAGTTTTCTCATCCTCGATAACCTCGCTGTAGTAGCGGCTCCAGAGGTCCTGGTTTGGCAGTGGATCATAAGGGTCGTTGATGCGAGGTGGCATAGACTCATTGTTGGTGAAGTGCTTTGCGTAGCGGCTCAAGCGATCAACAGCCGTGGCGACAGCCTCATCGGAGCCTGGTGTGTAGACAGTGCGGAAGATGGTGAACCCCCAGCAATAAGGATAGTTGTGGCTGTTGTCGTTGTTGGCGAGATTCCGCAGCGCATGTCTCGACATGCGACGAGGCTCTTGGTCTCCAGGAAAGCGAGCCTCGGGATTGGCAATAGCCACATCAACGGGTGGGAAGTTCGCCATGTTCACCTGGCTATCGGTCTCCTATCTTTACCTCGGAGTTGCAAGAGGGAAGTTGTAATTAGAGGAGGAGGGAGAATTCTGGTGGCTTAGTGGGGGCGGAGGGGATAAAAGGCAGGGATGTCATCACGTGGTATTGTATTTATCCAGCACGACTAAAGCTAACATATGTAACTGTTTTCCCCTGAAGATAATATACCAAATGATGTATTCCTTCCGCCTTGTACAGCTCACACTATTTCTAACTAAGCTTCACGAACCATTGAGAAATATTAAACTGTACTGTGCGTATCGACAGAAGGGCTTACTAATGGAGCATCATAATGCAAGCGACTAAGAATTACACTTTGCTTAACATATGGAATAACCAGTCCAAGCCATAATTTGATAGTAGCCCTGCAAAAGCCAAGCTAAGCTAATCATTCGCTCAAGAGCGTTCAGACTCCCAGATATACAACCCGTAAGGCGTTCCCTTAAAATCCCACTGGCCAACCCTTCTGCCTGAGTCATTACCACCACTAGCAGCAACAGCAATATACGGCATCAGATGCTCCACACTACCAGTCACATGGGCTAAATGTCTACCGGGAGCCTCAGGCCATCCACGAATGAAGGTCATTCGCTCTCCCTGCTCTCTGATCTGCGCGCCA
Source organism: Fusarium avenaceum (assembly GCA_025948275.1). Taxonomy (NCBI): domain Eukaryota; kingdom Fungi; phylum Ascomycota; class Sordariomycetes; order Hypocreales; family Nectriaceae; genus Fusarium; species Fusarium avenaceum. The sequence goes on along the minus strand of CP109670.1, from coordinate 149,294 downwards.
TCCCGAAGAAAATCTTCAAACAGCTGGATGTCTCTTGGTGGCCACGGCAATTTGTCCTCGGGATCGAAGTAGGCGGCGCCAACCACCGAAAAGTCGTGGCACGATCCACCACTTCCTACGACGGCAAATCCTTGATCACGAAATTCCTCAAGCGCCTCTCCAAGACGGATGTTCTTCTCGGTCACATCTTGCTCACTATTTCCACTCATTATGGACATCTGCACAATTGGAATGTTGCCGTCTGGGAACATAATACCCAACGGAACCCACACGCCGTGATCCCATGCGCGATCCTCAACTACAGGATCGAAACCTGCAGTGCGGAGACGCTGAGCAATGGAGCTGGCTAGCTCTGAGTCTCCTTTGCCTTTGTATTCAATCTGGAAAGCCTCCTCGGGGAGCTTTGTTCGCATATCAGCGACATCGTAATCGTAGAAGATCTCTGGATTGTCGGAGTTTGTGATGTGCGGTTGCTTTGTTTCCCAGTGCGCTGTTAGGAGAATAATGCCGCGTACGTCGTCAAAGTATCGAGCTTGGTCGCGAAGCATCTGGCGGTATGATTCATGGTCCTTGAGGAAGACGGGAAACGGGCCTCCGCCATGAGAGATAAAAAGCGCCGGCGCTCGGCTAGTGGACTTCGAAGATGTCATTGGATAATACTATTCAAGCTTATGCAAATGAAGTAGAGTGGTAAAATCATGCAGGGCGAGGGCAAAGGTATTTATTCCTGGATGTCTCGGCCTCGGCCTTCAAGATATTACACTGTGCATGAATATTGGAAACATCAGTTTACACAAAACCAGTTACGATCTGCAAGCGGCTACCTAGAAGTCCGAGTACCGAAGCAGATTTGAAAGTCCGTATGCCGACAAATGTTTAAAAGTCCGAATGGTAACAGCTTTACAGAATACGGATACTATAAAACCCTGATCCAATCGATATATGTAGCACGTTGGGTATGGCATACAGACACTTTAGTAGCCATATAATTAGCTGATATATCCATTATGCAGGCTAGCTGGCTGAGATGGCTACCCTATAGTTTTTTCTTCACGGTAGGCGGTCGCTTTATTATAATTATTTATTAAAAACTGTATATTTATGCCGCTGCATTGAAAACTAAAAATGCAGGGTAAAAGAACATAGAATTTTAATTTATTCCTAACTAACCTTAGCTATTTAGATCCACTACAGAAGGAGGACGCTTAACAGTCCACATTGGTTAAAGCTTGAGTCAAATTGTATTTCGAACGAAAGATTTGTTAATAAAAGCACATGATCAGGTAGGTAATACGCTTCTTGTTGTCATTTATCTAAACACACGTCGATTAGATCTTGCTTTTCCTGGAAATCCAAGAGACGGAAATTAGGGATTTCCGCCTTTCGGTCAAGATGAGGGTTTCTGTCGGGATAAGCATTCGCAAAAGCTTGACCTGCGCCGAAAATTGTTTTCATGAAGGCCCCCACCTTTCCAAGATAACCTTCTCGGTCTGCGAGTTAAACTTGAACTTGAATCTCTCTAAAGGCTCCTTTATTTAGTCTGAAAGGTTACTATTATCCCAAATCTTAAGATTCTTGGTATTATCTTACCAACCTGGCATTATCTTATATATGATGTCGATATTATTGAGGGACTTGGGAATCTGCTAGGAGCGCGCTTTAACAGAAAAACATTCTTTTTCCATCGATGTAACAACATAAGCAATTACTATGACAAAACTAACAGTGATTGACTCTCTCGGGTAAACTTCGACTTACGGCACCACGTCTCGAAAAGGCATCATGGTAAATTCTCTGGAGATATGTTATTGTCTTTGTGTGAAATAAAACGAAATTCATATTGCTTGACAGTACTGATGAGGGCAAGAGACGAGCCGGTACTGCCACCAGTGGCCTCGACAATAGTCATCTCAGGCTGCAAAAAGTATTTTTCGTTCTCCCTCTTCAATTATAGCTCTTGCCTCTCAATATTTGTATCAGCTTGTAGGTTTTAGAGATTCCAACTTAAGGAAGACCCGGGCGTCTCCTTCCGCGGTTAATCGCTGCCGTTCAACGCATGGGGTATTGCCTATTGCGTCGAGAATGTTAGAGGGCAAGGTGGAATGGGACATAGTTTTACCATGATATGGATGATTGAATTGTATCAATAATTAAAAATAAGGGAGTCGGGATAGAAGTGGTTTGGTAGCTGTGTGATCGCGGTTTTTTCATTTCTTTACCCTTACTTTTTTTAATTGTATGACCCACGTAGTTCTGAACTAGCAAGTCTGGATCCTTGCATATCCTGAAACGCCGGTCACTTAACAGTACAAGCATAAAGTTAAAGTTAGAGCGGATTTCCCCTAGTGTGCGGACTTGGATCTTGAAAACTCCGCTCCGTCGGTAAGTGGTCCCCTTTAAAAATGACATTTACCTCCTTCGATTTATTACGAGAACTTCCATTCCTTCTCAGGAGATACCAGACTACAACCTCATTCTCTGTCCGCGAATCCATCGGCTTTTCTTCTTCCTCCTTTATTGGCAAGCAATCGATCTGTGAAAACGATCCTTTCTTTTCTACTAGCCACCATGAAGGCTTGGCAATTCTCAGAAGTCTCAACAACCCTCGAGGAATCCCTCGTCTTGGCCCGAGATGCCGATATGCCGAACTCTGCAACACTCGGCCCGACGCAAATGATAGTACAGGTTCTGTGGGCGGCATTGAACCCCGTAGACTACAAACTTCCAGAGTCTGGTCTCATCGGTAGATTAATGATTCCTCGGCCTGCTGTACCCGGCCTTGACTTTTGCGGCCAGGTTTATGCAAAGCACGCCGATATCGATACATTCGAGCAAGGGCAACTCATTTTTGGCGGTCTTGCAGGACCATCTCGATTTGGCACGCTTGGCGAGTATGCTCTTGTATCCACGACCGAATGTGCCCCTCTGCCCCGCGGGGTCAAACCTGAGCATGCTGCAGCTATTGGCACCGCAGCCACAACAGCATATCAGTCAATTCCAGCAAGCATCGTCAAGCCAGGAGCCCGCGTTTTCATCAACGGCGGCAGTGGAGGCGTTGGAACATGGGCTGTGCAGTTCGCGAAGGCGCGGGGGGCATATGTGGTAACAACATGCTCAACAAAGAATGTCGGTCGTTGCAGCCTGCTGGGTGCCGACGAGGTTTTGGACTACACCAAGATTGATCTTGTCGACCATCTCAAATCTCTGAGCAACCCATTCGACATCCTTGTCGATAATGTAGGGAACGATACAAATCTATACCGCGAGCGAGACGCGCTTCTTAACCCTAATGGCATGTTTGTCCAAGTCGGAGTTGGAGAGTCTGTCTCACTAAATACTATTGTGTCAACGGGCTCCAAGCAGTTGAGACAATATATTCCAGGTCAGAAATCTTATTATTTTGTCAATCAAGATAACAAGGCCGAGTACTTTAAGCAGATCGGAGTTTGGATGGCGGAAGGGAAGGTCAGAGCTTTTATAGACACGAGGTTCTCATATGACCAGGTCCCAGATGCTTTCAGGGAGCTTAGAAAAGGCCACACAGCTGACAAGCTGGTGATTCGAGTTACAGAAGATTAAAATTGGCATAATAGGCATATATAGTCTTATCATCTGAGAAGTCAGAGCGGAGGACACCCCTTACAAAATGATATCTTGGAATATTGTTAATGCTTTTAAAAGTACAATCGCGATCAGAGAGAACAGAAAATGACGAGGCTGAATTGGTCGCCTTACAGACTGAGTGAGAATGGCCTAGAAGATTTACACCCTATTACAAACAAATGGCTTCATCTGATCAGTAAAGCACTCAGGCTCCACAAGCTTTAATTTTGATTGAGGAGGAGGGAGGGAGAATTCTGGCGGGCTGGTAGGGGATAAAAGGCAGGGATATTATCACGTGGTGTTTCAACTAACTCAAACAGCGCGTATGTAGGAAATACATAGCTTGAGCAACCACTACAACTTAAACATTATAGATTAAATGAAATGATTACTGAACGACACTTTTGGTGAAAAGTCAAATAAGTTTAGTATGATCTTTATAATAATAAAGTTTCAGCAGGTTTACAGAACTGGTTTCGGTTTGCATTTCTCGTCTCTGTAAAAGGGAGGCTAGCTTAGCATTCAGGTTTAGCATTCTAACAAGTCTTAGTTCTCACACAGTTTTACCAAACTGTCCAGCAAATTTTGAATTCCGAAACGTTTTCATTTCCACCTATCGATGCTCTAGAGATTAAACTATCCTGTGGCTTAAACAAGGGCGTTTAAGTGGTTGAAATATAAAACACCTTCTCTCCCTTCTTAACCTCCATTCCTTAGAGAGACCGACTAAAGCAATTCCTCTTCATTGTCGATGTTAAATAATCTCAGTAACGCCCAATCTTGTTCTTGAAAACTAAACACTCTTCACTCTTCACTCTTCGTTATGATTAACTTGAGACTTTTATTCCTACTGCTCGGCAGTCTGGCCCCTCTTACAGGCGCTAGCAAGGATCTGGAGCAGATGCCAGAGTCATGGTGCATCACGTATCTGTCGACATATCTCATTCCAATCTCGGTCGCTCCTAGCTCGCCTGGAGAGAGTACGTTATCGGACCTTGAGACCTCTGTAGGCTTGGAAACATCTTTCAGTTTGGATCGTTCCCTTTCTCAGTTGGATCCCGAGCCAACCTCTTCAACGCTCTCGTTTGTCCCTTCCAGAGACGAGACTTCTCTTCTTGCTACGGTGGACATGACAAGTGCCCCTCCATCAGCAACCACAGATACCAGTACAGATGGAGAGCTTGTTATCCTCCGTGTTGTTACTGATGTACCAGAAAATGAGCGGCTAAGAAGACGAGACATTGGGGGCTTCATCGGTTCTCAAAGTGGAATCTGTGATAACGCGGACATTTTCACCCTCCTTGATGGTCAGCTCTTGGCTGGCGGCAACCCTGTCTATTACAACGGAGAAGGTTTCAAGGTGTTGAGAGCCCAGGGAAGGACTCCTAGTGGTGCTATAACACGCACTTTCACGCGCGATGGAAACAAGCTTCGTTTCCAGAGCTCAAGGTTCCCAACGGGTGAGGCTGGCTTTTGCCAAACACCATCAGATGGACAAGTCTATATCACATTCTCCTCGGAACCTGCTGGCTGCATTCCAGTTACAATCTTGGTTGTTAGCTGTAAGTTAAATTTGAGTTAAAACTATATATAACTAACCTCTACCGTAGCTGAGCAATGCCAAGATGAAAGTGGGGTTGTAAGCACAACTGCAGCCAGTAAATCTCATCAATTCGTATCTACTTCATTTCTGGGATCGGTTATCACCACCACTTCCTCTTCTGGTCAAGGCCCACCTACTATGTCAACACGACCTGATGATGTTATCACTACACGAAGTGTAATTCCAGCACCCATACCATCAAGCTCTTTTATGTGGTCTAACATCTCATCTTCATCCCAATCCCCACCAAAAACGCAAAGGTCATCATCTTTTATTCCTTTCAGTACATTCCCTTCCATTTCTGAGTCGAGCACACTGGCTGGAGTGGTAGTCACTACTTCCAGCCAAGTAGAGGCTACCGAGGTTTCAACTGCGGAGACTGCAGAATCAACAAACAAGTCTAGCACACAAATAGTGGAGCTCACTTCAATCACAAAAGATATCACAACTTCTACATTCCAGACTACCACACTGGCCAATGGCCAGACCACAACAGAATCCGCGGAAGGAGAGACGATAATAAACACTACCACCGAGGGGTCAACAACAGACATTCCAACCACCACCGCCGAGGAGTCAACAACAAAAGTTCCAACCACCAGCAGTGAGGAATCAACATTAGAAATCCTGACCACCACCCTATCGTCTGCTCTTGACTTAACAACAGAAACAACCACAGCAGCAGCCACTACAACAACAGCCGAAGCCGCCCCTCAGATTGTATGCCCCTCAAACCCACAGCAATGTTTTAATACTATGCTCATCTCTTGCGATACCGTTGTTGGTGGAATCCCTCTTACTCCAGGTTCATTTAGTGCTCAAGAATGTTTTGAAAAATGTTACTTGGATCCAGCATGTATGATATGGACCCATAGTGGGACGCAATGCTTCTTAACCAATAACTTAAGTGATAACCAGGGCCAGTTTGGAATCCAGGGCTGGACTAGTGGTATCAAGGGACAGTGTTGAATTTAAACGTTCATTGAGTAATATGCGTTGAATTGTTGATATTTTTTATTAAGTTATTAATCTTCAGGCTTTTCCTTCTTTTCCTTCATCGAGATTAATTCAAGATCGATTTCATGTTTATACTTTGAGAATATTTCATTTACTAATTACAATATGTTATTAAATATGTTTAGAAGCTATTTATTCTTTGGCCTTCAATACATTTATTTCTCTTAGGTATTTTACAAAACTTCATGTTTAAACATAATTGATTTTTAGTTAAGATATACCTTATCTTGAAGAGCACTCTTATAGTATAATCCCAAAGTAGCTCCATACCATTATCATTATACCATAGTGTGTTAAGAAGTTATATAAATTCACTTACGCTTTCATCACAATATTGTTATAATTTCACCTTTGTATACAGCCTACGAAAGCCCATTTACATACTTGGATGGTTTACATGCTTATGAAACCATATTATCTATATAGCAATGTGAAAAGAAAACAAGTGCCTACCTGGTCCAACCGTTTCTGTTCTTGCATTTTCCATCACTACCACCGCGACACAGCAATGAGGTATGTTCACATCCAGTTCGACTCTGCCTGTAGCAGCATTTAAATCCCAAGAGCTTCTCACAAGGCCGTGTGGCGTATCAACGGATGCTGCGGCATGAGATATCCCCCTCCAATATACGGTGCGATCTTGATCTGTTTCCAGCCAGGTGATATAGGGCTGATTCCGGCGACACCTTCTTGCAGCCATTGTGCAACGGTACCAAAAGCGTAGTGGTTGTGCGACATGAAAGCGTTGCCACTTTTGTCGTATCCTTCCCATGTTTCCCATGTCGTTGTTGCACCGGCTTGAACCTGGTAGAGCCATGAAGGGGTGGTATCCTGCAAAAGTACCCGATAGGCCACGTCAGACCGGCCGTTATCTGCCAAGGTTGGGAGTAATAGCCCAGTGCTCATGAAACCCGTAGTCAAGTGAAAGTCGGCCGCTTGGACCAACTCGACGAGTCGATCGATGGCCTCTTTTCTCTGATGTGGCTCAAGCAAAGAGAAAGCCAGCCCGCGTATATAGTCATCTTGACGATCATGTGCGATTCTCCTGCCCCCATCCTTGACAAATGCCTCTCTCCACGCCTTTGCTGTTTGTTGATAGAGGCCGTAATACAAGGCTTGATCCTCTTCTTTACCCAAGACACCCGCCGCTCGGGATAGTAAATCGGCCGAATGGGCGAGATAAGCAGTCGATATAGCCGGGCTGTCCCAGAGGACCTGAGCAATGGTAGAAGCGAACGGGTCACTGGCTCGTAGCCACTCACCCCATTGAAACCCAGTATCGAGAATGTACTGCTCCAGTGCCCCGATTCCACCAAAAAACCATCTACGCCAGCTGGTTCCCTCACGGGCCCGTCTGGCGAGGCTATCCACCCAGCGGCGCATACTGTCATATTGACTGGCCAGAATGCCCTTGTCACCGTAGTACCAGTACAGAGACCATGGGATGATAACAGAGGCATCGCCCCACCCCGTCGATTGGCTGGTCATCTGAGTGAAATATGACATCCCGCCTCTATGCCGAGATGCGCCACTGGGGATGTATGGCGGTACGTTGCCATTGGGGAGTTGTTCGGCCGCTAGGTTCTTCAAGTAGCGCCGGAAGAATGGCAAAACATTGAAGAACTTGGTCATCGTAGGGACAAATATCTGTACATCTCCTGTCCAACCCATGCGCTCCCTTGTGGGGCAATCCGTGGCGGTGTCGGTCAGATTGCCAAGCGTGCTCCAAAAGACGTTCTGGTAGAGCTTTTCGAGGCGCACATCAGAGCAATGAAAACTGCTCGATGATATCGCCTGTTGACACTGCAAAGGGTCCATCGGATCAGTGTGAGTTGATTGAGCAAAGTCAGTCGCGAGAATGATGCCCTGGACATCCGAGGTCGTCAATAATTCGTCGAGTCCCTTGACTTCCACGTATCGGAATCCGTAGATCCCAAACCATGGTCTATAGTTTATCTCTTCGTCCGAGAGATAGACAATATCTTGCTGCGGTTTATCTGGCATTAGCCACGGGGCTACATAGCTTAAGTTCACTTCACCGTCTTTCCCGACAATCTCGCTGTAAGATAGGGTGACTGTCGAACCAGCCTTGCCTCTAAGACGAATATCGATAATGCCAACAATATTCTGCCCAAAGTCGATGATTTGGCATCCCTTGGGTGATTGTACAATGGATTGGCAACGGATCCGGAACAGCTGCTGAACACGTTCAACCTCTTCAAACACGAGCTTCGTAGTCGGGGACGGAAGTATTTCAACGCCAGCGTCTGGTTTCAGCTCTTCTCTGGGCGGATTTATCTGGCTCAAGCCAAGCCACTCGTCAAGAGTATAACGGGCATCCGTGACTTGCCCGTGTTTTGAGTCTGAATGAATGATTGGACCGTTGAATGACCTCCACATATTGTTTGTCCCCGTTGATAAGAAGGTTCCATCGTCGCAATAGGTCTCAATCTGGACCAGAGCTGCCAGGCGGGTTCCGTAGCAGGCCCTGCCCTCCATACCCAAGTGGCCTCTGAATCGACCGTCGGCAACCACAACGCTGACGTAGTTTGTACCAACTCGTAGGTTAGCCGTGATATCATAAACCTGATACTCGATGTATTGGTCGAAAGGCGTCCATCGCGGGACCAAGGCGGCGCCAGTAATATCGATACCGTTGATGAAAAGTTTATACCATCCACATGCCGTGGCATACGCACGTCCTCGCAAAGGTTGATGGGGAACGTCTATCTGACCGCGCAGGTATACTGGCTTATCGTCACTCTCAGCTCGAGTAATTATGGGACTAATCCATTGCGCCGTCCAATCTTCAGGACTGAAAAAGCCCGTTTCAAACCACGACTGGTCGACAGAAGTGGTGCAAGTGCTCGTTCCCTCATCCGTGTCTGGGGTATAAATGCACCAGTAATACCGCGTACGGCTCTCTAGAGGCTTCCCTTCGTACCGGACATTGACTTGGCCTGCTTCAGTGTTTATTGTGTCACTTTCCCACTCGAGTGTGTCGAGGTTGAAAGTCTTGGATCGGGAGACTCGTAATGTGCACTTCCTTTGGGCGTCCGCTGACGTTAGTGTCTCTGTGTGTCGCCATTGGAATTCAGGATTTGGGCTGTCTAGACCCAGTGGCGTTCTCAAGCCATTCGTGCGTAGGTCTGTAAAGAACATTGCTGCAGGATGTTTGGCCTTTGGAAAGACAAGAGAGCTAAACTGAAGTTGAAATACCTTGAACGGATAAGGTTCGGGGTGTTGTTATTTCATCGGAGTCCGAGCACTTCCCGACATTCCGAGCTAGAGTATACAGGGTTACAGTGCGCATAGAGTAGTAGTAAAATAGGTTAAAATAACTAACAAGTACGCCCGCGATGACACTAGAATATTTCAAGGGCATAGAATAATTTGGGTTTAGTGAGAAGTAGAGTGAGATAAAAGAAAAACTTTCCGATGGCGTCGGCTTAATATAAGCGTAAAAACACACTTTGTCTTACTACCTTATACAATTACTTAACTACCGTTTAGATCCTTCTAAAGCAAGGGAATGTTTATTGACTCCCTTCCCCAGCCTTTTCCAGTATAGATACCATATCCTCTCGCGCTTTGGTTATTTCCTTCTCTCCGCTCTTCACTGCGCCTAAGCTAAGGGTACCTATAGCAACCCTATCCAGCGCTGTTTCTTGTTTTAAATTTCGTTGAGAAGCGTCACCACCGTTGTCAAGCAAGAATGACATAGCGTCAACAGATTCCAAACGTACGGCTGCAAGATGTACTGGCGTATTCCCATCAACATCAGCGGCAGTGGGGCTCGCGCCATAGGTGAGTAGAATAGAAACAGCAGCCACATTAATGGGCAAAGAGGTATGAGTGCTGCAGAACAAGATATGTAGAGGTGTTTGGCCCTTCTCGTTACATATACTAGCATCTGCACCTTTGTCGCAAAGAAATTTGAGGATGGACGTGTAAAACACCTCATTTAGCCACAAAGTGTAGATGGCATGATGTAAAGGTGTGTTCCCATTATCATCCTGAACATTAACCAATGCTGGATCGTATTCTAGGAGGACTCCAATAGTACTGATAGTATCTTCTGCCCGTTCCTGGAACCCAGATTCTGGGACATCGCGACACTCTGTTACCATGTGATTTTGAGATGCCAAATGGATAGGAAACAGTCCACGAGTGTCTCGAGGACGTAGCATATCCGAAATGTCGACAATGTCGCCTCGGCAATCGATCAGAATCTTGATAGCCTTAGAGTTATCGAAAAGACAGGCAACAAATAGTGCGGTGGCATGATGAAAATCCTCATCTCCTGCATAAAATCCCAAATCCCAAGCGAAGTAGGTGAATTTGGCATGGACGTTAGCACCACAGTCGATAAGTCTCTTGATTATCTCTGGGCTTGACCATTTCGCAGCCAAAGTCAAAACAGTTTCCGGCATTCTCGGCGTTTCGTGAGGGTCTACCGGCGGGAGGACAACATCGGCAGCGCAGGCACCCCGATCCAGAAGGAAGTTCATCATCGCCTCAGTTGTCTCCAGTCTGACACCAGAGTACGTAGGGCATCGAACGTATTTGTGTTGGTGGAGATCTGCCACGGCTAACAGCGCCGTATTGCCCACCCAGTCCCGGTCGTGGATATCGGCGTAGAAGGGCTGATTATCTAGAAAGAACTGGACCATTTCAAAGTGGCCCCATCTAGCTGCCTCGGTCAACAGCTGGAATCCGACCCTATCGAACCTGATCTTTTCCTTGGAATCGCAGTATTCTAACTCATACGACACGAGAAGTTGAATTATACCGAGGCTTCCATAGGTGAGGGCGTTTAAGTAGATCAGGCTCAGGTCAAAGAATCCCTCATCATCGTCCGGAAGGGAGTATATCTTTGGAATAGCCACAGGTTCCACAGCAAAGTATTTTTCAAGGGTCTCGACATCGTCTTGCAGAAAGATTTCGTCGTAAAGAGCTCCATCTTCTGTTTCATACAGAGTAGAACCATCTCGATCTGTTATGGTAAGGTGTTCCTTGCGATAACCATATGGATGAGGAACCCGTTCTGGTTTCCGAGTGAACTTTCGGTAGGGTGATTCGTCAGTGAGGGGAGCCGGTGTAGGCATGGTTGTGAAGTGCTGAAAGACAATGTTTACGAGGGTAACAGTCTGCGAGGGCTTACGGAGTATTTAAGTAGTTAGTGTTCAAGCTCCCTAGAGTGGAGTCAGGACAGAATTTTATAGCCAATTAACTACACTGTCAGGGCTCAAGCTCCAATTACTACGTATTCCCTTGCGAGCGATACAGGTTGGCAGCAAAGGCCACGCCCAGTCTACCCTGCTCTTGATGTTGTAGAGAATTTGGACAGTTGGGTGACCATACACTTTTGAACAATCACTTATAAGATATACCGAAGCACTAAGATAATGGGAAAAAAGCAAGCTCTGTCCTTCCTTTTAAGCCATGATGAAGCACCTTTAGGTCATCAATGTGAATCTTCTGATTAGTCGTAGCGTTACCGCTCAAGCGATGCATCAGATTGCCTGGGGTAACTTACCAATCTCGCCGGCTTCACGCATGAGTTTCCCAACGCCGGCAAACTCCAAGATTGTTTGGCATCTGTCCATCCATTCTCGCACAACATAGCTGACGTCAAGAAGGCTGACGAACTCGAGTATCGTTCGGTGAATCAGATTCTTATTGTTGAGCTACATAAGACTACGACCCTCTATTCACTCTGTATGGAACAACTAAAATCTGATAAAGTCGACATAAAGAGAGGGCAACTTCTCCGATGCCACTTTTTCACCCCAGCCATCAGGTCCAACATGCGAAAAAGTCTGTCAACCTGAGACTTTATCGCCTTGTTCGCCTCAACTTCCATCACGATGCGTTATTCCGTGCGTCTTTTGTTGGTCCTCACTTGTCTTCGGCCGTAACTCGTTATGATTGTGGATATCTGTTGGTTCTTTTTGTTGTCTCGTGAAGGGACGCTATAGCATCGTGGCTGTTTCTCAAACTGTGGAACCACGGGACAATTGATCCTAGTTCCGACCACAAGTTATGGTCTGGTTGGGTAAGACATTGTAAGTGGAGTCAGTCTAGGAATTCAAGATCCATGCATCTTTGTTTTTCACACCCTAATACGGGTCTGTGACTAACACGGCGAGGGTAAAATTCTTAGTGTACCCGCCAAATTGTGTCCGCAACTAGTGACGGGCGTACCCGGTTTACTTTCACACACACATCCATTAAAGTCTCTGACTAGATGATGAGAGAGTCTTGGGTAGTTTCAATCACCCGAGCGAGGTACCGAGGTTGCTTTACTGGTCGATTGACATGCCATACCATGCCAAGCCGGCAACACGTTCCAGGAGCGAGCTTTGACGATCGGATTTTCGTTCTGGGATCAATGGAGCCGTATCCTGTACCAAACAACTTGACACGCAGATTTAGTTGTTGGCAATGCTTACTGTCTTGAGCCAGAGCTCCAACCGTGGGGCCATCACTGCTGGAGCTACAACGACCAGGTCCGCTACAGGTATCGAGACAACTGCAGATACCAATGCAGGCACAGGAACCTCTACAAGTAAGCCGTCCCACAGCCCCGAGTGACCTGGTATTATAGATAGTCATAGCAAGTGGCACTTCATTGACGACGGCGACGGGTACTATATTATTACTAAGAAATATAAGATTAAGCTATTCGATTTTTATAACTAGAATCCTAAGATTGGCGATAACTATTCTGGTCTCTGGCTACGTTACTTTATCTGTATTGGGGTTGAATCTTAAGTAGCCATAAGTATTGGGGTTGTCGTTGCTCATTGTCGCTTATAAACATGATTTGCAGGGGGCGTGATATTAGATTCTTCTGGACGCAGTGAGCTGGAGCTATGACTCTTGGCCGAGCTTCCCTTAGCTTTGTTTGATTGGCTTCAAATATCTTGTAATCACTCCACCTATCGGAGCTAGAAAGTCAATAAAACCCGGCTGTGAACCGTTACAATTCACAAAACACCCAGCCAATTCTGAGCCTTTTAGCTTTACTTTACCGCTCACAGCATGGCTCCTCCAGATGTCTCCGAAACCGAATCGCCCTATCGAATTTTCAGGGTTAACCCTAACGATGAATTCAGCGATGAAGAAGATGAATATAACCATGACCGTGTGGTCATGACCATGACTGATCGAGATGGTTCGATTCTCTATGAAATGGAAGGTCTACCCCTTCTACACAAAATCATCTATCAAAACGATGTCGGCGCACTTCAGCAATACTTCACTATTGCACCAAATTTCGCTCAAAAGCTTCCGAATGGTGAAGAAGAGATCATCGAAACAACTGATGACTTCGAACTGGCTGTTCAAAGTGGAAGCCTAGATGTACTCCAATGGCTTCTAAATAACGCCCCGAGGGATACTGTTTCAACTCAACCGATAAGATTCACAACACGCGGGTTCCAGCTATTGAATGAAGCTGCCAGATACGGTCGTATAGAGACAGTCAAATTCTTACTCGCCCATCAGCCACTATATGCCAACATCCAAGATCGCGATAGGAAGGGCTACACTGCCATATTATCAGCCGCGGATGTCTACTCGGAGAGATACTGCTTCCAACCCGCATGGAATGAAGTATGCCTTGAGAACAACGAAGCCATAATTAATTTACTGCTGGATCAAGGTGCTTGTGCTTCTGATACTTATGTGGCTCCTTATATTCAGGAGACTCTAGACACAGTTCTGACTCTGGTTGTTAAGTGGGCAGGCCCTGAATTAATCAAGAGACTCATTGATTGCGGCGCTGACGTCCATACCACTATCACAAAATGGCCAATGTATAATGGTGCTTCTGCTTCTGGGGTCAATGCACTAGCTGTTGCGTGTTATCATGCAAACATCAAGGCTGTCGAGACTCTGATTGATTGTCGAGGTGCCGTTACTGCCGCGAGTATGGCGTGCTGTCAAGACATTCTAAGTCGCCTTCCTCTTCACTGGGTAACTAAGAATCAACTACCCCTGGAGGATTTGGAAAATATCCTAAAATCATTATTACGAGAAAGAGTAAAGAATATCACAAGCCTCATTAAACTCCTTCTCAGCCTACGCCCCGCGGCAATCAACATACAGGACCAAGAGGGATACACATCTTTACACCACGCCACAGAATCGTTTGGTCGAAACAGCAAATTATATACCCCCATTTTCGAACTGTTATGTAAGAGGGGTGGTGATGCCAGCATACGCAACAACAAGGGTCAGACGCCTCTGCTTACCTTGTTCGACACGTGCATAACAAATGTACCTATCGACCCGGCTGCTATATCTGTCTTACTCGCCCATGGAGCGAGGGTTACAGATACTGTTGCTGGTAGTACACTCTTGCATATTGCAGCTGGAAACCTATGGTTTGCCGATGCCGTATCGTGCTTGCTTGATCACGGTGCAGACCCCACAGCAAAGGACTCGTCACAAGCGACGGCCCTCCATAGGGCTGCTTCTGGTCGATTGTGGCAAAGTAATGTTCGTAAAGCTGAGGTAAAAATAAGATCGCAAGACGATATGCTAGCGAGACTGGTGAAAGCTGGAGGAGAAGAATTGATGGACCTACCAGATGTGCATGGTGAAACTCCACGGCAAATTTGCCAAAGGAGAAGAGAGCAATGGAGAATTGCTGAGTTGCCTCGTGAGCAATTTAGTTCTGGAAGGGGTCGTCTCGGACGTGGAGGGGCACGGAACGGGCGAGGAAGGGGATCATAGGGAGTGGGGGACGGGGAGGAGGATGAGGTGACAGAAGGGGAGGATAGCGTCGTGGATTGGGTGTACTTCCATTGGAGCGACAAACAGAGGTGAAAAGTATTTCTGGCATACACGGATGGTTCTCTCAATTCTAACTGAATTGTTTTCTAGAGTCCCTGGCTGTACCACGCCTGTGTTGGAGTTGCATCCTGAGCGACAATTGCAGTACTTGAGGGGGGCTCGTTGGTGGCTGTTGTTAGAACGGCTTTCGGCGAGGCGTGTAATTAGTTAGGCACTTCTGTACATACTCCACAGTAATTTGTGGTTAGGCTCTGCTCTGACTCTTCGCCGGATGGCCTGATGTATTGTGTTGGCTATAAACACTCCCGTATAACTGCACGTATTGAATTTTCCGGGCTAAACCAATTTTCCAAGTATCAACCATGAATCTGCGTGCGGTGCTTGGTAAATCCAATCCAACACTTTTCTCTCTTGTTAAACGAACCCGTTCATTCACAACAATGGCTTCTTCTCTCCTGCATAAAGCCGAGTCACCCTATCGGGAATTTACCAGCAAACCCATCAACGAATATAACTCATATGGACCTCCTTTCGACGTACCCATAACTCTGACTGATCGCGATGGTTCCCTTATCTACGAAGGTGGAGGCCAGGGCCTTCTTTATACCATAATTGTTCATAACGACGTTGAATTGCTGGAGAAATACTTCGCTATCGACCCTCGGGCCATTCCAAACCTATTTGAGCTTCCTCCTGGCGATGAGGCCGTTTCTGACTTTGGCAATTATTTCCGTTACGCAGTCGAAAGCGGCAGTCTCGGCACACTCCAAACGCTTTTGGCTTATACCACAAAACGTCTTGATAAGACGAAACCGATCAGATTGACAAGGGCCAATTTTCAGCTGTTGAATGTGGCCGCCCAATTCGGCCAAATTGAGATCGTGCAATGGCTCCTCGATAACCAGCCATTATATGCAAGTATTCATGATCGGGATAGGATTAGAGGCTTTACAGCACTTGCTGCAGCAGCGAACCTCTTTTCATTCCGATCTTGTTATACACCCAATTGGGATGAGGTCCGCTTTGAAAACAACGAGGCTATTATGAATCTGCTGCTTGATCACGGTGCCTGCGCTTCTGACGTTGTCCATCCGACGAACGATAAGAATCGAAAGCACCATAGTATTCTTACTTTGGCTGCGCAGTGGGCAAGTAGCGACTTACTTGAAAGACTGATCGATGGTGGTGCCGATGTCCATTATAAGGTAAAAGCAAACTGGTGGGAGCTGGACTTTCGGGATCAACGTGATTTCCCTGTTCTTACAGCGGTCAATGCACTGTTCCTTGCATCTTTTCACGCAAACCCTGACGGCGTCAAGACTCTTGTAGGTCGCAGAGGTGATGAAGTTACTATCGCAGACATGGTGTGCTCTCCAGACCCCGTTGGAAGCCTCCCCCTCCACTGGGCGGCTCGAAACCGGTTGCCAGATAGGCATAGACTCATCCCGACATCGATGCTCCACGAAAGAGCCGGAAAGGTCGTTCGTACGATTGAGCAGCTCTTGGACTTCGCTCCTACAACAGTCAACGTCCAAGATAATGACGGAAATACAGCGTTACATTATGCAACCCGATATCTTGGCAAGAATGGCAAGATGTACACTCCTATCTTCGAACTCCTATGTAACCGGGGCGCAGATCTAAGCCTTCGCAATTACAAGGGCGAAACGCCTCTGCATACCCTGTTCCAGTCCCATAGCGATGACACACCCATCGACACAGCAGCTATATCAATTTTGCTCGCCCACGGCGCTAAGGTCACAGATGTCGACAACGCCGGCAATACGCCAATGCACATTGCAACCAGGAACTGGCATTTCATCGACGCCGTCTTGCTTTTGCTTGAGCATGGCGCTGACCCTGCTCAAAGAAATCTAAAACAAGATAATGTTCTTCATACAGCTGCTCGTGGTGTCTGTCTGGCAGATCGAGTTGAGGGAATAACAGAAATACCAGAGGATATGATGGCGATGCTGGTAAAGGCTGGAGGGGCGGAGTTAATGGACCTACCAAACACGGATGGACAGACTGCACGACAAATATGTCAAGGGCGGGATGATCAATACATGAAGGGTAAGAAAATGTGAGATATAGGCTACAGCGGAGGAAACAGTGGGTAACAGGGTGGAGGGAGAAAGTATACCTCTACATGAAGGCTGATTGAAGGTTTATATAATTTGGAAATCCAAGAGTCGGATGAACTATACGACATCGCATCTCTACCTGCCTAGGCAAATTGGTCTGAGGCTACGCTTCACATCTCCGAGACAAACAGGTATATCGCAATGTGATGACATGCCCTTTCACATAACCTCAATCTATCTATCAAACCCACAGACGTGCGCTGGACGGCTCTTCTACGAACCAACAGATGTGATGCTGGAAGTTAGCTACTGCCTAAGCCAACCGTGCAAAGTCGGCCGCTACGCTCAAGTGGCTGGCAGGAAGATCTGCCTCCTTCGGATGTTAGCGGCCGGAAATTGCCTTTAGGTAATCGACAAGCAGGGACCATCATGACCCTGAAGAGAACCGTTTTCTCGTTCAAAAGCCTGTGCCACTGAAATGCCAATCTGCCGAGGTTTGTTGCTTATTGTGCCGCAGATCGGTGATGCTCCTGGACTTATCACAAGCCAAGCCGGATACGGACACGAAAAGTCTGCAATGACATGACACTCCTGCGCAAGGTCCGTAATATTTGTAACGCTGTGTTGGTTGTTGGTTCATGTTGGTTGTTGGTTGTGAATGTTCGGCACGACTTCATAGAGCTAGCAAGGATCCTTGAGTACAAACTTATCATTAGGGGGTGTGTAACTAGTTAGCGGCCAAGATCCTTGCCTGTGACTCCCGCCCGGGAAACAATAACGCCGAATATGGGCACGCAAGTCTGGGCGTGAAAAAGATATCCCACTAAACTCGGAAACACAGGCCAGGTTCAAGCAAGGTAGCATTACGGCCGGATGATTCGCAGAAGTGGAGATGTATAAGCTCATCATAACAGAGTCTACTCCGTAGACCATCTCTAATGATTCCAGAAAAGTATCCATTACTCTTCACTCTCAGCGCACTTACATTCGGTGACTTTATCTGCAATTAGAAAATAATTAGGTTTCATGGCTTACTGAGTTAATTGTTCTATAAAACATGAAACGTTAAGGAATGTTTCTCAATTCACAATAGATCAAGCATGAAACGGAGGCCAGACTTCTTACTACCCCGTAGTTAATGACATTTAACACAATATAATTTTATTAATATAAAAACAATTCTCATTTGTCAATAAACTTCAAACTTCCATGCGGCTAGATTACTTTATCTTGGTTGTTCTATTATCTTTTACGACCTCAATCACGTTGAAGCTAGACTATCTCAGTTTTTCCTTTTTCCTATGGTCCTTCTTACGTCAAAATGTCACCAGGATTAAGCAATAAATTCCACGACCTTTTACAGCTCTTAATCACAGGCGAACCAACCTGGCCGAATGCGACGTAGCCACTCAATTTCCGCTCTAGTTGCCTCTTATGGTTCCTCCTCAATCGTATCACATACTTCTAGTGAGGAGATGTATGATTAAGTTCTTTTCCAGAACAAACTGCAGGACTCCTGCTGTAAAGGTTCATTGATGATCAGCATAGGGTAAACAGTCCCGCCCTTCACTCAGAATCGAGAAATCAATACACAGAATAATTGCTTAATGTGTTAAAAAATCATATGCCTCCCTTCAAAGTATTCATACCTATTCCATCAGAGTTCAGGTAAAAATTATTTCTAACGAAACCTTACGGTCAATGCTCCAGTCACTATGATCTCTCATCACTGACACTCTTGAACCTTTATCTCATGAAGCCTATGTGCCAAGTCCTGGGCATATCCACACATAGTCATGGTAGGATTCCAACTACCCGCAGTTGGAAAAAGAGCAGCTCCAGTGACATGAACATTTTCAATCCCATGAGGACGGTAAAGCTCATCCACTGAACCACCAATTTCCTTCGGTCCCATAAAACAGGTGCTTGACTCGTGAACAATACCAGGGATTCGAATAGTGTCGACTGGCGGTTTCTTCTTACTCCAGGCATGAGTCGCCTCATTCCACCATTCGATATCAGACGCGTGTTCATTTCCACCTGCCATTTGTGTGATTGTGTCGTAGGTTGCCTGATCCATCACATCCCAAGCAGTACGATCCTCTTCAGTCAAGGTGTATTGCAGGGTGACGTTGCAAGTCGGATCAGTGCCCTTATTGAGCTTGACATAATTCTTGGCGTTATTCTCGTTGAACTCACCAAGAGCTGAGCATACTAGAAAGTACAAAGTCAGTTTCTATCCCTTCTTGCGAACAAAGGCTTCTTACCAAATACAACATGGCCCTCAGAACCAGTAAGTTGATCAAGCGTCGCTGCAGCAGCATAGTCTGGGCACTCCCGAGCTGCATCCTCTGCATCGCCTCTCGGGTTAGGACTATTCACCGCCGTGACCGAAACGTGATACTGTAGACCAGTCTTGGGATCCTTGCCAGCCACGTAAGCAGCAGCCATTTGGAGCGTCTTTTCCTTGTTCCAGTCCTTGACGTTCTTCACAGGACATCTTGCTGAGATATGTGTGTCATAGTGTCCAGTAAGTCTCTTACCAACAGTGTCGCGACAAGTCTCCAAAGAGTTCAGCAACATTGTAGCGTTAGGAATGGCTCCGGCGCAAAGGATGATCCTTGTCTTGTTACCAGTCCATGATAACGTACCCTTGCTGGTTTCAATAACGCGGACAAAATCATCGTCGTCGCCTTTCTCCATGCTCTTCACCGCACAATCAACCACTATTTCCAAGGGCGCTCCCTTTTTACCTTTGGCTAGTTGCCTCTGGTTTTCCACAATAGCAAGAAGAGGTCCGGGGACAGAGAATTTGTTGAAACGTAGAGTGGAAGATGGGCTCTGTCGTCCAACAGCAAGAGGGGCTGACTCAGCAGTTTCGGCAGTAGGAATCTTATCAACCGAGGCGTGAAGAATTTTATCAATGGCAGTCTGCAGACTTCCAAAGATGCCATCCTGAATATTGTTTGCAGTTGTGACATTTAGAAGCTTTTTAGCGTCTTTCCAGAACTCGTCTCGTTTAGCAGTTTTTATCATGGCTTTGGGAAAGTCGCGCATGAGGTCTGGAGTTGGTTGAGGACTCCAGGCGGACCAGAAGGTCGATCGACCACCAAAGAAAGGACAAGAGCCATGGCAAAACTTGAGCTCCTTGGTTTCAAAGGTCTTACGTGACAGCGTCCAGGGAAATGTTTCGGAAGGACCCCCAAGTACCATTTTGAATGGAATTGGTAGGTTTTGGAAGTGCGAAGGAAGCCAGAAGCCTGTGATAGGGTTAATCATGAGACAGCGGCGACCCGACGGGAATAGATGAGATGCCTACCTCCACGTTCTAGGCAAAGGATCTTAGCACACGGGTTGAGTTCGAGGGTCTTCTGAATAAATGCAAGAGCAGTGAAGCCCGAGCCAATTACAATGTAATCAAAATCTCCATGAGCAAGTATATTCGACCACGTCTGATCACTGAGAATAATCAAGATTAGAGCTGGATTGGTTTATAGAATGACCAGTATTATCAATTCATACCTCGCAAAGTAGTCAAGTGCCATGACCGACGTAGAAGAAGGTGCCTGCACTCCAGGCACAGGATACCCATATGTGTTGGCTGGTAGAGGTTGACGATCATTATGCTTTTGGCCCACGCGGCAGTGAAAACTGGGAATAGTTTTCCCTGGGATGGTGAGGTAGTCTGGGAGGCTTTCAGTAGCCATTTTGCAAACAGGATCACACGTGAAAATGTAGATAAAGTGATAAAACGATTTACGCTTTTATGTGGCTGCTTTAGTTGTCTTGTTTACTGGTCTGGAGAGTGCTATTTATGCTTTCATGGTACGTAACATACTTATGAGCTGAAAAGAAAGAACACCATCCTGACGACATAGGAAGGTTTACGAGAAGCCTGCCGACAGTCCGTTTCCTATAGGCCTGATAGCGAGCTATGTGACAAACACAGCTAATGCATCACATTCGACCGGAGTCACAAAGGAACTTTGGTTCGCAGTCGCGATTGCAATATTCTCAAAGCCTCTCACTCTTTCCAACATAAATGTGACATTAGGACCAGCTGAAATACATTTTGGCAAGGTTATCCAGTTCAATATCACATTCCAGACCCTTTACCCCGCCCGTTCCGTCTAGCCGCTTACACGTTCAACCTAGCGGCGGGGCTTACCACCCATCCCGTCTTGGCGATCTCCTTAGTTCAACGGCGGTATCCATTAGCTTGAGTCTTCAGCCGTACCAAAACAGGCCGGAGTGGCTGAACCATTGAATTTTGAACTGAAACGGTGCCAGCATAAGCGTTAACCCTGCAGCGTTTGGTCCAGGCAATGGCGGGGACGATGAACTGTGGCGAGCTGACATACCTAAGAGAAGTCTAATCAGTCTTGGAATGGACTCTCAACCCCTCAGTGGCTTGAGTCTGGATGAATCCGCGATCCAGCCGAACTTCCGCCTCCAATCACTCTCCCCTGTATCAGCCCGCCACGAAGTATCGGCTGTCGTAAGCTTACCACTTCTGACATTTTCGTACTCAGCTGGAAGAGCCGCTAGTGAACTTTTCGCCATCACACTGGAGCTATGGGAGCAGACCTACGTCAGGTTAGAACGTTCAGCTCAAGTGATAAAAATACGTAGGCAATAATTATAACTATTCAGTACGTTATTGAATGGTTTTATTTAGTCCCATCCCAAGCTTTTTAGCTCCTACAGAAGGATTAGACCCCGTTTGGAGATAAGATAAATGCCGAACAGGATAGAGTATGCGATTGGGCAGGTCGCCAAGCGAGTCCTCGGTCTTGGATGTTAATTTGTTATATATAGGGGTAGTGCACCGGCTCTTGGAGGCGTATTCTAGCACACCATTAAGCCATAACAGAATCAATAGCTGCAGTTCAACAAACAAACACCATAAGCTGTTGTATCATTCAGCAGACATGATTTGGCATGCCCAACTTGCTTCAGTGCTGGCACTGGTCGGCCTGGTGTCAGCCAAGTGCAGTGGAATGTCAGATGCCTGCTCCCTCAACCCAATTCCGGTGCGACAGGTCAATGAGCTCAATTATCAAGCTCTTACTTGCAACCTCAAGTGGAAGCACGGCTGCACCAACATTAAGCACGGCCAGCTACAGCAGAAGCCGCCTCCTTACGCCCTCTGCAATTCATGGGGTATGCCGTCTGGCAGGATACCTGTCGACGTCTATACACTGGCCATGCAGAAAAACGATCCTAGGGTCCTCCCAAAAGCAGCCGACTACACTCTGCACGGTCTGTGGCCTGGCTCGAGGGGCGGAAAGGGAGCAAAGAACCAGCCCTATGGCTGCTACAATGGTGAGGAATTCGATGAGAAGGTCCTCACAAACTTCAAAGACCTTCTAAACTACTACTGGCCGACCAACCCACAGTTCAACAACACAATACAATGCTTCATCCTTTCCGAGTGGATGAAGCATGGTACCTGCGCAGTAATCACTGGTGCGGACGGTCAAGCATTTCGAATACCTCAAGAGGCCTACTTCCGCACAGCCTTTGTATTTGCTCATGAGTTCAACAAGAACCCTGCTTTGCGCCAGCAGCTCGAAGCAACAGACCCAAAGCACCTCGAGCCACTTATTAACGTCAACTGCGTGCAGTGTGCCTATCAAGCAACAATTGGCTGGAAAGGCACAGATGTCTCGAGCGTGCCGCGTATGTCACCCGAATGCATTGACCAGTGCTTTGAATGCGGTACAATGTTTGACTTATGCCCACCAGCCTTTTTGGAGAGCACCGTACCGCTGGATCCCAACAACGCGCCGCTGGAGAATAGTGACAGCGATAGCAACAGCGTGGCAGCTGAAAGCTTTCCCGCTATGCAATTTGCTATGCCCGGTCTTATGCCCAGTAAACACAAGTCGTCCTGGGAGGGCACCTGGCGCTCATTTGGCGCCGAGCAGGGCGGGTCTGGCAAGTTTGAGTTTGCGCAGACCTTCACCGACAAGACCTTGACTGTTACTACCGACAGCCCATATCCCTCTAAGTGCACGTATGAGCGGAACGGTTTCAAACAGCTGATACTGCATTGCGAAGGTGACAAGCCGCACTTAGAGGGCTGTCTGGTGCAGCGACTGCCAGATGTCGGTGGGCTTGAGGCAGCGTTCCTGGCGTGCAACCATACTGGTGTCCCCGCGCCGGGAAGCTTCTACGCTGCCATGGATACACCTGGGTCGGGCAACTTTCTTATGTTCCGCTGTAAAGCATCAGCAAAAGGTTGTTCTTTTTCTCCAGTCACCATCTCGGCGTCCAATGACAAGGCTGAGACAAAGCCCAAGTCAGAGCCTAAGGCTAGCCCTGTTATCCAATCTCAGAGTGGTATTGCTCTCCCACCAACTGAACTACTGGGCACATGGCGCTCACTCCAGGTATCGAGCGGCTATGAGAAGGGCCTCGCGACATGGAGCTTCACTGCCGATGGCCAGGCGTCACTGCAGTGGCCAAACTACCTCACCCGCGGTGTTGAGCGCTATTCAGTCTCTCACTCTCGAGAGAATCCAAATATAGTGCACCTTACTAGCGCCAGTGGTAAGACTACTACCTGCCGCTTCCACTTCCAGTACCAGCCGGTCTACTCATACGCCGTGCTCGACTGCGGAGACAAGGAAAGCAAGCAAAGGACGAAATGGGCTATGGGCCGATGCAATCCATGCTGTGCCTCATGTCGCTACTCGTGCACTATTGAGAACGATAACTGCGGCTATGGATCATGCGACCCTGCTGATTCAGAACCGGTAGCATCTTCTGGCTCCCTTCCTCTATCACAACTCGTACCTCAGTGGTGTACGCCTGAAGACCCCAGCTGCTGGCCTAGCAAGACAGCTATCCACGACCTGGAACAGGCCCTAGACCCTACAGTGCCTCGTCTTGGTATTCAGTGGAGTGCCTACCCCCAACCGCAGCCAGCTCCAGTACCAAACAGCTCCTTCCATAACCAAGGCTTTTATGGCCTTGGTAGTTCTCCTGCAGGCCTCAAGGCTCTCTACTACTATGAGGATATCAATGAGATGCAGCGGCCGTGCTTTGTCCAGAACGATAGCCCTAATATTTGGAATGTTGCTTCAGACGTGTGCAGGGCAGCACTGCACAATAATGAGTACCACAATTGGAATCCTTTCATCGTTGTCTTTCCTCTCAACGAGCGCCATGTAGCTGCTGCTCTTGAGTTTGCCGCTCAGCACCGTCTTTGCATCGCCACAGCTGGTACTGGCCATGAGTACAACAGCCGTAACTCATGCCCGACTGGCGGCATCCTCATCCGCACAATCCTGCTCAAGGACAAGGTCTTTATTCCCGAATGGAAAGATGACCCAGCCCTGGCTCCGGCTGGAGCATTCCGCTTTGGAGCGGGCTCTATCTTCGCTGAAATGCATAATTTCTCTGCCAAGTATGACCGTGTCATTGCATCAGGCTGGTGCTCTACTGTCGGTATGGCTGGCTTTCATCTTGGCGGCGGCCACGGACCCTTTGCGCCGTCTATGGGTCTTGGCGTCGATAACGTGCTGGAGATTGAAGTTCTGCAGGTCGGCCGTAACGCTCACGGCCAGACTGTTGTCCACAAGAAGGTAGCTAGTCGTCGCCACCATCCGCAGCTGTTCTGGGCCATGCGCGGAGGTGGAGGTGGCGTCTGGGGCGTTATTCTTTCCATGACCATTCGTGCCCATCCTGTTCCTGACGGAGGTCTCAACCGCGTCTATATAGCCCCGACTGGAACGTTTTGCCAAAACGGACGAAAGTTTGGCTACAAATGGCTACGCGGTATGTGGGATCGCTTCGCTGAGTGGCAGCTGAGGATCAACCAGAAGGTCAGCACGCAGCCTGGCTTCTTCATTGACGCCTCCAAGTACAAGGAGACTGGAGATCTCTGCTCAGTTACTTGGCAGTTCAAGTTTGAGTATTTCTACGCTGGTGATAAGAAAGAACCGGACTACAAACTGTTCCTCGACGGTCTCAAGGAAGTGCTGCAGAACTATACGGTGCAGGAGGATAACTTCAAGTCGGCCTATGAATACCTCCTCACAATGCCCCCCAACAAGTTCACCATCAACCCCGTTAATCCACTGCCTGCGCCCCATGAGCCTTCCGACGCGGCCACTGGCTCCCAGAACTCGGTCTTTGTCTCGCGGAAGGCTATGGAGAAAAAGTTCGCTTCAACCATGATGGACGTGCTGGACATCTGCGTTCAATCCCTCAAGTCTCCTGATAAGACGTCGCCGGATATCAATGGATATCGCTGTGGCTTCCACTACCTTTATACGTCTGTCACAGGAAATCTTGGTAGCGCTCAGCCAGGCGACACGTCCATTGCTCCAGGATTCCGCTCGGCGCTCATGCTGTGGAATGCACGCACATTGTCGACAGAGCAGTCAGATAACACGATTTATAAGCTTGGGCCAAACAGCTATTTCTCTGAGAGTTCGTTCGTGATGCATAACTGGACGGACAGGTACTGGGGTAAGAAGAGGTATGAGCAGTTGTTGGCTGTGAAGAAGGCGCATGACCCTGGAAATCTGTTCTGGTGTCATCATTGTATTGGGGACAATCCCGATGACGTGTATGGGAACCCGCTGGGTATAGTGGCTGACTCTGGTAAGAAGGAGGATTCTAGTAAGGAGGAGGACTCTTACAAGCATGATGAGTTATAAGAAGGCTTGTGTGTTGGCACAGTGCTGGTTAAGAACTATTGGCTTTGCAAATTAGGGATTGTTAAAAGTGCAATAAAGTGAATAGTATTTCGAGGTAAAGAATTGTAATTTATGAAAACGCAAGTTCATCAATATGATAAGTCTTGTAAAATATTTATCTAAACTTCTAAATAAGGGAACTAGCTATGATTTTTTATTTTATTTTTTGAGGCATTTAGGATGAAACCTCATAGAAAAGTTAATTATCGGTGTCTAATAACAAGTCTCGTGTTACTAGATCATCGAAAGTAATATGACAGCTGGCTCGGGAAAAAAAACTTACTTTGGTTATTGCGAAGCTTCAGGTGAGCACGTAACCATCTGGCTACACCGCCTTTCCATGTATCTTTCTTTCGCTCTCTCAAGACGGAACTTCCATTCTGTTGGTGTTGATATGTTGGCTTTATTCCATAGTAGGAGGGCGCCGTAGCCTCTGTGTATGATGGTAATTGGCTGTTGAGAAGTATGACGGGGTGTCTTACACCAGACAATCCCGATCTGCAACTTGGACATCCACATCTGACCTGGGGTCTGAGCGACGAGGGAAAGTGATGTGTGCTAAGATCAATATATTGATCCATAATGTTAGAAGGGTGCAGTTAACCTTTTCTGAATTTGTTAGTAATTATCGCCTGAAATAACCTTCAGACTTTCAACTGTGTTATGTATTGAAAAATAGTGGGGTCTACTAGAAGAGCATTTCGGCGAAAGGTAAAACTCACGGAGGCAAATTTCGCAACCTTCTTCACCCTTTCGCCGAAAATAAACACAGCCCACAAAGCTCAAATTACCCGTGCTACTTGCGGAGGTAGGGAAAAGACATCAGAGATCCCAGTGGAAAAGTATCCATTCAATCGCGCCAGCGTTAAGAGTAGTAACGGGGAGACTTTACTCTGATCTCTTACAACATCCCGCCAAGTCTGGAGCAGCTCTTTCGCTTTGACTGCTGCTTCAGTAGTTGGTGACTGAACAAGTATTACCATTGTGAGGCTAGACATCACCGCGAAGCAGGTACTGGACCCTGTGACTACTATTAGTAAAGATTGATCCCGTATGTGGCGGACCAGGCAAGAGACTCACAAGGATACCAGAACTCGTGGAAACGAGCTGGTGGCAATTGTTTGACGAGACCTGTGAGACTTAAAGCCCACGAATAAGAAGACTGGTGGAGGTTGCGTACAATTGTTTCGTGTGCGACTGAACCATCAGTAGTGTTTTCCAACGATATTTCTAGCTCAGTAAAGTCCGGCAAATCCCATAGACCTTCGGTATCAATCGATGGAAGATCCATGTTGATTAGTCCCCCGGTGACCTGGTCGTCAATAATAAGTGGAGGATCAGCGGAAGGTACAATAGGCCTCAGGAGTGCTCTCCAAGTATACGTAACCAGAGTGGCATGTGCGATGAATATTGTCGATGGATATTTTCCGTTGTCACCCAGTATTCCATTATTATCTGCAAGCCACGGTGACTCAGGCGCCATGATAGATAAGCGCCACGCGTTCAGCTGATCGAATATAGGCTGTGCTGTCTGTACAGATAATGACAAATCCTCAGAAAGCCTCTGTGAAGATTTCAATGAACTACGTTAATGGCGCATCAGCATAACAACTTTTATTGGCTAAGGAAATGACTCACTAGAAGGAAGACTGCACACTACTTGCAATCACCGACAGTCGACTCATATCTCTGAACGGTCTCGTCAAGTCAGCATGCGAAACATCCGTGAGCGGAATACTCATTGGAGTGCTAAAGTCACTCTCCCCCAGCTCTCCTACATCCCACTCGGCATCGTATATATAAGAAGGTCGACCCATGAGCAGAGAGAGCCACTTGTCCTCAATATACAAAGCCCACCACAAGCGGTGACGGATCTGCTTTTCTTCAGTTGGAATGGCGCATATCCGAGTTTCGAGATGGAGACCAAGGTTGTGGGCAATCCCTACAAGAGATCCTAGCCATGACCACTTGAATGCGTCAGGTACTATGGGTTGGGTCTGGCTGTTTGTTGTGCTGTGTAAGTAAAATAAGCCCGCTTGGAGGACAGAAAGACAGGGACGATGAAGTTCTTCTTGAAGGCTCTCATAAGCTATGCTCCACACAGCTTCTTGTGGAAGCGGGTTATACATGTCGACGACAGAAAGAAGATCATCGTTACGGGAGAAGCGTATTGAGAGTCCATAAATAGCACTGAGTAAGTGGCAGGGAACGTGATCCAGCGCGTCGTGCGCGGGTGATGGATTTATAAGCAGTTCTTGACTGAAATAGGTCGACGGGATAATCGGCAGCATTGGATAAACGTGGATGTAGAACCTAACACAAATGATTAGCAATAACTTCATCATCATCGGTATAGCTTCACTTACAGCTTGATGAGTTTTAGGCCCCATGCTACCGGGATCAGCACGTTCAGCCTATCCCGCAGCAACCTTCCCTTATCAAGACCAGTCCCTTCATTTGGATGTTTTGGAGTTAAAATGAAATGTACTGGGATCTTTTGTCTGTTTGGGACTCCCCGATATTGCGAAACTGCAATCCGTAGAAACTCCTCAGACCGTACTCGTCAAATTGGCAGTGTCGTAGAAGCCACGGGTCTGACTCAGAAGATGTCCCTAGAAGTATGCATGTCTGATCGTTTCCACCGTCCAGTGTTTGTGAAAATTGCAGTTGCGCTTGGGGAACTGAACTGTCCAGTATAGACGCCGGATGAAATGCGATCTCACTCTGTTGTAAGAACCCGGGTGAAGCTGTTGCGATTGTTTCTCCTGCATTGCTGAGTGGTTCGTTGCTATGATTATCGTCTTCAGTCTGATGACTAACATTGGCACTTGGTGCTGGCGTCGCGGTAGAGAAGAACGCCCTTGTATTCTGTCCTGTTCCACCTCTTGGTCTTGCTGCATTAAAGGTACATGTCGTGTGAGTTTGCTCACACCGACGACAAGGTGGTTTTTCACCTTCTGCTTGACATTTTAATTTGCGTGAGCGGCATTGATCACAAGGACGACGCCTAGTGCGGAGACGATAACTGCGGGAGCCAGGTTCATTCGTAACGCTACTGTTGTCCATCTTGCGTCTAAAGTTTAGAGGAGATAGATAGGGAATTGAATTATTGTAAAGCGGAAACTTTTTGAATCAGAAGATGTTGAGTCATAGCCGGCCTAGCTCAATATGATCTAGTAAGTTTAGTGGCATAATTATCCGGAATAATTTCAGTACTGATTAGGCGAGGTTTAGTGCGGTCTTATAGAGTTCAGGTATAGGTAATCTAGTCCATAATTAAACGGCTTGTAGGCACCGTTCATAACTGTCACGTAAAGGAATAAGCATATCAGACAGGCACGGACAGCCAGTTAATAATGCGACAATACATGGTGAGTGAATGCCTCTAAGGTCCAATTAGTATGAAGTTGAAACCACTACTCAAGTAATTGCTAGCTAACAACTGTATGCTACGACTACAGCTTCTTTCAGATTTCAGATCTAGTATAGGAATGACTCCCTTGTCAAGGGAAGCGAGCTCACAGGCTTGGACTTGATCTCCTGCCCATCACTTGTTACAACCTTAAGGCAATTAGAAGACATCTGAGAAAGGAATCGAGGCTACTTACCAAAGTTTCAGGATCTACTGTAACCTTTGGTGTCGCATTGTTGTATTTAAGATCGTGCTTCAAAACACTCCGACAGTTCTTCACGACCTCAATATGCTTTTTCAGGTTGTACGAAGGTACATCTCCCTCTCGCGAGATACTTGCTTGAGACACAAACATGACGCTTGATTCGGGATGCAAGGCCTATGATTGCGGTCAGTGCGATGTTACCGCATGAAGGGAGAATACTTACTCCGTACATCGGACGGGCGATCAGTGGTTCTACGTCCGCAACACTACTAGGTATTAATAAAATTCTATTAGGTGAATAGAGGGGATTCTTACGCTCCGTTAGGGTCACCCTGTAGAGTATTGTCAGCTGTATTCACACTTATCATCCAAGATCAAGCACTCACCATTTGAGCAAAGGTAATGAACCCCTTCTTGAGAACCTGGAACGGCTTTGTTCCGAACTCAGCGGGATCCCATATCACTAGATCGGCCAGCTTTCCAGGCTCAACGCTGCCAATGGCATGGCTGATCCCTTGTGTGATCGCAGGGTTGATCGTGTACTTGCTGATATATCTCTTGACGCGATAATTGTCTGCGCCTGTGTCCTCGTCCTCCGGCAGAGATCCTCGTTGGAGTTTGTTTTTGTGGGCAGCCTTCCAAGTGCAGGCCAGAACCTCGGCTGATCTCCCCATGGCCTGTGAGTCAGATGACATGATGCTAATAGCTCCGATATCATGTAAGATATCCTCTGCTGAGATTGTCTCTTCACGAATTCGATTCTTCAAGAATGACACGTCGTCGGGATTGTCTTTTGACAGTCTATGACAGTTAGCCGCCATGTCGATGTGTTCATCAATGGTGTTTGTCGTGAAAGGCATAGTTGGTGTCGTGCTGCTGGGTAGGACGTTGGGATACTCGACCAACTTGATCACATCGGGAGCATGTCCGCCACCTGCACCCTCGACGTGATATACGTGGATGCTACGGCCTCTAAAGATGGCGGCTGTATGTTCAAGGAACCCAGCTTCGTTGAGGCCGTCAGTGTGGATATGGCACTGAATATCATACTCTTCGCAGACGCTGTGCCGAATAGTTAGAATCATCTGGTTGGAATCGTCACGAGCGAACTGACCTCAAACAGTTGTCGATTGTGGATGGAGTACAGCCAAAATCCTCGTGCAGCTTGAGTGCGATTACTCCTGCTTTGACCTGATCTTCGAGGCCAACCTTCTCAGAATCGCTTCCCTTTCCGACGAGGCCAAAGTTGAGGGGAAGGTGGTCGCACGCTTGCATCATCTGGCGGATGTACTTTTTGCTCGCCGTACCATTCACCGCTGTAGAGGAGGTGCTGGACCTATTAGTACATGACGCAGAAGAATGTTATAGGAGTAGACTTGCCTTGGGCCAGTGCCTCCTCCGAAAAGCGTCGTGATACCCGATGATATAGCCTCATGTGCCTGCTGGGGACAAATATTGTGGACATGTGTGTCAATTCCACCAGCAGTCACGATCTTACCTCCCGCATCAATGATATCGGTATTTGAACCAATCACCATGCCATCAGACACCCCATCCATAGTAGCAGGGTTGCCAGCCTTACCAATTCCGACGATAGCACCATCCTTGATGCCAATGTCGGCCTTGAAGATGCCGGTCCAATCGATGATGATAGAATTGATAATGGCCAGATCGAGGCATTCAGAGTCAGAGCAACCGCTTGCTGCACCCATGCCATCACGGATGGTCTTTCCGCAACCCAAAGTGCACTCATCGCCGTATGTCGTGTGGTCTCTTTCAATCTTGACCCACAGATCTGTAGAACCTAGACGGAGAAGATCGCCTGTAGTTGGACCATATGCTGAAGCATATTTGGTCCTGTCAATCGAGCAAGGCTCAATATGTTCTTGAGTCTTGGACTGCTCTGAAGAGTGTCGATACCCAGCCTGCTTGAGTCGTTGCAAGATCTTGTCAACGTACTTGGGGTCCACAGGGCCTTTTGAAAAGCCACTTCCGCCTTGAATTACCCTTGAACCTCCAACCTGGACTAAAGTCACGGTCTTTGGCTCATTCGGTTCAAAGCGAAGAAAGTCTCCAGCTGGAAGATCAAGATGGTATCCGTAAGCCTTGGTGCGGTCGAATTCGAGATCAGGATTCGTTTCCATGAAATGAAAGTGCGAGCCAATCTGCAGAGGATGTTAGTCGCTGAGATCGAATTAGTTGGAGACACATCACTTACATGCACCGCACGAGTACCCTTGTTAGTAACGGTCAGTCTGGTACGAGGACGGCCCTCGTACAAGACAATGTCTCCAGACTCAGCAGGCTTAATAGCACCTGGCATAGCCAAAGGATGAAACTCTGCTTCATTGAGAGGGGGGAATAAGGCCTTGTCGGGAACGGGTAGAAAGCTTCCGTACAAAGCCATCTTGAGGTCGCCGTCATCAGTACTAATGGGGTTGTGGACAGTGATCAAATGTGTTCCAGTTTCAAGCGTTCCTTCGACCTGCATCTGTTTGAGGGTGCCTACGACTGAAGGAAAGACATGTCGACGACCAAGGATGTTTTTACCAAGATCCATGAGTTCTGCAACAGTGTATGATTCGTTGTGGATGACCTTAGACTTTTAGCGAGATATTGTGTATGGATAGGACTTTCGACTTTGGCCATACCTCATGGAGAACAGTTGAAATTAGAGCCTAGTATACAAGTCAATAAATTACAGTAAGTTTCGCTGAAAGATGTACTTACACTAGACTCGAGATGGTTGAGTTTCTTCCCATGAGCCAGGCGTCTTTGTGCAAGACGACCGGCCTGGGTAAAAACCAGTTTTTCGACCTGAGAAGTATGTTGGATGACGCGACTTTGAAAGGAAATAGATACATACCTCGCGAGGAGTGAAATGCATGTTGTACAGTTCTGGGGTGGATGGTGGATGATTGATAGAGCTAAATAGATGTCTGTGATGTTCTTATGTAGGGACTTAGTTAATGCAGATAAATGCAGCCTCCCAGTCCATCTTATACCTTGTATAATTTGGCTTTATGATTATGACGTATAGGAGCTATTACCGTTCGTTCAGAGTCATTCATATCATTTCGGCGAATCTAGTTAGTTCTTTTTTTTAATGGATCGCACACGGTGGAGATTATAGTGAGCTTTCGCCGAAATATTTTACTAACGTCAGCAGCCTTAGTCCCACTTCAGCGTAGTGTGTAACCAAGCACTGATGAGAAATATGAGAAAACCCCCATGTTGAAGTCCAATCTACCCTAAAGCTCCGGATGTGTTTTAATTCCAAATTTATTTTTCGGCTTTTCAATTCAGCGCCTTATAATTTAATTTGGAGTCGTTATGTTTAATATGATTTAAACGATTTGAATTCCTTGTGGCTCTTATCTTATCGATAAGACTATCGATAAGGTCGGAGATCAAAAGGGATGCTAAAAGAAAGATAACTACCCTATATCTACAGGTTTAATAGTAGAATGTATCCCTATAGTCAAATTCAAACACAAATAAGTCAGGTAGGAATCAAACTTGGCTTAGTTAGTGAGACTAAGTATTCAATTCCACTTTATTCATTTTGATTCAAATGGATTCGCTTGTCTGGGAGCGCTTGTTTGCTAAACTGCGGTTTCACTCTTACAACCTACATCAATCACCCACGGAGGATAGAGTTTTTACAGTATCAGCATTTAGCACCTAGAGAAGCAGTTAGCCATTGCCAGATAGAGTTATGGACTTTTAGTCCGCGGCCCCTAATGTGTGGTAGTCCCAGTAGTTGTTGTAGACTTGTTCATTTGCTTTAGCTATTTGCTCAAGGATTGATACATGACTTTGGTAGAGAGCCGGGTTAATAGATAGTCCGTCTCCGTAGAAGTCCGAGCCTGGTGTGCCCACAAGAGCAACACCAAGGTCGGGCCATTTGAATAGAAATATGCCACCATAGAATAACTTCATTTGCACCTTTGCTCGTGAATGGTGTCAAGAATAGAGGTATTTAAAGGGTTCGGTAAAACCATGGATTTGCAAACGATTTTATTAAAAGCCAAGTCAACGCCAATCTCAGGTAATTCTTACGCTTGTTCATAGACAGAGACACGAAAACGACATTGAACAGGACACCATGGCCACGAGCAGTCCTCTAGCATTATTGTCATCTCAAACTTCAAATTAGTGGCGTTCGGCTTTGACATCATTATGTCCAGTGTTAAAGCCCTGATACACCATAATGACGCTTGAACAATAGTCTATGATGTCACAATCATCATTACCATATTTACAGCCATTCATATTTAAACTACTTGTACCCCTCAATTTGTATTACTGTAATTTATCAAACCACTGATTACTATTATTAAACTCATATTTATATCATGTCAGCCCTGCAGGTTACCAATCGCCGCGGCCTTTTGGTCCTCAGCCAGGTTATCGCGCGCAACACAATTAGCCCCCGAGCTCTTCAGGTTATGCAGAGGAGCACATTCGCAACTCAGGGTTATGGGGATAGCGAGGGAGGCCAAGTGAGCTCCAATCCTAAGGATCAGCCCCCTAATTCGCGAGCAACACACGAAGCGGAGCACCCAGGCCCAACACCCCCAGCCGGCAAAGCAAAGCAGAACGAGACGAGCACAAAACAGCCAGAGGATGCGAGCGCCCAATCTGGCGGATCAAGATCTAAGGATGCTATTGAGAAAGGAAAGAGCCCAACCGCCGGGCACCTTGGGGGCAAGGAATAGTTTGCCAGCCCATATCTGGTTACTGTGATCGCACCACGATTGATTTTAAAGTGCAAGAAGCACAATAGAAAGTGTAACAGATTGGTTCTGTCACGACCTGGACACTGTTATAGGTGGTGCGATTTGTTAGGTTGGCTGAGCTGATTGTTCAGCTTTCAGATCGAGGTGGTGAAAGCCTCATATAAATACTGCCAAAAAGGTCATGGCATTGTAAGGAACATATAGCACCTTCGACATGGTGAGATGCCTTCTCTTCAAGCGGGGATATCTTCGACTGGCTTAATATATGATGGGTTGCGGTGTATCCAGGAGTCGCTCCTATTCCCTCGTCCAATTTTGCGTATAACGATGACGTTCGAAATTCGAGGACTCAGTGAAATAGGAAAGACTGTTTTTGTAATTATCTATAAAGCTTTTTCAAATTACGTATTTAAAGCAAGGACATCTTCTTAGTGTTTACTTCTGCACATTTCAAACTTCCTGGTGCAGCACCCATTTCAACAAAGAGAAGTACTCGAGCGGAGTACATCATAGACAATTATTTCATAGCACTCCCTACGAGGCCGTAATCACCACCGGCTGGGTCTAGTTGAACAGCGCAACACCGTCATCCATTGACACGGCTTCGCAAGTACTAGTATTAAATCTAAAGAAGATCTACATGGGTTTGCTATTTGCTGTTTACTGGGCGTCTAGAGCGTCTCTTAACTTGTCGTTACTATCAGATACCGGATCTGAGGACAGAGCATCAGCATGGTCTAGAGAAGACTTGTTGCCTAGGGATTCACAGGAGGGAGTGAGGCGTATACAAACCTACTTGTTCGTCAAGCCTCTAGAGTTAGAAGCCTACTGGAAGCCGAGCGAGACTATCTCCACCTCTTGAAAGAATAGGAGACCCGTGATAAGGGTAGTTACGAGTTCTTCTACGGCCTGTGGTTGAGCGTGAAGGCTTCCCTGTTGGTACAATATATCATGCTCGTGGCCATAACAATAAGGCGAACAGCATTCAATATGGTGAGATAGTAATGGTGCATTGAACCTCAAGATTGGGATAACTTTACTGTATTAAAACTGGGAGTCACAGTCAAACCCTGAATCTCGGACGTATAGCCTTAGCATCTAATCTTATGCAACCTCATTCCCAAGTAAATGTCCAATTTCTTTGGCGATGCACATGACCCTCTCCTCGGTCAGCCGGCGCCCGATGATCTGAACCGCTACTGGTGCACCGTGGTATGCACCTGGATCATCTTTACGAATGTCAGCTTTGTTCAACAAGAAGAGGATGTCACTCACATTCTGCCTGAACTATTCGATCAAACTCATTAAGTGGTTTAAACTGATTATTCGGCTGATCGATGTTCTTATCGGCAAAGGTAACTGGCACTATGACGCTGGTGAAGTCGAGTAAGTTTACAACTGTAGAATATCCGTAGTACTTGAACTGGTTATGTCGGATAGCCGCTGTAGCAGTAATAGGAGCAATGATAGCATCAAGCTCCTTGCCAAGTTTCTCCTCGACTTCTCGGATCTTGGCTAGGTATTCGGATTGGTAATTCCACTTCTGAAGCTGGACATCCCAGAGCTCGTTGAGATCTAGTTTCGGCAGGTTCGGCTTGACAAGTTCCGCAATATTAGGAATTGCGGGCTCCCCAGAGGCTTTGAGAACGGAATAGATGTCCTGGACTATAATAAGTAACCGTCATAGTTGTGTGTCTATCATGGACTTACAGCCCCTCCATCAGAGGCGTAGACACGGTTAGCCAAATCAACAGCATATGGATGTCGGTAAGGCTCCCAAGGGACAACTGTATGTCCAGCCTCACCGAGTTTGTTAATGACCTTCTGGACAGCGCGGAGGATCGGGGGATGAGGCAGAACCTATCAAGGTAAGTCAGACATTCCTGGGGGAGTATAAAGAGTAGAACTCACATTTCCATCGCAGGAATAGTAGCCCAGAGTCAAACCACGAGAGGAGATCTTTTCCTTGATGACCTTCTCCTCGTCACATCTCCACGGCATTGGGATGACTTTGGGATCATATGTCCATGGCTTTTGGCTGAGGACTGATGTGACGAAGAGTCGCATGTCCGGAATAGAGTGGCACAACGGACCACAAACGCTGTGGATTGTCTCTTGGCCTTCCATGCTGTTGGCCATCTTGGCGTATGGAAGCCTTCCATGGCTAGGTCGAAGGCCATAAAGGAAGTTAAAGGCGGCTGGAACACGAATAGAACCGCCTTTGACTTCATTAGCAAGCTCTCACCTTAACAGACTGATGAAGCTGAACTTACCAATGTCAGTACCAACGCCGATTACACTGCCACGAAATCCGACAATAGCACCTTCGCCACCTGAGCTTCCTCCACATGACCAGTTCTTGCCCCTCGGGTTCGTGGTACGACCAAATATATTGTTAATCGTCTCACATACCATCAAGCTTTGAGGCACAGATGTTTTGACGTAGAGAACTGCGCCAGCGCCGAGGAGCATGGTGGTGAGCACAGAGTCCTCGGTGTCCTTCTTACCAATCCATGATACATAGCCCATGGTTGTTTCAAGTCCCTGTTAGAGTTAGCTGCTATCTCTTAAACCCCCTGCTAATTAAGAGGACTCTTGAATATCCTTAAGATAAACCTAGAGAGTTTATATAATAGCTTTTGTCCTGAAACGTGGACGTACCTTGATGCGAACTTGATCCTTTACTGAAATAGGCAACCCATGCAGCGGTCCAATAGGTTTCTTGTGTTCAGCCAGGTAGTCATCTAGATACTTTGCTCTAGCCAGACCCATCTCGGGAAAGAACTCATGGCAGCAGTTTGTCTACAGGAGGTTAGTAGTTTGCGTATTCAACAGTATGATCAGCTTACCAACTGATGAGCCAAAGCAGCTCTCTTACAGAAAGCAGTGGTGACAGCAACTGAGGACAGTTTTCCAGAAGCGAGGTCATTAACTAGCTCAGTGGCGGACGATTCCGTGATGTTGAGCTCATCTGGGGTTAGAATTCCACTGTTCTTAGGAAATAACATGACCGAGTCGTCAGTAGGAAGAGTCTTGATGCGCCATTCTTGAGGGATGGATGCCTCAAGCTGACTCTTTTTCTCTGCTGCGATAGCTTGCCAGTCCATTTTAGAGACGTTGAAGTTCTTAAATTCAATCTTCAAATGTGATTGCATTAAATACCAGTCGCTGGGATCGAGAGTGAGGGGCAGTTGAATGTAGATAGGTAGATAAGGTGGCTAATATCCCAAGTGTGGAGTTTACCCCGCAACCAACCGGTTCGTCCCTATCATTACCCGAGGGAAGTGACTGATATCTAACGCACTCACACTATATTTTCTGATACCTGGCCCGAAACATGAGATTGACAATCTGATTTAGTAATATCTCATCGATCAATGGTGTAGTGATATAAAGGCACTCAAGATATTACTTCAGCTTAGGTATAACAAATGAGGGGTCATATTTCCTCTCGTCAAGGCCATTAAAACAGCACACATAGATTATGCATTAATATGAGTCCGTCTCCGAAACGAGTACAATATTTAGCAATACCGTTAACTAAATTATTACGTCCTCTAGTCACTGGACCGCTCAGGCGGTTCATATATGCCTGATATTGGAATAAACACTCGCTACCCTGCACTGCATGTCCGCTCTAGAGTCTCAGGTCGTCCTACAAAGCAGTCATGCAATCCAGTACGTAACGTGCATAGTTCTGATCTCACATTTCTTGATTGCACTATGAGCCACTCGAGGTTAAAGTATTAGAGACCAACGATTTCTGTCTTGGCAATGTAGGTCTTCGCGTCGCAGCGGATTTGTGAAGTGGAGGTTAGACGCTTTTTGTTCTATAACAAGTCCTCTCTTTGGCGATACTGCAGATTTGCCTCGAACATTAGTCTTCTTCTCAGGATCCTCCATATGTTAAACTAAATCACCAAATAGTATTCCGATAGAAAACACTCGAGTATTCTCGTACAAATGTTGAAAATAAAAGAAATTGCTAAAAACAAGTCCCGTTTCCTTTCCAGACGTCTAAAGATCGAAATAGCAAATGTTTTGGCGAACATCCAAACCCCCGTTTCGGTTCTTTGTTTCAACAACAGAGTGCTCACAGGTTACTGTTTGCGATTTGCCATTAAGCTTGGTGCCTTTGACCCGGAGAGTTTGCCCACTAGCAGAGAGGATTTCAAAAGCAAGGGCATTTTTTACTGTTAAATACTGCGGACATCCGAATCTTTGGCAGAAGTTAACGCGAGAGGCGTTGGGGCATTCGTCACCGCCTTTGAAGCCACTGAGACCGCTCGTGGATCCATCAGATCCGGTGATCTTTCCCCAAGGTCCACAGCCAATCCCGGGAATGTTTCCTCCAATAGGAGGGACAAGAATTGAGAAGTATCCAACCTCGAGATTGACCTTTGAGGCTTCGGTGGCAGTAGTCGCCGTAAGGGCAATAATAGCAGCGAGGTTGGGGAAATGCATCTTGGAAGGCTTTTGAGACTAGCAGTCAGTTGATTTCTTCTATATATGTATCCGAGATTCATACCAGGAGTAATCAGAAACCTTAAGAAAAACAAGTTGAGGTAGGATGTAGACTGTTGGTGGTGAGGAAGTCTACTTATTGGGGTGCCTCTTATATCCTTATATATTTGAAGAGAATGATATTCTTAATTGCTTCGTTTTTAATGGTATTACAACATGTAGACAAGATGGATTAAAATCAAGCGGCCGACTGCCAAGGCCTTCCCGTGTGATAAGTGCCATTTATTCTTCGTATTCTCAACTAAAAGCCCGTGCCCATGCTCTCCACTATT
Organism: Fusarium avenaceum; assembly: GCA_025948275.1. Lineage (NCBI taxonomy): Eukaryota > Fungi > Ascomycota > Sordariomycetes > Hypocreales > Nectriaceae > Fusarium > Fusarium avenaceum. Next base: position 110,316 of record CP109670.1, on the reverse strand, counting down.
TCCTATCGAAAGTGGGCTGTGAGATACTACAAGCAACAAAGCTTCCTTTTCCGGCTACTAGCAGTGGATATACAGTCTTATAAAGCAGTATGTAAGGTATTATCCTGCTTACAAACTTAAAGGCTCTCAAAATATTAGCGGCAAAACATTTTTCAATCATTTAGTCAGGAAGACAAGGTTGTATATTCACATAATACCTTCCGTTTTTGTGAGTGTTTTGTAAATGGAAGAATGAAATCCGCCGAATACATTATGCAAGTCCAAGGAACCTTTGAAATCCTGAAATATAGCCCACTAACGCGCCGCAGCCCCAATAATACATAGTAATTAATTGGTCAATAATGCCTACCTTTAAGGAGCTGAGATGTAAAAGAACGGTCGAGGCTTCCCGTTGAAGAGCAAGGTTGCGAACCTTCGGAACAGATCGTACATAAAGTCTCATTTCAACTCCACTGTAACACATTGAGTGCTTATTCTTTCTCTGGATTTCGCATATAAAGCGTCTGTCTCGACTGCCAACTCGTCCTTGTCTCAACCACTTCACTCTTCACATTCAATTCAATACCCAAGAACCAACCACTTTTCCAAACACAAGGTCAATATCACTTTCCACCTGCATATAAGCATTACTAACAATAATGTAGAATGCAAATCACTACAATTGTCGCCACTGCCCTCCTGGCTGCAGGAGAGGTAGCCGCTGGTATCAACTGCAATGGCAGTGGCAACTGCGGCACTAGCGGGGCTTGGATTACGGACATTATCAGCATGGCTAATTACATCGACCACAGTCGGTGGTACCAGAATGGGGAACACATTGTATGTGCTGCTAATCTCTGCGCATTCCTGCAAAACACTGGTGGCATGCCTGGATCAAAGATCAGCGAACTCCTCTGGGACCTGAAAGACCATGGTTGCGCAAGATGCGGCAGCATTCCAGTCTTTTATCCAAGTGGCGATAACAACGAGAAAAGCCACGGTATTCTCACTGTTAACTATGTCACTAAGCCTAAGTGTAACTGGGGTGCTTGTTAGAAAACGCTGGATTGGGTATCTTCAGTGTCTTTTAGGTATTATGCCTCAGTCTCTAGAGCCTAGAGTACTTAACACAATATGGATTAGTACTTAAATAAAAGAGAAGTGTTTTTCAAAGTGCAGTACTAAACTATTCTTGTGGTTTGTAAAGCCCTTGCCCCTTTACTTATAGAAAAGGCATAAAGTAGCATTTATCGAATATACCCCTACTAATATTTACTAATACCATACGCAGACGCAAGGCGACTAAGCATAAGGTTCTGTAAAAACAATAGATCTATAAACCCGATACTGGGATTATAGGAAGTATAAAACTAGGGAGGTTTATTAATATTAAGGTAGAAAAGATATATTATATCTAATCACTTATACCCTTACCTTAAGGCATAAAAGCATTAATACCTATTATAGGAATTATGTAAAGGTATTTAAATAGATAAGCTAGTTTAATAATAATGTATAAAATCTTAGGGAAATCTGATAGTTTAGCTCTCTTATAGAAAGCAGTAATAATGGTAATCAAGGATAGCTTTCTAAAAGCGAGATCTTAAATAAATTTAGTAATAAATAATTTAATTATATTAAGCTCTTTTGTATTAGAATTTTATTACTCCTAGGGAATAATATAAGTAAGTTATTAATAAGGAAAGTCTTGGGAATGTCAACAATACAACTAATATACATAGTAATGGTTTGAATAGGAGTATCTCTAGAATATTATAGATATTTATCTTACTTAAGCCTTTCCCTCTTATATTTTATGCAAAGGTATCGGACCAAAAACGTTGCCCTTTCTGCTCTGACACCCATTCTTTGGCCTCCTCCTCATTGCATTTAACCTGTTCCATCCTGATCTGGATCATAACCTTGTCCACAGCGGAACCAACAATACCAGCGCCGCAAAAGTACAGAGCGGCATCGCAGCGGAACAACTCGACCACCTGTTGCCGGTCGTGCCAGATCCGATCCTGAACGTATGTGCAGCCCTCGGATTGATCTTTGGCGTAAGTAAAAGCACGACGTACAGAAACAACACCTCGATGTTCCCACTCATCAAACTGTTCGCGGTACATGTCATCTTCATCTGGTGCGTTCAGACCGTAGAACAGTAGGGCTGGACCAATTTCACGTCCTGCTTCCTGTTTGACTGCTCGTTCCTGGATGAATGCGCGGAAAGGGGCGAGACCGGTGCCTGCGCATACCATAATGATAGGGCGTGTGTCGTCTGAGGGGAGATTGAAGCCAGCCCGACTTGGCCGCAAACCAATTTATATAGTGTCCCCGACGGAGAGGCGCTCGAGATACGTACTGCATACGCCATGAAAGTTGTCCCCCTGGCGCCAGACTTGGGAGGTGCATCAATAATGGAGTAAGTCAGTGAACAGGCTGTTGAATTCGCAAGTGGACTAGACGAGATACTGTATTGCCCTACTCGCATGGCCGGTAGAGAGGCTAGGAAGGCGCCAAACGAGAAAGGCGCCGAGGGACAGAGCTCGAGAATATCGACCAGCGATGTGGCTGCCAGTGCTCGGCTGTCGCTTGTCAACCTCTCAACAGCCGCAGTCTCTTGGTCGTTCGTTATAGTCTCCTTGACGGCTGACAAGGCCTTGGAAGTGATTGGCTGTGATAGCTCTACCATGGCACCTAGAATATCGTGCGCACTGAGTTGTTGGCCTCTGGGAAGCGACGTGATGACATTTGAATCGATAGTCAACATTGCATCCCATGGAAGCTTGAAGCGCCTGTGCACACGCTGGACCATACGAGTCGAATTGAGAGGAAGCACGGCCAGATAATCTCCCGCCTTGTACGTGATCCCAGACGGCAAAGCAATAGTCACAAGCCGCTTTCGAGGCGCGTTTGGCTTGGTCGTGAGAAGCCGAATCTCGGTGACCTGACCTAGTTGCAGGTCCTGCTTCAAGGTCCTGACACGCCTCTGGACATCGATATGGAGCTTAAGTTCTGTCGCACCCTGACTGTTGCTTTCCTCTCTAATGCCTAGTGCTGGCCAGAGTTTCTTCCCTGTCCACTCATCGAGGGCGTCAAAGACATTTGCCTCGATAACGTTCAAGGCTACACGATCCGTCAGCCGGATGGCTCCATTCTTCGCGAGTGCCTCGTCGACTGCGATCGGTACTTTCTGATATGTCGAATACCACTCCTCTGTTATTTTGTTATTAACATTCTGTTGATCAAGCACACTTTGGCTCGGACTTCCATCGTGCAGATGTGATGGGGTAAAACTCACTGTTACCTAAACCAAAAACAGCATACTTGGCACCCTCCACCTTGTCTCTAGGGTTCCGAGAGAGCCATTCTAGAAAGTGGGCGGCATTGTCAGGAGGTTGGCCTTCATATGAGGCCGTAATGACCACTACCGGCTGGCTCTTGTCGAACAGCGCAATACCGTCGTCCATTGACGGGCTCAGCTTTCAATCCTTTCTCTGAGCCGAGGCGGCAAGTGCAGTGGCCACGGCTTCGCAAGTACCGGTGTTAGATCCGAAGAATATCTACATTGGTTTAAGGTTTGCTATTTAAGGGGCGTCCAGGGCGCCTTCTAACTTGTCCTTGCTTGTAGATACTGGAACTGAGGCTAGAGCACCAGCGTGATCTAGGAACGACTCGTTGCGCAGCCTCACCTTTATGTAAAAGTCATGGGGCTTGATGGTCAAGGTGGTCTTGATCTCCAATTGGTAGGAGGGATTGGCCTACGTGAAGTTAAAATTCTGCAACAGTGTTGCAACAGTGAGGATCGCTTCCTGCCAAGCAAACTGCCGGCCAATACATGCTCGAACACCATTACCGAACGGCTAGTGTAAAGGAAATTATTAGACTTGTTTATACATCGTGGTAGTTGGGTGAAGGCGGAGAGTCTCACGCAAACAACCTTCAATGCAGGGAAGCTTTCCCATGTGATCGACGGTAATGATCCCTGTCCCAATGACTGCATCTACCTCCTCCTGGGCGGCGGCGAGTGCTTCAGGGTTCGCTAGCAGTTCGTAGAATAAAGATGATAACAGGCCCGAGGTTGTTTCGTGGCCTGAGTGATAAAAGGTCAGTATTTTGAAGATGATCCCCCCATGTCTATTCATCGAAAAACAGAATAATGCTTAAAAAGAAAAAGAAACAAGCAATAGGTGTAACTGACTGGCAATCAAAAATGTGATCATGTTTCGGATTATAGTTTGGTCATCAAGTTTCTCGCCAGTTTTGGGATCTTTGTTGTTAATCATGGCATTAAGCAGGTCTTTCTTGGGAACAGGGTTCTTGCGTCGTGTGGTAAGTAATTGCTCCGCGACAGAAACGAGCTTATCAATTTCGTCTCGGAAAGCCCGACCTTGCCGTGGAAAAAAGTGCTAGGGGTAGAGGCGGCCGTCTAGATCAAGTGAAGCACTCAGCCAGGATCCTCACCATGCCGTTCACAAAATCATGTTGCTCTTCATGATAGAACGAGTTGAAGCGGGTGCCCATGGCGCAGCTACAAGAGGGGTCAGCTAAAGTTGACGGTTCAAGTCTTTCCCTGAAATCATTACAGCACCAAGCCCGGTTTTGATACTTCGTACCATAACAGGCTGTATATCAGAGGAAAGGATGCGACATACATAGCAATGGAGTCAAGTGTTAGGCGAGTAAAATCATCGGGAACATTGATATGATGATCCGGGCCGGACCGTGCCCATTTAAGGACCATTTGTGAGGCAATCCTGCATCTCAGTGTTCATGGGTTTTAGAATCGCTCAAAGTAGCAATAGAAAGCATCGGGTAGATCGCTGAGACAAGAAAGGAATGGCAAGGAGGCAAAAGGGCCGGGGCTTAAGACCTACCGGGAAACATGTCTTTGATGGGCAGTGGTCCAAAGGCAGGCATCAAAAGCCGGTGGGCAAGCTCCCAGTTATGTTCCTCTGGGAGCTCGGTGAAGAGGCCATCGCCGGCAAGTTCACGAACCTGCGCAAGTGGCCCTGTAACGGCTTTGACGAACCTGGTCTCATCAAACAGCTCCTTTGCGAATTCATAACTGGCTACGAAGATTCTTTCTTTAGAGAGGGAAAGACGGACAATGGGGCCTGAGATGCAAGTCTAGTTAGTCTTCAATCACATTGCCGTATTTTAACGAAGCGTTAATGGTGCGCCTAGTTGTGCAGAATCACATCATACTATGAAGCGCCTTGTGTGGGCATCTCACTGTGGATGGCGAACAAGCTTGCCAGGCTCTGATTGGGCCTCTCTGGGTCAATCTCAAGAACGTTGCCAATCAAGGGATATCCCTTTGGAGTTAAAATGGATTCCATGACGAAGATATAAGAATACTTGGAGTTGGGTTATTATTTCTTGAAAAGGGCGTCAAAACGTGGGTGGAGGTTGGAGTTCAAGATTATAATACCAGGATGGAGAAGGAGGGCAGCCGCTTACTTTGACTCTTTGGGCATCTCAGACCTTAGGTGTCCACTGGGTATACATTCTGGAAAAAGGATGCATTGAAACCCCGTCCAACGACTCTGCATCAGGGAGTGAAAGCTTTCTCAACATGGCCTCAACAACAGAGGTACCTCATCTCGCTCAGTAATAGAGGGCTACCTCTAGTACTACGATTCTGAGGTGTGGTAATTGGTCGAATTCCATTGGCAGACACGGGAAAAGGGCCGCCGAAATCCATTGCATCATGACAGCGAGAGTCTAGCAGAATCCCGGTGAAAGCTTTCACCCGAACCCCGCATGCGGAAGATTCTGAAACTACGGCAAAGCGGCGAGGCTATCTTGGTAGAATATGGATCGAAATCTCGCTGTCATGCGTTTTACCTGAGACTCTAGGCGGATTTGGGTTTGTTAGATTGGCGCTAATGCAGTCGCCGAAGTGTTCCGAGGTGCATTCAAGTCCGATACGCGATGCTACAGTCATGATAACATCGTACAGTAGTGTGTCTTGCGATAAGTAAAGAATCGGATTTTGACAAATCCGGTTTCGGTAGATGAGACACTCTACACACGTGTGAAGATCTCAACATTCCTCAAGCCAACCGGAGTCCAATAGATCCCCATTTTCTATCGGCATCAGTCTGATCGCGCTCGCACCCCTACCCCGCATTGCGCTGTAGCATTGATGGAGGTGGCATTAGGTGAGTAAGAAATCCAGAAACAAGGAGGCTGGTGGCGGTACTTACTTTTCATCGCCTTGTTACAAATAAGTGGTGTCTGAAGAGTATAAGTTGTAGGGGAAACCCTTTGATAACTGGGCTTGAAAATTCATTTTCCCTCCACACCTCCCCCAATCCATTTCTTTAAAAACCATCCTTCGTCGACAATGACCTGGTTGCCTCCCACAGATTACACGTCCCGGCCTATCGCCATCCTGGGTGGTGGTGTTTTGGGTCGTAGAATCGCGGCGTGTTTCGCCAGCAATGGATGGCACGTCATCATCCGAGATCCGTCTAAAAAGTCGAGGATAGATGCGGCTGCCTACATTGGATCAAGCATCACTGACTATCTCACTATATCCCATGGGAAACAAGGATCGTGGGAGACGACTGAGGACTTTGGTGCCGCCGTCAAGGATGCCTGGCTCGTCTTCGAGGCAGTACCCGAGAAACTGAGCATCAAAGAAGATACTTTCCTGGCCCTAGAGCAGGAGGCTCCGGCGGATTGTATCTTGGCCTCTAATAGCTCATCTTTTATGTCGAGAGAACTTTTGGGTAAGGTCAGGGAATCTACCAAGGCTCGCGTACTTAACACGCACTTCATGATGCCGCCTCAGGTATGTTCATAGCAGCTAAGAGGTTGCACGTTGCAACCTTCGCGACTCTGGTGAGGGACCAGAAACCGCTCCTTTGAGAGTGAATTTACCTTGCTGAGATGAGCCTTTACTAATACTTTTAGGCCCTTATCGTGGAGCTTATGACGTCTGGCAGCACCGCCAGTGACATCTTCCCTTTTCTTTCTGGAGAGTTGGCCAAGTGTGGACTTAAACCTGTCACAGCCAAGAAGGAATCATCTGGTTTTATTTTCAACCGCATTTGGGCATCCATCAAGCGCGAGGTCTTGATGGTCATCGCCGAAGGTGTTTCTGACCCACAGACCATCGATCGAGTCTGGATGAATATGTACCAATCACCAGCTGGTCCTTGTACTATGATGGGGTACGTCTAACAAATTGCCTTGCACGCCTAAACCTTACGTAGGGACACAAGACTAACATCCGTCATAGTAAACAAATATCCTGCTCTCCCATGCCTTCTGTATCTTTCCTTGTTTGTACATGAGTTCTGACATAGATTTTATAGACAGTGTTGGTCTCGATACCGTTGAGCACATCGAGGAGAACTATGTTGAGAAGCGTGGTTTGCCCAAAAATGTGCTGGAGTGGTTGCATGAGAATTACGTTGCCACGGGAAAGCTTGGAAACAAATCCGATAAAGGTGGGCTATATCCTGTGCCCCCACCAGGCCAAAAGACGAAGCTTCTCGTCCTCAACTTCTACCAAGGCACAAGCCCTGGCGAGCTGACGACCGAGACTTATCTATCCAGTGGTCAGATCCTGGAGTTCTCGCTGGAGAATAAGAATGTTCGCCCGAACGCGCTAGTCTCTGGACAAACCGTCCCAGACGGTATTGATGTACACGGTGACAGGATGTATTGGACTTGCATGGGCCATCCTCCTACCAATGATGGAGCTGTTTACAGCGCCAAGCTAGATGGTAGTGATATTCGCACCGTTGTCCCTCGCGGCCGAGCTCATACCCCAAAACAACTACATATCAGCCAGGAAAGCAAGAAGATCTACTTTTGCGATCGCGAAGGACTCCGCATTCATCGATGCAACCTCGACGGGTCTGAGCATGAAATTCTTGTTCAGACAGGGGATTTCGCCAACGAGCCTGAAAAGGTCGCAGATCAAACAAACTGGCCCGTCGGCATCACTGTGTCTGACAAGCTGGGCAAAATCTTCTGGACTCAAAAAGGCCCCTCCAAGGGCAACGGCGGCAGGATCTTCTCCGCTAGCATCGACATGCCTGCAGGTAGTAATGCATCATGGCGCAACGATATTGAGGTGATTGCCAAAGACCTGCCTGAACCTATCGACCTCGATTTCGACGAGGATAACGGGGTGCTCTACTGGACTGACCGAGGCGAGATGCCGCTGGGTAATACACTCAACAAGAAGACAATCGTCGGAGAGCCTCCTGCCGCTGAGAGCAAGCTTGGTAGACAGATTATTGCTCAAGGGTTTGGAGAGGCAATCGGTCTGCGACTGGACAAGGAGCGGGATCGAATTTATGTCTCTGATTTGTCGGGGAGGCTTTGGCAGTGCAAGACCGTTCCTAGTCCGAAAGAGAAGATCCATGAGTGTGCTGGTCACGCATATACTGGCCTTGCCATTGTTCGTCAATGAGTCGAGTTTCGCGGCAGTCAAGCAGCATCGATTTCGTTCTGTCGAGGACATGGTTCTTTAAGAATCACTGGGCACCGTACGAGCGAACGAGCTATCAATGTAACTTAATTCGACTTTATGCACGACGTTCAAAGCAGTTTCTCTCCAGAAGTTCAAGATTTCGCTTTGCATCCTATCAACTTATTGGTCAGCTCTCTGCGCTAGAATCATTTTGACACAGCATCGCTGCGAAAAGTCTGAGTAAGTACGAATTTTGCCCTTGTATTCTTGTCAAATGCCTCTCTAGCTTCGTAGTGCTTAATTCTGTTTGTCCACTTCCAAACTCGCCTGAGTCATTAACGAGTCGATTGACTCAAAGCAACGCTGCGCCGCCTCATTCTTTCGCCCAAGTTTTTCCAGCAAGCCGTGCGCCTTGAACGCTGCTTCCTTGGCATCGTCCACTGTGGCGGAATAGGGACTGCCTAATACGAAAAAGATCAAGCAGCTAGCGGCAAATGCCAACGAGGAGATGTAAAACCATATGGACGCATGTAAGAGCCCTTGCTCATCTAGACGTTGGAGAACCCTGCCATGTTACCCCGGTTAGACAAAAGACCGTAAATACGTAGCAAGGGAGAATCGAGATGGCATGGTGACGCGTAGTGGTTAAAAGGAGCTTGGGTGAGGGGGTTGGAACATGATGTCAATTCGATATGAAGGTATATTACTTCAAGCTCATCGCACATCACTCATAAGCTGGGATTAGAGTAGGAAACTTACCACACACTTTGCATAGCCGCGGTGATACAATGCGAGCCGTATTCATATCCGTCCATGCAGAAGCTACGGTCGCCTGCTTTACGGATCAGATGATGCAAGAATGGTCGGTGAAGAGACATTTGTGTTATAGCGTAAGTATGGCGAATCACCAACTGTGCATGTAAGGCACGCTTTACAGGAGGTATCTCACCAACGGGCGGCAGGCTGTTGTACCACTCAGTAAGCTGCGTGTCCAGTGAAGCGACTTCGTGACGCGTGAGTTTGTACGTCCTACTATTACTATTGATCGCCATTCCCTCGCTGAATGGACCTCGACGTCTGTGTATCTCTGCCAAGATGATCAAAATTCGACAGCCGACGAGAGTCTCGGCCTCCGGTGTATGCGGATTTTGGCGTGCGAAAGAGATGCCATGGTCATGCATGTCCGCGTCCCGCAGAGGGAGGATCTGGTCGGTGTCTACTTGGTGTAATAGCTTTGGCACCCCCAAAGTGCTAGCCAGATAAGTGTCTATGGCGTAGAGCAGCGAGAAGACCTGTCGCCGCCGAAACATATGCTCGGCAGGGAATTGAAGGCCCGGCCCCAACGAAGGACTCGACACATGCAAGCCCATACGTAACGCAGTGGCCACACCGATCGACAGCCGTGTGTAGGCTTTAGATAACATGCAGCTTGCTGCCAAGAACAAAACTTGGTAGATAATGGCTCTCAACATGTCCAGGCTGCACAGGTCGTCCAGCTGGAGCATTTCCATACTTGATTGGTAGAATCCCCATCTGTCTTTCACGTCAGCATTCAATCAACCACAGGCGTAATTATAGTAGGTCTCTCGCTGGGTGAGAAAGCAAAGGTCTCCTACCCCTTTATAGCGACGCCGCTCGAGTATCCCTCGGTTGGGCTGCGACTATCTGCTTCATAACGCTCTGCAAATCCTAGCAATGCAAGTACCAGCGCTAGAAAGGCACGATCATTAAGACCGAGATATTCTAACGATTTTGCATGTACCCTGACGAGTTGAGCAAAGAAAGCTTCGCGGTCAATACATTCATGACATGGCAGAGCTTCTTCAATGGCGACGTAGCAAAGCCGCTGACACTCTGCCAACTCGGGTAGATCAGCGGCGGGTGGCATCACCTTTCCAGTGTCTTTGGCGAAGGCCTCTGCCAGGATCCTACCAGAAGAGAGCGGGGCCATGATGTTAGCAAGACTATCACACTTATCTCTCACAATCCGCAAAACATTGAGGCTGGCGAACTCCCCGTGGTAGGTTGGAAGACCCTCGACGGAAGACAACAGGTCATTCTCAGGTCCAACAAGCGTGTCAATAGCATCTAGGGCTCCTGTGGGGACTCGACTGGATCCTTCTTGAGGTTTTGTATCCGAGAGATGTATAGATCCAGCGGCATGCTCATCGCTTTGTAAAGTCGAGCTCATCAATTGCGCCTCAAGCTCCGCTACTCTGGACTCAAGATGGCGAATGTAGTTGATAGGCTTGACCCGCGCGGTCGAGTTTCCATAGGTGCAGCTATTCAACGAAGAGCGAATCAGCTACGATCAAATGATATATCGGGTCCGCTCGCTTTGCGGGGCATGGGGTGAACTCTCAGCTTACACAATGGTGCCTGCATGGCAGCGCTCGCAGGGTTGTTCGCCAGAGCACTTCACTTTGCGCCGTTTGCAACTGTCACAAGCTGAAACGGCTGTCCTTGAAGGGGACGCGAGTGCGCCAGGTCCCTGCTCGGTAGACATAATCCCGACAGATGTCAAATCGGTGAGAATGAGCTCCTCAAGTTGTTGCAGGGTATGTCGTCATACCACAAGGCCCCGCTAGAAGAAGCCGAAGGTTAGGGCTATAGACGTGTGACTGGTCAGGGTAAATCTCATGGAACTTTACTGGTCCAGAAAGGCTCTCTGTGGTGGATTTGAGCGGGATCTAAAAGATGGGAGGGAAGACATCGGGGTCGATTGTTTGCGGCCGCAGATCCGAAATGGAGTATGGGGCATTAGTACTGCATAAACGAGACACTATTTCATTGTGACTTGTTAGTCCTACTGTAAGGGCGAAGGTGCGTCTCATCTAAAATATTAGGGGTTAGCCTCCTTCGGACCTCTCGGCGACCGCATTAGCGCGGACATATCATTTGCTAGCTCTCAAAACTTCTCCATATATTATCAAATTCAATTCCTTCAAGCCTAGTCAATGATAGCCTTACATTACCGATCATTCCTTGGCTTCCCAGATCTGCGCCATTCGCGTCGTATAGTTAAGACATAACCACAACCCACTGCAATCATTATGTACGTACCGCTTGAACAGCTCTCTTCTTCCAAGAAGCAAGAACCAGGACGAATATCAATCTGTCATCCCCAACCTCAACTTTGATTTATCAAAACAATCCACTATCATAAAATGGTCTCACTCGCCGCCAGAGTCATCCGTTTCTACATACAATGGATTCGTCGCAGCAAGAGCGTATTCACAGACGCGCGTAAGATGCGCGAGCATATCCAAGCTCGGTCCATCCGCCCACAGAGTTTCTCACCCCTCAAAATCTCGGCCCCGATATTATCATTGAGCGTGTTGATATCCACGACTGGCCCCTATACCGCATCTCGTCCTCGCCGTCTATCTCGGAAGTGGAAAACGCGACCGATCGCCCCGCGATGCTGTACTGCCACGGCGGCGCCTTTGTCAATGAGATTATGTCGGCACACTACAAGTTCGTGGCCCAGGTCGCCAGGGACACCGGGCTGGACGTGCTCGTTCCTATATACCCTCTTATTCCGCGGCCCACAGCCACCGCTGAGCAACTCATCGCGGGGTTGCACCGAATCATCACTCAGTGCAAGCAGCCCATCGTCAGCATCGCCGGTGATTCCGCCGGAGGCACTTTGGCTATGTTGACCATGCAGAATCTAATCCGCATGAAATCAGATCTCGCATCGCGAGTTACATCCCTCGTTCTGATCTCACCTTTGCTAGATTGCACCATGAGCCACCCCGAAGCGCAAGCATTGGAGGTCAACGACCCCTGGCTTGGAATCGCCGGTGGACGCGTCGCCACGGACCTGTTTCGTGGAGGCTGGGCAGCTTCTGACCCTAGAATAAGTCCTCTCTTTGGCGATATCACAGATTTTCCTCCTACCATGCTCCTCTCTGGAACGCATGACATGCTGTGCGCCGACGCAAGGCGATTGAGCGCAAGGTTTCGTGGTAGCGACGTATCGGCGAATTCTGAAACAGGGATTGCGGGAAGTGTTGAACTAGAGAGGTTCACATACATAGAGGTAGAAGAGATGCTTCATGTATGGCCGCTTATGCCAGCACCTGAAAGCGCAGAAGCACGAACGAGGATTATGGGATTCTTGAGGAAGCATCTCAAATGATGGGCTAGACTAACAATACTGGTTGGAATCTTAGGTACATCTGATTATTTACATTGACCTTGGTAATAAATATAGCCAAGTATACACAGCAGAACCGCCAGCAAAAGCTAGTAAGATCTTAAACCATAGCTTAAATACAGGGTTATAGTTATAACCCTTACCACAAGTGTCAGTTAAAGCTTTTCAACCAAACATGTTATTGGGACTTACTGTGATCTTCCAGTCGCGCCAAACAGGGAACAAGCTTCTATACCATAGATACCCTTGAGAATATGGATAAACCATGGCATTCCATTCACGGCTGTTTTGCGGATTAGATTGAGTATACCAGCTTTGGCATCCTGAGCTCCAGACTGTCTTGGACAGATCATCCTGAATGCAATCAACATAACGCTTTTCAGCCTCCCTTTTGAGCTCAACGACTCCATCTCGGCTTCCAAGAACAGGTTTGAGGATACGCAATGCAAAATTGACACTGTTCTCGATGGCCATGATAGCAGAAGTGTGACCTGTTGTTGCATTGGGGCCTAGTCACCAGTCTGTTAGGATTGTTCAAAGAAAGTACGAGGCACATACCTAGTAGCATAAAGAAGTTTGGAAAACCACTCATAGCAGAGCAGTTATACGCTTCAGCTCCACCAAATGAGTTCCAGTGCTGATTCAACGTTCCTTCTCGCCCAGTAACTGTGACTCCCTCGAGGAATGTGTTTGTAGAAAAGCCATTAGCTAGTACTATGACATCGGCTTTGATAAAGCCACGATCTGTCTCTATTCCATTCTCAACGATCTTCAGTGCTCGTTCGTTTGTTAGGGTCAGATTGTTGGAGTGAAGGGATTTCAAGTATCCAGAATCATAGATTCGTCTCTTGCAACCAATCTCGAAACCCGGAATCAAAAGGTCGTGATACTTGGCCGGGGCAGTGCTCCTCATGTATTGCTCAGCCCGAGCTCGTCGTTTCTGGCGAAACTTGGCAGCAGATGTGGTCATAGGAACCGCCTTCAACTCAATCTCAGCTATCAAAAAGACAAGAAGGCGTTGTATCATCATGACGCCTGGCAGATAGCTGAAGACCTTTTTCATGGATTCCGCGTACACCATGTCAATAGGCGGGAGTATCCAGTGCTTGGAACGGACTATTTGGGTCAGACTCTTTACCTTGTCCACTATAGATGGGACAATCTGGGCAGCTGTACACCCATTCCCGATAACAACGGCATTCTTCCCTTCGACATCAACGTCGTCCCTCCACTGCGATGAGTGAAAGATAGAACCTCTGAAGTTGTCTGAACCAGGAATGTCGATCTCTCGAGGCGTGACGAGTATACCAGAGCCCGCAAAGAGGAACCTGCATTCGTGGTAAAAGACTTCGCCCGTCTCGCGGTCACGAATCTCAAGCATCCATCTCTTCTTCTCTTCGACCCATTGGCAACTTTGGACTTCAACGCCAAACGATATCTTTTGCGGTAGCCCGTACTTGACCGAAACGTCTTTCTGTTATTCCCAGAGCTCCTGCTGTGAGGGTAAAAGCCGAGACCATTTCGGGTTAGGCTCGAAGGAGAAGCTGTAGAGGGCACTCGGAACATCACAAGCAGCGCCTATAAATTTCGGTCAGTACCTCACTTTCGAGATTTATTCTTACAGCGGCATCATACCTGGATATTTGTTTGCGAACCATGTCCCACCGAGGTCACGGTGGCGCTCGAAGAACCGAATGTCGGTGACTCCATACCATCTTTTGAGTGTGGCTCCCAGTGCGATGCCGGAAAATCCAGCACCAATGCAAGCAAATTGAGTGTAAGTCGATGGTTGTTCTTTTGTTGAAATCATCTTGGTGGCGAGAAGGTTTTCAGAGAACCATAAGTCATATGGTACGATGGATAGACTGGCGAAGATGGGATTTAATGCTGAGGCCTTATTTTTATAGTTCTGTATCGGTGTTTGTATCCCACTCTGCCGTGAGGCTTTGTTCCCCACAGGGTACGTCGTTGGCTCGTGTGACGTAGGAGAGAAGGTCTCTGTCCTGTGAATACTCCATTCGAATGATTCGGGATACCGCCGCAAGCCAGCATATCCGCGGTAAGTCGGGTGCGTTCCGGCATATGCAACTAGATGAATCCGTAGACTGCTGCTGAATTTGGCTACTGGTTGCTCAATTTAATTATACATTTACACATGTATCTTGATTTTGCTTTTAACTTCGGATCAATGAAGAACTTGGACATCATCCAAAAAACCACCCACTAACCCTTCATCCATGATCTACCTAATGAATGTCTGTTCAGCTGCATGGCTGATTTCTCTTATTGTATTTCATGACATCTTGGGTAGAGACGGAACCATTCCGACACCAGCATAGATGAAAACTCACTTCGACCCACAAGCGCCGGATCTGCATTTGCTCGGACCCTCTCTTCAGGTCCGTAGCGAGGTTGAAACAAACCCAACTTCCCCTCTTCTCCTCCTCACATGCCATTTAGTTTCCACCATTAGGAGAGCCGAACTCTCCAATGATTTGGACTTGCCACTCCGTTATCTCCGAGATCAGTCACTGACCTCGATACACGCACGATGTCAGAGGAGCAGTCACGCCAGCGTCGCCGAAAAGTAACCTTGGCATGTGATCCTTGTCGGGAACGCAAGTCCCGTTGCGACGGAAGCAAGCCGGTCTGCTCCACTTGTCGGCGTCAGGGACTGCGAAGTGAACGCTGCGGCGAGGAGTGAGTAACAGAAATTTAGTGACAAATTCGTTCCGACTTGACTGACAAGTGGCTGCAGCTATACCGAAGTTGATTAACATGATAATTCTTTTATTTTTTTGAGCAGAATTAATTCCACGGGGTATCGCGTAGCAATTACATACTCATAGATATCCATTAATTACAATTTAGCGCGCTCCGGAACATCCAGCGCAAGGTCTTTTAAGAATGTTCTTTCTTGCTAAACATTTCTGAGATAAAACCTGAGGGAAAAGTTAGAATGTCACACCTGGGGGACCGGAGTAGTCCACATTATGGCTGTATCTTGTTGTTGAGAACTTGCTTCAGTCAGGAAGAGCCTCTCTTAACAATGAAAATCAAGCTTACTATGTAGACGGTCTTGGAACGGACTATCTTTATTCCTGTCGAATGATTCAGTAACTAGCGAGGCATGTATGGTTAAATAACCCCTCACTTTTATAGTAAGACGGCAACTAGCAAAGAATCCATCATGTCATCTGTAAAAACATACATCCTAGCCCCGAACTTCCAGTACAAGCTATCGGGGCCTATTCAGATCGGCAACATCATCGCCAATCCCTTTCAACCTGCGCGACACTTGTCCAGCCTTGACGCGGACAAAGCGCCCGAGATTGAGTCAATCACTGAATACGATCACGAATTAGTACGAGAGCAGGGTCGCAGTATCAGTGTCAGTTTTTGGGCTCAGTTTCTTCAGTCCATCAACGCAAACGTCGATATGAGTCGGGGCAAGGATCTCGTACGCGAATACAATGTTGCAGAACTTGAAACACGATACATGCGAAGTGAGCCAATGGATGATGATGTTGAGTTGTCAAGGCGGCTGTCAGAGCCTAGGGTCCAGTCTGCGGTCCAGGCAGGTCGTTTTGGAAGACAGCCTGTTTATATGATTACGGGACTCAAAATCGCGCGCGGCCTCAGCGTAAAGACTGCGTCTGACAAGGCCGTTGGTGGTGGCGTTGGAATCACGGTTCCAGTCACAGAAGGCGTATCTATCGGTGGTGGAATGTCCAATGAGCGTCGGAGTGGCATCTCGGATGCTTTCACAGGTGGCGAAGAGGCTATTATTTTCGCCTACCAGTTACACAAGATTACCTACCGTGCTCGAAAGCAGAACTTTAGCACGGGCATATTTGAGTCCGAGGCAGCATTTTTACATGACGAGGATAGAATTTCAGATGATCCCGAAGGCTTCTGTGTGGATATGGCATCAACCAAGGGCCTGGAAACTGATGGTGTCAGGTTAGGAACCCACGAGCTGGTGGATGACGGAGGGGCTCGTTACACATGTATTTCGGCAAAAGGTGCGACCTGATAACAAGACAATATTCTTGCTTAGTTAAGTCTACCAATATATAACTGGTCTTTCTGTTAAAGTTGAGCTCGCATATTCAAGTAAAGTCTGTTATCTGCATGCCGCTATCAGAACGGCGATTATGGACGACCAGTAAGCCGCCGATAGAACCTGCGAACCCGGGATGGTCTTGCTACAGGCCGGTCATTTGTATTCGTTAGTCTCCAATTTCCAGGCTGAGTAGTCTCATGGATACTTTTTAGCCTATCATCTTCCCTCTCCTCTTCCCTCTCCTCTTCACTCTCATCTTCCCACTCCTCTTCACTCTCCTCTTCCCACCTTTCTACCCTCTTTTCTTTCCTCTTTTTTTCCCGTGGTAGAGGCGGCAAGGAATCCCAAGGATGTATGGGTCGCTGCCTTTCGCTGTCCGACGGTAGAGGCGGCAAGGTATCCCAAGGATGTATGGCTCGCTGCCTTTGCCTGTCCAACGATAGAATAGCGATATGCGCCGGCTTGGCGAGATAATTTGCCCAAGCTTGTGGCGGGCCTGATACTGGAGGCCACAATAAACGCCGATCCAAGAATACACCATCAGGACATGGAGTAGGACCAGATACAACTTCGGGTAAAGTGGTCGCTAACTCATAAAAGTTCAGATCATATATTAACCCCTGCTTTGGTGCAGTTGATTCTGTGACATCAGCGTCGCTCTCAACGTCTTGGATAGAACGATGCGAGATAGAGTTATTCGAAGGTAAAGACCCGGGGCCCTCGGAGTCTCTGTCAGATTCGGTAAAGATGTTGTATTGATCCGATCCAATGTTGGAGCCTTGTTCGAAATAGGGATTTGTTTTGAAGTAGTCATCTTTAGGCCCTTTTTTACTATCCCCCTCGTCTCCGGGCCAAGGGAGCGAGCATAATGAGAAAGAATGCACATGCTCTGCAATATGGTTTAGAAGGGGTTCACAATCTGCCGTGCCTGTTTCGTCACATAGAGGGCATTGACTGATTCCCACTGGCGCTGGTCGCGATGCTGCAGCGACCAGTGATGCATACTGGTCTTCCATGATGGTGGAGCTGTGAATCTGTTGTGTATGTGATAAGAACTGCTCCATTGATGGAAATAACAGCGGTACAGCTCCTGGTGTTCGACATGGAAAACATTCCCAGCACCGTTGATGATCACCTTCGATATGTTGTGACCAGTCGCTTCGGCTTATATATAACTCATTCGGTTTGGGACAATCTTCAATAATGCAGGTATATGGGGCAATGTCCTCCATTAAATGCTTCCTAAAAGGATAATCAGTAAATACGCTCATGAAACATGGTTAGAAGAGACAAGCTTACTTCCATTGGGAACTTTCGCGAAACAAAGCTGGAAGGGTCTGACAGCAGCAAGGACACCTGAAGAATCGCAACCCTGGCTGACAAGGCGGAGGCCGAGGATACACCACTTTGGCTGCGATCGTGGTGATGTCTGTTTTTGCTATTTGCGATGGAGCAGGTGTTTGTTGAGGCACTTGCACGATATTTGATCCAACCTTTGATGCCGAGGTAGCCGTCGTTGCTACAGGGATGGGCGGTGATACTAAAGTCTCAGGTAAAAGTTGTTCCTCTCGGGTTGTTAATGGTTGTTCGTGTTCAACTGATGCCGTTTGGTCAATGAGCACAGGATTATCGTAAACCGGATAACCAAACTGGTTCTTTGTCGTGTAATAGGTATGAGATTCCAGCTTCCTAGCATGCCTTTGTGCGTACAAAAACCTATTCCGCCGTCGGAGATTTGCCATTACAAGTCGTTCTTGTACAGGACTTAGAGACTTGGGGTCAATCTCAAATTGTTCTCGACCGTCTTCCGTGCCACGCCCGAGGACAATAACAGTAAGATAACGCAGAAAATCTTGATGGTCAGAGTCTTTGAAATAGCGATCTGCCTTTTGAGACCGTGAAGAAGTGCCGGATTTGCGAATAGCAACGCCTAGTCGGATTAGGTGGTCGATGATCTGTTCTACCTCGGCTTTTGCAGCCTCCAAATTGCTAAGTTCGGGGGTTTCTTGGTCTGTATCATGACGGGATTCAGAATCCGTGGTAGATGAGTCTGACCATGGAGAGAATGCCCGCGGTGTGGGCTTTGAGCTTCCCTCAGGTTCACACGATGTCTGGGATGAAGCCGAGGATGGAGGACTCTCATACTCATTTGGACTGACTCTACCATCATTGAGTTCCTCGGTTGCTTCAGATATATTATTAGCATACATGATCTTTGCCCAAGTCTTTCAAACGTACCGTTTGACCAGCATCTCTTGATGCATGCTCGGAGCAGGATAAGGATGCTAGTCACGAGGGACTTTGTCTCCCACTCAACAGCAAGTCTCGCGTCAAGAGACGCCCTATCGCTTGCAAAGGCTCCAACACCGCCTGCCCAAAGTTTAAACTCGGCTAATCTATTCTCAGCCCATTCGAGCTCCATAAGAATTGAGACGGCGGTGCATTTTTGAAGGCTTTGGGAACATTGTTCTGCGATCTGGGCGATTGATTCGTGCATATTACCTGTATCTTCAGCCTCGCCTTGAATAGGCTAGAAGGAAAGTCTCTAGATTTCAATCCTCTTTAAGGTCAACTTGAGTCGTTTAAAAGCTCACTTTTCGTCCTTTAACCCGAGGTAAGCGTCATGTGGATGACAATGCAGAGTCGTCTGACAGCCAAGTCAGGCTGGGAAGCAAGGATACCATCGACAAAACCTTGCTTGATTGGGCAGTTCCCTTCTAACCCCGCTTCCAACTCCAAAATAGCCTCATCATTCTCAGCCGCACGCGTTTCTCAACATTCGTCCTCACTCCTCTGCCATCTTTTTGCGCCCTGCCTTGCCCCACCATGAACAAAGGTCCTCGCACCGTACAGGAAGAGCTCCAAGAGCTTGACTTCGCCAAAGATGCACTTTGTAGAGTGTCCATCATTGCTGCTGACTTAGGCGCCCGCCAAAAGCTATGTGAGGCCGGCTGTCTAGCAGCGAAACTTTGGATTGCGAAGCGGGCACTAGACACGGCAGATTCGAGTCAATTCCGGCGCTTACAGAAGCGACTGCCTAAGCTTCTGGATGACCTCGAACGGTTGTGCGCAGTATGTTATAGTTCACTTCGTTCTTAGTTTGTTTATCTTGGCTGAGAGAGACACTGATAGCCTCATAGTGGCCCGTTGCTTCTGACGCTCGCCGCCCTCTTCTCCACTCAATCCTTCGTCAGGGAACATATAAATCTCTCCATGGTGCTGAATCGCGAGTTCAAAAAGGCATATCTGCTTTCCTCGTCGGACCTGTGTTTATTAAAGAACAATATTTCAAAAACCTGGACCAATTCTCACAAAAAGCCATGAGAGTCAAACAAACAGAGTTAAAAGGGTCGAAATTAAAAGCCCCTGATACAGAAGAATACCCGCGTCATGTCGATGCAGCCCTTTATTCGGTTCTGAGACATCATTCACAGTGTAACTGTACGGGTACCTGCTCTACAGACGTAGTCAGAAGACATCATGCCAGGCTGAAGTTGAGACCTGGTATCGTCAAGGTAGATGATGACATTGCGTTTGAGATGCTGATTACTTCTGATCCAAATTCTTGGAAACGTTGGCAAGACTTACAGTTGACCGTCTCCAAGTAAGTACCCAGAGACGCGGTAGATTATGCCCGTTTTTTGTTTCCTTCATACTGATGTTCTGCAAACTCAAGGCGCAAGAAAGGCAAAAAGGCAGTGGCATATTCAGAAGAAACCGTCGATCTGTCGATCCAAAGACAACCCCGATTCAAGACTATACCACCTGGTTCACTTTGCGGGCTGCTAAGCCACGATCTTGGATGTCGTATTTGTTTGCGCGTTCACGACTCAGACCTCCAGCAATCTTTTGAAGGCTCTCCAATTATACAACACACTGAACCAGGTCCAAGCATCTCGCTAAAGGAGATATTACGGACGCATCGACTCAGTAACAGAATGAAATTGGTGCTTGCTTATATCATAGCCCGTTCGTTCTGGCAGTACTACGACTCCCCATGGATGAATACTGAATGGACGAGTGACAGCATGCACTTTCTCCCAGAGCCATTCTCTGACCAACACCAACATGGAGATAAAAGCGCTGGTTTCTATGCCTCAAGACCATATTATGTCGTTTGTTATGAGAAAGAAGGCAACGAGTTTATGGAGTATTGTAACTCATATTCTGTCATCTACCGTTACCCTCGATTACTCGCATTGTGCATCATGCTGTTGGAGATTGGTCTTGGAGAGCCTCTTCCCATCCAGGATTGCGAAGCAATGGAAGGAACTTTGAACGCAAAATGGAATCTAGCAAAGCGTTTAGTTGACAAGCCCAGGTCATGGGGCAACTTTGACTATCCTGACTATAGAAAGGTCGTTTCCAATTGTTTAAACCGAAATCTGTTTGATGAAGCGGGCGAGACGGAAGAAAGAGACTCGGAAGCCAGTATTATCACAAGGAAGGCTGTTCTATATGAAGCTGTTGTCTCACCCTTGGAAAAATTACTTAAGCTACTGGGGTTTCTCGAAGACCTTGATAACATAGCGCCCATGGACTCGAGAGGTTTAAACCCAGTCCTGAGCTTGCCACCATCTAGTATTATCCCAAGCGCGGCAAAGGACAACAGCGCTCTTCGTTCCGCAGAGTGGCTCGCCAAGCTCAACGCGATCAACAGCTACATACACAACATTTCTCAGAAGGTTGACCAGAACATATCTAGCCGAGCCGTTAGAATTGCAATACTGGATACGGGTTATGACCCTGAAGCTGTCTTCTTCAGAGTACCTGACCGCCAACGGCAGATGAAAGGTTGGAGGGATTGCGCTGGAAACTCACAAGTTCCAATTGACGAGAACGGGCATGGCACACATACCATAGCCCTGGCCATGAAGGTAGCCCCTCTTGCCTCCTTTTTCGTCGCGAGAGTCTCCAGGGACCGTTCTAAATTACGGCAGTCTTCAAAGAATATCACCGAGGTAAGCACAACAGGCACTGATATATACTGACATTGAGCTCATACCTCCATCAATAGGCAATCCGTTGGGCCGCAGAAGACTGTTGTGCGGACATCATCTCAATGTCTTTTGGGTTCCAGGAAGAAATACCAGAAATAAGTCAAGCTATTCTCCAGGCAGAGTTCAAACGACAAAATAAAATCGTCTTCTTCGCTGCGGCCTCCAATTCTGGAGGGAATCATAAAGAAATGTTCCCTGCGAACCACGACTCGGTCATCTCAATTCGCTCAACAAATAGCAACGGTGCATTCTCCGACACAAATCCACCAACTGATCCACATGGCCCAGCAGTATACGGGACATTAGGACAAGACGTTCCTTCAGCATGGTTATGTAATGTAGATGGCGAGTTATCCAAGTCCGGGTCGTCTGTCGCTACAGCAGTAGCCGCGGGTATTGCGGCCATGGTGCTTGCGTTTGCAGAGGCAGGCTTTCAGAGTCCTGAAGTTCACCTTCACCCTGATGTTAAGAGATTGTGGACAAGGCGAGGAATGATGTCTATGTTTGCAAAGATGTCGAAGGATATGGGGAATCGATGTTTCTTTATATCGCCCATCAAGTTCTTCTCTGAGAGGGATGCAGGTCGAGGGTGGGCGGCCATGATTGACGCCTGCGTTTGACGAGGCTGAGTCTTCTATTCTAGCTATAATGTCATTGAGTGTCGCAGACTGGATCTCCATACTCCTTTAATTGGTCTTCAAGCGCGCCCGTAATGATTTCCACTGCGGCTGTAGTGTCTCAGCCTTCTCCAGCGGCCTATTTGACGTTACTATTAGTTTCATAGCATCTATACAAGTAAACGTCTTATGTAATACCTATATCGAATTTTTCTTCAGCAGCAGTTCTGGAGAACTCTCCGCAAGACATTTGGCCAGCGGTATTCTTTATCTGGCTTGCCAAGTGCACAAGCCAGCCTTGGTTTTCGGGCTATACAAGGGTAAGCACCTACCAAGAGCCTCCATAAACTTTACCAGATAAGAAAGATAAGTTCGTAATAGGACAAAGTGGACAATAGTGGGGGATAAGCTATTAATACTATTGGCATTAGCAATCACGCTAACCTTAATACCTAACCTTAGGTTATATTATATAATTATATGCATATAGTATGTAACAATACGTTAATAATTAGTTTGGTTTCCACTATCCTCTGTTGTTTATTCATTCAAATAAATCATCTTTCTTCTCTTTCTTGGGTTTATATACATGTCTTAAAGTCATGTGCCCGGACCCTCTCTCCAAGTCCGTGAAGAGGTTGGAACAAAACCGACCTCCCCTCTTCTCCCCTTACATGTCATTCAATTTTGAACATCAGAAGAGTCGAAAGCCGATCTGCTCCACTTGTCTGCAACGTGGGCTGGGAATTAAACACTGCGTCTATAGGTTCGGGAACGCGCGCACAGAATACAGCGATGACTGAGCAAGAGAAATTCAGCAAGCAACTTGTTCCTACTTGACTGACCAGTGGCTGCAGCTATAGGAGCGTCATGTTTTCTTTTAGCAGAACCAACTCCACGACATATCGCGTAGCAATTATATGTTAAGAAATAACCATTAACTACAATCTGGCGCGCTCCGGAATGTCCAGAGCAAGGTCTTTTACCATGGCCGAGGCAATGTGTTCGCTGATCGCCATGGTACTAACCATAGGGTTAACGCCACTAGCACTAGGAAACACACTAGCATCCGCGACAATCAAGTTCTCATAGCCCCAAACTCTGCCAAATTCATCCACGACACCATCGGATTCCTTAGCGCTCATTCGACATGTACCCATCTGATGAGCAGAACCATAGGGTGTGTCTGGTGTCTTATTCCCATGAGCTTCCATTTGCTTGAGCCATTGTGAAAACTCCACATCTGTGTCGCTGGAAGGGTTGTAACCATCAGTTGGCAAGCTTCCTTGACCACGTATAAAGGGCCCGAATCCGGGAAGGACGGGATGAATCTCCAAGGCACCTTGATTATAAAGGATTTTAGCCAAAGCAAGCATTCCTTTGAAGTTGTTACTGGCATCGAACTTGGATGGAGTATAGACCAATCTAGGTATACCTAGAGTAGGGTCAACTGTGATGTGGCCGGTGTCACGATCGCGAGTAATAGCAATATATGCTTCCATATGCCTGTACTTGGTTATGAGAGCTTTGTAGTCAGGCCCCGATGTCCAATTCAACCATGTAAGACACATAGAAGGCTGTCACTGGGTCAGTTTGGTTTGTTATACTGAATACTGGCAGACTTACTAGCATTGAGGGACGCTCAAGTCTCACACCATGGCCATTTCCGTCAATGTTGTCGAAGCTCGAAACAACAGAGGTGAGGATTCCGCCTATTGCGTGTTAGTAGGCGAAGACGGCTATCATAAGAAAATCTCGAAGTCTCACATACCTTCCCACGGCCGTGTATCCTGTTCAAAGACTGCTGAGACAAATGACGTTGGATGGAGATGAAGGTTGCGTCCGATATGTTTGTTCTGTGTTCATATTAGCATGCTGCACTTTAGCAATCCAAAAGGGAGACTGTGCTTCCTACCTTTAACCCGCTCTTCTTTAAGATGACAGGGCTACACAGACTACCAGCTGAAATGACAACTCTCTTCGCGTTGATTGTTATCAATTTGGCTGAGGCATTCGAGTCGTCCTTTTTCCTCCAGGTTCCAGTCACACCACAGGCCACTTCCTTATGGCCACGCTTCTTGAAGAGAACCTTGTCAACGTGGAGACCTGATATGAACTTGGCTCCATGGCGGGCTGCATCTGGTAACCAACCGTTAACTGGGCCTTGTTTCTGACCCTTCCAGCAGCCTAGAGAACAGTACCCGTCCTGGTGCTCTCCGTGACCCGTGTTCTGGGGCACCTGTTTAGCGCTGTACCCAAGTCTGCGCGCCCCTTCTAGCAAAACTGAGTTGCCATGGTTATGACTAATAGGCTCATTATGAACACCCATGCGCTCGCAGACGGAGTCAAGACGGGCTTGGAATTCGGACGATTGGAAGAACCTAAGCCCTCGCTTTTCTGCCCATTCATCGCGGACTGTGTTTGGAGGTTGCAGGCACGCGCTCCAGTTGACTGTTCCGCCCCCACCAAAGCAAGACCCTGCCAATGTGGAAATGGATCCATCTTCAGAAGATACTAAACCTCCCTGCTCGAAGAGGTGGAAATATCCTGCACTTTGTTCAAGGGGTAGTGATGATGTGTCGTAATGATGTCCCTTATCCACGACCAAGACGCGATAGCCAGCCATGGCAATAGTTCTTGCGACGACACCTGAACCGCACCCTGAGCCCACAATCACAACATCGGTGTCTATCTGGAACTGGGTATCCGAGTTGTCGAACTGCATGAACTCGAACGGGTATGACTCGACCGGGTGCCATCCGACAGGAGTGGATGGGAAGCCAACGACTTGGTTGAAAAGAGAACTTGATCGTAGATAGACATGCTTGGCAATGATTGAGAGTTGTTTGAACAGGACGCGGAAGGTGGCCAGAGAGCTCGTTCTCCAAGAATTCAACACCAGCGTCCGATCTTGAAGAGAAAGGTCGCAAAATAGTGTGAATCGACCAGTGAGAGGGATGACGCCGGCTCGATTTCTATCATAACACAATGTCAATAAAACATGCTGCGAGTGAGGTTAGAGGCGCAGCGGGCTTACCCGAGCAGGGAGCATATTGTACCAATCCCAGACAGCTTATCAGGAGGGAGATTCGCCAACAGCCGCTTTAAGATTTCTTGGAATAGTGGCAAACTAGAAGGCGTTTCGGCTAGAAAAGCACCCAGTGTTGAGATATCGCAGTGGGAAAGAAGGCCATTTTTCTGGGTAGAAGGTAAGGTATCCTCAGTGCAGGGAGCAATGAAAGTGTCCATAATAGTCATTAAAACTTGCCATTGTGCTTCTGAAAGAGGCCCTGAGCTTGGACCTTGTGGAAGGCCAACTGAAGTACGGTCCGTCATCATCAGTATTTGTCTTGCTTTGCCTCAAAAGTTGATAGAACACGGGAGCCTGGCACCTCCATACCCCAGAATAAGTCGACAGACATTCTTTAAGTCCTGAGCTCGTGTGTGATCAGACACTTCACATGCCAGTCTGTGGTAAACACTAACCCCGGATTCACCCCTCATTTTCTGGAGCACTAACTGTATTAGTTCCTCGTTCTATTTAATGCTGCTGTAGTTTTGCAGATCACCGGAACGGACCCGTACCCGCATTGTTTGAGATAAATTTTGCCAAGTTGAGTTTGAACAAATGTAAGAAGGAAATACCAAGATTTACTTATTATTATCGCAAGTACATGTCTACCAATAGCTGTATTGTCATATATACGAGAGCATAGCTATATCCAAGTAATCAAGTTTCGCATTGTAGTGCAGTTCTCTTCCTCTGTGAATTTACGGAATCCCTGCTTGGTGAGGGATTAGGGCCTCGGCAAAATGCGGGACCCGTCCGAAATCGCCGACGGTATAATTCCGCAGTTTAAGTAATTGTTATGTACTAGGGGTGGCAAATAGTTCAAACTCTATTTTTGTTCTCTGGCGTGTGAAATAGTGGAACCAGAACATACCGAGGTTAAAAAGTCTATGACCTCAAACTATTATTTAGATTACTTTATGTGAGTGATGTAAGGTTGAGAAAATACCTAACCATATTCCCTAGGTTGTGGATTCATGTTCAATGTAAAGGTAATGTTTGGGAAAAGAATTGTGCTCTTAAACTTTACTTTAGCTCAATGCCCGAAACTATGTCTCCTTCATTTCAAGGTGGGATAGGCTCTACATCTGTAATACAACGGTACAAACATACCCGTTAGCTATCTACAGTATCTGCAACTGATGTAACTTTCGTGAATAGTGCCTCTGGCTCTAGGTTACATGATACGGTCTGTCTTGCTTACGCGGCGTTGAGGTTTTCCATCAAGCTTGTTCCCTACTTGCGCAAGGTTAAGAGCAGCGCTCACAATAGATCAAATCACCTCAAGTCGAATCAAGTCAGGCCAATATAAGACAGGTATTTCAATATTCGAATTCAAATAAGTTCATAGCTTTGTTTATTTAATTGATCCTAGTTAGAAGGTTATATTCCAATCTTGTATAGGGTAACTACTTACCTTTTTCTTTTTTAGAGAATTAGAGATATCTCGTCTTATTCTTATCTTATCTTTATCTTAGCCTCGTCTTACTAATAAATTATCGATAAGATAAGAGATAAGATTCATCAAATTAAATTAATTCTGTCCGACGTTTATACTTCAAATCCGAAGGTCGTCAAATCAATTTCGAGGGAATTGATTTGAGATTTAATTTGTTATGAGCGCTGGTTGGGAGTGGTCCTCGGATTGTAGGCTCAGTAGATCCAATTTCTGTCTTTATTAATTAGAGAGACATACAGAACATAAATATCGCAGCGGATTGATAAAAAACAAAAGGCGCTGATAAAGAAGATTTGAAAGATGTACAGTCGTCGCTGTTTTGTGTTGGGAATCTGCATCATGCCACAAACGTAGTTTTGTTCTTTCATGGAGGTGGTTATGCGGCCCCAATCACGACAGGATATATAGAGTGGTGCTGGAGGGTCTATAGTTGCGGGCGGCGGCATGGGGATTGAAGTTGCAGCGCTTATTCTTGAATACACCCTGAATACCGAGGCTAGATACCCGGCTTATGTTTGACAAGAAACGACTGGATTGAACTACTGACCTCCCTCTTGAGTAAAGAAAATTCACCTTAGGATATAATGGTTAGAGGAGGCTTTGTCGGTGGACAACTGGCAGTCTAGCTTGTCTCTTATTTGATTCAACCATAACCAATAGTCCCAAGAGTCGTACTGCCGAGGCCTCTTGCTGGTGCCTTTTCTGGTTCCCTCGCGGGTGGCCCGATTGACCCACGATCTTCATCCACATAAAATCCTGCTATTGACATGCTTTCCAAACTAATTGTTGAAGAACTGATAAAAGGGCTACTAGGACCTAAAGTCTTCCGAGACCAGGTAGTCACGTTCAAGGAATGGGTTCAGCTTCGAAATACCTCCCGGATTCGCACCTTAAGTGCCATCAAGCATGCGCTCATGACTTTATCATACTTGAAGGCGGCCAACAACAAGATGGGGAGTGTACTTGGTGTATGAAGCAACAGCGAGTGGATTTGCTAGCTCTCAAATAAGCAATATTTACTGCAAGTACTCTCCTACTTTTATAATCAGATACAACAAGGCAAGCAGAGGAATTAATTGCTAAAAGCCTAGCATGTGAAATATTCAAGTCCCTAGAGATGCTTAGTTCCAGCAGGGTGGCTGGATTTTAGGTACCGTGCATAGATCAAGCCGGCCTCTGACGAATGCCGTATTACTTACGGCCATGCCTGATATCTCTCCATTTCTACCGGACACCTTTCAGCGATAATTTACAACCCGATCTGAAAGACAAACTCATCGGCTTTGGTACCTGAACCAAGGTTTGACCGAGCAGAGATAGTATCACAGAGACATCTCAATGTAAGGCAAGGCTCGGCGAATATTTCAGCACTTCCGGCATAATTGCTGATCTTTTGCATTCCTTCTTTTCCTCAGCAGATTCGTGTCTAATGCGGGCGTTTATAGTAGTCTTCTAGGCCTCCACCCAACTATTTCTTTCACTCAGTAACACTCCGTAAGTATCCCCATACTTCAATAGCGATGAATATATAGTATAAACGTACCTTATACTCTATTTTCAGAGAGACTAATAACAATCACTATTAAAATGTCTTCATTACATACTAGCCTCGTTCTCCATGCCCTCGCGAAGAATCTTGATTTGCTTTTGGATCTCAATCCAAAGCTCCAGTTTGTTCATGTCACTATTGTCCGGTGCGAGTCCGGGGCTTTGATTATCGTCCACCAAGACCCAAGCCTCCTCGCCACTCGACTTTGGTGGATTCGTCTTGGCCCTTCCCGCGATTGCCAATAGCGCTGCCACAAAAGCTTCCTGAATGTAGGCAAAGCTGAATTTGTCCGTGATTTCCGCAATAGCTCTGCAAAGCTTGTCCGGAAACTCAATATCTTTGTTTGGCTTAAGCTTCTTCTGCCAGAAGCGGCAATATGCCTCTCGCTGGTCAAGGTTTGGGTCGGGGAAATAGTACTTTCGGTCGAACCGAGATGGGCGTTTCTATCGACTTAGCATATAGTCAACTCAACGATAGAAAGTGACCTACCGAGATTCCCGGATCTAAAAGTTCCAAGTGGTTAGTGCTGGCGATAATAAATATTCCATCATTCTCCTTTAGGCCATCAACCTCGTTCAAGAAGTAGCTCCTCACTTCGGCCGTGACAAGTGAATCAATGTCTTCGAACACTAAGTAGCAGGGCGCAAACTCTCTAGCTTTCTGAAAAATAACATGAAGAGAGTGCTGGGGCCCCATCCATGATTCCAAACTCCGAACGTAGACGGTAGGTACGGTTGGGGTTCTGTCTGCTAGCATATGCATAGTGGCTTTGATGCTGATAGTCTTGCCATTTCCAGGAGGGCCGTGATAGATGATCCCTCTCTTCCAAGGTACGCCGAGACTTTTGTAGGTCTGCCTAGATTCGAAGAAGGAGACATGGTCGTTGATAAGCATTTCCTTCATGTCTGAATCCAGGATCACGGCATCCCAGGTCGCTTTCTGCGCACTTTCCCAGAGCTCTCTATCCTTCTCGAATCCGCCCTGGTCAAACACCCATACTTCATCATGCAAGTCGCTTGCCCATGAACCGGTGGCGAGTACAAGTTGCTCTGCTTTGTGGATATTGGCCGTGAGAATGTAGTAGTTCTTGACCTGCGGATAGGCGTCCGCGCCATCACGCCCGTCAACCAGGTAAATCACGAATTCCTCCCCTTCCCACTGGTAGAGGAACTTGCCAAAGATGACTGCCTCGCCCAGTTGTCCTTTATTTCCATCCATTCGTCGAGAGGGTCGTAGGTAGAAAGTCTTTTCAAGCGAGGAAGGAACATTACCCTTTTCGTGGATGGCATGAAAGGTGGCGTGGCCGGCACCAGCAAAGGCTAAGAGGTTACATTGGTACTCTTCAACCACGATAAGGTCAAGATCAGGATACTGCTTCTTAAGAGCTGAAGTGAAAACCGAATCGGTATTGATTCTTTTGGCATTTGAGTGCGCAAAGTATGAACCAGTTGCATCATCACCAGTGCCATTTTCCAAGCCGGAGGTAACGCTTTTGGTGTTTCTTTTTCCATTTCCACGGTAGAGATTGTACCCTGGAACCGAAGGATTCATGGCTGGCGCTGGACGCATTGAATGGGCTGAAGTATATGAAAGATTCATCTTGCTATTGTAATTATGTACGGTGTTGCTTTTTTAGAGTGGCCGCTGAGGGAACATTCTGTCTTAATAAAGTTGCCAGAAGAAAAGAGGGGAAGCTTTAAATAATAATGCTATGTCTGCCTGCTTGCTGACAAGACCTACGTCAGTTGACGTACCTGTTGGCTCAACTAGAAATAGCCGAAAGACGTGACCCCTGTTCGGGGATTCCTAATTTGGGCGATAGAACCCCGCTTTGCCGTATGGGGTTAAGTTTTATACTTTTCACCACTTGCGAGCCATGAGCTCGACACTTGATCCGCACTTTTCCTTCTGATTTGAGTGTTTTCTATAAGGCCTATGGTGGCTTCCCAGCCAGCGTTATTATCGGCGCACTTCTTATATTGTTAACTTTACCCTGTCCAATAATTACTAAATGTCATTGGATAAAGAAATAGACGACCGTGGATGAAGACTAATGTAAGTAAATACACTACAATAGAACTGATTCACAGACTTATACAGATATACGCAGGGCAGGTTTGAATTTGATGTGTTCTTATGGTTCTATACTCTACTTTGGATTTCCCTTCTCTTGTCGTATTTGAGTTTCTGGCGGGCCTGGCGGGATTTGAACTGGGCCGAGCTTGACTTTGTCTTGGGTGACCTTAATAGCAGGACCTGATTTAGCAAACGTATTAACCTACAAGATTAAGTACATGTCTTATTATATTAATGAAGATTTCGTGTGAATGTTTCAGTTTGCCAAGCCAGCACTTTAACTATTCCCGATGATTGACCACAATGGAACCGGTTCCCTTTCCACCTTTCTCTCCCATTTCTTCCACGTCACCTGTCATCTCCTCGGGCTTATACTTGCCAAACTTGCGAAGGGCAATACCTTCATTGAACATGCGATCAATCTGTTCAAGTGACTTACCCTTGCACTCAGGGATGCAAAAGACAACAAAGAGGATGGCTAATGCGAGAATACCCGCAAAGACAAATCCGACCTTGGATCCTAAGCCACCATACTGATCATAGAGCATATAAGGAATGCTGAAGCTGACAAGGAAGTTGGCAATAACGTTAACTATGGAGGCAGTCCGCTGTGAGGCGTCTCGAAGACGGAGAGCAGGTATCTCGGTAGTGATGACATAGTTGAGAGGTGCAAAGGCAAAAGTGAAGCCAGAACCGAATAGTGTGAGCATAGCAACGATACCGGATTTGACACCGAAGGATGGATTGGATACGGTTCCCAGGGCTCCCATGGTGATGATTGCTGCGAACATCCACCCAGCACTAGTCAGTAATAGAGGGCTACACCAAGTCAGCAATACTTCTAAACCGCAGATAAAGACCACTTACCGGCGACCAGCCCGATCAACAAGATAGAGACCAGCAAAGGCAGAGCAGAGGTTGACGACTGCATTGACAATAGTCATTGTAAAAGGGTTGACAGTTCCAATATCTCGAATAAAGATTGCACCATATGTCGAGGCAAATGCTTGACCAGTGGCCTGCTGGAAAAAGTTCATGGCGACAACGATACCAGTTCTCTTGAGATTCTTTCCCTGGAAGAGCTCAAAGTAATGTCCCTGCTCTGGCTCATGTTCTAGTGCGTATTGGAGCGCAGCAAACTGCTCGTCAATCTCGGCTTCGGTCTGTTTTCCTAGTCGTAGCTTTCCAAGCGCCGCTCGTGCTTCTTCGGTTCGATCTTTAGTGAGTAACCATCGTGGAGACTAATCGGTTAGCTAATGACTTGGACATTGGTGGTTGATGGTATACCTCGGGAATGAAGAAGATAGCACACATGACGAAGACAGGGATGATGAAGAAGAGGCCGAACGGAATTCGAAACGAGAGGTTACCGGACAGAGTGCTTGTGCCTCTACAGACGCACGCGACAATAAGGGTGCCGGACTGATGACTTAGTTAGATAGCGAGGAAGATGGAATTGACGAATGAGACTTTACCATCAAGCTGAATTGGTATGATCCAACAGCAAATCCACGAATTTCGCGTGGCATAATCTCCGACTGGTAGACGGGAACAACGGCGAGTTCCATGCCAATATAGATGTCTAATCCAACATCAGCTGAATAAAACCACGAAGGTGCGACAGAGCTTACAGTTGAGGATTCTGGTGGCCATGATTTGATGCTTGCTGACAGATGTCACGGCCATGATAGCAGGGACCAATGCCCAGGCACTCATGCCAAACATGCACCATCTTCGACCCCAACGCTCGCTGACCAAACTGCCAATGATGACGCCGGCACCGAAACCGATATAGTTCAAGCTGTTGAACAGGGCGAGCCATGAAGGAGGGATGCTGTACTTTCCAGTGTCGGGATTCCACTCGCCAAATTGTGCCTGGAAAGCCTCCATGGCTTGGGTGTTATTGTAGGCTGCATTGTCAAATCCGTAGTTGAATGTTGAGATGGCAATGACGGCGAAGGCAATGCCAAGATGGCGATTGAAGTGTTGCAGGATCCTATTGTTAGACAACATGGCGGTGATGCGATGTCTCAAAAGTCTGTCGACAGATGTATCATATAGCGGAGGACTTGCTTGCCTCTGTGAGTGATGTCCGGTGAATTATCTTAGGCTGACAGGCAATCGAGGTCGGGGTAATGCTCCAAATATACCCAGTCAAGTCAATTCTGCGGCATCTTCCCCCGCAAGATCTGAGTATCACGAGTCACGCCAACAACAAGGTAAATCCGTTCGAGACCACGATGCAGAGACTGCTTAGCTCAGTAGTTCTCCTGATTTCCCCACGGGTGCAAGACAAAGGTCCGGGGTAAGTGGAGAATCAAATTCAGCTAGTGTGTTCCCCAAACTCGGAAGTCGGGGGGAAGTGACACACGCGAGACTAGCTAGGGTTTTGGTCAAAATTCTTCTCCTCTTTCTCCGCCCGACTTCCATTTTTGAAGCCTTCTTCCGAAATTATCGAATCGAAGCGACAATGGCCACTCAGAGAAATGCATCTCCTACGCGCATCCGCAAGACGTCGGAAATATGCGCTCAATGTCGGAACCGCAAGGTGAGTTGTTTCCTACCCTAGGTTATCTTCTATCTGTTTGTTGATGTCAGCACTGTAGGTAGGATGCGATGGAGGTCCTCGAGGTTGTGGCAATTGCCGACGACTCAAGTTTTCATGTTCTTTACTGTCGTTGCCTTTAGAAGATAACGGAGACCTCGAAATTTTGGAGAGACGACGAGTATCACGAGCGTGTATTCCTTGCAGAGATCGCAAGTTGAAATGTTCTGGCAAAAGACCAACATGTTCGCGATGCTTGGGTCGTGCAATTGATTGCCATTACCCAGCATCCTCAAAATCTCACGCAAATGACTCGAGGCACACACCTCAGCTAGAAGCATCCAGCGCATCTGGGTCTGCATCACCAGCTGGAGACCTAGGGCATATCAGGAGTGCACCAACGCAAGCTCATGTACAGCCGACTAGATCATCAGCATTGATGCCGATGCCTCATCAATTACCACTGTAAGCTTTGGCCACAGCCAATCTCTATCGGGACAAGTCTCACCGTCATCAGGGATCTCGGAATAGAAAAAAACACAGTAAAAAAGCATATCGACGCCTATTTTGATCTCATTCACCCAATTCCATGCTATGGATTCCTCCACAGAGCCACTCTTCTCCAGTCATGGTCCAAGAACGAGCTCAACCCGTGTGTTCTATTAGCGTTATGCGGCATTACATCTCGCTTCATACACCCAGGCAGTTCTGTTCATCAAAGCACGGCAAGAAAATGGATTCAAGACGCAGAGTCACATCTCCTGCAGCAACTCGCTCGGCCACAGATATCAGACATAGAAGCATGGCTACTTATCACACTGGATCATTACCTTTCTCAACGCGTCAGTAAGATGCTTGTGTCTATGGCACTGGCTTCACGACTTGCTTATATCCTACGTCTTAACTACGAGGACACACGACAAGGGTTTCTAGTACAAGAGCGTCGGCGACGATTGATGTGGTCCATCTACGTCATGGACTCGCTGTACTCAAGTGGAAAGGCCGAGTTCACTGCCTGTACAGCTGAGACTCTTCATATTCGACTGCCGTGTAACGAAAAGTCCTTTTCAATGGACATACCGGTAACCACTGAACCACTGCATCCGCCATTGCATTCTGATACAACTACTATGAGCCTTCTGGGCTACTGCATCCGAGTGCTAGACATCCGTAATCGCACACAAAGGTAACTTATCGGATCTCTATCTGAGTATACCAACTAATCATCGTAGGCTTGCTCTTACTATCACCAACCACCGAAAGCCCATCGAAGAATGTCTGGTAGCCGTTGAATCCATCGAAAACGAGTTGCGCCAGTTTTCCATCTCACTTCCAGCTCGCTATCATTTGAACCCGACAGCATTCTCACTGCGGGCATTCTCGCCCTCTCGCACACCATTCATAATGCTACATGCTTGGTGGCATCAAACGCACTGCGATCTTTTTCGTTTCACTATCCCCGGTTTCCGAGAGGGTCTTCCCGCTTCCGAAATACTACAAATGTCGCCTGAGTTCACAGCGTCTTGTCGTGAAAAGTGCCTATTCCACGCTGTCTCTGTTTCCAAAATCCTCGAGATGCCAAAAGCTGTAGGAGGCTCTGAATTAATCAGCGATTCGTCTATGGCCATGTGCGCATTTCACTCCGCAAGGATCATTTCAAGACTCGGACAGTATCCCATGGGTGATATGCCTCAAACGGGGCTAGTAGCTAGACTGACGGCTTGTGCTGAGGCCCTCGAAGAACAAGCTACGCTTCTACCTATAACAGCGATATTATTAAAGGGTATAAGAGACTTGGTGAATGACGCCCAAAGGAACCGAGATGGACCGTATGCGTGTCCGTCAATTTGGGAGGAGGAAGAAACCGAAAGCAACAGACTTTCACAAACTCCTCAAGTAGCTGAAGGCAACTCGGAAGTAAAGGAAGTATTTTCCAAGCATAGCACCACAGACGTCATTCAGAGTTTGCATTTTCAACCAAGAGAGCAAGGCGACACACCTGAGGCCCGAGAAGCATTTACTACTCATGCTTCCCTTTCTACCTCACTAGGTGGAGTGGCAGCAGGAATAACAGCGGAGCCTGGCTCAGAGTTTGTTCCTATTAATGTCACGTCTCATCCATCTGGGACCATGGACTCTGAGGTAATTGACTTTGGGGGGTATTTTGGAGAAGCAGAACCACACGTAGATAACCTTCTGGCGATTGGGCTTCATGGTCAGTATGGTTCTGGGCAACCTGATGTGTTTATGGACTCGTTCTGGCCTCTGTGTGATGGAGACTGGGCCATGCCGGAGGCGGATACCCTATGATAAATCTGACGTTACTCAATTTGTGCCTGTATTAATAAACAAGGAAATATCCAAATCTTGATATACGCTATGATGCACCTGTATAATCTATGCTCCGTTCCAATAAATGTCCCGCTCCACGACAAAGCTGGCTTCCAAACTTCCGCTAGAGCTTACAACCGAGGCCATGTATGTCCCCGCTTCACACAGCCAACTACTCGCAATCTCATCCCACACCGCAGTGCTATATTTATCCACATTTATGACCACGGAAGCTTCTTGACCCGGTTCAAGGAAGACCTTTTGAAATCCGGCGAGTGTTCGAACAGGCCGTAGGAATCGCGACTTCTTACCCGACTTTGAAGCGTCAAATGAGATGTACAGCATAATCACCTCAGCACCAGCCATGTGGCCTGTGTTTTTGATATCAACTAGCAAATCGCTACCCGTCATCTTGATTCCGGACGTAGAAAAAGTGGTGTAGCTAAGCCCGTGACTTGAAAATGTTAGTAAATAAATGGGGAACCGTTGAAATAATAGCTTACCCAAATGGAAAGGCCACTTCAATGCCGCGAGCTTCAAACCAGCGATGGCCAACAAATATATCTTCAGCATAATAAATTCGGCCATTGTCGCTGCCGAAACTCAAGAAGCTTGGTCCGTCCTGGAGTCGGCTTGGAAAGGTCATTGGAAGCTTTCCACTCGGATTGACCTTGCCAAATACCACATCCGCAATAGCATTGCCCGCTTCGTTGCCGCCATACCAGCTATGAAGGATAGTCTTCGCTTGATGACGCCATGGCATTTCAATTGGGTTTCCAGCTTGTGTTACCACGATGGCGTTGGGTTGGGCTTCCAGAACGGCTGATACGAGGTCGTCAACGTGGGGTGGCAAGGACATAGACTCTCTATCTTTACCCTCCTTTTCCAAATCTGCATTGAGGCCAACAACAATGAAAGTGTGCTTACACTTCTTTGCCGCGGTGACTGCATTTCTGATACCTTCGGCTGGCTCAAGCTTGAGACAACCGCCAAGACGACAGGCTCCTCCAGGTATGGGAATGAAAGAACCGCCACTAGTCCTTGACGTCGATGCACTGCCAGCCTCCACTCGTAGGCGATAGGTCTGGTCTGCCTTCATCTTGTATACCCCACGCACTTCTGTAGATCCGTGCCCGAAAAACATTCCCGCGTGGTTTTGTACTGTCTCGTTATCAATGACAAGGTGATCATCGACATAGAGTTTTGAGATACCATAGCTAGCAAGACCAAATTCGTACAAGCCTTCGATTTCGGGCTTGAAGTTGGCTTTCATTGACATGAAGAATGTTTCGTTCTGATCAAGGTGATCGTAGTCCATTAGTTGATAAGTCGTGTCTGGTATATTTTGTTGATCGAAGGGTTTTCTGGTCTGAACAGACTCGGGCTCATTGAAAAAGAGATCGAGACGCCTGGATTTCCATTCTCATCATTCACATGATCACCAGTGAAGTATGGAAGAAGAACGTGTCCGAAAACGCCAGGCTCAAAGTGAACGGTCGCATTCGAGGGCAACTGGTCTCGAATCCCTTGAAACACAGAGCTTGTATAGTAAGGCCGGAGATTCGCACTCCCTCCTCCACATGCAGCGGGAAGTTTGGCATTTGGCCCAATTATAGCAACATCCTCGCACTCTTGAGCTTGAAGAGGCAGGAGTTTACATGAGTTCTTTAGCAGAACCACACTCTCTGTAGCTAGCCGTCTGTTAAGAGCCCGATCATCTGGCGAGTCTCGAGTCGTCTCTTTTGTTGATACTCGTGCTGCTGCCGTGTTGTTGACAAGTTCAAGGACTTTCCTTGCTCGTTCGTCTATTGTATTTCTGCTGACCTTCCCCGATACGACTGCTACTATAGCTTTGTCTGCACGGTGTCTGGAAGGACCGGGCATCTCAATGTCTACACCAGCGTTGAGAGCATTAGTACAGCCATATGTACCGTACCTGCTCTTGTTAGCCATCAACATTAGGAACTGGAGCGGGGTTCTTACCAGTCACTCATCACCAACCCATTATATTGCCATTCTCGTCGCAAAATATCCTGCAGAAGCTTTTTGCTCTCAGAAACGTGAACTCCATTAACCTTATTATATGAAGACATGACGACCTTTGGCTTAGCGTCTCGAACTGCCATCTGGAAAGGTTTGAGATACACTTCTCTCAGTGCTCTTTCTGACATGCAGATATCGACTGACATTTTGGCGGTTTCTTGATCATTTGCAACAAAATGTTTTAATGCTGCCGCTGTACCTCGGCTCTGTACTCCGTTGATGATAGCCGTAGCCATCACTCCACTCAAATAAGGCTCTTCAGAGAAACTCTCAAATCCACGACCATTGAGGGGGCCTCGAACAAGGTTAACTGTTGGGCCTAACCACACATGGGCGCCTTTTGCTTCACATTCACGAGAGAGAAGTTGACCTGCTGCATAGAGAAGCTCTGGGTTCCATGTTGCACCGAGACCGGTTCCGCAGGGTATACATAGTGCTGGTACTGGATTGAAGAACCGACCGCCACGAGCACCATTGGGACCGTCGGTGCATTTGATGGCAGCGATGTCATGAGATGGAATAGCAGCAGAATGCCAAAAGTCAGATCCTTCAAATTATTAGTGCATCAAGAGATATTCCAGATGTTTCAAATACTGACCTGATAGGAGAGATATCTTCTCGGCAAGAGTAAGAGACGCGAGTGTTGACTCGACATCAATGGTCGATCTCTGACGGATGTGCATATTGGCGACGATTAAAATTCTAAGACTTCAAAGACTCATTCATGCATGTTCTAACTAGATTGGCCAAGAAATAGTAGCTATAAAGTAATCAAATCACATCAATTTGCCCTGAAATCCGCCCCTGGACTTGAGTCGTCTGTGGATCTTGGCTCTCGGATGTCGGGCGGAGTTGATACGTCTAATTATCTAACGTAATTATTGGGTCTGGGCATGTTCCGGCTAATGTTAAGCGTAAGCTGGGGCCCACAGTTTCTCTTTCTTTTGTAAGGGAGTTGGAAAAAGTGTCTGCTAAGCAGGGCTCCTAATAAAGTATATCTCAAATCGATTTTTCCTTATTTGACTTGAAGGCATGCTGAATTGATTTAGAGAGGTTATATTTAAATTGATTTGAATGATTTGAATTAACTTGGCTGTGGTTCCTATCTTATCGATACGGTTATCGATAAGAAAGTAGATTAGATAAGATATCTTTATCTTTCCTTATTTTTCCTGTTATAGAGGAATCCATACCCTATATACATGTTTCACAATTAAATTACATTCAATAAATAAACATCTGCATTTTGTTGAATTTAAATAATAAACTGGCTATTTTAAATCAAATAGATTTAATTTAATTTAAAGGGATTCAATATACTGGGAGCGTTGCTGCTCAGTAGCCAGGAGAGTACTAGGGAAACTCAAGTTAAAACGGATTGACAGCAAATAATAGTCTCAGCAGTTTGCCTATGGATATTTTATCTTGCTGGATGTTAAAAGTACCAGTCCTAAACTGCGGAACTCCCGTTCCGCTACTTTACTGCGGAGAACAAGTGAACTCATCCAAGTCTTCGTAGTTTAACATCCATTGATAAATGCCGGCAGCATAATATATGACGCGCATATCACATTTCAATTATTACACAGCTAACATGCTAGCATTACTGGAGGTAAAGACAGGTTTAAAGATCACCAATTGCGGAGCTATCGTCGAGTTTTGGTAACCAATCCGACTTTTTGATTTAAAACAATAGTCAGGGCATGAATCGGGATAGTAGGCAATTACTGCCACGCTGGCTTTGAGCTTGGATGGTACGTCATAGTAAAGCTTGGGTTCTTTATAGAGCCTTTGGTCTTACGTTGTCACAGAAGAATAGGGTATGCCTAGGGTAGAATTGTCTCAATAGATGATACCTTCTTTTGGAGTGGTTAGTGGTTGGTAAACGCATGCGAATATGAAGGAACCTTTCTTTGCCTTAGCCATGTGGAATTTCTCTTAGTAGCCAATGTATTTGAGGCACATGTGTGGATCTTGACAATATAATATATGTGTCTTTTTCGGTCTGTATAGCTCGCCATGATATTTACCCAGGTAAGTCCTTCATATGTCATGTGCATGTCTGGATAACAAGGAGCAGTCCATCAGACCTTGGCCTCAGAATCACTGGACAGAGGGGACTCTTTCTCAGGAACCTCAGACTGGAGCACCGCGCGTTGACGAAGACGACCAGTGACATCATGTGTCGCCTCCCACTCATCCAGCTCACTGACAGGGACCTTTCTAATTTCATGACTCTGAACACCGTTGTCAAGAGTAACGGCTTCTGATCGCAGCTGATAGCCCTTCCAGTTTGGCAACAGGGTCGCCCAGAAATAGTAATACAAGCCGCATGCTATTAGGCTATAAAAAATGTTAGTCGTGACCAACCACAATATTCACCAGGGTCCATTAACTCACATTCCGATACCTGTCACGACGTACGTAGCGTACCAGAAGCTGACATCGCCGGCGTACATTCCACCCTCGGGAGGATACCAAGGCATGATAATTACGAACAACTGAACCAAGATGTTGAAAATGACAAGAATGTGCCAAGCCTTAAATTCAGGAGGAGGGAGGTTTGCACGCTTGCGACGCCAGCGCACGACGTAGAGACCTACGGCCATGGCCAGATTGAAAGCCGCACCCGGGTAAACACCCAGGTCACTCACTAATAAGGGTTAGAGACATTTGTTTCCAAAGATATAAGTGATCACATACCGAAGTTGAAGGCGTCACCAGACGGGATGGCAAGAATCATAAGGGCAGTAATGGCCCAGGTAGTGAAATAAGGTCCGAGGGGTGTTCCAAATGGCTTGGTAGAGACCCAGAATGGAGTCCACGGGAGGACACCTTGTCTGTAGATATGCATCAGCTCGGCCATCCTCAACAAGACTTTCAAACAACAAACCTTCCACACTCTCGAAGTCGCCGGGACAGTCCAACAATGACGGCCATGATGTTTCCGAAAGCACTCAAAGCAATGAGAAAGTTGAGGCCTCGTACTGCTCCACTGTTTCCGAGCACCTTACTAAAGAATAAGCTTGCTGCTGTTAACCCTGAATTTTCAAGCTCCTCCCTGGGGACTACGACTATCAGTATGTCGTTTGAAGAGACTGAGCCAGATCACTGTACCTGCCGAAAGCCAAGCGACATTGGCGAACATGTAAAGAACATATACTATTGTCAGTGCAGTAAAGGCGTATTTCTTGAGTGACTGGACAGGGTTCTAGATATATAGTTAGGCCACCGTCAACGACATTGAGATGTTCTGGGTATACCTTGACTTCGTTGGCGAGATTGAAAGCGTTATTATAACCACCATAAGAGAAAATAATGCGATACAGTGCATTCGTGAGACCGTATGCACTAGCTGAGCCTGTGCCTTCGAATGCGTTTCGGAAATTGACCTTGGGGTCCTCAACCGGGGTATGCCCACCTAGGACCACGAACCCAGTAATGATAATGAATATGAGGGTTAGAATTTTGACAACGCCAATTGCATTCTGAAACCAGTAGGCGTATTTGGTGTTGAAAGTCAGACCTAAATTGTGTGAGTAGAGCCACATACCAACGAGAGAGTCTACCTACACAAACATGCGACTGTGTAGCCAGCCAGGGCGACACCTTTGATCTCCCAATTGCTAGGGTCTTTGGTGGAGCACGCGAAGAGGTATGTTGCCAGAACTATTCTACGGGTTAGTCTTGGTGACTTGAAAGAGTACTTGAGTCATACTTACCAACAGCGTTGCTGCTACCGAATGACAAGAGGACACTCTGCACAGCAAAGGTAGTTGGGAAAAACCAGGTAGGGCGAGGGAATGCTTGCTCGAGGAAGACAACCTCGGAGCCTGATCGACTGGGGAAGTAGGCGGTGAACTCCAAGTAAACTGCACCGGACGCAATACAGAGCTGAGGGAACAATATTAGATCAAGTTCTTGGTCCGAATAGATCATGAATGCCTTACCAAATAGCCCAAAGTCCAGTAGATGAACATGAGACCAACCGAACCAGTACCGTGCAAGATGGCAGAGGCTAAGAATTGTAAGCAATATTCCCTGATTAGTCGCAGATAAAACATACGCGTAGAGTAAATGCCAGTGCCAATCATCATGGTGACATTGATCAAGACGATTGTGAACGGTCCAACATCGTAGCCCAAAGGCGACTCATTTTCGACGGGCGCTCCAGTAGCCTCCTGATACGTGACAGCGTTACTGTTACCGCCTGTCTCACCTACGTATTTCAAGCTTCCGTCGGAAAATTCGGCATCGTTGCTCGCGGTCGCAACAGCCGCGTCGGAGCGGCCACTGAATGGTTGTCTCCAGGAAACCATGGTGTACCAATAGGCCGATTTGCAGCTAAAGACAGATAGACATGAGGCAAAGTCAAACGATTAAAGCCTATAAGAAAATGATCGGTATTCTCTAACGGCGCCAAGATTTTGGGATGAACATTTGGTTATATAGTTCAAGCATTAATATACATTGCCTTGCTTTACTGCCGACAGCGGAGCAATGTAGCATTCTCAATTAGCAATATTGCCCTTATTAGCTAATAAATATTTCGAAATTCTCAAGAGATATGGCATTTCTCGGCGGCATGTGGGAGGAGTGGGTGAAAAGTAGGGTAGTTCATCACGAAAGACCTCTCAACTATGACGCAAACTGGCCATGTTGAACTCGAACCAACAACTCCCTTTCCTTGAAGATCGTCACTGCTCCACACGTCGGATTCTAGCTAATATTAAGCGCATCGATGGAAAACGGTTGCAACAAGGTGAGTGATACGACCAAAAAGATTCTAGGGAGTGATGGGAGATACTTGCAGAGGTCTGGAGGGTGTTTCACCATACTGCAGCCGCTTTAGTCAAAGTCTGCAGCAAAATAATTTCACCACATCTCCTTGTACCAACTTTGTTTAAAAGTGATTTGCAGATGTACCTGTAGAGACAATACAATTGGGTTCATCCATTCAGCAAGCCCAGGGTTCCCGAATACCCCGTTGGAAGTTCGGCGAACTGGAAGCCAGTTAAATACAGTAAATTGTCACACTCCCCTTTTGTCTAACAATTTATGTTCGTTTATTAAAACCCTTAAGGGGCTCTTCAAGGGTTGATTGCGGGTGTTTGTCGGCTATAGCCAATGGCAATGTGCCATGGGCGATTGCGAAGTATGGCGACAGATGTCCATCACGGAAATTCCACTAAAACAATTCCTCGCTATTCGTCCATTCCACGGTTAAATCGGCCCATTTCACCACTAAAAACACCAAGTTTCTCCATCTTCAGTCTTCGGCTGCGCCATTTCCCATCCGCGGGTGGGAAACAGAGCCACTCGAGATTTCCGACGCAGATTAGACACGGGCTGAGTGGATCGTTCTTGAGATCTCTATCATCATCCCGCACCCAGTGAATAACAATTATCTAATGCCCAGTATGTCATCATATGCCTCATTTTCTTTTTAGATTGGAAATTCCTCCCAGGATACTGAACCAGTTGCAGAACACTGTTAGTATCGTCGGGCTCGGTGCTTTTCATCAAAAGAAGATTGTTCTCTTCATCTTCGTTTGTTAAACTCTCCGCAACCAAGGCGGAGAGAATAGACGGAGACTTCCTCCAGTCTCCCTGTAGGTCGTCCTGCCTATACCAAATGCCGGCTATAACAAGGGTATAAGAATAAACACGACTCTTATCCCATTGTATGTCATAATCGTGGTGTGGGTACCAGGCGCACACCATCAATGAGTTACAAATGCTGGTTGCACCTGGGACTTGATGTGATTGGCCCCTCCGAAATCCCTCAGCTTGGCAATGACCGAGCGATCTGGCTCAGAACATGGGAATGTTAAAGTATTGTCGGGTTTTAAATCTCTGTGCATGAAATCGGTTTGATGCAAGACGCCTAGTCCAACCGCAATGTCGAGAGTGATATAGGCCTTTTAAGACCTGGAAAGTGCTGGTCCAGGATCTCGCAAGATATAATCCAGGGATCCGTGCTCTCCAGGCTCAAGGCCGAGAATAGGAAACGGATTGGCATTCTCCTATCCTAAGAATAGAAGCTTAACGATGTTTGAGTGCTTGAAAAAGTCGAGATAGTATCGGACTCCTAACTCTAATAGCATAGTTTCGTGCATATCAAACCGTGGTGCATTTCGGTGTTGTTGGTTACTAGTCTCCGTCGCATCTTTCTCTATAAACAGCTTTAGGGCTATATTTGTCCCTTCTGGAAATATCTGTGATTCCGTAGCACCTCTTTCATGGACAATGACAATGGCTGTGTATCCAGCTCCAATCTGCTGTATAACCCTGTCGCTTTCCATGCCGGATCTCTTAGGTACACCTAAGTCGAGAAAGTCAACAGATAGCAGACCCCATTAGTGTTCAAAATTCAACATATCGATCAAGCCAGGGTGGATCGACGCGTTTAACATCACCGACATAAGACTAGACCTGCGGACCAGGACCGGTTGATGTGAGGTCCGAGTCCGAACTGAGACGGGCAAAT
Organism: Fusarium avenaceum; assembly: GCA_025948275.1. Taxonomy (NCBI): domain Eukaryota; kingdom Fungi; phylum Ascomycota; class Sordariomycetes; order Hypocreales; family Nectriaceae; genus Fusarium; species Fusarium avenaceum. The sequence goes on along the minus strand of CP109670.1, from coordinate 66,489 downwards.
ACCTCGATTAGATCTTCGTGGACCCATTGCAGTGCAGGTGGATATGAAGACGGAATTTGGAATCAGGGCAGACATACACGATTAATATCAAATCGGTAAAAACAGATGAAGTGAGAGGGTATTAATAGTAGAGTTCAATAAACTACCTCTGGTTAATTATTCCATCCTATTAAAGTCGCACACGTCCGCTTCAAAGCATAATGCAGAATATGTAAATACCACCATACTTAAGCCTCTTAATCCAGATTTGGGTTTTTAACTACAATAACAAACTTCATTCAATGAGCTAATTTACCTAAATCTGCTTTTTAACTACCTGAGTATCGCTCATGCCAGTAATTCCATTGCTAATCGCCAAAAAGTGCAGTCTCACTAAAGTCAAGAAGATATACGATCCACCACAACCCCAATCATCCGAAGTCCAAGTTCCTCCAAGTCTTCCTTGACGGGCCATGGCAAAGCCCACTCCGCTAACACCTGCCAGGTCGGACAGCAGCAGTGAAAACTGTAAGATTCTCCATACCGCAATATCTTTTGAGTATCGGGGAATAGCAGCGGACAGAAAAGCAACGGCCAATGCAAGACCGCCGCTCTGATAAAAGAGAAAGACTTGATCCGGGTCGTATTTTGAGTTGGGGGCCATTGAGGTCACCGCGCCGATCGGATCAATGAAGTTCAGATATGCTCCCCCGAGAGCAATAACAGGGTCAATCCATTTGAAGAAGAAGCCGTAAAATTTGAATGCTTTACTTTCGGTACTTGACATGTTGCTTTTAATGACTTAGAGGAAGTTGCTTAATCGGTCTTTTCAAAAGAAGAGGGTTTATAAGTTGGTGGATGATGTGTCTGGTTGAATGCTTCTCTTGACACAATTTCGGAACACCGGGGTGACTTATATAGAACGAGTATCATGATGAATTTCTTAGGAATGTCAGCTTTAGGAAAGGAGTGAACAGTCCGTCGGATGAATTCTACTTGCTTGGACTTTTGCAAAAGTCCGTTACCCCGTACGGTTTTAGTTTAGCGTCGTGTAGAATTTAGGCAGTCACTGTGGATACGGAGTATAGTATACCTAGATATGGCTAGCTTCAACGTAAGGAGGGCTAAACCATACCAAGTTCGTGCAGCAACCCTCAGCACATAAGTACATTGAGGGTGGCTTGGGTGCTACCGAAGGCTCAATCGGCTCCCTGGCATCGCTCCTTCAATTCCATCAAGGTGATATCGAGACGGGATTGAAAGCTATGAGGTCTACAGTGCACTTATCGGAGCATGAAGCTATCCAGCTTGCACAGCTTCAGGAGACGAAGGAGAGCCTTCGTCAATACATTAACGTTATCGTTGATGCAGGTGAGACCTTGAATAGTGACCATTATAATACTTTTAAAGACATTACTATGGCGGATAACAGCTACGGCATCTCGGTTATAACTGCGAAAGACCTCATCGCGGCACGACAACATAATTTGAGTGGCCAGGCCCGTTAACTCGGTGGTCAGATTAGTGATGAGAGTGACCAGAACACATTTGAACGCTTGACACAATCGGACATGGAAACTGCTAAATCAAATGAAAAAAAAACGGTACGCAAGCTCCTTCTGGTAAGGGTACTGCCACTGACGATGTAACATTTCAAGTGTTTAAGCGTTACGGACGTAGTTTCAAACTACTAAACAAATTATGGGAGACTTGGCTTACATCGCAATGAAGGTTTTACTTCATCCAGTCATCACAAGGGCAGTAGGGACATGCCAAATAACTGACACCTTGAATCCTAGTTGTATTTTTACTTCACTTCAACATGGTCGCGGTGACGTGCTTCGACTAAAGTGTCGCTACTTACCCTGCATAGTCTCAGAACTAGTATATCAGGTTTTTATGTTAAAACCAACTTGAGACTGTTACTTATAGAGAAGAAACGACAGTGACTAGAATGTAATGTGCTTGTAGGGTAACTAAGAAAACGACGCCAATCATTCCCAGAACAGGTTTCTCCTACAGCTCTGCATCAATTCCAGAAGTTAAATTTCTTGTACGATACTGAGAGGTGCAGTGGAGACAACACGGTAGACCTTTAAGAATACCTCAGAGTAATTAAGTAATAAGTTAATATAAATAACTCTACTAATCACGCGGAAGGTTATTACTTAACCTCTGTAATAAAATATCCCTATCAGTATCTGTACGCTGCACCTTAGTATGGACTCTCTTGGCCTTTGTCTCCATTTCCCCAATAGTATCCGCACCTGCCAATACATCACCAACTTGGTAACCACGACGAAGAGTCGCCAGCGTACTGCTCTTCCACAATGGCGTGGCTTCCGATGGCCTAGAATTCACCATGGTAATACAGAGGAAGACTGCAACCAAAAGAAGCATGGTCGCGTGGAGTACGATCCACGGCCATCGGACATCATACACAACGGTTAACAATCCCACACTGCCCAGTTGGGTCATAGTCCCGTCTCGAAAACGGCTCATGTCTTGTCCAGACTGTTGTAAAAGTATCCGGTCGTAATTTCGTCGCATCTCATTAGTCATGCTGGTGGCCAGTGCCTCAAAGGTGCTTGTCATGTTGGTCCTAGTCCAAGACCAAATACCATTAAGTGCTGGCGGAGAGGCTTTCGAAGATAAATCTTCTTCTTTGAGCCCTATCGAGGCACCAGTGATCCCGACAGCTCGCTTCCCAAGCTTCTTCTCCATCTCCCTCTTCATCCTGCTTCCTCCCGTGTAGTTTCTTTTCAAAAGTTGTTGAAAATATGCATTGATTGAAAAGACTGAATCTGGCTGTATGCTATACCATGGCTCTGTGTCGTTATTTGAAAATCTGAGTGTGAGTTCTGAGTAGCCTGCGGTTGAATATCGACTATCAAACTCCAGGCCGTTGGCCTCGTCGTCAGGTGGGATATTTTCGGACAGATTATTCTCGCGCTCAAAAGTACGCCGCCAGGAGTTGGGGTCTCGAAGGGCATCAGTAGCCTCCGTGATATTCTCGTTTAGCTGGTTTCCCTCCACAGCCGAGTCTATCGTCTTTACGCAGTAATGAACTGCGCATTCCATAGCGTGTAGAGGAATGTTTGGCCATTTAATTGAGTCGCTATCCTTTTCCCCATATTGTTTGGAGACGTTTTGTTGACCCAGTCGACATCAGGGTATATAACACTCATTGACCAGATTAAAGTATCGATATCTTTCATCGTGTTGGTCTTGTTTGGGTTGCCCGTGCCAAATGATGTCGTGACATACTTCTCATCACTATAGATGCCCAAGGGCTGTTCGTTATCGCATTTCGCAAATAGGCCACTGTAGGGCGGACATCCATCAATGTTGGCAATGAAATGACCATTAGGTAAAGAAAAGGCGGTACTTGGAGCGTTGTAGCCGTCGAAATAGTAGTTACCAAGAGCAAACAAGGCATCTCCAAAGTCTTTAATACGCCTTAGATCTGAAGTGATATTGTTGCACTTGTGGCAAACCCCAAGTGTGTTGAATTGATCCCAGGTACAGTTTCCTGTTGGGCATTGCACGAGGGCCTCACGTGCCACTTCCCATGGTGATCGAGATAGCCCAGTCAAGATGGCAGATTCCATCGACAGCGGTATCTGCGTGTCGACAACGGTATAGTTGGATTTTGTCGAGTTCACGACAGCCTCTTGCAATACTGTGATTTGTCCCATAGAGTAGGATGGTGCCCGAGAGACAAGCGCAACATCACCAAGTTCCTGGGCACTACGTCGCTCAAATACAACATTTTGTCGAAGCTGCACAAGCTGTTGGGCAAATGGATCCAGCCCAACCACCAATAAAGTCAAGGCAGCACCAAATTGTGAACTCAGTCTTGTAGCAGCTGCCATGTAAGCCCCAGTCCACAACATGACTCGCTCTCGGAATACTTACGCTCTCTTTGTTCGTAATAGAACTCTTAAACTTCCGAGCGGGCCTCGAGTCGCCGCGTCAATGCGGTCAAAGTCTATGAGTGGTCGCTCTTCGTCGGCAAATAGAATCCATTTCCACTGCGCCATGCATTCGGCGAGTATGTATGCCATGTTCGCTTTCGTAATCAACGAGAGGATGGAAACGATAGTGTTTAGCGTGATAGTATTCCATACAAACACTTCCTTTTGGTCAAAGACGCGCAGTAGAGCAATCATAACGGCGAGTGATACCACAGACGCCGCAAACGCCCAGGATTCCCATATCCAGGCTTTCCATCTTTTGTTGAGTGTTGACTTGGGCATAGTCATCAAAATCAGTGGGGCTGATGAGGGGTTGAAGATACGACAAACAGTCCCTAAGTTGAGGCCACAGGCATTGGTATATATAGTCCTGCGTAATACTTAAAGCTTACTGCGCTTTATGGATACTTCTCCCCTTTAATGTAGACCCTGATTGGTGCAGTCGCTAGTAAGAGGCAAGAAAGCTCTAAATTTTGCTGGCAGATTAATCTATTTTAATCGTGCTGACACACAGCCACTACTACACACAATCCTTCGTGGGTAACAGGACCACTAATTAGGTGTAACATCCTTGCTATTATACCTTGTGGCGGGCGTACTCTAGGGCACTAACTAGTACAGGCATACTAAGCGATAGGCTGACTATTTTCTAACGGATGTAAAGATAAAGCCAAACAAGCGCATGTTAGTATTAACTCTTCAGGTATATTACCACTTATAACCTAGAAAAATAACAACTAAAATGATAAAAGTTTAATTATTTAGATTTATTATTTCCTTTTTAAATCTCTAATAAAAGGTCTATATTTCATAGGTATACCTAATACTTTAGTAATTACCTAAGTCGTTTAGAATATCAGTACATAATGAGGGTAAGAATTAAAGATAAATAATAACTAAATTCAAATTAGATATTTAGGAACTGGGTTATATAAGTTAGACCTTGTTTAGTATTCTAGAGTTCGCAGGAAGACTAAGAGATACATTAGAAAAGTATAAACGGTGATCGTTAACTGTCACGTATTAGATACTAACGCAATCCTCTGAAGATTGTCATCTTTCTTCTCTCGATGAGATAGAAAGATTTCTGCCTCGTCGAGAAGAAGAAAGCAGTCCCAAAGATTTGCTAGGCGGAAGATCTCAGACAAAGTTGACTCCACCTTCATTGGGTCAATCTCCATATCACCACAAGTGATTGGAAATAAGGGCCTGCGATGTGCAGCCGCAACGGCTTCAGCTGTCGCAGTCTTTCCTACACCTGGGGCATCATGAAGAAGAATAAAAAGTCCTTTGCCTTTGCCCCCGATGAAGTTTTGCTCCACAAGCTCTACTCCCTTGTTCTGGAGGTTACGTTGGATCTCTTTCTTGTCGAAATGGGTGTGAACAACAAATCGAATCGAATCCTTGTCTCTTTCTGAAATCTTGAGGTCGTTAAGAGGATCAGAAACGACAAGGAGTGGCTTGAGACGTGCAATGTCTGCATTTACAAAACGTCTCTGCCGCAAGGAGTACACCAATAACCTCGTAGGGAGAAGTGCCAGATCATCGGGTTTAAGCTTCTGCTTTGTTGGATCTGTCTCTATTGTTCTGATCTTTTCGTCAATGATTAACTCGTCTTTTGATGCAAGGTGATTCCATTTCAACGAGCCAACATCGTCAACCTCAATGACAAATTCTCTGATTTTTCGAACAGCTTTGGAACGATCTGTCCCAGACCATTGTATGATATCTAACTCATCATATTCGATGCTATGTTCGAACTGGTTAAGTGTGTAATTCCCAAACGTAGGCTTCCATCCAGGGTTAACTTGATATGCTTCCTGGAAGTCAATAATCACATCGCTGTCGATGTACTCCAACTTCTCCCCTCATCCTCGAGAGGGTCACCACCTGTGGTATTAGTCAATGTCCAACCATCGTATTCCACATCAGTATTTGTTTTGAGAAGAAGATTCTGGAATTTCTGGCCCCTTCTCTTGAAGCTGCTGACATGTCTTCTGGTAGTCTTTCTCGAAACGAACTGGAAATAGCTCAAGCTTTGTGACATTTTTCTCCCCTTCGAACAGGCCCATTGTCCAAATGCGCGAGGAGCCCTTGTAGGAAGTTTCGTCAAAGTCGATGTAGTAGGCTGATATAGTGATGGGCTCTGATTTATACATGGAGTTGCGGTGTAAGTCACTGTCATTTTCTTCCAGGTTGGTAAACTGCTAAGAAATCCCTCTCGACGTTATGAAATATATCCTCCTAGCCGTCTTCCTTCAGGTTTTCCTGTCCTGCATCTGGGCGGTGGTTGTTTACGCCTTTGCGCGAACAGTTGGTCTTATAATCATTTATTTGGGAAACAAGCTCCTCAGGGCGATAAAGAGACCACAGGTCAGAGTATTGAACCTTGGGTCGATGGCTGTGATCGAGTTGGTCAAGCTTTTAATAGTCTGGGAGGATCTTCTTTGTGACAAAATCCATGTATACTTTGATTTCCTCATACGCCTTGCGGCCGAGCGAATCTAAGTCACCATATGCCGGTTTGTAGGACGAATCTTTTTCTTTGCTCTCTAGCTCCACTGCAGTTATATCTTTAGATGCGGTATCGACGACCTTGGCATCCGAGGCCATCTCTACAAAAGAGTCTAGATTTTGAGAATGGTGGAATTTATCTGCACTGATTGAGTCTGGCTCGGGCTGTGACTTCACGACACCTAAACCGAATGGTGGCGGTCCTTGCCGATCCGAGACCCTGTTCATATCAGGTGTCCCAAACCTGGATTGCAATTGAGAGAACTCCTGTTCCATTTTATCATGAAAGTGGACAAGAATCTTGAAGGGTATCAAGAAGGTGTGCGGCTTGTAAGATTAAGACGTAAATAGTTTCTATAACCTAATATAACCCTATCCTAACCCTGAAATTTAAATCTTTTTAAAAAATTGCGGTTTATTTTATTTACTTAGACCTTCTGTCTCGCTGATACGGTAGACATACTTGACGGCGTGCGCCTTGCCTTTGTGAAGGTCCGCCAATCCACGCGCAAGACCATTAAGCCCACCAGGCACTACCAAGTACGGATGGGGTTTAAACCAGCCTTCCTCAAGCCCAAGGGCGAGATACCGGTAGAAGACGTAACCAAAATGCTCATGAGATCCATGGACAGAGCCCACAGCCGTCCAAATGACCTCCACGCCCTCAGGCACACCCTCTAAAACTGGAAGCTCATACTGATCCAGATAGGGAACCCCGTGCGACTTTGGGATTTTTGTCCGGTCATAGGGCAAAACCATAGCCAACCTCGCGTTCTGGGGCTCCAACAGCGCCCCAAGAATCTTATCGCTTCCGTGCTCCGCCACCGAGTCAAATGCGTGCAGTAGCTGCATGCCCCCCAGAGCCTTCGTAATTTCTGTCACGACAGCCTTGGGCCCGAGGCGGTAGTCGACGATCGTGTCACCCTTGCTACGATCAATAAGGGTTTCGACGTAGTCCTTTGACTGCCCAGCCACGCAGATGATCGGATGCACCTCGCTTTTCCTCGCTAGTTGGACAGCAAAACTTCCGACGGCTGCGCCGGCGCCATAGATAACCAGCGGGAGGCTCTTGGGTCGATCTTCCTCTGTGGTCCAGGGATCGGGTAGCCTCAGATTACTATATAGTCCTATCGCCGCCGTCATGGCCGTCAGCGGGATGGTGGCGGCCTCCTCAAAGGAAACAGTGTCTGGGATTCGAAACGTCGAGTTGGCCCAAGCGATGGCGTACTCGGCAAATGCTCCGTGGGGCGTGTAGATTTGATGAAACGCAGCGACTCTGTCGCCGGGACGGTACTCTGAGACGCCTGGTCCGACCGACTTAACATAACCAGCGATGTCGTCTCCAAGGTTTGAAAGGGGCAAAAAGTATGCGGCCTTGAAATCCTTGGGATTCGAGCCACTAACCATGACATGGATAAGGACCTGTCCTTTTTGTGCGACTGGGATCGGGCTGTCGACGATGTCGACCTTGGGCCCTGGGACGATTAGACGGTTTTCCAGGCACACGGCAGGAATCAGGATAGCCGAGAACTCCTACCTGGGGAAATAAGTGCTTCTTTCATTTTTGAGATGTGATTAATTTACAAGGAGTGTCCTGCTTGAGCTCCGGATTTGCAAGCGATGACTTGAAGCCAGCAGCGTTCAAAAGTCTCTTGAAGGGGCGACTAATACGCTTTTCAGGAGGCTTGTCAAGCTCCGATCATACCGACAGACCCTCGGCAGCTCCGGGATATATGCCAGGGATTAATTACTGTCCTATGTTGTATTGCCTTCCTACATTAGCCTGCCAAGCATCAGAGCCATAACATTAGGCCCCGCCAACAACGATTGTGTTACAACTCTCCGGAACACTAGCCTTATTAAGATCACTAGTACTCTCGGCTTCCAAGCGAGTCGTATCTCTACCCATCACGAGTTAGACTCCAGCGAACTGTAACTGTCATACTGAACCAACCGTTCTATTTACAGCGGTAGCAAATTTCAACACCATCCATCTTACCTCCAGCATTGCGTCCATGGCATCCAGTATACTGGAATTTACTTGAATTCGACAGAGGGATGTCAAGGAATTTGCCAACTGGCTTGAAGGAGCTTTGAAAGAAGACACAATCGCACTGCGTCACTGGATTGGGGCTTACAAAGCTATTTTCCTCTTATAGTAATAGTCAATAGCAGATATATCATCATATGAAGCTTCATTTCAAAAGATACAACAAATTCACCTCTTTTGACGCCTTCAGAATGAACATACAATAAAAATGCCGCATAACCCACCAAAAATCGGACCCGACGGGTGTCCCACCCTTTTCTGACTATCCTGGATTGCCTGCCGATTAAGAACGCCTTCTCTAGTTAAATTGGGTGCTTTTCTGTCCTTCCTGAGGCTTGAGGCTGGCTCTTATAGCGGATCTTACTTCTCTGATGAGGAAAATAAGGGTTTTGCGAAAATTGGGCTCGGTGTTAAGGGCACGGTTGGAAGGGGGGACTCGTAGTCGGGCAGGCAAGGCGGTGACGGGGGCATCGCGACTTCCTCTTCTTCCAATAAATCGATGAGGTTATATCTTCTTCATTAAGCTTGATCAGTATTCCAACACTCTAAGGCACCGATTCTGTATATCGTGTTGACTTGAGAAAGTCGTTCAAACTACTTCTTCGTTTCTTCTACATCGGCTTCTTTATACTTATAGCGAGCTGCTTCTTTCGACTTCAAAATCGAGGTATCAAGCTCAGGATGATTGTCACATAAGCGCCTGCACCGCCTCCGTGAGACCGGCTGGGCGTGAGGATAACGACAACTTCTTATTGTATTTGCTGAATCTTCAATTTCGCCTTTGGAGGCTGGAAGACCTGACCTCTGCAACCAAATAATAAAGCTAAATGACACCTAATTCTTCATATGCAAGACACTGAGCCAGACCGGCTCACCCCTGTTCTCCAAAAGGTCCAGCATATTGTGTACGTCCCCAAAGTCGAACCGGTGCGTGATGAGATCTTCCACTTCTAACTTGCCCTCCTCGAGCCACTTCAAGACCTCGACGACATCCTCTCTCGTGTTCGCCCGACCCCCAGTCAGCTTCCAGCAGCTGTTCATGATGAGGATGAGGGAATGGGCAGCGAATTTGGGTTTCCGCCCATATGAACTAGTGCCCCACCATTCCTAAGAGCCGGGAGAATCTGAGGGAGAATGTCGCCCGATGGTAGGTAGTCGATGATAGCGTCGATGCCTTTGGGGGCAATTTCCAAGAGTAGAGGAACGAGAGCTTGCGCCGGCGCGTTTTCGGGGCCCGTCTCTTCCGTGATGAGTAGCTCGGTAGGGATGCTGCTCAGTTTGCGAATCTGCTCGAGCCGCGGCCTGGACCGGCCAACAAGGATAATCTTGTTGATGGGAAAGAGGTGGGCTAACTTCAGGGTCAGAGTCCCCATGGTGCCCGAGGCGGCCGTTATCACGATGGTAGACTCATGCGTGATCTCGGCCAACTTGAGTGCCCGCAGGGCGGTGGCAACGTCGTGAACCTTGGCGCCGACCTCCATAGAGACGTTTTCCGGGAGCTGGTCGATGAGCTGGCGGGGTGCCCGGACATACTCGGCGATCATCCCGTCGTGGTACCTGTTGTAGAGCGCCGAGGGCTTTCCGAACCTTGCAAAGCCCATCATGGCGGCATCCTCACATAGATTGCCCTGGCCGTGGATGCAGTTTAAGCATTGCCCACAACTAAGCATCGGGTGCAAACGAACGCGGCTTCCGACCGCCAAGTCCTTAACATGTTCTCCAACTGCTGCGATGGTCCCGGCGGCCTCGTGTCCCACGGTGCTAGGGGTGTGAGATTTGCCCATCTTGGTCAGCCTGACGACGCCGGGGCTGATCCCCGCCACAGCGACCTTGATCAAGACATCGTTGGGTCCAAGAGTTGGGATAGGCACTGTCTCAATTTGAAATCCAGATGTCGGACTCTGTGCTCTGAGGGCCTCCATACTAGGTACTTTGCGTAATGCCCAGGCAGGAGTATGTCTGATAGGATGGAGTGAGTGGGTGAGGTCGAGGAAGTGCGTGCAAAGTGAAAGAAGACATGCAAGCAACATGGCATTACTTGTGTCATGTATCTTCTAAGCTAGTAACCGACATTCCCCCGCACCTGGAAAACTGGAAAAGATGTCGGGGTAGTATCGGGGTAGATATCATGACGTCCCCGGCAAGCCGTGTCGACATGGACCAGTGGCGCTATCGGGCCCACTCTCTGTATGTTCTACATAGCCATCGCGGTAGCAGACAATAGAATTCGTGAATATGAATCTTTACACAGATCATGGTATGTACTGTTCCATATTGAGCACATTAGGCTCATCCGCTTTGGTTAAAAAGTCGATCCCAGCTAGCTCATTCGTTTAAATTCAGCTGTGTAGATGAAATCGGGGGGCACTTAGTCGGTCGTTAGAGTGTTCAATCTTTTGAGATCTACTTGTTGTTTTTTCATCGTCAATCTTGTAGATATAGACTTCAAAAGTATGTCAATTCTGACACTTCTTTGGCTGGAAAGATCAGCCCCAATGGAAACGTAGTCCGCACCTAGTGCCTGAAAGATTCCATACCGGATTACTAAATGAAATTGTCTATACTAAGACTGCGGAACACTTGAAAATGACAATTTCGATATACTAGCGGAAACCATCATGCTAAAGATTCCTGTCTGACTTGCCCCTCGTAGAAGTCAACAAATCCTGCAAGCCCGAATTCAAAGTGGAAACAAAATTAGCCATACAATGTGCACTGCAGAGCAGACGGGCTATGGAAAACTTGAAACTACTTGCCTTAACCGCCCACCGTCCGAGGTAGTTATATAATAGCCTTCTCTGTATTATAACCATAGGCCCAGAGTTAGGTAGGTGGATCACTCTACTAGTTCATGGTCTTTATAAACGGACACATCTCTACCTCTATTGACATTCCTCGGTCACTCGCTTCCTACTAAGGGCCATCGGGATAGTTCCACAAGACACCATTAACAAGACTCGCAGACTGCATTTCATAACTCCCCGAGGCCAAGGTTTACTTGTACCGGGTTAATAATAAGCCAATACCGAATGGTTTGGGAATGTACAGGGTTTCATGGGCAAGATCTGAACACACTTATCTCGGATTGAGTTTGTCACGGCTCGACTCCTCCTAAGAGCAGTTTTGCTAGAGTTTAGCTAAATCACATCTAAGTGCAGATTCTACAGCCCCATCAGAACGTTATCTGTGTTGAATGCCCTCCTAGAACGTCTAAGTCGCATCACGCAGCACCATGGTCATGAGACAGGCCCTGTGACGCGTTCGGTACTAACACAAATACTCCGTAGACTAGAATCACACTCTCGCCTCGCCATTCTCAGCATTTGCTAGACGGATATCATAATACCCGAGCTTTCCAAAGATTTAGACGCACCTTTTCCAGCACCTATGCTGCATCCGGGTCCACCGGCCCCCATCCCCCGATCCGATCCTAGCCCGACAGGATGTTTTCCGCAGCCTTCTCGCTCAACATGTAGGTGGCAAGGATCGGGAAGGCACCGGGTGGTCTGGGGAATGCGCTGGCATCGACAACACGCAGGCCAGAAATACCACGGACACGGAACTTGGAGTCCAAAACAGCATCTTTGTCGCTGTTTGAACCAATAGAACATGTACCGATGACATGATGACCGAAAGTGTTCTGCCTTATGAAGTCTTCGTCACTGGTAGCATCCGAGCAACTACCGTCAGCCAAGACCACGCCAGAACAAGGAGGCCAGGTGATGTTGACAGGAGCAACAGGCGCCTTAGTACGGCTGAAGGCACGGCGGCCCCAAGCGACAAACTCCTTCATAGCCGCCAGGTCCTCGCCCGTGCCTTTGCTGGAGAAGTGGCGAAAATTGATTTCTGGCAGGGCTGTGGGATCGCTGGATAAGAGCTTGAGATAGCCCGCGCGGTTCTTGCCATGCATATGGACGCCGTGAATGCCCCAAGTGTTGTGGGGGTCTAACCACGACTGGCCCGGAGTAGCAGGCCACATACCACGGAAGCTAAAAGGGCCAGAGAAGATTGCGACGTCGCGCTCCCCTGTTGTGGTGTAGTTTGTCTTGATGAAGGTCAAGTCCGAGTTGAGGCCGGGTTCAGTGTATGGACCGGTTCCCTGGAGGAAGAGGGTGTAGCAAGGATCGTTAGGAGCCCCCCATGTGCAACGAGACCGAGGGAACCCAGGGGCGGCGTCGAAGCTAATGTTTTGTGCTGCTTCTCCGATGACAGCTATCTCGTTGTGATCCTGCATGTTGCGGCCCACGCCAGGGAGATCGACCACAACTGGGATTTTGAGTGCCTTGAGGTCCGCCGCAGGTCCGACACCGCTAAGTAAGAGAAGCTGAGGCGTGCTGAAAGAACCGCCGCTGAGGATCACTTCTCCTGTCGCGTAAACTCGATGCATGGTTGCATTGTTGGATGAGCTGTAGCGGAGATCGCCTTGGTAGATGCTCTTGCCTTCCAAGTACTCGATGCCGATAGCCCGAGGTTTAGATCCCGCTTTGGGCTTGTCAAAAAGAACCTTGGTAGCGTACGAGTTGAGTCTCAGGTCGAGGTGGTACTTTCTCTTGCCTTTTTTGTCGACAGTTCGGATAGTGTCAAGCACCCGCTCCCTTGCGCTATAACGGCCCCAAGTTGAATTGGCGTGGAAGGCAAGGCCGGAGAGGCCGGTCTTGTGATCTCTATCAGGGCTCAGTTGGTTGGGATCAGTTCCCAAAAGCTTTGACAGGTCCTTAGGGTTTTGACCCGCCTCAGCGGCCATAGCCCCGAGGATCTCGGTTGCCTGGGGCGAAGAGAGAAAGACGCTTCCATTGCCCAAGTTTGTTTTGAGGTAGCCATCGAAGCCGTGTCCAGGAGTTCCCCGGGAAAGGTACTGGTTGCGCTCTAACTTCACAAACAAGCGTCTCATATGATCAGGGCTGTGGCACTTTAGCATTAGTTTATGTAGAAAGCGGAGTTCACACTACTTACTTCCAGGAACTATCACCGGTGATTTTCTCAATGTAATTCCAGTCGCTGTCGCTTGGGAGCACAGTGAGGCCGGAGTTGACAATCGACGAGCCCCCGAGAGTAGCTCCACGAGGATACTGGACGCCGACTATCTCAGCACCTGAGGGGGCATTGGACCCGGGACCAACCCACAAGTCGCCATTAGGAAGTCTCCAGACAAGATGCTGGTACTGCTTCGTGAGCTCCTCATCGTCGTAATGTCGAACCCAGTATGACCAGCTTAGATTTTCAGCTATCCCGATGGCCCGACCCCAGGCGAGGACCTGAGAGTTAGGGTCAGCGCTCTCGTCATCCCCGGCTTCAAGAAGCAGCGTCTTGAAACCGGCTCGGGCAAGGTTGCTGGCGAGGGGGCCGCCTCCAGGACCGCTGCCAACCACGACATAGTCGTAGGTGTCAGCGGTGGATGGGGGTGCCTTGATCGCCAGCACGGTGCTTACGGCAGCCACGATGCTCCCGAGGCGGAATGCAACCATCTTGGTAGATGAGAAGCGCATATTGGAATTCAAGCAAGACCGAACTTCGACTGTGAGAAGATTCTTGAAGAAGGGAGCGATGGTGAATGAATCGAAGTTCTTGGGGCCACAGGGAGCTCCGGAGAACTGTTATTTAAGCTGGGAACGTATAAATGACTTGAATCCTAGTTACATGGTCACGTCGCCTTGTATAGTTTAGTTTCTCACGAAAATGACAGATGCTTCGGCGTTTCAAGCTGTCCTCGCGGTGTGCTTTCACGGAACCACGGAGCTTGCAAGGTCCTCTCTCTTTGGCACGGCCATAGGAAAGTAGCAAAGTCCGAGAAGCGATGTACCTCATGTTTCGGAGCAGTCACTCTTTAACTCCGAAAATAGCAGGAAAGGCAATATCGTGTCTATGAATCAGTGACGTTACAGTGTTGGAAGTGCCTATGCCTCGGTCGTGAGTATTTGATCATGAACAGTATGTAGTCCCTGCCATCACCGATAACTACTACACCCGGTGAATTTAGCATTCCTGTTCTCTTGGCAGGTAGAAAAGGCTTTAACTCGGACTTATGACCGTGGGCGCTCTGTACGACAACTAGGCACCCAGGCTCAGTGGTGGAAAGTTAGAGCTTTCCACTAACCTAATCGGGCTAGCCTTCCGAAGTCACCTTATTTACCAACTGCCGGAGACTACTGTAAGGCTAGAAGGGTGACCTTGCCGTTAACGGAATGGGCCGATCTGAGCTCCGGATGGATTTCCTTTTCTGTTAACTTTATAGAGTGGCCCTATCCTCTAATTCAACCTATGACTTGTTTGTTGGTCAGGATATAGTTCATCAGGGTCAACACACCTCGGCTCGACGTACCCGACATATACCCAAAGGCCGTAGAAATTCATTCATCAGCCGTGAATTCTTCAAGCCCTATGGATAATGCCGAACAATCTGTTTGGAGGTCCCAGTTCTCTCGATCGCGCGATCGGCTTCTTCCCCAAACTATCCGATAACCCCAGCGAGAAATATGGGTCCTTTCCCATTCCTACCCCGATAAGGGAGCGACGAGGCGACGGATGAGAGTCGGCGCTCGGCATCTAAATTCCCGATAAAATCAGCAGTCTAATTTCAATCTACTAGGTTTATTTTTAATATGGACGATATTATCACCATACTGAACCCGCTGGCTTTGGTCAGAGCCTAACTCTTCTCCCCCTCCAATCAAAAGTTCATCCCTTTAATCTATTACCTCAGACAAATTGAGATTCGTCGTACTATCCTGCACCACACAACATGTCTCCCATTCCTGAGACCATGACGGCCATCCGCATGTATGAGTACGGCGGGCCAGAGGTACTCAAAGTCGAAACTCACCCGGTACCTATTCCTGGCGACAATCAAGTCTTGGTCAAGGTCAAGGCGTCAAGTGTCACCTGGTGGGACTATGCCTACCGCAACCAGCTCATCGGGCCCATCCCTGGCCGTGGCGCCCTACCTATTCCGCAGCAGTTAGGCCGTGAGGCCGCAGGAGACATTGTCTCTGTTGGGAAGAGTGTCCGCACGTTCTCTGTTGGCGACAAAATCGTGACCCTGGCCTGTCCAGCCTGCGGTCAGTGCCTGTTTTGTCAACAGGGCTTCGACAACTTGTGCATTCGCACAGACCTACCAGCCCACAGTACTTTCGGAAGCTATGCTGAGTATATTGTTCGGGATGAGCATGGTATTGTCCTTGCTCCTGATCATCTGAGCTATGACGTCTTGGCATGCCTCATCTGGTCCTACGGCACTCTTATGCACATGATCGATGGCCGTGCGAAGCTTCGGCCCGGCGAGACCGTTATGATCACTGGAGCGTCAGGCGGCATGGGAACAGCGGCTATTCAGCTGGCCAGGCTGGCTGGTGCGGGCAAGATCATTGCTCTGTCATCTGCTGTAGATAAATATGAAAGTCTTCGAAAGGCAGGTGCCGACGTCATCTTGAACTACAAGGATGCAGATGTCCTTCAACAAATTCAGTCCCAAACAGCGCTCAAGATGGGTGTCGACGTCGTCCTAGATAGCGTCGGAGGTCCGATGGCCGAACTAGGTGTCGAAGCCTTGAGGATGGGAGGCCGCATAGTTATGGCTGCAACCATGGGTGGGAAGAAACTTCACTTGGACGTTCACGAGCTCTTCATCAAGAACATCTCAATTCATGGCGCTCGTGCTTCGAGAAGGCAAGACCAGTTAAAAGTCCTGAGCTTAGCAGCAGCGGGCAGGCTCACTCCAATCATCAGCCACAGGTTTCGCCTAACAGAGGTAGTTGAAGCTAATAGGCTGCTTGAAGCTGGTGGGCATACCGGGAAAATTGTTTTATACATGTAGATGTTACGTTTAGTCTACCCCTAAAAAACAATATCTCAATTGTTCAGGTGGAATTAATAAAAATCTCATACCAAGCGCCTCCGAGATATTGATATTGACGAATAATTAATTGCTCTTTATATTGATTCCCTCCCAAGGAACGGGGTTCCAGCTGGTATTATCCGCCTCTAATTACCCTGGACAAGGGAGCATTAAGGAGATAGGCCACGCTACAGGGCATACTCCTGATGTATCCCTAGTATACATAGTTGTCCTGGCTATCGGACACTGCTGTGAAGTCGTTATCAATATCTTTCTCTAAACAGCCGATGTTTGTGTAAGATTATATATTCCGGGGTTACATCGGGATTGCCATATGATAACCAATACGTTTCGCTAGCCCCCAAAGTATTTCTAGCTTTCCCGTAGGCTTCCATCAGAAGTCCCAACGGTAGCTCGGTGTCACGGCGACATTCTCGCCTCCCGACCTTGCCCCGAATAAAGAGGTGCGAGGTCTCCACTGACGGCACTTGTGTATACACGAAAAAGCCGCCGTTGCGACCATCCCGATCCTCAAAGATTAAAAGTGGCTTAAATACCTGTGCTTTCCCCTCACTCACCATATTTTTCAATATCTCAACACTATCGCACGGATCTGCTTCACTTGAACCAGGTCGAGAACATACCAACAGACGTCATCTATCAATTTTCGACCGTCGGCGAAGCCACCATGACTCCCCCTACGGCAAACAATCCATGGAAGGCGCTCCAGCCTCACGATGCCCAGAGATTTGGCGACGTAATCCTGGATCCCAAAGAGCAAGCGCGCTGGAGCGCAGCAGTAATGCTCGGCGGCCTCCCTTATATGTGGCAGGAGGCTTCGCAAATCAAAGAGGTCCTCTACGGCCACTTGGCGCTCTCAAATGCGAAGCGGGTGCTCCTAATCGGAGAGTCGAATGAAAGCTGCTTCATGGAGGATCTTCGTGCCAGGGTTCCTGCGGATGCCGAAATTGAATCTATTGATTTGATCGAGCGCGCAAGAAACATGTGCCTTACCGGACAGAGCGGAAAGAATGGCAGCCTCGGCACTTGGCGCTGGGACTATGTCGATGACAAACCGGACAACTATTACGACGCCATCGCGATCCTGCAGGGAGTACAGCACACGGAAGACTGGGCGGAGACTGCAAAGAATCTGGTCCGTGTCTTAAAGCCCGGTTGCTATTTTGTGACGGGAGAAATTTGTTTCGGACCGCCATTCTTCGAAAAGATCCATGCGGATGTCCATGTCCAATATCTGGTTGACAAAGTTTTCACTGGTATGGATACGGACTACCACAACCTGTCCTACTGGAGCATCGACGATCTTCGACATGCTTTTGGTAATTCCCTCATCGAGCAGGGTTGGCTGGTGGATCGTGGCTTTGAAGCCTTTTGGGGACGGAAGCCGTCTAAACCGAGCACATGAGGAGGGTAATACGAAAGCAATACGTAACATCTTCACGGGACATTCGTCGCACAAATAGATTACCAATCGCTGTCGCTGAAATATAATAGTTTGAATCTTATGCACACGTGAAGCACCTTCCAAAGCGATATGAAAATCGGATCGCAATGGCTGGCGATGCACTTTGCAGTTTAATCTGCACGTCGGCATTAGAATATTACGCCAAGCTGATATTTTGACGAGTTTCGTCTATTGCGGAGATCAAGAATGCCTTGTCTACTTCAGTCGGGGGTGCGTTCGTTGCGTCAATAGTGTAGCTTCGAGTTGTTTAAGCGGTAAAAAAACAATAGGAAGCTCGTCTCCCTTTCCACCGGAACCATGCCTTTGATAGGGAGACGTACAAGATCGTCAGTGGCGCACATGATTTACTTATCATGGCCGAAAGGAGAGATGGAAGTGAACATTGATAGACTTCAAAGGACATCAGTTCGAAATGAACTAAACACTTTATATTGGCTATGACTAGGTCTTTCTACACAGGGAAGACCAAGGTTGCGTGCCTTTCCAACTTCGAAGGTCCCTGCCAGTTTCTGGCCAACCCTTTTACAGTGGAAGGGTGGGGAGGCCCAAGAGTCTAGCACCGTTGTTGTAGGCAAGATTGCCCCGTAGCTGACTGCCTGTCTTGCCCAGGACTTCCCGTGAGAATGTGTCGTTAGTCCAAGGGAGATCGGTTCCAGTTAGAAGATGGCGGGGCCCGACAACTGAGGCATAAAGTTCGATGTCTTCCAGCTCGGCATTGTTGCAGTCGTAATATACTTTCTGAAAGTAGTATTTTACTGGATGGGGCAATAGGCGTTTGTTCCCAGCCAGGTCAATGTACCATGTATCTGCCGGCCAAATGCCCATAAGGTGTCGGAAGCGGCCGAGGCTAGTCAGCACACCACCAGCGAGGTGTGTCACGATGAGCTTGAGATTTGGATGATTCTCCAACGTCCCTGCCATGATTAGGTCGAGTAGAGTAGTCCTTTGATCATCCAAGAAACCCGTGTAAGCGGGGATATTTTTCCTATTAACGAAAGGTTGCTCGACCGGCTGAACTGCAGGATGGACAAGGACCGGGATGTTAAGCTTGGCAGCTAAGGCGAAGTAGGGCCGGAAAGAAGGGTCTCCAAGATAAACATTTTCGTAGTTAGAAGCAAATAATACGCCCTTCAAACCCAGCTCTGTGATAGCTCTGTGAAGGACTTGTACGCCTTGTTGCGTGTAATTTGTTCCCTTGGCTGCGTCCTCCTCGGCAAGAGCCGGAGGTGAAGGGATCGTCGCGAAGCCAAGCATGCGACTTTGACCTGCAACTCGTTGAGCCATCCATTCATTCATGTCGGTTGCGGCAGTAATCAATGCTTTAGCTGGGAGAGGCGGGAAGAATGTGTTGATGGTGACCACATGGATATTGTGTTTGCCAAGCGCTGCGAGACGAACAGGCGATGCTAAATCGTCGGCCAGTCCGGGAATGATACGGTTCACAATGTCGTCTGCAGTCGGCCCTTGAATCCCTGGTGATGCCAAAATGGATTGAGCTGTAGAATTGGCATAGTTCGGCTTGAGGGCGTGTGTTTGAAAATCAATGATTGGTCCCGAGTAAAAAGGCACAGGTGCGGGTTTCTTCTCGGCAGATGCCAGAGGAAAGGAACCAATGGCCAAGATCGCAAGGAAAGCAATGTTTAGCATATTGAAATGAGTGGGCATGCTCGAGTGATGTTTCTGTTCATGTCGGGGGGCATCACCGTCTTTATATACTCAGAATTCTTTCTACAGGCTGTTGCTAGGAGTGGCCAAAGTACTAACGACCCCAGATTTGGCGCGGGGGCGGAGGGACTGTTCCTGAGCGAAGATTTAACCTTGAAGCAGGCGGGGCAACGATAGTGACATCTACACTCCCATGTCAGATGCTAACGAATTAGACTCGGACTTGATCCCGATCCTACCGCGTTAATTAGATACCAGGTTCAAGGGGCTGGTCAGCGACTTTCAAATTCCATTGCCCGTGGGATTATCGGGAGCTTGATCCCGGGCGTGGACGGTGGCTGGCGAATTTCTCTGCCGCTTTCATAGACACCCCTGTTCTTTAAGAAAAAGCTCGCTGCTTCCCCTATTTCGCAAGTTCATTTAATAGCCTGGTCCCATCAACAAGCCCAAGCTGACATTCTCATGCACTTGCCACATTGGGTCATGTACTCGCTGACGAAGTGCACCAAGTTGGCGAGTAGGTCTAGAATTTTGAAGTCGGGAATCAAGTGAGGGTGCATCCGTTGCTCTCATGTCGAGCTTGCGATTAAATGTGCTTCCAAAGCGGCATCATGAGGTTTATGGAAAACGGCAGGAAAGTCTCGCTTTTCAAACAATGCAGAGATAGTGGCTTGGCCCAATTTGTGAGAGTTTCCGAATGGCTGGTTGATGAGATGAGGTCTCCGACGGCGTCAGCTCAAAGGTTCAAGATCTGGCCACAGGCTACACCGCATTGAAGCAGTTAGACCTAAGCCCTGACTCCTTTGTCACTGTCACGGCACTAACGGGAGCAATGGGTGTCCCGATCGTCAAGATTGCTCACTTCTTTAGTATACCATCCCCACTGGGAAGAGCTTTACTGCCCGACACGTTCTACAAGCCTTCGAGCGGTATGACATATATGCTTCGCCCGTATCTATTCTCAAACAAGTTCCGAAGCACCATCAAAAAGAATCTGCAACGATAGAATGTCGATGACCTTTTACTAGGTTAACTAAGTAATGTTATAAAACCGTGATCTCTTTAGGAACTTGAGATTGAGCCCGCAGGCGTCACTGGCAGGTTTTACATGAGCACCACCTAAACTACAAATCAGCGGCGTATTATCCGTAAGCAGTTTTAAAATGATGTACGAGTGGAGGTCCAGACACTGAGCTTAGGGTTGCTGTCTGTCAACATGGCACCGATACATGAATGCATACATCGAACAAAACATCAGTGTAGATCGAGGATTAAAAGGAGCTTGTGATTCCCTATCTAAAGGAGCGACGAGAGTTAGTCTCTTTATACCCGTTTTCAGTCTGCCAATCCATAGACAGAAGGCTGTTACTTGACGCGAGTTGTGGTCGTTCATGATGATCGTGATCCTTGCCTCCAACAGTAACCGAAGGTCTCCGGAGCTTGACACAATTTCTCTGTTTCTTCCTGGCTACAGGACGCCGGACATGCCCCGACGCGCCGCTTCAATTTCCTCAAGGCTGCACCTCTCTGCTACTTTGGACGGTTCGACCTGCGGCTGAATACTTTCGGTGGTGAGAACAATGATATGACTGCTTGAGGCCGATGTGATGCTCGTGTAGGCGCATCCTCGGGGAATATTGACAAAGTCGCCTGGTTCTAACTTGATCAGGCCCTTCTGCGTCACCAAGGTACGTGTACCGCTGATCTGGTATTGAATAGCGTCAGCTCTCCGATGGCACCGATAGACTTCCCCTCTGCTGCTCTCGAGCTGGACGTTTCCGAGCCACACATTTTGCGACTTGTATAGCCATTCGATCTCGGGCCCGGCCGCCGCAGGCCGTTGCACGATAAGCTGGGCGTCCGTTTCGATAGCCCCCCCGAGCAGTAGTGTCTCATCGACCAAGGAGACGGACAGATCGCAGCCTAGCGCCCCGAGGCACTCGGTGACCATCTCGGTTGCCCTTTGGTTGACTGAGAAGTTCTCAAAGGGAACTTTCTTGCGCTCCGCTACAGTGGCGTTGCTGCCCACGTCGGATACTGGAGCGATGATGTAGAAGAGCAAATGAACCTCCTCGCGGCCGTAGTTGTCATGAGCGATGCCAACGGGGATCCTGGCAAAGTCTCCGGGGCGGAGATCTGCGGTGCCGACCTCGGTCATCAGGGTGCGCTCGCCGGAGACCTGATACGAAAGCTCATCGACATCCACGTTGCGGTGGTAGAAGGGCTGACGGTTGACCATCTGCTGCCACTCTAGCCGTAGTGTCTTGCCGACATAGACATCTCGAGGGGGCGCGAACTTAGCGGGCTTGAAGTCCGTTGGGAAGTGGGCTGCAGTGAGCGGTTCGAATTCTCTCCAGAGCTTCATGAAAGTTGGCGCTGGGTAGGTCAATAATAGGTCCTCCCTCCGTTGCACGGTGATCTCGGTCAGAACCTCGGGCAAGGCGTCGAAAATCTGAGTGACGGTCGCCATTATCAAAGTGAAACGTAAACGCAGAATTGGATGTTTCACAACTGTACTGTGTGCTTATGATGGGAAAATCTTGCAATGAGTGTTGAACCGAGTTGACGCGCTTTAAAGCTAACCAGTTACACTCGGTTGATATGTAAGACCACTAATCAAACTTAGCCATGCCGATGTGCCGATTGTTCCCCGACCTCCGTTAAGCCGAGGCCGGCTCATTCCATGTCGCGCCTTGGAACTCTCCGTCCTCTAGGCCATCTAAACACAGAAGACGACCATATAAACCTCTGCCGTCATACGTAAGTCCAAATCATGCGCATATTCGCAGCAAAACAAATAATAAAGCAACAGGAGTCCAGAGTAACCAATACCACAACCAAGTAAACTTCCAAGAGGTCAGCAATAACTAACTGTATTCTAATTTCAACTTGATCAAATGACAAATTACCCAACATTGTCAATGACACAACATAGCCTTACCAAATTTCCAAGGAACCGCGCGCTCACCGGATACGGCACAACCTGATCTCCATCGGCATGACGAACCTCCGAACTCGACCATGGGGCGGATCATGCTAGTCCCGAGTCCCGACCTCGCTGGGGATAGATCGGAATGCACTCCAACCTCCCCGGATCGTACCCAAACCATCGGATACTCGCCAAAGTCGGGGCAAGACTCACAATCTTCAAACCCATAGGGGTATCCCAAGCGGATGTATTTAGATAGCCGGGAAGTAGGATGGATACTACGTCACTCCACCTCAGGCCACGGAATATAGTGGGCTCCTCTACTCCCCTCACGTTCTCGGCAGCTGGCAGAACAGCCAGCTCATAGAAGACCAGTTCGCCGCTAACGGCTACCGCATCCTGATTGTCGACACTTTCAATTTCGATGCGCTGTCTCTTTATTACCCCTAAGGTTTTGACATGAAGAAGTCGATGTTCAAGGGTTCCGATGGAAAGAATCATTCACGCCGAATGCTGTCGACGCTCATTATTAAAGCAGCCATAAAGTTCCCTTCAGGCCTCAGCTGATGCCGTACGTCGTTCTTGGTACTATCATCGACGTATGGTCGTTCTATGCCATTGCCTCGTATATGTACCCGGAGCTGCAGGAAAGGCGTCCCCTGGCGTATTTACGCGGTATATTGCGATCCTTTTTAATGCTGCCCCCTGGCTCCATCTCCAGATTAAAGATCCCGAATTCCCAATAAAAAACATACCTTTCGCTTATGGTAAAAGCCCTGGCGGGGCTATTGTTTGTTGTTACTTTCACGGTTCGCGAGCTGTCTGGGTCTTCGTACGTTCATCTTGCACGAGGCTTGTTTATCTTATCCAGAGCACCAACTCTGTGGGCTGGGCAAGACGAAAAGCTCCCGTAACTGGGAGGAAGGGCTCTGAAGATACCTGGGGCTTCAGTTAGATCTTGCCCATGCTGCTTCTGGCACTTCCAACATTTGTCTTTATCAAAGCTCTCATCAGTCAGTATATACACCATAATCCCCTCATCGTACGGCTTATGCTTCTCGTAGTGGAACGCTGGGAGAAATACTAATCGCTTATCAACATTAGGATCTGAAGTAAAATGCACTGAACGCTCGAGCGGCAGTGGTACTTCGCCTCAACCTAAGGTCAGGATGATGTGGAGCCAATCCTGCCTGGATAGAATAGACCAGTATGAGAATGCAATGTATAACAGTAGCTTATTCAAGGTTTGGATGTGCTTGGTGATGGTGGTGATATATATAGCTATTATATATCTTGCCTTTAGCTTACCTGAAGGGTTCCTATTTAGTTATAGAACACCGACTTTTAAATACTTTCCTATACCTAGATGAATTCTTTAAATTTTACTAAAAGTAAATATTCTACATCATTATCAGTCAACAATCTCTATAATAACTCTCCAGTTGACCTTTGTCTAAGTCACTTTATGTTGTACATAGTGGCTATGACAGTTGTGTTTCCAACCCACGAGCCAAGATCCTGTTCTCCATTGGCCAACATGGTTAATTTCGCATAGAATAACTGAAGGCCAGAATGATTTGGCGAATATAGAAATCAATATCCATGCTCCCCGGGAGCCGCAGGCACACGTTGCAAGTAATAACGCCGCCTTGGCATCACGCAATCTCCAGGGTTTATGGCCATTGCCGCAAAGTCGATCCAATGGGGTCAACAGATTGCCCATGCAGCTCTGATCTAATAGCTCTCGGTCTTCATTGAAGGATCACTGCGGTGTAAGTAGCTAAATAAAACCCTAGGACATGCAGCGGGGACGGCGGGCCAGCACATGTTGGCGACGATACGGCTCGATCCGAGGCAGCAACCAAAGGTCGAGACTCTATTAATCCTGGCTGAAACGGATATTTGATTTTGATTAGTACATGGTAAGTTTAGTGTGAGGACAGGTAGGGTCTAATTTCTGTCTGTTGCTAGCAAGTGAGGGACGGCCCGATCCTAGTTAAGTGCAGTGCACTATTACTATTTCCTTGTAAGTAGAACACCAAGACATCGGCGAATTATTCTCTTTCAACAAGTTAATTTTAGAACGGGTTATAGGAAATAGTTCTTAATTGAAACTAAGGTTCTACGTAATTGTCCCCTAACTAGATATGTATGATATGTGCTCTTCCCTTGCACAAGCTGTCATGCCGGGGCAGGATGCAACAGATACGAAGCAACTGAAGCATTGCATCCCGCCTGGACGACTCTATGCAAAGCGGCATTAACACGTCCTCCCGAGCTTCTGTGGAGGGTCTCTGCGACGTACACCAGATGAAGTCCCTCAGATGGCTGAACTAGAATCCACCCATCCTTGGCTTTATTCTGGATTTCAAGATGCGGAGCCTCATAATACACTAGTGACCCATGAGCTTGGGGTTTCTGTAAGGGGAAGTGATAGGTAATTGGTGGAATATATGCTGATTCTCACTTACAGATTGATAGGAGACCTTCATCGCGATGTTCACGGACAATCACTTCCTCTACACGTGCCGACCCACGAGCGAGGGTAAGTTCACTTCGTCCAGGTTTTTCAGGATCTTCACCCTCTGCTATCGGAGCAGGGGGCTCAAGGCCCAGACTCAAGACCTGGTATAGGTCACGAAGAGCTGCATCGCTGAACGATGTAACCTGCTCGATCTGGGTTCTTACGGCTTCGAGTTCAGCAGGTAGGCGAAGCTCGCCTTTGAGTTGGGCCTCGCGAGAAACTTGGAAGACATCCACAGATTCGCGATGAGTGTATCTGTTCTTGTTAGTATCTGCTGCTGGTAACAGTGGAAGCTATTGCCGGGGAAATACCCTCGGTTTAGGCCATCTTCGTGATGGACCAACTTCTCGCTCTGAGGCCGATTGAAGAACTCTTCCTCAGCTTCGTAAATAGCCTTCAGATTTACCAAGGTCGGGTCCACGAAGATAGAGGAAAAATATTCCAGTCGTGGAAGAAATTCGTACGAGATTTCGTATTTCGGTAGAGTCTCGCTGCTTGATGAGCTCGAAGTCGATGATCTGAAGTTCTGGCAACTTGGTTTCCTGGATGTTGGACATAATGATCAAATGCCTCGTGGAAGAAATAGTCAAGGCTTGGTTAACTGAGAAGGAAATTTGGAACTCTGGCTTCTGTTGACTTGGTAGTATGAGAATGGCAGAGCTGTTCAGAGGTCAATGGACAATGCTTTTCTGTGGTTTATGCTGTGTTTGTAAGATCTTGTATGAAACCTTGATGTCCGCATCAGACATCGCAAGGGGCTGAAGACGCAAGATGGAAACTGTCTGTCGTGAGACTGAAGTAAAATGCCGTGACTAACGGGAAACCTCATGCAATAAACCTTGCGTATGATGATATCTCGGTTGTGGAACCATATGGGTTATGAAAAACAGGGCTTTGAAAGGATGGCGTGTAGAAATTAATCTCACCGGGTAGTAACCCACATGTAGGACTCAGGAGAGCAACATGCCCGACGATATCAATACCATATCCAGTATGATCCGAGGTTTGATGATCTCAATATGCAGTCAGCACAGGATGCTAATCTTGCACGTTACCACACGCCTTTCTTTTATCCTGACAAAATCTTGGATTAAATGGCGTGAAGGCCATATCGGGAGAAAGCGGAGAGGTTCGATGCAGTACCAAAGTTAGCCTCCAGAGTCTGTATCCTGTACGTTGCTCATATGTCGTCTCCCTGCCTGAATCTGGGACTGTAAAAATATGGTATTAAATCTTATGATCTATAGATTTCCATTCTATACAAGTTCATCCTTCGATATTCTTAATTTTCTTCTTTTCACAGATAACATGGCAATCAGATCGACAATTACCAATATCGCTAACGGCGCTGAGGAAAAAGTACCCTAACCACCTCCCCTATTAAGACGCTCTAACATGTTGTTAGAGCCCCGTTCTCGTCAAGCTAAACGACCTGGTTAATGTTCATGATGGACAGACTGTTCTGTTTGACGCACGTGTTCATGCTATCATCACAAATACGCCAAAGACATTCGTCAGTCTGATTCTTCGTGACAACGGAACATTTGTTAAAGGTATGGTGGACTTGGACACCGTAGATCAGGCTACAGTGTCAATAGCTCAGAGTCTAACTCGTGAGTCTATAATCCGTGCTTGGGCAGCTCCCCAAGACTTGGTAGACAAAAGGTTTGTGGCAACAGTGCAGATCTGGAAGCTTATCTCACTAGCCGATGCTATCCTTAAGTTGACGCATCCGGTAATTTCACACGGCGCTCTAGGGGAGACTCAACAGACCCCATCCGAGAGTCCTTTGTTTCTCCTCAACAAGCGCCTCAACAACCGAGTCATTGACACCCGAGTGGCCGCCACAGGTTCCGTCATAAAACTCTTCTCTGGTGTCTACGAGCTCGCGGTTGAACATCTGACAGGACAAGGCTTTCATTGGATTCATACACCAACACTTATCAACTACCGCAATCCAGGAGACGGTAACTGCTTTTCCGTAAACTACCTCAATGGCAAGGACGCATGGTTGACACAGACGGGAGAGTATTACTTGTTTATGGCATTGTCAGCTGGTCTCGAGCAAGTGAATGATATCAGCACTGTCTTCCGAAGAGAAAAGGAAGTTACCACAAGACATCTCACTGAGGTATGTGCTGCCTGCGATTCAATTAAATTCACTAATTCTTCTATAGTTCACAGCACTCGAAGTTGTCTTCAACCTTCAGCATAGCTGGGGAGAAGTACTTCATCGTGCCGAGTCACTGTTTATTTTTATCATTAGTGGGTTGCAACAGCGGGAGAAGCATAGAAAGCTTCTCAGCCTTGCAAAGCGATTGCACTCCACAGCTGGGCAGTTTCGCCTTGGCACAGATGCAAATGCTCATCTTCCTCGTGTCAAGTTCAACGAGGCGAAGAAACTTCTTCGTGATAGACTGGGATTCGCAGAGACGAACGATTACGATGACCTGACGTAAGTTCACCAATTGTATTGGTTGCTAAATCCTTTCTAAAACAGAAAACTGATGCTACATGTTCTACAGTAAGGAAGAAGAGAAGGCTTTAGGCCAGCATCTCGCTAGCTCCGACTCTGAATTTGGTCACCCTACTGATTTATTCCTCCTTACGCACTTCCCCAAACATCTACGTACATACAACGTTAAGGCAACAGAGGAGGATCCTACCATCACTTATGAGTTCGACGCAATCTTGGGAGGACAAGAGGCATGTACCGGGTTCCAGGCAATTCACAAGCACCAGGAGTTACGCGCAGCTATGCAAGCTCGTAAGCCACCGCTGAATCCCGACGATGAGACGTGGCGGCCTTGGATGGGTTCTTATGAAGCTCGTGCACCTCCCCAAGGAGGATTTGGAAGTAGGTCTTGTCCACTCTAGTCTACTCTGTAGCCTTCGTGCTGACCTTACTAGTTGGACTTAACAGGCTTCTTCAGGGCTTCCTGGGCCTGCGATATATCCACGAAACCACTCTTTGGCCTCGTGACCCAACTCGTCTGGCCCCTTGAGCTTTACGTCGTTGGAGTCACAATACATAGGCTGCTTTACAATTGCCTACGTAGCTATTTCTTATTCGTTGTTAGGCTGGCTTACTATTCACTGCTTACTGTCTTGAAGTTTAATTATCGAGATACTATGATTATTTCCCTTTGAGATTGTATGATTATATGAACGTAGATATTAATTTTTTAGACCCTCTCAAACATTACTGAACGACTAACTCTAAGAACTTCTAGGGCCGTCAGTATTTGTTAATGTTAGGTTGGGTACTTTATAACTGTTTCATTTTCATATTTAATTAACCTAAATAAATTTCTTCAATAGCGTAAATCATATTTCCCGGCCTATTCCAGACTTTAATGGAATAAGCTTGTCAAACATCATTGTGTTTGTTGTTTGCCAAGCTCATTGCCAAGAATAGAGGGCACACTACATGCGACACGGTTACACAACCAACAAAAGGAACATTCCCTCAGTAGGAGTACAGCCATGACGTGACGCAAGGGCTTGTCTGGCGTGCTAACGTCAGTAAGTGATGTGATTTTAGACGGCAGTATTATTATAGTGGGGGTCTTAGCACCCTATTATGTTCGATTCTAACTCTGCTACTAAAGCAGAGTATGTTCCTTCTTTATTCAAGCAATAATTTAACGAACGTTGAACTATTTCTTGATATGCTATGATGAAAAACGGCCAACCCCCCATTCCAGACACAGAGCTTGCGGTGGCTATACCGGCGCAAAACGTTCTTACTGACAATGGAGACCAGACGCAGACTCAAAGGCCAGAAGGTTTAGATTCTAATAGCGATCAATTTCCGAATCTTTCCCAGACCCGAGCTATTCTTCTCGTGGCCGTCATATCCATCGCTGCTCTTCTCGCCGTACGTAATATTCCTTTAAGGGCAAACAGAGACTAATAAATTACTCAAACAGGTCTTAAACTCACAGTCTATTGTTATAATTCTTCCAGAACTTGGAAATTCGATGAGCATCCCATCCTCACGCCAACAGCTCATCGTGTCTATTTACAACATCTCCACGGGAAGCGTTATGCTTCTCTGGGGCCGCTTAGCAGACGTCTACGGCCGACGTCTGGGCTTCGTGTCAGGATCAGTGATCTTCACCTTATCAACGCTATGCCTGCCTTGGTCCAGCTACGAAATACCTTTCTATGTGCTAAGAGCAGTTCAAGGTATGTCCGCTGCCGCTATCATGCCATCTGGTATTGGTATTATGGCTTCCTCCTTTGCATCAGGTCCTTCTCGGAACATGGCCTTTATCGCAATGTCCGCCATGGCATCTTTGGGCTCAGTTGTAGGTAGTCTTCTCGGCGGCTTCGTAGGATCGACTCTTGGTTGGAAGTGGGTGTTCTGGATACCTGCCATTGCCTCTGCCTTTACTACTGCTGCTGGCTTTGTTGTCACTGCTGGCAATGCCTTAAAATGCGTTACTAAGAAGACAGCCGAAAACGGCGGCGGCAATAAGAAGCCATATGTGGACTGGGTTGGAGGGGGTTTCATATCGTCCAGCCTCACCTTACTTCTTGTTGCCATTACCCAGGCCAATGTCATCGGCTGGTCAACGCCCTGGATATCACCATTGTTAGTTGTGTCTTTACTACTTTTTGGAGGATTCGTCTTCTACCAGCACCGGTTAGAAAAGGACCCTAACCGACTACCTCTCATCCGCATGTCGATGTTCAAGAAGAAACAATTTTCAGCGCTTTTTGTGCTAGTCGGTTGCTTCTACGCATCTTTCAATGGATTTCTTGTGTTTGTTACCTACTAGTAAGTACGCTCTACTTCTCGTAGCAGTTATGTTCGTCTTATTAATTTTTATTAGCTATCAGAAGTACCAAGGCCTTGATGAGTTACAGACAACACTTCGATTTCTTCCTGCTGGGGTATCAGGCCGTGAGTTCACCTCTTTCGTTTCGTGACTGAGTTGTGATTTTTCTAACGGCAGTCACTAAAGTCCTCATATCATTCGCCGTCTTTCCAGCACTTAAACACCTTTCGGCCCTAACGGTGCTTGCCTTCGGCCTTTCATGCAGCGTCATATCTCCACTCCTGTTTGCATTACCTTTAATCTCTCCAGTTACCACTTACTGGGCATGGGGGTTCCCGGCAATGTGCCTCTGTATGAGCGTTGAGATTGTTTGGCCTGTATTTAGTCTACTTACAGTTAAATCCCTACCGCAGGAGGATCAATCTCTAGGTGGGGGACTCTTGCAGACGGTGAATAATGTTGGTCGAGCTTTAGGATTAGCAATTGCCACCGCTATTCAGGCTTCTGTTACAGGGAGTACAGCGGATGAAATAGGTTCGGGGCTTACTTACAAGGCCTTAGGGCGGCGCAGTGGCTTAATTTTGTACTAGCCGTTACAAGCCTCTTAGTGGCTTTGTCCTTCTTCAAAGGGTTGGGCAAGACGTAATATTCTATATTTGATTTATATGGAAACCTACCATGACACTATCAGCTAGTAGGCTAGCCTTAGTGACTATGGCAGTAATGTTTCTAATCCACGATCCAAGATCCTGTGCTCGATTGGCCCCTAATATCCGCCTGAGTATTAATTAAGTTGGGTTTCTCAGAGCTTAGTCTGTCGCGCTCCTCGGGTAATCTTCTCCTTGTCTTTAAGTAATCGTCGAAGGATCTTCCCACTTGGGCTCTTTGGAATCGCATCTATAAACTCAACACCACCTTTCAGCCTTTTATAGTGAGCCATATCTCGTTCCACAAATCTGGAGATGTCGCCAGCGAGTTGCGCGAAGTCTTCTCCCTTAGCAGCCGGAGAGAGAACAACAAATGCCTTAGGAACCTCGCCTGCATCCTCGTCGGGAACTGGGACTACAGCGCAGTCATCTACCATCGGGTGAGATAGTAGGCGAGATTCCAGCTCGGCCGGGGCCACCTGATAGCCCTTTATCTCGGAAGTCAGTGATATTTTACCAAGAGATCTAAGACGCTGCTTCTAACCTGTGTTTTGATGAGTTCCTTAATTCGGTCCAAGATGAAGAGGTGCTCGTGACCAGCAGTTGATTTTCGGATGAGAACCTCATCGCCTGTCCTGATCCATCTCCCATCTTCGTCTGTGAAAAATGCTTCCTCGTTGGCCTTCTCATTGTTGAGATATCCAGGTACGACTGACGGACTCTGGATCATAAGCTCCCCGGGCTTCTCGTATTCGGTAATTATTTTTCCATCAAACCCTACAAGCTTGGCACGGACTCCTGGTATGAGGGAGCCAGATGAACCCTTTAAGATATCGTGCTCGCTGGTAGTACTGATAAGCGTTGCAGTCTCTGTCATTCCTGTAGTTACGAACGTGATTGGATTAGCCCTGACATGGCAATATGTAATTCCATGGTCCACATACCGTATCCTTGCCCTATATGCCAGTGTGGCCAAAGTTTGAGCACTTGATCAACGGTTTCGGACCCCAGCGGGGCTGCTCCTGTGTGAAGGTTCCGAACAGAGCAGAGATCATACGTCTTGGCCAACTCACGATTTCTAAGAAGCTGGATGACCATGGGAGGAACCTGCGTTTTGGTCACGATAGTCAGTTTCCGATTTCAGCCTTGATAGATATAATGGTCAATCTCACCGCAAACAATCTTTCAATCTTAAACCTTTGGATTGCGTTCAGAAGGACCTTAATATCGAACTTGTTGAGTACAACCAGCTCGTCACCCTGATATGCGGCGCAATAGGCAACAGTTACAAGTCCAAAAATGTGACTCATTGGTAGTAAGCCCAGAGTTACCTGAGACTCGAAATTGAGCAGTGACCGGGTTGTCTTTTCAAAGGTGACTGTTGCCAGAATATTTGATATGATGTTATGATGTGTGATTACGCAAGCTTTCTGCGATATGTCAGTGTCTATCGT
Source organism: Fusarium avenaceum (assembly GCA_025948275.1). Taxonomy (NCBI): domain Eukaryota; kingdom Fungi; phylum Ascomycota; class Sordariomycetes; order Hypocreales; family Nectriaceae; genus Fusarium; species Fusarium avenaceum. The sequence goes on along the minus strand of CP109670.1, from coordinate 34,646 downwards.
GTCTTGGGCCGGGCTGAGGATAAGAGAAGGTGCTTCAGCACTTACAGGTAGCCCAGAGGTTCCACTCGTTATTGATATAAAGGCGGGCTGCCGGGTGCTTTGTCCCTTGGTCCACTTCAAAGCCTTTAACGGTGGCAACGTTCTACCTGTGTCAACCAATTGATCTATTGTCTCGTAACCGGCGGGACTGTCAAAGCCAGGGACGTCAATAATGAAAATTCTGTCTTTGTTGATTCCACAGCGCTTAGCTGCTTCTTGCGCCACGGCAAGTAAGGGAGCACACGTGAAAATTGCCTTTGCTTTGATGTGCTTGAGTTGGTGCTGGATTTCAGAAACGGTGAAGGCTGCACTTGCAGGTGTGACAACTCCAGAAAATCGGTGAATGGCATGGACGAGAAGCATGTAGTCGATCTGACAACGTGGAATAACAAGGGTCAGTAAATTCCAGATATATCTCAGACCAATCTTGATTTACCCACCGTGTTAACAGCATGTACCGCAATGACCTTGTCCAGTGGGGATCCGCTGTCTGGCTCCAGACCAAGCTTTGTAGCTATGGCTGCAGAGAGAGGAGTTGTGCGGTCATGCACGTCCCAAGCTGAGAGGGATTTGCCCGTATACCCACAGGTGTAAGCTATACGCGAATCTCTAATCGGGCGTCGGCCGTGCTTATCGCTGTTGACGAACTCTTCGATTGTGATGGAGTCAGGGGCGTCTAAAAACAACATGTTAGTCATGTGCCGGGAAGAGGGGGGCATTTGTAACAAAGATTCTCAATAAGCGATCAGAACCCGTACCCATGGTAGGCTCTGAAACCCACGAAGGTGGAAAAAACATATTTCCGTGGTTATTTTTGTCAGGAAGAATCATTGCAGTGTTAGCAACTATTCAGTTCGTTACTATGAACTCTTACGACTCGTTTCTAACCAAGAGAGATTGTGTGTGTTTGAGGGTAGATTGATGAGTTTTAGGGAAACGTTGATGACTTAAAGGAGAAGTGAAATGCACGAACTAATGTATTTCTTATTGTTTCGCTTTCCTGTTTTGCCGGCAACTACTGCCGTGGCCGATTACCCGTTGGCTCGAACCGGGGGGTAAGGTTGTATCGCAGCTGGATGAACCATGATTCTCTGTTCCGCGGCAAGGAGCCAGTTGGGCCGTTGGATGTTGAGATGCCGGCCGGCACATGATCAATCCGGAAGCCCCTAGTCCCGGCATTTGCACCTTGAAACTTCGCCTCCAAGCTCTCCGCGGAAGCCTGTGTTTAAGTCCGGTACTAAGTAATTCTCATTATGCTGATCTCTACAACGGGAACGTAATTTAATTATTATAATATTAAAGAGCATTTATGTCGGCTTAGCGACTGACGACTAATTTCATACCCTGTGAACAACCGCTCACCCTTGTTTGTCAACCCAGTCCAGAATTTTACACCTGCGATGACTGACCCGCGCATTTTCTTTTTTGGTGATCTTACCGAAACTGATTTTGGAGTTGAGGAACTCCTTGGTCATGCTGAAAAGTCTAAGCGCCTTGAAGATTATTTCAACGATGCACTGGTGGTGACCCAGAAGACTTTAAACTCGATAAACTTGAAGGATCATGATCTATCTTCTCGCGATTCCTTGATCCAACTAGCTGTCCGAGCTCAGAAAGATGACTCTTCGTCTGTTGTTCTCCGCGCCTGGGCAATTTGTTTTGCGCAGATTGGGCATCTGATAGCGTATGTACATAGAACCCCCACCAGACGACGATTGAAACCTGAACAAATGCTCAAAAGGAAGACAGCCATCTAGAGAAGAGTCCGGCCTTGCTGGATCTCTGGATCAAGCAGAGAGTAATCATCGTGGCATCTTGTGCAGGGCAGATCGCAGGCTCACTTGCTGCCACCGCCCGATCAATGGACGACCTCGTCAAAGTTGGTCCTGAGATATTGGCTGTTATGATACGAGCTGCATTTGATGCAGATCGCAAGACAGATGCCGTCATGGATGACAGAAGCAAGAGCTGGGCGCACGCCGTGTTCGAGATCCCCGTATCTCAAGCGGTCGACGCCACAAACCAATTTAACAAGGAAAAGGTAAGACCCTGGAGAGCCTTCAAAGGATATCCAACTGGAAGCAAGTGGTCCTGACAAGAAGTAGAATGTTCAAAAAAGCAAAAGGCTCTATGTCGGCGGAGCTTCTGCTTGGGCTACTACTGTGATAGGCCCCCCCTCACTCTTGGAGGAGTTTTTCACTACCAATCCGTTCTCAGGAAAACGAGTGTTGGCGCTCCCTATACGAACTCTTTTTCACGCAGAGCACCTTGAGAAGCCCGATCTTTCAGAAATCGTCGGTGACGCACCTATTCTTGAAACCCTCCGACTAGAAGACACATCATTCATCTCTAGCTCTTCTGGTCTGCTTTTTGAATCTCTAAACTTGAGAGACTTAGTTGGAGAGGCGGTGCTCAATGTGAACACTAAGATAACGGACAACAGGAAGGTCTTTGCAAACCTACAGGAGATTATTGGGAACGAGAATGCTATAGTTACTCCATTCTCGGCTAAGAAAGGGGTTTTGAGACTTTGCAAAGCCTTGGGGGAAGAAAGTGTTTCTGTAGAAACTACCGAATAAGAGATTGTCTTCACATGACCAACAAGGCGGTTACACTCGCTTCGTTTACTTGTGTCAAAAGCCTCTGGTAGTTGGCCGAATTATGAGTTGGTGTGGGCCATGACTGAGGAAAACCTGATGATGTTTAACCCAGTGTGCACTGACGGTAGTTTTCAGAATACACTTACTGCTTGGAGTATAATGGCAAGATAGGAAGAGGTGGCAAAAGATAAAGACTGATGCAAGATTAATTAGTGCTAGACTCTATGCTCTTTAAAAGGCCTAAGAGCGTTAAGAATGAATATGAGTAGCAAAATAGGTTGGATTGATCAGTTACCATCTTCATACGGAAGCCATGTGCTTCTCCTCCTCCTATATCCACAACAGGTCTATATCTTAGCCACCCTTGCACTCGTGATGGTTTCTACGGCCAAGTCTTTGGGCCATTCAGGCGCGTCCACTCCATTCCCGCGAGTGCCAACTTGGAATCCAGGCCTCACAACCTGACTAGGAAACTGTAGAACGGGTTTCACAGTACGAATGGAGCATCCGAGATGATCCGACCATCTAGTCTCGAAGAATGACGAGCTGAACAGATCTGACGAAGTCTTTCTGAGCATGGCCATATATGTCAACATTAGGAAGAGCATGTGGTCGTCATGAGAGTACACAGGGCTGTCAAATCTTGCCCAAAGGGCTTTCCACACATCGTCAGGATATGTGCCCACAGAATTGACAAGCCAGTTGTTGTAGTAGTCGAGTGCGAGCTAATGTTAAGTCGTCAGTAAGGCTACTGTAAGCCAAGAGAAACGGAAATGGGTTCTCGGATACATACATCAACCTGATAAGATCCGCCTTCTAGCCCGCGGCGTAACAAGGCATCCATGACTCCGCAAATACCAGAAATTCCGGTGCTAGGTTATTAGATACGATGGTCAGCCTATAGAAACAGCAAAAGCGCCTTGAGATGGATGGGATTTGCAGTCATACCAGAAGTCACTGTTGGGGAAGACAGGAGTGACAGGCTCATCTTTGCCCATGGCACGACCGAACTCCCAGGAAACACCGCAGTGCTAGTACGGAAAAAGACGCTGTTGTTAGCTGACGGAACCCCATTGATAAGGAAGGGAAGCCCTTACTGCGTCTGAAATTTGCTGCCATCCAGATCTCGCTTGCAACGGTCCATGCCAGCCGTATGAGTTCAGTCTGACCGCCACAATGCCACGCTCACGCGTCTTGCACATGTTGAAGATGTCATCGACCCCGAAACCAAACTTGTCAAGGGCACTAGGCCTGTAGCTGGTGACGAAAACATCGCAATCCATAATCAGTTCACGGAGTTTCTCCCTTTCGTGACTGTTGTTAAGATCGAGGGTGGTGTTCCATTTACCCCAGTTTAGCTCAGGGTGATAGACGGTTGCGTCAGGAACAGACCGCGATGTAACCCGAATGACACTCGCGCCCAACTCTGCTAAGCCCCGGGTTACAACTGGCCCTGCGATAATTCGAGTGAAATCTAGCACTTTGAGGCCAGCCAGCGGCCGGGAGGCATCAGTGGGCTTCCCCCGATGGATGAAAACCACCAGGAAGCGGTTTGATGATCATTCCGCTTGAAAGTCTCCCAGAGACCCACATGAGCGTTCGATTTCCCTTGTTCTGTTTCGCGGTAGCTGTCGATAGTGTGGCATACCGTTCCAGAAGTCTTGACGACATCGTTACTGAGGCGATCAATATCATCGCTATTCCACTGAGCCACAGCAGCACGGAATATGGGGATTACATCAGCGAATGTGTCCTTTGTAGGCGGTTGTACTGGCAGCTTGAGCATACCAAGAACCATATCCGGGTTGAGCGATCCATGCAGATGAAAATACTTGTCATCACGTGTCTTATAGATGTTTGATGTGCAGCATCTCCAAGGCCCATCAAGCGACTTGTGGGTGTCGTAGTCTGCGAAAAGACTTTGATACAGCGCTCGACTTTTGCGGTCACTGCGAGTGGCTTCAAAGGTTGCATTCTGTCCATCAGGGTCAATCGACCATAACATGATGGATATGATGAAAAGAAGTGCATGATCACTGCGATTCCAACATTAGTTTCGAAGGCCATTAATACAAATAGCCTAGGTAATAGCAAGAAGAATCACGTACGTGTTAATGACGACTTTCTGGGGCGAGACGCCATATGCCTTATCTAGTATAGCATTGACATATGTTGCCTCGAGAGCTTTCAATGACGCTAAGCTTTCGGTAAATCGCCAATTGATCGGTAGCTGAGGGCTTTGCGATCCCTCGAAACGGATTCCTTCTGCATATTTTTCAATACCGGGTAGGAGATGCTGTCTTGTCTTTGGGTTGTTCAGAATCCCCTTTTGAAACACCTTGAAAGCCTGGTCCTGCACCGAGTACAGGGCAGTTTGTTGAGGATCCATGTTTGTTTGAGTAGTGATAAATTTTAAATGATAGAAAGTGAGGTATAGTGTTTGTCTGGTGCTATCCTGACTCCCAGAAACCGTCGAGTTAATGTCTTGAGCAGAAATATTCGAGTGTTACTCCCAATGTGTACAATGCATAGCAATGATCGTCAAGACCAGCCAGCAAACGATCCGATCCAACGCCGAGAGTAATCGCATTTGCCGATCGAATTCCCGAAAATTATCTCATTTGCCGTTTGAGTGCTCGCATACAGAAGCGACGGCTCGGCAGCAATGACCCGTTTCCTTGACGAGGGTCTCTGCTACGCTCGGTTACAACTGCGTTAGGCCTGGGCGAGATAGTGAACCGCGCAGAGATTCTGGAAAGGGTCGGGTTCTGCAAACCTGAGGCCATGTGACGCGTCATTGCAGTCAAGTCAATTCACCCCTGTTAGTTATTATCCATATTGGTTATCAAGTTGAAGACGGGGAATCTGAGCATCCCCTAGGACTAAGTTACCCTAGTGATTTTTAAGCAATTAGTAATTCACGTAATATAATTGAAATATTGCACATAAAGTGATACGATGTAAGTAAATCGTCTATTGAAACTTGCTAGCAGGGCTCAGTTCCCGGGGCTGCTTAGATCCTCCTTCTGCAACTAAACTAGTACAGTAACCGTTCACAAACCTTATTTTGGAATCCCTGTACCCCACATTGCTAGGTTGGAAGCTCGTTCCACTCTAACTAGGTCAGGGACTTCTCGGGAGCTTGACCCGAATCGAGTTGCCGGCCGTAATGCTACTTTACAGCCTCGTGCCAAACTTAAAATCCATTTGTAACTTGATCTAAAACTCAATTCTTAGGCGACTGCCGCGACTCGCTCTTTCTGTCATCCTGTCTATTTCTACATATTCATTATTTTCATAGTCAGGCCATCAGATACCGAGCGAGTTTACCGAGCCGCGGAACTCCTTGCGGCAGTTAACCCTCTCGAAAACCCTGCCGGAAACTATTGCCGAAACAGTCAAATCGAGCTTAGTGGGTAGTGACTAGCCAAAGGGTTTAGAAATGCTGTCGACTATTCAGAAGGGGGTTTTCAAGTGCTCCTCACCTGATTAGAAAACGGTAAACGTAAAGTTTGATCTCAGAGATCTTATTCAGTCGAAGCAATCCTGTTCTCCCAATACGAAGTAGAGTACTTGATCATTTTCCCATTACTCCTGCAGTATGACGACCTCAGATATCCCTCGAGCAAACAAAGCAGCAAAGGATGTAAGGCAATACCAAAAGCCGGCAATCATTACTACAGCGCTGACTATGCAGGTTTCCTTTTACACTCCAATTCAAGAACCACCAGCTGGTACGGCAAAAAATGAAAAACATCCGTCTTTGTTTTCCTCCCTTGAGATTGGGTCAATGAAAATACACAATCGAATTGTAGTGTCCCCAATGTGCCAGTAAGATCCTTTAGAGGTGGAAAAACGTCAAAGCATTTCAATAATTGATGAAACATCGTGAACAGATACTCCTCGTCTGATGGACATGTAACTCAGTGGCATGAGTCCTTGATCGGGAGCTTGGCGACTCGAGGTCCCGGCCTGATCATTGTGGAAGCCCATGCTGTCTCCCCTGAGGGTCGCATCACACCTGAAGATGCCGGTCTTTGGAGCGACAGTCATATTGCACCACTTAAGAGAATAACTGAGTTCTCTCACAGCCAAGGAGTGAAGATAGGAATTCAGCTTCAGCATGCGGGTAGAAAAGCAAGTCGTTCAGCTCCGTGGCTTGATAGACAAGCTGCCTGGTTTGACAAGGTAGAACGATGCGCCACAGTCTTCTGTAATTTTGGATAGGCAGCTAACTTGAGAGTTCAGTCCCATGGATGGCCGGAAAAGGTCATTAGCAGTGGCCCAGATCGAATGAGTAGCCGTGCTCCCGTCCCTCGGCAAATGACGAAGGACGAAATTGAGGACCTCAAGAAGAGCTGGCTAGCAGCGGCAGAGAGAGCTGTGAAAGCAGGGTTTGATGTGAGTGAGAAACATTCACGTCTCATGCCGATCCTTTTCCGGTTCAGACGGTCAGACTAACATGCCTCGCTAGACCATCATGTTTCAAGCATCTTCCGGTTATCTCCTCCACTGTTTTCTTTCTCCCGTCACAAATCGACGTGGAGATGAATATGGCGGCTCTTTCGAGAATCGTATCCGTCTCTTGCTGGAATTAGTTGACCTAGTTCGGGACAACATCCCAGCACACATCCCTATCTGCGTGCGAATCCCCGCTACTGACAATCTTGAGCACTTGGACAATGTACCGTCATGGACGGTGGAAGAAGCTATGAAGCTTGCCAAGATTCTAGCTGAGGCTGGCGTCAGCTTCTTAGATGTCTCCAGCGGTGCGATTGACCTTAGACAGAAAATGGAGTATGGCGAAGGCTACCAGGTTAATTTAGCACGCCTTATCAAGTCGGCAGTTGCAGGCTCGAATACTGTAGTTGGAGTGAGCGGAGGAATCACGAACGGCCAGCAGGCTCAGGGTATTCTAGATTCTGGATCTTCAGATGTTGCCGTCGTGGGAAGAGCGTTTCTGAAAGATCCGAATCTGGTTTGGCACTGGGCTGACGAGCTGGGGTTAAAAGTGCATGTCGCAAGCCAATGTGAGTTATCATCCCCCATCCAGCAATACGATAACTATCTGCAAGAATTTCTCACTTTTTGCCGCTTTACTAATACGTGATTAGTTGGCTGGGGATTCGGTATTAACAGACGATCTAACCTGTGAGGATAAAATCATATTGGCTGAGTTCCTACATGGGAAAAGGTGATGGAATGGGATGGTGTTGGCTCGTGGCACGGGCCGCTGTAATACGGTATTAGGTGTAGCTCTAGATAGCTTGGTTAGCTCCAATACAACCAATTTCAAATAGCCCGCAAAACAATACCGACCGCGATCCTTATCCTCGGATACTGTTTTATAGAATTAAACGAAGTCTTTCCTGACATACTTCCTGGTTTCTGCCAAGGTCCCAGAAATTATGACATAGCCCAAATGGGCATAGCCATCTTGTGACATTCTACCTGGAACTACCTTCAGGTCACAGTTATCTATAAATCCCCAGCTCCTCCCATCCTCTTTTTCACATTCTCTCCCTTTAGCTTCCCTTAACTTCTCCCTCGACTTCAACGTATCCAATTGTCACGTCCCGAGTAGCCAACCCCAGCATTACCAGTCTTCTTCAACCCCAAGTTGCACGCACAGCTGGCATGATGTCCACCACAGACCAAAACCTACAAATCTCTTCACTGTTCGCCGTTGATGGCATTGTGGCTGTCATCACAGGCGGTGGCTCAGGTGAGACAACTAGTGGCGTTTTCTTTTGAGCCTTGGGCTTTCGTCTATTGCGTTTTCCCCGCCCCCATGGCCTTACCCTGTAACTGACTCAAAGTTTCACACTTAGGTATCGGCCGCATGATGACCGAGGCATTGGCCGCCAATGGAGCTCGCAAAGTCTACATTCTCGGTCGTAGACTTGAAAAACTGGAAGAATGTGCTTCTAAATTCCCCCAAGTCGTTGTTCCGTTGGAATGCGACGTCACCTCGAAAGAGTCGCTGCAGAAGTGCGCCGAGGTTGTCACCACGGAGTCAGGATTCGTCAATCTTCTGGTGTGCAATGCAGGCATGGGGGGTCCGGAGACGAATCGATCGAATGATTCCGGCACTCTGGATAACTTCATCGAATCACAGTGGGAGCATTCTGTGTCTTCATTCACTGACACCTTCAAGGTCAACACGGCTGGATATTGGTACACAACGCTCGCCTTTCTAAAGCTTTTGCACCTTGGAAACGAAAGGGCCAACGTGCAACAGAGGAGTCAGGTCATTGCTACCTGCAGCACTCTTGGGTTCAGTCGTTTGGCGCCTACTGACAGATTTGCTTACGGCCAGAGCAAGGCGGCGAGCACTCACCTGATGAAACAGCTGTCCAACGCACTTGTACCGTATCATATTCGAGCAAATGTTATTGCTCCTGGTTGTGAGTGATGAGTGATGGCACACTCGCCATACCGTAAATGGCCGGCCCGGCATAGCAAACTAACTACTGTCGGCAGTATTCCCTACCGATCTGACATCCGTAATGATGGCATCCGTCGGCAGTTATGCTGCATCAAAGGGCATTCCGGAAGGCCGTCCCGGAGGAAGCGAAGATATGGCCGGTATAATTCTATTTCTGGCAAGCAAGGCTGGGGCATATCTGAACGGAAATATCCTTCTCTGTGACGGTGGGCGTCTAGCTGTGGTACCGGGGAGCTACTAAAGCGAGGCTGTTGGCGAGGAGGAGTGGGAAGCAAGTCTAGGGCACACATGCCTTATGATCCGAGATGCATGAGGTCTAAAGCCTCCTCGGAACGTGAGGTGGGTACCGGCAGTGTTATAGTGGCTCGGCGGGCTTTGATCCTTCACCTACGGTAGTAGCTTACCAAGCAAGCGGTTATGCCAGCGCCTAGTCCCTCCTTTCTCTATGCTATCAGACATCACCAACTATAAAAATTTGCAGATGCCAACCTCTGGTTTTTCGAGTTCCATATTACTCATAGCTATCTTTTTCATCCTCGCATAGTTAAAGTTCTTCGCATGCTCAAAGGTTAGGAGACTGTCGTCCCCGTATCTTCAAGATTAGTAAGTGTTGATAAACTATTTCTTAGTTAGTGATGGCTATTCATGCAAAATAACCTGGTTAGAGGCTTAGAGGAAACAGACAAGAAGAGTAATGACACTATTTGGAATGGTAGGCTTTCACTCCCGGCCGAAACCTAGAAAAGAGCCATACTAATTTGGTACCAGGATACCGTCCAGGCTGCAGTGGCTGGCAAAGGGAAAGTCTCCTCGGATAAGGATGTCACCAACACTACTGAAACTCGAGTCAACAAGGATGGCAGCGTCAGCGGTCAAATGCTTGCGTGGCTTCAGGTTCTCGGAAGCTTCTGCTTATATTTCAACACCTATGGTTCGTCGCACTATCAATCAAGATCTATAACCCCCCACATTGTTGCAGGCATGGGGGGTTTTCTTGCCTAGGTTCCGTGCGGGCGCTAGTGTGGCTGTGTACCGCGCCGCACATTAGGGTTCTGAAGAGCGAAGGCTAATTTGCAGGCTGTTTACAGGGGTCATTAGTAGCTTCGGTATCTATCAGACCTACTATGTGTCCAAGCTGGGATTCGACTCCTCTCTCGCGTCCTTGATTGGCTCTGTACAGTCCTTTCTCGTCATGTTCGCCAACGGCATAGCAGGCCCACTGTACGATGCAGGGTATTATCGCCATATTCTTGTCGTCGGTGCCACCGCCATTGTCACGGGTACCCTTCTCCAGAGTATTTCCAAGCAGTATTGGCACTTCGTCTTGACACAAGGTATTTGTGTCGGACTGGGCGGAGGCCTGATAGCGTTTCTTGGTCCAACGATCCTGGCAACGTACTTCCAAAAAAGCCTGCCCCTGGCAAGTGGTATTGGTGCATCGGGTGGTGGAGTTGCAGGGTAAGTAGTTCAAAAGTCCCCAATACCTCGTACTGACTGGCATCTACCCCTAGAATTATCTTTCCCATCATGTTCCGCGAGCTCCAGCCTCAACTTGGTTTTGGATGGGCCGTACGCATTATGGCTTTCGTGTCCTTGGTGACTTTAGCCTTGCCAGTATTAACCATGAGGGTTCAGATGGAGCCTTCTAAGAATCGCAGAATGTTCGACCCAACGGTATTTCAGGACAAACCATTCCTCACCATGGTCGCTGGAAACTTCTTATTTCTCCTCGGCGCATTCACCCCTTTCTTTTACATACAGGTTTTTGCCATTGATAGCTCGCTTGCCAGCCGAGAATTAAGCTTCTATGTCCTGGCGACTATGAATCTAGCCTCGGTGGTTGGACGAATTCTTCCAAACTTCTTCACCGCGTTCATAGGGCCGTTTAATATGTTCATCTGCATGGTTCTACTGGAGGCGGTGTCAGCGTTCGCATACCTGGGTGTCACGAGCCTCGCCGGGCTGATTGTGACCAGTGTGGTTTTCGGTTTTGCATCTGGAGGGGCTTTTGCGTTACAGCCAGTGGTCCTAATTAGGCTTTGTCCTAGCCCTCTGGTTATTGGAACGCGAATAGGAATGGCCTCTGCGTGCCTTGGCTTCGCCCTCTTCGCTAGTAATCCGATTGCAGGGGCTATCCTCGATTCCCATGGTGGATACACCGGGGTCTGGATCTGGTCGGGAGTGACGATGGGAGCAGGGGGGCTGGTCATGGCCACGGCGAGGGGGCTCAAGTCGGGATGGTCATTGGCCCAGAGGGTGTGATACCTGCGCACAGACTTAGCCGGCGACAGGGTATTGGAATATAATGACCATTTGTAGAAAACCCCGTTTTTCTTCTCATTTTGGGCTCATTCTAAACTATAATTAAGCAAGCAACCTATTAAATCCAGGGTTAGCCCGTTTCAGATTCTACTACGTCTTTTACCTGGCATTTAAGAATCCCTCCTTTAGATTCAAACGCTACTAGCTATATTGTAGTGAATACGAGATTAAATTATAGTGAATACGAGATAAACTTATAATTTCATTTTACTTCCATTTTAACCAGCAGAAGAACATAAAAGTTAATCTCGAAAGTAACTATACTAATACGCAAGGATAACTTCATAATAAACTCTTAACTATTATCTAGGCAGTTAGAAATCAGTCAATTATACACTTCTAGATATCTAAAACACTCTCTAAGTAGGCCTTCCAACTACCGTCAGAGGTAACGCACCCAACATACATATCAGGTCGGACAATTACAGTATACTTTTCATTTTGACCAACAAAGTTTGTGCAATATGTCGTGTTGCCTGAGTTGGCAGTTGCTTTGCCAACATTCGTCTGTGCCTGGATGCTCAACCAAACTACCGACTTGCTCAGCTTTACCTTTGGGAGGGACTGGTCACCTATGGCAAGGACAAGGTACTTTCCGTACTCCACCATCGAGTAGAGTCGGCTCGTGTTGAGTTGTCCATCAAGAGTAAGATACAGATCTGGACATGGTTGACCCGCCGTGAACAGTCCATAATTAGAATCTCGAATCGCTGGCGATAGTAGGTTCTCGTATGAGATTCCCATTCCTAAGATTTGATGTTAGATATCTGGCTACAAATACGCCGGAACCACTTACCCGTGATGTGGGATGAGTTTTTCTCGATGCTGCCCACGTATTGAGTTGCCTCGTGTGTGGTGTCTCGGACTAGTTTGGCTGCGACATTCACCACCTGCTGCGCAACGGCTCTTCGCTCTATGTCATAACTGCGAAGAATTGTATCCTTGACCCCCGGCTTGAGGTCTTGATGGGTCAGGACATGTCCGAGCCTCCAGCCCAACGCAATAGCGTCAGCAATTCCGGTGTTCAGGCCTTGGCCGCCATTCACCGAGTGAACATGAGCGGCATCTCCTGCGAGAAAGATCCTGCCTGATCCGTCGTGAGAGATGAAGGTTGACGCAACCCTCTCTTTGACTATATGGTAACAAGTCATTGTTAGCCTCGAGACAGAATTGAGCCCTCTGGCAACCGGGGAATAGACGTTGCATATGGCTGCATACCTTCGAACGTGCTGAACCACTCCGTGGCGACAAAGTCTACACGATATGGCGCCATGTGTTGCTTGATAGAAGCTTTACAGTTCTCTTCGTTAATCTCACCATCGAGGAGAATATAAAATCGCGCCATGTTGCGTTCTCTCGGGATCCAAGACACACGAGACTGGCCATCTAGCTCAAAGGTGATAATCTCATCGCAGATAGGGAAATCAGTATCAAGGAAGACATCCATCACCGCCCAAGTCATCTCGGGCTTTGTTCCCTGGAAGCCGATATTGAGGCTCTGGCGAATCATGGATCTTGCTCCATCAGCCGCAACGCAATACTTTGCTTGGAAGATCCTTCCCTTGTCGGTGGAGACCCGGACATTGTCAATGTCTTCGGATATATCTTTGGCAGATTCGCCATAATACACCACAGAGCCAAGCTGCGAGGAAAGTACCTTTTCGACCACTGGCTGTCCAATCATAAGGAAGTTCTTCTGCCAGACATGCTTCAAGCTTGTCCACCAGTGACTTTGTCGTGATTGAAATCTCCCATTGCCGAAGATTGAACTCGCTACAACCGTATTAGCAGAATGTTCTAGTCCTTGCTTCCTTGCTTTCTCCCTAATTGTGAACCTACTATTGCATGTAATACCCTGGGCCCGCAGATGGTCAAGAACGCCAACCACCTCGAGATACTGCTGTGTTCGGGCGTTGAGTGCATCAGCTCTTCCGAGAGCCAGAGGCCCTGATTTTGCATCTATTGAAACACGTTACTAGGGTTGTGTACTGAATGCTGAACCGTTGACTGCTCACCTATGACAGCGACCGATGCACCTAGACGCTCACAAAGCAAAGCAGTGAGAAGCCCAGTAGGACCGCCTAAACTTGTGTTAGAAGGAGAACAAAGAGAAGTATGTGTACTCGTTTTCTTTACCTCCAACAATAATCAAGTCCACGGATGTGACATTAGTATCGATGGAACCCATGTCGGCAAGTAAAAAAGATGCTGCAAGTATGTTGAGTAAGGTTTTAAAAATCGTCGAAGAAAAAAATGGCTGTATTTATAAAGATGTCCAGAGAATGCTTAAAAGAAGGATACTTGCGGGTGTTTGATAGAATCTGCCTTGCGAGTGTGTGGATGAAAAGCTATTGTATAAGTGAGGTGTAGGTTTAGGTTCGAGAGGTTATCAGGGTTACGTATTCCACGACGGCTAGTGCTTTTTGGTTTATCTCTCCACGGAAGTCTATCTCTCCGTGGAAGGTACAAGTGGCGTAAAGCGAGATGTCTTTGAAGCAATATCCTCGGATCCTCAAACTCCGTCACTAGTGTATCTCGCTAGCAATTACCGGCAGACAAAGCATGTCATTTACAGATTCCGTGCTCTTCCTCGGAACGCGAAGCAGTCAGGGGTGGTTTTGCTAACCATACTCTCTTGAGTCGTACGATCGTGCCATGATAATGCCAAGCGAGCAGTTCGGCATGGGGGAGTCCCCGGTTTCTCATAAAGTGGATAAGGTTCCAATTACCAGGTATACCTACTGCATTGCCCAACTGCCGGTGACCACGCCGACTCGTTGTCTGACCATCCGCGGATGCTAGAGCGGCTGTTGAAAAGAAGTGGCGGCCATGCCCCTGTTAACTGACCAATACGTGGCCGAATCGAGCTAGGCAGGCGTATGGGACTATGAAGATATGCGCACATTTGGGCACCGATATCGTTCCGCACCAGGGAACATGACCGGCAAGTGATATGTAGACGAGGCTAAAACGCAAGGGCAATCTGAGATCTGGTAGCCCCTGGTCTAGAGCCAAGCCATGATGTCTCAAAACCCCATGTCATTATCTCCAAGCGTGTGGGGTATTACCATCGCTTCAAGACCATGCTATATCAGTAACACCGATGATGGTAACATCCAAAGCCTGAAATGGAATAGCTTAGCCAAGACGCATGCGAGGTCAGATACGCAGTCGCATTTGGACTGCGGCACAATAAGACGCACTAAGCTTAGTCTAAACGGTAGATGGAGCTGGCTCAGACATTCCCACAGCCCATCACAGTTCAAAACTTAAAGCTTCAGCCCTTGGATATTGTACCCCAAGATACATAAAAAAGGGTATCACCACTACTCAAAAAAAGCCAGATACACTACCACTAACTCTTACTCACAATAAACGATAACTTCATCAATTGAACTGCCTAGAACTCTTTCTTTCAATCATTGACGACGCAAAGCGTACATCATGCTTTCTACAGCCACACCTGCGCCTGTCCCTTCGCAGCCCTCCAATGACTTCAATGACTCCATCACGGTCTCTTTGCCCATGGGAGCCATTAGAGAGTCCCATCTCAAAACGTCTATTGAGATTCTCACTAGCATCAATCGCTATCAGATGAATCAAGTGGATGATCAGACTCAAGGCCAGAACTCAGACGAAGGTCTTTTACGTAACCTGGCACTCATCTACAGCCACGTGAGAGAGGATAAACCCATCAGGATGTGTATTCCAGCATTCCCCTTCAAGTCCCCAAATACCAAGGTCAAGGTTTTGGGGAGATTACCAGACAAGGCGGAAGAGTTTGCTTTGGCTCGCCTTAACGGCTTATGCGCGGGCATACAAGACATTTATTCCCCAGGCGCCAAAATTGTCATAGTCTCGGATGGAATAGTGTACAACGGTATGGTTCTCCTCATATTCAAGACACCTTCACCGAACAACGGATAGCTAACGTGGTCCTCCTTCGTCAAATAGACCTGCTTGGCGTCCCAGATCTAGATGTTTGGGCGTACGGCGAGGCTCTGCGAGAAATGTCTTCAGCTAAAGATTTCCATCACATTCTATTTTCGCGATTGAATGATCTGGTACCACTTGATCTGCCCCAGAAGCTTGATCGCATCTCATACACTGCCAATGCCACCAACTTTCGGCGAGTATTGATGAACTGCTTCGGCTCGCAAGACTATTCGGTTTCAGAAAAGATAGCCGAAGACGACGATACTCGCCTGACATACCGCGGATACCTCAAGTTCCTTCAGACAGATCTAGCGGATACTTATCCTGTTGGCCCCTCATACTCCAAGTCTCAGTTCAAGAAGGGCATCGAAGTCATTGCCAAGCAGATGCTTATTCGTGGTCAGGTACGTAACGCAGGTTCTCATCTGGCCTCTTCTTAACGTTACTGACACTTTTCTGGGTAAAAGGCTTTTGCGCGAGCTGTGAAGGAGAAGTTCTCGGGCCACATCCGCCTCTCAATTCATCCGTCTACAGGTCAATCCAAGATATCTCTAGGTCTCTTGCCAACAGAGACATGTTTTACCACGCCTTGGCATTGCGCTATTGCCTTCAAACTAGATGGCACTATAACCTCCCATCACGCAGAAACGTTCCGGAACGACCCTCGCTTTGAGCTGGTCTATGACTCTGAAGACCGGCCTTCCCACTTTCGCGAGAGAAGCGACCTCTTAGACTGTGCCAGTGCTCCAGTGCGCTGTGAACCGCTCTATCCGGCTGGCCTCCTTATCAGCCCAGCAGCGGGCAAAAACACCATGTCTATCCACGACATTGATGCTTCGAAAGTCCGGGGGCTTGCAGAAATCAACAGCCCTGTTGTGCTACGAGGATTTTCTCAGACCACAAACCGCGAGAATTTCGTAGCCAAGTCCAAAGAATTGGGTGTCCCGCTCAGCTGGAAATTCGGGCTTGTTCTGGAGGTCAAGGACAGGGGTGCGGATACTCGAGGTCTCAATAATGTCCTTTCTGCTGAGTGGATGCCTTTTCATTACGATGGCCTCTTTAAGACAAAGGAAACGACCACAGATGATGGCCATGTGACTCGCGAGTCTACTCCTCCCAGGCAAGTCAACTCTCATAGTCAGTAGCACTCCGCTAACCAAGACACCAGATTTCAGTTTTTCACAGCTGTGACACCCTCGCCGAAAGACACAGGGTTCACCTTGTTCTCGTCCTCGACTCTAGTGTTCAAGTACCTTCCCAGCAGTCTACCCCTGAGCTTCCTCAGTGAGCAAACTTGGGCCGTTACTACGTCGTCTTTCGACGCCACAACTCTCTCCGGCCTTCCTCTGGTAGTCAAACACCCAGTCACGGGAGCTCCCTGTTTGCGATATCATGAACATTGGCCAGAGTCGAAGACCAAATTCGAGGCTACATATATCAGCATTGACAATCAGCCGCCAAAAGTGGACCAACTCGTCCGTCACGAGCTTGAAATGCTGTTGCATGACAGGAGAGTGACATATTATCACGCTTGGGAGAAAGGCGACCTTCTTGTGAACGACAACATCCTCAATATGCACACTCGGAGCGACTTTTCCTCAGGATGCTCAAGGGAGCTATGGAGGATTCACTTTGACTAGAAACACAAAGAGCTCCATCCACGTGGTAGAGTGGGAGGCAAATAAGGTTACAGATGATGTTTGTATTTTCAAGACGTTACTTTGGATGAGGTTTCAAGGCGTACGATCACTCTTTTTCACGTCAATGGAAGGCATTTTGGTTCATTCGCTCCGTGTATTAGTCTTAGAATTGATTCATTCTTCTTCAATAAGGCTTGGAGCAATCGTGCAACATGCTCCCCCTACCGTCTTGCCTTGTGCACTTCGTGAGGCTTTTCTTTAGCTTTCTACCTCGTACTTTCAATAGGGGCCTTATATGAAGAGGCTCATATGTGGATTACAACTCTACTTGTGTCGCCGTGAGTATCAGTAGCTAGCATTTGTTGTTTGGTTTCAACACCAATCTGATGGTATGGTAGCCTATATATATGTTAAGTGGTAAGGGTAGTCGACACAAAATGACATCAGCCATAGTAGTGAGCCAGGCAGGGAATGTTAGAACTATAAGGGCCTTGAATGTAGCACCTTTTTGTTCACATCCACTCTCATAAATAGAGCAAGTAATCTTAGCACTACCAAGCATTAATTGTCTTCGGTCCATTAACTTGGTGCAATAATCCACGTTGTGCTCATGTTCTTAGTAAATCTCAATCACCAAATAGCATACTTTGATATTAAGATCTTTAAGTTAAAGGCGACACCGCAGCACAATCAATTACTGACCCTTATATCTTTGGGTTTGGCTGTTTCCTCTTCTTTCCACTCCCTCCCTCATACATAGCTAAGAATTCCTTGTGCTCTTCTGACAGCGTTGTCTTGTCCTCAGCATGCTTCGTTGTCCAATTTTCATATCTGAGATCATCCACCCGCCATCTATCAACCTCTGCCTTGATCCACTGCGTCGCTGCACGGGCACAGAATAGAGGATCCTCCATAGGCATGAGGTGGCTGTTATCCTTACCCACAACCTTCTTGACGCGGCCCTTGGTCTGTCCACCGCTGCCGCCAACACCCGAGCCCGTCAGTTTCATCTTCTCTTCCTGGAGCTCCAGTGGAGAAACGTTACTTTTCCCACCGAACATATAGAGCACGCTGGGACGGAGGTGTGGAAGACGAGCGACAGTATCTGGACCTTCAGAGCGGTAGAAAGGATACGTTGGCCAGCGAGGGTGGAGGCTAGGATTTAGATCCGGTACGAGTTCCGGTCGAAGCAGTTTCTTGCCCTCATCATCATACGCATCCCAGCTGGGTCGCAGGAAGTTAAACACCTCGTGATGCTTCGTGGTTGTTAGTTTAACCTCGTCTTTCTCTGGCACGTCGGTGACGCCGTATTTAATCCATCGCTCTAGGACGCGGGGGTTCCAGGTCCTAAAGAAAGGGCTGCGGCTGAAGGCGGCGGCGGCTTCTTTACGGGACGGCCAAACCTCCCGGCGAGACATGCTTATTTTTGCCGGTCCAGGAACTGTTCTATCAGGTAGCGAGGAGTAGTTGGAGATGACAGGCTCGAGGAGGACAAGGGAGGTGAGGAGACGGGGGTGGAGGAGGGCGAGATTAGTGAGGGCGTTTGCGCCGAAAGAATGGCCTACTCCGATGATAGGGAGGGGAGGGCGAAAGACTTGTATCATCTGGAGCATATCACGGGCGTAGTCGAGCCAGCTAGCTAATCTGGAGTTAGATATGAGCATATAGTAATAAATATAGGTAAGGTCTTACGGTCATTTCCCAGGGAGTCTCTGTTAATAAGGCCGCTTTGGCCCTGCCATGCAGCATCTGCTATTAAGATGCTACGGATGCGGAGATTCTGGCTCTTGGCTTCATGGTAAATGTCTTCCCATAATGGCTCATATAGTTCCTATACAGTACAGTTAAGCTATTATCCATTAGGAGAGCTAAATAGCAGGGTATAGACTCACCTTGGGAAAGCCATTAGCATGGCTACCGATGATCGTTATATCGCCTTTTTTAGGATATGGGTTATCATTAGGAATGTACTCCTTGACGTGTAACCAAAGTTTCTCCTCTTGTGAGTGAGATGTAGCGCGGGCGTATTCCCGTATGTATGAGGCCTCAACTGCATGCTCTTTAATCTCGAATACAGACATGGCGATAATATAAAGCACAGTTAGGATTTAGAAGAAGTGAATAGAGGCAGGATTGATCTAGATCTAGAGCCTGTTAAAAAGGGCCGGATGCTAAGTGATTATAAAGATATTAGGCTGCCAAAAGGTTATCTAGGTAAAATTAAAGAAGGCCAAGAGCTGGGTTAATTAAAGCAAGGTTTGGGTGGGGTTGTATAAGGCCTTCCTCGGTAAGCTAGTGAGGTAATGGATAACTATGTAGGGGGTGCCACGGCACTTAAATCTGGGAGGTGTATGTATTATACCTGGTGGAGACAACAGCTAGGATGACCTGATAAAACTTCCCACCAATTGCGTCTGCCACCACTCGTATTGACTTAGCAAATTGGGCATGCCTCGTGGATACCACTGTGGATACACACACTAGCCAGCTGCAACTCTAAGTGGTTAAGATAGCAGAGAGGGTAGCTAGGTCAGCAAGATTTTGCTCTTATAGCCGGGTTATATCCAAGCGAACCAGTAGGAGTTTTAGCTGGTTAGTGCCTGTATCCACAGTGGTATCCACAGTGGTATCCACGAGGCGTGCCCAATTTGCTCAGTCAATACGGTATTCGCAATGGTAACGAGGTCTGAAATGTTTTTCAGCCTAATACAAAACAAGCTTAGGTACTCAATTGTCATTATTGTTATCACCTAGAATACTCCTCATCATTGTACATTCTATCCTAACGCCTCTCGCACCAGATATTAAATTCAATATTGCACCATGTTTCTTCGTCATTATATTCGCCAATGTTTGTCGTTACCCGACCAATCCCAGGGCATCGTCGTGGTTAAGCAATACACTGCTAACTCAGCGAAACGCAGTTCTTCTTTTAGTTACACAAAATAGTTATGTCCGTTTGCATACTGCCTGGTGATCAATGAGATTCCGCCGTAGGAGATTGTCCAGCCAACACGGGAGGAAAACTTTAATTATGTAATGCGACCATTCTTTCCAGACGATCCAGCATTGGTTACGCGCAATTACAATGTGCCGACGAAGCGAGATCGAAAATAATACTATAAAGACATACATAACGTTTTATCTCCGGCATGTTGTTATTTATCGCCCTGGAGGCGCCATCGCCTGGAGACATTATCGTAATGCAAGACATACCCTACACTGAAGAAAATCATCAAGCTGTTGTAATTCCGGAAGTAACTTTCCGAGGCTGGAAAGATAAAGAGTTTTAATTCGTTCGCGAATGTTCCCCGCCTCCGGACTCCCGATAGCGCCTTTTCCCATATCGGACTAGTAGCATAAACGGAATCAAAAGAGTCTATAAATAGTATCTACACAAGGTTCATAGAAGGAAGAAATTACTATACTTCTGGATAGATAATAACATAATAGTTTTCATCGAAGGAAAAGAATTTATGCAGTTTGTATATAAAAGGATTGTTACAGTAAAAGTCCCCATCCTCTGTCTGTGTTCTCGCTATACGCAATCTTAATCTAACTAACACACCTCTTAAGCAACTTGAACAGCAGCAAGCAGAGGCGGTGCTATATATATATCCATAAATTGTTTCTTCATCTCCTCCGGAATCGCCGCAATATCCGCCAACCCATGAGTGGCAGCGCTGTTGAATCCAGTATTAACATCCCACTTTGGCGCCTTCTCCCAAACTTCCACAAACGACTTCACTTCGGGTGCCTTCCACAGCGGTTCCTCCCAAGTTTTCTTCACAGCTTCGTACTGATCCCGGATCGCCTGTTGAACCTCCTCTTCCGTCGGCTTAGGCTTAGAAGGTAACTTATCCTTAAAGGATGGTTGCGGGGTAAAAAGGTCTGCATTCGAGGCTTGGGGCTTGGAAAAGTGGCGCTCTGCGATGAGTTCAACAAGGCTGGCGTCTGCGACGTTGAAAACTGGGTATGGGTCTTCAGAGAGGATGGGCTTGGGTGCAATGACGCGGATACCCATCATTAAGGGGGTCGAACCGGACTTTTGATCAAGGGGTTCACCTGTGCCTGTGCTAGGCAGGGAGGGTTCGGTGCTTGATTCATCTGGAAATGGGGTGTTATTTAAGCTTCTTCTTGTTTCTCAAACAGATGGAAGGGAAAGGAGTTGTTCAAACCAGACTCAACTTTGAGGGAATATGAGTCAAGGGAAATGACGAGGATACAACTTACACTTTACCCAAAGGCCCGTCGGCATAGCATTCAACACCATTTCCATCTGCTAGTTCGTCTCATCTCCATCGACACCAGCTTGAGTAAACTCAATAGTAAAAGTAGATGCCATGGGATTAGTCAATAACATCGGCTTACTATAGACATCTGGCGGTGTAGCGACAGACCCATCAGGCTTCTTGAACTCGACAGGACTCGTTGTCTGGTTCCCATGGTCATCTTTGCCGTTCTTGTTTGTTATTGTGTTCCGGCCCGTCATCAAACTCTTGTCCTTGGCTGTGGAGCTCAGCGACGACTCTCGATCAATTCTGATCTGGCGGCAAAGACTGGGTTGTGAGAAGAGGCGAAGAGATGAGCCCAGATGGAGTCGTGAAAGTTCAGGTGGAAATGGTCCTCCCTTGGTCGGTGGGGGCGTCCTATAACCGTCTTTCAAATGGAACGTAGCAGTGACGTTGTTGGCTCAGTGTCCATGTATGTGTCGGCGACATCTTGAAGGTGCAGATCAAAGGCTCCTCACGTCGAAATGGAGGGCTTCTTATCGAGAGACCCGCCATCATCAGCGGACTCTTAGTTAGGTCGGTGTGGTCGGAATATCGAAGGTGGTTTGGTTTTTATCTCTATCGCACTATACAGGACAGGTCTAGTTTCCCAATCTTAAGAAACCTGAATTTCAATCTCGACCTTGCAGTCTATCCTCGAAACGTAGGATGTTAGGTATGAAGGTATCCTCTACGATGTTAGCCATTATCATTTGTATATAGCAGTCTCGGATCGCGACGGTTCTTATGTACTGAATTTGCGTCGTCATGGTCAACTCTTTAGACAGTGTTGACAATGAAATCGATAACACTCTAGATCTATAATAGGCAAGAGGGAGTGTGGCAAAACATGTTAGGACCGACCGCGACCAAGGGTCCGCGGCATAAAGACTGGAAGGGTGGGTGTGTAGCAACGGGTAGCACAGGACAAACCTTCCCAGTGAGAGGCTCGATGATGGCGATGGAGAATATATCCTTACGACGTGATTGGTCATAAACTGTTCCAACTTGGTTCGATCAGGTCGAGACTTGAACGATTTTAGGACCCCATGTCATCCGACTCATACATTGAACCCTCGCCTATGGGCTTGGCGTAAACAGAATGGCATCTTGAAACGCGCTGAATGCGTTTCAAAAGACAAATATGCTTGCTCACCATAGAAATATCTTTTACCGACCATTGCCCGAGTAACCTCGGTCGAACGATGCAAATGTCAGCACCACAACTTGAGGCACCCATTTCGATACTTTTCTTCAAACTTCGACGCAAAGGACATACGTCCACGACAGCAGTTGTTGTCGGCAGAGGCTTAGTCTAGGGTCACTTCGACGAAGATGCTTTGGTTCAAGATAGAATACTCCGATCAGCAAATATATCACTCTGATCAAGATACCTCTAACCAAGCTCCCGTCCAAATAAGTCACACGGAGTTTCCCTTCACTGGGCGATTCTAGCCAACTGCTCGACTAGTGAATTGTTATGTCTGGATACCCTCTCTTGCAATGTTCCTGGAAATAAACATGCGACTACCGCTGGGAGGCAGCAGGTACAAGAAAAAACAGATAATGGACAATGCCAAGAAATTATACAAGGCTGCCACACAACTCAACACCCCAGAGACGTTCGCGGCGCCCATTATCAATCGTTCTATACAAATGTTCATAACATAGCATATTATATAACATCACTTCCTACATTCAGGTTACCAGCTAGCCCATTCCCAAACAGGGTTGGTTTTATTGACCACCATACTCGGAACCAAACGGAAGGCTTTCCCCAAGACTTCAGACTACGACGAGCAATCCAATTCCTGGTTCTCAGTCCAATGTTTCTCCACGATGGCACGACTCGCTGGGCCTTAGCGCTTTGTGAGCTGCTTTGACTTTGTACAATTGATTCGGAGGCTAGCCTTCTCAAAATTGAGTAAAGGAATCATGTTGGCTGGCCAGGCGCCACTCCCTCTCTTTCGACAGGTTAGCCCATGGAAGACTGGACCCTGGTGTCTAAGGTATTGGGTAGTCCTCCATGCTTGATCCAGGCTCCACATTGGGATGAGCTTGAAACTCTTTTTTGCACGGTTGGACGAGCTGATGAGCAGTCCAAAGGCCCTGGTCTCTAGTCTACAGTTCTGTTCGACCGGGGCTGCTCGCAAAGCCGATTTCCGGTAGGTTTTAATATCCTCGCTTGTCCTTATTGCGGTAGTATCTGGCTTCGCCACCACCTACAAATAGTCTCAGCACATTGGCAATTGACTCTACACAGATAGTATGAGTGTAGGGAAAATATTAGCTTCAAGGCATCCTTGAGAACCGACCGTGATGCCTCTACGAAGCAGCAGTTAAAGGGGGGAGTAGTAACTGATACTTTGCATGCTGGTTGTTTCCTATTTATGTCCTATTCTCGGTCTTTCTGGCTTCTGACCAAGGAACTCAGGCTGCTTGACGCATCAGTAATTGGCTTGGACAAAGTGCTTCTCTATCGTCATCTAACTTTCTGCTACAAGGAATCAAATTTCATCTCTTTTCCCGGACTGTCAGGTTTACTTCCCGTCTTGCATTTGCCACCTATGCCAAAAGTTGTATTACCAGCCCCGTCACAAACGAAACAGATACTGCGGAGAGACCCCAATCGTTAAACGTGCCCATGCCAATCGAATACTTAAACATGAAAAGTTGAATAAACATGTGTATGAATAAGATGTGTTAATGTAGTCGACATGATCCCCTGGTCTTGAAAAGGTAAACACCAAGCTCGCTGACCCCACCACTCCATATGATCTTCACGATAACCCCTGATGTTCCTCACTGTATCCTGTGGATTACCTCGCCAGATTTCCAGGGGATGTTTGGTGGGTCGACTTCTACAGCCCCGCACCTGAGCTACGTTAGCGCAACATTAAGCTTCCTGTTCACACAGCCTGACACCGAGCATCACAATAGCCTCAAGTTCTATTAGAACATATCCGTTTGCAAATTTAGAATGCTAATTCCACGTCCAAAAAGCATCACAGCGAGGCGAGACCTATACCGGAATGGAGCCTCATGCTCAGAGGTGGCTTTCTGACCTTTTACCTTTCTTTTCAAATCCTCACGTGTAGTAAGTGGGGTTGTTTGAATAGCGCATCAGCTTTGCACACCACCAGTGCGGAAGGAGATAGAATACCAGCCTCCGATTGGATGTTCTACCTGGAACACCGAGAAAAGACGGAGGGAAGGAGACGCAGTACCACCTCGAGCTTATTATATATATTATTATGATTAATTACTTAGCAGTCTTAATTCACATACTTATTAGACACATTAGTGTATTTCAAGTTTTAGCAAGAAGCCTTAACTAACACTGTTAGTGGCAGTCGTCTGATAAACATAAGTAACTCTAATCGCTACTGTTTGTATTCGTCATGAGAACTTATGGATAGAATAAACTTGCTTTCTGTCTAATTAGGTTTCGTCTGAGTAACCTCCTATATCAAACACCATTCTAGGAATACCCTTGGTTCCCCGACCTGCTCTAAGCTTTCCTTTATACCAAAGAGGCCGCCTATGGAATTTATACAAACTGTCCTACGCTGATGTGGTCAGCCGATCCCTACCGTGCTCCTCGTCGGCTATCTCCTTCGGTTCATAACTATCAAAAGCCAGGGAGGGGGCCGCAGCACAGAACACTGTTATTGTCGGAGTCCAGATCTCGAGGGGCTTAAGGATGCCGTCTGGAGCCGCCGCAGAAGCAGCGATGAGGATGGCGAGACAAACTATCTCCATGACCAGGAACAGACAGAAATATTCTAGCCGGCTTTTTGGGGTTATAGAGAAACCAGTGAGGAATATAACACATATGACCAAGAAGGACCAGATGGCGTATAGACTGGGCAGTCAGCATGAAGGAGCCATAAACAGCTTTTAGTTGAGTACTGACATCCAATGCAGCCTACTATCAACAGGCGGTCCTTGCCGTATACCCATGATGGCAAACCCGACGGCGCCTGCTGTCACCGTAGCAGAGGATTTCCCAATACGTAAAATGCGTAATATCCGCGCTGGAGTAGCTGCGGTTCCAGTGGTGGGGGTAGGATTCATTTTTCAAAGTAGTTAAGATGCCAGAACGATTTCCCAATTGAATGCATCAAGGCCATTATATAGGGCAGTTGAGATCGCTCGAGTTTTTGCACCATCGGCCCAGATTGCCGCAACATCACGGCCTTGTCAAAAAGCTTGACTTTTTGCGCGGGCAGGCATGAATGGGTCGGAACATCGAGTTAGTGGTCCCAGAGAAGCTATGCCGACGAGGCGTGTAGGCAAGAATGCAGCGCAAAAATCCCCAACCCAATAGCAGCCTTCCTGTGGACTGACATAATAGTGGCATTAAGTAACCTGAGTAATTACCAGAACTTTCCTTTGACACGGGCTAAGGGTCAGCCATTATACAAGGCAGGGAAGTGCAATTCCTCTCAGCCCTGATTTTTGCGCGTGCAAAAACCCCTGTTACCCCGGGCCGGTTTTGCGGAGTACCGTTAGCTTATAATTTCGCGGGAAGGTACTGCACCGGTTTTTGTGGCGTCTTATGATTGTGGTGGCTAACCAAGTAAGCACCAGCACGAGTCACTAGGAGGAGGTAATGTGCTAATCGATCGAAAATCCATCAGATTGATTGGTTAATGAGTTTTTGCGCCTGCGTAGGCACATCCCTCGTGCATGCTGCGTCATCGCGAACTGGCTGGGCTGGCTTGCACCCCCTATTTAACGTAACTTCTTTGAGGGTCAACCATTTCCTTCATTCATGTCGCAGCGCTTAGATTTCTCCTCAATCTCAAAGGACGTTAGTCATTAGTAGAAAATGATGTCGGCGCAACAGACCTTTTCACACTTGATTTCGACTTTGCCTGCCAAACCTAGGGCGAGACACCCAAGACGCCCAGGGCGCCCCAACACGGCGGGTCAGATTTGGAAACACTGCGGAATGCTGCATGCACTGGTGAAACTCTATCTATACACCAATATCAGCACCGACGATATCAGCAAAATCATCACATCTTTAGCACGGCAGCACGTTGGAGAGTAAGTAGTGCCTACCATGAAAGATGAGCCTGCAGCCTAACCAGCATTCTCTAGGAAGGTGAGTTCGGGGAAGAGATCCACGCAGGAAGTGTTGCGAAGGCTTCTTGCTGGTGATGATGGCCAGCTCTATCATCGGAAGCTGCGGCCTCAGTCGCGAGATGCTGCTCGAGCCCGCGTCGCATTGCTACGTGCCGTGAGGGATCGCCGTGCCCAAAAGGCTCGTATTCGCAGGCGCGGCGCCCTGAAAGCCTCCGAGCATGAGGCCCAGACCTCTTCGATCAGAAGCAGCTCTTCACCCTCGCTTAGAAGAATATCAATCGCAGAAGCATACTTTGACAGCTATCACTCCACGGATGATATTGAAATTTTGGGCGCGGTGCAGCAATCGGACATCATGAGTACCAACCGGGCCATCGAAGGTCCTAAAGAAGGCGCAGTTATAGCCAACTCTGGGTTAAGTCCTAAGGATTCCCCAGGCCACAAACACGTTCGTTTGTCTTGGGTTCGAAAAGTCATTGCCGACACATCAGGCCTTCGACCGTCTTCGTCAATGTATCTAGAAATTCGAAGTCTGTTGAGTTGGAATTCTATTCGAAGTTCCCTCTCTTATTGCTCATCCAGTTCGAGCTTCATGGACACAAGAAGATCCAAGAGTTCGTTACTTGTAGGAGCAGAGTTCCAGGGTTCGCTTCCTCCTCGAAGCCTCAGTTCTGGGCTGTTAACGGTGTCCGCGCAATCACTCAGAGAAATGATGAAGGCAGTCACGAATCCTGGAGACCAGTCAACGTCGACGGAAGAAAGTGCACAACTCTACAATACTCTTATTCTAAGATTGTGCTGCACATATCGCCGCGACTGTCTCCACAGAAAGGTCTCTACCGCTATTACCGGCCTTGAACTACCCGAAGGCCTGGGCCTGATGACCCAGGATGTCACAGTGACAAGCGGGAAGGACGTATTTAACCAGACAGTCTTGCATATCGCTGCTAGGTGGGGAGCATCTATGGATCTATTCAAATTATTAATTCCTCGATGTAACGTCAAACTTCTCAACGCAAAAAACGTTGCAGGAGAGACATTTGTGTTTGCACTTGGACGAGAGTGGCTTCTCACTCAACCAGAATCACTTCTGGAAGTGATATCAGAAGCCACTACGCACGGTCTTGATTCGAGCCTTTGCGATGCAAAAGGGAGGAACCTCTTTATGTCCCTAATACTGTATCTGGGGCCTGGCTTGTCGGCTTTGAGCAGCGAAGAACTGCGCCAGAGGGCTAAGGGCCTTGCAGTTCTTCTACAGTTACCCCGTACCGTACTCATGCAGTACCTCACTGCGTTTGGCCCGAGTGGTTGTAGGGTTGGACAGGAAGTTGCGGACTTTCTTCATGGCCAGGCTGCGCACGCAAGAGACTACAGTGTGATGTTGTTTGCCTTGGATGTGGCTCGTAGGTACCAAGCCAAAACGCAAGGAAACAAAACCATTGTTCTCCCCAAGCCTCCACCTGGCTCCCACTTTCACGAGCAACTTAATTCCCTATCGGACGAAGCTGTCTTCTCAGTCAATACTTTCCGCAGCTTACTGGTAAATGGTGCGGAACCTAACGAATACAACAAAGAACACATGCCATGCGCCACTGCTGTTATCCACCACATCATACTGGGCCACATACCGGAGTCACAAGGCACAGCGATCCTGGAACTCTTATCCCAGTATGGAGCGGACCTCGGCCTTGTAGACGGCGATGGCAACACAGCGCTACATAAGGCCGCCATGATGGGCCTTAGTGACACAGTCGACATGCTATTACGCCTTGGTTCCGATGTCCTGGCTCCTAATGCCGCTGGACAGACATCACTAGCCTATGCTCTCGACCAGGGAGCGCTGAAGCGTAACAGACGGCAGAAAAGGCAGCAGGATGGGCAGCAAGAGGATAGGCAGCAACAGGATGGGCAGCAGCAAGACGGGCAGCAAGACGGGCAGCTAGACAGACGGCAGGACAGGCAGCTAGATGTGGACCGGGACGGACGGGGGTACTCAAAGGCCCAGAAGGTACTGGTTCGTATCTTCGATGCTGTATCTTTACGACAGCAGCGACCAAGGTCACCATAGCCTCGGTAAGCATAAGATAGACCTTTACAGCTAATTCTAGAGTTATTAAGAGAAGGATACTAGAATAGTATAGGGTAAAGGTTAGACCCTAGTCGCCAGTCTGCCTATATTTTACTATAAACCATAATGGCGGGTAGGGTTAGGGTTAGTTTTAATATAAGCTAGTTAGTCTAAAAAGTCAGGCACTTAGGCTATCTACCGCTAATCGCAGTTTATAGTAAACCACTAGCCAAAAGGGGCCTAGACAAAAGCTAATCCTAAGCTCCCTCTTTAAGTTAAGTTAACCCTAAGTTATAAGCCTAAGGCTAATTTCACCCCAGGTTAGGTTAAAAGTTAAATAATTAAAATTAATATTACCACTAGTAATAATAAAAAGTAAATAGGCTAGAATTAGAGTTTATATTAATAACCCTAACCTATTTATTTATTTATTTATTCATTTATTTATTTATTTATTTATTTATTTATTTATATATCTATCTAGCTATTAATTTATTTATTTATCTCCCTTAGTCTACTAGTTAATTAATTAATTAATTAATATCGCTAGTTTCTAACCTTAATAGTAATTATAATTATTATAATAATAATACCGAGGTAAGAGGGGGCTAGGTTATCTAATAATATAAGGAATTTAATATTCTTATTTACCTTCTCTACCTAGTGGCTATTAAGCCTAATATAGATTAAATTAAGTATTATTATTATAACCGCTATAAGATAGCCAGGAGGTAACTATAGAAGGTTATTATATTTACTATCTCTTTCTCCCTATTAGGTTTATAATTACTGGTATTTTAAGACCCTATCAACTATTATAATAGTGAATAGACCTATTCACCTATCAACTATTATAATAGTAAATAGACCTATTTACCTTTTATTTATATAGCACTTTAGCATAGCGCTATTAGCTTACCTATATATTTACCTTTTTTAAGCCGGTTTATTTACCTTTTTAAGAAAATAAGGTTCCTATAATTAGAAAACCAGAATAAATTTAGAAAGTATAACTAAATATATAATTAGATAATAATAGCTTATAGAATATCTAAATTCGCTTTATAGCCTTTAAAATTAAATCTTTTATTTAATTAATATGATTTTTAATATAGTTTATCTATATTAAGAGCCTTACCTAATAATAGCTAGTATAGTAAAGAGGTTAGCTAATTATATAATATACCTTAGATAATATAATATCTCTTTTTACTTAATAATTATTTTATAATAGAATTGCTTTTATTTATTACTAGGGAAGTAATTTAGAGTTTTATATAAATAAGGTAAGAAATATATTATAAAGTTATTTATATTTATTTTTATTTCTTTTTTATTTTATATTACCTTTAAATTATCTAATTATATAGTCTTTTAGATTAGTTTTTACTTACTTTATCTAAAATAGATTATTTTATTTATATACTATCTATTTAAATTATTATTTATAAAGCCTATTATAAAGTAAAATATAATAATAATATCTATTATTATCTTTATTAATTTCCTTATTATATTCTAATAGAAAATAAGGTTATTAAGTAATTATATTATTAAATATAATAATTTAATTATATCTATAATTAAAAAGATCTATAAAGGCTTCTATATTTAATTCCTTTAGGGCTAGCTATTCCTAGCCTTCCTAAATTAAGCTTTAATAGCTTTAAATATATAGTTAAGCCATTATATTATAAAATTTATCCTAAATTAAAGGAAATAAACCATTACCTTCGAAAATTATATTAAATCTTTATAACCTAGACTAAAAAAGGAAGACCGGCTAAGGGTCTAGCTAAACCGATATTAAGCCTATACTTCCGGTCTAGAATATATTATTAATATTTATTTATAAATAGTCCCCACTATAAATATTTTAAGGTTAATTAAGAGGTAAGACTGCTAGAATAATCTAATTAGGAAGTTATTATTAAAGACTTTTTTAAAAAATTACTTACTAATTATCTAAAAAGATACTAATATAATAAAGTAACTAGATTAATTTATATAACCTTCGCCTTAGCTTAAGCGACTTAGCTATATAATATATTTATAGGCCTTTATAGATAAGAAAGACTTTCTATATAGACTTATCTCTCTAAATTTAGATTTAAGTCTTAAAAGCTTTAAGAAATCTAATAGCTTTATCTATCTTATAGTCTTTATAGTATTTAATTAATTAATCTAGGAAGCTTAGGGTCTAATCTATTAATAAGAGATTTCTTTTAATACTAGATTTAAGGTAATAAAATATAATCTTAATATAGCTAGTAAGAAACTATTTAATTTCCGCTATAAATAAGAGACTAAATAAAAATATATAAATATACTTAAGTAATTTATTATTTATACTTTATATTATCTTATTTTTAATAATCTAGCTAAAAGATCACTATTTAAAATTAGTTATTAATAATAGAAGGTATATAAAGACCTAATAGAGATTAATAATAAATTAAAAAGGCAATAAAAGATAATATAAAAATAACTATCTAATTAAATATTTACTTAGCTAATAGAAAACCTTAAGTATAAAACTCTTAGGCTATTTATAACTATTCTTTATTAATAAATAAAAGACTCTAAATATAAAAGTATTATAATCTCTTTTCTTTTTATCTTTAATATCGCCTTAGATAGATTATAGTATTAATATAATATTTTTACCCTATAGCTATCTAGACTTATAGCTATTTCTTATTTATTTATATTAAAAGAGGCCTATCTAATTAGATAAAATACTATTAAGGTAGTAATTATTAATAATAGTAGCGCCGAGGAAGTTAAATTAAATACTCTAGGTATTTTAAGTTTGGTTAAATATTATATATCTTAGTATATACTTAATAGCATATTAAGAGCTAAGGCAATATTAATATAATATATTTTATAGCTTCGAAATTATAATATAGCTACTAAGAATAATATAATATCCCTAGGCTATATTAATTAGAATAACCTTAACCTTTTATATAAAGAGAATAGGCTTTTATTTTTATATTTAATATAGCTATTATAGACTTTTTTTATAACCATTAAATAAATCTTATTTTAGGACCTTCTCTTTTAGTAAGACTACTCTATTTTTAATACTTAACTAGCCACTATTCCTTTTATACCATAGGGCAAGCTATAGGATAATATAAATAATAATATACTTAGCTATTCTATAGTTAATAGTCTCTATAAGGTAGCCAATAAGGAATTAAAGACCTAGCTAATTTTTAAGATCTAGAAAACCCTAGAGCTTAGGGTAAGATAATATCTAAATTCTATTATAATAAGCTTTCCCCTAGTATCTTAATACTCTCTAGTTATTTAGAACTAATTAATTAATTACTTAAATATTTACTCTTTCTTATTTACCTCTTTATTAAACTCCTAACTTAATTTACTAAAATACTTATAATATAATACCATAATATAGCTATAGGTAGTCTTTATAATATCTTTATTAACTAGGGGCTGGTTATAATTATTATTAATATCTATAAGAATCTCTCCTAATTATAAAGGCTTAAGGTTATTTATTATTTTCTTTCTTAAGAGGTAGGGATATTTTTAATCTATTACCTTTAGCTTATTATACTATTCTATAAAGGTATTTTATTTAATCTACCTTATAATTTAGACTAGAAATAGACTTTATTCCTATTTCTATAAAAAATAATAGGCTTAGCTAAAAATAAAAATAACTTTAAGGCCTAATAAAGTAAGATAACTAATTAGATATTTAATACTTTTCGTTTTAGCCTAGGCTTCCCTATTCTATTAGAAAGCTAGGGTAAGGGCTAAGGTTAAGGTTAGGGTTAGGCTTAAAAGGAGAGAGAGATAATTAAAATATTATAGCCTAGTAATAAATATATTAATCTATCTATTAAAAGCTTTATACCAGTATATATAATATAGATTATAAAGCATTAAGGTATAGTAATTAGAATAAATTTACTTAATATTAATACCTAGAGATATATCTTTATGGCTATTAATTATCGGTTTATATAAGATATAGCTATTATAAGCTAGGGCTACTTTACTAAAGCTATAAATAGTAATAATAATAATAAAGTATCTAATTAGGAGGATATTGGTAAGTAGGATACTATTCTAAATAAATAGACTGGCTATTTAGCCTAGACCTAGGAATTATTAAGAGGCGATTTATTAATAATCGGCTACCAAAATAGATAATCTCGCTTAAATTTTCTCGCTTAATTATTATATACTGAGACGAGTAGTTAATTAGGTAAAAATTACCTTAGACCTATACTTAAGGTTAGTTAGTGCCGACTTAGGATAAATATAATATAGATAAAAGGGGACTTTAAGTAATAGAAAAATAATAAAATTACTTTTCTCTTTACTTTCTATTATTAAGATAATAAAGATAAAACTATATAGTAATAGAGGATATTATATAGCTTAATTAGGACTATTAGATATTAATCTACCGGCTCTATTAAGTAGCTATCTAACCCGGCAGTAATATTAAGTTATACTTCTAATAATAATATTAACTTAAGGGCTAAATACTTAAGGATATTAAAGATTATTATAATATACTTAAATTAGTAAACCTAAAGCTTATTATAATACCTAAAGATAATAATTAGGTAATTAAATATCTTACTATCTTAATAGGATATAGCTATAATATATATTAATATCTTATTATTATATAAGATAATATTATCTACCACTAAAGAGAGATAGGGCATAAAAAAATAAAGAAGTAATAGACCTAGATATAGCTATAAATATAGATAGGAGGATATTATATATATTACTAGATTATTTAAGATAATAGCGAAAGTAATAGCCTAATTAATATAGCTAATACTATAAGTTAAAGCGCTATAGATAAGGTTATTATTATAAGCCAGGCTTGATTAAAAGAGAAAGATGCTATATAACTACGGAAGGGTAACTTAAAAGAAGAGATTGACCATAACTTACTATAGGTTAAGAGGCTAGGCTAGGTATAATATTTTGGCTCTTAGGACTTAATTAGTATTTATAATATAGCCTAGTGGCTATAAATAAGGGTAATAATAGGTAAATTAGCTAGAAGGTAAGAAAATAATAAAATAGCCTATAAATAATTATTACTTAGCTAGCTTAGATAGAGCTTTAATCGTAAGGTAAAGTATTATTACTGGCGGCTCTATAGCATACCGACCGAGATATTATAATAACTTAATAGTATCTTATTAATAACCTTAAGTAATATACTATTTAGCTATAAAGGTAAGGAAAAATTAATAAGCCAGTATAGATCTATTAATTATTATTACTTAAGTTTCTACTAGAAGGTATACCATATTAGGTAGAAAAAAATATTTAAATATTAGGCTATTTACTTTATTAATAAGTAATAAAGCTTACTAGATAATCTTATAGAAAAGCTTAAGGTAGATTAGGTTCTTAATAATTATAATAATAGATTCTATAGTAATAGAGAGATAAAAAATAAGAAAAAGAATTAAAATAAAAATAAAGATAGAGATAGAGATAAATATTAAGATAATAATAGTAATAATAATAAAGAGGAGTAAGATAGTAAAGAAATAACTAGCCCGTAGTAAGATATACTTAATTAAGTTATATTCCGGTTTATTATAACTTTAATTAAAACTTATATTAATAGAAATATATATATAAATTTATTATTATATTTCTATATAGCGCTTAATATTAAGCTATACCTAATAGGCTATATTAAACTATATTTATATACCGGTCTATTAATTACTATAGTATAATAGGCCTAGCTATTCTTTTTAGAGGCTATATTTAAAAGTAAGCTACTAGATCGGGATAAGATTAAGGTCGAGACTATATTTATATTTAAAAAGTAATATATATTATAGATATATATAAATACCTATATTATTATAAATATAATTATTAGGTAGATAATATAAAGGAAAGGGTATTAATAGAAAATAGGGAGGTAATTATTAATATAATAATCTAAGGATAGAGAGGGCTTATTTTATATAGGTAAGTATATTAATATCGAGGATTTTACCTATATACTATATAATAAGATTACTAAGGTAGAGAAGCTACTAAATAAGCTATTTAGAAAGGTTAGGGTTAGGGTTAGGGTTAGGGTTAGGGTTAGGGTTAGGGTTAGGGTTAGGGTTAGGGTTAGGGTTAGGGTTAGGGTTAGGGTTAGGGTTAGGGTTAGGTTAGGGTTAGGTTAGGGTTAGGGTTAGGGTTAGG